>JAWNPK010000012.1:1495000-2745000 GCA_035047565.1 Drosophila mulleri
ATTGTTTCCTTGAAATGCCAAGGCTATATATATAGCTTAAATGGTTTTAGTAATTGATAAAGGATTGTTAACAAATTGTTAGAGTAAGCGTTTGTGTTTGTGGCCAGAAGTGAGCTGACCCGGAAATAAGAGAGAGAGAGAGAGAGTGAGAGAGGGAGAGGCGTGAGTGGTAAAGGAAGCCGCGAACAATGTTGGCTAATTACTCAACGGTGCTCATTAAGAACGCTGCATTTTCACTTTTCAACGCTTTGCACCTCGTGCGCTGCGCTAATGAAGATTTATGAAGGTCCTGCGGGTGGCATGGGTGTATATCGCAGCGAAGTCCTTAAGATTGAGGCTGAGGTTAACGGAGTCTGGCGACTGCAGCTCGAATTGTTGCTGAAAGTTTAATGCGTTTTTTAGGTTTCTTTGCGCGACGGCTAATTATAAGGCAAACTGCAATGAATTATGCATTTTGACAGGCAGCAGCAGCAGCAGCAACAGCAAAGGCAATAACAGCAGCAGCTGCCATTGTCCTTGCTTGGAAATTTTAATCAAGTTCTGCATATCGAAATGAAGCTCGGAATAACAAGAGACAAGGCAAAACAAACATTCTTAATTCAGCATAATTCAAATTCAAATACGCCAAAACGTTTGCAGCGCATACAAAAAGAAAAGCGACCAAGCAGGAAACACACTAAATAAACGCGTTGCGAAGGCAGACTAAGAAATACCCTGCAAATGTGTGCGATGTGATGTGATAGAGTACTTTATTTATACTCAATTCGTGCTGTTCCTGTGCTTTAAACGAGCTTATATAGCACATATACAATCATAAGTGGGCAGAGATACTCTACGTCTCGGCAGCTCAACATTGTGCTACATTTTTATTTAATTTTGCTATCTGGCAGGCAGCTCGCAGCGAGCTGCAACCGTTACTGGCTTTGTTGGCTGCCTGATAAAAAATGCGCAAGCAAAAGCAATTTGAAAGCTGCGCTGAATACGTAAAAACAATACGAACTCAGCCATACAGCCATCGCAGCCACCCCAGCACTCAGCTGGCCACCTTCGTCTCGGCCTGACTTGGACTTGGACATGGACGAGGAAGAAATTTCAAAAAATTAACTGAAAAGAAAACTCAACGGACCGTTCAGTACTTGGCTGCGGTGTGTGTGTGTGGGTGTGCGTGTCGGTGTAGTTGTGGCAGCTAATTTTCATTATTCTTTCAAAATGCAATCAAGAAATGCTGCTGTTGCTGTTGCTGTAGTTGCTGGAACTGGTGTAGGTGCTGGCCATGTTTCCGGCTGCAGCAATTGCAGCAAATGCGGCTTATGGCCAACGGCACAGGTGCTCGAAGCTCGACGCTCGACGCTCGACGCTCGAAGCTCGAGTTGCAGCCGAGGCTGGGGAGCTGGGGAATGAGCGTAGATGTGTTGCTTTTGCCACTGAATTGGACAGCGCGCTTAAAGGTAAATGAGTAGTTCGTTAAATGACTGCCAGGCCAGGTGAATGCGCTGCATTTAAATGCTCGGAATGCCAAAAATGTAATAATAAAGTGATTCAAGGGAATGCTCTTCAAAAATTAAGGTATGACTGGTCTTAGAGAAATGAGAATTTACAGGAATATACAATATAAATGGAAATATAAATAATGTAGATTTGTATTAATATAGATAGATATATAGGTAATGTAGATTTAATTCAGCAAAACTGTGTAAAAATTAAAATAATAATAATAAATAAATCTCCAACTGATTTTTCATTTATCAGAGTTTCTTTGCTTTTAATTATTATTTAAAGTGCTCATCAAATGCTTTATAAAAACATCGTTGCATAGCTTTGGGGCTATTTAAAAAATCAAGCGCAAAGGTATACAAAAGTACCGTTGCATAACCTAGGGGGCTGCTGTTGTGGCTGTTGAAGTATCAAATGGATCGGCTTTATTTTTTAACAGTACCAGGCGAATAGATGTGAAGAAAAGGATGGGAAATATTCTTTTATTTCACAGAATGATGTAAGCACACTGTTAATTAACGTCATGTTAACAGTACAATGTTACTGTTACTTCGAGAAAATTTCTGTTAATGTTTCAAAAGTACCACTGTTAATTAACATAAATGTGTAAAACTGTTAAGTAAAAGTCTGTTATTAGAAAGAAGAGTTTGTATTGAGAGCTTAAAATAAGGCAACATTTCAGTTTTTAATGTTTTTATTACGTGCTTTAATTTAATGCTTGATTAATATACAAACAATATTTTTTATTTGTGCATTATATCAAATAATATTTATGATTATATACATTATTTTCTTAGACAGTTTGCTCCAAGTTTAAAAACTTCATTATATTTCCTTGTCGTGTTCTTTACTAATTTTGCCACTCTTCATCTTGCTGAGCTTTCTTCTGATTGATATTCAGCTCTCCCCTGGCATTGTTGAAATGAGTTTTTGCCGTGCTTCAACTTCAACTGGAGTTAGTGTTTTTCTGATTCGTAGCTTATTCAAATGTTTCTTTGCAACTTCCTGCTGCATTCCTTCATTGTCTTTATCATTACAAATTGCATGTATAAACTGCAGTTGGGGCTCTTAGCTTAATTACATCAGGAAAGTATGATTTTACGGCAGCCAATCCCTGTTGAGTTTGTTGTAATAGAAGCAATCGATGCGAATCTAGTTTGCTTGCCATGTTGCTATAATCCTATTGAAAAGGAAAATTCAATTAAAGAACAACTGCTAGCCACAGGCTTCAGCCAGCTGTCTATTCAGCGCAGTCAACTACAAGCAATTTCGAAAGGTTTTCTCCTTTCTTTCTGTATTTTGGACAAGCTATTCACGTGTTAACTCAATTTGACAGTCAATCAAGCATGGAATATGCATATAGAATACATATGACGATGTTTTTGTATGCATTACCTGCAGCACAACTTTGCCCTTTGCAACACGGCGCAAACAATGCGGCAAATGCAACAAAGGATCTAACAGCCACCAGCTGCAGTTCATTTATATTTATAAGAACGAGTGGCTGGGGGCACGCCCACGCCAACGCCCAAAATTTACGTTTACACAATAAGAAGTCATAGTCAAACAGAAAATGTTATTAAATGCAAAGCAGGGCACCAAACAAACGATAGCCGAAAACTTTCGATGGACGGAAAACTTGTGCAGCCAACTGAATGGGGAAGTTAGATGATGATTGCTGATAGACTTTTGAACACCCTATGCATAGATTGTGTAATAGAATCATTTAAAATATTTGTACATATATTTAAATTCAATATACTTTTATAGTTGGAACTTTTTTTTTCAACTGGAAACTTGGAAAAAAATAAACAAAAATATTTTAAAATTGCATATTAATTTAAACTACAACGAAAAAATAATAAAGGAATTATAAGAATATGATATTATAATTTTTTTGTAAATTAATTTTTATAGTTTAAGTTATTGTATTAATATTATTATATTTAATATAATATAATATTTAATTAATTAGTTTAATTAATTTTATTGTATTTTTTTTTTATAAATTTAAATAAATTTATTGTACTAAAATATTTATTTAATAAATTTAAATGATTTTACAAGAATAAAATATTTTATTATATATTAATAAAAATAGATTTTAAAATATGTATGTAAATATAAAAGCTTTTTTTTTCAATATTTATTGAGAACATTTTTAGACAATAAAATACAAAATTCAATTATTAATTATAAGTAATTGTTGTTTTTTCTAAAAAAAAAAATAAATAAATAATAAAAGTTTGCTGAAATAAATTTATATATTGACAAATAATAAGCATGGTTTAGTTTGTACTCAAAAGAATTCTTATTATTTATTGTATATACTTATTTCAAATTATTTCGCTAAAGATATGCTATTTAGTTTTCCTGCCAAGGTTGTACCCAGCTAAGAAATAACATCTACTTACCGCTAAAATGCCAAAAATTATACGATATCATCTTGAGTGCTCTTAGCTCTTACACTGCATTTCGTGTGTGGCAGAAGCGAAATTTAATAGTCAAAAATCACGACAGCCACGGCAACAATGGCCACAGTGTCTTTGCCGCCTTGACTTGCGTCTTTCAGTCGAGCGTCAGGCTCAAGCATGTGCGCAGGGGGGGAGCTAACGAGGCGGCAGCCATTCACTGCCAGCGACAAGCATTGTGAATTGTGTCAGACACACTCACACACTAACACACACAGACAGAGCGTAACGCTAACTAATTTAAACGGCACCATTGTGCACCATAACCCAAAAAACAATGGTGCCAAACGGAAGGCAAGCCGCTCAACGGCCAACGGCCGACGGGCAACATCCACGGGGGAATCGAGGCGAGGGCAATGGCTGCGATAAAGACAGCTACATGGCTGCTGTTAGCTAGCGAGTCGCTTGTCTGGATCTGTGGCATTGGCAACTGTGCCTCCGACAATTTCCACCGAATTAATGCCACTTCAAACTTCGAGTGTGTGTGTGTGTGTGTAAGTGTGTGTGCCTTTCTGAATTACCAAAAATTTACAGCAATGCGAGGCGAAGCGTTGTTAGCTGAACGGAACTGCTGCACTTTGCTATCAGCAGCCACTCGCATTGAAATATGGCCAAAAGCAAACGGAAAAGTACCTGCGGGCATTTTATAGATAATAGATATTTGCAATACACACACACACACACACACACACACTGGCAAGTGTGTGAAATGTATTGTAAGTGCAAACTTGAAAGAAATTGCCGCTGAAAGGCAGCAAATTTTTAAACACGCGCATATTGCCAAAGTTGCCTTGCATATGCTGCACGGCGGAGAACAATGGCCAAGATGTGGGCGTGTGGGAATGAAATTGTGTGGTTACAAGTGCTGGCCGGACTGCTTGGGTGGCCTGGGTTGGCTGGTTTCCCTGCGTTGCCTTCGTCTGATTTGCATAGTTTGGGGCGGCGCGGCGGCTGCCAACACGCTTGTTGGCTGCATTTATAATGTTACAGCAAAGAGAGAGAAAGGAAAGAAAGCTAGAGGAAGCAGCTGAAAAACTGCAACACGCATGCAATTTTTGAGGTGAACAGCGAACAAACATATTTGCCTCCAACCACACCCCCAATCCGCACCGCCTCTTCACAATCTCTTCACATTCGCTTGCATATTTTGTGCTGCTGCATTTTAAGCAGCTGCCTGCCAGGGCAAACAACATTTCAGCTATGCGCGTTGACAGCAGTTACATGCATATTACACACACACACACACACACACACACACACACACACACACACACACACACACACATTCATCGTGCAAAACAACAATGGGAAAATAGCCGCGGAAAATATCACGAATTTGTTTTGCATTCGAACTATTCGCAACGAGAAATAAATAGGAAATAATATAATTTGCATTAGTTGCTAATGACGTGCGTGGATTTGCGCTTGTTTTTGATTAGCTATCATCAAGTTAATTATTAGCTGAGTATTTCACAGAAATATTATTGACTTCATTTCGATTTGAGTTGCCTTTGTGATTGTTCATAATATTTGTAACATTTTATTAGCTTATTATTGGGGCTGTCGAAAATGTTCAAAATATCGCATCGATGATATTTTAAGTTTTGAAAAAGCATCAAAATGATATTTTATATGCAACTTTAAATATCGATATATCAATATTATGCGATATCTCTTTTATAACTTTTTTCCAACAATAAATTTAAATTTTATATATGAAGCAAGAATAATAGGAATAAATATAATTTATTTAAATGATAAAGACGATTAAACTCCAGTATTCGTTACTGGAAACAAAAATATCGTAGTGCTTGCTTTTCATATATGACGCCATACCTGATGTGTTTTGCCTTGTTTTTATTATCTTAAGGCACAAATTACATTTGGCTGTTCCATTTTTAAAGTAAGAATCATTGGTTTTCACCATAATTAATTTTTGTACTTTGGCGCTTATCATCTTTTCTTATCACAATACTCAAATATATAAAAAATATTGCAAAACATATACGATATTTATGCAAAAAAAAAATATATATATATCCGGTATAAATATATTTTTTTATAAGAAATATCGATATATTGATATTTTGATATATTTTCAACAACTCAATAATTTGTTATTATTTCACAAAAATTTCGTAAGTTGCCTTTATGAATGTCCATAATATTTTCAACCACATTGTAAATGGCTGACTGCATTGTATGTACTAATTGCAAGTATAACCTCTAGGCTAGGCACTCTATCCACATAGTATTTTATATTTTTAGTAAATTTACTAAATTGCTAAGTATAATTGTGTAGCTAATACGAGTTATGAAAAATGCTCGCAGCAACTAACTAAATTAACAATGCACTTTATCTAAATTTATTTTGATGTTGAACTCAACTCAACTCAACTCAACTATATATGTTATGCTTATGAGCAAAAAACTCGTTTGTCTCACTTTTGAAAACAGTTGAAATATTTTGTAGTCTTCTGTTTTATAAATTTGATGTACTTAAAATAACTTTGTACTGGCAGCATTTTTTTCAAAAGTTATTTCAGCTGGGAAAATGCTGAACTTTTGCACAAACAGTTTTCAACGTCATGTCGCAGATTTTCTGATGTCTTTGGCATGTGACTGGCATGCGTGGGGGTTTGCTTTGTATGTGTGTGAGTGTGTGTGTGTGTGTAATACGAGTCGTAGATGTTTGGTTGTCGTATATGCTGTTTGCTTAGCATGCAAAGCTTTAGAAAAGTGCCAAACGTAACGAAGATTAAGGATGGGCGAGTGGCACGTGCTGACCTCAAGAGTGAGAGAGCGCGAGAGAGAAAGATAGGGGGGAGAGAGAGGGTGGCAGATCGTGGAAGAGTTGTGAAATATTTTACGTGCTCGCCATTGGCTGGCCATTGATTTATGCCAGTTGAGCGTAACGCTTCAAAGTGTCAATACCCATCTTGGCCAACAGAGAGATGCATTTTAGCCAAATTGCTTGGCATACGCTGGCCGGTGTTTCCGGTATTGTTAAGTGCGCTGGCATCGCTGGCACTTAAGCAAAATATAATAGCCCAAGCTCGAGTAAACTTTGTAACTAAATACGAGAGCGAGAGAACCTTAGCTTCGCCTGCTGCTTATACTCTGTTCAGCTCTTTATATATATGTATATAAAACTGTAATTCCATTAAAGTCCATTACACGAAATGCTCGTGCACAGACAGAGAGAGAGAGAGAGAGGGAGAGACTTCTGCAACTGCAACACAAGTAGCAACAGCAACAGCGGCAAGTCGAATGAAAATTTGTGCTTTTTCGCTTGTCCTTGGCAGGACGCATAGCATTTCAGCACTGAAAATAATAACTTAAGTAATGTCATTAAGAGGCGAAAATGGATTAGATGTCTTGGCTGTAAAGCAATCTGCACTTATTTCAACCCATTGCCACTGTGAACTGCCGCAAGCCAACTGTGCGTATACTTAACGTGACATGCTCTGGCAATATTCAATATTCTAGATATTTAAGGTGATTGATGGAGATTTGGGAGTTGTTAAGGCATTTATTACATTACAAGTGAGTAGTGAGTGGCTAGTTACTGACTAGTGACTAGTTAATTAATTAACTTAGCATTATTATTTGTTTTGGCTCACATTGAAAACTATTTGTTGATCCGCGGCGTCGTTTGGTTAGTTTTATGTCACAGCTAAATTTGACAGCTACACGAATCTGCAGGCAGTTTCTTTTATGTTATGCGGCACATGTGCGAGGTGTGCCATAATAGTTGTCTAAGGCAGCAGCATACAAAGGTAGATTGCTGCACCTATTACTTAATTTAGCTAGTTGATTAATTTTATGACATTATTATAGAAATAAATATAAGCAATACATACTTTAAATTGAATATTAATACAATTTATTTATTTTTAATAATACAATTTATAATAAATAAATAAAAGAACAGAAAATACTTCATATTATATATGGGAAGCTATTTATTTATTATTGTACAGTTATGTCTTGTAATTTATTTATTTATTAATCTTTTTTTTTTTTTTTTTAATTAGTTTGAGTTAACAATATAAAGTACTTTGCAGCATAATGCTGAACAAAAAAATAATAAAAATCATATTAAATGAAAATTTGCACATATGAAAGTTTTCTTCATTATAAAAGAATACATTTGCTATATAATCATTTTATTTGGAGTTTTCGTTGATGTGTTATAATTTTTTTTACCACTGTAATGGCCATGTTGACAGAATTATAATTAATTAAATAATTTTATATTATTTTAATTTATTTCATTCTATTTCTATCTACTTAAGCAATCCATCGAGGCAAATTGATTCCAAGTCTGATCCGCACTTATTTTATACGCCCCAAACTTAAATTGTGAAGCCACAAACCGGAAGATACAAATTTACTGCGGCGCTCTCGCTCGTTGATGCGTGTGTTAAATCACTTGTTTACAGTCCGTGCAGCTGGTTCAGCAGCTCGTCCTTCGCCTTTCCGCGCTCAGCTGAGGTGCGTTTGAGAAAAAAATCGAGCAGCCGCTGGCTGGCATTGGCTCGTGTTATGCGCCACGTCGACAAATGTGGCAGCAGCTTATGAAATATTTCGCGCCATGTGCGCGATGAGGCGAGGCGAGGCGAGGCGAGGAGACGTCAGTCACATTTTACGACATGCCAATGATGCTGCCATAAAAAAGGTATCAAGGAAAAAAGAGAGACGGAGACTAATACAAAGATGCCGCTGCGTGTATACAAAATGAGAAGTTATAAATCTGCGGCAGCAATTTTTATGTGTAGTTGGCTAATTGGCGGGCCGCACTTGAAGAAGGCTTAAGTTTTGTGGCTCTCTTACAGGCTTAAGTGAAATATATGACTGCGCTGGACATTTATGCTTATAGCGGAAACTGTCACGCAGCGCAAAATGGCGCAACTTCCGCTTGAGCATGTCGCTGCATGTCAACGCGTAGAGCAACAGACTGAAAGGCAGACAGAGAAAGAGAGAGAGAGAGAGAGAGAGAGAGGGAAAGAGAGCGAGAACTGAAGTCAGTTGACTGGCCGACTGATTTATTGCACTTTAAATTCGGCGACATTTTTTGCATGTCGTTTATCTTCATTGCGTATGCCAAGAACTAAAGCAAAGTGCACCGGCCATAAATAAAACAAGTAACTGTGTATACATTTATGCATGTATAGGTATGTATATGCACATACATATACATATATACATACACATATATATATATATTTATATTTCTATGCATGCATTCTTTGCAGACAAATACTTGACTTGTAATTTTCTAAAAGCTTGCTGCATATTTTTGGCATGCAAAGTGCAACGACTGCAGCTCAGCTTCCCTAGCCATGCTGGGGATTTCGTTGACCCCTGCTGAAGTGCTGAGTGCGCTTCAATTGTTCCAGTTAACTTGGCTTTATTGGTCGTGAAATTCAAATGAAGTTGCCAAAGACAAAAGCTAGATAAGAGCAAAGCAGATGAAGGAATCTATAGGAAATGTCCTGTTCATATTATTTGTTAGAGAAAATACAATTTATATAGTTTACAGATATTACTGTATATTTTTTGGCACCTTTTAAAATACAAATTTTTCGTTGCTTCCATTACTTATGCAGTGCAGTGCCCCATTCGCTCTAGTCCAGCTCAACTATTTGGCCTGGCAGCACACATGGCAGCAATTTGCTTAGCTCTGCCCACTGGCCACAAACTATTTTGAACTTTTACCTTGAGCTTGGACTAAATTTACATGCCTTAGCAGCAGCAGCAGCAGCAGTAGAAGAAAATTTAATCAAGTTCCATATAAATTAAAATGGAAATTAAAAGCTCTTTGCTATATCATAAATTATATGAGAAATGCTCTACATAAATTTGATAAGATATGAAATACGCCTCCTGCTGAGACTTCGTTTGATACTCAGCCATTCATTAGGCAAAAGACTTAATCGATGCGAATTCGCCTAAGCAGCAGTGCATTAGCAAAATTAAATATGAGTCGAATTAGTATATGACTAATCCGAGTGGCTAATGATTGCATTGCTAATGCCTGGCACTCAGGCGATTTGTGGGTGCGCCCGACTAATCTAGCTAACAGTGTGAGCTCATAATTTCTGGCTGCATTTTGGTGTCTTGTCTTTTGCATTTCTCTTTGTCTCTCGGACTGACGGGGCGGGCGCACCTTTTCTCTCGGCATAACGAAGCGCGAAAATGGCCACCGATGCGGGCTGGCCAATAATTCAATAATTTTACGCTTAAATCATAGCAAATTAACCCATTTCCGGCGCAGACAGCGCCACATAAATTATGACAGCGACGTGCACGGACCGCACTGCAGTGCGGCACGGGCCGAGCTCTGAGCCGGAACCGGAGCTCCGGCTTGTCTCAGGGTCTCATCTTCTTTTTTTTCTCTTCTTCTTCTTCTTCTTCTTCTTTTGCTCAAGTTGTATACCCTGTTTGAAGTGTTGAATGACCGTTGAGTTGATAATTATTTAAGGCACAGAGAATATCTGTAAGATACATATGGAATATAAGGAATATATCTATGTATATATGCGTACTAAATAATTAGCCTTATTATTTAATCATCTTTGGTAAATTCTTTCATTCATTACTATTTTATTATCTCTGATAAATTCTAAAAAATAATATTAATAATAATATATCAAAAAATTTACGTAATAGCAAAAACCGATAAATATCGATAAATATTAATAATTTGATAATTTAATTTGCATTTTTAATAAGAAGTTCCAAGCTTCTATTGAAGTTTTCTGCCTCCTTGTTCCATGTACATATTTCGAAAAACATTTATGTTTTTATTTTCACTCGGATCATCAAGCATAAATCTACATATATCGATTTTTTTATTAATCAGTGAGATGAATGAAAATTTTGGCTATAGATACTGCCCTTAATGTTAGTGGTGCAGAATTTGTGTAAATATTCTGCCTTATATATTAGACGAGATCTATGATGATATTTCATCTCTTAAGTTTCAAAGATATATTTATGTATTTATCATATTGCTTGAAATATTGATTGATTAATCGATAAACACTAATTTTCAGTAAAAGGGTTTATAAGATTATTCAGTGAAGCAACTTTTCCTTCATTAACTTACTAGTAAATATATGAGAAGTTGAAGTTGTGTTAATGCTCAGCCACTTATAGGGTACTTTCCAGTCTAGCAATTGCTGGTTTCAACACTCCTGTTTTTTTTTTTTTTCATTTTTGTTTTTTCTTTTTTTCTAGTATGCATTTGACTGGTCGCTGTTAAAAAATTCAGAACTTCTTTTTGCTTGGCGTCTTGTGCTTATCTGTGGGGCGTTCCCACTGACAGGTGTGAGTCATTTGATAGTTGGCAGTAAAAGTTACTCTGCGCATTCGCGTGAGCGTGAAAATGGTTTTTCGTGATTCTGGCAAGACACCGCCACGTTCAATTGCCATTCCCCCGCCACACCCGCTCACCCGCGCTCGCTGTCAGCTGCCCGCCAGGCAATTGGGATGGGCGTTGAGAGGTTGAGGGTTGTGGGTTGGGCGTTGGCTTTGTTGCGCTTCGCCGAAGACAAGCTGACAAATGCTGAAACGTATCGTATGCCATCTATCATCGTGCATTAGAGGAGACGTCGGACAACGGACAACGGACGACGGACCACGGTCAGGCGGCTTGGTTTAGGTTTCAGCCTGGTCTTGGCAGCAAGTTAAGTGCCCGTTCAATGGCCAGTTTTATGTTACAATGTTAATTTCCTCTTTTCGTCTCGCTTGCGACTTTTACTCAAAACTGATTGCTTACATTGCTGTGTGTTGTTATGCGTGTGCGTGTGCGTGTGTGTGTGTGTTGGTGTGTGCTTGTTGTGCCTTGGTGTATGTCAGAGATTTATGCGCCCGCGGCGCAATCATGTGGAATGCATGTTAATTACTGCAGCCCAGCCAGGCGCACCAAGAGCAGCCAGGGAGCCACCCGTTGACTTGACTAACTTCTCGTCAGCTCTTGCTCGCTCTCTCCGCATGACTCTCTCTCGGGCTGTTTCTATGCCGCACTGTGTTGTTGCAAATCAATTTGATGTTATTAGTTAATAATTACGACACCAGTGCGGCTGGCAACGATGTCGCACTTAACCAGCCCAGCGGCTGACTGGGGTTAATGCATGCGACGTGTTTGAACTGTAAATGAGCTGGAAATGTCAGCAGAGGGCGTTGCCACCTGCCGCCGACTGTTGCCAGGTGGCTTCCATTCTGCCAGTCAGTCAGTGCCGCTGCCACCGTTATCTGCACTTTAAAGCATCGTCTGGCTTTATTTATGAGTATTGAAAATGACTGCAAATGATGTCACTTAATGAATAACTCAACCACAACTGGTTGCTCCGCGCGCAATTACAACAAAACTCCATTACAATCATTTGACAGCGCACGTGCCGTTGCCCAAAAAGCCAGCGGAGTCTGCCCTATATACATTATATGTATATCGGATCGGATCGTGTCCGTCGAGCACCCCGCACACGTACGCAATTGCCCGGAAATGTTGCTGCGGCATAATTTGTCAATTGTGCGTGTTGATTTCTGAATTGGCTAATTTGGATTTTAGTTATTAGATGCTGATTACGCACTACCTGCAAATCTCTCTCTTTCTCTCTCTCTCTCTCTCTCTCTGTGAGTGTGCGTGCGTGTGTGTGTGTGGTTGCGTATGTGTAGCATTAAAAATAGTTTCAGCCTACACACATTTGTCAGCTAATGAGCTTTCATATTATTTTAATACCCTTCACAAGCATAAAATGTGCAAGTAGGGCATATTAATGCTGAGATTATGTTTGTAACAAAATAATTTAACTATAGCAAATTTAGTACGTTCAAAACAATAAGTTCCAACAAATATAAATACCCATAATGAAAAATTATTAATAAATTAATAAATTCAATTGTTGACCTATTTTCATATTTATATTTACATTCATATTCCTACTCATATTCATGTTCATCTTTATTTCTATATTCATATTCATATTAATATTCATATTCATATTCATATTCATATTAATATTCATATTCATATTCATATTCATATTCATATTCATATTCATATTCATATTCATATTCATATTCATATTCATATTCATATTCATATTCATATTCATATTCATATTCATATTCATATTCATATTCATATTCATATTCATATTCATATTCATATTCATATTCATATTCATATTCATATTCATATTCATATTCATATTCATATTCATATTCATATTCATATTCATATTCATATTCATATTCATATTCATATTCATATTCATATTCATATTCATATTCATATTCATATTCATATTCATATTCATATTCATATTCATATTCATATTCATATTCATATTCATATTCATATTCATATTCATATTCATATTCATATTCATATTCATATTCATATTCATATTCATATTCATATTCATATTCATATTCATATTCATATTCATATTCATATTCATATTCATATTCATATTCATATTCATATTCATATTCATATTCATATTCATATTCATATTCATATTCATATTCATATTCATATTCATATTCATATTCATATTCATATTCATATTCATATTCATATTCATATTCATATTCATATTCATATTCATATTCATATTCATATTCATATTCATATTCATATTCATATTCATATTCATATTCATATTCATATTCGTATTCATCTTCATATTCATATTTATATTCGTATTCAATTCATATTAATATTCATATTCATATTCATGCTCATATTCATATTCAAACTACTAATCATTTTTTCCTGTTTATAGTTTTCTTCTTTAGTATATTTTAATTTTAAAATTTTTCCTTTTTTTAAAATTTGTAGAAGCTCTGGTTTAAATTTTCTAAATTGTTCTCATTCCCCACTTAGAGAGTATCTGCAAGTCGAGCACTTTCGTTATGTGCCCCAACTTGTTTGGAGCTTGCCGAATTTTGGCAACCACATTAAACTGTTTATTCGGTGGCCGTGGTTTGTTGTTTGTTTCAGTTCTGTTGAATGCGCTTCGAATTTATTTATTGTAATTTGTTCAATATGTCTGCCCGATTTTTCGGGCAAAACATTTTCATGTTGTGCGTTTATGCTGCGGTGGCATTTTTGTACAGCGCTGTAATTTGGCATACATTTAATTGTAATCAGTTTCTGTGGTTCTTTTTGTCAATTAACGATTATTGCATTTCATAATGTTAAAATTTATGAGCATGCGGTCTGTCTGACATCTGCTCCAATTAATGCCAAATTATTTTCTCGAAGGGTATGCGAGAGTTCGAGTGGAGTTTAAATGCATAGAATTAAATGTAAATGTGAATTAATTAATGGGAAAATGCGGGAAGTTTTCAAATAACAGATCAGTTGTTTATAGGAAATTAGATTTTTGCTTAAGTTTGATTATACTCAAAAGCCTTCCGATGGATTTTTTTAAATATATTTTTTAAATTTATTTAATAGCTCTCTTTCCTCAGCGCATTTGGTTTGTATGCCTTAGAGTATTACCACACTGCAACTTTTCTAATTTTGGCTCATTGTTTATTTCATTGTGTTTCGTGGTGTTTAGCTTGTTAACACAACTGCTGTTTGCACTGCAAAAGCTAATTAAGCACATGTTTGCATTTGTTTAAAACACCAATTGGCACTCCCTACGGAGCACTTAGAAAATTATAATTCGAATATCATTTTGGTAATAAATTATGAAAGTTTCATTTGCGGTCAGAGCCCGCTGTTCAAATGAAATATGATATTTTGTTTAGCTATTTGGACAATAAAATAAATATTGGGTCAATTTAAAGCCGTTAACAGAGGTTCATACTTAAAGGAAAAATAAACTTTTTAAAATAAAATAATACTTTGAGCTTGTTAACCTATTTTATATTTTTTATATTTTTAATTTTGTTCATGTATTTATAATTTTTAAATAAAAGTTAAGACTTAAGCTAAATATTCACTTCTGTTCGCATTCAAGTTCAGTTGGGAACAGTTTGTATGCCCACAGGTTAGTCTGTTCCCACTTTAGCTCTGTGCACTGTGTTCCTTCTTCCGCATTCGTGCGCGCTACTCACTCTTATACGATACCCACTCACTTGCGTAAAGCTTTCGCTCTTCAAATTTGTTCCTACTAAATATTATACAATACTTCCATGCGAAAGCTTTCAGGGCAAAGCTTTGGCTTAAATATTACGCTTAGCCCGCCATAAACTTAAATTCACTTCGGCTACGAGATGCTCGATGAAATAATAACTGCCTACGCATTAAATTGAGTCTGTGGAAATAATTTTGAAAATCATATTAAAATGGCAAAACATTAATTATGCAAATTAGCTTTAATTGTTTATCCATGCTTCCAGCAGCAACTGCAATAATTGCTTGGCATTTATTTCCAGGAATTTCTTTTTGCTGGGCTACAAATTTTTCTCTGTTAATGTCGCTGTTTGCGGTCTGTCAACGACATATTAAATTTAAGGAATTCTTGTTAACTCTTGTTACAGACATTATTGAAAATCAAATTCATAGAACTTTTTTCTGCTTTGCTTGCATCTGATAAACAAATGCTTGAGTTGAGATATATCGCACGTCCACCACATCAAAGTTTTGGCAATTGGTTTTTTTTGAGAAAAAGCAGAGCAGAGCAGAGGCTTGTTGCCTAAGCAAAATTGTTGTCAAGAATGAATTGAATTTAAGCGCTATCAAATACATTGTTTCGTTTAACTTAATTCTTTAAAGAAATATAATAAATTAAACGATTTAAAAGTAAAGTTACCACTCTGGCTTCTCTTCAGTTGTCGAATAAATCTTTCGCCTTTTACTAAAAAAGTAAAGTTGTGGACGATGATTTTAAAATGAAAATTTAAAAAATCATTGCAAAAGCACCGCATTTTTTTTTTTTTTTTTTTTAAATTCTTTTATTGCGGCTTCTTGTTTAACTTATTCTTAAATGTGAATAGAAATTCAAGTTTTATTAAGAGAATTATTATTTCACATATTAAATGTTGCTAATAGAATTTGTTGATATTCTTTACAAGATATTTATTTTGTAAAAAAAATATATTTAAAAAAAAAAATAAAAATTAAAAATATAATAAATAACTAAATAAATAAATTAAATTATACATATACTATAATACATTGGTACATTTATAAATACCAGGGTATGTTCTAGTCGTGTATTTATGCAACAACACTCATGTTATTTAAATGCTTGCCAATTAAGGCTGTTGATACAATTTCGAACCGAATGTGTTGCCTTATGTAACGTCTGTCATAAATATTTTGTACTTCTGCATATATACAACAACAACAGCAACAACAAGATTGCTGATTTGGCATTTCATGCATACATTTATGAACAGCAACAACAACAAAGTGCTAGAATATGTGCACACAGCGAGGCAGCTGGTGGGCAAACCCTTTAACGCAACAGCGGCAGCAGCACCACCAAAAGCAACAATAAAATCAGCCGCATGGGCAAACAGAGAGCCGAGCAGCAGCAGCAACACCAGCAGCAACAGCAACAACAACAACAGTCAGTCGACAACAACAACAGTGGCATCCGCATAAAAAATGTGGTGGCAGCGCATTTAAGTGCGCTTGCGAGCGCATTATTGGCTTTAAGAGATAAGATGAAAATAAACTACTTTTACTACATAACGACACACACACACATACGCAACACCGACCGCAAATTGACTAAAACCATGCCCAAACGCCCAGGGGGTGTGAAATGAGGAGCTGGCTGTTGTGTTGCAGCCAGGCAGGAGGCAGGCAGCAGGATGCAGGAGCCGCACGTTAGCTCGTTGTGTGCCCGGCGCCGCTTCCATAGTTTTCACTGTCTGTCACAAGACAATTTGTGCGCGCAAAACACAAAATAATACACAGATACAAATACAACAACACACAGAGAGAGAGAGAGAGAGAGAGAGCGAGAGAGAGAGAGAGAGACAGCCGTAAGCATATGCATGGAACAAGTAGTACAGCTGGTGCCTAGCTGCCTCTGGGGTCTCTCGCTGCATGTGTGTGTGTGTGTTACAGCGCGTATACGTAATGCTACAAAGCTACAAGCACACACACAGACACACACACACACAGCCACACACACACATATGTATACTTGTAGCTGTATGTAGACTTTCGCGCTGCACTGTAGAGATTTCAAGTGAATAACTTGTGCGGGTAAACATTTTAGATTTTGATAAATTGCAACTTATACGTTTTCTGTATAAATAAAAGATTTACGTAAATCGCCTGGTAAATGGCTGTAAGGAATCTCTACGTATGTACGTACGTATTCGCGGTAGATGCTGGCGAGGCCAACGACTCGCTGCTGCTGCTGCTGCTGCTGCTCTTGTTGTGTATGCGGTGTGCGGCATGAGGCATGCGGCATGCGGCATGTGCATAACAAATGCTTAGTGACTTGGGCAATGGGAAACAGCCAACTGGCAACTGGTAACTGGCAACTGGCTGGCATCTGCTAACTGAGCCTGGACAGCTTACATCAGAAAAGGTAAACCATATCATGAATTCGGCTATGCATTTCTTTTGATAAACCTATGCTAGTCTTTCGCCCCAAAGCCGAAAAGCACTTGCTACGCTCTGCCGGCACTGCTTGGGGTTGCCTGGCACAACCGAGGCGCATGTTGGCCACAAAGTCGGCTTTGGGCTTAAGGGATTTGGCTATACTCTTAATGCTATTGGCTTGTGAAATTGTTGCATGGCGCGTAAATTGCTAATTATTTGCTATAGTATGAGGGGGTTTTGCCTAGAACTGCCATATAAGACGGAACTGTGTTTGCTGGGGAATATGTGTTAAAAGTTGGTTAAGCTAAGTATTAGACATTAACGTTATGGCTGACGGGTTTTTCCAGTTGAAGACCAAACTTTTGATTGTCTTTGTGATGGAAGTTTTTGCTGGTAAGCTTAAATAATTTACTTGGAAAAAAAAAATCAAAAATATATATATGCATATATATAATATTGCATATATAAAATAATAATATACAAAAATATAAAATATAAATCAAATAAATAAATAAAAAAAATATATGCATATATATAATATTGAATATATAATATAATAATATATAAAACATATAAAATATTATTTAAATATTGCTCTAAAAAAATATTGGATATTATACAAATATTTCTCTAAAATAAATAAATATTAAATAAATATTAATTTTTAACTTAGTTTTTTTAACTCACCAAAACATGAATTTTATTCAAATTATTTTACATATATTTTTAAATTTTTTGTTATTTATTTAAATACATTTTTATCCATCGCCAAATCGTTCCATTGGCCCTTAAGTACTCCACTGTGCAGGGTATAGCGTTTACTGTAGACTAAACTAGCTGCAATTTTTCGTGCTTTTAAATTCAATTTATTTGAAAGCTACTTGGCCAGGCGCGCAGTCGTTGCCCTTCTCGTTGTCGTCATCATCGTGCGTGCTGCCACGCTTAAATCTTATAGAAACAGCAGCAGCAGCAGCAGGAGCAGCAGCAGCAACTGCAGCTGCATCAGCAGTGACTGCATGTGTGGGCAATCTGTGTGCGTGAGCCCGTCGCCATTTAATCAACATTAGTGACTGTGGAGCGAGTGAAACGGAAACTAAGAAGGCTGCACACAAAAGCATAAAACACTGACACACACACACACGCACAGAAAATGGCATATTAATTGCTCTCAGTGTCTGTGTGTGTGAGTTTGGTGTGAAAAAAAAGTGCAACAAATGAACTTGAAGCAGGAGCACATATAAAAAGCGGCTAAATGAACATTTAAATGATTAGTTTTTGCACTGCAAAACAGATTTGAAATATTAGTGGAGAGTCGAGTCTAAATTGTTTAATAAATTAATGAAATGCCCTGGGGGATAAACGAGAGAAATATTTGTGCTGAGAGCAAAAATCGATGATATAGAAAATTCTTGAAAAATATTAAAATATTAAATCATTATTATTATTAAATATTATATTCAGTCTATATACATATATACCATTTCGAATATAAGTCAAGTATATTTTTCGATATTTTTATAATATTTGCCTAATATTAATTACCATAATAAGAAAACAGTAACTTTAATGTAATTATTTATTTGTTAAATGTATAAAATATATGATATGTTGTGAAAGATATCTAGCTATTTATAAGAACAGTATTATTTTTCCTTTTAGTTGATTAAAATACATATATATATGTTTATATATATTTAGATATATTTGCCAATTTCTATATTTAGTAAATGTTTTAATAAGACACAACAATATTTTGATAAATACCTGACAGAAATATATAATTAAGAGCTGACACATTTCGCATTACAAACTCAAATACCAACTACAGTTATCGAGCAATTCGATGTTTTGGAAAACTATTAAACTGAACTCTGGCAGCTGCCTTGAAATGCTCAGCTGCTCAACTGTCTGCCTTATTGCAGCTGGTATTGGCCGCTAATGCCGCAAGTTTGCGTCCATTTAGCGCTAACTACCATTATTTTCAGTTGTATTTTTCGCGCAAGGTCACACGTGCAGTGCTGCAGCTGAGCGTGGGCGCAGAGCCACGGCAAAATGTTATTTACTACACATAAATTGCTGAGGCTGGCAGTGCCTGGATGGGGTGCAGGGGTGCAGGGGTGCAGGGGGTCAGCGTTGGCGCCACTGGGTGAAACAGCTGCAACAACAGCAAGAACAACAAGAGAAACTTTATAAAAAAAAACTTATTTCACAGCATACCGCAGAGCGTTTGCTGATGGGCGCGAAAGGTGGGGGGGCCAGCACAGGGCTCGGTGGGTGGTCGGTCTGTGCGGTTGGGGCCTGACCCGGTTTTGGGTCAAATATGCACATGCTACTTTTGACCACAAAGTAAAACGTTTTTTCGGTTGAGCAAAACGCTCAGCAGCAATTCCAAAATGGAAGTTGCAATGAGTGCGAATGAATGAGCGATGCACCGTGGTCAAACAATCAGCGCGAAATGGACGAAAACAAAAAGCAAATGCAAAGAGCGAAAAAGAAAGAGGAAATTAACTGTGAACACTGTTGGACTCAGTGGAAGTAGAGATAAAGCGCAAACATTGTCTGCAAATCGAATTCGTATTGCTGCCTCATTTTGGCTTAGTTCTGAAGCTCTCTGGCCCCACTGTGCGACACTCGCATTTGATGTGCAGAGATAAGTTGGAATTGAGGGTTACATGATGGCTTAGATTAAGTTTGATGCCCGGCATTGGATATGTTGTTCTAACTCTCGAAATGCCATTATATATAAATAAACGAAGGTTAACTGTTCCTTCGATCCCCTGTCAAGTCTGAGCGTGCAAAGTTTATTTTGTTATTGCTGTAAAGCTGCTTTCATTCAATGCCATTTTGTTTGCATTTAAAGAGCTGTTCGTCAATTATGTATTATATCTGTGCATATATATATAGATATAAAAAGAGATTAGGCATGCATTCATACATCTTATGATTGCTTTATGGGCTTAAAAAACCCAAGTCTTGAAATATAATTAAATATATGTATGTATATTTGTAATCTCACAAGTTTCTCTTCCGCATCTGGCCTTGGGTTGAGGAAACTCTGGCTAAATACTATAAGAAAACCAGGTTCAATAGCTAAATGCCGTTATCTGACCGACTTGTGGCTGGCATCCAAAAACTTAATTTCGAGCTGTGTACCTTAAGCCAATGCGAATTGGCTGAAATGCTGAAAAACTTGGCACAAACTGAACAACTATGCAGCGAACAGTCGTAAATAAGTGCGACGACATTTTTAATTACATTTCAAGCAAGTTGTTGTTGCACTTTTTGGCCCATTAAAAGATCGATCGATGCGCATTGCTGCTCATAAATAACTAATTTCAACAGCTTTAACAACAGTAGCAAAAGCAACAACAACAACTATAGAAAACAACGAGAAACTTAATTTCAAAATAATTTCACTCTGGCTGAGAATGTTTCCAAGTTTTGGCTAAGCTTTGGCCAAAGTGTAGCAAAGTTTGTTATCTAAGTTGGATGTTGCTCCCGTTTGCTGTTGCTGCTGTTGTTGCTGCTGCTGTTGCTCAGGTTTTGTTTATAGTTTCGAACGAGCGCGCATACTAAATATTAATAGTTTAATGTTGTTAAGAGCGCTAATGAAATGCACTCGTCGAGAAGTTGGCCGAAATATTGCGCCGCATATAAATACCCATTCGGTTGGGTCGATGGGTCGATGCTGGGTCGCTGCTTCGCTGGGTTGGTGGTTCGCGCGTCGACCTGACCAAACAGCTTCGCACATTGCTATCCCGAAGGACGAGCTGCCTGAAAAGTGCTTGCCACAAGCTTTGGCTGTTGCTGCTGTTGCTGCTGCTATTGCTGTTGTTGTTGCTGCTGCTGTTGCTGTTGCTGTTGCTGTTGCTGTTGCTGTTGCTGTTGCTATTGCTGTTGCTGTTGCTGTTGCTATTGCTGCTGCTATTGCTGCTGCTGTTGCTGTTGTTGCTGCTGCTATTGCAGTTGTTGTTGCTGCTGCTGCTGCTGTTGCTGCTGTTGTTGCTGCTGTTGCTGTTGCTGTTGCTGCTGCTGCTGCGGAAGCATGCGTGCATGCAAGGACGACAAACTGCACAAAATTTACGCTGCGTTACGTGTGGTGCGTCGGCCGCGGTCCATTCGTCCTTTGGTCCGCTGGACCGTGCTGCCAGGGTCCTTCAGTCTCTGCTGCTGCTCAGAGTACTTCAGCGAGCTGGCATTAGATTTTCATTTTATTTTATTTGTATGTTTTTTTTTATTTTTGCTTTTCAACAAGAGTTTGCGGTGCTCTGTTCTTTAATACATACCCTGTAATTTGATAAAAAAAAGGTTTGTTTTCAATGTGAAAAATATAGTTATAGTTAAATGATGTAAGGTAAGGGCTGAGTAGATGTGATGTGCTTGGAGATGACTCAGTTAGTAGGTAAATTTTTATACAACAATAAAATATATAACAATTCAAATCACCTGCTATTGAGTACCTAATCGTATATGTGATAGATAGATGAAATGCATACCGCTCTAGTAAAGCTTTTCATGTATATGTACATACATGAATATATGTACATATATACAATATATATTGCCTTCATCGATCTGCAGCTGTCATAGCAGCGCAGGCTGAATGAACTAACCGAATGCATCAATCTAATTCAGTTTAAGCTAGAGCATTTCGCAGTGAATCATATCGCAAATTCTCGAAATGTTTAGCGTTTTTCTCTGGGTTATTTTTGTTTTTCCATTTGTGATCCGATGCTGTGGGTGTTTTCTATTGCGTTTTTCGAACAAATTCAATTGAAGCACGTGTCGTCGTGCCATGTACACACTGCGATATGAGAGTGTGTAAGCTGCTGGCTCTTATGCACTCTATCTACCTCTCTCTCTCTCTCTCTCTCTCTCTCTCTCTGGCTCGCTGCTGGCTCTATCTGTATCTGTTTATTGATGGTGTTGCTGTTGTTGCTGGCGTTTTAAAAGCAACTGACGCCAGCAGTTTCATCCCGTTGCCGCCCCCACTTTATCCGCTTGATATTTGTGCAAAAGAAATGTCGCATGAGTGCAAAAAAAAAAACCCAACACACACACACACACATACGCACAGAATGCATGGCACAACAAACTTGTTTGCTCGCCAGCGTAGGGCTGGCATGCGGGTGCGGGTGCGGGGGCGTGGCCGTTGCTGGTGGCTCACGTAGTTGTCTGTGGCCACGAAAAAGTTGCATAAAGTCAACAACTTTCAGTGGTTTAGTGATGTGAAAGTTGCTAAGCTGCCGCTTCAATGTCTGCGTCTGCGTTCCTCCCCAAGCTTGTTGTTGGACTGAGTTGGCTGCCTTCGACCTCCAACTGCCATTGCTGCTGCTGCTGCTGCTGCTGCTTTATCGATGCCCCTGGAAGGTCAATTACACATGATCTTGAGCTAAAGTGCGTGAAAAAACACACGCTAGACAAGTGCGAACGTCTGATTAACTTGCGGTTATTTAATGCTCAATATAATGTGCGTTTGCTTTAATTGTCAGCAAATCGAGCGAGCTGCGATGAAGATGTAGATGGGAAAAGATTATACAAAGTTTTTGTAAGATTAATAGACAATATATAATAATATCCATGTTATATTTCTCTCCTTCTCTCTCTCTCTCACTCGCATTCTTAGTTCATTCTACCCAACAATAAACAAATACCCTCGATGAAATGAAAATGGCAAAAGTAACAAAATATAAAACTAGACCATCAAGCAAATTAGCGCAATTTGTGCCACACTTGTATGGCCAGAGTCGCAATTTATCGAAATACGCTGTAATGTGCAGCGAACCGGGAGCAGGAGTAGCGCCAGCAGCAGCAGCAGCGGCAGCAGCAGCCGTGTGCCCGTTAACAATGTAGTCGATGGCAACAAGAGCCATAGCAATGGCAATGGCAACGGCAATGGCCCAAGCACATATACAAACCGTAGCATACTTATATGGGCGCGCACTTTTGAGTGAAATAAAATTTAATGCCATCAACAGGCGCGGCAAATCGCTGATTGGCGGGGGCGGAGGAGGCAGCAGCCGTGGGGTAATGTGGTGAAAATGTTTGCGGCGCATAAACAAAAATTTTTGTTGCCACAGCGTGGGAAAACACGCTAAGCCATTAACTAAACAGCAGCAAATAAAACAAAAAACAATATGCGCTTAGCGACAACGAAGAGCAGATACGCTACAAATAAAATGAAATGCAATCAGCTTAAAGAGCTGATGGAATATGTGGGAAAGTGTAGTTGTAGCTAACTGAATGCAGTTTTGGCTAGAGGGAGAGGGAGAGAGACAGAGAGGAAGAGTGAGAGCATGAGACCTACGGTGTGTACTCTGCCAGCTTGTGGGCATTCATACGCCATGTGCTGGGGCTGTAAAACGAGCTATAACCCAAAAATAGCGGCACTTAATGAAATAAACGTCCGATTTGCGGCCCGCTGCCCGCAGCTCGCAGCTCGAACCCTTCCTTGCCCACATGCTGTCAATGCATAAAACAATTTGCAACGGAAATTGCAATAATTAACTTTAGTACCTGCTTGAGTGACATTGTGGCCTGGTTGCCGAGCAACACCGACAGAGTGAATGAGAGGGGGGGGGGGGGGAGATGGAGAGAGGGGGAGTCTGGCCTAGGCATGCCTGTTAGGTACCAAAAACAGGAAACTTGCTGTGGGTAGCCTGGCGTCTGGTGTATGTTTTTCTAATTCAATTAAAATTGGCTGCCTGCTGCTGTTGCTGCTGCCTGCCCCTCCCCCTGCTGCTGCTGCTGCAGCAACAGCAATGACAACAACTGCAACAACGACAACAGCAACGCCTCATTATGCCGTCTGCATATGCAGCCCGGCCCCGACTACTGCCCGACCCCTGCCCGACCCCTGCACGACCCGTGTAAGCATCTGTTTACGCTTGTATTGGTGTTAATGTTAACTGTCACTACATTTGGCCGTGTACGCGCATCGAGTGTCCTGACTGCCGTCGACTCCCGCGGGTGCTCCTGCCGGTTGCATTGCTGCTTTAGTTTATTATGTAACTGTAAAAACATGCCTCTCTCTCTCTCTGTGTGTGTGTGTGTGCCCCGTTGCGTGGCTGTTGTTATAGATTTAGGCCATGATGTCGTAACTGGTTAGCGTGCCTTGTAAATAATTGAATAACAATGCCCGCAATTTTTCAACATCATGTGGCAATGTTTGCCTTTGTTTTGGGAATTAGATTGCCCATTGCCCGTGCATATTGCGGGTCTTAGTTAGATTTAGATATACGGCAGAAAGCACAGAGAAAAAACTAAAATACTATAACATTTACCAGGCCATAAACACGCTCAACAATATTCGCTTCTCTTTATTTTGCATTCCATTCATTTTAAATTCAATAAAGTTAGGCTTGGGACTAAAACTAAATAAAGTTATTGTTTATATTAATTTCAAGTAATTAAATTAATATATTTATTGGTTTACATATAGGTGGATGAATATAGAAATTAAATATGAAAATTTTAAATGCTGCCATGGTGATAATTTTTGAAAAAAAAAAAAAAAATCATTTAAATGCTTATAAGGGTAGAGGTAATACATGTTAGATATAAAGAATAATATCCTTTTAATGTAGCAATTTATCAAATTTCATATTTTAGGTGCTTATGTTAAGCCTAGAAATTAGAGTTAATAAAGTTATTAATAAATGTTTATAAATTTTGTAGACTTGAGTGCCAAAAAATCAAAGATTAAACAGAGAGAGACAGAGAGAGAAAGAGAGAGATAGAGGGAGAAATATAGAGAAAGAGAGACGGAGGAGAGTGAGTAGAGTATAGCCTTACATCTATAAGCATTCATGCATGTTAAATGGTTAAGATTTGAATTTTAGGCAATAAATTGAATAAGATGTAATATTTATTTTTTTTTGTTTTTATCGTAAAAATGAGTTTTAATAATAAAAAATAATTTTTTAATATGAAATTACAAATAAAAGTTTGCCCCTTTTTTTAATTTGGGAGTTCTTTTGTGCCTCAATTTTGTAAAATTCGATTTTTTATACATGTGTGTCTTAATATTTATTTATTTTTTTTATATAACAAACATCTCTCTTCTTTCTTGTGTTTGCTGCGAGATATCTGCTTGTCGGGTATACTAAATCACACTTAGTTACCTCATTTGACTAATGAGTAACACGTAATAAAAGCGCTAATTATTAGGTACAATATAATTTCAGCTTAGCTGCATTCAAACCGATTATCGCTGTTCGGCTTTAGTAGAGTTGAGTAAATTTGAGAGCAAACAGCCCCGCTTCGGATCAGATTTCAATGCTGGGTAAATATTTTGGCTATATAGGAATTTCAAGCCAATTTTAATTAATGCATGTGGCTCTAAGGTGTGAGGCACCTGGCCACCTGCCTCCCGCCTCCCTTGCACAAGCAAAACCAATTAGAAATTTTGCGCTTTTTGCACGCTTTATGTGTTATTAAATATTTCACAAGAGGCTGCAAAACAAATCATGCTGCAAAAGTGCTATTATTGCTATTCGGTGAATCATGGATGCGCGCAGCACAATTGAAATGAATATTTGAGCAACAATATTGCGGCAAGGGCGGGCCGACGCGGCGTATGCGTCATTTTTGGAACTTGTTTATTTAAGAGCGCTGCGAAAACATTTGCCCAAATTGTCGCCAAAATGCATGATGAGTATAAAATATGTATACGGAATGCGTAAAATTGAAACTAAATTGGAAACATAAACTGCCGAGCTGCATGTTAATCACACGGACTAAAGCTCGGTAAATATTAACTCGGCTTATTTGTAGCCGAGATAAATGTAAAGACAGGCATAAATGACTGAGCAAAGTGAATCATTCAAAATTCTCGAATTAGGTATTTTATGAACATAAATTATAGTTGAAATTTATTCAAGCATTTCTAATAAGCTGAATGCTTAAGCAAACACACACACACACACATACATACTGTGTTTATATTGATATAAAGTTTGCCTTTGGCATGTCTTTCAGGGAAATTATAGTTTCGTCTGGAAATTTCATTTTAATCGTAGCCCTAAGCACACAGCCGGCGCATCGGTGAGAGACAGAACAGACAGACATGTTAATAGATTTTGCTGCTGCCCGGGATGTGGCACAAAGTGATTAATTATGGTTAATAAAGAGGAAAATCGTTGCCGATTAAAATTGTTGCCGCTGCTAAGCCAGCTTGATGTGTGCATAGAATACGTACAGCACGACAGTTTATATGCTCGAGTTCATTCATTTCAGAGCCACTGAAAGGGTTTAATGAGACAATTAACACGCATTCCGGCCCTGACAGGCATTTGAAAACCCATAAAACGCACTGAATATGCCAAGTTATTGTAGTTGGGCAATCAATCGGAAATTGATTCTCTATTTAAATTTGAATATGAATTTAATATAATTAGCAGAATAAACATTGAAAGTGTTTTAGGTTTTTTATTATAATTTATTTTATATTCAATATATTGTTATTATTATTTTTCATTATTATTATTATTTTTAATATAAACATAATAATAAAAATATTTATTGTATATTTTTGTGTTAATCATCTCTTAAAAATCTTGAACTCAATTATTATATATTTTTTCATTTTATTTTTATTTATTAATCAGAACTAATAATTAAAAAATAAGCTGTAACTATTTCACGCTTTGTTCTCACCACAAGATAAACTCATCAAATTTTTAGATTTTTTAATAGAATATTTTGATAGCCAATTACATTGGCCACGCCCCCTCGCTTCTGGCCGCTGGCGAGGCAACTCAAAAGCAATGCAAATAATTCACATGGAGCGTATAATTGAAATATCGTGACTTGGCGCTATGCTCTCTGGCCGACACATAAAATTTTATTAAATGCCGAGCAACGGCAGCGGCAAGGGACAAGGGGCAAGGGGCAAGAGCTGAACAACGAGTACAATGGGCAAACTAGACGCACGCGCCATTATAACTTTAGACATAATTTATGATGGCACTTGCTAGATGCTCGCCTCAAATACATGCATAGATACGTACATATACATATACATATGCATGTATATAAATACATATACATCATTTTGGCTTTCATTTTGCAGTGTTGCCAAAGACAAAGCGAGTTTATTAGCTTTTTGCATAGTCGCTCGCTTTTAAAAAATGTATTTAAAATGTACTTTAATGAAACTAGAAATTAGAAATCATTTACTAAGATTTTTTTAGAGTAAATAATATAATAAAATATATTATTATTCTATTTAAAATGAATTTTAATGAAGCCAGACACCAAAAATCATTTACTAAGATTTTTTTTTTATTATTCTGTGGAAACTGAACTTAAATGAAACTAGAAATTAGGAATTATGTGCAAAAAACATTAAAAATAAAATAATTATATACACTATATCAGAAGGGCTTAGTATTGAAGAATTAATTAATTATTTAGAATTAATTATTAAGTTAGTCGTATTAACTTGGCATAACAAGCAGAGCATTAGCCAGTCGATTAATTTAGGGTATTTTCATGAAATATATTTGATTTATTTTTATTTTGTTGCAGATGTCTTGTAAACTTTGCGTGTGAGTAATCTGAAAAAGAAAGCGCGAAGTGTTGCTGCGGCTGTCAAATTTGCCAAGTGCTCAAATTGGCCGAGATACAGAGACAGATACAGATACAGATACAGATACGGATACAGATACAGATACAGATACAGATACAGATACAGATACAGATACAGATACAGATACAGATACAGATACAGATACAGATACAGATACAGATACAGATACAGATACAGATACAGATACAGATACAGATACAGATACAGATACAGATACAGATACAGATACAGATACAGATACAGATACAGATACAGATACAGATACAGATACAGATACAGATACAGATACAGATACAGATACAGATACAGATACAGATACAGATACAGATACAGATACAGATACAGATACAGATACAGATACAGATACAGATACAGATACAGATACAGATACAGATACAGATACAGATACAGATACAGATACAGATACAGATACAGATACAGATACAGATACAGATACAGATACAGATACAGATACAGATACAGATACAGATACAGATACAGATACAGATACAGATACAGATACAGATACAGATACAGATACAGATACAGATACAGATACAGATACAGATACAGATACAGATACAGATACAGATACAGATACAGATACAGATACAGATACAGATACAGATACAGATACAGATACAGATACAGATACAGATACAGATACAGATACAGATACAGATACAGATACAGATACAGATACAGATACAGATACAGATACAGATACAGATACAGATACAGATACAGATACAGATACAGATACAGATACAGATACAGATACAGATACAGATACAGATACAGATACAGATACAGATACAGATACAGATACAGATACAGATACAGATACAGATACAGATACAGATACAGATACAGATACAGATACAGATACAGATACAGATACAGATACAGATACAGATACAGATACAGATACAGATACAGATACAGATACAGATACAGATACAGATACAGATACAGATACAGATACAGATACAGATACAGATACAGATACAGATACAGATACAGATACAGATACAGATACAGATACAGATACAGATACAGATACAGATACAGATACAGATACAGATACAGATACAGATACAGATACAGATACAGATACAGATACAGATACAGATACAGATACAGATACAGATACAGATACAGATACAGATACAGATACAGATACAGATACAGATACAGATACAGATACAGATACAGATACAGATACAGATACAGATACAGATACAGATACAGATACAGATACAGATACAGATACAGATACAGATACAGATACAGATACAGATACAGATACAGATACAGATACAGATACAGATACAGATACAGATACAGATACAGATACAGATACAGATACAGATACAGATACAGATACAGATACAGATACAGATACAGATACAGATACAGATACAGATACAGATACAGATACAGATACAGATACAGATACAGATACAGATACAGATACAGATACAGATACAGATACAGATACAGATACAGATACAGATACAGATACAGATACAGATACAGATACAGATACAGATACAGATACAGATACAGATACAGATACAGATACAGATACAGATACAGATACAGATACAGATACAGATACAGATACAGATACAGATACAGATACAGATACAGACACAGATACAGAGACAGAGACAGATACAGATACAGATACAAATACAGATGCAGATACCGCAGAGATGCTTGGAGCTGCTAAATAATTGTAATTGTAAGTCACTTTGCATGTGCGACACGCAGACCGCCGTATCCTGCCTCTGCATATGTGTGTGTGTGTGTGGGTGTGCGGAAGCGCGTGTGCCTTTAAATAACGATACACTTGTGTATCAGGCGACGAGTCTGCTGCTGCTTCTGCTGCTGCTGCTGCTGCTGCTGCTCTTATCGCGCTTCGTAAATCACGGAAATACAATGTAACAGTTTGTCATAAAGTTGGCAGGAGCGCGCGCTCCCGACGCACTCATCGACTGTAGATAAATTAAATATCTTAATGATTTTCAGCAACAAAAGGCAGCTGAGTTTTATTTATTGTGCGCACAGCAGCCACCTGCACACGCACACTCACATCCCTAGATAGTAGCTGCCGTTGAAAGCAATTTAAATTCAATTTCACAAATTATTAACAGCTCCCAGTGCGGGCGCTCAACTTGATTGGTTACCAAGTGATGATTGCGTGGTATAAGTAGTTGTTTATAATCTAATTATGTGGGAATTAGACGGGCTTTAGTGGAGGTATAAAAGGCGAGGCTAAAGCAGATTATCGCATTGTCTTTAGAGTAAAAGAACAGAGATAATAATTACCTATGAGAGAGCAACGATTCTCAGCGGAATCTTGGTTAGACAAAAACAAAAAAAACAAAAATAGATAGATAGATAGATAAATAGATAGATAGATAGATAGATAGATAGATAGATAGATAGATAGATAGATAGATAGATAGATAGATAGATAGATAGATAGATAGATAGATAGATAGATAGATAGATAGATAGATAGATAGATAGATAGATAGATAGATAGATAGAAAGATAGATAGATAGATAGATAGATAGATAGATAGATAGATAGATAGATAGAAAGATAGATAGATAGATAGATAGATAGATAGATAGATAGATAGATAGATAGATAGGTATTACATATCATAGTATGAAAAGAATGTCAGTAGAACATATTAGAGTAATGTGGATAAGGACGAATTTGTTAGCCATGAGAGATAGCTTGCAGCTCTATGAGAATACAGTCATCCTACCTATAGACAGGAGTATTCAAATTTATAGCATATGATCTATATGCAGTACAGTATATGATATTAGTATTTAGATATATATCATTATCTAACAGCCATGTAGTAATAGTAGTATTAAGACATTAATAAATGAGATTGTACCTGAAGTGCTGCAATGGGGAATGCCTGAATTAATTATAATAAAATAAGTAATGTAAATATATATACTCCACTGACAACAGATGCACCTGCGATTCTATAACAAACAAATTGAAATATATACACTTTATCATAGTACGTAATATACAGTAAGATAGAGACCTAGAGCTTCTATATGATTTATATAAATAAATAAGCTACACAAGCTTGACTAATTGCTAATTTCCATTGATACGTTTATCAGTTACGCAACTTTATGGATCTCAACAATATATGAAAAAGTACATTAGTCTGCAGAGGTCTGCACAATGAAGCTGATATTCGTTTTAGTTTTCAGTCTGTACTTGGAGTTCGCAATCTCGAAAGCTAAGTATGCTTTTTTTAAGAGTAAGCGAATACACAATAGCCAAATTAATATATAGCGAAATAACCAATTATTCTCAGAATTATGTTTTACTGAAGTTACGCCTGGGAAGTGTCACAGATCAAATTCGTATTACTTCAACCAAAAAACTCAAAAGTGCATAAGAGGCGGACCGAAAAATGCTTGTGGACCTTTTACAATTCGAAATAGATGTGATGGAATTTGTTATTGCCTCTATAGAAAGTGCGCATGGCCTGATACACACATATATCGATTTTAAATACTTTGATGTACATAATTAAATATTATAATATAATGGAAAAACAAGAATGTGAGACGATCCGAAATACTTGGAAGTATCAAAATGGTGTGCAGCTAATCAGTATACAGTTATTAAAGAGCGAATCGCAGCTTTTATGATTGTAGCTCCAAAGTTTTAAGATATGAGTACTTTATTTGTATCTAAAGGAGAATATTTATATATGTATCGTTGCCTCACTAAATGCATATTAGATACGACCATCAGTTACGCCACATTCTACTCCCAATGATATGTGAAAAGTACAAAATTAAAGATTTAGTCTTAACGTGTCTGCAGCATGAAGCTGATATTTGTTTTGATTTTCACTTTGTACTTGCACTCTGCAATCGCAGAAGATGAAAGCTCACAGATAAAGAGTATGCGAATAGTGAAGAGCCCGATTTATATAGCGATTTAACCAATTATCCCTCAGAAATGTGTGAGACTGGTCTACAGTACGGAAACTGTGCGCTAAGCACAACATTTTACTATAACAAAAAAACCAGGAGGTGCTTGCCCGTCGGTCAGAAATTTGCGTGCGGTTATTTTAAAAATCAGAAAAAATGCGCAGAACTCTGCAGGTCTCTAACTAATGGCAATTAATAGCGATAACCTGTATCAAGTCAGAAAATACATAATTATTCGGGTATTTTGTTCAGCATTATACGAGTTTTTTGTTATTTGTTTGAATATATTGACTATACCTATACTATACTATACCTAATCAGAAGTCAGTTAGTTTTCTTTTCAGTTGGACATTTTAAATACTAATTTTTGGCTGAGAGCTAAATATATGAATTAGTTTAGTCAGCGAATAACCATGACAGAATTTCGATATGTACATATACATATATTCAAGAAATTTATATGTATATACGTTTAGGATGAATATATATATTATATAGTCATGACATACTCCTAAATAATCATAATCATAAACGAATATACATATATATTCATCTAAATCTATATATTCATAAAAAAAAAAAACTATATACTCATTTCGCTATTGTGATTGAGTATAAAAAAAACAGAAATATGTTTTATTCTGCTCATTGTCTGAGTCTTGATACTGTAATCAAAATTTAAAATAATAAATTATATAAGCAGCTGCATACACAAGGTCTGCATATACTCGCTCCTTCCAGAACTGAGTGGTATATGAATCGATATTATTTATAGTATTAGCTATTAGTTATAGGCAAATTTTAAAAGCTCCCAAATGTTTGTTAATTAATAATTCATATTCTGTATTATAAATTCTAAATTCTAAAATTAATAGAGCATTTCAACTTCTACACTTCAGCAGATATGATTTCCTCTTGTTTTCAGGCTAGTTTCCAACGTTTACTTTTTCTCCTCCTGTTTTTCTTTTTGTTTTTGTCTCTGGTTAGTTTCGTTAGTTTGCGAGTTACTTCATTTTAAGGATTTTGGCGGCAGTGTCATCGGCAGTCGATTGGCCTTGTTTGTTGTCTGCTTTGGTTTCGTTTGGCTTGAAGCTGGCGCTGGCGCTAATGAAACATACTTCTCTAGTTCGTTGTTATTTCATTTGTTATCCTTCATCTTCAGCTGGCTGATTGCATGACTGCCTGGCTGGCTGGCTATCTGCCCCTCGTTCCGCCCACTCGTCGAGCCACGTCTTCGCCAGCATTTAGCTCATTCTCTCGCTGGCTTTGCTTGGTTTCTTGTGTCGTCCGTTTTATTAGATTTTATTTGCTTAGCCTTTATTTGTCTTCTGCCGTCATTCTCGTTCCAGTGCTAAGTGTCCAATTTTAGCTCGGTGTTTTGTTCTACCCCTGCCACAGGGCAATCGGCAATAGAGTGTGATAATTTTTACATACCCTGTACTGGTTGAGTGTTGAGGGTGTATTTAGTAGAGTGTTTGTTGTCCATATAGTTGGCGTGTAGTGGAATTTTAAAAGGAATAATATTGGAATATATGTATAATAAAAAGAAAATATAATAAACATTAAAAATATTAATATAATAAATATATTCAATAAAAAGAAAACATCTCTGTTTTGAAACAGAAGTTGACTTGCGAAAAAAATAATTTTGAATAATATTTAATACATAAAACTCAACAAATTCTTTAAAGAATACGTTATTTAATAATATTTTTAAAGAATATGTTTAAATCTGATTAAAAAACTAAAAATAGGAAAAAAACTTTACAGTTCAAACATTTAATTAAAAAATTGTTTTTTTATTTCAAGTAATTATTTTTAAGATTTTTATATTTTATATTTCCACAATTCAAGTCACTTAGGGTATTTTGAAGCCCATCAAATTTCTGTTCACATTGCGCCAGTTTTCTTGTTGCTTTTGCGCTCAGCATTCGCCGGCTACAGCAGAAATTGTTATAGCCGCATTCCTTTTGTGCTTTTCAGCCCAGCTGGGCGCTCGTTTTATTTTATTTACTTTGGCCTTTTGTTTGTTAGTTTTGTGTAAAAAGTTTCAGGCTACGACCAGCTGGCCACATGTGCCCGACCAGGCCCAGGCCGCCATTTACAGCTACTGCCGCGCTGTTCTTCTCCTGTATTTTCCTCTCCGTGAAACCTGTGTGTGTGTGTGTGTGTGTGTAAATTCGTCAAGTTTGTAAACACAAATTATGACAATTAAGTTGACTGTCGGCTTGTTTGAGCTGCTCGGCTGCTCGGCTGCCGTCTGCAAACTTTGCTTGCAATTTAATGCGAAATTGCATTAAATTCTTTTGGCAGGCGCATTACGCATACGCCACGTGGTACGCTGGTAAATTCGATTAAAAATTGTTCTTTGACATGCTCCCAGCCACACTCGTTCCACATTTTTGCTTAATTTTCATTTTCGTTTTCATTTCCCCGCATTTGTGTGTCAAAAGTTGAAGCTGCCAATTGCAGTTGGCCCCAGGAGCAAGAACAGGACGAGACCGAGGACGAGAGCCTGCTGTTAAAGGTGCAAGGTGCAAAGTGCCAGCATTCACAATTGTTCATTAGATTAGCAAGTTGGTAAAGTTTGCAGAGCTCAAATGCCACTTTCACGGCTGCTGACACACTCGAGTTGAATCCGATTGGATTTCACTGCTCCGTTGCCCCGTTTCTTTTTCTCTTTTTCTTTTTCGTTCATTTCTTATTTTTATTTTCTTCACTCTGCTCAGTTCGCCAAGTATTTTATGAATTTTCTTATCAATGCAAAAGGCGAAGGCGACAAAAATTTACGTGCAAAGTGGCAAGTTGTGACAACGCTGGCGAAGGACGAGAGCGACGCACACTGACAGCATGAAGAGTGTGCTATGCTACGTATGTATGTGTATTCGTGTGCATGTGTTGGTGTTGCAACTTTTGCGTACTTGTGTCCCGCCCCTTGCCTTCCTTTCACAATTTGTCATTGAAGTTGCTGCCGGAGCTGCCGATAAGAAACTTTGCCCTGATATGAGTCAAATGCGGCTATTGATGGCAAATGTTAGCAGCCAAGTCCCTTTGGCGTTTTCTGCTTGAATTAACATTTGTATGGGTCGCATGGACCGGGTGTATGCTGTGGTAAAAATAAATATTTTATGGCCTTATATGAACATTTTGCAATTTGAATGCGATGAGACATAAGTTCTATAATGCTCGGTAATAATCTTAAAGCAGCTTAAATTATGTTTACTCATGCTCGCATTGTAAATTAAATATATGATAATAGATTTTATGCACAGCAATTGTTTGGTCAATTGGCTTTGCTCTCAGTTGAAGCGAGTGGAAATTTGAAATGTTTTGTGATGAGCTAAAACAGTAAAAAATCTACAGCTTACAACATATTGAAGCGAATAACTATTTTGTGGGCTGATTATAAGAGATTACCAAGGATATAAATCTCTTCTGCAGTTCAGTTGAATTTGTTGTTAATCTTTTACTTTTAGCTTGTTGCAAAAATATTTCTATTTTCGTTCCGAAATCATTCGATTTTCCATATTTTTTTGTACATTTCCCGGAAGGAAAGTTGCCTTTGAATAATAACGCTTGCTTTTTCGAGATGAGTTAGTGCTTGAACATAGCAGAGATACATAGACACACACACACACGCTCACACACACAGCTGCTACTGGGTCTTGCCCAGCAAATACAAATACAAATATAGCGCATTGGCACACACTCACACTCTCACACACTCTCTCTCTCACACACACACACACACATACAGCTAATCACTCTTATTCACTCACACACACGTATACACCCTCTCGCTCACTCCGAAAGAAAGCATCCGCCGATACGCTTTTGGGCATCGCGATGGGCGTGGGCGTGGGCGTGGCTCGCCCACCGCTCGCTGAGAGCCTGCAAACTTGTTAAATGGCGCGAAATTCTTTTCAATTTCAATTTCGAGCTGTAGGCTTCTAACATTTTGTGGTAGTCGTCGCAGTTGTTCCTGTTGCTGCTGCTGCTATTGTTGTTGTTGTTGTTGTTGTTGCTGTTGTCTGCGTTCTGCTGCGAGTGCTCAAATATTTGCATTCGAACTCAATTGGTTGCGTTTTGTGTTTATTGCCTTTTGCCTAGCCTGGCCTAGCCTAGCCTAGCCTAGCTGCTAAAATTGAACGTGTTTTCCTTCCGTTTGCTCTGCACGCTTTTTGTTCTCTCGGTTCAGTTCGGTTCGTTTTGGTTTGGTTTGGTTCGCTTTCAATATTTCTCTGTGAGCTGCACGCGGCATGTTGACAGCCGGTCAGCTGGGTTAGCTCTGGCCAGGTGAACCGCTCGCCTCCTGTCTGCGCGGCAAATGGAAATTCAAACGAACTGCCCGCATGTCAAATGCGCTGACAAAATTACTCAACAAAAAAAGAAAGCAAAAAAGAAGAAGAAAGCCTACAACGCGTAAACCCTAACGGGGCGTGGCTCTAGGCTATTTTTTCCGTCGGTTTGAGCTCGCGGCAGGGCTTAGTCGTGTTTGCACAGCTGACATTTTGGTCAAGTTTGTGCTGCATTAAAAAACGAACTATATGATGGCAAAGGCAGATATACAAACATATATATGTGCATATATATTCGCAGTATAATGCTTTAAACAAATAGATATACATATATGTATGAGCTGGGCCATAAATTATGACCACTGGCCTAATGCATTTGGCCTCATATTAATCAATGTGTCTGCCGGTTCATGTCTGCCAATTTTTTTTTTTTTTTTTTTTTTTTTTTTTTTTTTGGTTTTTTTGCTATGCACTTTCTGGTTTTTCTGTAATTTATTTGGCCAGCGCAATTATTTGCATTTTATTTTGGTCATTTAAATGCATTTGTTGTTGTCTCGAGCTGCAAATGCATAAACATAAATCAAATTGGTTTTTGTTCGGCGCACAATTCGCCTCGTTGATTTGCATTGGGGATTTGTTTATAAATCCGCAGATACACGACGCTCTAAATAATAGTTTAGCGTATTTATATTGCTTTTTAATTGTTGGCCTCGCCTAACTAACTCGATTCACTTTTTTCTCATTCCTATTTAGTTTTTTTTTTAACTTTTCTGATTTTGCTGGCAGCATATGCTGCCGTGTGGTCATTTAATTGCAGCATATAATATTTGTTATAGTTATTTTTTAGGTATTTTTTATTTTTTCCGTTCTGTCTTAATTCGTTTTAAATAATTAAAGATACGCCGTATTTATGGCATGCGAAATAAAACTATTGCAAAATAACTGCAATTTAAGTGGAATGTTTTCAATTTGTCATTAATTTTTGTTTTGTAATATAGTATATTGTATGGGATATGGCGCTAGATATGGCATATGTCACTGTCTACATGCAAAAATATTTATATATAGATATAAAGAAATATAAATGCATAATAGATGTAATATATATATATATACATATATATATAAGGTTCAATTTAAAAATTACAAAAAAAAAAAAAAAAAAAAAAAAAATTAAATAGTTTTTTATAGATATTCATGAATCTATTTTTTTCCAGATATTATTATGAGTAAATTTTGTTTTTTGTTTAATTAATTTTTTTAATTTTTTTAAATTTTTTCCAAACGTATTTTTTTTTATATTATATATACGAGATCTGTTTTAAAAATTAAAAACTAATTATTTATTCATGGCAATATATTTTCTTCTAGTCAAAGTAAACTTTTTCAGATATAATTCTAAGATTTTATTTTTTTATTTTTTATTTTATATATATTTATATACATATATTTTTTCAAATTCATTTTTACATACATATGTGATACAGCTTCTTATACTATATATACGAGGTTTGTTTAAAAAATTAAAAAACTAATTATTTATTCATGAATATCTTTTTTCAGATATAATTAAAAAAATTTGTATTTATTTATTTATTTTTTTAATTTATCTATATATATTTTTTTTAAATGCATTTTCACATATGTGATACAGCTTTTTATACTCTTTCACTTGTACTCTTTGATTTAAAGAATCAATGTTTCAATCAAATCAATAAATATAAAATACACGACAATTGATTCAGTTGTCCACTGAGTATATTCGGATATTAGCTTAAGTTGCAAGATTAATCCCATTCAAAATAAACTTGTCTTCAATTTCATAGTGACTGGCTCTGCGCATTGTCTTCAATGTAGCTCAAATAATTTTACGACAGTTTTCAACTCGAAAATGTCTATAAATCAAATGCAGATAATTTTCCAAATAGCTACACGCACACGCAGCACGGTGCTGTGGTGGGCGGCGGGTGGTGGGCGGACCTTGACACACCTAGACGGCAAGTGAGGCACTCAGAGAAAATAATTGTGCAGTGAGAGAACCACAAATTATAACAATTTTATGGCACTTTCTTTGTCAGTTCAGTCGTGGGCAGTAAATTTACATACTTCATGATGAGCTGTGTGACTGCCCGACTGCCTGCCTACGGCAACTTTACTTTATTTATGCCCGAATTCAAAGAGCCGCAAAAAAAAAAAAGAAGTTGGAAATAAAGGAAATCTCAAAAGTGGGCTGTGCGTGTAGATGAACACAATTGCGCGTCATAAATTTGAATTATTGTGCTTTTTGCATTTGACAACGACTTAAAAGCACTTGCAGCGATTTTGGCCAGTCGGGCAGGAGTCGGCCACGAACATGTCCTTGAGACACGCACGAGTGCGAGCGAGCGAGCAGGCGAGCTATTAGCGTAGAGTGAGAGACAAAGCGAGTCAGTGTGAGTGAGAGAGTGAGTTCTATGAAATGCGCCTTTTGTGTTCTGCTCAGCTGCACAACGCCCACAAGGCACACGCTCGGACATGCGACAGGGAAAACAGCAACGCGCTGTTGCTGTAAGCCAGGCTAACCACAGACATTTTTAGTGGACATTTATTTAATGCTTCAAACGCATTGAAATTTGCGCCCCGAGGCGACGCCTTTGTTGATGAAGTCGGTCAGCAGCTGCCAAGCCATTGTGCTCGCTGCTAACAGTGCATTAATAAAGTATACGCCCAGTGTACGCGCTTAAAGTGTGCAGCCTGAGACCATTCAAGAAAATAATATGACAACTACATATATAAAAATCTTTGGAGCACGAATTAGCTGTGATAGTTGAGTTTGCTGGCTGTGACAGATTGCATCTGACTCTTGGAGTTGGCTCAAGTTCATTTCGAGCTCTTCAAGCTGAGAGACTTTTCCGCGTGTTGCTCTGAGTGTTCGTAAAGTGCCTTAAGACATAAATGCCAACTTTGCATATATTTTAGTAGTTCAATGATATCCAAGCTATATGCATACTTTAGTTTGCTTGTTGGGCTATGTGGGGAGTTAGTTCAGCAAAGATTTCATTCATTGTGCAACATAGGCAGGAACTGCATGAAAACGCTTTAGGTCACATTCGATTCTGCATTTTTACCTCAAATACCCTTTACATATCATTATTTGTCCATCGCTTAGACAGACGGACAAACAGTCGCTAGTTTAGGCTGTAGATTGAACAGATTTTAAACGCATCATACAAAATATTTGCAATTCGAGCTAGAACTTGGCTGAGAGCGCAATCTAAATGCTGTTAGCTCAGCCAGACCTGTTAACAATAAACAATTGACCGCATGACATGACAGGCAACGAATGTGCTTTCCGCACTGACCAGTGGGCAGCTATAAAAATATTAAATTGTACGCGCCCAAAGAGAAGTAAAAAATGAGTTGAAAATACCCAAACTCACACACACTCACACACACACATATATACATATACAGAGGCCTTTGCGTGTGCTGCCTATGTTCAATTGCACAGCAATTTTATTTGTAGTTTTTCATTCGATGCGACATGTCTGCACAAATGTTGCATAGCAATTGCTTTGTGTGTTCAATTTTTGGCATAACAATAAACAAACGAAAAATAAAACTACAACAATGGAAAACAACAGCAACAGCAACAATAACAACTACAACAACAGACGGTCAAACAAATGAACAAGAGCTGCGCACAAATTGTGCAGCTGTCAAAAGCAGAAAACAGAACTTGGACCAAGTGAGGCGTGGCTGGCGGCACAAAGCTTACTTTTATATGGTTCGGAATGAAATAAAAAGAACAAAATACAAATAAAGGCATACTTTCAGTGCAAATGTATTGAATTGTAGATATGCTCTATTTATGTAATTTATGTGGAATCTATTTTGAAGAGCTAAACTTTTATTTGCTTCGCAGTATTTGAGTGATATGTAGCATCTCTTTTCTAGCTTGTCATACCCCCTTTACGTGCATCAACCGAAAACAGGGTATACTTACATGTAAGTGTGGTTTTCATCAGTTTTGTCAATTTTAACAATGTTGTGGTGGAATGACCCTCATCTCTAGAGCACAAAGCGCAGCGTGTGAGCATCAAAGGGATTAAATATTAGCTAAATATGCAAAATATTTGATAACATATTTGCAATGCAAGAGCTGTAACTAGATTTCATTTAATTTTTTTTCGGTATACAAGTTGAAATTAAGGGTTAGAGTAAATCAAAAACAATCAAAACTTCAACTCACTTAGGCGTAATTAACACCATTCAAGTGTCATTCGTGATTGAATTATTGTTTCAAGTTTCACGTATTATTAGCTAAGAGTTAAATTAACTCCACAATCACAATTTGAATTTGAATTTTTTGTGTAGATCGAGGGTAGTGGAAAAGTTTGAGGAATGGTATATAGAAAGAGAACTCAAGATTCCCAAAGTTCTCGCAGCTTCAGCATAGAAGACGTAGACGAAACAACCTTCAAGATCATCTCGATCGTGTCTTCAGTCCTCAACTCTTTTAATAATGATTTCAGGAGATTTACCCATATCTACTACACACTAAAAATGCGCTATAGAGTTAACGACAAAAGCTGAAACAAAACTAACATAAAAAATAAACATTAATATAAAAATTAAAAATAAAGAAATTAAAAAAATAATTAAATATTCAATATATTTTTAGACTATATAATTATATTTTTATATTTTTATATCTTTGAAATAAATAAAAAAAAAAAAAAAAACTACACACTAAAATCTCATTCCTTCCCTATCTGTATGCTGAATATGTTAGAATGTTCATTAACTTTTATGGGATATATATTTAATTTAGTTCTGTTTATACATAGTAATAAATAACATGCAAAGGTATATATAATTATAAAAAATACAAAAATATGCATAATGGCAAATTGATGCAGCATAAAGTTAGCTTAAACAAATTTTTGTATCTCTACAGCCTGGCGGTATGCCATAGAATTTAGTCTCTTTCTTTTATCTCGTATTGCCGTTGTCCCAGGTCTGATATATGTCTGCATTGTAGAGCAGCTCTTGTGCTTTTTCGCAGCTAATAAAGGCCGAGATGGCAGTTTAATGCGACAACATCTTCAATGCGCACTGAGCTGTCGCTTAACACATATTAAGCCCAGTGTACAGAGGTACTTAATATATATGTATGTGTGTGTGTGTATGCGAATGTCTATATGTCCTTAACGCGAGCAGTTGACCGCAATGGCAGAGTTCTTGTTGTTGTTGGTGTTATTATTGTCCTGGTCTTTGTGTGCTGTGCTCTGCGTGCCAGGGTCACATTTAATTGAGCGCCATGTTCAACAGGCCGTTGTACATGCGCATTAAATGTAATTAACTCATTATAAATGATAACGTGGCCAAAAGGAGTCGCGCCACGGCTCGTCTTAAGCCGCTGCCAGGCTGAGCCAGCACTAAACAGTAGCCGAGCCGGGACGGGCAGCCGGCCAGGAGCACGACTTGTCATCATAGCTAATTTAGCCAGGCAAGCAGAGTCCGGGGCGAACGTGTTATGTTTCCGCACAGTCACACGGCATGATGGGGCCGTGGGTTGAGTGGGGAAGGGGGGGAGGGGGGTTTGTCACGCAAAATGTGAAATTATTACCGGAAAAGGACAATGTGACACGCGGGCTATTATTCAGGTGCGCCACTCTGGCCAGCTATCTGGCTGGGCGCTATAAAAATGCTTTTATGCTCTCAAGTGTGTGCTGATATTTGACCCTGTTTATTGCGGTCTTTTGTTTTCTCCCGTTTCGTTTCGTTTCGTATCACTTTGCTTTGGTTTCGCTTTCGCTTTCAGCTTGTTTTATTTTATAGTTTGTCTCACACCTGCCGCCAGGTGTGGCGCCTGTTAATTATGTAACACGCTCAAGTGTTTCGTTACGCACCTTTTGCTGTACGCTTTGGTAGAAAAATACATTTGTACTACACACAGTTGCTCCCACCTCCTTTTTTTTTTTTTGCTTAAACTCACATGCGGATTTAATTTAGATAAAGTGAAAATGTAGATTAGTATAATTGCTGGAGTGGTGTAGCCAGGCAGGACGAGGCGCAGCCAAGCCACAAATTGCAATAAATCTTTCTTAATTTCTTTAGTTATTTTTCCAGTCTACTGCAATTATTTTTAATTCATCATTAATTGAGCTCAACTATAAGTGTGTGGCTGATGGAATATTTGCCACTTGAATACCTTAATAGTTTTCAATATCCACATACTTGAAGATGCTTCCCATGTAGCTTGATCCAATTTGAGCCGGGTTTAGTCTTCTTACTCGAATTGCAGAAGACATTCGCAAGATTTCTGGAGTTCACGTTTCAATGCGTTCAATAGACAGCAAAAGTGACAACATAATTTCGGCATATGACATCTTTTCTAATGAGAAAAAAGTTTTCGCCGCATCGAGCCAAGCAAAATTTGCTTTGTGATTGTCACTGATAAGCATAGTTTGTGTGTGTGTGTGTGTGTGTGGGTCACTCAATCTGCAGCTGCCAGCTGGCTGACCAAAGCAAACTGTCAGAAAGCATCTCACAAACAAACATTTGTCGTCCGACTGACAAAGACAGAAATCAGAAACGAGCAGAGACAAATAGAAAAATATGCATATGAAAAACGAATTTATTCTTGTGCCAAATAACTGAAAAGCAACAACATTTGCAAGAGCTTTGACAACTCGTTTGGTTAGTGCGACCCGCGCCCTAGTTCTCGCCCTCGTCCTCCAGTATTTGCTTAAAGCTGAACGGCGCAAAGGCATAGCCGGCGCCCTCATAGAACTTGCTCATGAATTCGACCCTAAAAGCATATGAAATATGTCAAATAGTTATAGACTGAAAACGGAATGGAACTCGCGCCAAACTCACCAATGCAAGCGGAGCGTGTGTAAGAAGGCCGACAGACCCTCGATCAGCACCAGAATGCCCACGGTGAGCACGGACCAGGCGCCGAACACTATGAAAATCGCTATGCAGCCTACGTAGTCGTGGAAGATGAAGCCGTTCGAGAACACCATGCTCCACAGCACCTCTGAGAGCTCTGAGAGAAGAAGATGAAGAAGAGAGAACGGACAATTAGCATATACCAAATACAGTGAAGGAGAGGGGGGAGAAAATGCTGGAAGAAAATGTTGAGAGGGAGTGGTGAGAGAGAGAATGCTTAGATGGACTGTTGGGGGAGAGAATGTTGAGAGAGAGAGAGAGAGAGTTTCAAGACAGAGTGAATGCTGCCAGAGAGAATGATGAGAGAGAATAGTGAGTGAAACTGTTGAGAGAGAGAATGTTTAGAGAGAATACTGAGAGAGAATGTTGTGACTGAATGTTGAGCTTACGTGCATGAGCCAGCGACAAGGCCCAGAGTCGCAGATAGGAGGCCGTATGGGAGATCGTGCTGAGCACATACTCAATGGTGTGTATGGCCTGCTGGATGTACACCTCGCTCATGGGCTCATTGTCGCCATGGCCATGGCCATGGCCGCCAGAGGGCGCAGCGGCTTGGTTGGGCGCCGGCAATTGCTTGGGTCGCGTGGCCTTGATGTAGAGCGGCTTGCCCAGCAGCATCCAGGGTATGCAGATGACGGCGAGGATCACGAAGACCGTTTGTATCATGTCCTGGCCCTCGAACATGTACTCCTTGCAGCCAGCCAGTGGCTCCTGGTGCCCGAACAGCATCATATTAATGAACAATATTAGAATGGAGGGCGCACAGCCCGGCGACAGAGATTGGTCGGTGCTGCTATCGTTGTAGGTGGCCCACTTGTAGAACATCATGAAGACCATGTAGCCGAACAGCAGCAGCAGGAACAGCACCTGCGGCACGAACTCCAGAATGATGCTGGCATACTTCTTGTAGTGTATGAAATTCACGACCGACATGCAAACGCCGAAGATCATGTGAAAGACGCCGAAGATAATCGAGAGCTTCATCTTGAAGGTGTTCAGGAAGATGATCTTGTTGTCGGCCAGCTGCCAGACGGGGTCCAAGCCCACGGGATAGGTCTTGAAATTGCTAATATTCGGCCGCAGAGTCAGGTAGGGCGTGGAGTGATCGGTGACTGTGGAGGTGTTGTACTGATTCTGCCAGCCGGATCCGAATATGTTCATGGACTTGGAGAAGACGTCGTTGTAGATCAGGCCGGTGTATAGCGAGAAGAGACCCATCAGCAGTATGATGTAACGGCCGCCAAAGAATATTGTGAATATCTCCTCCTTGATGGAGGCCAGCTGGCGCTCCTTGATGATCAGAAAGGCGGCAAAGGCGATCAATACCAGGGCGTGGCCCATGTCGCCGAACATCACGGCGAACAGGAACGGAAAAGTGATGCACGTGTACAGAGCCGGATTGACTTCCCGGTACGAGGCCATGCCATAGGCGTCGATCAGGTTCTGGAAGCCGCTGGTGAACTTGTTCGTGCGCGTAAACGTGGGCGGCTGCTCGTTGGTGGAGATGACGTTCATGAAGGCCGGAATGCTCGACTCGGAGATCTTGGCGCCCCGCGCGAGCGCCTGCTGCACCGTGGGCAGGTCCCGGACGGGCACCCAGCCCTCGCCGATCAAGCACTTGCCCGTTACGTCCGGATTGAAGTAGTTGAGTATGTGATAGATGGCCTTCATCTTCTTCACCATGATGGTCCAGCGGGCGAGGTGATTGGCCGCCGTACTCAGCACGCGACTGCGATGATCGGCACTCTGGTTGATCACTATCTTCAGGTCCTCGATGCGCATGTTCACATCCTTGATCATATCGGCACGCTCGGCAGCTGAGCTGGGGCAGGGATAAATTTCGGCGTGGTAGCCCATGCAGACCTTCTTGACGCGCTGCTTCAGCTGCTCGCCCTGGAAGAAGGCCACGAAGACGGTCTTCAGCACCGGGTGGCCCGACTCGTCGTCCTCGCACAGTCCGCTGATGTCGTTGCGCCTCACGAAGATGTTGCCACGCGAGATGCGCCACAGCATCCGCTCGAAGCTGAAGAAGCGCTCCAGCTTGATGACGCCGGCCACAAAGGATAGCTGGCCGCGTTGGGCGGCCGATTGTGGAGCCGCTGGATCATCGGACTCCATCGGCCGATTTGAGTCCAAGTTCATGACCTCCTGGCTGGAGAAGAAGCCCTCGGTGTTCTCCAGCACACTCTTCAGCTCCTGCATGTGCCGGAAGTTGGCATTCAGGCTGGCGCTGTTCGATGACATTTCGTGCAGCTCGTTCTCAGTCTTCTCCAGCTGCGCCTCCAGATCGATGATCTCGCGTGGATTCGGCGCCGCCGGCTCCTGCTCAGCGTCCAGATGTGGCATCTTGATGCCGTCCTTGCGCAACTGACCCTCTATGTAGCGCACTCGACGCTCCATCTCGTCGCAGCGCCGCACCTCGCTCACATATCTGCGCTGAAAGGCGTTGACCTGATCGTTCAGATCCCGGAACTGCACACAGCCCATCTCGCCCAGCTCAGCTATCGAGGCGTAGGCAGCCTCTGGCTGCACATACAACTGGCACAGGGCCATCTTCTCGCTGCGAAACATGTCGCCCATGGTGAAGCCCTCGTGTCGTTATCTGCAAAAAAGAAAACAGAACCAAGCAACAAATAAATAAATAAGCGATAGCCGAAATGCGTCGACGATTACTATCTGATTAGTAGCTGATTAAATGAAGTGTTATTTATTAGCCTTCTTCGACCTGACAGTCGTTAAATTACGAATGCTCCCAGCCAGCTCCAGCCACTTCGCGGATGCCATGCCATAAATAAATGCGCTCCAGCTGTAAAAATATCTTAATCTAACTAAATTTATTGATTTTCCAAATAACTATTGTGGAGCTCTTCTTAACAGTGGACGACAAATCGGTGGGCAATGCGTCATTTTGAGGGTATATACGGGAGTTACTTTTGATTTTACTGTGGCACTTATTTACGATACTCGCTTTGACTCAGGGACATTCACAACTGTGGATATTTTGAATATTTAAGCACACTAAAAATAGCATTTTAAGATCTATTCTTCATTTCGAGACTGAAGAGGTTCATGGAATGAAAACGGGCTTAAAGATGCAGTTGGAGAACATCACAAGAAATAAATGAATGGATCCGAATGGGGTCGATACTAATTACAATTTTTTTAAATATACGAAATTTGGGATACTTATTAGTAAACCTAGTCTGGTATTTATAGTTTTTTTTAATTTTAATTTTTATTTTATTTTATTTTATTCTATTTTTTTTTATTAAAAACTCTGTAATAATTACTCGTCATTGATATAAAAAATAGTGACCCATAATAGCCTTTTCATTATAATAACAACGATATACAAATACAAACAAATAATTGAATTTGAAGATTATTTCAATAGCAATCGATTTGTCAGAATGTTCAGCAGGTGCTGAGCCAATCTAAGACCCAAGTGGCGTACATTGTTTACGGCTGTGGAAATCTCAATGCAACGCCCCAATCAATCAGTAACTACAATAGCTTTGTAGGAATATTTCCATGTATATATTGTGTACATGTGAAAGTGAACTATTTGTGTACAAGCCATGTCCAAAGATAAGATAACCCGGCCCGAAACGAGATATCGCATTCGCTTTACGCTCTTCGCTTTTAGCTCTGCTTGGGCTTATCTCAAGTGCTTGGGCGAAACGATGCGCTAATAATTTCAAATTATTAACAATTACCAAGCAATCAGCTGGGTTATATATATATGTATGTATGTATATATATGCTATATGCATATCTATCTATATAAATATAATTTTACAAGTGGCAGCAGGACAAGGGACAGACTCTTTGGCCACATGAGTAATGACGCTGTTTGATAGCCGTTTTCGTTGTACAGATTGCAGATATTTATGACTGTCTAACTACAATGGCTGGCTGTGATTTTTGTCTCGCATGTCGGGCCATAAATTTGATTGATTCAGCCAATTTGGCGAGTGGCCGCGATAAGCAGCCGCTGTCTGCGCTTTACTCCGATAATTGCCAGCGATTGCAATCGACTGTGTTCGGGCATTAAAGAGCCTTGCAGAGGCTTCAACTTAATAATTTACCACAAAGGGAAGTCAAATAGTGTCGGGCGTGATAATACGCCGGCTCAAGTGCTCGCCAAACATCAAAAGTCAATCAATTGTGTCAATTGCTTATTTTGTACTTAGAGAACAAATAATGAAGATATGAATATTAACATATCATATTATTATGCAAATCACTGAGAAATTAATTTATATATTGAAATGGAATATATTATTCTAATATATTAAAAAACATATTAAAGTAAGCATTTATAGCAAAAAGAAATTATTTCTCTTGTAAATTAGTTTAAGAATATTAAATAGAAGATATGTTGAATGACATTGATTGATTTACCTATAATTTAAATATAAAAAATTAATTTTTACAAATTACTATACTAATATAACTTAAATATTAAAAATTGATTTATTATCAATTATATAATTTATAAAAATATTTAAAAGAAAAAAAAATATTATATTCAACTATTTAGCATTTAAGCAGGGTATTTTTTTATCTATACAATTTAATTAAATGGTTTATTTATTTATTAAAAAGAAAAAAAAATAATAAAAAAGCAATAAATTTGCTATTTAAAATATATTAAAAAATACAAAATATAAAATAATATCCTAATAATATATGTCTGAAGAATTGTAAAAAAATTAATTTATTAAAAAAAAAAAAAAAAAAACAAACAAATAAAATAAAATACAAAAATAAAAGTAAAATTAATTTCCTATTCAAATATATTATATATATATATATATATTTTTTTTGTATTTTTTGTAAGAATTAAAAAAAATAAAAAAATAAAAATTAAATCAGCAAAATAGTTCCATTCTTTAGTCTATTTTATTCAGTTCTAAGCACTTAAACTTCTTGGTGCGCGCTCACAGTCCAGGTAGATTTAATGTGTTACCTCTGCCTGCGGTTTTCTATTGTAAATCAAAATGAATGTACCAAACCAACCGACTGGAGCAGAGCCCCAGGTCTGTGGGCTTGAATATGCCTTAAAGTTGGCCATAAATCGTTTGGCCGAGAATAGCAGCGGAAACAGCACAATAAACTCTAGTTGGCTGGCCTCAGGCTGTCATTCTATGGGTGCATATCCTATGTATACATGTATATATATGTATGTGTATGTATGTATGTAGATAGTGGGTTTGTGAGCTTGTGAATGTGGGCTATAATTACGGTGCGGGCGGACGGTGCGTGGGTGGTGGTTGATGTCTAGCAATCGACGTTGTGCTTAGCTCATTAAGAAATCCGTTGGCTGGCCGTAAAAATATTATCGGTAACGTAATAATTCGCACAACAATTTATGCGACTGGCACTGTGTACATATATATGTGTGTGTGTGAGGCGTTGCTTTCACATGATCCATCACGTGCTCTGACGTCATACACACACAGGAGTGTACACATATACATACAACTATGTGCGTTTGCTTTCAGGCAAATCGAAGTCGACGTTAACTGCTCGGGCAATTATCAAAAATCAATTAAGATACGTTATCGCAAAACATGCCGCTATTAAGATTAACGTAATTGTCTCGAATATGGCTTTGAATAATTGCGCCTTACGGCCGCTCAAGAGTCCTGTGTGGCAGTCTATTTATGTATATGTATATATGTATGTAAGTGTATGTGTGTGTGTGCCGCGCCACTCTAATTGCTTTGTGGGTGGCTCTTTATTTACTGACAATACAGTCACAGTATTTTTATATCCCTGCCGAGGATTACAACTTTGTTTACTGCTCAACAAGGAATGCGTATGATAAGAATTGGATTTATGAATATAAAGCTTTTATGCAATACTTTAAACAGTTTGAATAATTATTTACTTTTGCAAAAGATTTGAATTGTTGTTAAATAAATATAGTTGAAAATAAATATGCATACATATACATAAACAAAAATAAAAAAATATATATATATATATGTATATATGTAGATTAATTTTGTTTTAAATTTAAAAATATAAATATAAAGATAACTTTTTATAACTTTTAAATCTCACATATATGTACACCGGCAGTAAATAAAGGTTTTCTACATATTTTCCCAATCTTTCTTTGAATATTAGAATTTTAACTATAATAAATGTATTCTTTAAGATAAATTAAAATCTTTCCATGATCAATTTTCCATTTTTTTTCCATAAATTATTCAATTCTTCATTCTCCACGTTAGATTGAGATTTTTACCTCATATATTTCCCTGACATCTCCGTAATATAATATCAATTTCTTATTGCTTGGAAACTTTCCCATTCGTAGATTGAATTCTTACTCCCCGATATTTACCAAATCAAGCATAAATCAAATAAATCTCTGTTGCCAACAAATTCATTGAGAATGTTATTTCCGCTGAATATTTTCTTTACAGTTCATATCGTTCCTGCTTGAAGTTCTATATAATAACTTGGGTAAACTAAAGCAGGGGCTTATCTGGTAACAATTGCGATAACCTCCGGTAGTCGATTTAACCCGCAACGGCGAAGTAGGCAAGTTAAACAATTTAAAGCAAACACATTTGCCGTGGCCCATGAGTCACGGGGTTATTTGTAGTGGAAAACAGTTTCACTTATTGCTTAAAATAATGTTTTTGTTTTTCTCTTTCAATTTATTTTTTAGTGGCATGTGTGCAGCATTTGCGAGTGCTTACATTAAAGATCACGAGTTGAATTTTTGTTGTTGTTGGTTTCTTATTATTTTGGGCGTTTTTCTCGGAGTAATTGAACGCGACCTGGCCAGACCAACGGCGCTTTGTGCACTGTTCGATCAACTTGGCGCTCATAGACCTGGTAGCTTTTGCCAATTAAACAACGGTTAATCTACACTTGTCGTACACACCTACACGCACACACCAGCACACACACACACAGGTACAGTTGGAGGCCAGGGCATATAATCTGTGCGGCTTTTTATCTCGACGCAACAACGCAAACACTTTGCGATTTCTGTTTGTGATTGCGCTGCTAAACAAGCCTTTGATAGACGCCTCGTTGTTTTTGTGTCAAGGAGTGGCACTGCAAGAGAAACAGACAGAGAGAGAGAGAGAGAAAGAGAGAGAGAAAGAAAGGTGGGGGCTTATCACGAGCTAGCCGTAGTTAATAAGGTAATCGGCCCAAACTAACTGAAATAGCCAATAGCTTTGCCTTAGCTGCCATGCCAAAGAGCCATATCAATGGGATCAATGATTGAGCATAAGCTCGATTTGCCCAACTGCTCAATTGCAGTGCACAACTACAAAGTGCTCGACGGGGCCATTATCATGTGACGGCTATCAGACGTTCAAGTGTGACATCCTTAAATTGTGTTCTACTGGAAAGTAGCACATGTACTACTATTATTATTGTATCATCGATCATGGCAGTCTGATAGGTTCGAAATGTTCTATAAATATAATGCAGCTGTTATTCCGCTTGGATAATGCTATTCTATTTACAGTTTCGCTGTATTAAATATTTTAAAGTAATAGTATAGCTAGCAATTGTTTTGCTATAAAATATATATCAAATGCATTGTTATATTTATTTAACAATTGACTGATTCCTTTTCTTTAGCAATTTTAACTGAGATTCTTTTCAGATTATTTTTTGTTTGCTTGTTTTTCTAATCAATTAGTCACGAGATCTGCTTGTTTTTATTGTTCTAAAAATATATGCTGTTAAACAAAAAGTTCAATTTTTAATTAGGCTTATCTTAAGCTACTCATAGATTTCAAAGATTAAACGTGTTTATTTATGGCTTGCTTATCTGCAAGTCTGCTAAATTCGTTTTCTACATATGTTGCTATGACATTAAGCAATAATGAATATTGTTATTTTTAGCAACTAAAAAAATGATATACAATACAAAATATGGAATTTTTTTTTTTAATTAAATGTATAAGCAAAGCAATAATTATTATTTTTAATAATTACAAATTAATATACAATATCAATCAAAAGTATTTGTAAAGAAAATAATGGAAATTAACTAAGTTAATGAAGCGATAACGTTTAGTTTTACTTTAAAGAAATATATATATAGTATATAAAAAAAAAAAAAAAATTGTATTAAAAAAAAGTGCAATATTTTATTTTATTTTTTATACCAATATTTTTATAATAAATAAATGCATTAAAATAAATAAATGACGCAACAATGATTATTTTTGATAATTCAAAATCTATATTCATTATTGATAAAAAATATATGTATAAAAAATAATGTCTATTAAATTGTGCTCCAATTTGATTTTAAAAGACATTTTTATTGAATTATAAATCATTTTTATTGTTTGTAATAAAAGTTCATTTTGTAATGACTCAAGTGCTCAACTAACAAATGATTTAGAGGAGGGCTGTGAATATTGTAAGGCAACGTGAGCTATAATTCGATATTTTCATTGAAAGGTTCGTAATTTATTGTTGTCCAATGTGCGAAGCACCTTTTTGTGAGCTATGATTACAAAGGGATTTCTCGACTTTGGTTGCATTTACGGCTTTGCCGAGCTGCTGAATACACTTGATGGAGATTGTGGAATGGCCAAGGTTTATCATTCTGTTGTATTTCGATTTTATTAGATTTTGTGCATTGGACCTACAACAATGTGATGTCGACTCACGAGTCTTAGAGTCTCAAGTGTTTTGTTTATCAGCGATTCTGGAGTATGCCAATGCTTATCGAGGGTCACGTGCATTTTTCCCCATGTTTTCATCAATAGCCATAAAGAGTATATATATATATATTTATATGTATGCGCTGTGAATCATTTGAAAAGTTTGGAAATGAAGCCATAAAGTTTATTGGCGGTGCAATTAAAAGACATGGCAATTGACTGTACTTTGCTGCGAGCACATGATTGGTTTATGACGAGAGGAAAAATAATAGTAATAATAAAAAAAAAAAAAAAACTACAATGGGCGCATTGCTTAATACTCTATTTACAGATAAGATTGAAGAGTTCAAATAAAATTAAGTCTAATAAAAGTCACAGGAATCTCATGCTCATATCGAAACACTCATAAATTCATAATTTGTAGAATCACAGCGCAGGCCGAAGGCGTATTGAAACATAGATATACTAAATCAACAAATAAACATTCAGCAGATATGAAACTTGCCATTCAATCAATGTATTCGAATGGCCTGGGCTGGCAGAGTATAACAGCGTAAAATAAATGCCATTTGTAGCGATCTCTTTGACGTCAGCAATTGAACTCGTATCTGGAGATTGCATTCATGGATAATTATCGGGCAGCTGGCAACCCGTTTAATCGAATTTAGCTCGGCTCCTGCTGCTGCTGCTGTTGCTGTTGCTATTGCTCCTCCTGCTGCTGCTGCTGCTGCTGCTTGGCTATTAGCGCATTATCTGCTCTAAGCTGACGCAGTTGTGGCGGAGTTTTCGCGTGTGCGGCTCCAGCTGAGCAGGCACTTGACTGATAAGCCAGCGCCTGCCTGATAACAGGCGAGTATATCACGAGCTTTTCGCTCACTTCAGCCATTAAAATATTCCAGTTAACGAGCTTAAGCGTCGTATATTATGCTAATTAAATGACGAGTGTGTCTGTGTGTGTGAGAGAGCGAGAAGAGAGAGCTTATGTGTGAGTGCCTGAGTGACCACAAATAAATTGCATGCAAGTTTTTGGCACATAAAATTGCAGCTTGCCTCCGCTCTGGCCCCGGCTGCTAATGCCACATAATGAAGCTGATAATGGTCAACAACTGGAGTGCAGAGCGAGCACACGGCCAAAATTGGCTGCCGCAATAGAAGATGAGCAAGGCATGCAGCCAGGACAGGACAGGCCAGGCCAGTGATAGTCGCAGTCCATGCCACGTTCAACTTTGTGCTGGCACACATTTAATGTTGTGCCGCAGCCGTGTGTGGCATGGAGCAGATGGAGAGACGGACGGACGGACAGACGGAGCAGCGCCAGCTAATGTGCGTCACCATTTCGTCTGTTTTGTTGGCCAACAACAGATGCTGCTGCCGCTGCTGCTGCTGCTGCAGTTGCATTGAAAGCCATTCAGAGGCTGTGGTGGCAGTGCCGTATCCATTTTGTCTGCTCGTGGCCAATAACTAAGTTGTTGCGTGGCTGTGTGGATTAGTCTAATGCCAATATGTGTAGCAACAAAATGCTGAAGTGGACGGACGCTCGGTCGGTCGGTCTGTTGGTCCGTTGGTTCGTAAGTGCCTTTTAGTGGTGTGCAGCCAATCGGATTTTGATGTGCTTAGCGTGCAAAAGCGCTGCAATTTCTATGCTCGACTATTTGTTCTCTGGCGTCCGAAATGGAACTTCTCTGTTGGCAACAATCAAATTTCATTATCGCTCCGTTGAACCGATGCACCTAGTTATGGAATTGTTGTTGAATTCACCTAGGCGCCACTTTATTGCTTTCCCATACGCTTCGCTCATAAAACGTTGATAAAATCGAAAGAGTATAAAGTTTTGGTCAAGATATAAAATCGAAGTGGAAAAGACTTTTGTGAGCGTTGGATATGAAGTCAAGTGAAATAAATGAGTAGATATATGAAATTTACTTTACTAATATATCATTTGCATATATGCAGCTTCAAGGCCTAGGATTTGCTCTAACTGAAGCAGCAGCTAGACTGGCATTATTATATAAAAGAGGGAGACAGAGAGAGAGAGAGATCAAAGGTTTTACGATGTGATGACTGGTATGATTTATGCTGCTCTTTGAATAGGTAGCTAAGCGATCTATGCTCTCATTAATCTGCTATATCAAGATACATCCAATACTTGGAGCTTTCCAGCTATTCCAACTACAACTTATCTCTTTTAACATTGTTCTCTAAGGCGTCTACTTGAATGTTACCTTAACTGCGAAATACCAAAATTTCCCCTAATAAAATTGTCAATATAAATTGAATTCAGCAATAGCTCAAGCCCTTCTCAACTTCTTCATGCCGTTTCTAATCAAACAAAGCGCTCGTAATTGCTAATCTTTTTCCAAACAATATTTCCATTCAAATTAATTGATTATGCATAACTACCAATTAACTGAAACAGCTAAGAGACAGCTTATTCAATTATTTCAAGTGCTCGCTATTAAAATGCTCTCAGCAACAATTCAAAATAATATTGCTTATGCCGGGGCCCACCTGCTTCCCAGCTTCGACTGCCTTGTGCTGACAACTTGGCACTGCTAATGCGCTTTGTGGCTAATAAAATAAAAACAAATGTTTTATAAATAACAATGGCAAAATGAAATTAAAGAAAAGCAAAAAAACATAAAGAGCAAAATGCCTAACTAAAAAAAGTGAAAAGAAAAGAGAGTAAAAAAAAAAAAAACAAACACTTCTCGGGTGCTGCTCAAAAATTACAGCCCAAAAGTGTGCTACGGAAAATTTCACATTAACAGTAACAACAACAACAACAAGCGTAACAAAAGCAACAACGTTAAAGTCATTTCGTATTTATTGTATTACCTTTGTCAGCATATCTAACATTTTTTGCTGCTTATTGTTGTAGTTGCTGGCGCGCTGTTGCCTGTTGTTATACATATACATATATAGGTATATATATTTTTGTTTTCATTTTTTTTTGTTTTTTTTTTTTTTTGTGATTTTTAATGCTTACTTATTATTTTTTGTTGCCGGCTTTACTGTTATTGCCCTGCTGTCATGGCATGCGCACATTGTTTTTCGTTACCATTCAAGATGAAAAATCCAATTTTCTCCCCTTAAGCATTCCTATAATGCGACCTCAAGCCCCTCAAGCCAGCGCTTCTCGTGGCGACCCTAACCCACATTTACAAAAAAGCCAAATAAAAGGGTTCACAAAGTGCATAATACAGCTTCTATTGTTGTTGTTGTTGTTGTTGTTGTTGTTTTTTGTCGTTATGTTTTTCCGCTTTTGCTGCGCACTATTTTCATAATTCCATGCGCTGTGCTTAGGGAAAGTGTGTAAAATGTTGGAAAAACGCGCGCTAATATGCAACGCTTCATGGGAAAATGATTTGTGGCGATTGCTGCTGGCACGCCTTGAATTCCCTATATTGTTTTTATCTTCAAAATTGGTAGAGAGTTTCGCAAGCAACGAAGTTTGAGCCAAGAGAAAAGTTAGCTTGTGCGTGCAGCTTTACCAGATGGCTTTAAGTCCCATGGAAAATTGCTTTAAAAATGGATAACGTTTTCTGTTACTAGCGAAAAATTAGTTTTTATTCAAAAATGATTGCGAGAGAGATTTGTGATTATTTACCACTTCTCAAATGACAAAATCACAAAATGTTAAATGTCTAATCTTAAAATAACAAACATTTGCTTTCAGACTTTATTTTTATCAACATATTTTTTCATTGATTTTACATTTATTATTAAGAATTTTTTATAGTTTAAGAAATTTATGGAGAAAGTTATCCATTAACACATATGCAAATTTAATAATTTTAAAATTTATAGTAAGTTATCCCTTAATGGATTGCCGCAAATTTAATTAATTAAATGGTAAATAAAAAAAAAAAAAAAAAAAACACTTAAAGAATAAAATTTTTTATGTAAAAATCATTTTATATAATATAATTTATTTAATTTATTAATTTGCTTTAAAGCTGATGACGAATTCACCATTGATATACTAATATAATAGTTAAAAATAATATTTATTAATTTAATCATCTCACATAGCTCTTAACCCTTTTATATATTTTTGCATAATTCATTTACCTTTGCAATTACAATTTGCTACAACTAAATTGAAATGGAAATTGCGGAAGTAGAGCTCACATTTGCCTTTGTCAAGTCCTCGCCAAATTTACCTCAACTTGACTAAATAGTAAAGCAGCCGCAGCAAAGCGTATTGCGTATTTTTGCATGAATTTTGTGTGAGTTTTTGGGACTCTTATATGATTTAATTTGTTTCTAAGCGTTTCCAGCATTAACAATAATATTTATGCGCCCAGCTCTGATATATGCATATACATATGTATGTATATGTATGCGTGCATGTTCATAAATATTTCAATTTGCCGCTACAAATGAATTTTATAGCAAATGTTGCACGCAGAGCTTAACCACAGCAACTGGCAAATGTGGTTGACTCCTCTTACCTCTCCCCATCTCTATATATCTGTCTCTCTCTCTCTACTATTAGCATGGGATGTGGGAGTTACTCATACGTCGCACAGCTGCAACGGATATCAGTTGAGAATCGCATGTGCGTAAATATGTATGTATGTGTGCCCCCATATAGATATCTGTATGTACAAGGTAGATAAAAATGAAATGGCGAACTGCGTCATGTCAGCCATAAACGTCAACTGTTGCTATTGCCTCCCGCCCCGGCCCAATCCACTCCGCCCCGGGCTCAACTCGTTTCGAATGTGCGCTGAGCCATTGTAGTAGCTGCGTCTCAATTTGCTGCACACAGTGCGTATGCGCAACTACATTATATGATTATTTTTTATTTTCATTTTCATTTTCATTTTCATTGTTACGACTCGAGTGCTATGGAGCCAGCGTAACAGCAGCAGCGGCAGCCTGTTGCGTGCGCTCTTCAGCTTAAATTGAATTATAAAAGAATATTTATTTTACAATTGCTCCGCCTGGAATCGTAACCAGAAGCTACTTAATTGAGCCGCCAATCGCAAAAAGGAATTGAAATTGCGAACAATATTCATATATATATTTTTTTTTTCCCCTTAGAGATAAATTTATATTTAAATTTATATTTATAGTTATAAAGTTTACCATTTAATTATTTGATCAACATATTTAACTTCTATAAATCAAATATATATTTTACTTAATTTGCATTCTCTGCGAACTTGAGTACCAAATCAATTTGTGGAAAACATTTCCTTGTTTTTGTTCATTTGTCGCTTGCCATATTTGATTTAATTCATATACGGATACATCTGGCAATTGCCATTTTAAAATCAAATTTCCCCAGCGTAAATCTTCAAAAGCAAGCGATACAGATTTGATACGCAGCCAGCCAACTGAGCCCCTGCAGCCAATTTCGCGCTGTGCCACGCGCGCCAAGGCAACCCTGGCCCCTCCCCTAGAACAGCCCTAGGCAATCAGATTTCGGGGAGGATGGGCAAACGCCAACCCCGCCAACCGACTCCTTGTCAATTGCGACACGCTGGCAATGTAGGCGCTGCGCATCCTTTGGACCCCATCCAGTCAATCCAGTAAAATGCGAAAAACTTTTGCGCCCTGCAGAAAGTTTTGGCCGCAAGGTCGCCAAAAACCTAGTATGGCCAAAAGGTTAGGTTAGACGGCGACGGGGCGCTCTAAATTGGTTTTATTTGAATTAAATTTTGTTTTATTTCATTTGGGGGCTGGGTGGGCGTGTGGGGCGTGTTGGGCGCGTTGCGTTTGGCTTTTTGCTTCAATTGAATTTGACTGCTGTCAATCACGCGCTGCATACGCTTCACTTGGCTCTAAAATTCAAATTTTATGCTAATTTTACGCAGAACGATCAGCGTGTGGGCGAGGGGCGACGGGCGAACGGGCTGTGGCGGAGGCTGGCATCAAAGCCGCCATGGCTGCAAAAAGGGTTAAATGTGTTAAATATTGATTGGTTTAGCTTTAGCCCGCTGATACGCGCTGCAAAGCGGGCAAAAAAAAAAAGACAAAATAAGAGAGAACGACGCTCAAACGACGTTTTAAGCGCGCTCTTAAAAAGAGATTTGTCAACAGTTGCAGTGCGCCAGGACGCACAGGACGACCAGGAGGACGACGAGGACAGCAGCAGCAGCAGCTCGAGCTGCGGGCGCACGTAAAAAAAAGTGCGAAGAAAAAATTAAACCTTGTCAGTCGAGGTGGCGTTAATTTGCTTTTGATTATGGCATGACACTGGAAATGGGCGACTAAGCGCCAAACAAGCTCGGCCTTTAAGCCAACAACAACAACAACAGCAGCAGAGCAGCAGCGCAGCAGAAGTTGTGGGCAGGTTAAAAGTCGACAATGGCCTCGTTCTAATTTTCTAGCTTGGCTAGGATAGCAGCAAGCGAGCATTAGTCGGGCTAGAAATGCTGCAGAGTATAAATGTATAAAATATTCGTAAGATATTCTAGCAGATTCACAATTCGAGCTGCCGTTAAAGTTTTATTTATTTATTTATTTTAAGTTTATGAAAGCCATACGGAGTGCTCCAATAACCCCTCAGAGTTAGAGTTTTATAGATTCCTCTTTGACCTGTGACTCATAAGATTGTCTAAAAATTTTCCAATGAATCTTACAATTATTATTAATAGCAACGCAGATTTATATGTTAAAAATAAATAAAATATATACTTAACATATTTTACAGTATTTTTAATGCTTTATTTATATTTTTTAATTGCATTTAATTGTTAAAAATTAATAAAATAAATAAAAAAAAAAAATATATATATTTTAAACAATTTTATGTGTTTTTGATGCAACGTAGATATTAAAATATTAATGAGAAAATATACTGCAAATATTTAAAAAAAGTTGTGTTTTTTAATGCAAGTGAATTTTTTTTTTAAATTTTTATTTTAGATTTAATTTAATTTAATTATAGTAAAATATGAATTTTAGATTGGTTGGCCAAGATAAACGAATTTCTGACAACTAAAAATTTATCAACAAAATAAACAATTGAAATAGAATAGCGAATATCAAAAAGTGCAATAAAACATTTTAGTTTAACTTTTTATTTGATATATAATTTAATTTAATAATAGTAAAATATGAATTTTATATTGGCTAGCCAAGAAGATGAACGAATTTCAATTAATTATAAGAAGACTCAATATTTAACACAATATACTTTATATTTAAATAAATTTAAGGCCTTCTTTAAGCAAACTTTTAAATATCCCTTTAATAAATGTATAAAATAAGTATAATTATAAATAAATTTTAAAATGTTCCCACTAAACTTTCGAGTGCTTTGTCTTTCATGTCTTAAGCAGTTTCGGATTTAGCTGCTTTGTGCTCGTTCATAAGTAAGTGTCAAAGCATTCTTCGCCTTGCCCCTTTTTTTGCTGGGTGTGTGTGCTTTTATGCTTCTACTTTGATACTCGGGGCAGGTTTTTATCTCCAATTTCATTTTAGGTAATTTATAGTTCCTTTTGAGTTGATGTTGATAAATTGTTGACTGCCAGGCCATAATAATGTGGCAGGTGGAGGCAGTTTTTTTTTGCTCATTCTCATTTTTCCTTTTTTTGTTGCCTTTTTTGTCAAGGTGTGTGGCTCGTCCTGTCGGGTGTGGCGTGTGCAGATAATCTACAATAATAAATTTATTGGCAAGCATTTTTGATTTATTATGCATATCAATAAAATATATCTATATAAATAGCCCCGCCACATGACACTAATGATGCGGCGCCACAGTTGACGTTTACCTTTTTGGTTTTCATTTTCATTTTATTTTTAGTTTAGTTTATGGTTTATTTGCCTTTGCTTTGTTTTGCACACACACACACACACACACACACAGAGAAATATGGTATGAAAGGATAAAGTTTGCCGTGAACTGCTGCAGCCTTGGGCCTGAGATAGGGCCAGTGACGTGGCCCCGTTCGCTAGTTAGTTACCCTTTGCTTTACTGGTTACGACATGCTACGCCAACGCCGTGGCACGCCTTCGCATTGTTAATATTATTAACATGGATTTTTACAAGCCATAAACCCATATTTGGCCTGGCCAAGCCTTTTGTGTTGCCACATAAAATGCCAAAGGCGCCCAGCTGTGCTCAGCTCCGGCCCAATTCCCTCGACTACCCCCACTCGCCCCACTCACCCGATCTTCAATTCATTCTCCTCGTGCCTGCCATTTTATTAGCGTGTAAAGTTTGCCTTTCATTCCGGACCATCACCGTCAGCGTCGTCGTCGTCGTCGTCGTCGTCGCCGGGTCGCCTTAAGTGGCCCGGGCCTCGCTATGCACGTTTTCAATATATATCCCATATTGTTTGGCCGTGCGCTGAGCGTGTTTATTTGCTCTGTGGTATTTATACACGAGTCAGCAGCAGCAGCAGCAGCAGCAGCAGCAGCAGCAGCTCCAACTGGAGCCGGCCATAGCTCTGCGGCTTATGCATAAGATATTGAAATGGCCCACTACTTAGCAGTCCCGACCTCCGCTGCCACGGCCGACCCCTGCCCAAGTGTTATTAATAACGTGAAGCATTTTTATTACAGACATATTCAGCTGTATTAAGGTGCAGCTTTTGCTGCCACGCCTTCCAATCGGCCCGAGCGTATAGCCCTTTGGGCGCCCTTTCAGCACTGTTAATCTTTAATGTTCACTTCATGGACACGAATGCTGACAGTGACAGCTGTAAAAAAAAAAAAAAACTGAGCTACTACGGTCGACGTTGACCCGTTTTGCCGTCATTTTCGGGGCGAGGCTTTGTTGGCGCTGATTAAAAATAAATTATTAATATATTTGCATGATTGTTTGCATGATTTCACCATAATGCGATTCTAATCACATATAAATCAATCCAAAACTCAAAAGAGCTGTCAAATTTATACTGGCTCCGAGGCAAAGTCGACATAAATCGATAAAGTAGACCAGCATTAGTAGCTGCGAAGAGTTAATGCTATGTGATAGAAATCTAATTGATGAATGTCAAATATATTAAATTTGATTAGCAACAATTGTTAAAAATATTTATATTTTTAATATTCAATATAGAATTTATAATTAAATATTTTATTACAATTCAGTATGATTTCGGAATCCAATTACAACTTGATTTATATAATCTAAAAAATAAAATAATAAAAATAATACTCATATCCCTTGCAAGTAACAAGTGAAATAAATAATTTAAACGTGTAAAAAAACAAACAAAAAGAAAAAAAAAACAATTTAAATAAATATTAAAATTAATAAATAAATAAAACCGCATATACATAAATATGTATTTATGTAATTTAAATAACTAAGTATTTTATAGCACTTTATAGAAATAAAATTTAATAATTATAATAACAATTAAATCAAACTAAACCATTATGTTCTCATTTTCCATTTTCAATGGGTTCAGGGTATCAAAATGTATCGATTCCCAAATATTTTGGGCACATTAACAGGTTTTACTTTTAAGAAAACTCTTCGTATTTAGTGTTTAAACAAAACAGATTTTTTAACGAATTTTGTAAAGCTCTAATACTTATTTTAAATCTTTTGTATTACAAAGCATCAAGTGACTGAGAATTGCAACGCGAGCTGAAGCGATAATCACATTCTTCGCTCGGTTGCTTCAGCGATTTCCCGTTGCTGGCGCATTGAGTCACTAGAATAGCGTTGCCTGCTTTTTGGGGCAACTGGGTAATCAAAATCACGTTTACACATTATGTTGCTAGCTTATTTCGCTGCCATCAAAATGTGTCCGAAACTGGAGGAAAGAAAAAACACTCACACACACACACACTGAGATCAAGAAACATTGCACTGCACTGACTGCCCGCAGTAACAACAACAACAACAGCAACAACAGCAAAATAAACGAAACGAAGAAAAATGAAAAGTCACATCAATTTTCTATCGCTGACCGCAAACGTGCGACAACATCAAACGCAACAGTGTGTGTGCGCCTGTGTGTGACTCTCTAATAAAATGAGTTGTCGAAAGCGCAACACACACACACACACACAAATACACATCGCACAACAAGTCAACTGCAAATATATTGAGTGACAGGCTCGGTCAGCAACGAGGATGGCTACTTCTGAACGTTGACTTGGAAATTGACTGAGTGCCGTATGCTGCTGCTGCTGCTGCTGCTGTTGCTGTTGCATGTGAATGTCTCTCTCTCTCTATCGCTCTCTCTCTCTTTCTCTCTGAGAGTAAATGACTTTGCAAATGGACATGCCAAAAAAATGTAAAGCAGTCACATATGGCCTGTGTACTAGGGGGGGTAGGGTGGTGGCTCACACACTGTGCTGCAAGTCCAATCATGGCCATTTCTCGAGCGCTGTTCGACTCGATTCAGCTGAAAGTAGAGCCCGGCTTTTGCCGTATTCTTTTTTGGTTAACAAATGTGCCGGCAACAGTTACACGCTGGGCCTGGAGTCAACTTAGGGCCGTCTCTATCTCTCACTCGCTCTCACTCTCTCTCTCTCTCTCCCTCTCTCTGTTGCACTTGCCCTTTTGGTGTGTCTGTCTGTATGCGTTATATTTTAGAACCCACAACAAAGCGGAAACGTATTGACAACGAAGGAAATGGACTTAAGCCATGATTTATAGTTTACGGATTTTCCATTTAAGTTTATTGGTTTTCTGTAAATGCAACTGGCAAAAAAAGAAGAAGAAGAAGCAGCAGCAAGAGATGGAAAAAAGTGCATGTGCATAGCAAGTGGCCGGCAACACAAACCCATTCAACTATTCCCCAACTGCTAGCTACTCTCTCGCTCCCTCCCCCTCTCCCTCTCTCTCACTCTTTCGTACTCTCTAGCCCAGCTTAGATACTTGTATACGAATGTATTTTTACAAAGTTGTGTCTGCCATTTGGTAGTTTTAGTTTAGTTTGCGTACTTATAGGGGAGCTGATTGTTAGCCGCCTCAATGGGCCCCAAGCCGAACTGCAGCGCAGCACCGACTGTGGCACAATTTATGCCTTTTGTGCAGCTGCTTTGGGAAATTGCTCATGTTTTACGCACTCCACTCATAAGTATTTAAGTTGTGTCCAAAATGGATTTCTACCGGCACTTAGCACAGCTCAGCAACAGCTCTGCCATTGGCTTTCCTATGCTATTTAAAATGTAAATTTACAATGTTTCACTTGCACTTTGCTGGACAAGGGGAGCGTAAATACATTCATATTGATATGGAATGCGTTACAATAAAGCTGAGCCGTCGATAAAAGACGAGATTAAAGATTGGAGATGGCTTGTTTATACATACAATTTATAATTAAACCCAATCGTAAATAATAATTTTAAAAATACAAATATTTGTGTTCTTTATTTTACAAATTTTCTAACACAAAATTCCTCAAAAAAAAAAAAAAAAGTAAATAAATAACTAAATAAATAAATAATAATAATAATAAAAAAAATAATAATAATTAAAAAAATAAAATTAAATAAAATGAAATAAAAAAAATAAAGAAATAAATAATAAATAAAGAAATAAATAATAAATAAATAAATAAATAAATGTAAAAAATGTTAAAAAACATTTTTAGGCAATTTTTCTTATAAAAATTTCATTTAATTTAAATCAACTGTTAACAATAATCATATTAAACAAATTTTACCTTTTCAAACTTAAATTAAATTGCAATTTGAAACAATTTCCAATGTGAGCTCTGCATATTCGACAATCTCATTTGAAGCATTGCAAGTGCTCAGACTTGAAAATAAAACGATTCGGAAGAGACAAATGGTAAATAAAGTCATGTGCCAAGTCATGCAGATTGCAACGTTTCATTGTTATCCTTTTTGGAAGCGCTCATAACAAGCCATAAGCTATCGAAATTTAATTGAATGCTGTCGTTGAGGGCCAAAAGAGCAGCCAGCAAGAGAGGGGCGAGAGAGGCGTGTCAGTCAGGCTGGCAAAGGCCATTTAAAATGCCAGGCGTGGCAGTTACGAAGACAGAGCAGTCTGTTAGCCTTAACTGATATGTGTGTGTGTGTGTGTGTGCGTGTGCATACAATGGCAAAGGTGCAAATTTAAAATCAGCTACAATAAGTGCAAGCCGTCTGGCAGCTACGCCCCTGCTCCCGCTGTGTACAGACAGAAAGACAGACAGACAGACAGGTAGCAGCAGCAGCAGCAGCAAATCAGCAAAGCCAAGCCAAGGAAAGCTCTGCATTTACCAAGTGCCAAGGCGCTGTCAGCATAAAGTTAAGCCCGGGCTAAGCAGCTGCCAGCCAAGGGTAAAAGGGAGAAGTCAAGCTGGAGCACCTCTAGCAGCGACTGCGACTGCGGCTGCTGCGGCTGTGGCTATGGCTGCTGCTGTGGCTGCACATCATCAATCTTCTTAGACAGCCGCACTCGTTGGGACTGCATCAGAGTTCTGTGTACCGAACGTGCTGCCATTTCCTGGAATAGTCCTGGCCCGCTCCTGTGCCTGCTGTGTCCGTTCCTGCTCACAATTTTGTCGTCGCATGCTGCCAACGGTTTTGAGTTATGCTGCCCCTTGCCAAGTTGTTACTTGCCAGTTGCCAGTTGCACTCCCCCCCACTCGCCCCTCTCCAACACTGGACCTTTGCCCTCGCTGCTAGTTGCCATGTTGTGGTCGTCGGCAGTCGTTGACTTCTTGTGCTGCATCTACTTAGCAAGTGTGTGAGAGACAGAGCGAGAGAGAGAGAGAGAGTGTGTGTGTGTGTGGAAAAGAGAGGGCACGTTCTTGTTGCCGCCCTGAGGTCGACCGACTGCTGCTGTTGTACTTTGTTATTAATGCGCATTTAAGTTTTTTGCTTTGGTCTATTTTTTGTACTCTGATCAGCAGCAGCGACACGACTTCACCTTTTTGGCTGCTGCTGCTGCTGCTGCTGCTTTTGTGTGCCTTCTAATTGAGGAAACATTAAAAGTCAAGTTCTGCTTGTGCCGCATTGTTATAACCCAGAAAAACACGAGTGCAATGCTGCAGTAGTCACTGGCATCGGACAGTCGACCCTATTGAAATATGTTCTCTCGTTACAGTGGAGGCTCAAATATTGGGCATGGCTGTAAAAATATATTTATTTGCGATTTGATGTGTAGTTTTTCAACAAATGGAAGATTTTCATTGCTATAGATAATAAAAATTGGCATAAATAAATAATATTAAATAAATAAAATAAATTTTTATTTATATAGAAACTAATTAAAAGTTTATACATTTTTACATACAAATTTAAATGTACTGTTTTTTTTTTTATTTTTTTTTTTATTAAAAATTTAATTAGAGATAAACAATTTAGTGTAAATAAATAAACAGTAAACAAATTATTCTTACATTACAATATAATCATAGTAATAATTAATAAATGAAAAAAAGAATTTAATATAATGCAATAAAAAATATAAAAAAAAAATACAATAGAAAGTTAATAGTTATAATTAAATTGACCCATATCATAAGTATTGGAATTTTTTAATATAATAAATTATTTAAAAAATTATTAATTTTGCTTAAATACAAATATATCAAAAGTTAATAATGCAATCAATTATATAAAAAATTAATAATTTAGTTTAAATACAAAAATAATACAAACTGATTAAAAATTTTGTTTATTAAATTATAAATTAAATGAAAGTCTGAAATTTTCTGTTTATGCGGATAACTACTATACCATATTTTCACATATGAAGCATCTTTTTTAGCTACTTTGAATTTGTAATGAAGTTTTGGATTTTCGTTTGAATTTGCAGCTTGATTTTCTCTTTTGCTTCTTTTTTTTGTGGCTTGAACAATTGAGAGCTATTGAAAAGAAGTCGTCATAGAGAAGAAAGGAATGAATGGAATACTAAGGGCACATCAAGCGCTCAATTAACTGGGCTACAAGTTGGCACTTGGCAAGGTAGTTGGTGCTGAAGACGCATTAATCATTTTTGCATACAACAGAAGCTGTTGCCAGGCAACTAACTAAATGCGACTACAGTCGCCGGGAGTGGAGGAGGCGAACAACTCACTAACGAGGCGGCTAAGCAAGTTCTGACAACTTGAAGCTTTGCACTCCTTTCCAGCTTGAGTCATCCGAATGGGCAGCGATTATGCGAGTTTATAATAAAGCCAGGGGGAAAAGAATGCGACGGCAGCAGCCTCAGCTTTGGCTTTGGCTTCTGGGCTCTGGGTTCTGGGCTCTGGGTTCAACGGGAAGCCATTGTCTCGCTGTTGGCCTAGGGTGGAGTCAGCCATTTGTCAAAAGTAGTTCGCTGGCGGGTCGCTCGGCAGTTGCTTTATCACTATCTCTCATTCAGGCACACAAGTCATTTATCATTTATGCATTGCATCATACATACGTCTGTGTACTATCGAGGTCGACACACATACACACACACACACGCACACAATCACAGCTAGAATCTGGAGGATGCGAGTGCGGATGCGGATGCGTGCCAAACGACACTGACACTCCTTTGAGCAGCGAAGCGTGGCGAGTCCTCGACTAAGCCCGAGTTGATTTGCAAAGCTCTGACATTGTCTGTGAGTAGGTGTGCGTCTATGTGTGAGTGTGTGTGGGAGTGGGAGTGGGAGTGGGCGCTCAACCGCTTGATGTTCTAGTCATATGACATTTCACATTTTGAAGGACATCCAGCAAGGCTTAAGTTTTGACAGCATCTCTTGCCATACGCGCCTCACACAATTTTACCAATACGTGAGTGTGACGAAAATGAAATACGGCGGGCAGTTAATAAGCACATTCCCGGAGCAAGGCCTTATATGTCTATCAGAGGCACTGCCCCCAGTCTTGACCTTGCACTCAGCCCGCAGAGCTCGATTAGGAGCCACGTGATTGATAGGCACAAAAATGAATTTTTCATATAACGAACTGGCTGCCTGTTCGCGACTAGGGTATGCAGAGGGTATGCCACTTTGGACAGCTATGATGTAACATTGTTGAGAAATTCTATTTATGGCTATCTGTGTATGGATATATCAACATCAACTTGTCAAATAATGCCCTTTTGATGAACAAACATTTGGCACGTGTAGCTAATGCACACACACACACACACACAAGCACACACACGCATGTACAGTGATGTAATGGCACGCAATTATATTTTGTGCTAGCATAGGTACTTTGCTCTGCTCCTTGCACAAATTAATTTTGATTATGCTCTTGCCAGTTGGGCGGGTAGAAAACTTCGGAGCCGGCACACATAAACCAATATTTGCCGAGCCAGGGCAAATCTTACATTCAGTGCAGAACTGTGTGACTGCAAACTCTTAGTTAACTTCGTTTTGTTTTTGTGCAGCCAGTGAGGCACCAGGCACCCTCTCTCCCCCCCCCCCCTCACTCTCTCTCTCTTTCTCTCTGCTGGGGCGTACACAAATTTATGGTCCGGAAGTCAGTTTATGGTATTTGTATATGGCACAAGTTCATGGCACAACAGTGTAGCCGTTATGGCATTTAGTATTTGCTTGTAAAATTTGCTAATAGATTCTCCCCGCACGCCATGGCGTTGGCTAATGCCAGTGCATTAGGCTGGCCCCTAACAAATGATATCACATTAATAACTGCTACATGTCTAATTATACTAACTGTGCTGTATTTTATTGCAGAGCAGTCCGGGCATTTCCCTTTCGGAATACGTTGCGTGCCAGCTAACCAATCACTGCACAAGCAATGCTAATACTATCCATCCACAGCTCGGCGACAACACGCAACTGACACCGAGACGACAGTTGCAGTTGCAGTTGCAATTGCAGCTGGAGCTGGAGCTGGAGCTGTTGAGCAAACACTAATATATGCACGTGGCATGATTATGCTTGCAGCACCTAAATTCAAATATTATCTTAAGATCAATAGTTGATGACACAACAACTACACATGGATAGATAGCAATCATTGCCCGAGCTGGCTGACGGCAGACATCAAATTGGCTCGAATTGGGGGCGTGGAAAATCGAATATAAAAATAATTTATATATAAATATGCAGTGTTTGGCTTTGAAATTAGAAATTAAGGCGTGGCACGTAGCCATAAGCTCTATTACATTTATTTAAATTATTGTATAAATATGAGTCTATTTTAGGAAGCAAAGGCTAGCTTTGCTTATGACTGCTTATTAACTTTTTTTATTTATTTATTGTTACCAAGAATTAATTCTAAAATCCAATTTTTTTAACAGAGCGACAAAGGCATTGTCATTAATTAAATTTTTTCTTTGACTATTTTATTCTGTACTGATTTGCATATTAATGCTAATGATAATGTCAATATAATATCAAGAGCTTCTAAAGAATTTATGATATATAATATCCAGAGTTTATACAGAATTTTGTTCATACGTTTTATTTAAAATATTAATAATAATGCGACATATTAAATAATAAAGCTACTGAATTGTTTACTCAACAGCTAATAAATATCTGTCAAAAATTATATTAGTCTTCTTTAGTTTATTTTTTATCAAGCTTCAACGGGTTTTCTTAGCACAATCATAAAGTCAATCATAAGAGTATTCTGATGTATGCCAGACCAGCAGAAGAATTTATTCTGTATAGCAAAAATAAACATTATAGATTTTAGGTTTAAGCATAGATTCCTGTTCACTTCCTCTATATTCTGAGATATAGATATATTATTATATTATCTGGGTAAAAAATTGTATAAAATAACAACTAATATGTTTTCACACTTATATCTTCGCATTTAAATTTCCTTGCAGCTGAATCCATATGCATATGCTTAAATTCCAGCTCGACTATACTATAATTTAATTTTGATTCACCCAATCACAGTTGACGCTTGCTCGGTTTTAAATAAAATATTTGAACTGTTCCCAAACGAATCCTTTGCCGTTTTTATTATTATTATACATTTGGTCTGCTGCAGCACGTGGCAATCGGCAGAAGTGGCCAAAAACTTTGCCAGCGGCTTAAATAAATTCAATTAAAACTGTCAGCAGGTGCAAACAATTGACATTCGCGCGGTTAATTCAATTATCAATTTCAGTTTGACTACAGCGCACTTTTCAGCACTGGGCTCTGGCTCTGGCTCTGGCTCTGGCTCCGGCTCCGGCTTGAGCCATTACACAAATGCACGACTAAAACAGACGCTCTAAGTAAACAGCAATGGTAAAAAAAAGGAAGAGATTGCAGTAAAATCGATAGCTCTCCAGTAAAGTCGCCAAGCATTCGCTTTCAACTGTCACTGGCATCGGCTAAAAATTACCTTTGAAATTTGCAAAATAAAATAAAAAAAAATGGGAAAACGAGAGAAAATGGAAAGATTTTATTTGCATTGTCGTCCCTGTGCCGTGGCCAGGACTCGTTGCTATTTGCAGTATTTTTGCATACCCTGCAATAACTGAGAGTGGGTATGCTGATATGTGGGCTGATTATACGTATATAGCGAATAGATTTATAGGTATAGAGATAGATACAGAAAACAATGCGGGTAAGTTAATCTAGATTTGCTTGAAAGCAAACATTGTTTATTTATTTACTTTTATTGCTTTAATATTTAAAAAAAAAGGAAATTTCCTTAAATCATATATGTTAATAAATAAGAATGTATTTTGCCATATTTTGATAATATTTTCTGCAGCACTTATCTGCTCCCTCAGTAAATATATTTTCAAATTTTTTCTTTTTTCAAATAAATTAAATACAATATATACATTTTATATATGTACGTAAAAATATATATAAATGTACATATATACAAAATTTATCACGATCTACATATGAAATAGTTATAAAATATGTATATTTCGAATCGAAAACTTTTTATTTTTTCAGATTTCTGTCTTTTTTTTTTTTGCTTTACATTCTAATCTCACCTGGAAGCAAATTCTCTGCTCTCTTTTGCAAGCCACATAAACATAATATACATACATATATAATATGACCTTTGAATACTTATTTATAAATTATTTTTGGTAATCCGGCTTTTTGCATTTATGTAAAAATAAATTTAAGCTATTAATATTATATCTATTAGAGCTTTCCCCTTGACGTATTTTGCTCTTATGTTCTTCTCCACTCATATTAGAATGCTTCAAGTGAAATTTGTATACTCAAAAGTTTCGCTCTAGTGTCCACGTTAATAAAGTTCTTTTCTTTTATACATACATATACATAAAATAAAGCCGCCCTCAGCTGCGTCAGTCTATGGGAATGACTACTGTAGCACTGTATAGCTGCGCCTAGGGTACTTGTTAGTCAATCACCCTCGAGCTGAGCACTCTTACGTGTTTTTTTGGTGTGTGTGTGTGTGTGTGTGTGTTCATATTGTGCATAACGTAATATTGAATGCCAGCACAGGCTGCTGCAGCAGAACGAGCAGCAGGCAGCAGGGCAGCTCTCTCTGCCATCAATGGAGCCGTGACCAGCGCCACCAACTATGCCTAGCTCTCGCTGTCCCAGCCCCTGCTCCGGCGCCTGCCCCGCCCACTCTTCAATTCCGCCGCATGCAGCGCATTATTTATGCATGCAATGCTCTTTGAGTCTGCCGCAGTTATTGGCGCTCGTCCGATAGGTTTTGTGCGGGCTTGTGTCGCCGACTGCGGTGCACCTTCATTTTGGGCCAGCACATTTTATTGAACTTCAATGGAGTCATTGATCTTCCCAGCCAGACTTTGTTTATTGCAAATGCCGGCTGCAGAGTCCTTTTGCAGTATCTCGCATGTCCTTCTCGCGCTTTAAGCCCGTCCATTAAATTTAAAGACTCGCATGTGTTTATGTGGGACTCGCGTCTGTGAATTTGTGAATGGCTGTTTTTGGTAGACTCTCGCTCTCTCTCTCTCCCTCTCTCTCTCTCTTACTTTGGTTCAACGTGCCCATAAGTCATGCGGATTGTTTAATGTTGTCAGCTGCTGCCGCCCCAGAGAACTCCGCTCAACACTTTGGAGCAATCGCCTCTACCGCTAACCAGACCGCCAACAATAACAATAATTTATAAGAATTGATTATGCTGAGTGTGCATTCATAAATCGTCGCCTGCTCGCCCAGATAACGCGACAACAGCCCCTTGGCCCCCGTGGCCCCCCTTCATGGCCACCCAAGAAAACAAACATCTACTGCTCCGCACATACGGATATAAAAGTTAAGTTAGTATATTTAAAGCCATTTTGTGGCTTGCAAAAGTTTAAATAAAAGTTATTATATGTGTGTGTGTGTGTGAGTGTGTACAATACATACTTTTCGTTTTTGCTCTCTATTGCTGCTGCTCTGCGATTTCATAGCTGATTCTCCAGAAAGTTTCACTTTTATGGCTTACAATAAAAGTTTTACGCTCGTGCAAATTTAATTAGAGCCATCAATCAGTTGCTGCAGTGGCCGGCAAATAATCTTTATATAGCTTCTGCATCATTAGCAAGTTTCTCATAATTTGTTTGTGTTCGTGTGCGCAAATAATGCAATAAATAATATTTGAGTTGAAAAAGTAAATTTCGTAAATAAAAGGAGAACTGAAAAGTTTCACTTGATTGTGTAGCAAATGAAACTCGCTGGGAAACTACTGAGTACTTTGCCTTTATTAGAATAGAACGGTCAATTGAATGGATATAGAGATTAAAATGTGGCTAGATGGTTAGTCGAGAAAGCAGGGAGAGAGAGAGAGAGAGAGAGAGAGAGAGAGAGAGAGAAATATTTAAGCAGGAAAAAAGAATGATATAAATTGAGATAGAATATAGACAATAAAAAGATAAAAACCCTAAAAATCAAAAGAAATTCATTTCCATAGAACAATACATACAGACACACTCACACACACTCACCACCTGCCCACACACACACACACAAAATATGCATAATTTTTCTTGTTTACTTCTGCTTAACAACGCAGCGAGTGGAATTTCTTTAGAAATTGTTGAATTCACTTATATATTTATTCATTTATTTATAAATGCTTTTTGCTTGAGATAATCTAGATAATTTTTGGCGATAATATAGCTAAAAATCATTTGATATTTTAATGTGGATGAGCCAGCAGCCGAAAACCACTCCAGCAGATAATCCATCGTTTCCCATTCGCATCCCCATCAAGGTTTTCGTAGAACAATACGCTTTTTATGTGCTCAGTCTTGGCATATAATACATCAACAGAGAGAGAGAGAGTGAGGGGGAGAGAGAGAGAGAGGAGAGTGGGAGTGAGAGAGCTTTACTCACTATTTGCCTTCTCATAAAACAGAGGCCACAAGCAAAGCCCCTGGAAAATTTGCTCACGTTTCACCCCGTGCTGGCGAATCGTGCTCGTAAAAGCAAATCATGTCCGGAGTGAGTCCATGAAGAGCGTGAAGACGAGTGTGGAGAGCACTCTGTAGAAGTCCAAGTTGAAGTCGAGGAAGGCGTTTTATTGATGTGCAAAATGCATGAAATTAGAATTTCAAGTGTGCCAAAGCCGGCGGGCAGCCAAAAATAAAAAATTACAGCACATGGCTTAAGCTGTGGCCAACAGTTTTTTATGCTTATTTTTGTTTTTTGCGGTTTCATTTCATTTTGTTGGTGTTTTTGCCAGAGTCGTTGTCACTTCGAATGCATCGAAATGCAAATGTAAAAGCCAAAACAAATTATTGATGCTAACTTAATTACTAAGCCATGTGTGGAGCATAAAGAAATGTTAATTGAATGGCAGCTTTGCAGCCGCTGCTAACTCAATCAAAATGCAATTTGTGTGCAGTGCGTATAACATATCCTTTATGGGGCACATACATACATATATAGTGAATATATTGCATACTATATGCACAAATTATTTTAAAATAATTAAATTAAATAAATAAAAGCCGAGCCATGGCACTGCCAAGCTGCAAAACTGCAGCATAAAGCATCCTCTCTCTCTTCCTCTCTCTCTCTCTCTCTCTCTGTCTGTCTGTGTGTGTGTAGAGCAAGCGCCAAATAAAAACCATAATTCGTCTATAAAAATATCGTAAAAAAGTCGGCACAGCAACGACACAGAGGCGCAGTGCAGCGCTGAATTGAGTTGAGTCCCGGATCCATGTCCATGTCCGGAGTAAAGGAGTCGGGAGCTGGGAGCCTGGGAGCCTGGGAGCCTGGGAGTCTGGGTGCGGGCTAAGGTTGGAGCTCAGGCTCGGGGCGGGCACTTCTGTTTTTCATGTTGCGGCTGCTGTAAACCGAGCCACTTAATGACTTCCGCCATAAACTATTTTCGGTTCAGCTAAATTCCAACAACTTTATTGCCAGCGCGCAAAAAGGCAAAGCGCACAGCCAGCCACATACACACACACACACACAGACAAACACATAGAGAGAAACGACAAAAATTGGCAATGCTCGTATGTACACACACACAAACACATGCATATAACATATATAAACATCTATATATATGTATGTATGTATATATGTATATAACTGCTATGGAAGTCAGGCTGGTAACTTATATTCCTATATATAAATACATATATACATATACATATATAGGTATAAAGGGGCGAAATAAGAAGCGTAAGAAGCAGCAGCAGCAGAGAAGATGAAAAAAAAAATATTTTTTTATGTTTGCACAACATAAACAACATTATTTCTTATGGTCGAAACGAGCAGCAAGCCAAGGCGCTTTGTCGACTACCACGAACCTTGGCTCCCCATCTACGAGGCACCTACACAAGCGTGAACAGCACCGAAAAATTAATGATCCATAAGCTGGAAAGAAATATAAATCGCGCAAGTTCCTGGAATAATAATCAAGGTCTAAAACTAAAAAAAAAAAAAAAAAAATAATAATAATAATAATAATAAAAAAATAAATAAAATAAAATAAATAAAAAATTATATAAATTATTTATTTGATATGAACATTACTGTACTGCATATCTATAAATTCTTTGCGAATCTGTGGCGAATTGGAATTCTGGAATTCGTCTTCATATGCCACTAAAAACTCCCGCAGTCGCAGCAGCTTTTAATTGCGCATCTTATGGTTTGGGCGGCTCCTGCTCACCCAGCTTTTCCTGCTGCTGCTGCTGCTGCAGTTGCAGTTAATCAACTAGAAATGGAGCGACAACAGATAGAGAGATAAATCTACGGCGATGCATGCAGGTGCGCGACAGGACATCCTGCGCGTGCTCAGCTGTTCTTTTAATTCGTGATTAAAAATTTAATTTGTAATTTCACAAGCACATAAACAGCTTTCAGGTAAATAAATGAAATTAAGCTGGCAAAGGCAAGCGACGCACATGTCCTTGGCCAGCCGGGGCCCAGGATGACGACTTGGCTGTGGCAGTGGAGTCCGTTCTACTTGTCTCACATCCTTGATACGACTGACTCGCTGACTGTGCTGGCTGTTGTTTAGCCATGCTTTGGCAGCAGGAAGTTCCTCCTTAACTGTGTCGCTCTGATGTGTTTGCTTTTCCGGTTTGTTTAAGTTGCACGCGCGCGCCTTTCGCTGCAAGCGTTTCAAGTTTAAATTGCTTGGATTTTGTGCGCTTGCACAGAACTGACACTGGAGGACGCCCGGACCCGGACCTGCTCTAGAGCTGCGCCCTTTTGCCAACAGTAGTTACTCCTTTCCTTTTCATCTCTCTCTCTCTCTCTGGCGCCATTTTTCTGTCGCTCTTTCTCTGGCTTTTTCTGCTGATTGAATTATTCCGCTTCACGCCATAAAGCGCACTGCTAACAACAACAACAACAACAACGAAATCAAAATAAAATAAAGAGAAAAACAAAACAAAAATGTTGTTGCGCTGCTGCCACGAAAGGATTTTTTATTTTTTATTTTATATTTATATTATTACCTCAAATATTCGTGCAGTTACGTGAGCGTTTTCTTAGCTTATATATATATCTCACAATATTTCTGCTGTGACTCAAACCAGCTTCCAGATCTGATTGCCAGAGCTGCTCAACTCAACTGTCACCTCAGAGTGACGAGCGCGCGCAATTTCAACTGTTGCATTCGCTATATAATATTTCTATTTCTATTTCTTTTTTTATTTTTATGATAATCTCTTTAGTTTGGCAACAGCTTGGCCAGGCGAAATCTGTGATAAATCGCGATGGGGAAATGATATATATTGAATTATTGATTGATGCCTTGGGTTTGCTTGATTTTATACAACATTTTGATTTGCATATTTAAATCTATATATAAAAGAAAGTTGTTTAAAAAAGTTACGACCCTTGTTACTTAATATGTGCTGGACCAATTTTTATGGTCTTTGATTTGGATTTGTCTCCGCCACGAGTAGGATAGTAGATCTTAAAAATACTGACAAAAATTGACTCTTACTTGAAAATCGCGATTTTTTCCCTAAAGATTCAAATTTTCACTGCCTATCTCTCTGTCCGTCTGCCTAAGAAGAGCAAGGGATGCAGAAGAACTCTAGGAGATCATTTAGAAAATGCCTGCAGCAGCAGAGAATGTTCCCATTGCTCTATCTCGCGCCCAGCTCACAATTTGAGTGCCCCTCAGGCTTTGAGTAGAAGTCGCCCTATAGAAAGAGCAGCAGCTGCGGCTTTTATTCAGTCGTCCAGACCCGGTGGGGTCAGTCGTACGTGCAGGGCAATTTTTTTTTAAATTATTATTGTTATTTTGTTTTATTTATTTTTGTTTGATTTATTTTTTTTATTTAAAATTTTTGTTATTTAATTTTTTTGCTTTTTTTTATTTAAATTTTTTTTAATTACATTTATTTTTTTATTTAAAATTTTATTTATTGAAAGTTTTTAAATCTTAATTTTTTTTTTTTTTTTTTTAACAAACAACTGCATTGCCCTAGACGTACGACTGACCCCTCCGACTCTAGACGACTGAATAAATTCCACAGCTGCTGCGCTTTATATAGGGCGACTTCCACTCAAAGCCTGAGGGGCACTCAAATTTTGAGCTGGGCGCCAGGTAGAGATCGTTGCAGTCGATCCAATGGGAACATTCTCTGCTGCTGCAGGCATTTTCTAAATGATCTCCTGGAGTTCTTCTGCATCCATTTAGGTGCATCAAAATTGCAAGCGTCACGAGATGAGCGAAAGCAGCAAAGAACGAAGAGAAGCGCGCAGATTCGTAGTCAACAGATGTAGAGGAATTAATGGATAGGGCAAAGCAACGATTGCCGGGGCAGCTAGTATGTTTTATATTAAAAATCTTTGACAAACAACATAACATTAACAAACAAGTTTTTAATGATTATTTCAAAGTAAATATTGAATTTTATTTGCGTGCATTAAATCTGATAACAAAAACTAAGAAAGTTCCAGCTTCTGACCCGCTAATCACTGATTGCTCTACTTCTATTAAATTAATAGAGATACATCCAAAGAGCCAAACAATTCTCTGATGCTTCCAAATCAAAATATTGTCTGCCTAATATATGTATAAATAAATTAGCTTTGACTTTAATATTGTTTAACTAAGTTTTACTGCTTGCCGACATGTTCTTCTATTATATATATATATATATATGTATATGTATATGTAATGTATATTTATGCACAATAAGTAATATTGTATGTAATTAACTAAAAATCGGACTTTCATTAATCACCAAATATTTTAGAGCTCAGATCTCTTGTCTTCTTCTGTATATTTAAAGAGCTGCTGTCGCAGCCTGAAATTCATTCATATGGAAACTCAATAGCCAACACATAAACACAGTAAGTATATATGTAACTCGATATATACACATATGTATATAGTATATGTAAGCCGAGTTGAAAATAACAGATGACAGTTTTGTTGAGCTGCTTTTGGTAAAACAAAAGCCGGCCTGAATTGGGGGCCAGCGAAAGGCATAAAGGAAATGTATATGCATGAATTTCATTTATTAAATAAACATTGCTCGGCTCGGCTTGGCTCGGCTATCAATCAAAAAGCATTTTTCATGTCAACTGGCAAGTTTCTTTCAGACTCGACCAGACTCAGTCTCTCTCTCTCTTTCTGTGTGTGTGTGTAAATGATATGCGGAGCAGAAGTTTTACAAGAATGAAAATAGGCATGAGAACTGCAGCAGCTGCTTGGCGCTGTTTGCCTTAAGTGCTGCCGAATGAAACCCGACCAAATAAAATGAAATAAAGCAGTCTGAGCCGAAACCAGTTTGCATTTTAATACATATTTTATTAGTCGGTCGATGAAGGGCGCTGGGGAAGGGATGGGTTTTGGTGGAGTTGTCTGACAGAAGTCAATTTGGCATAACTGAATTTACGCCAAAAGGCACAGCACACGCGCTTTTGTAATGTTAATAGGTAACAGTAACCGTTATAACAACAACAACATTTACAACAACAACAACAATGCAATACAAACAAACAAAGAACAACAAGTATAACAGCAGCAACAAACAATGTTGATATACATACATATATACAAACAACATGCTTAAAGATAATATTCTTAAATTTCGAATGACTGGTAACAACTTTTGCTACCAGCACAATACAAGCACACACAGAGAGAGAGAGAAAGGGAGATGGAGAGAGAGAGGGCGAGACACACACTTACAGAGAGAGAGAGAGGCACATAGACAGTTACAAGACCCAGCACATTCTGAGCAAAAGTAGCGCCAACTTTGATAAGATAACATAATTTCTGTCGTTTGTCACTTGCTGAAACTGACAATTAGAAAAGTTTATCATACAACGGCAACTGGGGTATGCCAATGCCAATGGCGCTGCTTCTTCTGCTGCTGCTGCCGCTGTTGCTGGGCGGCGTGAGCCCTATAACAATGGGCGTGCCAGCCAGCCGACTGCTCGACGTATTATGTTTGCATGTACATTATATACACAGAGAAAAAGAAAAAAAGAAAAATAAATAAATAAAAATAAAATTAAAGTAAAAGAATTAAAATAAATTAAATAAAAAAAAATAAAAATAATAATAATAATACAAATAATAATTATAATAAAAAACATGTTTAATAAATTTTAAAACAATAAATTAAAAATAAATAAATTTCAAATATATAAACTTTTCATATTTTAAAAATGATCTAAAGAAATATTATAGCTTATTTATAAGCTAAAAATATTTAATAGAATTTGGTTTATTAGCCGCTTTGAAGTAGAAAATAGTGAAAGTAGAAAATAGTAAAAAAATGTAAAAATCATTGCAATCCTTAATTACTTTTTAATCATACAAAATAAAAATTCAAGTAAATACAAGTAAAATTTGTACAGTTTTATTATTATATCCATGAGCAAATATATCAGTTAATATCTTCAAATGTTTATTTAAAAATAAAATAAAATATTTTCCCGTTCACTGAACAGCTCTATATCTATAGATTTGTTATTCTATATTTTATTAACAAGCTTACTGCTTGCCTTAGTGGCAACGTAATCTAGTTCTACATATCTATAGATTTTAAACCCTCTTTATATACCTTATTTCGCTCTGTGTCTGTACATCGTATAGATGGAGGCAGACAGTTATTGGGATTCCCCATCCAAGTGTTTGCGCCTCAATAAGTTTCGAACCAGAGCGAAGTTTATCTTGGAATGGCAAGCGACAACCGACAAGCGTCAGTCAAAGTTCTTGTTCGTGTGCTTTTGAAAAATTGGCCTGCCGGCCCACCAAAGTTGGCGCGGTCCTTGGCGCGGGCCTTGGCTTTAATGATCCAGCGCCGCTTTGACTTGTCAGCCTTTTTGCGATCCAATGCTTAAGTGTCTAGGCAGCTGCCTGGCTGCTATGGCAAATGATTTGTTTCAAATAAATGACTCCAGCCATTTGCGAATGCAAAAGAGCCGCAGAGCCAGCCGCAGCACTTCAGCTGAAAAGTAGGCAATGCTTTTTTTCTATGTGTTTTTGGCTATTTATTATTTTCGAGTAGCGCCGACAGAAAAAAAGAGAAAAGTGCGCAAGCCTTCAACTCTTTCTGACTGACTGGCAGTTGCATTTCCACTGCAGTCATTCATTTAAATTTGACGATGGCGGCTTTTTTGGTTGGCCAAAACAAATTTCGCGTTCTGCCAAGCGCAAAACTATATAGTGTATGCTCTCAGTATATATGTATATATGTATATACATATATATATATATTCATATAAATGGTGTATGCAATCAAATCCAAAATAAAAAAGATGAACGAAAAAGGGAAATTTAGAGCAGTTAACTTTGGCTAGCGAATGCACTTTATTTATATTTTTTATTTAGATTAAAATCGAGATAACATTATTTCTGTAACAATTTGGGCCAAATAAATCCAATTAAGCTCCACATTTTCCCAGTATAAATTTAATCTAGTTTTTACTAATTAAAATACCCCTTAGTATACCCTATCTAAGCAGAGGGCGTTGCACGAAATAAAGCTAAGCAGCGCGTTTCATGCGCATAAATGCAAAAATATGGTCAAAAGTCTAACGGGACTAGAGTGCTCGGGCCGCTGTTTGAGTGGCGCTTGGTTGGGCTTCATGCAAATAATGAATTGCCATTTCTATGGCGGCTCTCTCCTTCTCTCTCCCCCTGCCCAGCCTCATCAGGTTCAGGTATACATTTTTATAAGGCCTGCGAGTGGACAGCGAGAGCAAACATGAAAGCCTTGTGGTAATAACAATTACAATAATTAAATTTCACAACGAAAAAACTGCATGGGAAGGGGGCGGGGGGCTGCGAGGTGCAGTAGGGGTATGGGCTGAAAGAAATGACGTCAGATTAATAAGCGCTGTCAACGGTGTTTTCGGCGAAGAAACGGGTTTAATTGAATATTCTTTTTGTTTTCGTTTTTTTTTTATTTTTTTATTCTCCGGCAAACGCTCGTCACCAGTAATTTTACATCAAGTGCTTATCCCGCCGGAATATAAATGACGTCATTTAAATGTATACAGTAAGCACGAAATCCCCACTCACACATTCAGCGAGAGTTGGGGAAATGTTAAATTGGGTGAAATAATTGAGCACAATTATTTAAAAACTACAGCAAGAGATGGAGCAGCAGCAGCAAGAGCCGGGGCAGCAGCAGCAGCAGCAGCGGTGACAGCAAATAAAATTAAATTAAGTGCCAAGCAAACGGATTGCATTGCATTCGAGTTTGGGTCCGCAGCTATTTAACATACACACGATTCGGCACTCTCGCAAATAAATGCAATTAATATTTGCGGCATTCGAGCTAATTTATGCTTCCTTTCTGCTCATCCTTTTTTTTTTTTTTTTTTTTTTTGCCTACATTTTGTGGTTTATTTTCGTTGATTTTTGCACAATTGCTTATCAGCTCGGAATGCATAAAACATACTTTCGCTACAGTAAGAGTGAAAGAGAGAGAGAGGCAGAGAGACAGATAGATAGAAGGAGAGAGAGAGAGAGAGAAAGGCGTAGAGAGACAGATAGATAGAAAGAAAGAGAGAGAGAGAGACGAAGAGAAAGGAAGAGATAGAGACAGACTGCAACTGTAAATGAAAATATTATTGCAAAACTTATAATTTATTTATTTTTTTTTATGAATGTTTGAAGCATTTTAATGATTTTTTAAAATTAAATAAATAAATTGTTGCAAAGATATATTATTAATTACTTTTCCAAATGTACATTGCACGATTTTTTATTTTTTAAATGATATAAATAATTATTTATTTAATTTAAATTGCCTGAGTCCCAAACATTTTTTAATTTTATTGAAAATAAAATAATATTATGTGTGTGTATTTTTTGATTTATTATTTTTTTTAATTTTATTAATACAAGCTTTTCACATTAATTACTACTTTTAAATATTTATTTTGGGCTTATTTATCCATCAATTTTAATGCTATATTTTACGTACTTCTACAGCATTTCATATTGAATTTCTGATTGAAATATATAATTGAATGAACTTTAGCTTAACCAAATGGGAAATTAAAAGAATCTACGGCAAATGCCAATAAAAATGGATAATTAAAAGGGCTCTTGGCATTTGCTCCGGTTCAGCGTTTAAACTGAAATGTTTTACACAACTGTGTTAGAGGCAAACAAACTTTGATTTGGGTATTAATGATGCCAGCGGCATAAACAACAACAGCCACACACACACACGAACAAACGAACACGTAGGCACACGTATATATACACTTATACAGGCACACATGTTGTGGTTAGTCTGAGCCTGGGTCCTGGCCAGGATCTTTGGCCGCTGAACGCTTCGGCTGAGCCGAAAACCCTAATCACGCCGTTTGCGTTGTCTACGTGACCCGCCTGCCAGTGGTTGAATTATGCAAAAAGCAAGCGACGTCGCTGCTGTCGGCGGTGGCTCTGACGGTGGCTGCCATCCTGTGGTCCTTCCCATATATGCGTCTGGCATGGAAATGGCTCGACTTAGTGGCGCAAATAATTAATTACACAGCGCATGCCGGAAACTCAGGTGAAAGTTGATAAGCCCAATTCCAAAATGCATACACACTATAGCTTATATATATGTATATATAAAAATACTTATATATGGATGCGCAACTACAAATTACTTTTTTTTTATATGTGTTTAAATTTTAGATAGAATGTGGATTTTTCAAATCAATAAATTTTGTTAATAAATTATTTAATAGTTCAAGGAGGGTGCTTCAATTAAGTTTTATAATTTAAAAAAGTATAAAAATACCCCCAAAACATTTTACAAAAGTCAATGACGAGTATATTGAACCTTATTCGTATTATTAACTAAATATTTTAAAGAAGTTTATTTTGATTGAAATGTTTTAATAATTTGAAATATTTGAGTGTATATACATATCTATATTTTTATAATTCAGCGAATATTCTAAATTCTTATTTTCTAACTTTTTTTTTCGAGTTTTGTCTTAGACAGGACACTCGTCCCTTCTCTGTACTAAAATAAAATAAATCAAATAAAATTAAATACAATAGAATATAGAATAAAATAATATAATAAAATAAAATAAATCAAAATAAAATGAAAATAAAATAATATATATATTTTTATTGAATACTAAAATTAAATAAATTGATACAAAATAAATAACATAAATAATATATATATATATATATATATATTTTTAATATATATATATTCTATGCCTTTTATGGCAGCCAATTGCTTTTTCCGTCAACCTCAGATCATACTCACTTAGCTTTTCAATACTCTATCGACTGCAAAACAAATAAATCACACACAACAAAAATATTCCACAAAAATCTTCTTGAGTGATTCTCTTGGAAATGGCAATAGACCAGGTGAATGCCTCCAAGGATAGTCTGCCGTCCAGCGAGCCGGACTGCCTCACCGCATTGGCCTTGCCGCAGATAATGCCCGAATCTGTCATCTATTACGACGAATACAAGTATATGCAGGACATGCAGATGCTGCGCAACCAGGTGGGCCTGGCGCTGCCTCTGGTCATGTGCATGGAACGCTTCGCTGTCAGCAAGAAGGGACGACTGCCCTTCCTGCGCTCCAGCAACCTTATGGACGATGTGCTCACTGGCCGCTGCAGCGAGATCAGCTTTGTCGATTATCTCACGCGGCCCGACTATGAGCAGCCGCAGCGTTCGCCGCACATTATCATGGAGGAAATGCTAGGCATTCGCATGTAAGACAGAGAGAGGATGAGAGAAAGACAGAGAAGATATTGGATCAGTGTTTTCCTTTGGCTTTTGTTTTGTTTTTTGTTTACTGCTTACACAATTAAATATAAATGTTGTTGCTGGCCAAGACTTGTGCGGTGATGAATGGGTTTCCATAAGTTCTGTTTGTATATTTAATCCATTACTTATCTTCCACTTTATTTGCTCATTAACTATGAAAGAAATCTTTGCGCTTTTCTCTACTCCATTTTTCAGACAATTTTCTCGTTGTCTTCTGATGCAATTTTTTTGCACTCTTAATTGCTTTCTGCTCATCAACGTGGAGCAAAATAGACGCGCACACCTAGACGTTAAAGCCTTTAAAAAGCCTCACATTATTTGACACGCCCGTGAGGCGCTCATATTCCATTCCGTGTGGAGAGAGAGAGAGCTGTGGAAAGGCTTCCGGTTTGTTGCAAACCTAATAACTGAAAGCTGTAAATAACATGGCGATTCCTGAGAGTCTCTGCGAAAGAATCAAAAGCTTAGACGGACATACCCAGCCACTAGACAAACACACAAACATGCCACAAACACACACACACAGCTGTGGGAGACACATGCACTCAGCGAGTCAGCACACACACACACACATAGACGTCAAAGGCAGTTGCCAAACAACACCTCAGCTCGTGTAACACCAACACTTAGAAGTTCAAGTAGAAGCTTAACCTGCTGCCGTCGGCGACACTGCGAAGTGGAGTGAGAAGTGAGAAGTGGCAACAACAGAGCCAGAGTCCTATGAAGCAAGAGTAAATTAAAACCGCAGACAAAAAATACACACACACACACACACACACACACACAGAGAGAGACTGAAATGAGCGACAGCCGGCGAGTGCTTTGCCTCAAAGACTTGGCGGTTTTTCGCCGTATACTTAATGAGGCGCAGCCCGGCTAGGATATACTGTGAAATGGGGACAAATCTGTATGAAGTACAGCTCTCGCTCACTCACTCTCCCCCTCTCTCTCTCAGTGCTGGCTTTGTGAAATGTAATATTATTTTATTATGGCGTGTAAGTTGCGCATAACTAATGCGCTCACGACTCGTCTAAAATTTCAGTCAGCTGCTCATTTGGGACAGCGCCAAATCTGCATGCCTACACACACACACACACACACACACACACAGACACACACATACATACGCATATATAAATTTGTTTTATGGGTCAGCCTGGTTACGTATACGCACGGCTGGCCAGTTAGCTAAACTTTGTTGCGCTTCCCTCCCTGTCACTCGTTCGGCTGGCTCTTTGTTTTCACATGCAGCTCTCGGACTGTAAAATGGAAAGGCATTGCCACAGCCTAATGTGCTGCACGTGCTGTCAGACAGCCCAAAAAACCAGAAGCGGATAACACAAAAAAACGTATTTTTATATTCCTATATATATATAAAGCGAACTATATCTAAATGTATCGCAGAGTGAAAATGATGAACCCTATGTGTTGATTATGCGCTTGGCCTACTACAAATACCCGGCGCGCCCAACTGCCTGCGAAACGAGCCCCGGCGCCAGGGCCCGGGCGCCATGATAAATGATGCCCGGGCAAGTGGGGCGCGCTCCAAAATTCGGCTTGTCCGGCAAGTAGATTAGCATTGAATTTGAATGGAAAATGAAAATGTTTTACACAGCATAAAATGGGCTGCCCATTGACTGAGCTCAGTTCTCTCAGCTCTCTCTCTCTCTCTCTCTCTCTCTCTCTCTCTCTCTCTCTCTCCCAGTAGCAATAATCAAATGTACTAAATTGTCATAAATCAAAGTTAGATGGAATAGTCTGTCTCTCTATGGTCCATTCCAAGCACAGATAAGAGCTCGGTATATCAAAGCAAACACAAAGCGGGCATACTTAGCATACTTAGCTATTTGTCAGAGCTCGGATGAGAGATGGATGAGAGGCGAGCCTGCTTAAGGCATTTTTGAGTGAAAGTTGCCATGGCTATTGCCTGTTATGTGTTACTAAAAGTCGTGTCTGTGTGTGTGTGTGTGTGGACAGCAGCTAAGGGCCAACTGTGTACAACTGGAGAGTAGCTGCAGCCACCTGCAATTGGCCCAGTTGCAGTTGCAAATTATGCCTGACAGGCCTTGTTATGCTGCGAGTGTATTTTGTGTGCAGCTAACTGAATTGCAAAAGTGGCCAGCTATAAGTAGACAAATCAGTCCGAACACAAACGGGCAATAAAAGAGAAGCTCCAACAACTTTCAAGCCACCTACTTAATTGAGCAATTTTCTCTGCAACCGAGAGACAGAGAGAAAGAAAGAGAGGGAGAAAGAGAGCGAGAGGGTGAGGCATGCTTGAGCACTTACATGCTACTGCTGCCAAATTGTGTCTAAACACTTTACATTGCAATTAGTCAGGGGGAAGTTTGGTGCACCTGGCCGGGGCTCAGGTGCAATCAGAGCCACAAGGACACATGAGGCTTGGCCCCAGCTGCAGGCCGTAGCCTTTATTGTTGTTTCGCAGTGCTTTTTCGTGTTGCTGCAGCATATTTAAGTGCTTTATTTGTTTGCGTTTCGCCGCGTTGAATTTAAATGGCGACACGTGTCTAGGCCGAGGCCAGCCATCGGGCTGTCTGGCTGGGCAATTGTAGTGTCAAGTGAGTGGGCAGAGATCAGCGATTGTGGTGCAGTTGGCCTTTAAGCTGGCTTGATTAACCGTGCCGCGGGCTCTGTATTAAATAAGTAGAGATAACTGGCTTGCATCAAACTTTTAATTGAACAAAGTGGACTCGGTTGTGGGTGGTGGGGCAATGGGGCGGTTGCTCTTGCATGCCAATGACTTTTATACCTTTTCTGCCCGTTGGCCATTCATAATTACCGAAAGGAAGAAAGGCTGCGTTGCTGCTGCTGCTGCTGCTGCTGCTGCGTCAAATAAAAAGGACTGCAGGCAGTCCGAAAAACGCAGACAGACACCCACACATACACACACACACATACATACACAGCGCCAAACAAGTAAGCACACAAATAACAAAGCAACGTTCGCGTCGGCAGCGCCTTTTCATCGCGTGTCTGTTTGCGGGTGCACTGAACTTGTATAGAAAGCGGCAGCAGCAGCAGCAGCAGCAGGAGCAGGAGTAGCAGCAGCAGCAGGAGTAGCAGCAGCTGGGCTGGGCAGCTGGCGCTGAAAATGAGGCTGAGACTGAGGTAGAAAATTGTTAAAATGATTTCCTGCATTGCACGCTACAAAAACTTTAAATGCACAACATGCAACAACAACAGCAACAGCAACAACAACAGCAACAACAACAACAACAACATGCAATTCGTTATGGCTACAACATCCTGTGCAGCCCCAGGGCAGAGCCATGACGGCCATGGAGGCTGCGCCCGAAGTTCGCGAAGCGCAACTTGCGAAACTTATAAAGCCTCAACTCCTTGCCAGTTGATTATGTTCAGCAAGTCTAATTAAAAGCAGTTGATGTTGCCATATTGGACGCTTCTTCTAGTGCCTTTTCGCCATTATTAAAGCGCGCTTTTTGTGGCGCTCAAGAAACACGGAATTAATTGTATTTGTATTTTGCCCGAAAAGAGAATAGTTAAAGGAGTTACTATGATTTATTAAAAATCATGCTTTAATATATTAGGATCTTACTTGATGTAAATTAGTGCATACATTCATTTAAATACATTGAGAAACCTTTTTCTGCTTTAACTTAAAAAAAAAAAATAATTTAATTAAAATGTAATTAAAATTAATTAAAAATTAAATTAAATTCAAATTAAATGAAATTAAAATAAATTTAAAATAAAATTAAATTAAAATGTAATTAAAATTAAATTTAAAAATTTAAATATAATTTAATTAAATTTTATAAGCTTAAATAAATTAAAAAATTTTTTTTTGCTTTGATAATTAAAAAAATCAAAAAATAATTGTTTTATTGTGTAATGAAATAGAAGACATTATTTTATTAATTATTAATAAAAAAGCGAAAAATATTTTACTGAAGCATAAGAATATACAATAAACTAAATGAGTATAAATATTAAAACATATAGTCAAAAAATATTTTAATAAAATGAGGGGGCCTTAATAGAATATATTTTTTTAACTTTCCATTTTGGGCATTTACTCTGATTACTTAAATTCAGTAAAAATACCAAATTCACAAATAAAAATGAGTTTTACCTAAATATTTAATACAATTCGAGTACAAGTTATCGCATAAGAATTATCAACATTTTTGCCATGCCTTGAATGCAAACATAAAATTATATAAATTAACAAACACAACAGAATGTTTTTTGCAGATATGGCAATACTCACTCTAATACTCTAATCCCTCCGCACACTCTTGAAAAGTCTTTCATATGAGTTTGTTCAATTGCGATTAAGCTGTCATAAGAAACAGGCCAGAAGATGTGAAGCTTTTTTATGAAAATTTAATATTTAATCATAAGTCGGCTACGTAATGGCATAGAGCAATAAAATTAATCAGAAATACTCAGAGAAAACACAAAAATTTTCGCTAAATTGAGCAGCGCAGATGCCGCCATTTCTTAAGGCAGAAACCACTGCTTGAGTGTGTATGTGTATGTGTGTGTGCGTGCGTGCAGATGAATGCCAACTCGTATATAAATCGAACAATAGCAAAAGTAATGCTTATCAATTATGAATCAATGAAAGGCAGAACACGGTAGAGCGAGAGCGAGAGGGAGAGAGAGAAAAGAAAGCATGACATTGCCGGCAGAAATTGTACAATTGTGCGGAAAGGAGGCTTTGAGATTGGGCAATCCCCGGCCGCTGCCGCCATGCATCCGGCGATATACAAGCGTCGTACATATGTCGTCATTACGGTCGCATTGTGTTTGTTTTAATCAGCGGCTCTGGCGGCTCTGGCGGCAAAATGTTTGCAGCCTAGCCGAAGAAAAACGCCGAAATGGTTGCCAAAAAAAAAGCAGAAAAAAAGAGAATGGCATCAAGCAAATCAAATCGGCAGAAAATAAACCAAGTGAAAGTATTGGCCTCTGGTGCTGACAGCGCAGATACCCTGGAGTTTTACTCGTTACAATTGTTGTAATGGATGAGAGCAGGAGTTGGGGACAGTTTTAGAGAAGAACCTGAAGCTGAAAGATAACTAAAACAGATTCACATTTATGTATTTAGATTCATTCATTCATTCATTCATTTTTTCATTCATTCATTCTTTCATTCATTCACTCTTTTATGTTCAGTAGGCTGCGTTAAATTCTTAAGAGAATACTTTTTCTTAGGCGTAAAAAGTATGCTTATATGAACTCATTTTAGTCAATGGCACAATATCGATGTTTATCGATTTTGTATCGATTTTCCTAGAATGTAGAATCTTCAGTTTATTTGGTCAAACTTATCGCAGGCGTACATACATTAAAAAAAAAAAAAAAACATTTATATCACTCAGATTTATTTTCTAGTTCTTCTAACATTTCAGCTGCTCTATTGCCCACTACAGGGTAGCGCAGGGCATCTCGTTTTGCACGTATATTTCGTTTTTATAGCCATATATCCTTCTATTCAGCGCATTCGCATTCGCATTGCCTTTGCCTTTGCTTTTTATTTCAATGGGAACGTCAACGGAGCGCGTTCGCCTGAGCTTTACAGACTTTGCCCCTAGCTAGCTAGCTAGTCGTGCTGTCTAGTTAGTTGGCTGACTGGCTTTCTGCTTGCCGCCATTTTTATTTCCAATTGGGAAGCAATAAATGTGCGCGTGCGTTGGCAACACTACCAACAACAGCAACAGCAACAGCAACAACAGCAGCAGCAACAGCAGCAGCCTTGCCAAACAATGAAAAAGACAAACAATCAGCAATCATGCCAAAATTTGTTTTCATTTTTGTGGCGCCCGCAAACACACGCATACAAATACACACACACACGCACGCACACACATGAATGCAGACGTCCTGTGATTGCTGGCAGGGCCATTTGGCATTGATTGAAGTGTATTTGTCATGTAGCCAAAAAGTGTTGCTGCTGTTGCTGCTGCTGTTGTTGTTGTTGTTGTTGTTGCTGCAGCAACTCCTTCGATGCGTCGGGCCTTAACAAATTACTTGAACCATTCGACCGACAGCCAGTCAAATTCGACAATTGTCTACATTGCTCAACTATCGAATACAATCTATTGTTTATCGTTATCGGTCTTTATGGCCGAACAGTTCTCTGAGTGGCTGACTCCATCTGCTGCTGCTGCCCCAATCGAAAGAAATTGATTAGAGCTTGAGCTCGTTTCATGTTTGCTCTTTACAGCAGAGCAAAATAAATAAAGATGTGTTTATATTACCTATATGTAGATGGAGAGTAACTGAAACATATGCACATATGTATATGTTCATACTTGATTTATATAGTCTCATCTCACCTGAACCGAATTGGCGTGGGCATAATTATTATTTCGTTGGCTTGGCTAAGCATGGTAAAAACATCTGGCTCTGTCGGCTGCGGTTGCCACTCAAAACAGTAACATCTTATTTAGTAAACACACACACACATACAAACACACATATATACACCTATATATATATGCAGATTAACCATAATTTTAGTGCCGCCTGGCACGACAACCACAAATTTTATAATTATGACATGAACATGCCATTGCTCGGCACGCTGTCACGCCCATTTAGCTGCATATATTTTTTCATTTTCTATGACATTTGCACGAAACGCCAGGCCAGGAAACGACAGCCAGGCTAATATAAACAAATATATATATAGCCAGGTATATCGCCTGGTGTAAACAGCAAATAATAATATATGCATAAAGCTACACTTGGCTCGTTTCCGTGGCACTGATTGAACTATTTTCACTATACAGATTGCGGGAATGATAACATGCTAATTGAGCTGAAAGCTAGGTAGCTGAATAATGGGCTTATAGTCCAAGTCAGGTAGAAGTAAACAGAAATCTACAAAATATAAATAATTAAATTTCGAAAATATATGAGTAAATATTTGATTCGTTCGAGTGCCACAGCTTCCAGTCATGCCAAAGTAAACAAAATATAAACAAACAAATTTCGAAAATATCTGAGAATATATTGTATTTGATTGACTATTTGATCACAACAAAAAATGTGTTTGTTTCGTTTCTGGCTACAATAACGTATTTCTGCGCTGATTAAGCCATGATTCACATTTGTATTTCGTAATATTTGCATTTGCATTTGAGTTTTGCTAGTTTTGATCGCATTTGCAGCGAATTGGCTGCTAAGATATGCGCAGGAAGTGCCAAGAAAATGCGCAATAAAAGGCAAGTGGCACGATAAAAAGCCATTAATGGGGCTAAAGTAGCTAAATAAGAGAGCGCTGATAACAAATAATAACATTTAGATAGACACGCAAGGAAGCGCTTTGCATTTGCCATTTACCGAAAAAAAATGAGAAAAAAAGAAGAGAAGAAAAATCCAACTGCACGCAACGGACACGCAAGACTTGAGGCAAAAGTCAAGGAACGAATCTATTTGGCAATTGAAAATGTTTCGTTTTTTTCCTGCTTTTCTTTTTTGAGTTTCGCTGCCAAAGTCGAGACCGTTGTCAAATGGCGAGAACACGTGCGGAAATCCACTGAAGCTGGCCAAGGTTCATAAGGAAATTGTCATAAATAACCAATGGAAATCGCTCAGGCGAGAAGGCAGGGCATTCCCTTCCGAGATAATAATTAATGGGTATATGTGGCAGATATTGCAGAAGAAATATTAATGGAGAATCAAATAGAGTTGACTCTCGAAACCAATATCTCGCCAGGGTATGGCCTAGTCTGGCATTAACTGACGCACGGTATTTCATTTGTTTCGTTACTTTCGGCTGTTGGCTTTGCCTGGCTTTTGGCACTAAATTCCGTTCTAGTTGGTGGTGAACGAGTGTGGCGGTGGGTGAGGGTGGGCGGTCAGGGATGGTGATGGGACAAGCGTGGTAAGAGGGGGCGCCATCGCTTGTGTGCGGCAACTGGGCTAAAGTGAAAATCACACTATATTTCAATTTCATGCGGCAGTGCACAGTGCGGCGGCGCGTCTGCAGATTTATGACTAAATTCACATACAAGCAGCTAATAAAATGCCGAGCTAAGCATTTGCTTTGCTTTAAAAACGGAAAACTATTTTGGCGAATGTTTGCCAAAGCTGATTGCGTATACGCAGCGTGTGCGCCCTCTCGAATGTTTATGGGCGCCCTTTGTCGCTGAGTAGAGGCTCTGTAATTTTTTCTCCCTCTCTCTCTCTCACTCTCCTCTCGCAGACTCTTTCCTTCTCCTCTGCTGCTGCAGCTGCTTCTTCTTCGTCCTGCCCTTCTCGGCTCTTGTGCTCAATCTCTTTTGCTAAAATATTTCTTGTGTCAGCGTTAAAATTTCACTGAAGTGCCTGTCGCCTGTGCAAACATTGTAGCTTCCTTTTTATTTTTTGCTGTTGCTTGTTCATCTTTTTTTTTTTTGTGTCCTATGCTCAAGGGTGTTGCAAAGAGTTTATGCTGCTGCTATGTGTGTGTGTGTGTGTGTGTGTGTGTATACCTCAAAACTTTGATCCCTTAATGCCAATAAAACGTTCGCATGTCTTCCAGGCGTGTTGCGTCAGTTTTTATGCTTGCCGAGTTTTGCATACTTCAATGCATGTGATGAACTGCCTGTCTGGCTGCCTGATAAGCAGCAGGCGGCAATTTTCGCCGGCTTACTGCCAAATAGGTGGCCGCCTGCTGCTCGACTCATCGAAGCTTGTAGCTCGTAGCTCGTAGCTCATAGCTCGCTGCAAAGTTTCTCGGGCTTTCAGCTGGCATCCAGAATGGCGTCAAATGAGCTCGACCGGCGCCCGGGGCTGGGAGCCACAAGAGCTCGCTAATTATGACGCGTGCGAACTTCTGGCGCGTCCTGCCTGTCCAAGCGAGAATGCTTACGCAGCCCTTTAGCGGACGTGATGCAGCAACAATGATGCGTTAATTGCAAAAATAATTAATAATATTGCCAAGTAACTATTGCCGCGGCTACTGCTCGCTGCACACTCGCCACTCGCACACTCACACATTCTGCGCCAGCATTCGATTATGTAACTCAATCGTTGCTAACGTTATATAAAGCGCAGAAAAATAATTCATATATGAATGTATGTATGTGTATATGATATGTAATTTGCTGAGACTGCGATAATATGTGTAACGGTTGTAGGGCAAATAATAAGTAATCTATTCAATAATAATTATTATCGTTTCTATAGAGACAAATTCATTTTTCTACTACTACATGGAAGAATTGCAGCTGACCGAAAGAGAATTCACATTCTGAATATAATCTAAAGAGTTTATATATTTATTAAAGATCATTTAAGAAAAAAATAAATATAATAATAAAATAAAATATAATTCAAATACAACAAATACTCGTGTATCTATCGGCCTTTCAATCAAAAAAATATATATTTAATATTGTGTGTATTTCTTAGCTAAAAATAGAATTGATAAAAAATGAAGCTGCCGCTCATTCTTTCTCTCAATCTCACACGCCCCCTCTTCAACCATCTCCATTTATTTCAGACTCTTTCTTCCTATACCTCACTCTCTCTGTGTCTCTCTCTCTTTCACTCTCTCCACAATTATTAATATTTATTCGCCAGGCAAAATCTTCTTCCATTTTCCATTGGGTTCAGCCTGATGTTGAGTGCGCTCTCTCTCTGTCTCTCGCTCTCGCTCTCGCTCGCTCGCATGGATGATGTGAGCGTATGCCATGGGGGCAACTGTCAAGTGCCTTTCATGTGTCAGATGCTGCGGCTGCTGCTATCGCAAAGCGCATCTTTTGGGGCGATGCTGTTGGCATTTTGACATGTCGCTTATGTTGTGCGAGCGCTTGCTTAGAATGCGTTCCTTGTCAAAGTGCTGTCAGCTTTGTGTCAGCTGGCGGAGTCGGCCAAGTTTGGGCGCCTCGGCTCATTGCACATACGCCCGGTGGTCCCGGCCGCGGCGTAGCCAATCGGATCGGCTAAGCGAGCAGGAGCAGCAGAGGCAGCAGAGGCAGCCGGGGCAGCAGCAGGAGTTGCTTTTGGTCCGCTTGCTCTTTTAATTAATATTGATGCCGCATTAACAATGTGTATTTTTTTTTGGCAACTGAGGCACTGATTAAATGACTAATGATTTTTGATGGGGCTCAAACAAAACGCTTTGTTGCCTGTCTAATTAAGCCTGGTCGTGGCCTGAGCTGCTGCTGCCAAAACAAATGCGCATTGTGTTTAAGGCTTAATTACTGCGGCTTCATTTAAGCCAGGCCATGTCGGCCGCTCCTTGTTTAAAGTTTTACTTGGCCAAAAACGAGCGACTTGACTGCAATTGTTTAGCTGCTTTTTGTTCGTGGCAACAGAGACGGCTGCTGCTGGCCTGCCAGAGATTATTGAAACTGTTTTCTAATCAGCACAAAGTGCTACGGTTTCTGTTTGTTGTTTCACTTGTGTGTATGCTCGCCTCCCCTTTCTGCACCTTTCTGCCCGGCACTCGGTCTGTGCTTGTCCATAAACTTGACTATTTGACTTGGGCAATGCATGAGCCAAAAGGCACCTTCGAGACGGAGCACTGAGCACTGAGCAGTGATACGAGCCAGCTGCAATGCCGACGAACTAACCAATCTAGCAGCCGAGCAACACAGTTGTCACAATGACATTGACATCAGCAGGAGTAGCAGGAGTAGCAGGAGTAGCAGGAGTAGCAGGAGTTGCAGGAGTTGCAGGAGTTGCAGGAGCAGCAGGTCAGCAAAGCGAGCTGCCCTGATATGAATGTGCAGCCCTATTTGCTATTTGCTATTTCCTGTCTGCTCTGCGTTGTTGCAACTAACTACAATGCGAGCTGGTGTTGCGGCTGGGCCTCAGCTGTATGGCAGGGCAGGGCGAGTGCGGTCAACCCAAAATTCATTACATTGAAAGCATTTTTATTTTCAGCTTACGCTCAGACATTATGTGTGTGCGTGTGTGTGTGTGTGTGTGTGGGGATAGAGTTGTGCTTGATTTCTGTTTAGCTGCACACATAAAGCACTTTAATCCTGCAAGCGAAGAGCGCAGCAAGTGCATTAATTGCACCAGCTATGTTCGGAGAAAATTTCAATTAAAACCGCGTCAATCTTCAGCCATAACAGCTGCTAAACCAGAGATTGTTTACTGCACTTTTATTCACTATGCAACAAAATGTTTGCATTTGGCAGGGAAATACATTCGAAAATTTGAAAATTCGAATTCTAAATTCTCAATTCTCAACTTTTCACTTTAATTAGCCGAACATAAATCTCACTCTCTCTCTTTCTCTCTCTTTCTCTTTCGTTTTTCAGTTTGTTGAACCTGAAAACTGTTGTTCAGTGCAATCATATTGTTCACTGGGCACTTGCTAAGCCAATAAGCGTACGTTTTTACATCTACAATGGGTGGCAAACCGAGCGCATGGCAATTGCTGTTGAACAAGGAGTAAATCCGTATCGGAAAGGCTGGCCAAAGTGAACAGACAGCAGCAGAAGCAGCAGCAGCTGCAGCGCAGAGAGATAATAATACTTAGCAGCTCTGTTGCTCAAATGAAAAATGCAAGCTTCAAGCGTACGCAATAGCAGCGTGGCCAAAGGCAAACAAAGGCCAGGGATTGCGTCAAATGAAGCGCACATCTTTGCTGCTGCTGCTGCTGCGTTTGCCTTTGGTTTGGGTTTTGGTATTGGTTTTGGTATTGGTTTTGGTATTGGTTTGTCTGACCATTGTTTGAAACGCAGCGACAACAATGCAACTTTTGTGCCATGCTCGACGTCTACGCAGTCGCCGCGAAACTAGTTGCTAAAGAGCCAACAAAGAAAGCTCTTCTTGCTGTCCACTGAGACGATGAATTTCAATTAACAAAGGGCAACATTGCCAATGGCCTGACAAGCAGCAGCAGCCCTGCCATATAATCGCCATCGACAGGCAGTCTTAAACAGATGCCGCGAGGATAACAGGACAGCGCCATAATGAGTCACAAATGCTCTGGCAATAGCCAACAATTGTAGCTCAGCTTTTTCTATTAAATACATATTTCATGATTTGCACTACTTATGGCCGCAATTTCGCTCTCAATGTGGCGACGGCAACTCTATAAAGTTAGCTTAGTTCGCTTTCGGCTGCTGCACATGCGGCACAGGGCAAAGTCAACAGCAAATAGTTTCGAGCACGAGCGCAACAATTACAACCGGCGTCACGTTTGTAGCAACAGCATTTTAATACAAAGCGTAGCAGCAGCGAAATACGCTTTTTAATTTGTGCAACGGAGCCGACACGGCGTATACGCAACGTAGACTTCCGACCATAACAAACGGCCCCAAATTTGGTACGTGTGTGCGCAATTTGTGCGCCCAAAAAGTGCTACGTGTGTGTGACCCAAAATCATTAGCAATATGAGCAGCAGTTTGCATTAAAAACAATGCCCAGGCAGCGCCACGAGATTAAAAAAAAAAGAGAGAGAGGGCTAAAACAGCCAGGGAAAAATGTGGAAAAAAAATGAAAATACATATATAACTGTGTTGGCCCTTTTTGTTGTGTGTGGCCGAAGGTTAAATTAAATGGCTAAATGATAAGCATTTGGGTTAAATTGCTAGCTAACACACACACGCACACGCACGCACACCTAAGCACACACACACATACTTACACACACATATATAGCCACATGGCAGCCAACTCCTTTTTTGTGTGTGCGTGTGCAGTCGCGTCTAATGTTTTTAATAGCAAAAGTTATAATGAATTTGTTAAACAGCAAGAGTAAGAGGAAGAGGAAGAGAAGGAAGAGAGACAGAGAGAGAGAGAGAGAGAAAGAGAGAGAGAGACGAATAATAAGAGTCGTAACATGAGAAGCTGTGGCATCAACAATAAGCGGATTCTGGGCATACGGCTTTGATTGTCTGCCCATTTGTTTGCCCGTTTGCATGTATGCGTGTGTCTGTGTGTGTCTGTGTGTGTGTGTTTGTTTGAGACATTGGGCAGCCGAGGCTTTTAGTGTGGTCCCCGTATAAATTACGAATTTTGTCAACGTTAACAACCACCGAAATTATGCTATGTTTTTTGGTTTGTTAGGCATTCAGCAGCGCAGGCAGGCGCAGGCCTTTGTTTTATTTTTAGTGAGCTCTTTGCGGCCCAGAAGCCTGTCAGCATTAAGCGCCCCTTTTGATGCCCTGTACTCATCAAATCTCTGACAATGGGGTATCAACGTAATTTGTGAAATGATTGAAGCGGAAATGTAGAAATAATTGATATTGATATCGATATTTCTCTGATATTTGTGATTTGAGTTGAAGACGTTGATTAGGCGTCTCTTAGCTATGATATAAAAGGGGGCACATCATTTCGACATAAAATAACGTAAGATATTATACACTATATGATATTATACCTAAAGCGCAATGTGTATATATGTAGTTCTTATCAAAATATGCAAGCTTCAATATTCAGTTATCCTCTAATTTCTGAATTCCATATGGCTTATGACATATGTATTTGACTTGGATAAACATATTCAGAAAGAGCTTTTAAATAAATATTTTCTCTATTTTATTTTATTTTTTAACTTAAATAAACAGCTACAAAATATATGGAATACAACTTGTTTGCTTATTTTATTCCAATTTATATAAATTATTTTTGTGTGTACCAGTATACAATATATAAATATATTTTAAACTCAGGCTCTAGAGCATAGTCTCTTCTGCCTCGTTGAATTTATTCATATAATATTAATTGAAGTTAGGAAAAAATAATGTTTTATTGTAAATAACAAACTATAAAATATTCGTATATATTTTAATAAATTTTACACATACATATCTTTCATTTTTATATATTTTATATAAATAATAAATTTTAATTCAATTTACTTCAGCTCAATATTATGTATACGACCTGGCTGACAGAGCGAAGCTCAAGGTAAAGTGAAACACTATCATGAATTAATTTTTATTCTGAATTAATTTCCATATTTCAGCTCAAATACAGGGTATTCAAAACACATTCATTCGCTTTGTGTCATTCTAGCTATTTTTTGTTTTGTTTTATGTGCTTCACTTTGTGAGTATGTGCTGCGCATTTTAAGCAAACATTTTGTTTTTGTTTTCGCTGTTTGCTTTTGTTTTTTTTTTTTTTTTTTTTTTTTATTGTGTTTGTGTTTTATTTTAATCACGCAAAATATTGTGCATATACTTAATTAAGTGCTTGTTAACATTATTTATGTTAAGCATATTATTCGGACGGCCAATTAAAGAGACTCCTGTGGGGAATTTTAAAAAGTTTAAAGTATTAAAATAATATAACAGTAGCTCTCAATGAAATATTATAAAGATGTTCACTTTCAATTTGTATCTTTTGATTATTACTAGTATTAGTAATTATAATAAAGACTTGGTTAAACATCAAAATCTGTTTTCGTCAGCTTTTTAGCCAATCCGTTCAGCTATCGGCCACAATTTATTTTGAGAAATAGCTAAAGTTTTGCGGTCTTTAAGCAAACAGCTCGTTAGGATAATGAAATTTTTGCAGCACCCGGGCCACAGCAGTAGGCTGCCTCTGCATCCGCATCCGCATCCGCATCGCCATCCGCAAAATGGCAACGGTTGCCCGCAGCTTATCAGAGCATCAGCCGCATCAACAAGCTGCATAGAAAATTCAATTTGGCCGCACTAATTGAATGGTTTATTTTGACAAGGTGGGGCACCTGTTAGCAGATAAGCCCGACGGGCATACTCGCTGCACAGCACACACACACACACACACACACTCGCACACATTTGCATGCAGCGCAAATTCGATGAGCTACATTTTAAGGATAACAAAAATGCAGCTGCGCATTGTTGACGGCGATTTATGACCACAACAGCAGCATTGCATAGCACACGAATGCCACACATGCCACAAAATATAACAATGGAAATATTATCGATACATTTGCCTAAATATGCATTATCGCATGCTGAACCGAAGATTGATGTGACTTTGGAATGCCCTTGAATATTCATAGATTCATTTAAAATGGAACACTGTAATTTAAATCAATTTTATATATATTTATTGATTTATTTAAGCTCTTGTATTAGTGCAAGCACAAAAAATAGCCAATTTTAAAATGATTAATTAGTAATCCGAGCTTAAAAAGAATCCGCGCCTGATGCCAAGCTTTTATCTAATTTTCGCAGAGCTTTTGAAAATCATTATGTCATTTCTTTTAGGTTATTCCTTCCATTTCGATATTCTGCTTCGCTTTTTCGTGGATCTGTTTGCTTGAGGGCTTAAGAAAGTTATCAGGATCTGTTAGCTATTTCATTTTTGTCTTCTTTTTTTCTAAAATATTCTGAGTGCATTTCATAAAGTCTCGTTTTAACCATGGTAAAACGCATGAATCTACAAATGGAGTCTTCTTAAGGAATGTGCTCCTAATCCTCTTAAATTTTGACTTACATTTACGTTTGATGAGCTAGTGATGTGCACTTTCCCTTTAAGTTTGATTTATTACCAAATATTGTTGCCTAGTCTATAGAAATTCTGATTGGAATTTAAATGATTTTCTATACATTTCAATTTCTCTGAATATTATATTTTCATTAGCTTTATGAGCATTGCATTTGTAATGCATTTGCAACAGTTTCGATTGCTTCTCAAAGAACAGCGACATATTAAACTAAAGAGGCACTCGAAGCCACACGCACAAGCGAAAATTGCAGTTCAAATCAGCATTCGACTCCTACACGCCCTAACGCAGCATGCAGCAGTTTATCTTGTGCTCTCTCTCTCTCTCTTGTTCACTCTGTCAATTATGGTAGTTGGTGGCGCTTGCACTTGCATCTTCGACTTGTTGTGGCATTAGCAAAGTCGTTGATCAGACTGCGCTTGTATTCGCTGTTGTTGTTGTTGCTGTTGTTGCTGCTGGCATGTGTTGGCAGGATGGCTTTAATTGAAATATTTTATTGCCAGTTGCAGTTGGCTTGGCTGGCTGGCTGCTGCCAGTGGAGCGCATTAATATTCATTAGAGGCAGCAAATGCATTAGTAAATTGCCGCGACTGCGACTCTGTGCGCTCATAAATACGGCCAAAAGACTTGGCTAAGAAAAAGATAAAGCAGCCGCAGCAGAAGCCGAGGTGAAGGCAGAAGAAGAAAACGCATTTAAATGCTTTAAACTTGAAGCTCGACAAAAACATTTTATTTGCGGAAGTCATTAAGTGGCTCGTCTGGCCGCAAGCGGAAATGCGCTCGGCCCGCAATCTCATGGCCAGGCACTTTCCCCCCTCCACGCCTCTCCATCGCCATCACGCTCTACGTCTCTGTCTCTGTCTCTGTCTTGCGCTCGGCTTCAACTAAATTAGTGTCGCTTATTGCGGTTGGCAAATTTCAAGTTAAATTTTGTACATTCGCATTTCTTGTTTTTTATTATTGTTATTTCTATTTTCCATTTTGCTCTCTGCTCTGGCTGGCTGGCTGCAAAATATTACGTATACGCCTACGCAGCAGTTGGAACCGCAGAATGCAAATTTGAAATTTGTTGGCCTCTTCCTTGGGCACGTCGTCGCAGCTGCCGCTGCAGCCGCAGGAAATGAAGTTGAAGTCGCTGCATTACCGCAAAAAGGCGACGTTGCAACTACTTCAAGTGAGAGAGTGAGAGGGAGAGAAGCAGAGAATAAGAGAGTGAGTGAGCGAATTCGGTTTCCGGTTTAATTTAGCAAACGTTTGCTGTTTTATTTGTTGAGCCACAGCCGCAGCACAAAAAGTGGAAGGCGGCAGAGCCATTAGGCGGCCAGCGAGGATTTTCTTCTTCTGGCTCGACACTTTTTATGCTGGCACTCTAAGTGCTTTATGCACTGCTGGGCAGAGAATGAGAGCGAGAAAGAGAGAGAGAGAGACTAGTACTTGGCCTTACTCTCTTATATTTAATAGAAAACTCTCATCCATTTGCAAACTTACCAAGCCAAATGACTTTCTCTTTGCCTGCCCCCAAAAAGAAAAACAACTCAATTTCCACTCGAATTTACATATCGTTGATTAATGCAAACGTTGACACCAGCCCGCAAATAATCTTTGACGATTAACTACGACTGCGTGTCAAATCAGAAAAGAGCCTAATTCGATGCGCTAAACATTCAATTACATGCCGCCGGTAGGTAGAACCAGCCATCAGCCAGCATCGAGCGCTCCCACAGGGGCTGTGCGAGCAATTAAACGCAGCCAGGCTCCGGCCAGTGGATAGAGAGTGTGTGGAGATTGCGTGGGTGTCTGTCTGTCTGTGTGCGTGTGTGTGTGATATATTGTACATATTGGCAATGTGCAGTCATTTGTTCATTAGCGCAGCGCATAAAACTCATCAAAGGCAATTAACATTAACGCAGGCAATCATGGCTAACACGCCATTGTCCATTGTCCATTGTCCGATTGTCCTTGGCAGCGCCTTAAGGGCCGCTAGCTGGTATTGGTATACCAGGCCAGGCGCACTCCCACGACATTAATTATCCGACTCTATTCCAGCAAAGTGGCAATATTTGAAAGTCTATTAAACGCTGTGCCTAGGCTGATTTGATTGAACAGGGCAGCGGGTCAAGGCCTAGGCCTGGGCGTGGGCTTATTATTGAACATGAAATTGAATATGAGGGCCAAGTCAAGTCTGTGTTGCGGTGGGTGGTAAGAGGGGCGGTTGAGGTCGTGGGTCCAGTTGGCAGCGCAAAATCAAAGCCACAAAAGAAATCCCAGTTTGCATATTAACAGCAGCTGCTGCCCAGAGCGAGCTGCCCTGAATGGGCATAGGTATAGTGCTGGCATAGTCCTGCATATCCTTTGTCAAACTGAAAATGCAAATTGCCATGACATGCCTCTAACCATTTACCGCACAGGCAACGGGCCGTATTTTTTTCCTGTTTTCTAGATTTTCTTTTTTTTTTTTTTTTGCCCATGCTCGGGCAGAAAGTAAAACGCAGAAAGATTTCAGCAGTGGACATGAAAAGCAAAGAATATTTTGAATAGCTGTACTCGTTCATGACTGCCAGATACCCTGCATGACGAGTGCTTAGACAAAAACTAGCCTGGCTATATCTCTATATCCATACTTCACTCTGATTCTAGAACTTGACTCTCTCTGCAACTAGTTTCGTATACCCATTTGCATAGTTAGCGAAAAGTTTGCCAAAGAAATCGGTTTCTGTTCCTTTTTTTTCGTTCTCTGTTTATACTTTTTGTTCTTTTTGAAACAAAAAACCAAAAAAACATGAGCCAATTCTCGGGAGCCTTTGACCATACGTCTGCGGTTAAGTTTGCTGTGCCCCATTCATTCATCCCATTAGATCTGCACGGGCTGCATGGACACCCAAAAAAAAAAAAAAAAAAAGAGAGAAAACTTTGAGCCCAGGCCTGGGGTTCGAGCTACACAAATTGTTTGGGACGCAGTCGTCGTCGTCCTTGTCGTCCTTGTCGTTGTCGTTGTCGTTCTCATATTCGTATTCGTAGTTGTGAGCTCTGCTGCGTGGGGCAATGCAAATTTTTCCCTCAGGTAACCTTGGTGCTTTGATTGATTGATGGGCAGGTGGTGTCGCGGCTGCTTCCTGGTGTGGCTTCCTCTTTTCATTTCATTATTTTTGGTTTTCTTTTTTTTGCGGGTTGCCGGAAAATTGAATTTAATTTGTAGACACGCATATTGCCCGGCCTTATGCAAATGCTACCTTTTTTTTGTTGTTTTTTTTTTTTTTTTCATTTGGTCAACGCCTGGCGAAGGTGCCAGATGCAAGGACTTGACTCTGGGGGCTGAGAGGGTCTGGGTTTTCGGCTCTGATTGCTGGGCATTAAGCACTTTTGACATTGTTTCTCGATTTCTAGGGAAATCAGAGACAACCCAAAGCACGCCAAAGCCCAAGTCAAGGACTTGAAGAGCCGCTGCTTGAAGGGCAAATCGAGCAAAATCCAGCCCCAATGCGCCTTCAATCAAGCTGTCAAAGGCGCTCGGATGGACAATGGGATTTATTGTCAAAATTAATTAAAAATTGTAATGAGTTCTTCTGTCTGGGCGAAATCAGTGGGGCTCAAACTAAATACATTCGGGCTGGCATTGGCGTCAATTAATTTGTTTGGCATTTCGCAATTTTATTTAAAATTAAGCGGCGCGCATTGGCGTGAATTTCAATTAGAATTGCGTCGGCACGTCCAACACGCCGCCCAATATTAAGTGCCGGAGTTTGCATGCAACGAAACATTTTATGCCAATTTGATTGGCTTGTTCGCTTTGCCGTTGCACCAATAACACTGTACAACAATAACAATGGCAACAACAACAACAATAGCTGCAATTTGCATGCGCTTGCTATTGACGTCGAATTTGGCCAATTGCTATTTTATTTGACCGCGCTTAAATTGTCTGCATCGCTTGCAAATGTTTAGCAAACCAAAATGCCAAATTCTAAATCGTTGGCTTTAAATCCATTCAAAATTATTTACAACTGCCTGTCACGCGCTGAAATCCAAATGCATTTACAAAGTTGTTCACTTTGTTCCGTGCCCTTATTGCACTTTATTTCAAATGCCCAAAATATGTTTGTATATCTACATATATATCTATATAATTTTCTTTTTCTCACTAGTGCAAAAACTTGTTAGGTTTGAGACAGGTCAAGGAGCCCTCAATGCATGCGAGCTGAAGGCAAAATGCGCACAGATATGACTTGGAGCATGGCATCCGATTATCTGCATGCCCTGGGCAGCTTGCTTGACTACAGAAATTCAGACTACTTGGAAGTATGCCGAATATACGGAGCGCTGAAAAAAGGATATCTGTTAAGAGATTCCGGGAAAACAGTTTGAAATTTTAGGCAAGTTTTGTGTAGAAAGTTGAATATTGAATATATCAAAATAGATAGAGAAACAATTTAAATGTGTTTGTCAAATAAAGTTGTATTATTATTGAAAGTGAGTAAATACGTAATATTTGCATAAATACTACTATTTTAATGAATACTAACTACTATTGTATCATCATGTGTTAATGCTCCACTTCAACATCATGAAAACAAACGAAATTTCAATAAAGTATTATGCAAATATAACTTAAACTTTTGTCAAATAACATTAAAAATCATATGAAATTAATTAGAAATATGGAAAAGCAGACACTATTACAATTAATATTAAAGCACTCCTCAATCTCAGCCACACACACACACACACATACACAATACACTCAGAGCTACGCACTTATTGAGGCACTATCGAGCCATTCATCTTTAATTAGCCTAAATAAGCCAAACTCTCGACAGAGTTTTAATTTTGTAAATTATTTCAAATATTTGTCGATTAGCTGGGAGCTGAGAGCTGCTGAGGGTGCAGGAGCTGCAGGGGCTGCAGGGGCTGCCTGCCATTGGCCATTGTAGTAAAGTTTTTCAATTAATTTAGCACACAATTGCGGTGGTAAATTCGTTTACCTTAATGCTGCTCGCCAAACCGAAATCGAAGAGCTGCAATTGTGGTGGCGATTTGACAAATTGTCCAAGTGAAAGCTCCTTTGTTTCGCTCGACGCCTGACCGGAGTCGAACGCTTGGAATTGGAAAAGTCTGATGTGGCCGGGTCAGAGCTCAACCCTAAGGCATCTCGCTTCATTTGTAATTTCACACAGCTCGGCTGAGGATGAGAATGAGGATGAGGCGATGAGCAGATTCTGCAGGTGATAAATGGCGAAAAGAGCATGAAATAATGGAAAAACATTCGCTGGTCAGCGGGCGAGCGTAAATTTAGCCACTTGCACGTGTCGGCACACAGAGAGCGAGAGAGAGAGAGAGAGATAGGAAATTCAAATCCGAATCCGACTCTAATTTTGTTTACTTTGGCTGGCAATATTTACTCGAGCGTAAGTAAGGAATACGAGAAAACCCACTCGAGAACACATATTTAATTTAATAAGCATTTGCATTACGTCCGTATATCTATGACTCTCAGTGTTTCTATGTTTTATGCCACTGCCATGCGGCCATATGCCGTGCGCTCTATGCTCGCCTTGTAAGCAATTACGGACACTCGCATATTCCTAATTAAGTAAATTAATGTGTTGAATTTATACATGCGCCAACAACAAAGCGAAACAGCCGCTGCGACACTAATTGCAAACAGAATGTGCCTATGTGTGTGTGTGTGTGTGTTTGCGCGCGGGTGAATATCAGTGTATATTACTAGAGTATATTACTAGAGACCTTAGACACAAAAAACGAGCTATGCCCCCCACAAAGCCTATTCAGCGCTGTGCGAGTACAGTAAATATCAACTATTTGAGAAACTGCTGTTCGATTCGATTGACATCAGATTTAAGCGAAGGTCAAGTGGCAAATGATATATTAGAATATCATTCAAATGAGATACTTGACTTGAAGAGCGCTATATGGAGCAGTGGCACTTGACATATTGGGCACGCCTATCAATTTATGATATAGTAATGCTTATTTGAAGCTCACTCTGTGGAAAGAAAATAAAAAATAAATAATAAAAAAATAAATAAATAAATTAAAAAATAATTTGTACACGTACCTATACTTCTAAGCGATACTGTGAGAGTGCTGATAAATATATATTAATTGAATGAAATTATTAATTAACATATATATACATACATATTTATTTTTTTTAAATTCAAAATATTGATAAATTTTAATGAAATATTCAGTTAAACTTGATTAAAATTTTAAAAATAAATTTAAAAAAAATATATATATATAAATTTATGAATTACATTAATAGATTTCATCTCTAACTTCATATAACAAATATTATTCCATTTATTATTGATCATAATTATAAAAAATACAAATAGTTGCATCTAATTGCTTATAAGACTGCGACTATTTAATATTAATGATATTAATGTGTAATACAAAGAAATTTAAATAAAGAATATACAATTCATTGAAGTAATTTATTGATTAATTAAGGGCTTCGTTGACCTCGCCATCAGGGGTTACGTTCGCTGCTTTCGGTGTCAACGCACTTAAGCAATTTTTACTGTATTTTACGCCTTTATGGACATGTCAACAAGTATGCGATGGAATTTTTTATTGCCATGCTCTGGCCACAAATAAATTGTATTTCATTTGATGTTTCGCATTTTTTTATGCACAGCGGCAAATGATGTTGACAGCGAAACAAACGCGTGCAGCAGCTGAAACAAAACAGGAAAATGAAAGGAGAGAGTGAGAGAGAGAGAGAGAGGGAGAGGGAGAGGGGGAGAGAGGAAAAAAACTGGTAGCTCGACTTTTTGGCCAGGAAGCGTAATTAACATGGAAATATATACGTGCGTATGGGTGTGCGTCTGTGTGTGTGTGTGTGAGCGTGTTTGACAGCGCCAACGAGTGACGGCAGCTACATAAATATTTGGTTTATTTCATGTAATTAAAATAAATTTGTGTGAAGTGTATTAATTAGGAGTTAAATGGGTTAAACATGAAAAGCACAACAGCCACGCCCAGCTGGCCTGTTGGGCTGGCAAACGCCTGACGGATGTGTCGGGCATTAATTACGAGTGCTTTGAAGAGCAGCGCTTCGCAAACCTTTGCTGGCCATATTTCAGGGTCCACTCTGGTTAAAGCGTGTCAGATAGTTTCGCCGTTGGCTCTGAAATTCCCAGATAGATGCGGACGAGGTGTCAGTTGACATATTCAATGCACTACGACATTGACGATGTCTGTGCAATTTGCCGGCACTGCATTGCCAATTCAGTTCTTTCAACTTTAATGTAGCGAGAATTTGCATAAATTTTTGTGCAGTGCGGCGGTGTGCAGCGAGTGCAAGTGTCTCCCGGTGGGGCTGGCGAAACTTGAAAATAGTTGAGAACTCAAGTTGGGGCCGAAAGTGTGCTCCAGCCAACATGTCGCATGCTTATTATTGACTGCCACGAGCGCCATGTTGGCCCATTTGGGCCATCAACTAATGTTGTTTGCCAACTTCGTCCTGCCGGCCAGCTTTTGCATCTACATATATATGCCTTCCTCCGGCAGAGCAAAAGCAAAAGCAACGAAAACAGGACTGCATTTGGGCAACGGGGCAACTTTATCTGCGCGTGTCCTTTAGTTGGCCATGTAAAAACTAGTTTTTTGCCAGCTCCTCTTTGTTGTAGAGTTCACTTGCTGACACTTTTCGTTTCTTTGGGCAGCAACTCGACCATTTGCAGCTACATTTTATCCGTCTTTCTTTTCGTTTCCTTTTTTTTTTTTCTTTTTGTGCTTCCTTCATTTCATTTTCTTTGGCGAGAGTTTTTCTTTATTGCTTGACCATCGAGCCTCAAGCCAGGCTCAACCTTTTCAGGCTATTCCCAAACTTTTTCAGTCACAACTCAAAGCGCGTGAGTGTTACTGCGTGTGTGTGTGTGTGTGTGTGGGAGTTTGTTTGTGTATGTGTGCGTGCGTATATCATTTGATAGTAGTTGGCTTTTAGTTTTGTCCAAGAGTTTTGCATAATTTACCAAAGCATGTGCTCTGCATTTCAAACACGGCCTTTCGCTTGTTTTTAATTTAAACTTTTGCCAGCTTCGAGCATTTGGTTCAATGGATTAACAATGTTTTACCCTTCTTAGCGCACAAGCATAAGCCATATTAATTAGCTCTCTGGCAAATTATGAGCACCGAAATAAAACAAAACATACAAGCGAGAGCAAAATAAGATACAAACGAAATGAACTAAGCAAATGATGAACAATGATATGAGCTGGAATTTCCTTAATTTATACTTAACATTTTATATTTGATATTTTATATTTTATATTTTATATTTGATATTTTATATTTTATATTTTATTTTTTATATTTTATATTTTATATTTTATATTTTATATTTTATATTTTATATTTTATATTTTATATTTTATATTTTATATTTTATATTTTATATTTTATATTTTATATTTTATATTTTATATTTTATATTTTATATTTTATATTTTATATTTTATATTTTATATTTTATATTTTATATTTTATATTTTATATTTTATATTTTATATTTTATATTTTATATTTTATATTTTATATTTTATATTTTATATTTTATATTTTATATTTTATATTTTATATTTTATATTTTATATTTTATATTTTATATTTTATATTTTATATTTTATATTTTATATTTTACATATTTTCAATAATACCTTATGGACATAAATTTACAGGGTATCATCGTAGTTAGATATATAATACAAATGTAAAAGGCAGTCGAATAGAAAAAACCTCACCCACACATACAGATACTCCCTGGAGACGGAGTAACGGAGTAAAGTGGCGAAATTAATTAGCCCCTGGTGCGGCAGCCTGATTGCGCGCGCGAATACGCCGGAGAGCTGTGCCGTATACGGTAACAGGGGATCCGTTGCTGCTGCTGCTAGCCTGAAGGCATGCGTGAGCCAAGCGCGAATTATATATATAACGCGAATTTATCTTTCTCGCTCTGATTACGCGCGTAATTTTAATTGCATGCAACTTAATAACACGCCTTAAATGGAATCGTCCTGGCGCACATTTTATGCCCGTATCCTCAAGGGCCGACTCTATGAACTGTGCCAAACGCACCTTTTGCTTCACATAATACTGTGTGTGTGTGTGTGCGTGTGTGTGTTCGTTTGTGCAGCTACCTTGTTAGCATTGCATTGTCCTGGCCCTTCCCTAGGCAGGCTATTTAATATTGCGTATACGCAACGTTTGCACACAATGCTATAACACACATGCACACACACACGCACACAGACACAGATTCAAGCGCAGAGCGCCTGACATAATATTGAATTTGCCGCACAGTATCTACTCGACTAATGCAACCTTTGACCGGTCAACCATTGATTAATTTTGCAAAAGCCCTGCAATTTTGCAACTGCCAGTGAAACAGTCAACTGCACCTCCTGTGCTTCTAAGCATTTGATAGAGCCAAGCCCGATTGATGCAGTGCGCAACTAACTATTAACGAGCATGTAAAGCCCCGGCTCTGCACTTCCGAATGTTGCACAAGCCAAATAATCTTGAAGCCAGCAATAATTTTTAGCTTAATAGAAGACCTCGATGGACACTTTCCCAAATGAATATATTAATATTAAATAAATTCAAAATATTTACCATTTATTTACATTTATTTATATTAAATTAAACTGAACTCTGCAAATGTTGATAATTAATATAATTTTTTATTTATATTTATATCTAATAGCACTGCATTTAATTGAAATTAAATTTCGATTGCATTTCGCTTAACTCTTGACTCCAAATATAGTCTGATTAAGTGCTTATATATACATATACATATGTGCATATATCTAAATATATATAATCAAGTCAAACCTATTTCTTATCAGCAATTTAGCTTAAGCTAAAAGAATTTATAAGCAAAGCAGATCCACTCAGCCACATCCACAGCATGTCTGGTCGGTGTGTGGGGCAACTCATCGAGCTGGACATTTGATTTGATTTGCTCTAACTGGGTCTCATGTGTATTGGCCGTCTAGAACTGACAGGCACGCAAATGGGAACGCACGGACAGCCTCTAAAAAAGCGCCAGAGATAGCGTCGAGATTTACGAGCTGCCTGTCAGACGCTATCATAGCACAAGATTGATGGCCACTGAGTGGCAGGTACATCGTATACCGTACACCTTACGCCGTACGGCAGCGCCAGCTTCAGGATCTGAGCCAGCTACAATGCGTACTCCACTCGCACCAGCTGGCTGGCTGGCTGGCTGTTGAAACAAAGGTGTCTGCTTATCTATAAAAAATGAACTGACTGCTCGTTGTTGTCTGGTCGAATGCGAGCCATCAGCGGGCTACTTATAATACGGCTATCGATTCCGCTGGCAGACCGAAAACATTTCCCAATTACAATGGCGGCCAACAGCTGCCCAAACGTTCAGCGGATGTCAATGTCAGTTATGTGTCCGATAAACAATTCCCGTCAACACTGAACAATAACAAGGAAAGAAATGAAAAAAATAAAAATAAAAAGCGGTCTAGAATATTTGATAAATTATAAAACTTTTAATAATGCTAAGCACTTTGGCCGGGTCGCTGGCAACAGAAACTTTTTAATTTGTCTTATGAGCGCAGAGCAAAGAGCAGCACGCGAAATGATGCCAACCATGAAATTGGCCCCAACTGAGCCGAAAAATAGAAATGCGCTAAAGAAACTGTCAGCAGATTGTTGATTTCCTTTGCTGAGTTATTTCTGCTGACATGATATGATGGCCAAAGTCGACATGGAGTCGCGCTGCCAGCGAGTGAAGATGGCAAAATAAAGTCGCATTTAATGAGCAGCATGAAAGGTGACTTTGCTTTGGCATCTGGCATTTGCATTGCCCGGCAGCAGGACGCATCGACGTACATATGTCCTTGGGGCAGCTCTGCGCCGACTCCAAGTCGAGTCACATACGTAACTGGAAAATGTTATAAATTATTTCCAAGCTATTGGGCAAATTGAAGGTTGCTTTTAGTCGCCCTCTTTGTTTTAACATATAGATTGGATCTCAGCCAAAGCCAAAGCCAAAGCCGGGACAGAGCCAGTGCCAGGCCGTGCTGCGACTCTGCTGCCACGTCATTAAAATCGAACTGAGTGCCGAGTGCATTTGGCGGATAAATCAAAACGTTCAACGTGCGCCACTATGTGTGCGCGCTCAAAGGAAGCCTGGCAACAAAATTGTTGCAATTACGATCTATAAATTGCAAGCGCCCATTCCGCCCACACTCAGCCAACCGCCCTCGCACAGCCACCCCTCCCCCTGCACCACGCTGGGCAAGGTTACAGCTGGGGCGACACTCTTGCACGCTGGCAACCGCAAGTGCTATGCATCATTAACTTTGACTCGCAGTTGTTGGCTGACAAAGTAAACATTTCAGCACCTTGGCTAACCACACACGCACACACGCATGCACAGCTAATACATAGGCCCATCGTTGCCGCAGGCAACAGCCACGTGTGCATTTGGTCAATCTGCTGTGTGCTAAATAAATAATTATGAATGTCTGCTGGCCACTTGACCGGAAATTAATGACCGCACATCTTCAAAACCCTACAGCGAACCCTGGCAACAGCCCTAAACACCCTTCCACCCACACATACGCACACACCCACACACACGCACACACCCACACACACTCACACAGCCACTCATGCATTCATACCCAATGCCCGCAACCGCCTTGACAATTAATATCAAACATAGTTTTAGCTTTCATTTCGCATTTGTGCATTCACTCGACTACCCAGCACAATTGTCTTTGAGTTATTTATGGCACAGCAAATAAATGGGTTGCACGCCAAGCCAACGGGCGACCGGGCCCAAAAATCCTCAAGTTCATTGTGGGAATAAGAAATTTATTTGTACCTGTGACAATTCAAAAGGGCTTTTAGGTAGGTTTTTACATTCTAGTAAATCTTTACAGGCTTGAATATTATTAGCATCAATTCAGTGATATTTTTAGTTCATTTATTAAAACCCTTACGATGGCATATAAAAATATCATTATAATATTTATGTATTCATAAATAACTTAAATTCTACTTTGATTTAAGAATTATAGTAGTATTTTCTGGCCTAAAAAAACGTTACAAAAACTAAAATGCTAAGAATATTTTTTTGGTATATTATTAAAATATTTTTACTTATATTTGTTCACTTTTAATAAATATTTGTAAGTTTAATTCTAGCATTATTATAAATTTAAGTAATTTAATTTATATTACATAATTATTTCACATTTAAATTAATGCAAATTAATTCATGTGAATTTATATGTGAATTTAAGCTCAATGAGTTTTCAACATTAAATCTTATTGCTTTTATTATCATTAGTTTTTGTTTTAGTTTTTAGTTTTAGTTAGTTTAGTTTGTTTAGTTTTTGTTTTTTATAAATATATATTTTATAGCTAAGTTCAATTATTTTTATTAAGTTATAGATAATTTGAATGAAGTATAAATATTTATTCAACATTTTCATTACTAACATATAAATTCAGCAAAATAAATTTTAACAAATTTTTAAAATATTTTTGTTGAAATCAGCAAAATAAATTTTAACAAATTTTTAAAATATTTTTGTGTTTGAATAAAACTGTACACTGAGTTCTTTTTTGAGCAGAAATAAAATCTATTTATATACATATATGTATATACATATGGTCTTCAATAAAACCCAATTTGAGTGCAGGAAATCCACTTAATCTTACTCGTGATTCACATTTATTTGGGTTGATGATTTATCTTATATGCCTGATTTGCTTTCATTACTCATAAAAAGCACAAATAGCTCAACCCCTTGGCGAGCCAAATCTTGCCCCATTTATTTAACAAATCAAATTTGCAAAGGTTCCAAAGTGTCAACCAGTTTACTTTGGCAAAGCATTCACTCAGCGTCCGACCACCGCTCATAAATAATAAATGTGGAACGAAATGTGCTACAAAGTGCATTTGACTGGGCCATACCCTACAGTCAGGCCAGGGATATTACTGCATGACTAATTCAATAGTAAATGGTTCAATTTGAAGTTTGATGAAATACTCCACATCCGTGCATTTCGTATTCATATTTGACATTTTACACATTTTATGTTTACAGGGTATTAGAGCTTAACCCTTGACCCTTTGCCCACATGAAGTTCATCAATTCTAATCTAGTTAGCCTAGAAAATCTCCGCTGAAAATTAGCCACTCTAAACTGCCAGCCAGGGGATTGTTGTCACGGCCCAAGTGCCTAGGGCCAGGCGAAACGAAAGCCAAGGCCAAAGCTCGCAATTATAATACCGTACACACGCACAAGCACACATACACACACACACACACACACACACACACACACACACTCTCTCTCTCTCTCTCCTGCAGCTACTTTTGGGACCCGTACGCAAAGCAAATTTATCCTTGGCACGCAAGCCAGCCAAGATGCTGTGAGGAGCCCAAAGAGTTGAGCCCCATACGCATATGTATAATTCATAATGAATCCTTTCTATTAGTCAAACGTAAAATGAAATGGTTTTCCCGTATTAGTTACGCATATTGGCTGTAAAGCCACACGGCACAGGCTGAGGCAGAGGCAGAGGCACAGTCTCAGAGGCTAAGGCCGAAAACTCTTAAGCTTAGCGCCAAAACTTTGTGGTATTGTTGTGTGTCCTTGGAGAATTATGCTGACAAGCAGCTGAGGCACCACCAACACCAACACCAACAACAACAACAACAATGACAAGGACAATAGCCAGCACAACTACAGCTGCTCGGCAAGTTTTGCCAAGCGCACAAGTGACAAGCAAAGCTGAAGCTGGAAATCAAAGATATGCAAATTGAAACAGATACTTTTGCTTATAGATATTCAACACAATATCTGACTATGTGCATGTGTGTGTTTCATGTATTTTATATTGGAGCTGCGGCGCTATTACGACATTTCCCAGGCGTGCTTACGACCACTGGCTCTGGTTTAGAGCATCTTCTGCAAATTCTTCGGCAAATACAATAAAAATTTTTTATAAATAACATAAATGCTTAGGGGAAATGATTTATGTGTGGCCAGAAACTTTGGCTTTTTACGATTGCAAATAGTTAAAGTACTTCCGAGGGTTGCCTTTGAAATGCCCGATGCTTGATGCTTGATGCTTGATACGCTCGATACACCGCACTGCTCTAGGGTTTAACGTAAATTTTTTTTTGTTCTTGGGTCCGGCCAAGCCATAAATTCACACGCATGAGAAATGTCATTGAATGACGCTTCCTGGCCATGGCCCAAAGATGTGGGCCCAGGAAGCGAAAGGCCATGGCATATTGTTATGGACGCAGCTGCCATTGCGAAATTGCCACGCATGACTTGGCCTCTATATAAATACGTAATGTATTTGTATGTGTATATAGATATTTATATATATTTTCGGCATTGCCTTTGCCACTCGCCTTGGCATCAACACTTTCGCACCGCTTGCCACCCTCTGACCCTGCCCAGCTTTGGGTTAATTATGGCCAGAAATCCATTAGGGAGAACTCAACAAAAGCCAATTGTTGACTTTGTTATACACTTTCGTGACAGAGAGAGAAAGCTCATTAGTTATTGGCAAATTTTCGCTATTCATGTACATTTATTAAAAAAAAAAAAAAAAAAAAAAATAATAATAGTAATAATAATAATAATAATAATAATAATAATAATAATAATAATAATAATAATAATAATAATAATATAATTAATATAAAATAACAAAAAATAAAGGAAAAATAAAAGTTTAATAAATAATAATAAATATTTAAAAATAAATAAATTATTAGACATATATTATGATGAATAAAATACTTTGGAATATATACAATGGTATAAAAAAAATAGTAAATTTATATCTTTTAAGTACAAATTTATTTTATATATAATATATTTTCATATGATGCTATATTTCTTTATAAAAAAAAAAAAAAAAAAAAAAAAAAAAAAATTTATCACGTTTACCTTTGTTTAAAATTATTATTTAATTTTTTAAATATATTAAATATACATATCATATAATAAATAAATATATAAATTATTATATATATTTAAATATTTTTGTAATAAAAAAAATATAAATAAAATATTAGAAACAGAAGTAGAGCTTCCATTGTTGAACAATTTGTATTTAATTTATATAAAAATATTATTATTATTTTAATCAAATTTTTGTAAGAGTCTTTAAGTTTCATTATCAACTCTTTTCTCTTTCGCCTTTCCCCAATTTTTTGTTATAGCTACTCTTTACGCATGTGTGCATTCTATTTCTCACAGTTTGTTTGAATTTCTGCAAACATTTTGCGGCTGCTCTTTGCTTCAGCGCATTTTTTAGCTCGAGTCTTTCTTGAGCTTTGTACATAATTTTAGCAGCTTTTGTTTTGTTGTCTTTGTTATTTTATGCTTCCTTCCCTACTTGAAGTTTTGCATTGCAGTTCCATTCGCTCACACACCTGACTTGCATTTATCTTAAGCTTAATCTTGCCCTTGCCTTAGGTGAGCGAGGAGAATCGCAAAGAAACAAATTTTGCTGCCAGAAGAATTTTTTGCATTAAGCAAGTTTTTGACTTGAAATTTGAAATATTTATTCATGTACATTATCATTTTTATTCTACTATATTAGTTTTTTAGGCATCAATATTTACTTAAATTGCATTAAATGCTCGACCAGAGCCTGACCTGATTAATAAACATAAATGAGCAGCGCGCCGTATGAAATTAGTAATTCAATTAGGCTAAATAGCTTTGACTGCTGCCCTCAACTCGCCTCGACTCTGACTGTGCGACTGTGCGACTATGGCATGGGCAGCCGCATTAGCTGTGGCAGCAGCCGTCGACATCAAATAGCCGCTCAATTTGCCAATCAGCTCTGCCCGCCCAGGCGCTGTCTCAAGGCGCATGCATAATTCGCACAGCCAATGCCAGCGCCAGCTGCTCATAATAATGCCAATGAGCTGACCGCCATAACCAGATTGCCCCCACACTTGCTTGGCTTTGGTTAATGCGCATACCTTGCTCCTTTGGCCGCCAATTGGCCATGACAGCTGACTCCACGCCGATTCAGATAATTGCGCTGAAAATACGCATTTCATATTAGACGTCAAGCGCAGCAGAGCAGAGCAGAGGCCAACGCCCGCGATGCAGACGAGGCAAGGGCTCATATGCTGCTATTAGACTAGTTAGCAAAAGTAAGCTGCAATTGAGTTGGTTAAATGTCGCCGTAAATACAAATAGTACAAATATTTCCAACTTTTGCTAAGCAGTGTAAGCGCATTGTCATCCCCTGATGATGGCTGGCTGAGTGTTAATGAAGCGCACAATGCCAACGTCCGAGAGCAATAGCTTAAAGTAGTTGCAATTAAAAAATCATCAGCTGCAACAAAGACTAAGCCGGGGCCAAGTTGTAAAAGTTGCAAGCAGCCAGTAAAAGTTCGCTGTCAGCTGATGGCAGACATCCGCAGTGCCAGTCGCAGTGGCGATGCCACAATGAAGAAAGGCAGGAGAGGAAGCAAGAAGTGGGAAAGAGGGAGAGGGTTGTGGGAGATGGACTCCCACACACACACACACACACACAGACAGCTTGGTGGCATTGCCAAAAAGGAATTGCAAGTAACAAACGGAAGCCACAAAACGGACCGCAATTGACGTACAGTTGCCACCACAGCCAACAACAGCAACAACAGCAACAACAGCAACAGCAGCAACGGCAGCAGCAAATCCTGTCCTGCCCCGGCGACCTCCAAGCAAAGTCATATGCACAAACAAAGCAAAATCAGCAGCTAAACAAAACAATGCCAGCGGGGACAAGGACAACAATTTTGCATAGTTATGCGAATGTCGGTGGCTGTCGAGTCCGGGGTGCCAAAATGAGCGCTGGCAAAAGGATGTGCGGCCATTTTGTTTTATATGGAGAGACCACAGACCAGAAAGCAAGTGAGCGCTGCTGCTGCTGCTCGCTCGCTCGCTCGCTTGTTTTTGTTGTACTTTTCATAATAACAATAAAAACTTTGCTCTGCGTTTGCCTCTATTTATTTTTTATTTTTTATTTTACAATTTGCGGAAAACTTGAAATGATTGTTATGCAATTGTTGGTAACGCAATTTTGTCGTTTTTGTCAACACAGTCACAATGCCAGCGAGTACCGTTATGTACCGCTATGTGTGTGTGCATGCATGTGTGTGTGTGTGATTCACTCTCTCCCTCCCTCTCACCCTCTCTATGTGTTGGTGTGTGTGTGTGCATGTTTACACTATAAATTCGCATTAAGTAGCACAAAAGTTTTATTGACTTCGTGTTCAGTGCGCTTGATTTTCATGAGACTTTCCCATCCGCTGGCGTCGCTGCTGCTGGCAAAACAGATAAACAAACAGCAAACTTTAATTGCAAAAATTTGTGGCAAAATTAATGAATGGACCAACACTGAGGCATCCTGCTGCATGCACTCTCTAACAATCTGTACACCCACGCTGTCCAGCTTTGATTGCCTCTATCTACCTCTCTCTCTCTCTGCTCATTGCTCTGTCTCTGTTTATCGTCTGTGTGTTTGTGTTTGCTGTTGTTGACAGTGCTGACCAAAAGTCAAATTGCCAAAGTGTTTGCTCTCGCCAGCTGCAATTGAAGCTCAAGCTCCGTTTGCCATCGATGGAAGGGTGCATCAAATCGACGACTCAAGTGAGGGCCAAATGACTTGCTAAATGTGTTTGATTTTGGCTGTGATGCTGTGATGTTGTGATGATGCCATCTGCATCAACATACAAATGGACAAGAAACACTACCATATGAGGGGCATATTGGCTCTGTCTAAGATATGATTTATTCTGACTAATCTTAAATTATTAAATACAAAATAAAAATAAATAAAATAATAAATAAATAACATTAAATAGTTGTCAATGCTTAAAAATGATTTAAGTAATTTAAAATAATAAACGAAATATCTAAAAAACAGCAAAAATAATAATAATAATAATAATATAAATTATTTGATTGTAAATAAAGTAAGGATATTTAAGATCACAGAAAATAAACAGTTCTTCTCACAATAATTTTTTTATTGTTTCTAGCTGACTTTTGGGGAAAATTGATTACCTTAGTTAAATTTTGGTAATTATAAACTTTATATTAAATTAAGAAATAGTAATTCTATAATTATAAACACATCAACACAGAGCTTAGTTTCCAAATATACAAATATAATGGAAATCAGTCGTCTGCGTCGAAATAAGCAGCTTAAGATTTAATAATATTGTTAAATACCATTACAAAGAGTCAAAGCTATAATCCTAAGAAATTGGTTTTCTATAGCTGACAAGGATCGATAGTGAGATACCCTGGGAATAAAAGAAAAATAATATTTAAATGATTTAAATAAGAATGTGTTCATAATTAATATCAAAAGTCTCAATGCTCACCTCGAATTAGTACAGGGTACATTATATATTTCGTCTCTATCGATTGGCTGGCTTCTCTGACAACTCTAAGTCAGTTTCATGCTTCCACAATTAATACATTTGGCATTTGCAGCCAACACTCAGATGTGATCGGACCCTTGGCAATAGATAAAATGATTTGCATTTGGAATTTTGCGGCACTTTTGATTAAACCATTGTGAGTCATTGTTGCTGCTGTTGTGATTTGTGCGAAACTAACTAATTTAATTAATTAACGCCTGCACATGACGAGCATTTGCTTAAGCCGATGCTCGCTCCCAACAAATGCAAAAATTCATGTTGCCATCAACTCGGCTGTGCTGCAATTAAACTTGCAAACAAACTGCATGGCATATGCAGCATGCGAGTTGCTGTTGCTGAGGCTGCTCCCGCTGCCTCTGTTGGCGTGGTGGCACCCGCCTCGATTTTAACAAGATCCGATTTTAATTAAACTCAACTGCAAACAAAGTCATTCGGCTGCTTGACAGGCCCAGGCGATGGGCCGTGCTGGGCCGACTGCCTCGTAGACGCCTTAGCGCACTCGTACGCCCCCGCACCTGCTCGCTGTGCGAAGAACATGTCAGAGCCCTAAACAGCACTGAGTCCGCACTAAGACCTCAGCCAAGTTGTTTGCAGCTCGATGCGCCCTGTTATCCTACCAGGCTGTTTGCCCGGCTTGCGTTTGGGATTATGCCGAAATGCAATTTGCATTTGCAAGGCGATGTCGCCCGCTCTGCCTGCCACATGCGCGTATTAATTTTAAATTGACTGTGAAATTGCAATGAGGGCTTTGTATAGCCTGAATGCTCCTGTCCCAGTGACGAGCGGCTTAGCACCTTCTAATAACCGCCCAAGTCTTTGACGTGCGGACTAGAATAGAAGCTTCATACACAACTGTGTAAGAGAAACATAGAGCAGTACTCTACTCTGTCGGGCCTCTATTGTAGTCTATCACATTCAACTAGAGCTCTCGTGATTAAAATTAAAATTATTTTTCATATACAAATTTACAATATTTTTTTCAGGATTTCAAAATAAATAAATTGTATTACTTGTAATATTATTTTGCATACGATTTATTTTAAATCCCCTGCATGTTATTTGTAACCAAATGGACACACATTCATATGCTGGACTGACTCGCGCTTCAACTTTGTTTTTGTGCGTTATATAAGTTTTTACACAACCTAATGAAGCCGCAGGTGCAAGCTCGACTTCCGCACGGATTTCGCATTTTGCACGGCTTTGCCTATATATTTTTATGTATGCAAAATAAAATATATGTATTTTCATATGCTTTTGGGTTTATTGAAATGCACTCAAAAGAAATACAATTAAAGTTGGCACGGCTATTTGTTACAGAGGAAAAAATAAAATAGAGAAAATAGAGAAAGCGAATCACACACAACTGTTGGGAGCAATCCGTTCAGCCATTCATATATTTTTATCAGCAACAAATCGATATAAACTATATATGTATATAAATAAATCTCAGTATGCTGCATCACACACACACACACACACACACACGCTGCGACTCGGGGCCAATGTGTTGCAAAGTGTTGCCAATTTAGCGGCACAGAGCGTCCTCTGGCATATCCTTGGCGACAGCTTTTGCAGCGTGGCAGCAAAATCTTGATTACGAGCAGCAGCCACAAGCATTTTGCTTGGCTTTAGATATTTTCATTGCATTCACTTGAGCAAGTTCCGCTTGGCTGCGCATTTCAATTGCCGCTGGGTGTGGCCGCAACAACAGCAATCAGAGAGAGAGAGAGAGGCATGAGAATAAGAATGAGGATAAGAATAAGAATGAGAATGAGAATGGGCCTGGGATGGCGATGGAGACCGAGACTGACACTGAGAATATAACCCAATGACACACATTTTGCCGCTAGTAACAATAATTTTTATTATTATGCGACCACCTACAGCCGAAGATGCCGGAGATGAGCTGCCGGCAGCTGCCTTGGCCGCGCTCTGATGACTCTCAGTTAGCAAATAACATTTTCACACAATGGCCGGGCCCAGTGCACAAGAATTCACAGAAGCAGAAGCAGAAGCAGCAGCAGTAGCAGCAGCAGTAGCAGCAGCAGCCGGAGTATGAGATGCGTCAGGAGTGTCGCACGCTAGTCAATAAAATCGAACAGCTGCCATTAAAATCATTTAAATGTTATTGTCTCTGCGCCCTGCCGCAAGTTATTTCTACTTTGGTGCTTCTGCGGCATGCCCGATGCTCATTCTGCTGACTCAGTCGACACTAAGCCTCTGCCTCGGTCGCTGCCTGCAACTGCTGGAGTTCGCTTCACTTTTGCTTTTTGCCAGCGCCCGAGCCAGAGCCATAGCGAAATGTGTGTCTGTCAGCAAGTTGCAGTTGAATAATACCCTGGGGCGTAATTGCTTTAAATGTCTTTGTACGAATGCCAAAAGTGGAGCATGCTGGGCGGCCAGGCCATTGACAACTCTTTAAAGCGTCCCCTTGTCTTCGATTCGATTCGATTCGACTCGATTCGAGTGCTTGCATTTATTAAATGTATAAATACAGTGAAAATCAATTATTATTTAAATTAAATATGTAAATTAAATGATGTATAAAATGTAATTTAAATTATTAATTTAACTTCAGGTAAGCATAGCTTAATACAGAAACAATTAAAATAAGCTAATAGTTATACTGCTTAGAAATCTTAGGAAGAAGTATTTATTTTTTATTTTTTAAGATGTGTTATGATATTTATATTTTTTATTGCAAGAGAATCTAAGGGCATTATCAATTTTATTTTACTTTTTTATACAAAAATAATGCTTAACGTTGTTTATAGAATTGTTTTAGGTATTAGTAATGAAAAAAATAAATAAATCAATTGAAAAATAAATAAATAAATAAGTAAAGGGGTGAATAAATAAAATATCTACATATTTAAATATTTATTGATTATGATATCGGAATATCCCTATCGAATATTTCTAGCCTTGTAGGTCTTAAATAGTTCAGGTTCTATAATATCATTTGAAAAACTTTGAATTATCGTTTCTCTCTTTCACAGCTCTAATTATTAATTATTAAAATATTTATTAAGTTTTATCATTTTTGTGTTGATTTTTTTGTATGTTGTTCTTATTAAACCATTTTTGACCTTCGATACAAGTCCAGGTATTTCAATATCTATCTCACATTTGCTGTTAGTCTAATTTCAGTTGTCTTCTGCTTCTTCTTCTTCAATTTTCAACTTATTCTTCCTCCTAAGGTTTCAGCAAATTCATTTACTGTTATTTCCGAGCCTCATTACTGATCCATTAGGGCTTAAGAACAACATGTATCTAATTCGTCAACTTTTGTCTGGCATCAAACCCATTCACTGTGCCATCATCGAGTCGAGTTTATTGAAATTAAAATGCAAATTTTTAAAATAAATATTTTGTTTTCGTTTTCAACGACAGCGCCTGCTGGCAGCAAGAGCTTCGCATACATAATTTAACAAGTTACCAGAGGGCTGCTGCAACTTTAAGACAAAGGCAACGGCAAAGACAAAGGCAAAGGCAAAGGATGGCGGCAGTTGGCAGTTGTAAGAGCGAGCTTAGGGCTAAAACACAAGCAGGATAATCCAACACATGAGCCAGAGCTTGCTTGTTAATTAAGAATGTGAAACAAAGTCATAAAGAGGAGACAACAACAACAACAACAAGCAGCAGCCATGGCAGCAGCAGGTACAAAACAACATAAAGCGTACAGCATGGTTGAAGGCGACAGCACACACACACGCATGCATAGCTGTGTGCGTGTGTGTGTGTGCGTGTGCTTGTGGGTGGGGGCGTGGCTGGCTGGCTGATTATAATACGCACTTACATTACTCGGCTGGCAAAATCACTCATTTGTGTACATTCTCTTGTTGTAGTCTGTCGTCTCAGAGCTTCCCCATCCTTGCAAGGACTCGATACCTTGCGGATATCTTGGCATCATGGCTGTGCGTTCCATTTGCGGGCAGCACGTGCAATATCTTTGGGCCGGCCATATGCGACGCAACTGTCCCATTTTAATGAGCAAATTCGATTTCATTGTCACGCAGGCCAGCCAAGCCGACCACATGCACACACACACACACACATATGCAAGGAATATACAAAAAATTACGCATACGCCGCGTGTGGCGCGAAGACAAACGTGTCTGGGAATCCGTTGACGTCGCTGACGCCACGCGCACTTATCCTGATACGCAATGGCAAGCAGCTCGCATCACATAGACGACGCGACTGTATTCATTAATATATGCGTGACGCGTTGCTCTGGCCAATGGGCCACGAGCCGGAGCCAGCTCTGCCACAGAGTCCATAATTATTTATATAGATATATGTATATATATATATATGCATGCATGCACATACGCAAACATCTATATGTGTAACTAAGTGAAATTGTATTTATTTTTATATCAAGCCACTTTGGCAGCTGCGGCATGAGACGTGAGACCAAAAACTTGTAGCTCTCGGCGCTGGCTCATAAATAATTAAACTCAGCTCTGGTTGGCATAAAGTCAAATACAGCCACATTGTTTATCTGTAAAATCTGCTGCAATTCGCCAACTAGCCATAGATCAGCCATAGACCCGAGCAGAGTTCATATTCAATGCACAAGTGACTGGCATATCTGATACGAGATGAGAGTTGAGCTTCAGTGCATTCCCAGCTCGAAATTACTCAGTGTCTGAAAATAGCTGACAAAGGAGATGAAAAGCATTCCACAAAGCATCTCTGTAGATATGGGCATGTGTGTGTGTGTGTGTGTGCTTACTGCAACATTCCTAGTCTTTGAGGCTCGCAGTCGCCTGCACCCAAGTAGCAACAACAACAACAGCAACAGCAACAGCAACAACAACAATCGCATGCTTATATGCAAATTTCAGTTTTCTCTTTCTTCTTGTCATACGATTATTTGCAAACTGCTCTCGTCTGGCTCTGCTCTCCTCTCTCGCTCTGCTTTCGCAAACAGCTTCTTTATCTAACCCGTTTTGGTCGCTGCATATTTGGCAATTTTCAGCTTTAAGTAGAGCGGAAAATTAAAAACAAATTTCGAAAGTTTTTACAATATTTGCTATTGCTAGCTTTACCTGTAGATTGCTTTCTCTTTTTGTGTTTGTGTTGTATTTCGTTTTTATTTTTGCAAAAATTCTATAAACAATTATATTAAGTTGTTTACTGTTCTATGATTGTATCGAAATGCTGTCGAGCATTGAGGCATTATAATGCCATAAATAAGTTTGTCAGAGCTAGCTGGCACTACACTGTGCAAAATAGTCTATGTAGTTATAGTAGATTGATTGAAGCAGAGCAAAGCAACTGAAACAATCAAGCAAAATCTGCACTGACCTTTATAAAGAAAAAATAGTTAAATAATAAATATAAATACAAAACAGAATAGAAATTGTTTAATACTTGCCTTTTTTAAGGAAACGAAATGCTTAAGCATTGCCATTGAAATATTCAAGTATATACTTTTGAAATGTTGCTATGGTAACCGCCTTAAGTGGAGACCCAAGCAAACCTGAAAATAAACCTTAGAATGCCTGTGACACAAGATGAGAAAGCAAGTGTAATCAAGTGTGCCTAGATAACACATGCTAGGCACCTAGAATAGAAACCCTTCCAGATTACGATGACAATCGTTAGCTCTTTATGACTTGAAAGAAGGAGGCACAGCGACAGATAGAGGGACAGAGACAGAGAGAGAATCAGAGATTGTGAGAGAGAGAGAGAGGCAAAGAAATGGACAGATAGGCTGACAGAGACAGAGAGAGAGAGGGAGAGAGGGCGACTAAGTGAATGAGAAGAAGCTGATTTATATTTTTTATTTAAAACTGAATTTTAGAAAATAAAGCAAACTTATAATAAACCTGATCAAATTTCTTTCAGTACATATATATCAATCCTATTTACTCTTGACAAAGTGATATCATATCGATATTGTGCTAGTATTAATAATATTATTTTATATTGTATATATTTATGAATATTCAGCACATGCTAGTCGGAGCATTTAATATGCAGCTAGAGCTAAATTGTCTGTGCCAGAGTGAATGTGCCATTTGGGTCCATTCAATTTCTATAAACTAATTCCAATTGGTAAAAGTAAACAGTTATGTGCACAACTAACTGGTTTTGTTGCCTTTACTTTGTATGCACAAAATGTATTTGAGGCAATTTCCATCTAAGTTTAACACAATTTCGAGGCAAGCCAGAAACAAAATGGTTTTCTCTCTCCCTCCCACTCCCACTCCCACTCTCTCTCTCTCTCGCTCTCTCACTCTGTGTGTGTGCCTAGATATAATGAGAGCCTGCTTGCTAGCCAAGCAGTTGGCAAATTGTCGATGGTGCGGGTCGTGTTCAATGACAGCAGCTCAAAGGCACCGACCGACCCAGATGCACATTTTGGCCATGCAAGCAGCCAATTTGTGTGCTGCTCGACTCGGCCGACTCGACCGAGTCGGCCTGTCTGCCCTGATATCGAATTTTTATTTGGTTCACTTTGGCCAGGCCAATACACCTTAATTACAGGCAATTATGCGCTCAAAAGCATAAATGATGGGCCAAGGGGCGTGGACGTGGGGGCGTGCTGCTGCTACTCCTGCTGCTGCCAAACTGTTATGACTTTGAGTTTGAGCTGACCAAATTGCCGAGCACATTTGGCCCGGCCCGTTTAGTTAGTGGCAATCAGTTTAGGCCCTCTCGGTTTAGGCCTCTCTCTTTGCACGCTCCGCAATTCGAGCTGTGCCAAAAACTTTTTACAGCTCTGACTCTGCAGTTTCGGTTTGGAACTTTTATTTTATTTGCAGAACGTTCTCGTAATTAAGTTAAGCAAGTGCAGATTTGCCAATGTCGTCGAATGTCGCCGTTATGATGCCTGCAGCCCCATTAAGTTCCCAAAACTGTTCAGAAAGAGAGAGTGGGAGAGAGAGAGAGAGACTCTCCAGGGCCAGGCAACTGCTCCACGTTGACTGTAATTTCTGTAAGCTGATTTACGCAAAATGGCCAAGCAAAGCGGATAAGTTGTACACAAAAGTTTTTGCTCAGTTTTGACGTGCAAAAAGCAATATGCAAATAGAGCGATTCGACTGGGCTCCTGCTGCTCCTCCTGCGACTAATCTGCAATCAATATTCAAATCCACTTACCATTCGAATTTAACGTAATCAAATTTGCGATTTTTGACTTCGAAGTTCGTCATCCGGCTGCTGGCCATTTGCCGCTCTGACTTGTACTTGGTATTTATTCTAATCTTACAGTTTTAATTTGCAGCGCCAGTCAAGCATGGCAGCCGGCCGACTATCCAGCCCGGCCCAGTCCGTTTCGGTTCGGTCCGTTTCTGATTCTGATTCGTTCATCCACTTGAAATGAAATGCAAATCCTTTAGAAAAGCCCAGCCTGGGCACACCTAAAGGTTTTGGTGCCGGCTCTCAGTTCATTATTATGCCAGGATATAACCTTTGTCTCGAATTAATTAAAATGGATTTACATGAGCTCAAAATGTCGCAAGCGCCTCGGCATCTCCAACAAAGGCACCTTTACACCGCAGCCCCAACCCCAGCCCCAGCCCCAGCCACGCCCCCACACCACAGTGTCCGTGCTGACACGGCTCTGTCCGGGCTCGTGGCACTATATTTGCATGCATAACTCCTGGACTCCCGTTTGAGCCTCGATGGCCGCCGAGTGACTCCACTCCCTCCGCTCCCTTTGCTGTGAGCGACTGTCAGCGTCAAGCCGAGCCCCCACCGCAGATAAATATTTATATTTCGCTTTTTAATCTTTTGTAATTTTAAGTCGCGCGTCATACTCTCTCCAACCCCGTCTCACTCTCAATCTCACTCTCTCTCTCTACCTACCTCTGTCCCCCACTCACAGTCGCTGTCTTTATTCTCATCTCAGCGCTCTGCTCTCTGTTGTTTTGTGCGCTCAACTTTTATGCCATTTGCTGTTTTTGCTATTTGGCTATGCTTTCTGTTGACTTTTCAATTTGAAAGTTGAAAGCACTTAGGGTTATTAGAATGAGAACCGTGGAGTTGGCCTCAAGTGCCTGCTTCCTTCTTGCAGTCGATTTTTCGTTCTTTATTTAACTGGATTTTATAATTTGCCAGCAGATAACTTGCAAAGGTTAAGCTGTACATTCACATTTCTTTCTCTTTGTTTTTTATTTTTTTTTCAGTGATTTAAGTGAGTAGAGCTACCTGGTCTTCAGGTAAATTGAGCTAGAAAATACAATTTATAGTTAATATATAGTGGTTCTATTAAAAGCTGAGCTTATACTTAATAGCCCATTAATATTCCACAGTCTGAACTAACCTTTCGCTATCTTTTTTTCCTAGTAAGCTTCACATATCTATTATGAGTAGCCGGCCTTAAATCATGCATAATATTGTTTTCTTTTCGCTTTTTGAAGCCTTCTCAAGACTCGTCTCCTATTCGAATTTAAGAATCATTCAACAAATACTTGCAAAACTTTACACACATCTCGCCAAAATGGCATCAAGTACAATGAATACATACATATGTATATATATTTGGACTTTCTCAGAGCATTCTTAAAGACAGTTTGGATTAATATCTCATTCGTACCGGAAACGTAATATATTGCATAAAGTCATGTTTTATTCAACTTAAAGTCAGTCAAGTCTCGGCAGCTTTTGGGCTTAGCCTGTCAAATGTCAAATTCATCACTATGCAGAATGCCAACAATATACATATACATACATATATAGGCGTGTATATTTATATTAAATATTTTATTATGTTATTTCTATTGCTCATGTTTCACGTTTCATGTTGGCGCTGGCAAACACTTCAAAGGCTGAACAATAACAGGGCGCATTACCCACATCAAAAAGACCGCGTCACGGCCCAGCTCACTGGCCGTTGTGGAGCATTTTGTGTTGCTGCTGGAGTGAAATTAATTTCAATTTACATTTAAATGCAGCCGCTCAGGCTTGGGCTTGGGCTGACTGGCGACAGCCGGACGACGTTTGACCTGACCTTGCTGCGCCTCAAGTCGGACGACGGACGACGGACGCTGGTGCACAATTTGCTAGGCGATGCCTTCGAGTTTACGTTTTTTTTAATACCATAATTGGCTTACTGATGAAGGTTAGCGGGCAGCCAAAAAGCTGACGAACAAAATATATTAAAAAAATAACGGAAAAAAAGAGAAATTTCTATGGCAGCCGCACAGAAAAAAAACAGCGAAAGAAATGCCCTGACGCAGGACACAAATTATTCAAGAAATATTTTTTGACAACACTCGCGAGTTCTTGGCACTTGAAGCGACAACCTTGAAATGAATACTGCGCCAGCGAGCGAGAGAGAAAGAGAGAGCGAGAGGTGAAGAGAGAGTACAGAAATGAAAAGGTTCGCAATATTAGAGATTTATTAGCTAAGTGCACTTTGGGCGAGGTAAAAGCTAAACGAGCAATTGGAGCGTAGAGCCTGAACGCCAGCCACTTGCTCCCGTCTTAAATAACGTCCATAAATGTGTCAACTAACTGATTACGAAATTCCACTGGCCATATTTATTGTCATTATTGTTATTTATGAGTGCTGTGCTGCGTTGTCTGCTCGAAGTTCGCCCGTTGTTGCACATTGCAATACTTTTGAGGCAACATGGCGTATGCTTAATATTCATTTAATTTCCCAGCGCCTGCTTTGCATTTGCTCGGTTCAGCTGCCTTTGTCTTGTGCAGCCAAATAGTTTTTTGGCTAGCCTTTTTGCATTGCGAATTCCCATCAACTATTTCCATTTTGTCATCAAGTTCATTTGCCGTTTACCCCTCGCTCCACCTACCCCGGCGAGCTGTTTTTGCATCGCTGGCAAACGCCTTGCTGCTCTATGCTACATCAATTTTATTGACTTTTCCCATCGTTCCACTCGATTGAATGCACAATTTCATTAGCAGGCGTGCCACATGCAGCTGTCTGTCTGTATATATATATATATATGTATATATCTGCTCAGTGCTGCTGAAACCCAGATCCAGATCCAGACACAAAAATGTAGCTGGGGCATCTTTGGGCTGACTGCATTGCTGCATTGTTCTGGCATTGAGCATTCAATTGCTGTAATCCACTGTCGACCGACGACGACAAATGCAATCGCATTGGCAACTGTTAAGGGCGTGCCACGACTCACTCACAGTCAGTTAATGCTGGCATTTGGCAATCGATTGGGTTTTGGGAGCAACATTCAGCAATGGACCGGGCCGTCTTACATAATCGCATTAACAACTTGGCTGACACCAGCAGCGGCAACACCAAAGATGAAACTTTTAATTTAATAAGGCCCAGTCAAGAACATCAAGTACAAAGTCCAAAATAGCAACAGCAACAACAACAACAACAACAACAGCAATTGTTTTAATATACACTGGAGCATAATCTTAATAAAGTCAAATTCCCAGAACAGCAGCTACGTCATGATTATGGAACAGCAGAAGACGCAGCTGAAGAGGCGGCGGGAGCTGAGTCCACAAAACTTTTAATTAGTGAGTAGGCCCGGCAAAGTTTTTCAATTATTGCCACCTGCAGCGCAGCAGAACTAGCAACAAAGAGCCGTCCACCCCTTGCCCTAATGACCGCACAAATAGTACAAGTACTGCCGGCATTAGACCCAATTTGATTTTAAATCAACAGCCAATATGAAAAAGCCGCCTAATGATTCGCTTGGGGCCAGACTCTCACTCCCACACACACACACACACACTCTCTCTCTCTTTAAGCTCTCGAGTTCTTGGGTTAATTAGCTCTTCAGCGACGGGTGCAAATAATGCCGAGAGAAATCCAGAGTCCAAACTGATCTGCATAATAGACTCGAATGGCTTGACTCCAGTGCTCCGAGAGCTTTATAAATAATTATGGGACGCCTACGTCCAATTCTAAGGGCTCTCACTGGACCCGGCGCAAAATAAATGTATCCCGGGCTGCATGACAAATGCCGTCTAGACGCCGGCAGCGCAGCTTAGCGTAGCTCAGCTCCGGCACAGCTTCATTTCTATTTGATAACTGCAGTCTGCAGGCAGCGCCTCCTCTCGCTTTGCTCCTGCTCCTGCTGGTGACATTCGATTTGGCCCGTTTGGCAACTAAATCCGTTTCAGTTTTTGACTGCCACCAGCGAGCAATGACAATGACAATGCCATCCATACCAATGGCACCCCGCTGGCTGGCCATTTTTTATGCACTCTGTGTGGGACCAGCAAAGCGGACGACCTGTCTCGAAATGCTTGACTGCTCGCCTGACTGTCTGGCTGACATTTTTGTGTCTGTCTGTCCAAGCAGGCAGTACACTGAGCAAATCAAACAATTTCTGAATGAAGCTAACATTGAAATTTAATTACAATTTTTAATGGATGCTAAGAATGATGTATACGTAAGATAGGTATTTATTCTAAAAGTATTTATTAAGTTTGAATGTCTAACAAAAAAATCGAAGGATGGAACTCTGGGCTTTTAACTTAGAATTTATATATATTTATCATTTATTTAGAGACATTTCCCAAAATGCTATTGTTGCTCAAAATTTTCTACATAAATATGAAAAATAGAAAAATTTAGAAAATAAAATAAAATAAATAAAATAATTTTATTTTTATAAAATGTATAATTAATAAAAATTTTAATAAAATAAAATAAAATAAAAAAATTAAAATTTATAAAAAGACATATACAAATGTACTTTTTTGTTTATAGTATATATTTTATATAGAAAAAATAAGAAAGGACTAGACTATGTGTTGTCTAATTATCTTCCTTTCTTATATTTTCTATATAAAATTATATACTATAAACAAAAAAGTACATATGTATATATATTTTTATAAATTTTTTTATTTTTTTTTTTTATTATTATATTTTATTTTATTTCATTTTATTAAAATTTTTATTATATATTGTTTTATTTAATACTTTATGAAAATACAATTATTTATTTATTTATTCATTTAATTATTATTTTTTTTTTGTGCTTATTATTATTATTTACTTAAGGCTTCTAGATAAATTTAAATTCTATGAAAAATATTCATTTAGTAGTAATATTTTTCCACAAAAAAATATTTATAAATTTGAGAAAAAAAAAAAATAAATAAATACACAAATTTGTTTAGTTAATTTTAAGTGAGGAAGTCAATAGCCGAAGTGTAGATATCTGACAAAATTTAGTAGCCAAGCTAGGGTCAGCTTTATTTCTTCCAGTGTTTTATACAATTCTGCTTGAATAACTAATCCATATAGTATAAATATCTTTACAATTGTTGCTTTCGATAGAGACAACACGTTCCTCACGGAGCTTCAATTGGTTGCCATCAAATTTCATTAGAAAGAGCAATAAATTAAGAACATTCCAGATAGATATTCCCTTTAAGTTATGAAATTTGCATGATTACAAAAATATTTAAGGCTTTCTTCATTTGTTAAATACAAAAAATAAGAAAATACTGAAAATTATTTCCTTCGTGTTATGCTCACGCGCTTCATAATCAGAGCTTGTTGCCGTCAGATTTGGCTCGTGCTACTTTCTCGTATATTATTAACTTTTCTTGATGCTGTCGCAGTGCTCTTTGTGCTTTTAGCAACCACGCGAGAATCACACTTGCAGCAGCAGCCACATAATGAGCTGCCATGGCAGCACACAGCGCAAGCCATAAGACGATGACTGCAGCTGCAACTGCAACTGCAACTGCAACTGGAGAACGTCTACTTTGCAAATTACTTTCACGCTTTCACACACACACACACATCTCTCTTATAGTGAGAATCTGAGACTCTCAGTGTCGCTGGGCGTTCAATGTGACAGTCCTTGGCGCTGGTTGTCGCACTCGGGACTGCTAAGCACTTGTGACATGTCGTGTCGCATGCATATGCAACATTTGTTTTCGCTGCGCCGACATAATTTGCGTCAAAGTGCTATGGAAAGTGTGCAGCTGGATAAAAAAAGGCGAAATAATAACGGAATTCCTTTAATTTTCACGCCACTACAAGACCAGGGAGCAGCAGCTCACGCCCACCCACACACTCACATAGTGCAGACACTGTAAGAGCCAGAGCGAGACATTGACAACAGTGGCCCAGAGGCAACTGGAGGTAAGCTCGAGTCCCAGACCGGCAACTTGAACGGTTAAGTACTGCGCACTCTCCCACAGCAGTCAAGTCAACTGAAAACGTGACAGGATATCCTGCTGCTGCTGCTGCTGCTGCTGCTGCTGCTACTCCTGCTGCCGTTCCATTGCCATTGCCTTCTATGTCGCTGGTGATTACGTTGCCCACAGCATGCAAATGATAAAGCGGATGAGAGCGTAGCACTTAATGTGCGTCACATTATAATTTGGCAGCTGAGTGAGTGGCCCCAACGCCACCGCATCAATATTTCATTCCATTTATTTGGCATTCGTTCAGCCAGACAGCAAATCCCGTTCTTTAATGCACTCAATTAATTAAGTAATTCATTTACATCCAGCTACAGCCACAACTCATTTAACTCATAGTTTTTGCTAATATGCAGCTAAAATTTAATGTATTTTTTATTTTTTTTGTTAAATTTATTTATTTTTATTATACATATTCTTTATGCGCAATGACACTGGCTTAGTTTCGGGCCATTTGTTTATAACTTTGACAACTTTTGTGCACCAAATCATAGTGCTAATAATAATAATAATGCTACATGCATTAAAATAATATATTATTTTATTTTATTCATTACTATTATTTATTTATTTTATTTTTTTTTGTGGTGAGCTGTCACAGAAAAAACGGATTTCATGCGTAACTGTGTCTCTTATGTCTCTTTGTGGCAGCTCCATAACGATAATAACCGCAACAGCATCAAAGGAAACAAAAAAGAAAATATATATATATATATATATATATACAATAACTATTATCGGCTGGAAGCCGACTTGAATTATTATTCAAATATATACAATGCATATTGTTGAAAATTAAAGGCGATTGCTCTTAATGTTTGCGTGTGTGGGTGTGTGTGGCTGTGTGTGTGTGTTGCATGCACTGTTTGCTGAGGTGAAAAGGAGCATATAAGGCCTCGATTTTGTATGCATTTTGTAAAAGAATTTTAGTGAAATTTCTGACTGAGAATAAAATGAAAAATGTATTACATACTGAATATTCATCCCAATACTAACAAAACCTCTGCTAAAAGTCTCGCCTGCGCTTGCATAGACTAAATCTTAGCTTGCTTCACTTACATAAAAACATTAAACAGGGTATTGCTGAGTCGCATAGCTTTTCGTTTTTTACCCAATTAACTCTATATTTAATATGCATTTGGATATGCTCTTCTACTATTTGTTCTAGTGAAAAACAGAGAATTTTCCAGTCGTCCACTGTCCCTGTCTGCCTTTTTGCATTTGTATTTGCAGTGCCGTATGATAAATGATTTTATTCATATTTATTTGAATATGCTGTCATTTGTATAAATATTCTTTTGATTTGCTCTATTTGCATGCATTCTCTATGAGCGGCAGTAATTAGAAATGCAAATGTGAAATTTGTCCATAATATTGTAGTATGCAAAATAAATAGATCATTTAATTGATTTTCAAAAATTCATTGCCTAAGGTTGATATAGACACACACACACACGCACACACTCATATTATTATCATAAATTTTTTTCGAGCCAAATATATAACAATCGAATGAGAAATGCAGATTATTAGAAATGTGGCGTTGCGATTATGAAAAATGCATAATTGCAGTCAGACTGTCCACACGTGCGTGCATTGGCATTGGCAATAATTATGTTAATATTTGTTCTGCTGGGGCTTGGATGCCCTCGATGGATAACTGCAAAATGAGAATGTAAACAATTATAATAAAAATATAGAATTTGTGTTTATTAAGCCATGCATTGTGTGTGTGTATGGGAGTTAAATTATGTTTAGTTTGCGCAAAAATTAGTCAGCTGCATATCAATTAAACCAAGTGCGTTCGCTAAATTAAATAATATATTGCATGTGAATATAAATTTTTGTATTTTGCTGTTTGTCGTGCAGTCAGCGATGCGAACTGTTGTAATGCACAATTTATTGGATATTTATAGTAGATTTTTAGCTTAAGGCCGAGCAATGTTTCGGTCAGAGTCCTTGGCACGCAATATTTATTGCACAATGCCCGGACATGGCAGCCATGGCGTATACGTAATATCGAATTTAAGCATCTAGCCAAGTAACCCAAAAGCTGGCATCCTTTAGCAGTTATTGTTTTTGGCCATGCATGTGTGTGCGTGTGTGTGTGTGTTTGTATGCCATCCATTTGTTTTCATTTACAAGTATTTCACTTTGCAATTTATTTGGCCAACACACATTTTTATGGCTCAGACTGGACAGACGCCCCAGTGTCGCCCCGGCCTTCTAAATTATGCATGTGTATACATCTATGCGGCAGCTAAAATTAAAATTTATCTACCATTTCGACAACTGGCTTTTGTATTCTATAAAACTTTAGATTCAGCATATGCGCTCTCCTTTTTTTTTTTTTTTTTTTTTTTTTTGCATGCGCAGCTTATTGTGCTGCCAGCTCATTGGGTTTCGAACCTTTCACGAATTCTACGTGATTTCCCGTTGTCTAGCGAATGACAACTGACGGGTAGCTTCCGTTTGCTGCTGCTGCTGCTGCTGCTCCTACTCCTGCTGTGAGCTAAAGTGCCATTTTAATTGGCAATTCGCCTGAGCGACGGCTGAAAGAGTTAATAAAATGAATGCCGATTTCATTGTTTCCGCTGAGCACAACTTACCTTTTTTCTTCTCTTTTTTTAATGGCCAAAGTTTCGGCTACGCGCTTTTAATTTCCACTGCCAGTGCCAGTTTCGGTGCCAGTTTCAGTGCTCAGCGCGGGGCAACAGTTTGGCGTGCAATAAAAACGTCAATGGCCCCGGCAACAGCTGCACCAACTCAACTGCGCGTGAGTCGGCATTTTAAAGCACGGTCTTAAGGCAGCCATTATGGCAAGGCAGCCGCCATGTTGCAAGTTGTTCTCTTCACGTTCTTCTTTCACTCTTTGTAAAATTTGTTTCGCATTTTGGGTTGAACTTTTGTTGTCTTTTATATATTTTTGTATATTTTTGTTGTTGTATTTTTATTTGTATTTTTGGAGCTGTCGCCCGCTTTTAGTAAAATGGCAGCGTTGACGACAAAAACCTTTGCCAGGCGCGTTGCTTTTAAAATCCTTTCGCTTAAGCTTCTTCTGCATGCTTCTCCGAATCCCTTTTTCCGGCTCTGCGTCGGCTCCACTATATATACATATCTGCGACAGAATATTTCTATATATATATATATATTTGTATATGTATGTATATATATTGTTGTGCAATTGTATTTGCTGCTCATGAGAAATTGTATGCGTGCAAAGACGCTTAAAACATTTTTTGCCTCACTTTATTTCTTGATAAGAGTTTTGCTGCACTTGAGCCTCAAGTTGTGTTTCCATTGTTTGTCTGTCTGAGCGCTGAGCGCTGAATGCTGGCTTAAAACTTTCGTGTCTTGTTTTTCGATTTGAAATTTTAATGCTTTTTACCAGGCTGCAGCTGCATATCCGAAAGTGTTTTCAAATTGTCTAACGATGAGAACCCAATCGAACTCGATTACCGTAATATCATCGTCGTATGTGAACTGCATACTCAAACAACAGAAATGGAGAGAGCGGGAGAGGGAGAGCAAGCTCTTGAGCTTAACATAAAAATTCATGGTATATCAATTTCCTGATAGGCTGGCTACTCAGACAATGTCTATAAAGTAAAAGATTGCATGCATGGATGACAAGGGATTGCCCCATATTCGCACTTGAATCTATTTATAAATATGCATGCATAATCTAGTGGCAGTGGCAAATTGCATTAAGTCGTCATCGTTCTAGGAACTTGTCATCTCTGTTCTATTATAAAACGTTCCCTTATAATGCAGGGAGAGAGCACATTTCATTCATAGCCAATTCTCGGCAAGCATGGCGGTAATAAAGACAAAATAGGAATGGACAAAATTCCAGAGAAATTCAATGCAAGCAGGACTCCATTGAAAAGTTGAGCTTAATAAGCATCAAGTTAAATCTCAAATTCTATGAATGAAACTGAGCAGACTGAGCAGACTGAGAGCGACTGTTGTCTGAGTGCTACAATTGCTGGGGCGATGGGCCGCAAATTAGTTGCGATTTTAGTGTCTGTTGAAATGGATGGAGCTGGCATTTTTAGCGCCTCGCTGCTGTAGGAAACAATAAATAAAACGTCAGACAATTGTCTGGACTGACAGCGTTTCCTCTTTCAACTTGTGGATGCCAAACAGCAACAGCAACAACAACAGCAACATCATTATAAAATACCGTTGACATTTGCCAGTGACCGAAACCGTAAAAATGTCCAACATTTGCCTGTGAGTAGCAACAGCAACAGCAACAGCAACAGCAACAGCAACGACAACAGCAACGACAACAAAACACGTCTGTCTGCCACAAAAACTGCGAGCTATTTACAGGGATTGCCGTTGTGTTGTGGTTTTGCTCAGCTTTGTTGCTGCTGGCAGTGGTGCTGCTTTGCACTTCCGTTTCCGCTTTGCCAGTCAGACAGACAGACAGTCAGCCATGGCATAGGCGACGCGACGTCTGCCGGCAGCGTCAGCAGGTCTAGTCAATGCTTTGTGGCTTGGCTAACATTAAATCAATATTTCTTATCCATATCATTTGCAGGCCAAGCCCCCCGTCGAGCTGCAGCTGACTCAAACTTTCCACGCACACTTGACTGAAAAACCCTCGAATTTGCACCAAGCTAAAGTCAGCTGCAGTGCAACTGTTTTGGCTCTGGCACTGAAGTTCGCGCTCAACTTGCGCACAAACTCCACTCATTAACAGCTGTTGTCTTTAGTTTTCACTTGCTAAGATTCTATTTACTTTTGAGAAAGTTAATTATATTCGCTCCATTGCTTATTTACTCTGCTTCTATACCCTCGCATCGTAGCAAACTCGAGCAGTTGCTGACTGACTTCTAAATTTCCTATTGGATAGAATACTTTCATTTATATTTTGTTTCTAATTTTGCAATTAGTTTTGCCACGCCAGCTGTAGTGAAAATTATTAAAGCGAACATCGAATGGGAAAAGAATACAAACCGAGAAATGGAGAGCTGAGCGAGCTGCCAAACTTGTCTCGTCTATTGCCACTGCAAATTAGTTTCAAGTATGGAAAACTTTTAATGAAATGAGCCGTGCGCTAGTCGGAACTGCAAAGACCTACTCCCTCTGGACTAGAGCTTAGACTAACTGCCAAAGCTGTGAAATGTGAGAGAAAAAACTACTTTAGCTGACAAATGAAATGAGCATTCAAATGCAAATTTGTTTCAAATTTATTATTAGCTACAGCGAAGTGAGCTAAGTGAACTGCAGTTTATTTAGCACACAAGTTGCGAGCAAAGTTCATTTAAATAACCTGTAAATTTATGTAATAAGTGTAACTGTTTTTTTTTTTTTTTTTTTTTTTTTTTTTTTTTTTTTTTTTTTAGCATTATAGTAATATATATACATATATGGTCAAATGAGAACGCAATTTAATTTTTTTCAAGCTCAATCATATAATATTTATAATTGATGAATATTATTTAATACAATGGTTTTAATAAATTAGAATAAAAAAAATAAAAAAATTAAAAATAAATAAAAAATTATTTATTTTCACAGTAGAATTTTCCATTCATTTTTATTATTATGTTATATTTTCATATTTTAATACTAGATACAATTGAAATGCATATTTGATAAAAAGTTTAATAAATAATAATTTATTGTTCTCTTTTATTTTAATTTATTTCTGTATTTATTTATTTATTTTTCATACTTATTATGATAGTTATTTCACACAAAATATTTGAAATAATACCATTAAAAAAATACATTTTTTTTTTCATTCGTTATGTATTTTTCTATATATTGTAAATTTCAATCAGTTTTTAGTGCTAAGGAAATATAAATTTATTACAGCAGAACAATTTGTCTGCATAAATGCCAAGTTGATTGTTATTTTTTTCTTCGTTTTTTCGCTTGCAATTATAAAAAACTGCGCATATTAAGTATACGTATCGTTGCACATTTTTTGGTCATTATATTTTCCACTTCATTACATTTCTCACGTTTCATTGTTGGCAGCGCATAATAAGCACTACTGCACAAATTTTTAATTAACAAAGTAAGCAAAAAGTACTCAGCTGCTCTGCTGGCCAATGTCTTCGATAAGTATACAAGGCGAGAGTGAAGCGGCAATACTTATACACATATATACACATAGTATATAAGTATAGAGCAGTATATACATTTATAAACTCGAAAAGTTGAGCACGGCCAAAAGTTTGCGTTCCATTTGTTGATTTTATGCAGTTTATGCTCTTGGTCACCAGCCAAGAGTTCAACTCGTTTCGCCTCCCGTTCGGATCGGTGGCAAGTTTTGCTTTTTTAAAGCTCATTAAGCGCATTTGCGCTCTGGCAGCCGTTGCGAGGCGATTAAGAGCCAGTCCGGGGTATTAAGCAATATTATATAAATTAATCGCATAATGCATTTTCATTGAATTAATATTGGATTTAGTTAGCATTGCGCTGCAATTTATATTGGTTTTTTATGGCCGACGTCTGTCCGCCTAGAATAAACTTCTCTCTGTTTTATTTCGTTGTATTTGTTATTATTTTATTATGGATTTTCACATGCCAAACAAGTCAAACAATGGCATGTGTAGATCTTTCTGCTTATTTATTGTACATAAATGATTAATTTAATCAAGGGCAGAGCGGCGCTTGCGCTTGGACGCTTTGCGGGATTAAAACGTCAGGTTTATTGTTCAATAAATAACATAAATATTTATTGAATGTAGAAAATGGAATAAAAAACGTTTGTGCGTGGGCAATATTGGCTGTGAGATACCCTGGAGTAAAGTTGGTTTAGGTGTTGTACTAAATTCTATATATAGATGCTTAAGAAACACTTAAGTGAATACCTTAGAGGGAATATTTGGAAGAACATAAGGTGCTTGGTGTGTGTGTAGGATCTACATAAGTATATGAGAATCTGAGTTTGAATGAATTTCTTAATTCATTACTCATTAAATGTGAGCTAAACTCAAGTAACTGAAACTGTATTTGATAGAAAAATGGAATTATTTGAAGAAAATTGAATTATAGAATTACTTTTAAATGATCTTCGTGTCGAATTTGTAAGCTGAGAGATCGAAAAGCTGACTTGATTGACTCGTGGATAACTCCTACTTCTCACAGGGATTCCTTAAAGCACAAGTAGTCGTCATCTGCAGAGTTATTTTTTCATATTTCTACACGGATACAGACATACAGACAGCGACAAATTAAATATATCAAGAAGATATATGTATGTATGTGTATACTTTATGTATTCACTAACTCCTACTTCTGCCTAAGCAATAAATGCTCGATATTTATATTTAAAATTAATTATTAAAGTGCCACACATAAACATAGTTTACTAAAAAAAAAAAAAAAAAAAAAAATTTTAAAGTAAAAATTTATTTACTAATTAGATTAGTCAGGCTTACTTTATGACATTAAAAATTATTATTCAAGATTATTTTGTAAACATTCAAACTATTTGTTTACATTTGCAAAAATTTAAAGTCAAATTAAATTATTCAGCGCGAATATGAAATTCTTTCGCTTTGCATTAATTTGTGCAGGTTTATTACTTTGCATATTTACATAGACAACAAAAGGACAGATGGAAACGTATATAGAAAAACTTTACATAATATAGAATATATATTAAATTCTATTTAATTTGAGCATTGTACATTTCAATAGTGTTATTTTCAAATAGTCTGTGACAATGGCGTCCATTGTTGAGCGAGATGCTTATTATGTGTCAATTCAGTTGAGGCTGACTCTGCGATTGGCTTTGTCGCGAGCTCTGCGGAGGGCGCAATGGTAGAGGAAATTTAAATTGAGTAAATGGCAAATTGCACACAAAGGTAAATACAAGATATATACAAAAAGGCAGCTCACGTGTCAGCTGCTATTTGCAAAGGCTCTGCCAGCTGCAGCTGCAGCTGCTTAGAGTCTGGTGTCTGCTCTATGTAAGCCAGAGACCTTGCTTTCTCTCGCTCGCCCTCTCCTGCTGCTGCGCTTTGCATCTCGCTCTAATTTCAACTTGCATTGGTATTGTTGTTGTGTTGCACATTCAACTTGCATTATTGCGTTTGGCTTGGCGAAGGCAGAGGGAGGCGTCGGTGAGTGCATAAATGAATGGAATGGATATCTGATATGTGTATGCATATGGCATACACACTAGCAGGAGCAGCAGGAGCAGCAGGAGTTGCAGGAGTAGCAGCAGCAGTTGCAAACTCATTCGAGTGGCATTATAATAAACTAAGTTAAGGCGACAATTTCCACGTACCTTATTGCTTGTTTGTTTGCATTCGTGCGCCGTTCAATGCGCCCCACTCCACCCCACTCTGCCTGCTCTGCTCTGAGCCAACAGCCAACAGCCGTCAGCCAACAGCCGTCAGCTAGAGTTGTGCAAACAGTTCTCGCCCAGACACGGCTACACTTTGCCGGCTTTATGCAGGCTTTGGTTGCTGCATTTCCATAGCTGGATTTAGTGGCACTTAGTGGGTAATTGCTGTGCACCACTCATATCTAGGTAACGAGCGCTGACAGCACTTTATGAAAAATTACACATACGACGCGTGTGCTGCTCACTCTTCAATGTATTTGAAATGTATTTGAATAAAGTTGATATATTTTAGCCCCGCCAGCCCACGTCAGCTCTTTCAACTCTCGCAGTAGTTGCGGACACTGTGACAACTTTTTAATGCTGCGCTAAAAGTAGTGGAAATTATTAATATTTCAACAGGCTTAGAGCAGTTTAGAGCCCGTTAATTAATGACAGCAGACGACCACAAACAAGAGCGGCGACAGCCGAGAGGGGCAAACTGAGTAATTGGCCATTGTCTGGCAAAAATCAGAGCACTTGACTGCGTCTGAGCAGCAGCAGAGCCCAGCGCAATGCATTAATCATAGAGCAGGGAGCGGGCCACGCAGCATGTGAACGACTTGTCAACTATGTCTCAGCTGCTGCTACAGCTTCTACAGCTTCGACTGCTTTGTCTATGCATTATCCTAATTATGATGTGTTTGCGTTGACTGTTCAGATTGGCACGTGCGTTCTCTCTCTCTCTCTCTCTCTCTCTCTCTCTCTGTGACTGAACATATAAGCAAATGATTGATCGGTTTCATTTGCGGCTTAGCTTTGTGCTCACGCGCAACATAGCATTCCGTCTAATGGCCTGTGGTTTGCATTAGACTGTGGCTGATATTGTGGACAACAATAGCTATGAGTATATCTTAGCAGATAAGCTCTTATAGCATATTAAAAGAGATTTTCGTTAGCATATGCATTTCTATCTAATAGGATGGCAATGGAATATAATTAAACTAGCATTCACTGTGCGAGCTTAAAGCCTCGTGTGCTCATGTCTCTCTGTCTGTTTCAATTTCATCTGCTCATTGCTGTCAATTATTTGTGACATGCCAGTTGGAGTCTATAAACTGGCACTTTAGAGAGTTTCGCAGGTTCCTTGTGCGCCTGGGGAAGCAAGAGGCGGCAGCTTGAGCTCTATCTTCACACTTTAACGTTGATGAAGTGACATTTATTGGCTGTCAGTCGGTCAGTCAATAAGTCAGCAAGACAGCCAGTCAGCCAGTCAGTCAGTCAGTTAGTCAGCCAGCACTTTGTCAGCCTTTATGCCTTCTGGACAATGTAATGATGTGCCTTGCATATGAAATTATTTCTGTCACCCTCATGGCGTTCGGCATGTGTGTGTAAAGCTGTCTCTCTCTCCCTCTCTCTCTCCTTCTCTCTCGGCTTGTACTCATGCTAATTGTATGATGACATCTATGTCTGCCATCGCACATAATTGCTCACAGCTAGACTTCATAATTTAGTCAGAAGTCCGTGCTAGCTGTTTGATCATTTTCAATCACAATTTCAAATAATTATAGCTTTTAGTTTATTTTGAGTGACTAATATGCGTTTAGACATCCAATATTTTCTTGGTGATTAATCTTGACATTTGTTTGATTGAAATTATGGCTTAGAGCATTGCAGATGGCCCCAAGGTATAGGGAATTCAATTACACATGCACACTTTTCACGCCTTGTATGAGCAGAGAGACATTTGCGTGTGTGTATGAGTGAAAAGATTAGTCATGTATGTATGTATGTATGTAATAAATAAGTATAGACGTACATAAAATGAATATGCAAACATCTCTCTCTCTCTTGATCTCACTCTCTCTCTTTATCTCTCTCTCTCTCTTGTTCTCTCATTCTCTCTACCTCTAAACTAATAAAAATCTCATTATGAAATTATATCATTATATACATACATATGTATATATTACATTTCTCATCTAAATATATTCAGAGACTGAGACAACTCCTTAATTCAACCCACACACTCAAGACCAGAAATTGATAATCAACTATAGCAAATCAGTAAATTTCATCTCTTAAGCCACAATCACATTAGCAATATTTAACCATTCTGTTTTGCTTAACTGTATTTTATTATTCCAAGTCTTTTTTTCTGTCAAACGACAAACTACGGCGCAGTTGTCCGAGTTAATGAACTGTGAAATGTCTAGACAAACGACAAGGCAAATATTACTTGAACGGCAATTAAGTGGCCATCGCTGCGGTCAGAGCAGAGCACTCCCGGTGGCTTAAATGTCCTGCAGCGAGGGACACGCGCCTGGCGGAGCAGAAGAGTTTTTGATATGAAAGCAAGATAAAAAATGAGCTGTGCGTAATTCCGTAATCAATGCGAGATGCGTCAGCGGCGTCATTGGACATGCGAGTGTCATGCGCAGCGCTTAAGCGCTAAAGCGTCGACATGCAGGACATGATTGTGGCATGTGGCGTGTGGCATGCGGCATGTGGCATGTGGCATGGCAATTCGATAGTTGCGCCCGCGTTGTGTGCAATGCAGAAAGCCAAATATTAGCTCTGCAGCTGGCAGCGTTTTCAATTAATTTCGCCGAATGCATCTTCAATCGTGCATTAAAATGAAAATGTAATCAAGGCAACGACAAGGCAAGCAGCGCGCACCAAAAACGAATCTCATGCCCGTGCAGCTGACCGCACGACGGACCGCACCACGCGGCGTACACGTTTTGCCAAGAAATATGTAATTAAAATCATTCTTCGCCTGTCATGGCGTCGCCCCAGTCAGACCAGCAGCAAGCGGAGGAGGAGGAGCAGGAGCAGGAGCAACAGCAACAGGAAACTGAAATACAGAAGCTGACCCCATTGAAGATTTTTCATTATTTTAAAATGTGCAGCACAAGTGTTGGATATATTTGCTTATCGCTCATACGTCTCGTTTAAAATGCCTGTGGCCATCCTCTACCACACACACACGCACACAGTCACACCCTCGCACATGATATGCTACGCTGATAGAACAGCGGCTATGCCAAATGAATATAAAAATGAATGAATGAAATATTCACTTACTCGGCTCTCAGTAGGCAGCAGCAGCAACAGCAGCAGGAGCAGCAGTTGCTCAATGTCCGTCATGTGCTGCCGCCTGGCGCTTCTTATCTCGACATTGTGCTCGCTGCGCTGCACAGCATTTATATTTAAATGTATTTAAACGACCGACAATTTGAGAGCATCAGCGCATTGAGCATTGTCAGAGGCGGCTGCACACCATGCACATTTATTGTCCGTCTCTCCGTCTGTCTGACTCTCTTTCGAGTCTGGCTTGGAGCCGGTCGTGCACCCCTTTTGGGGCTTCCAGCTTTCAGCTGCCGTCCGTCGTCCGTCGACCGACAAACCCATTTGTTTGCGCGTATTTGGCTTTGGCTGCTTGCACTGAGATAAAAGTAAATATGTGGCATTGGGTAAAGCTGGCGGTTTCATTTGCCCAGAACTCCACCCGGTTCGCTTGCTCCACATTGTGGTGCACGGCTCATCTTTTACTTTTTTGCTTTTGCTGGCTTCCTTTTTGCTGGCTCGAACGCATTCTTGCATAATTTTAATTTATTCTCGCCGCATTTTATTGAATTCACTGCGACTGGCCAGCGATTTAATTATAGCTCGTGGCATTTAAGACGATGCTTGTTTGTAATTTTACTTAATGTGCTGGGGCTTAGAGGGGCAGAGTAGAGTAATTTATTAATTGTAAATGCCCAGTCGAATGTCAAATGGATTTGAATCCCTTTGAAATTAATTTGTGGCCCACGATTTACCTTGCCATTGGCCATTTTAATTGGTTTGCGAGCACATAAGCCGACCATAAGTCTTCAGCTAAAAGTGTGCTAGGCGTAAAAAAAAAATAAGTAAAAAAATATTAAGTTGACACTGGACACACGTACAGACTGTGCATGTGTGTGTGTGTCTGCCTAGACAATTTTAATGGCCATTGTGGTAAATGAAATGCGCTTAAGATTAAAAGCAGCGCATGGCCTGTGAGACTATGTTAAATCCACAAAGCAAACATAAACACAAGCATGCAGAAACGTAGCCTGAGCAGAGGGAGAGCGAGAGAGTAAGAGAGAGAGATAGAGAGTGTGAGCAGAGAATAAATGGGTATACATAAACATGGGTGTAGTCGAGCAAGCGATACCCTTTAAAAATTGATCTGTATTGTATCCAAATTAATGTTGCTAATACAACAAATACTTGACTTAAGAATTTTCTCATTATTTAAATAAAAAATATTTATTTAAATAGTTAAATTTCTTATTTAATATATTTTTTTAACATACAATTTTTAGCCAATTGTTATAATAATAGGTATTTTTATAGCAAAAATAGTTAGGAAATTGTAATTTTTACATATAAGCAAAATAAGAAAAAAAATCATATATTTATGTGTTATATAAAAACTTTTTTTTATTAATAATGTCACTAAAAAATAAAATAATATTTAAGTGTTAATATGAAAGCTCTTTTTTCATAAACTTAATTTTTAGAGCTAAAGAAAGTAAGTACCTTTCTTTTTACACTCATTAATTTTAAAAAATATGTAATTTTAAAAATATTATTGATGTATTATTTTTATTTACTATTATTAAAATTTTTTTTTTAATAATCAATGTAATTGCAAATGTACTTAAATCTTTCAAGAGTATTAAATACCCCATTTAGCTATTATTTACTTATAGGGTATACACATACAGCTACAGTTACAAATATGACTGGGCTGCTGCTGCTGCTGCTGTCACCCACATGGCCAGCAAGTAAACATTTTAAAGTTCAAAAGAAGGTCCTTAACCTGCTGCCAGAGGCAGCTCAGCAGTTGCAGTTGCAGTTGCAGTTGCATTTGACGTTGCAGCAGTTGCAGCAGTTTCTTTTGCTGTTGCTGTTAAATGAAGTAAGTGTTAACGCAAATGCAAACAAATGCGAAGCGTTGAGCATAAGATGCGTCAGCAATTGCAGCTACCAGGGCAGACAAACAGGGTCAGCGCTCGGGGCCATTCATATTGTTTAGTGTTGTTTAGAAATGTTCCAAGTTGTATTTAGTCCATGAACTCAGATTATGGTAAAGAGCACAGCTAGATTGAACAGTTTCTATTAACTATTATAATTAAAAGTAAACTGCAATTCGATAAACCTGAATCAAAACATAGATATATTATATAATAACAACTTGCTTTAATCGATCATCAATCTGTAATTACTGCTTGGATAGTTCATTGCAATGAAATTTCAGAAATTGGCCATGGGTTTTAGCTAGTTCCGAGTTTTATTTTGTTGCCTGCAGTGAGTTCTCAGTTCCCTGGTTCCGATCCGGGCTACTTGGTGGGTTGAATGCGTCGCTTACGCACGCTGCTCTTGTTGGACTTGAGGGATTTGAAATTTTTGGATAAGCGTGGCATGGATGCTGGCTCTTCGACTGCGGCAGCTGATGCCGCTGACTGCGAACGCTTGCGCTTCTGACGCTCAACGCTCTGAATGGGATTAAGCTGTGCGAATGCTTGAGCTGCCCGAGGTGGAGTTGGCTCTGCCGCATTCGCAGCTGTTGGTGCCTCCTCTTTGGTTGCCTCCTCTCTGGTTGCCTCGTCTCTGGTTGCCTCGGCCGACATCGCCTTCAGCTGCCGTTGCTGGCGGCGCAGCATATTGCGATTATATTTGAATGTGGCCAAGAGCCAGAGCAAGATAATGAATGCAATGCCCAGGGCGACCGTCGGATTCGCATTGTTCGGCAAGAGGCTGGGCACCCACGAAATCTTTGATAAAATAGTTGAATTCGACATTTTTGGAAAATTCAAGTCAATTCAAATGAATGAATATATATATACTTTGATATATATACATATATTCATTCGAGCTGTAGTCAATAGTCAAAAGATTGCTTTGCTCTCAGTCGAGTGGCTGACAAACAGATCATTAACAGCTTTGGGTATGCTCATAACAGAGTGTTAACAGGGTGTTAGCAGTAACAAAAACCAGCAATTGAAAAGCGAACAATAAGTCATGCGGCTAGACCAATAGCTAAAGAATACTTGAGAGTCTTTTCTTTCGCTTTTAAAGAGCAAACAGACTGCCATAAATTTAACCACACTCACTGAGGTGGCTAAGGCGCCCGCTTGACCATAACTCAAAAGTTCAAAAAGGGCTCTTAACCCGCTGCTTGAGGCTGTGGCTGAAGCTGCAGCCAGGCTAAACAAATACGTATATACATAGACAGTGGCATGAAAATAAATTAAAAATATGTGAAGCTTAGCACACAGTGACAAATATACACACAGACAGAACCACACTCGTACGCCCACACACACACACACAGACATATTAAGAAACGTGACTTGCCAGCCTGCTGCTAAGTACATATGGACTCAAGTGTCTGTGTGTGTGTGTATGTGTGTGCCTGTGTGTGTGGGTGTGTGTTGGCTTATGCGTCTATACATATTTAGCATGTTATGAAAAATGTATACAGAGGCCGGCTCAAATAGCTCTGGTGTCTCGAATGCAACGCCTTTGTTTGTCTAGCACGTCCCAACAGCAGCCAGCAGGAGCAGGAGCAGGAGCAGGAGCAGGAGATGGTGCTGGAGCTGGTGCTGGTGCCGGCCTAGCTGAGGCTTCTATCAGACGGCATCAGGCCCGCCAGGCTGCCCATTTAATGACAAAAGTTATGACGACAAATGACTCAGTTGACTTTCACTAGCAGAAATCAGAGCTCTCGGCTCTCTCGTTCTCGTCTGCCACAATGGGACTATGAATCATATTTCTCCTACTGCCTTTGTTGATTTTCATTTTCATTTCCATTTCCATTGCCATTTCCATTTTCGCATTTCACTTTTTCACTTTTGCCACATGGGCTGGGCAGCAAATTTTTAAAGCGTGCGCCCATTTATCATTATGCAAATTGTTAATTAATTTTATATAAATATATATACATACATTTTCATAGATGTAGAGAAAAAATTAATTACGCATAATGTGGGCGCTCTTATGCTGCAAAAATTTATGCAAATTGTAATTTGTTAATCAACTGCATTTAGAGTAAATTGAAAAGGGGAAACGAAAAAACTTATCACACTGCATATTCGGTTTAGTATTAAAGTTGCTTGAATATATGCATACAATATATATGATATATACATATATGACATGGCAAGCTGACCTTATCACACGCTGCTAACGGTAAATTGAAAATTGCATAATAATAATTTCCCATGGCTGATAATAAGGCGTGTAATATTATATTTACAAAATGAATAACAAATCGCTTAAGCGCACTTAAATCCATTTTATATTTGATACAAACTAAAATATATACAGCTAAAACCAATCAAGAATCGGGCATTGCCGACTGCATAATACTCATTCGTCATTAACTCCTTATATTGAGATACGAATGGACGGAAGCACAGCAAGACAAGCCAATATGCTCGTTTCGTTCCCTCAAGGTGTATAGAAATAGATTTAGTTGCTGCCTAATTTGGTTGCTATTATAATTCATGTGAATGGACTCTGTTATCTTTTATCAGTACATGTATGTAGCCAATGCTAAATTAACTAGAGTTATTGATAAAAATTTGCAGAATTTGTATGCGTTGCATTTCATTTGCTGCTGATTAACACGAACAACGAATTAATGGCTTGGACATTTGTCAGCCTTTGGTTGCGCTGGCTAAAAGGCAAACAAGTGGCTAAAATCTTAAGAGTAAGTCAAATAAACCTGGCTTAATTTTGCCTGAATAGAAACAGAAACAAACAGTGAGAGAAGGAGAGAGAGAGAGAGTGACTGAGATAGCCTGCATAAACTTGTTAGCCATAAATTAAGATAATATTACGCCACTTGCCGCTAAGCAAACGCCTGTCAATATTTGTGCATTGTGCATGTGCCTGCGATTTGCAAATCACATCGGGCCAATAATGAATTGGCCTCAAACTCCAAACTGAGCTAATAATAATTGCCAAAGCACATCGGCAGACAACTTCGAAAGGCTCTAGGGCACTTCTGGGCTCAGGCTTGTTTGCTTATCGAGTTTTCTCTACAAATTTATGTTTTCATTTAAGGTCAATAAAGCCACACACACACACACACTTTGTGTGTTTGAGCATTATTTACTGACACACAAGCCGAAGGCGAAAATGTGCCACGAAATGGCTGCTCGGCCTGGTCTTAATTCAATTTTATTACGCATACGCAGCGTGCGCCGCACTGAATGACATCAAACAAATACAAGATGCACCAGACTGCACTTGCATTCACTTGCCTACCTTTTTGCCTCTGTGTGTGTATGCCTGCAATGCACCGCCCACCTGAAATCGAAGCACGCCCACTTCTCCTGCTGCTGCAGCAATTAATTAGCGTACTGCTTTGATTGTTTGGCCTATTAGATGTGCACTTCAGTTGACTCCTACACATATCGCGAGACTTTGTTACAATTTCCTAAATATTAATATCTTGAATTAGTGTTCATTGAAAGAAGAGAGCTCAACTTCAATAGGCAATTTAGTAATTATCTTCGGCATTTTCGAGAATTGCTTAATTTTGATTTATTTTGTATAATTACGGTACATATTAATTTATAATATTGCAGTTTTATTGTTTTGTACATTAAATTGTATATTATAATATTACAGTATTATTATTATTATTTTTTATTTCAATCGTATTTCTCCAGCAGCCAAAAGTAATAATTGATACTTTCAGGACAGCACTCTAACCTCTTTTGCTTTCAAAACTCAAAGCTTTAAGTTTTAAATAAATTTTGGTTTATTGAACTCTTTCATTTGTAATCGAACTCATTTTTTGGAGTACACAACATGGAGTAGAGCGCTTTGAAAGCGCTTACTTATTTTGGATTTTTAATATTTTACGGCCATGGCTGTGGGCGAGGCGGGGCGTGGCTAGGCTAGCGACTGCCGCTGAGCTTTGTGCAATTGCTTTTGCCGGATATTGTTGTTAGTTTTTTCTTGGGAGTTTGCATTTGGCGTTTCTGTTTGCATTTTGTGGTTCTTTTGTTTTTCTGCACGGCCTGCATTCAGATTGCTTTCGTTGTTATTATCCGTGTTGCTGTTGTTATTGTTGATGATGCTTGGCTGCTGCTGTTGCTCCCGTTGCTGTTGCTGCCGTGTCCTATTTGTATCCTGTCGGCTGTGGCACCTCACACACATTTATGTCTATTGGCGCGCGTCCATTTCCATTTCATTTCCGTTATTGCAAAACTTTTCGTATTAAATATATTTTTCTCTGTTTTGTTTCGCATGCCGCGCTCGCTGCGATTGTTTCATTTCGATTGTTGTTGCTGTCGCTGTTGTTGTTGTTGTTGTTGTTGGTTTTTGCACTTTTGCAAAGTTGTTTGTTGCTATTATTTCTGGTACTTTATGCGCCTGTTGCCATTATTGCAGTTGTTTCCTTTATTGCTCTAGCAAGCATTTGCATTTGCATATAAATATATTAAATATGTATATATAGAGAGATATATAAAATATATGTATATATACCCGTATTATGCAACTTCTCTGACATACTTATGAGTAGTTAAAGTGCTGGACATTTCAGCAGAATCGAGGCAACTCGTGCAACATACTATTTTACCCTGATTAGCCAGCCACCAATTGTTCTAGTTGTTGTTGTTGTTGCTGCTGCTGTAATTAGCATGTTGCACTGCCATAAATAAAATTAGCCACAATGTTGCAAGCAACATGGCCAAACAACAGTAAAACTTCGTTAACAGCAATTACTCTATAAGCTCGCGGGCAAAGTCAGATCAGATTCATCATGATACGCAAATAATTCGAATATAAAACAAAAATTTTGCTTGAATTTTGCTGGTAATATTTATTTTCTTACGTTTTCCTAAACATAGTTTTCCATCGATTAAATCTTACTAGCGACAGCAGATTTAATGTTGTCAGAGATATTCGAAATATTGATAGAAGGCAGGCACAAACTCATCTAGCGATATCCTTTATATAGTAGCCTCGATAGCTTATTTGCTGCGAGGCTTAACAAAAAGCTTGAATTTTTTTTATTGTTTTAAGAGTTTTTCGTGCGCAAATTAAACAAATGTTTTCGCATATTTTATGGTCCAGCGCAGTGTGCAAACTGCACGATTCGCAGCCGACCGCAGAATTTTGCGCATTTAAATGAATGATACGAAATGTCAGCAAAATGCTCAACCGCAAATCACAAAATTTTTTGTGTGCTTCTTTTTTTTTTTGATATTTGTTTCAGTCTGCAATAATCTCTTTTTTTGTCTTTTTCTTTGCTTGCTTAAACTCAGAGGGGATTATGTTCGGGGCAGAAATGGGGCCTAAAACTCACAGTTGGTGCTGGCTGAAACTAGGAAAGAACTGCATCCTTGAACCAGAGGGACATGCGATCATCGCGAAATCGCTTCAATGGCTCATTCTGGGTGTACATGCGCTCCAGAGAGTGAAAGCGATTGTGCTTGAACTCATTGCCGGCTCTGAGGCGATCGCTGAGCAGCGCCGCCTTTTCGCCCAGCTCCTTTGAAGTTGTCATCGACATTTGCAGCTCTTTCTTTACGTAGTCGGCCACCTGCTTTATCGAGGCTTTGCTTCCGTCGAAGTGTATTGGATTGTCGGTCTCTTCTTTGCCCTTGGACTTTACGGAAATATTATCGCCGCCGCGATCGCTGGCCTTCGACTTGCCCGAGACACGAGAAACATTATCTGCTTCGTGTTCTTTAGATTTGGATTTGGACTTAACCGAAGCATGTGAAATGTTATCCTCATTGTTTTCTTTTGCTTTGGATACGGCGGAAATGCGTGATATATTATCATTATCATTATCATTGCGCTCCTTAGTCCTGGATCTACCCGAGGCACGCGATATATTATCTGCATTGAGATCATTCGCTTTGGATCTAATCGAAGCACGCGATATATTATCTGCATCACGTTCAGCCGCTTTGGATCTAACCGAAACACGCGATATATTATCTGCATCACGATCAGCCGCTTTTGTCCTAACAGAGACATGTGATATGTTATCTGCATTAGCTCTTGACTTGGCTGACACGCGCGATATATTGTCTTCATCGTAGTCCTTGGCCCGTCTCACGGAAACACGCGTTATAATATCTGCATCACGATCAGCCGGCTTGGACCTGACCGAAGCACGCGATATATTATCGGCTTGATGCTCACTGGCTCTGGATCTAGTCGAAACACGAGAGATGTTGTCCGCCCTTGACCTGCCCGAGGCGAAGGAGTCGCTCTCAGCTCTAAAGCTACTCTGAACGGATCTGTCGTCCTGATGCTGGCCCCCAGCACCCGATCGATGGTATCCTTGAGAGGCATTGTCTGGCTCGTTGCTTTGCCTCGATGTATGGAAATTCGGCTTGGCCGTCAATGTGATATCGGATTCGGTGCGTTTGCGGTTGTGCGAGGACACGCTCACGTTGTCCTCATGTGAGCCAGCCTTCGACTTGGACTTGGCTCTACTCTTCCGCGATGGGGCTACCGATGGCTCGATATCTAGAACGGACACGCTGCTGACTCGCGAGGCCGCATTGCCTTTGCGGACGGGCATAATTACGGTCGTCGAGTTTCCGCCACGCCCCTGCTCTGGCGGACTGGACTGGCGGCCGGCGTTAAAGCGTCCGTCTGCAGTGGCGAAATGCTTGGCCGCCGCCATCTCCTCATTGATGGCTTTTGAAATGGAAACTTCGCCCCTCTGCGATTTGGTCGGCTTCACATCGGCTGGCCTACCGAACGAGTCCTGCGAGACAGATCTCTTGCTGTGCTCCTTTGGTGGCGGCCAGGTGGCATACACTGGCTCCGGATACGTGGTACTCCTGGGCATCTTGTAATCATAGCGCTGCCCCTGGCTCTCGGGCGGCCCCACGCTGAACGGATTGAAGAGTATGCCCTCGTCATCCACAAACATGTTGGCTATGTGCTTAATAAACTGCCCCAGATATGTTAAGTATTTTCGCTTTGATTTTGATACAGGCTTACCTACAGTCTAGTTCTTCAAGTGATTAGTTGAGGAGGCTTGTGCGGATCTCCTTCTATGTGTTTCGAATGCCAAAGATGATCGATTACGTTTATCTATGCTTTAGCGCATTTTCTTTTTTCTGGGACACGACAAAATGTCTACACGATTGGAAATTTTTCAAGGAACTAAATGAAGGGAGTCATAAATCAATATCAACAAAACGTGCTCTAAATATACTAAACTAAATTAGTAGTCTGAGCTGCATACATCAAACGTTGGCAATGTTTGTATAGATACCCTGAATATACCCTGTAAAATATTGATATATATAAATGCATTGTTTCAGGGCAGTTGTTCAGATAATTCTGATTTCTTGGCAAGCATTTAGTCCATCAGAAAAATTCCCATTCAATTATTTGATAATAATCAATATATAGAGCGATTGACATATTATTTATTCTAATAATATTAATATTATAATTAAGTTTTCTTTTTTTTTTTTTTTGTGAAATGTAGCGATGGAAAAGGAAGGAAAGTATACAAAATTCAATTTTATTGAAAATCCTGTACAATTTACAGATACGTACAATAAAGCTGAAGCCTGAATGGAATTTAAATAAAAATAAATTAATAAATAAATAAAAAAAATATATAAATAAAAAATTAATATATAAAAAATATAAATGTATTTATTTATTTATTTTTATTTATGTATTGTTTTTTTTTTTTTTTTCTATGAAGGCTTCAAATTATAGGCTAATGATCATAAATATAAGAAATAAAAATATTTAAATAAACTCGTTCTGCGCTTGGTGTATATGTGTGAGAATATATTTTAAACTTAATGTCTCTAACTGGGATTAACAATATGCATACCCTTCTATGGACAAATAGACGGATAAATGGGCATATGGACATATCTAGATCAATAAAGTTTATTAAGATAAGGCACAGTTACACTCAGATCCAAGTCTCAATTACTTAAGAAAATGAAAATATAAAATTATACTTTTAAATACTAATCATCGAAAGCAGTCAAGCAGAGAGACATGCCTAGATGAGTTCAGCTTCTTGTTCTGATCGTAAATAAACACAGCAAATATATTCTTCGGCCTGTGTTACAGTATACATCTATTTAACCCACACAAATAATCAATGACTCTGGAGGCAACCGACTTTTGTTCTATTATTAGTTTATTATGGTTAAAATCTGGATTAAATCATTCAGCGCTTGCTCTTTGGCACTTTGGAATGCAGAATTTGTGTATGTATATGTGTATAGCATATATCCTATTTAAAATTTGTAGACACACGACGCGGTGCTTGTTGTTGTGTTCAGTCGTAATTAGCTTTCAGGCGCTTGGTCAGCTCAGCCGCCTTCTCGAAGAGAGTTTTTGACATCCTTAATGTGTCCCTCAGATCCCTTCGGAGCGAATCGGCCACTTTCTTCAGCGATGGCGTCACCCTGTTCAGTGTGTGCGATGTCCTCGACTCGCGGGACTCTTTAACCTTCAGCGTCGATCGAGATCGGGCACTGGATGTCAGCTCAGGCTGGAAGCTCGATCGGCTCTCCTGAGACCTCTGCGAAGCACTCACATAGCTCGCATGGCCTCCGGCATGCTCACGCCTGCTGGTGCGTGAGGACGAATGCTTGGGCTCACTTCTGGGCTGGTCGATCGATTGGGTCTTCGATCTGACCGATGCACGTGAGCTCTTCGGCTTGCCTCCTATGTGATAGTGTGATCCCTCAGGTATTTGCCTTTTGGAAGCGCTCATCTCCTCGTTGATCGCCTGCGAAACCGAGACTTTGCCCAGTCTCGATTCGGTCTTGCGGAGAGCGTCGGCGCTCGACTTGGTCAGGGTGGCCTGCGATACGGATCTGTTGGTGTGCTCCTTCGGCTTCGGCCAGGTGGCGTGTACAGGTGGCGGAAAGGATGGGGTGTCGGGTGCCGTATAGTTATACGGCGCTTTAGTGCCGGTTGGACCGATATTGAAGGGATCGAAGGGTTCATAGTCCTCGTCCATTATAAACATTTTGGCTAGCTTTAAAATAATTTCTTTTTGTTTTGGATACAATTCTACGAAATTAAACGACTTTCACACATTCACAATAGATCCAGGACAAAATGCTGGAGCACAAGCCCGTTTTCTGCGTGTTATCTAGCCAAAATTTAATTTATTTCGTGTTTATATTTTAGTGCATGTTTATCGACCCGGATTTCGATAAGTTCGTTTACACTACTATTCCACTGAAAATTTAAAATAAACTGAACTGAAAGTCGAACCTGAGAGGCGACTATGAAAGTGGAAACGACAGATCTCTCATGGCATGCTGAGCAGAATTATCGAATGAGTTACACTCGATATAAGGCGGATTTTTTGGGAACTACCTTCCTTCTATCAAAACTAAGTTGAATGAATATCATTTCAATTTAGGGTTTTCTATTATTTGGAATTTTTATTTATTTTTATTGGCAAGTACAGCAAATAGACTTTCCCAAGATTTCCATAGATATATCATATATAAGTACAGCGCAGATCAGATCAGTCAGGAATTCGTCAGAGTAGAGTGAAGCACTCTGACTATGTGATGTTGCTGTAGGCCTCGAGGCGATTGCATAGCTTCGTCGCCTTCAGGATTAGCGCCTCTGCTGTCTTTATGGACTGAGTCAGCTCCTTCCTGATGGAAGCCATGACAACCTTTAGCAGAGGCGGAGTATTGTCACCGTCTGATGTGGTGCCGCCTTTCACATAGACATTCATGTGAGCAGGAAACTGGCGGATAATTTTACGCGCCTTGCGGTGGTTTCTTATGGAGACTTGGCTTCTAGTGGCCGACCTCAAAATGTGGCAGGAGACGACCGACTCGGCGGTCTTTATAGACTCCTCTAGCTGCTTCCTGATCGAAACAACAACTGCTTTCAGCAATGCCGATCGCTTCGGATTTTTGCGCGAGTGTCGACGAGTTCTTAATGCGCCGAGGGCGCCGGAGTGACCTAAGTTCGATTCACTCTGCTCGAGGACAGGGGAGTTTGTTTCCGCATTAATATCTGTTGTAGACCCTATTGTATGATAGGACGACTGCTCCTTCAAAGTCGATTCAGTGAGCTCGACAGCGTGCTCCATTTCTATAGAATCTTGACCTCTTGTCGCAGTTCTTGATGCGTGGCCCGAGGGCTTTTCCTCTGCAGTCGATTCTGGGTGCTCGAGCTGGAGAGCTTTCATTTCATGATGATGAATTCCTTGGCTCTTAGCCGTGGACACTGATGGGTGACCTGAAGGCTCCTCATTCGAGCTAACTTTCGATTGCTGGCCGCCCTCTGCAGCTTGATTCGACCTCAAATCGATTAACGTCGCATATATGTCATTGTGTTGATCCCTCAAAATCTCTCTAGTTCTCATCGATGTGGCCGAAACCCTTGGCGCACCTAGCCTGCCGCCCGCCGACGCCCGTCGCCTGAGCACCGTACTCTTTTTGCGGGAACTCATTTCCGAGGTAGCACGAATATTGAACGAATTGAAGAGTACCTTGTTGTTAATCATATTAAGAAACGAACATAAACTTCATTAAAACTCGAAGTTAGTTAGTCTGCGGCAAATATTAGCACGTTGTGCACTCACAGTTTAATCCAGGGAAACAATTACACTCACGATTTATCTCTGAAGGGTATAGCCAAAATATTTCTAAACAACTAAATTTTGATTGAATTTCATAGCCCTGGATTTCTACTGTGTTCTGTGCCAAAGTCAAAAACGAACTGAATTCAATTGCCCTCAAAGTGCTCCGCTCCAAAGTCGAATGTGAGCATTAACGTCTTTCACATGGAATACTATGTAAGTCATGAAACAGCTTCGGTTTTTGGTATGTACATATGAATATATACTTACACGGAATGACAGTGTCTGCCTGTGTAAGCTCTTTGGCATTAGACAAAAGAAATATTCAATTCAATTCATTAGACTAAACGCCTTCTCGAGGCTCTCTTGTCGCGTCAGCGGACTCCTGCTTGAGAATATTTTAATTAAAAAAGCCAAAACACCGACATTTGAGCCGCACATATTGTAATCAATGTAGCCAAGTCTTCGAATGTACGTGCTGATAAGGCAGTTGCCAGACAAAAGGCAGCCACTGTCTCTGGCTGGCAGGAGGCTCTTGACAATTTACTTGCTGCATGGGACAAATTAATGAGTTCTTGCACTCACTGTGTGTGTGTGCGAGTGTGCGGGTGTGCGGGTGTGCGGGTGTGTAACTCTTTTGTTGTTTCATCTCTGTCAAGTATTTGTCAAGCATTTATATATGTATGTATGTGCGCATATGTAATAGGCATTGCTATTTACTTCGTCACATTGCTTTGAAAGATATTCAGGGCAAACGAATGCCAGTTGAAAAGTATTCATCAAGCCATTGCCACATGCAGGCTTTTATTTTATTTAGTTGCTAAATCAGTTAGTGTAATTATAAATTCGGCATTAACTTCGAAAAAATTGAAATAATGGCTAAATACCAGAGACCTAATCCAACGAATTCATTTCAGCAAGCATCGGGCGACTGCATTGGCACCGATATCTACGGCAATGGACTGGTCTTTGATAACCAAAGATATCCCTTCCGGTTGGATAGGATGTCAATGCAACCGCCAGCAGTTAGCGTCTCACAATACAAGTCCCAGCTGGACTTGCCCCGGCACACCATCTCCAGGGCAGCAATACGGCGAGAACAACGGATGCCACAGCCTCGAGCAGCTCAGGCGCCACAAGCCATGTCCCGCTTCCCGCCCCAGTCCCAGTCCCTGTACGTGCACCAGAAACAGCAGCAGCAGCAGCAGCAGCAGACGCCAATGCGGCCAGAGCAACAGCAGCAGCAACAACAGAAACACCAACAGCAACAGGAACAGCAAGAGCAACAGCAACAGCAGCAGCTACGGCAACAACAGCTACAGCTGCAGCAACAGCTTCTTCAGTTCCAGCAGCAGCAGCAACAGCAGCGACAGCAGCAGCTACAGCAGCAGTTACGACAACAACAAATGTACGGTAACTGGTGCAGCAATACACAAGCTTTTCCCAACAATCCATTGTCACAAGTCTATAATTACGGAGCGAATCCACTCAGCTCAAGTTTTTGGCCTGGTTACACTATGATCACATCCCCAGATTCGAGTATACCCTTCGCCTTCGGCTTAGGACCCACAGATGTAAATGAAATCAGTAATACCATTCTTTAAGTTAAATATATTTATGCGGTGCTTTCGGTCTATTTAACTAACGGAGTTTCGCTGCAAAGCTGTTTCTCTTTCATTACATTTCCTAGATTGACCATAATTTAAATCATCTCTACATATATACATATACATATATCATGGCCGCAAGCCTCGACAGAGTTTCGTGTAACCCTTACTTACCGTTTGCACATCCTCATCGCAGCAGGATTCGGGCGAGTGGCATTTAGTGGTGAATTTCCGTCTTAGTTGCCAACGAATGCCATACGTGACATTTTTCAAATTCTGTTTTTAGCATTCCTTAATCGAGCCACATACATATATACACTTTATATATATATATATAGTGATGTGTGTGTGTGTGTGTGTGTGTGTGTGTGGAAATGGAAATGGCATGATATCTGGATACGAGCAGGCGTTAGACAGCCACCTTCCAGTGGTTTTTGCTCTGGCCACGTGTGCCACTGTCTCTGTCTCTGACGTTTTCTCATTTATAGATTTTTCTAATTATTTTCCCTCTGAGCAGAGCTGCGCAGTTATTTTTAATATTCGTCGAGCATTTTGCGAATAATTTAAAGACCTTTCACCTCTCATTTCGCCTTTGAAGTCTAAGTAAAAACAAATGCAATAAACCAGGAAATCCCATTCTCAATTGAATTCAATTATTTTTATTGATAACTCGCAACAGAAGAGATATTTACAATCCAATTAATTTCAAATTAAAGTCTAATAAACCATAATTTAAACACACACTAAAGAAATTAAATACAGAAAATAATTAATAAAAATTATAAATATTTTTGCAATATACATATATGTTTATATTTGAAGTAGTTAAAGCAGTACATTTGAAAAATTAAAGAATTTATATTTATCAAATTGTAAAAATATGTAGATACATATAAATTTATTTAATTATTAAATAATTGCTCGGTAATAGCTAAAAAAAGCAAAATATATTTCAAGCATAAAGTAAATGAAAATTTGGGAAATCTTTTTGCACTTGCACACAGAAATCAATTAAAACTTTGGCCCCAACTCATTTACATAAATAAACCAAGCTGAGCATAGCAGATTATCTAATAATTAATAGCATACGCCCGATGTCTTTGGCTTATTCAGCTTCTTATGTCACAGCAATGTCTAATGCTGTCAAGTGCTCCACTTAAAAGGACTCAAAGCGAAAGTTGAAAGAGCGGCTCAAACGCTGCTGCGGCGCACAGACGACGCAACTTTGTCTAATGATGATCCCTAAAGTCAACTTGCTAAAGTAACAAGAGCTCACAAACACACGCACGCAAGCACCCATAAGCACACACACACACACACACGCACATAGAGATAAGCTTACAGACACGGCTACTGCGCTGCTCATAAGCACACAATGGTATTAACGCCATAATTCGTAAGTTACAATATACACATTCACACACACACACACACACACACACATGCGCACCGCAAAAGGATTAAGTTATATTAAAGTTGTGAACGTTGCATTTTAACTAAGTTTTGCACGCTGTGGCCCTGTGGCGAAGGCAGTGGCTGCTTTTGTGCCTTTGACACTTTTGGCTTATGGTGAATGCGAAATGGCGTCAATAAGTGCGTTGCAGCCAAGCTCCAAGTTGAGGCAGCCAAAGAGTATGCTATGCAAATTTAATGCCAATAATAATAATAATAGTAAGCATAATAATAATAGTAATAATAATAGCTCGGCACATACATATTGTATTTACCCAACAGACTCAAGTCCGAAATATGACAACAATTTCACCCGAGGCGCTGGCAGCGCCGCAGCCACAGCTTTCGCCTGCTTTTACTCTGTGGCATAATAAATTTTTTAAATTTATACCGTATTTTTAAAAGGTAGAAAGAGTATGAAAGAGTATAAAGCAGAGCAGTTCATATATCGCAAGCCTTTGAAATCTTTTTGCCAGCATTTTTTGTTCAGTTTACTGCATATTGGATTGGGAGAAACGACTTTTAGTTATTTATATATTTGGATACCACATATTTGACTAAATTTACAGGCCGTACAGAAAATGTATGTAATATTAACTAGAGTTGTTTGGTAACTCCAGAAATTTGACTCTTCTCTATTAATTTTTTCAAAATACTACCCAAAGTATATATCTCTAAATGAAAGAGAAATATAATCGAAGAAATGCATAAAAAGAGAGAGATTTAAGACTATTTAGTATATTTTTAAATCTTTTATGTACAGTCCATCTAGTATCTTTCTCATATATCATCTATGTACGTCTCTCATTTATTTTTTCATATATTTCTAAATATTCTTTTTTATATTGCATACGTACGTCCTATATCTCTCTTATATTTTTATATTTCTCTAAATATTACATCTCATATCTATATTTCTCTTATATTTTGCTTATATCCTATATGTGCATAATTTCTCTTTTCTTACTTTTTTTGCTACTTCGTGTTTAATATCTTTCTTCTCATATTTATTCTCTATCTTTCTTATATCTGTCCAAAATCTATTATAACTCTTCTCAAATCTTTTCTCCACCAACTCCCCATATATCTTCTCATATTGTTCAACTTAAGCATATAGCTCGTTTATATCACTCCTCAAATCTGTCTTCCAATCTCCTCACATAGCTTTTCTTATGTCTCTCGTATGTATCTCTTCTTTTATTCACATTCTTTAATTCTATTCTTTTTCCTCAAATACCCACTCTTTGCACCCGTAGAGTATTTGCTCTTCGGCTATTATTAGCGACAGACAAATGTCTTTATATACAGATTTTCAGCTGCAGCCGCCGATGACCCGTGGTGGTGCATTCTGCGTGAAGTTACAGGTCAAGTATTCACTTTTATACCTGTCCTCCTCTTTTCTCTCTCTTCATTTTCTTTTCTCTCTCTCTCTTTCTCGCTCTTTCACTCTGCTATCCTGCCCTGACGTTATATATTTTTAGCGTGTGCGCATTTTTATGGGCAAACTTTGCTGAAAGTTTTTAAATTTACAAAGCAAGAAAACAAAAAACAAAAGGCGAACGGTCAAATATGAAAAGAGCTGCACGAAAAATGAATTCAAATAAATTGCATTTCTTCTGCTGTTAGTTTTGCGTATGGCTCACTCGGTTTATAGGCACTTGGTCAAGTATTGAGCGACTGCATTTAATTACTCTCGCGCCGCTGAACATTGCTTTTAATTGTTTTGCTTTTTGCATTTCGCATTTCGCTTGTAATTTGCATTTTGAGCACTTTCGCTTGGAGCAGAGCTGAAATTAGCCGCAGCTCTTAAGGATTATTGCACTCGGCTGGCTCTGCAGCTGAGGCTGTCATAAACATTTTGGCGATTTGATCTTTAAGAAACCATATAATACTTAGGATGCCCACTTTCAAGTGTGAAGCGTGCTTTTTAACCATTTACCGACGCATGCGATGTCTAATAAAACTTATGTGTGTGTACATGCGTGTGCGTGTGTGTGTGTGTTTATGTTTGAGAGCCATAAAAGTCTCAAATACACACTCACATAAATGCGGTCTTTGGTAGGGCTTTGCTTAGCCCAGTCGAGTCAACTTGTTGAAGTGTTTACTGTTTCAGATCCCGCCGTGTTGTCATCTAAATACATAAAACACTTCCCCCAAATAAACTTGCCATTGCAAATAGCTAAACTGAGAGCAAACTCATCAAGCTTTATCTAGCTACTGAGCATAAACCAAACGCAAAGCCCGCTTCTGCCGTGTTCTCCTTCAAATATGGTTTTATGTCTTTTGAAATGAATTTCATAAAAAGAGTAAATGCAGAGGCACGCTTGAGGCTGAAGAGTCTAATTCTGCTTTAGAATATAGCTTAAATTTGCAGATCATATGATAGTAAAAATATCAACTCTAAATGGGTTTGCATTCTAACTAATCACAAAGTTTTTGATGTACGCAATGAGGAATGTCTTTAATATATACTCCAAGTAATATACATATCTAGAGGGTATTCCTATGTTGGTTGATTATCATCGTCCACCAGCAAATTAACATCGGAATACTTGATTTTATCGAGTTCAGTATAGACTCGCTTGGACATGGTTATCTCAGGATACTGTGAGAAGGGCAATTTGCTATCATTTATAGCATATTATTATATGTTTATATACCATACCATTTTGGCCACTTTCCAGCAGTTTAGAGCCGTCTTATTGCGACCCAGGCGCAAGTTAATCGTCGCCAAGAATCCCCACGAATCGGGCATATAGATGTCAGCCTCTGTGCTGCGAGCTAGATAGACAATGGCATCCTCAAGGCGATTCAACTGCAAGGGATTAAATATGAAATGAATAAGATTTTTGCATGAAAATATGAGTATCATCATAAATATAATAAAATATACTATACACTTCACTTACATAGTACAGAGTCAATCCCATGCCATAGTTGGTCATGTAGTTCTTCTCCGTCTTGGCAGCGGGCACGCACAGCTCGTAGGCCTGCAGGGCGAGCTCAAAGTCCTCGCACTCGAAGCTCAGGCGGGCCAGACGCAGGTAGCTCAGATAGAACATGGCCAAGGTCGATGTGTTCTCCTTATCGATCGTGAGCAGCTCCTTAAAGCATTCGATGGCGTTCAGGTAGCGTTGCCGTGAGTACTCCACGTTGCCGTTGATGTGCGCTTGAAAATATTTCTGTTGGCCAACACTGAAGAAACTCTGGCAGCAATATCTTAAGCGGCACATCCGATACTCACCATCATCAGGCCGCGTTCGCTGTCGTCTGTGGGTAGTTGGCGCACTTGGAACAGCTCGTCGATTTGACCCTGCAGCATCATCAGCGTGGTGGTCACCAAATACGTTTCGATGGGCGGAAACTCGCCGGCGATGTGGTTGTAAACGGTCTCGGCGAACGCATAGGCGCCCAAGTTGGCGAACGTCCTGAAAACCTCATAGAACTTGATGACATGCACGCTCTTGTCCGTCAGATCGAATTTCATGGGCATGAATGTCTCGTAGAGCGGCCGTGGTGTCAGGGGCATTGACCTGCTGGGCACATTATAGAGACTTTCGTACCGCCAGCGCGTATACTCCATGCCCGGCAAGTAGTTCTTCTCCCGGTAATAGCAGTAGAGCAGTATCCAGGCCTCGCAGTCCAAGTTGTTGGCTGTGGCGAAGGCGCAGAGATTGGCCATCATATTGCTGTAGGCCTGGCGCGGCTTCTTTAGCTCGGCGGCTTCCGTCTCCGCCTCCAGCTCCAGCTCCAGCTGCATATCTGGCGGCATCTCCTCCATTTCCCGCTCCTGCTCCAGCTCCGACTGCATCTCGATTTGATAGTCAATGTAGAGCTTCAGCAAGTTGCTGAAAAGAAAGAAAAGTTATTACCATTGCTGGATTCATGTGCGAATATTCAACTACTGACACAAAGTATTCGCCATTCCAATTGTACTCCATCTGGCTGAGCAAGTAGGCCGTGGCGTGCTTAAAGTTGAGAGTCTGCACAGAGTTGAGGAACACATAGAAGTTAAACATCATTTTGCAGGTGCAGGCCGACTTCAGCTCAGCGAATAGCTGCTTGGCCAGCACACAGTCGCCCACCATGCACAGGTTGCGATGCTCGTCCAAGAGGCGACGCATGCGCTGAAGATCGCGCTCCTTGTTGAGCACACAGTTGCCCAGAGCCTCCCAGCCACAGTCGTTCAGGATTCGCACAATGCGTTCCATGAGTTCTTTGTGCATGTGGGTCAGCATCTCCTGAGTGGACAGAGCGAAGGGATTACAATAGAGAGAGACAGAAAGGGAGAGACAGTAAGAGAGGCAAATAGAAAGAGAGGAAGAGATAGGTTTACTCCATAGTCTTGATTACAATAGAGAGATACAGAGAGAGAGAGAGTGGTTGGTTGGTTGACAGAGGGGGAGGGTAGACAGGCAGACAGAAAGTCAATATTCATTATAATAGAGATAGAGAGAGAGAGAGAGAGAGAGGCAGAGAGGAACAAAAGAGAGAGGGAGAGATACGCTTACTCTACGGTCAGTACAATAGATATATATAGTATATAGATAGAGGGAGATGAAGAGGGAGAACAAAAGAGAGGGATCAAGAGATAATCAGGAGTTAACGTACTAGGGAAAAGAGCGAGATAGAGAGAGAGAGCGCTTTATTTACTTACCCGAAACTCGATGTTCGTCTTGGTAGGAATGCGCACATTGAAGTCGTTGGCACAGATGTTGATGAGTAAGTTGCTCAGATTGCCCAGGGTGCAGCAGAAGTAGTTGCGTCGCTCGTCCACGCTCGTCAGATCGTTTTTGATGATGTAGCTGATTACGTCCTTGATCAGCTCGTCAAAGCGTCGATACAGCTCCTTCAGGACATCTCGACTATTCGTGTCCACAAACGGATTAACTGTGAAGCAGCGACACAGCTGACCCGCCTTCAGGTGGCTCTCATTATAGGTTTCCAGCGCCGTATTGCGCGTGCTCAGCGTTTGGAAGAAGCACAGCTTCACGATGGCAAACATGGGCAGGGCAGGAGCCCCCACACTTGTCATTCGAAATGTCTTTCTAGTGCTACGCCTTTCCGCCGGACTGAGCACAGAGGCGAGTCGGCAGGCGTTCACTGTGGAGGAATTAAGCTGGCATCGAGTTCATCTGGTTTATCAAACATTTGCTTACATACCATCTGGATATCCAAAGACGCTTAGATTTATGGCGCCCTCATACAGGACCTTGGCCGGATCTGTATCGTAGAGCTGGAGCAGCAGCTCGTAGTCATTGTTCACGACGGCCGCCTCGAGTATGTCCTGCATCTCCTCGGTGAGGATATAGCGATGCATCGAGTTGCTGACCAGCGCACTGTCAACGAAGGGATTGATCTTTTCCAGCTGGAAGTCGACGCCCTCGGTTTTGAGCAAGCGCTGCAGTATGCGCTGAATGGGAACGCGCAGACTCGTTTCCATCTGAACATTGACCAGGCCGGGCTCCCCTTTCTTCAAGAGGTCGCGTTTGATGCTCTCCCACACAATGACGGTGCTCTGATCGTTGATGATCTGCGAGTTGAAGCTGAAGAAGTCGCACAGGGGCAGCACCTCGACGGGCTCCTCGTCCCCGACTCTCAGGGAGCGTAGGGAGATGCTCATGCCCAGGTCGGCGGCTCGCGAGTGCATCCCCTCGGACGCATTGTAGATGGACTCGAGCGTAATGAAGGCAACGTTGGAGAAGTGGACGTGCTTCAGTATCGGCAGTATGGAGTACATGTGCCAGTTGCTTGTGGTGGTGATCTTCTGGGTCGTTTCGGTCTGGAGGTTCCTGTGGTATTCCGGGTAGAGCATGATCTGCACGTTGTGAATGAAGCGTTTGCGCTGGAACAGCTGCAGCAAATCGCAGTGTCCGCGCGACACGAACTCAAGGGATTCCTCAACGTATTCGCCTTCGTCCTCTTCCTCCACATCGGCTTCGGCCTCGCCTTGGCCGTTGTCCTCGCCCTCGGCCTCAGTGTCAATGGTGTCATTGACAATGGCTGCGACCGCGTCCCCGCCAGCTGCATCGACTGGCTTCTTCTCCGACTTGAAGAGCCACGCAGAGGCGTCGCCCCGCACTTTGCTCACAGTGATCAACTCGTCCTTGCGATGGCGCGGAATGCGCTGGTACAGCGTGATCACCAGCGGATTATCACTGAACGTATTCATGTCCTCCAGATTGTCCTGCATGATGCCCATCGCAAAGGCCGGCCTGCCCAGCTGGAATTCGCTCTCGTAGATGATCGTCTCCTGGGTGTAGTGATCGCACATCTTCTGCAGCGTGTTCTTCGCATGGTGCAGATGCAGCTCCAGCGGATACGAGACCACCGGCATGTTCACTATGTCCACCAGCTGCAGGTAGAGGAAGACCCGTTGCGGGAAGGGCTTCGCGTCTAGACGTGCTCCCACCATCGAGCGCTTGCTCCCGAGCTGCGAGCGCTTCGATTTGCGCTTTGGCTGCACTTTGCCCGATTTGCGAGACTCCATTTGTTGGGCTTGATCAAATTATAATACGGAATGATTCCGGTTCTATTAGCTCCTACAAGTGTGAGCTCATTTTCTGTGTGTACTGTGTAGCTAAAGTTTTTCAGCCTCATCCCGAAAAACTTTCTATATAGGCAGCACTATAAATCTGTAGCAGATGCCCACATTTTTCTTACACCTTGCGATCTGCGTAATGAAAATTAAATATTTAAGCATACCTACTTGGTCTTGCTCTTTATGTACACATATACTTATGTATGTATATATTTAGAATGTGTTTAGTTATTACATAAGGTTGGCTCGTACGCTCTCGCTTACACGTCGAGCACGCACTTGTCAAAAATGTAACCACAAAACAGCAACATCAACAGCACGTACAGCGACAACAACAACAACAAGACTGCGACAATGCATTTTGGCCAAGGCCAAACCAACAGCAGCATCAGCAACACCACCGACAACAACAGCAACAACAACAACAACCTAGACACGTACTTGAACCTTTTTGTCCAACACTCAACTCTCGACAGGTGTTTGTAGCTGTAGTTCCCATCGTTATCATACGCAAGGTAGTCCAGCTAGATGAAACTCGTTGTGACAGCATCCGAATTAGCTAACAGGAAAGCTGAAACTATATAGCAGTATATAATAAATGTCTATAGTAAATCTTAGTAATAATAGTCTTTAAATACATTGAGAAAATATTAACGTAGGGCATACGAAAGTCGTCTAGGCTTTCGGCTCTTATGGCTGTTTGTTTTTGTATGTTTTGTTTGCCAGGTGGCGAGTGCTCTAAAATCCGCTTTGACAGCTCGCCTGTCAGCTGAGCCCAACCAAAACGGTCGCCTGTGGTGCGGTATGTATGCATGTGTGTGTGTGTGTGTGTGGGCGTGTTTGTAGGCGTGCGTGTGTGCTGTTTGGCTGGTTGTTTACTATTTTGTTGGAACTCCAAGCAACATATGCTAATGACTCTGCAGCCAGTGTTGGTGCCGTCACAGTTGGGGGCCTGGGGGCCTGGGGTACTGTAGCAGGCCACTCAGCTGGAGGCTTTCAGCTAGTTTAAGGCCAACTGGGCACCCACACACACACACACACACACATACACATTGGCTTCATCAAAATGAAATTTGCTGGCAAACACATAACGTAAAAGTACTTGGCAGGTACGCATCAAGCTCAAAGGCTTTAAAATGCGCTTTTAGTTGCAGCACTCGCTTAATGTGGCTCGTATGCAAATCAATGCTTTGTCCTGGCTTCATCACGCATACGCCATGCGGCAGAGCCTTTGCACCTGACGCAACAAAATCAATTAGACACTCGCATGCGAGGCATTTGCAATTGCACAACACGGCCGGCTGAACAACAATTGCAATTTAATGTGCTGCCATTGCCTGCTAATGATAATGTTGTTATGTGCCTATTATCGTTGTTGTCTCTCTTGTTTCCATGCCAGGGCAGCTGGAGGCGGAGCGGCATTCATTTGCATTTCAATGTAAAAGCTGCTCTTGGATTGCACAGCTGCTATCTCTCACTCTCTCCCTCTCTCTCTCTCTCTCTCTCTCTCTCTCTCGATAGACTTCTTAAAGTTTTCTCTGCTGCCTTGACATATGTCATGCATTGCAGCACAAGCTAGTTTCATTTAAAAACTCTGCCATGCGCTGACCCAGTTTCGAGAGTAAACCATAAACTCTGGCCAACTGCAGCCCTACCGATGCAAACAATCAACTTGGCTAGAGCAGGAGCAGCAGCACGAGTAGGGGGAGGAGCAGCAGCAGCAGCAGCAAAGCAAGTGCAACCTCAAGCAATTTCTAATCAAAATCTGTTAGTAAACGTGAGCGTAGCAGCTTATGTGAAAATGCCAGCAAATCTGTTCAAAGCAGATCAAGTTAATACCAAAATAGCTGAGCTCAGCGAAAACAGAAACCGCAAAAACCGCACATAACTCTACGCTGAAAGCTAATCATATACGCACACTCACACACACGTGTGCCGTAGAGGTTTTTGATAAAAAAAAAAAAAAAATAAGAAAAAACATGTGCGAAATATGTGCTAAAAAATTTCACAACAAAAAACTAACAGCTGTGTCGCTTCGCCTTTGTTCGGCCTGGCCCGAAAGTATGCAAAAGATTTTGCAGCTGCCGTGCGGCAAATGAATTTAACAAAGCTAACGTTAAATTTACACCGGCTGCAAGACTTGGCCGGGTCGGGGGGATGGGGCTGTTCAGGTTTTTCGGCTGCTGGCGGCATGAAATTTTCATTTGAAATTGAATATGGAAAAAGCGGCGCTCGACGCTCGACGACAGCTGCTGCAATTGACAATTATTATTATTGCTCAGTGCGAAGTGAAAAGCCGCACCGCGCCGCACCAAAGCCAGCTGGCAACTGGCAACTGGCAGTTGGTAGCAGACATCAGGCATCAGGCAACATGGCTTGGTATTCATATGATGGCCGTGCAGCCCATAGCCAAACTCCAAATTGCCTCGTTGGCTTTCATAAAATCCAATGTACGCATTAAAATCATTTAAATTCTATTGTTTTTTCCTTTCGTTTCACATATGCATTGTTTTTATTTTATATCCCCATTTTTCTTCATCCTCCTCTTTTTTGTTTTTGGTTTTTCATTTTTGTCTCGCCCAGACACACGAGCTGGCGGGCCGAGGGGGCGGGGCTGGCCCACAAATGCCACGTAAGCTGTTTTCGTTACGGCTTTTGGTGATATCAGCAAATGCATATTTAATGGCTTACGCGGCGTATGAGCAATGCGAGATGCGTATTATCTGACGCGATATGCTTTTCGCCCAAAAATTTAATGGCTCTCAAAGCGCCGTAACTCAATGCAATTAAATCGGGACATTCTAATGAGTTGATTTGTGCGTAATATTAGAAGCGAAAGCCGCTTCGATTTTAGAGACAATTTGTGAAATGCTTGAAAATATCGATGAATATTAAAAAGTTTTGTGGAATATTGAAACAAAGACTGGAGGTGATTCCAATTGAATTATTTTGAATGAATTGAAAGAAATTGGGGAAGAATTCAAGAGTAGATTTGCAATGGATGCTGACCAGGCGAGATAATAACAATTACAATAACTATATTTAAGCAGCATTTATCGCCATCGATAGCAAAATTTCTTTTTAATATTCTGCAAGATTTGCCTACATTAGTAGAAATGTCCACCCAAATGCTCAAATATAAATTGGTTAATATGTACATATTCCAAATTATGAACAAGCAAGACTAATGCTATTTTCAATTGTTAGATCTAAGTAGCTGTTAGAGCTATCGATAACATTGTATTTTTTGATTATTTAGTAAAGTTATCCATTTTGCAATCATTTATATTTTCAATCAATATTTAAGCTTTATTATATTGATTTTAATTTATTTTATTTTTATTTTTCAAAACGTTTCTTATCCATAATTATTCTCTTTTAACTATTAACTTATCCCTAATATACGCTTTCATTTTAGTCAATTAATTTCAACCAACAAAATATTCCTTTCTCTATGCTCAAGCATTTATCCACGCCCTTTTCGCCTTCCATTATTTGAGTTTTATTTTTGCCCAAATGCAGAAGTATTGTTCGCCTTAGCCTGACGCCTGTATGTTTGCCAAAACGTCAAAAGCTCCAAGCGACGTTTGCACTCCGCCGCCACCTGCCCGCGTCCTGCTGCTGTCAGAGCTCTGCAAATGCTCGGCGTCGGTCACAGAAAGGGTAAAGCTGGTGAATTGAGGAACGAGTCTGGCTTGTTTGCATAATGCGAAGCAGTCAACAGCCAGCGCACACACACACACACACACACACACAGACAGGCACACCCAGCCGCCCACAATTGTGACATAAAAATGCTGCGGGTTTTATTTTACAATTCCATACGTTGTACTTTTGCTCAGGCAAGGAATTTTATGCTGACAGCAGCGAAATCGTTTTGGTAAGCAAAAAGGATTTTCGCTGTTGTTGTTAACGCTTTTTGCGTTGATTTGTTCGTTGATTTGCGTAAAGGCTGCCGCTGCTGCCGCAACAGCAGGCGTAAAGTCGCGTTAAGCAAACGTAAAAAGCAAATCCCTTCGCCGTATGCCAGGTCGCAACGTTATGGCCAAGTCTTTCATTTGTCGCATTTATAAATTATTTAAAGTGTCGCTCTCCGCCTCGCTGCCCTCGCTGCTCTCTGCTTGAGGCAGTTAGTCAGCGTTGTCTCTCTCTCTCTCTCTCTCTCTCTCTTTCTCTGTGTATGCGCTGAGTTGACGTATGCATCTGCCTCTGTCTCTGTGTGTGTATGCATCATTGACCTCATGACCCCAAAAGGGCGCTCGCACACATTCAACATTTATAGTAGACAAGCTGGTCCAGTGACATGACAAAACCATAAACAGTGGCTAAACAAGGTGCTTAAATTATGCCACAAGATCTCAAAACTGGCTGTAAATAACAAGCCAGACCGTACAGCAGCAGAGCGTGAGGGGAGGGGGGGGAGAGGTCTACTGTGGGCAGTCGTCCCACCATTCATATTTATGGCTGTAGATGAGTGTGCTGTCGGAGTCTGCACCTCTCACACTGCCAGCAGCAGCAGCAGTGACATACGATGGGCATGCGTCGCCTGCCACAAAATGTTGCCACTTTGGTGACACCCCCCCCCCCCCCCCTTCCACTTCCCTATTCTTACTTGTCCGGGCTTGTTGCTAGTTGTTGGTCTCACGCTTGGATGGCTTTGGTTTTGAGCAATCAACGCGCAACTGTATGTATGGCTGTCTCTCTTACCCTCATACTATCTCTCTCTCACTCTCTGTGTGTGTGGCAGTTGTATATGTTTACTTAACGCTATTCAGCTGCCAACTGTTCGTGCTCATATATGAATATCAATTGCTTTTGATGCAGGCACTGATGCAAATGTCGCTCTCAAGCAGCTCTCAAGCTGCACGACCTCAAGTTACCCTGGATGAGAAATTGTTATACACAGAATGTTAATTTACATATGTTAAAAGTGCCAGCAGTTGACAGAGTAAGCTGAATCTTTCTTCATCAATCTCAAATAAATCTCGTTATAATTTTCCATTTATATAATCCAATTAAATATGCTTAATTGCAGGGTATGCGGCGCTATTCATTGTCATGCAACTGCTGATTGTGTGATTTGATTTACACGAAATTCCAATTCGGTTTATTGAGCACAGCGCTGAGCGCTTAAAGTTGCGCAAAATGCTGAAAATTATGCAGAATTTGATTGCATCTAGTTTCGAGTACAGTTTTAAGCTCACCCGGAATCCAATTAAGCGAGTTGTTTAGTTTGGGTAACAGGTTCATCGCCTCCTACATAAATAGAGACAGCAACAACATGACGAACATAAAATACTATCTAGTGTATAAACTTTAAGGTCAGCTCTTGATTCGCATGTCGAAAAAGGTTCAATAAGTTTTTGGTCTAAACTAGACGGGGGTGGGAGGGTTGGGCTTGGGTCCCAGTGTGAAGGGCGGCTGGCACTTTGGCTATTTGAGTGCCGTCGGACTGTGTTTGTTTACCTGGCTGGCCAGCTTGTTTCCTTCCTGTGAGTGACATGGCCACATGGACAGGACGAAAAACGATTTTAATTAAAATCGGATTTGGCATCGACGATTTCCGGGAATTTAATTGCATGTCGAATGACATTTGTTTACACTCGCACGTGGACGACTCGTCGCCCGAGCAATCTCATCCATCTATCTTTGATCTCAAGACGCCACAATAGTTGTCAGCCAAGGTTTACACTTTGTCTGCCACACAATAGCAACAACAGGTAGCTCAGGTGTGTGAAACTCGCAGCCAGCTGAATAAATAATATAAAAAAAAAATTCATAAATTAATGCTCGAGCGCCTCTTGACACACGGATGTTGGCAGCCGGAAGTGAGTGTGGATCTCTCTGAGTGCGTATGTCAGTGTGTGTGTGTGTGTGAGTATTTCTTTGTTCGCACTTGAGCAGAAATATTTAAATGACAGCCCAAGTTTTTACTTTAAATACGCTTCAACTGTAAATTTCTGTATTTTTTTTCTATTCTATTTAGCATAATTTATAAATTTATTTTTGCTATCCAAACTCAATTTAGTTGTTACGCCACTGCAAATTTTGAATTGATATTGAAATTTGAGGACGGACACCTTTTGGGACTTCCGCTCGTGTGGCTACGCGTCTGCGTCTGTCAGATTCACACATCCGTATCCTTTTCCGTTTGAGGCAATAATAAACAGTTTCCGTCAGTTGTTTGACATATCTGCAAGCTGAAATCAGTTTGTGTGCTTAATGATATGTATAAACCTAGAGCAAACACGAACCCTTTTGCAACCCTCGCCTTCCCTCCCACTCACGCTCTGCCACGTGTAGCTGCGAGGGCAGGAACGACAGCGTTCGACTCCCTGGTCAAATATAAAACGTCACTGCGGTTATTGCTTGATTAATTTCCGGTCAAATGGCAAGAGACACTAATGACTATTTAATGTTACAATTTACACTCTATTGATTTGTCACTCTCACTTTCTCTCTCTCTCTCTCTCTCACTCTCTCTTTCTCTTTTGTGTGTGTCTGGCTGTCATTGTAAACAGAGCATTATGCTGTCCTCTGCAGGCTTTGAGCTGCCTCGCCACTTACAGCGAGATGAATTACCAGAATTCTAGGAAGACAGCTGAGAAGGAAGGCAGCATGGTCTTTACTCCTATTTCTGCTACTGTATGTGTCACTTTAAAGAGCAGCAGACATCAACTGCGAAGAGCTCTTAAAATCTGCTACTCTTTGCTGCTATTTGGAATTCATAGTAGCACATTCAGTTTTTTTAGTAATTTGAGTTATTAGGCTACAAAAATTTATAATATTAAAATGAATTGATTAACTATTGACATTTTAATTTAAATTTAAAAAATACACACACACATTTTAATTAAAATTATTTTTTACGCTGTTGCTCAAATGAAATAAAAAACATTAATTGTTTTGTCGCTTTTTGTATGAATTTGAATTATGGCGTTGGGCATGCTAATAAATTGTAAGCGCCGCTTGCAAATAATAATAATCGTTTTCAAATTATAAATAATATCGTCAATAAGCGAATATTATAGAAAAATAATTTAAATTTCATTTGCACTTGATGTATGCAGCGTAATATTTTTTTGCGAAAGTGCATAGCGTTTCTTTCATCCTATAAATTTAATAAACAAAAATTAAATAATGTAAAAAAAAAATGAATACAAAATTTCATATGTTGAGTAACTGTCTTACTCAGTTTAAGCTAGAACGAATTTAATTTTTGCACAATTTATTAATGATATAATGCAATTATTCTGTTTGCCGTTTGTATGCAAACATAAAGTAGTGCACATTCTCCCTATCTCTCTCTCTCTCTCTCTCTCTCTCTCTCTGTGTGTGTGTCCCTTTCTCGTTCTGCTTCTGTGTGGTGTATCATCATTAATATGGATGTAGCTTACACAAATAGAAATATTTCTAGCAGCTCCACGATTCTTATTTCAATATTGACTTTTTCAGAAACTTCTAACGTAAGCCCCAAGCAGAGCAAAATTTTATTTTGCTTAGTTTACTTTGCTCTAATTGCAGTTTTTGCTTAAGTAAGAAGCTCAGCTTTTGCTGCAAATCCCTTTCAACTAATTGGCATTCATTATAATCGCATGTAAGTCTGCTAAAACTGAGACATATATCCATATATAACAATTGCTAGGCGTGCACACTCTTAGGCAAGGCTTACAGGACGATTTAAAATGCTACGATAACTTTTGCACATGGCTCTAGCCCCAAACTATGCATTTTTCCGACTGAATGCAACTGCCACAGAATTGGAGAGAGGCAGCTGAAGGCCTGGCTTTGCATTGCGGTGCCTGTCACAGTCGTAGCTGGCTCTGACTCTGACTCTGGCTCTGGCTTTGGTGGTCAGTGGGCGTTGGTCGTTGGCAGCAGTCAGAGCTAATATTTTGCTGAATTATCTCGTCATATTTGAAGCTGCAATTGCTGGTCCATGGCCAGAGGACACAAACATGCAAATAACTGCTAGCTGAACTCCAAATTGTAGTATGTCAGAGCTGAAATTGTGCCCGAGCTGTGGATGCTAATTCACAAGAAATGCCTTCAAATGCTATACAGAGTGAGTGAGTGGGAGAGACACCCAACTTATATATCTACGGAGCAGACGTCGCTCATAGTTCATCATGTCGAACATTTGGTTTTCATATCACGTATTTTATTACATCGTTATTCATGACATTCGGCTCGGGCCGTATGAATTTCAGCAAGAGGCAAGTTTCTCAGCGCACACACTCGGCCCGCTGCTCGAGCATATTCAAAATGCAGTTCAATAGATTTTCAGTACCATAAAATAAACATTAAGTTGCTTAAGCAGTCATAAGACTGGGATCCCAGCTCAATCTGAACTGAGCTCGGGCTGGGCTGGGCTGGCACATAATTAAATTGATTTCAATGAGATTTATGGGCATATAAGCAGTAGCGATTTTTCGCAAATTGAAAAGGGCTCGCGGGCGGGCCTATTAGGCAATTTGAAATGTTGCTAAGCAAATGGCAGCATAAATTGTTCATCCATAAATTATATGCTAGCCATCAGGCGGCGCACTACGCAAGGGATGTGTGCAAAAAGTTATTGCTCCATGAGTTCTGGCATTTTAAATATTCACATTCAAGCTCACACACACGCACACACACACGCACACGCACACACACATTCATCGAAAAGCAACTATATGGCAGCATAGCTGAGCAGAAACTTAAGAACTATGCGCTCTTAGGCTGTGTATGTGTGTGCTTGTGTGTGTGTGTGTGCTCGTCTGACTTTGGTACCTGCTAAGTCCGCTGACAGCATAAAACTTCCTACCCGAAAATACCAAAGCAAATATTTACATATAATCCATGTGTGCGAACGAAACGAAACTTGGCCAAAAACTTAACTAAAGTCGGAACACAGCTCAGCACAGCAACAGCAACAGCAACAAAAACTAGTGAAACGACTCAGAAATTCGACTAGAAATTATTCCCGGCATTTTAATAAACAACATGAACTGAAAAAATATTCAGCAAAATATTCGTATATCGTTTTGTTTCAAATAATTTGCCAAGTGCTTCGCATATTCCATTGCTAGCAAATAGATAAAAAAGATTGTCAGATAGCAAAAGCAGTTCAAGAGGTGAATCGACATGTGTGTAAATATATGTATGCATGTGTATATGTGTGTGTGTGTGTTTTGTGCTTTGCGGATAAGCTGAGTAAATGTTAAATTTGAGCTTAATGGAAATCAATCAGAGATTAGAAATGAAGTAGTATGCATTGCCTATGAGTGAATCAGCTCACACTCAAGGAAGAATTTTTAGGCAGACCAGGGAGAACTATAAAACGATATTACAATAAGCTAAAGATAAGATTTTTTATTGCTTATGGCTTGCAATAAACTATATTTCATAATTGATATTGAGTTTTATCACACTGCATAATGGAGATGAAAAATTGAAAAGCATTGATTGAAACGCCACGATATGATGACTGAGCATGAAATTTCAATGTATTAATTAGAAGTGTAGGTTCTTCATTTCGTAATTACAATAATAATGAAATTAAAATAAGCAAAAAATACATGAATTTTGACATCAAAATAAATAATAGTTAACTGTAAAAAATAAATAAATAAATAATAAATAAATAAATTTTTTAAATATATATAAATACTAATAAATTTTAGTATACTTTTTTTAAATATGTATACATAATAATAAATTTAATTATACAAATAAAACAGAAAATTTTCATTTACATTTAAATCAAATTAAATGCACTGCAAAAAGGATTTATCTTAAATCCAAACTAATTCATAATCAACTGCTTTGCCATTTAGTTTGCCTGTTTAATTTACAGAGAGAATTGCGCAAAGTCACATTTAAAAGAAATACAAATCAAACAAAAAGCAGCGGCAGCCCGACTTGAAGAGCTTTAACTGTAGGCAACAACAGCTAATTACATGGGCGACCTAATTTTATGGCAAAGTGCGAAAAAAAGGAAAAAAAAAAACAACATGGAAACGCAAAAATGTAGCAAAAGCAAGTTTGAACGGGACGCCAATAAATGGCAACGGGGCCAAGCACCTCGAAAGCAGACAAACAGAGCGAACCGCAGGGAAATGCGAGCTCACTCCACTTGTGTATGTTTGTGTGTGTGTATGTGTGTGTGTGCTTGTTTTTGCTAATTAGCGAATAACCGTGTTTAGATTGCAAACACTCATGCCAGGGAAAGAAATAACAGACGCCGGCAAATTAATTGCCAAACAAGTGAGTGCAGAGTTGGCAACTGGAAATTGCTGTCCCAGCCATCACACTCAGCCGAGGCCTAATACCCCAACACACACAAACAGAGAGACACACACACAGAGAGAGAGAGAGAGAGAGAGAGAGTTCATATAATGCTGCAATTCGCATTTCTGCAGCAGCGCGGAAAAAATCCTGACCCTCAGCAATGGCAGTGGACAGAACGCGTCACCAACATGGCCAGAGCTGCGCTTAGTTAATTAGTTTAGCAGCACTTTGTGTGGATGTGCGTGTGTGTACATATGCTTGTGTGTGTCTGTGTGTGTGTGTGTGCGTGGAGTTGTCATGCCTTTGGCAGTGGCCTTTCTGTCATTTGGCATACCAGTTTTTGGCGGCTTTGCAGGCTTTAGTCCTTGCGCATTGCGTGTGTTTGCTGTCAGCAACGCATGAGCATCCGCTTCGCATTTTTGAGCCCAGCTGGCCAAATGGGCGCTTCAATTACAGCGAAGCAAATGACGCCAGCAGCAGCCCAACAACCGCCCCATTATTTGCTAAGGACCATACACACTGGACTTTAAAGCCGCTTAGCTGGCACGCATCGCGTAAGCCCCGCGAATAGATTTGCTTCGAGTGTCGACGGGCAGGGCTAATTAGGATGGGGCGCATTCCAACGGGCAGCCCAAAGGCCGCAAGAGTGTCTGACACTCGCCAAACTGACCCAAGCCCCAAGCAGCCAAAGGGACAGAGATGAGCACACACTGATTGCAAACAGTCGAAAGGGAAAGCTTGGATATACGATGTATGGGATAGACTTTTCGATGTCTACATAAGTGCTACATTCTTTAAATATTCATATTAATATATATTAAAACTGACCAAGGCTTTCTTATGCACGCATCTATTAAAGAACTTTTACTCTGGAGTCATTGCGTAAGTTTCTTAAATGAAACAGAATTTTAACAAGAGTTTGGAATTAAATTTATAAAGCTTTATCAAAGGCTGCTCAGCTCGTAACACCTAAAGGTCGCCCACATCAAGCACAACAACAACAACAACAACAAAAACTCGGCTTATAGTGTGAAACTTTTATGTCTTGAGCAAACATTACCTAAAGCCCCATTTGCCCACGCCCACGCCCACAGCCACAGCCATAGTCAATGGCAGCAGCAGCGACAGCAGCAGCGGGCACCAAGCGATTCCCTGGGGTGTATTTTGAAGAGCTGCTAGCAGCTAGGCGCTAGAAGTGGACCAGGCCCAGGCCCAGGGCCCCAGCCTTTGCACTGAGTAAGCATTAAAAATTGATGAGTTCTTAATTTGTGTTGCGCTGCTGCTGTCGCTGCTGCTGCCGCTGCTGCTGCTGCCAATGTTGCTGCTGCCATATTGAAAATAGATTAAGTTCTATTATTTGCAGTCATGATGTGGATTAGCACGGACACTTGAGGAAAAGGACGGAAGTTTCGTTGCCTTTATAAACGTCATCATTAATCATGCTGACAAGGGCCGCTTGGATTTTCATTTTCATTTTCATTTTATGCTGCTGCTGCTGCTGCTCGAGCATTGCCAACAATTTCGCGTCTATAATTTATGTATCTAACTTGCCCATATCCGTATATATATATGTGTGTATATATATATATATATATTTATATGTATGCCTAGTTCACAATTGACGTCGAGTTCCCAAAACACACACACACACACACACACACACTCGGGCAACATTGGTTCCAGTTATTTATGCGACGCGCGAATCTAATTGCAATTTCCGCACAGTCGCAAAATGTTGCAAAATTTATAGCAGGAGTCGCATGCAGCGCGCCTACTCAATAGAATTTTTCAGCAACAGTGTGGGTGTGACACACCAACACACACACGTTCACACACATACTCACCCATAGAGATTGACAAATTTTTGGTTAGAGCTGGGCTTGCGCGCTTTGGGTTTAAAAATTTATTTATGGTAATTTCGTCAACAGAATTGCACGGACAATCGCATTCGTCAGATTTTCGTCTGGCATTTGGTCAAAAAATGTGCACATGGTAAATTTAGCAGATCGTTCATGATTTGCCATTTGCCATACTCACACACACACACACACACACTGGGATTTGCCGCATACGCCAAAAATTTGATTGCAAGTCGCATTTCCGGCTCACTCGAAATTTAATTACGAATTTTATTTGGCTTTTATTGCCAGCTAATTATCCAATTTTAATTAGCGCGTGATTTGCCTTCTTCTTGATTATTTTGCTCCTTAATTTATTATCAATTCTGTTTTGCATTTTTGCATTTGCCTTTGCAATCATACAGATTTATAATTAGCTCGGCACGCATTTAATTTTGAAATTTAATTAGTGCAAACAAGACTGCGGTTTGTTTATCTATTCATAACGTGCCATTGCCAGGGCTCCTCCCCAAGCAGCAAATACGTATAAACATAATGTTATCTGCTGCTAATTGGGAGCGATATAAAGCGCTTGTCGCGCATATTTTTTGAGTGTTTTTTAGTGTTTTTTATACGCTTTTTATGGAGTAAAAAATAAATAATATAAAATAACAAGTAAATAATTTATTTAGCTAGCGTGTCAGCATTGACTATGTCTAATTAAATATTCATCAGTGACAAAGTGCACTGCGTGCCTGGACTAACAATAAAAATAGTTATGGAAATCAATAAAAAATGAAATGTAATAATTGCATTTGACATTCTTTGGGTAACACAAATTGATGTAGAGCTTAAGAGTTTTATGAATATTTTATGTGTATTATGTACACGACACGAATGGGACGAGCAGGCCCGCTTAGCCTAATGAAATAATTGCGAGATATACAGATTCGTTAATGAGCCAAACAAAGTTGACTTCCTGCCGCCTGTCGCTCGGCATTGGCCCTTTGAGACTGACTTTCGCACACCGAAAATACAATAAATGTCGAAAACTTTCAACGCCACAATGAGCCATTGCATGTGGTATAAGCCTTATTTATTTGCCGGCCATAAATAACGCTTAACGCATCTAAATCTTGAACTTTGTGCGAATGTGCTGGCTGGCTGACTGGCTGCTCCTGCTGCTCCTGCTGCTGCCTCCTGCAGACGGTTTGAGTTGTTTACCCGGCTAAGGCTAACTCCACATGGCTTAAATTGTGGACACGCCTGCCGCGTGGGCGGCTCACTTTAATACCAAAGTTAAAAGTTAGAAAACAATACAAGAATGTAATGTTTTTTTTTTTTATTTTATTTTTGTTTTTATTTTATTCTATTTTATTGCATTTTATTTCTTTGTTGCGTGCGAGATTTATGAGCGTCCTTTTTGCCCCCCTCCCCACTCCTGCACGATATCATTTTACCAAATGCTTTCAGCTAGATGTGTTTTTTTCTTTCCCTCCTGGTCTTTATTGTTTTTCGATTCAGCATCAAAGTGATAGCTGCAGCATTAAAGGTGAGTACCTTCCCCCTCCGGGTCTTTGTCCAGCTTGAATTATTGCTCTACATGAGGCTTTGGCTCAAAGCACTCTCACTCTTTACAGGGTATTTTCTTGTCAAGCAACTCTCCAAATGCCTCAACTTGCTTAGATGTTTTTGTTTTTGTTTTTGTCTCGTCTTGCTTGATTGCTTGGGTTGTTATGGCCGCGATAGTTGCTATAAGAATGCATCTCTCTCTCTCTCCCCCTTTCTCTAACCCTCTCTGTCACTCTCCTGCCTTTGCTAGCTGTCATGTTGCGTTGTTGCCAGCTGAAGTCTGCCAGATGCCAGCTAAAAAGTTGTACCGCTCTCGCAGCAATGATGATACACTCACTCACACACACGCGCACATACTAGTCCAAACACACACACACACACGCACACACATTGCCTTAACCTTAACCAATGTCAGTTTTGGCACCTACAACGATTTTGTTTTGTTTTGGCCTGCGCATATTTTTGTTTGCCAACCTAAAACCAAAACGAGCTAGGCTTGCCGCTGCCTCCAGGGGGCGGGGCAGTAAATTGAGGGCTCGCACTAGTGCCTCAGTGTGCGTGTGTGTATGTGTGTGTGTACTTTACACACAAATTAACATATAAATTGATTTTGCACAGTAAAGTGTTGAGCTGTTGTGGATTGTCAATGCGGTTAGCTGAGAGGGACAGAGGGGCACTCAGGCAGGCCTCAAATTGCATTTCCATGTTCCGTGTGCATCTTAAAAACTATGTCGACTTTGGGTCAATTACAGCGTGCCCAAATATGCATAGCTTAACTGTAGAAAAAAAAAGGAAAACGAAAGCAGTAGAGCTTTGATACATTCAGCGATCGGCCGACTTTATAGAAATTCAAGCAATTTTATGATTGGATTCCATTTGTGCAGCTTACAGAATGCAGCTCTGGCTGCCTTCAGTGGCTCTGTTGTTGTTGGCTGGAAATCCTTTTAGCCTGGTCGGCTGTGTTAGGTCTGGCTCGCTGCAACTAGGTCAACTGGAAATTGTATCGAGTGTAATACGTTTACCGGAAAAACATGGCAAAGCCAGGCAGCTTAGACTTATTATGGCCGAGATAAGATAAGTCTGGAATGCTTATCTTTAAAATAGCCGCAAAATCCAGGGGGAAGCGGGGCACACAGTGCACACAGGCCATGACTGATATTTATATATGTATATGTATATGTACATGTACATATGTATATGCTGGCCAAGTTAATTACACTTAATACCCAAGCCAAAGGTGTGCATGCGTGTGCGTGTTTAATTGTGTGACCAGAAAACTGTTTGGACATTTGTGTGCAGCTGCCACAAGAAACTGACAGCTTGTTTATTTGTGGAGCTCATGTAGCAGGTGTTGTCTCTTGTCTCACTCAAATAGCCTCCCCATCTCGCTCACTCTCTGTGTGTGCTTGTTAAATACCTGGCGAAATATTCAAGAGTAATAATGGCCCAGCCGAACGCGATTCAAATGGCCAATGGAAGCTAAGCAAGGCACATTGAAAATTCGATCAATTTGCTGCTGCTGATGTTGACCAAATAGTGCAAATCCAATCGAATTATATATACAATAGTATAGATATAGATATATACATATACATATATATATTTATATGTACGTCCTCTCTATAAAGCTGTTTGAGCTGCAAAACTTGTCGCCAGTCAGCAAATTGATTTATCAAGCAGCAACAGCAAACAGAGCCACATTAAAAATTGACAAGCAAACAAATTGGAGATGACACAACATGTGTATATTCATTGGGGACATAGCAGGAGTATGTTAGAGCCGGGCCAGCATAGCATTGTCCCTTACAAGACAGCCAAACTTAGTCTGAATGGAAGTGATCGACTAGGAGATACTCTGAATGTCAATTGATTCCAATTTCTACTCCAGATCGTGTAGGAAATCTGTATACAAAACTAAATTCACATAGACACACATACATATCTCTGTTTATATATGCATTGAATGTATGTCAATTTTATAAAATATCAGAAAACACAGATATCGTTTATTAAGTGAAGCTCGTCAGCTTCAATATATACGAAGAGACAGACGGAAGGACAGACAGCCGAGCAGTCCTACGAACAAATGAAGTGAGCTAGATCGTATCAGCTGGCTGAGTTGATCAAGCATGTACTTACATACTCCATGGGACTACCAAGTCTCCTTCTGCCTGTTATCTCTGAGATTTATCGCATTTTAGCTCAACATGGAGATATATACATATACATACATATGTACATATATCCATGGCTAGATCGACTCAGTGTAAGCAGCTAACAATATTCTTTAAGAATATATATATTTTTATTTATTTGATATTTTATGTATTTAAAAAAGAAAAAATATGTTTTAATTTTTCTTATTTTTTTTCAGAAATATATATTTTATATAAGTATGTATTAAATAAAGAAAAAATATGTTTTACCTTTTCATTTTTTTATTTATTTTTTTTGTATTTTTTTTTTTTTTTTTATTTATTTATTTATTTTATTTTATTTTTATTTTTATTTTTATTTTTTTTTTTTTTGAATATACAATATATTTATTTATTTTATATTTTATAAATACTTAAAAAAAACATGTTTCCTCTTTTTTTATTTTATTTATTAATTTATTATTACTATTTTTTTTTTTTTTTAACTCCGCCACGGCTCTTTTAGCCCGTTACATGGATATCAAGAAAACCTTTATTTCCAAATTTCGCTTTTCTATGGGTTCAGGGCATAAAAAACGAAAAGCACAAACAAAGCGAAATAGAATTGAGAGGGCGAATGAGAGTGAGAGTGAGAGTCACTTTATTGTCAATATTTTATGAGTCTGAATTAATTTTAAAACATTTCGACAGCTGACGGCAATCTCGGCTCCGATCTCACACTTTTCATTGCCATTTAACTTTTCTAGTTTGACATATTTTGCGCATTCTTTTGCTGCCAGCTGGAAAACTTTTTTGGCAACAGCTTCCCTGCCCGCTCCTCTCCCTCTCTCTCTCGCTGTCTCTCACTATCGTTTTTTTGGCCCATTTTATTAGTTATGCAAATTAATGTGCGTCCATGCGTGAATGGACGTGTGTGCATATTTAATTTTTAATAAATTCTCTACGCTCCAACCGGCCATTCACATTTATTTATTTCTCTCCTCAGGAATGAACTGTGGCACTTGAGTGTTCAGGACTTTGAAGTTGTTTTTTTTATCATTTTTTTTTTTTTTTTTTTTTTTTTTTTTGGTTGTTTAACTAGATAAGTACGCATGCTGTTCAAAGTGTTTGGCATAATTGGATAAGTTTAGAGAGCTTAGCATAAGTAGCTCACCGGCGGCCCAGGCAATTATGATGCCCATTTGCGGCGCGCAGCCTGGCCATGAATTTCAGAAAGTGTAGCGGAAACTTGTTAAAATTTCGATTTGAATAATGCATTTGTATATGGGCTGACCTCTGACCTCTGCTCAAGCTTGGCTCGTTGTTGGCCCAGCTGCTGAGGTCTTCATCCTCAATGGCAGAACAACTTCCTAAACACATACGAACATTTTGTAACAAGCATTAATTTTGGTTAATAACTTTATAAAGGCAACATGGACTAGGCACACACATAAGCATATCAAACACTTGCACATAGAGATGAGAGGGGGAAAGAGAGAGAGCAAGCTATAGGCTTACCATTTTTCCCACACACACACACACACACAGATACACATAACGCCTAAGACCCGGAGCCTAGCCTAAGACAGTGGGCCTTTGCAGCCGTTAGGCATAAAATAGAATTGAAATAACCATACGATAAGCTCAATTTGTGCGCAGCTTTAGTGGCGCATTAGCCATACATAAAGCAAAGATAGCCGCCAAATAAGCTGACTATGTGTGCGTGTGTGTGTTTATGCGTGTGTGTGCGTTGATGTGTGCCTCACTTCCGCATGTAATTGTAGTTACAATGTCACAATCACTAGACCATATAAACGCAAGCAAACAAGGCAAGACAGCAAGTGCCGAAGACAGCACACACACACACACACATGCAGAGGAGGCGTAAACAACACACACACACACACACACACTCATGCATATGGCGCTGCTGTTGCTGGCTTTTGTGTGCGCTTTTAAGTGGGCACTACTCGCCCACTTGGGCGCTTTATTAGCAAAGTGAAACTTAGACAATGCCTGGCTGTCTCAACGCACTCGCCCACACACACACACACACACACACACACACACACACACACACACACACACACATTGTAGCAACGGCTCAGCCACAGCATTGCCTTGGCAATATTTACAAGTCACTTGTTTTTATGCCTACATTAATTATGCGCGCTTTTGCCGTTTGCCTTGGTTTTTCGGGCAACTTTCTGTTGGCTTGTCTTTGATTTTGATGCCATTGCCACAATTCCTGGCAGGCTTTTGGCTTTTGGCTTTTGGTTGCGCTCTGCTTTCTGCTCTGCTATGCTCTGGTTCTGTGGTTCTGCCTCTGCTGCTGCTGCTGGTTGTCAACACGGCTCCACTCACACTTGATCTGCTCGTATTTTTTCTTACTTTAAAGCCCTGGCTTGAGGATTCTTCAATAAATTTTGGCACTCATGTCTGTGGTATGTGCCGGTGGCAACTCGGCAACTCGGCAACTTAATTGGATGCCGTTCAAGTTGCTGTTGCAGTTCTCTGTCCTCTCTTTCGCACCCTCTCTCCCTCTTGCTCTCTGCCTTCTCTGCTGCTGTGGTCATAAATGTCAGCCAGGTCGAGCTGCATTAACTGACCCAGTTGAGCTCTATCCTATGGCTTGGCCCCAGCCCCAGCGCCTCGACCTACTCCTCCTCCTCCACCTCCTCTACCCGTTTCATGTCCACGAGTGCCTTTTAATGGGATTATTGCGCAGTGAAACGTATAATGCGTCAGCCTCGACACTCTCTGCGTTTTGCAGCTGCTTTGAGCTCTTGGCAAGAAGTTGCAATTTCTGCAGCTGCTGCTATCTCTGTCTCTCTCTCTCTGTATGTGTGTGTGCACTTTTTGGCAGACGCTGCGTATGGGTGATGCGTGTGTCCCATACATACATATATGCATGAAATGCTCTCGCACTGCTTACAGATTCCTTTTGGTAACCGCTATCAATTTATACATACATACATTATTAAGTCTTAATATAAATCTGTATTTATTGCATTACTGCATCACTGGCCATTAAAATCTGGCTAGGAAATATGCAGCTACGAATCTACTATACCACATGCATTATGAGAGAGCTTTGCGTGCATTCAAATAATATTATATTATTCTGTTGCATGCCTGAAATTGATTTACCAACTGTGGACAGCCTCGGCCTGCTCTGCTTATTGTTGACATACTTAAATTGATTCAATTCCAGGCATTATCCAAGAATTTTCATTTGTCTTCCGCTTGCCGCTAACTCTTGATGAATCACACAAATCGCTCAGCACTTTTCCATGCTTCATTGCGTTTTTCTGCTCTTCCATTTTCCATTTTCCATTTGCATTTTCACCGTCATGCGCCATTAGGAATTTTTTGTTCCGCATTTTTCTCCAACTGCATTCAAATCAGGCAAGAAGAAGAAAATGCAGTTGCAGTAGCTCGAATATTTAAATTGAAATTATTATCAGGTTTTTTTTAAATTTTTTTTTATTTTTATTAAATTCTTCAGTTTAATGCGTTTTTTACTTGGTTTCATTCTTCTTACAATTTTTTTTTCTTTTTTTTTACAATTTGCTTCATTCATAATCATTTACTTTTTACCATTTAACTTAGAAAATTAATATATTTATATTTAGCTTAATTTATGTTAAGTGTGTGTGTGTGTGTGTGTGTCTGTGTCTCTGTGTGTATTGTTTATTTTGTTCTCTCTCAATTATTAATGCTCATTGCTGTTTAAATGTTTTGTTGTCGCGCTTATGGCGCTTCATATATTTAATATTCATAAACGTTTTCCATTACCTAATTCTAACTTAATATATCGTTTTTATTTATACAGCTAAAATAGTTTTTGTAAATTATGGGCGTATTTTAAAATGTTTTTTTGTTGTTCTTGTTCGCACAAATTTTGTTTCTTTTTGCTTTTTGGGTGTTTTTAATATTAGATTCAGTTTTACATTTGCTATGCTAAAATGTATTGTTTACGTTTATTTCTTATTATTTTTATTTTTATATATTTTAGTATTTGGATTTCGTTTCCACTTAAATTTTCGGTGCATTTTGCCAACTAACTCACTTGGTGAAATTAAAACTAAATAATTTGCTATATACGCAACTGTAAGTGTGTATACCTGTGTATGTGTGTGTGAGTGTGAACTATTTTTTACAACTATGATTTCCTATACATATATATTTAATTCATTTACATTAATCAGTAGTGTGCTTAAATGATTGCTTCTGCATTTCTCTCAGCTGAATGCAGATTATTAATTCAGTTTTCCTTTCGCTACTTGATTTTAACTCTTACAACATTCGAAATTTGCTTTCCATTTTCCGTTCAACTTTTCACCTTCATCGCTATTTGTTTCAATCTAGAATTCTTTTATGTACACAGAAAATATTTTGAAAATTTTAGAGAATTTCTATTAAAAGTGAAAAGTTATGCATATATGAAAGTATGAAAGAAAAAGTCAAAAGTAAGCAAAATATTACGATTTTTGGTAGACTAACATTCTATTTTGTTATCAAATTTTGACAAAAACAATTTTTTGGTAAAAATAAAGTTTCTTTGTAGCCAAATATTTTTAATTGGATGAAGCGAAAAAATATTTTTGAATGAATAAAAAAATATTTGGCTCAAATTCATTTTTTATAGAGACAGATAAATTATTATAAAAATTAACTAAGAAAGAATTTGTAGTTGTTTATTAATTATAAACTTAAGACCAAGAACATGAATTAACTAATATTTAATTGTATTTATTTTCATTTTTTTTGGCATTTAATAAATTGTATATTGCTTTACAGTAAAAAATACATATATTGCTTATGTAAAATAAATTTAAATGAATTTCAATGAAATTAGTTGTATTTAGTTTTCCTTTAATGCATTTTAATTAAAGCAGATATTTATTGAAAATTATTATTAATCGTTTTTAAAATTTTTAAATGTTATTTAAAGCTTTTAATGCTCGAATCCTTCACTTTGCCTTTATGAACACACGCTGTTGCCATACCCTTATTAGAGTATTTAAAGATTAGTTTTGTTAAAATTAAGCAGTTCTTAGTGTCTATTTAATATATGCTTTAGGCCTACTTATTTACGATATCTACGCTGCTCTGTTACCCGGAAATACCTGTGCTAGTTGAGTGCCAGTACACCTTGTCGAATTGATATAAGATGAGATGTTCACACGCCGACAAAAAAAGATACAGCAAACGAAAAGGGGAAAGAATAGGAATAAGTTTATATGTCAAAGTCGAATAACAAACACATTAAATTATTGAAATGCAGCCTGGCGCTGCCGTGTCCCAAATTAAAATTTCATAAACTAGAGCAGAATGCCAAAGGGATGCCCAAACCCTTAATGCCACTCGCGATTCGGCCGGAGCACTTGACACTCCAGCTAAGATGCTGTATCGCCCATTCACTTGAAATCCGCTCGAAATCCTTTGTGCCGTCGAGCAGGTGTCGCCATGCCAACAGACAACAAGAGCGCCTGGAGCCACTTGAGTGTGGAGCGCGCTGAGCTGAGCCTCCTGCCCAGTCAATGGCAATGTGACATGTGGGCACAGCCGCCGAGTCAATTGTCAGCTAACAACGCCGCCAAAAGCAACTCAATCGGCAGGAAAACAAACCAACAAAAGCCCCACAAAACAGTGACAAAATGTAGGTCTGGCAATGCTCCTGCTTTGCTGCTTGTTTTTAGGCATTTTTTTTCCCTTCACTCTGCTTTTTTATAGCTCGAGTGAAGGAGAAGGCAGAGAGAGGGAGAGGGAGAGAGCGAGCGAGCGAGCAAGACGCTGAAAAGTTTATATTAAATGAAAAACTTTTTCAATTACATCAACGGAAATAAAATGCTGCCAGCTTGCCACTCGAGGCACGCATAGGCACGACAGCAAACGAAGAAAAAGGAGTCTGCCCCAACAGCAACAACAGCAACAACAACAACAGCTACAACGACAACAATAACAACTGCCAACGATGAAGTCAGAGCTAGGACGCAGCTCTAGTCTTTTGTTTAGCTGCGCGTCTTTGTTTTTCGGCTTTATTAGGTTAGGCCAGTCACTCTGCCCTTTTGTCATACCCTTTGCAGTGGGCCCAGACAACTTGGCCAACAACTTGGAACTGACCCAGAAGGCAGCATAAATGCGAGCTCATCGGGATTTGCATTTGTCGATGTTGTGCAGCAGCAAATGGATTTCTAATGGAACTAAAAATCCATTTCGGCAACAAAATGCAAATCGAGCAGGAGATGAAATTATTTAATTGTGCTAGCTTTTTGCCTTGTTTTTGTTTCTGATCTCAGTTAGGGCATACTTCATTCGGCTTTGCTAAATTTCTTTCACATTTTTCTATTTTTTTGTTTTTTTTTGTTTTCTTCTTCTTCTTGGATTTAGGTTTGGGATTGGGTTTGGGTTATTCTGGTCTTTTGTTTGCTTGCTGTGGGCAACAAAGGATACGGAACACAAGACTAATTCTATTTCTGTGCGAGTATGTGTGTGTGTATGTCTGTCTCTCTGTCTGTGTGTGTGTGTGTGTGTTTACAGAGCCACAGAATCGTCTAAGGCAGCATCTTGGCCGACAGCAGCGCCGCGTTGTCAAATGTCGCTCGTCTCCTGCGCATCACCCACGTAGCCCTCGTCCGGACTGTCCGCCAGGGGGCCATTCAGATGCTTTAGCTTCGCTGCGTCCGTCGACTCGGCGCTGCTGCTGGCCGCGCACTCGGCCTCCGCCTCGGCCATGGCTGCATTCGAGCCGCTGGGCGACGTCTCCGTCTCGTCCAGCTCGGGTATGGTGGCGCTGCTCTCCAGCGTGGGCGCGGGCGTTGCTGCTGCGGCTGCTCCTGCTGCTGTTGTCGGTGCTGCTCCTCCTGCTGCCGCTGCTGCCCCTCCTGCTGCTCCTGCTGCTGCTACTGTTAGCACCGGCGACGGCTGGCCGAGGCCGTAGCGCAGCGGCTGCGCATGATAGCCGGGCAAGCAGCTGGGCCACTGCTGAAAGGCTGGCAGCGGCAGATCGCTGCTCTTGTAGCCCTCGGGCGGCGAGGGGAACTGTTGTTGCTGCTGCTGCTGCTGCTGCTGCAGCTGCAACTGTTGCTGCGGATAGCCCTCGGCCGTGAAGCGCACATTCGGCAGCTGATACTTCTCGTAGGCGACGGCGGGCGCGCGCTGCACAAACTCCGCCTCCATGCTGTACCGTAGGCTGGCATTCTGTGCGGCTGCAAATTGCTGCTGCTGCTGCTGTTGCTTGTGGGCGCGGTTGTGAGGCAGCGTGCGGTAAAAGTTCTGCTGCTGCTGCTGTTGCTGCTGCTGCTGCTGGTGGTGCTGCGGTGCCGCAGCCACCTGCTGCACCAGATGCGCGCTGCTGTAGTCGTAGGCGTAGCCATCCTGGCCCAAAAAGCACACCGGATTCAGGTGCACATCCACCTGATGCGGCGACGTGGCTGCCGCCGCAGCTGACGCCGAGCTGAGCACCGACTTCAGCTGCATGCCGCGCGGCAGCGTTGTCATCGCGGCAGCGAACCGCGAGCCCATGCCCCCCAGCATGGCGTGGGCGTGGGCATGGGCATGGGCATGCGGCGAGGCGGCCGTCAGCTGATAGCAGCCTTCGTACTGTCCGCAGTCGCTGGCCGTTTCGTAGTCCGCGGCGCCGTCGAGCGAGACTGCCGCCTTCAGCTTGTGCTTGACGCTCTCCGCATCGTTGACCAGGTCGGGATTCTTTTCCGGGTAGTTGCGCAGCGATGCTGGCGGCGAGCAGTAGGCGGCGGCCAGGCCGTTGCTCAGCAGCAGCGGCGGCGAGCCGGCAGCGGCAGCAGCTGCCGCTGCGGCATTCATCATGTTGACGTTCAGCTGCAACTGTTGCTGCTGATGCTGCTGCTGCTGCTGTTGGTGCTGCTGCTGTTGCTGCTGCTGCTGCGAGTGCGTGTTGGGCGTGGCATACAGCAACAGGTTCTGCTTCATTTGGCCGCCCAGAATGAGTCCGCCGGCGCTGCCGACGTCAATGGAGCCGGGTCCGCCGGCGCTGCCATTGCCGGCCTTGGTGGGCGTCAGATTGTCGGCGAGCATGAGGCCGGGGCCGCCATTGAGGCTGTCGCCGTCGTTCAGTATGGAGGCGCACTTCATCATGCCGGTGTCCTGGCTGCTGCCGTTGGTTGAGTCCGTGGCGCCCGCAATGCTGGTCACCTGGTCGCACTTCTTGCGCTTGGCCGGCTCGGCGCCGCGCTTGCACTTGACCACAATCGTGCAGAGCAGGACGACGAAGATGATGGCGCCGCCGGCGCTGCTGGCCACAATGTAGTTCATGTAGTCGCGCGGAAAGGACACCTCGTTCACCACCGGCGGCTCCTTGATGATCACGCGCAGCGTATAGTTGCTGAACGTCGTCCCGGCGATGTTCTGGCCCACGCAGGAGAAGGTGCCATTGTCCTCGGCGCCCACGTTGTAAATGAAGATCTCGCTGCGCTTCTCCTCGGCGCCGCTGCCGCCGCTCTCGTCAATGTAGTAGTACATGTGCAGATTGTCCAGCAGGCTGTCGTTGCTCATCACCTGGCCGTTGAAGAGCCACAGCACCTTCGGCTCGGGTATGGCGCGCACCAGGCACGTGATCGACATGTTGCGGCCCTCGCTCACCTCCGTGTAGCTCGACTGCGGACTCACCTCGGGCAGGCAGGCGAGCTGCTGCCGCTGCAGTCCCTTGATCGGCTGGCCCTTCAGCCGTGCCGGCTCCATGCACTTGGGCTCCTCGGCCAGCGGCGTATTGTGGCTGACCAGCCAGCCGTAGACGTCGAGCAGGCGGCAGTCGCAGTTCCAGCGATTGCTGTGCAGGCTGATGCCGTGCAGAGATTTGGGCAGAATGTGGGCGCCCTGAATGAAGGCGATGCGATTGCCGTCGAGGCGCAGCCACTCGAGGTTGTCCATGCCCACGAAGGCCTCGTTCTCGATGCGCTCCACCTGGCAGTTGGACAGCTCCAGTGTGGTCAGGAAGGACAGGTGGCGGAACGCCGACGTCTTCAGCTCGCGTATGGGATTGCCGCTGAGCGAGAGCCGCATCAGCGAGCTGTAGTCCTGAAAGGTCTCGCTGGGCACATGCTGCAGCGCATTCTCGCTGAGGTCCAGCTCCACCAGGTTGGTCAGGCCGCGGAAGGCCTTCTCGTGTATGCGTATCAGTTGGTTGCGCGACAAGTAGATCTTCTGCAGATTGAGCAGATCCATGCGCAGGAAGCGCTCGCTCTGCAGCACCTGCAGCCCGTTGCCGCTGAAGTTGAGCACCTGTGTGCCCGGATCCATGCCCTCCGGCAGCGCCGCAAGCTGCTGGCCGCCGCACTCGACTGTCTGCTTGCCGCCCTTCCACTTGCAGACGCACACTTCCGGCGGACAGGCGACGATGCAGTGCAGCAGCCATAGCAGCCCCAGCAGCTGGGGCAATAGCAATTGCAGTGGGCGTGGCATATTCTTATACATTCCTCTATTGTATTGGCTTTGTCTTGGCTTTTGCTTCGGTTTGGAGTCTATGTGCGACACTTGGTCACGTTTGCATGTCAAATTAGTAAATGAAGGTGACGTTTTTCCAGCTTCTCCTCCCTCTTCCCTCGTCGCTCCTCGCTCTTCCTCTTCCTCTTCCGTGTCACGCAAATAACATTAGCGCAGTCGCTGGAATATAACGTTGATCTAGCTACAGCTACAGCTACAGCTACAGCTACAACTACAGCGTCTGCTTTAGCCACTCAGTCGCTGTCGTCTCGACTTGGCAGCAGAATCACGTTGCCTACTCGAGTGTCAGGCAATAAAAAAAGCGTTTCCCGCTAGCCCGTTGCTTCAGCTGCTTCTGCTCGTGAGGCTGGGCCGCCATTATAATCAGAGTGCGAGTGCTCATCATTGTGTCCACGTCCACGTTGCTGTCATTGCTGACTCCCGCTGCTGCTCCGGCTCGCAATCTTCCTCGCCCCTTCTCTGTCACTCTCACTCTATCTCTATCTATGGCGTCTTTTGTATTAATTTCATAAAAATGCCAGTCGCTTGATTTTTGCTTGGCAGCGCCCGTAAGTAGGCAATGCTTTTGTTAGTGCCGCCTCTTGGGTCCTGCGGCTTTGCTCCGCTTTGCTTTTACTCAACTTTATTCTACTTTAGCGCTCTTCTCCTTTGCTGCCTTAGCCCTTCGCATTATAGCCGTTGACTGAAAAGGTTTTTGTCCTTAATGAAATTATAACGCAATTCACTTGCTGTTGTTGTCTCTGCGGCTGCGGCTGCGGCTGTGGCTGTGGCTGCTGTTCTTATTGTTGCTGCTGTTGCTGTTGTTGTTGTTGTTGTCGATGCCTTGCCGCATGCTTCGCATTGTGTATGCGACACGTGTACTGATTTATGCTTTTGTTGTTGTTGTTGTTGCTCTGCCGCTGGTTAAGCGCTGCAAGTAAACGAAGACAAGCAAAGTAAACGGTTAGTTTTTATAGCCAGTTTTTAATTAAGTTCAAATATTTGCTTCAAAGTTCAGTACAAATTTTCAATTATGATTTATATAAAGTAAATATATAAATATTTATGATGTTGAATATATGTAAGTAATATATAAATTCAATTTTAAAAGTTCTTATGAATTTTATATTTTTATGAAGTTAAATCTACACAAAATAATTTTAAAAAATATATATGTATATGTGTATAAATGTTAAATTAACTAAAGTTAACTTGCATTACAATTTTATGCAATTATATTTTTTAGCTACATTTAAATATTTTGAAATATTAAAATATCAAAAAATTTACTAATATTAAAATATAAATAAAATTAAATATTTTCATATATATATATATATAAAAAAAAGCAAAATATTTTATATAATAAAATTTTAATATTATATGTAATATTCTATGCATTTATGTCCATTTTGTATTTTCTCTTTTATTATATATTACTTTTATGTGCTTATCCTCCAAGTATTAATTTATATTCATGTTCTTTCAGAATTTGATAAATTTTACTTATTATCAGAATGTTTAAAATTTTGTTCTTTCTATAATATATCATATGCAAAGTTAAATGAAATTTGACATTTCAAAAGGAGTCATTTGCACAAATAATTGTTGAAAAATATATATTCATACATATTGGTAAGATGCAAAAGCAAAGTAAAGTAACAAATTGCAATAACGACATTTCAGCTTTCAGGTTTTTTACAGACATCCACTTGCATAATAAATGATAAGTTCGTAATGTTTGATTGAATATTTAATGCATGCTTCAATATGATTTTGTTTATGGCCGTCATTATTTGGCGCTGTTATTGCAATAATTACATTTTTTCATTCGCATGTCAATACGCACACACACACACACACACACACACACGTATGTGAGCTTGTTTATTTGCGTACTTTATTTCAGGTGATTTATTTTTAATAGCTTTCCGCTGACAGTTGGCAAATATTTCATCGAACTGCACTTGATTATTAATGTACTTTCATTTCTCGCTCTCGATGCGGAGTGCGTGTGCTTGTCCGTAATGAATCCGGCGTATCGCTTTCAACTTGAAAGTGAAAATGCAAAAACATGAGCCGGATCAAATTATATTTCATATTCCATATAGCAAATATGCAAATGCGCGCTAATGAAAATGAAATCCAAAATGAGAACGAAAGCGAACTCGAAAACGAAACGAAAATATGAACTGGAAATCGTTCAGCTGTAAAAAGCAATTCCATTCAATTTGTTGCCTTTAATTGCATTTCATGTTTTGTTAATGCCGCGATCCAGCGAAATGCCCGTACATAGCTGTTAATTTACCAGCTTGAGCTGGGCGTGGCAGGGGATATGATTATATCTCATTGTGCTGATTGCTTGCTCATTATTGGCCCTGATATGATTTGACAGGGGCACAGCTGTAGGCTGGCCATTAAATTACCTTTGGCAATGGCAACAAGCTGACATTTGTATTTGCGCAAATTAATCAAAGGACATTAAAGTGGCAAAGGACAAAGGACCTGGGCCAAGGCAAAGTAAACCAAAATGTAAATAAGCAAATGCCCAGACAATCGAATGAAGATGACAGCTATAAATCATGCAACATATTGCAGTGTAGCCAATTTAGGTAAATAACATATAAATTACACTGCAAGTAGACAGCGACAGAGGGGGAGGGAGGAGACAGCCAGTCAAAGGAAATTGCTCGAAAAACAAGGCAAACAGCAATTGTGTTATTCGATCCGGCGGAGGCAAAGAATTTCAGCAAGCCACGCTCTTCATTAGCTACCCACAACAAGCAAACATACTTGGCAATGCCATCATTTCCTGGGCTAACAAATTGACTTGATTTGCTTTCGCCTTGGCAACGACTTTCACCTGAACTGAGCCTTTTCCAGCATTATTAATAACCTGACATTAATCTCGGCCCTGCCGACGTTGTCTATGCGCCGCAGCTGCCTGGGCCCGGCCTGGCTTTTAGCCAAACTGCTTGGCGCTTAGCTTGTAATTGTTGCCCGAGATTCAAGGTAAACCCGTGCAGGCTTGAAAAATTCATAAACTGTTTAATTAATGAGTTATTATTGCATATCAGCGCTGCGCAGCAACCGCTTGCAAAACAATTGTAAGCGGCCAAATCACGTCAATCAGTTTCGCATAAAAAAGGAAACAAATTGCCGTTAAATTATATTCTTTAATGCTTGTCAATAATTCACTAGATTTAAATGGATATTGTTTTGATTATATTACTTTTATTTAATCGCTTACATATCTATATTTTTCATTTTTCTATTTTTTGTGTCATTTGTTATTCATTCCACATTTGCAATTCTCGCAAAAGAGCTTTACTCAACCTCCTCGCTACCATTTTATTCTTTTGACAAAATGCGATTAAAAACATTTTTGTACTAGAAACAATTTGCGCATGAAATATAAATGTATAAATTAAGAGAGATATACACACTCACACACACACATACATACATATATATCAGAATATAGCCATATTGAGCATTCTCATAGTTGATTTTAAATTACTTTTCACAAACGAACGTAAATGGGGCCGCTCTTTAAATATGCATGAATTTCGATTTGAAAATTGCTTGTGAAACGGAATGAAAGTTCATTTACAACAAGTAAGAAAGCTCTAGTCGAGACTGCTCGACTACGAGATACCCTGAACCCTCCGAGCAACAGCCATTTCAATAATTTTTAGTGTCATTCAGCTTATACAAACACACACACACACGCAAACACATACATAGACACCCATAGGCACGCACGCATTAACAGGCATGGGCTGCAGTGTGGGCTTACTATGGGAACTTAATTGTTCAATAACTTTTTTTGTGGACGTACGTTTTCATGAAACTTTCAGAATGTGGTTTTATCATTACTATGCGTATATTTGCTAAAGCTCAAGTCTCTAGTATTTGAAATACGCCTTTTACAGAGATGAGGGTAAGGGGGTGGATATAGGGGTGGGGGGTGAATTATAACAAAAACCGAAATTCTATCACGTGCAGTCGAGTCTACATTTAAAATTTGGAGACTTTAGCTCTAAAGGTGTAGGAGATATAATTTTATAACTGGTTTTCGATAAGGTTTTTGATCGATAAAAAAATAACGGGATGAGTTATCGATCTTTTGTGATAAACTCGATATGCGCGCGCTATATACGAGCATTTAAAAAAAAAGTTGAAGTCTCTAGCTTCTATATCTTCAGAAATCGACGCGTTCATACATACGGACAGACGGACAGACGGACAGACGGACATGGCTAAATCGATTCAGTTTGTCGCCCTGATCAAGAATATATATACTTTGTGGGGTCTGCCACGCCTCCTTCTCCCTGTTACATACTTTTAACAAAACCATTATACCCTGATTTCCCATTTTCAATGGGTTCAGGGTATAAAAATAAGAAAGAAAGCAAGAAAATAAAGGAAAATATCAATTTGAAAATAGACAAAAATATTTCTGTTGCTTGTTGTTCGGAAAGGACACTTCGTGCGAGTTTATGCCGAAAGAAACTCTAATTTAATTTATGCTCGCACAAATACAAGACATTTCTCATTTGGCAGCAGTTTGTACACATTTTTGACATTTTCATTTGTCAGTTATGAAACAGAGAAACACACACACACACACATGCACACTCACACACGTGCTCATTCTACTACGGAACTGTGCGTGGACGAATTTCTAAGCTTCTGCCGTTGTCCTTGTGTGCTCGTGTTGTCCTTATATCCTTATCACAAAATGATTTGACAATCAAGAGCAAGCCAGCAGTTGAACTGAATGTCCGCATCTCGTGTCGTGTCACCAAAGAGTGAGTGAGAAGAGCGAGAGAGTGAGTGAGTGAGTGTGTGGGAGACATTGGCAAATCATACAGATTTGTACCTTCCATCATGCGGCTAGACAAAGCAACTGCTTGACTAATAAATAAACATTTCGAGCATTTTATTTCCATCTCTCATAGCATTTCCTGGAGCGAGCCCCTGGCCCCATTGGCATGTCTTCTAAACTGCTGTCATTGAAAATAATTTCAATTTTGTGTCGTCAGACATTTGCCAGCAGCCAGCAGACATAAGCAATTGTTTTTTCCCTTTCTTACGGGGCAGTGGGCATGGCAGGGGGCTTTGATTGCGCGTTAATGGGCAACGCGTTCTGGTAGCACGCGGCGTATGCTTAATGCGCGCCAAGTGTCTGTGGCAACGGCAACGGCACGTGTCGCGACTTTGGCCACGCACCCAGCGACTGTCTGCGCATTTCAATTATTTTTTACTTCGTTTTTCGTCTTTTTGGTTTTGTTTTTTTATTCTCTGTACTCAGAAGCCGTAGCGACTTCAGACCAAACACTTGATTTTCCTGCTCGCTTTATGGGGCGGCGCAGCGCTTAAGTAATGCCGAGTTCTTGTGGCTTTTATAGATTTGCGCGCTGCACAGCCGGCTAAAGTGCCAGCTAATACGCTTAAACTTAATTAAAAACTTATCAACAGCTGCGGTAAACAATTTCGCTGTCTCCAGTCGTCGCCTCTGGCAACCCAGCCCCAAACTGTTCCAACCACAACTTCCAGCAACGTGACGACTTATCGCCGCCCAAAAAGATATGCCAGAGCCATCAGAGAAACCTAGGAGCAGCCAAATCAATTGCCCTTTAAAGAAAGCTAAGCTGCTCTCAGCTCAGCCAAAATTGGATTTGTTTTACATCAAGTAAATGTGTCAAGCAATTAGCAAATGCCAAAGGCTGCAACGCCCATTCAATGCATTCATTTGCCAAGGGGCCAGTCTTTGAGCAAGTCTATGAAATAATTGAGCTTCGAGTGTGCTCCAGTTGCTAAACACAATTGTCGACTTGTTTCTATTCATTATTTAATAAATAAATAAATAATCTGTAAATGTACATGTTTCTATTAATTATTTAAATAATTCGTAAATGTATATGTATTAGGCGAAAATGTTGGATTTTAAAAGGAAATTGCATATGGAGATTTGATACTTGAAGTGAAACAACAGCTATAAATTGGGATACTATGGGATAAAAAAACTTAATATCTTAAAAATTATATAATATAGTAGTAGTAATATATATGCGACATATACATATAATATCCTAGGAGTTGTATAGAAACAAATATATGTCATATATATTCATTGAGATACTATGGGAAATTATATATTAAAGTACTAGTAATATATACAATACTAGCTGTCCCGGCAAACATTGCTTTGCCCTATCCATTAATTCCTCTATGTCTGTTGACTACGAATCTGTGCGATTCTCTTCGCTCTTTGCTGGTTTCGCTCATCTCGTGCCTCTTGCAATTTTGATACACCTAAATGGATGCAGAAGAACTCCAGGAGATCATTTAGAAAATGCCTGCAGCAGCAGAGAATGTTCCCATTGGATCGACTGCAATAATCTCTACCTGGCGCCCAGCTCACAATTTGAGTGCCCCTCAGGCTTTGAGTGGAAGTCGCCCTATATAAAGGGCAGCAGCTGTGGAATTTATTCAGTCGTCCAGACTCGGAGGGGCCCGATGTACGTGCAGTTGTTTGTTAAAAAAAAAAGAAATTAATATTACAAAATTTTCAAAAAAAAGTTTTTTCAATAAAAAAAAATTGGAATTAAAAAATTGTTAAATAAAAAATAAAAAAAAAATTAAAAAACAAAATTTTAAATGAATAATACAAAAAAAAAAAAATAAAACAAAAAAAAAAAAAAAAAAAAAAATGCCCTGCACGTACGACTGACCCCACCGTGTCTGGACGACTGTATAAATTCCACAGCTGCTGCCCTTTATATAGGGCGACTTCCACTCAAATTTTGAGCAGGGCGTTAGATAGAGCAACGGGAACATTCTCTGCTGCTGCAGGCATTTTCTAAATGAACTGGAGTTCTTCTGCATCCCTTGCTCTTCTTAGGCAGACGGACAGAGAGACATACAGTGAAATATATATATATATACATATATATACAGCTGCGAAAAAAAAAATAGCACCACATGCAAATGCAAAGTTTAAAAGTGTCTCTTCGATACATTTATCAATATATTGATCTAATTTTTTTTACATATGCAGAAAAAAATTAGTTATTGCAGCAAAAAATAATTATCACAGAAATATTCATAGTTTTTATATAATTCAAAAAATTCTCAAACATGTCGAAAAAACACCGAAAAAATAGCACTACTAAGCGTTTTCGAGTGAAAACTCTTATTTTTCGCAGAGTTGCATATTTTCAAAAGGGCATATTGATGTGATTTTTAAAGATATAGATACATTTGAGTAAAGATTATGGAACATAAAGTTTCTCTGAATCATCCTTACCCTTCACCTTCCATGTGAGCTTTCGCATATGGTCTAACTTAAAAGATTCTTTCATTCATTCGGCTTACAAACCAAATTTTACACTCAACAATTTCTATTTGTATCCAAACATCAAAAGTAAAATGCCAGCTCAGGATTTTTTAAATGATTCAAGCAGCTTTGAAGCTCCTTTTGGAGCTATCGACTGTTGAGTGGCAAAAGTGCTTGGAGAATTGCATCAAGTATGTGCTGAAGTATGTAGAGCTCCAAGTAGAACATGTTGGGGAAAAAAAGCATACACACACACACACACACACACACGCACACATTTGAAATCCAACTTAACTACTTTTATGCCAAAAGCAGCTCTCGCAGCTTCAAAGATAGCAGAGCATAGACAAGACAACAAACCAACAACAGACAGTCTTAACTTTGTGAGGGAATACTGATACCATATATACTTAAGTCAACTACTCAAAGCTCATGTGCTCTTCTATAATTCACTCTCAGCATCAGCATGAAACTGTTTTTAGTAATTACAAACAAATTCTGGTAGCACCGCAAATGCAAATGAAGTTCATATCGAAAAAGGAAATTTGATTGACGAACAGGAGCGTGGTGGCAAAAGTTAATTTCCTTTGGATTTATAAATATTTATTAGGGCGCTCAGACATGCGTGTGCGGCAGGGCAGGGCGAATGCGGTTGCTACTGCAAAGTGGCGTTGCAAACATGTCATAACATGCGAAAATTAAAATGTACATGACAACTTAAGCGGCATTCTGCGTTCTGTGTGCTCCGTTCTGCTGCTGGCATTCACAAGGTGCTGTTCGTACGGCAGGCAGGGCAGGGAGTGGAGCGGTAGAGCGGCAGAGCTCTACACAACAGCAAGAGCACTTAATTTGGCATGTTGCTGCGAGTGTGTGTGTGTGCTGCCACTGGCCAAGGTAGCGTGACAACAAAGCAACAGCAACAACAATAAATGAACGCAGGTGCGGCCACAGTGGCAGCAGGACAACAACTGGCTGAGCAGGACAACCACAAGCACAAGCACAAGCACAACAAACGAGTGCCACTCTCTAGCGTGCATGCAATTTTTACAAACCATAAAACTTATACTCCTAGTGGCTGCCACCTAGTAACTGCTAAAAATAAATAATAATAAAGAAACAAAACATAAAGAAAAAGAGAAAAGAAAGTGGACATTGCAAGAGGGCGAGGCGGGCGATCAAATAAAATTACGCATGCACTGGCAAAATAATAAAATATGCATAAAAAATAAGCTGCTGCAGAATCTGGTCGACAAAAAGGCAACCCCAAATGCCACAGCGAAAAAGCGAAACGAAGCAACAACAACAACAACAACAACAAAACATAAACAATAAATACACAGCTCAACAGACTGCCAGATGCTCTGCCAGAAATTCCACAAATATTTTGTGAGCAAAATGCGAGTGCGAAATTGCAGTTAAAAGAGAGCAAAACTTGCTTAAATATAAATTTATATATAATGAAAATGCGATTTTGATAAAATTAACAAATAAATTTCTAGAAGTAAAAGCGAGCTTTAATTTACATTTATGAGTTGAAGCCGAGCGTTGCAAAGTAAAGAAAAGTAGGAAAGAAATTTGGCTGTTTGAATTCGATGAGCATTTCAGGTGAATGGCCTTATGGAGAAGAAATGAGCTGATGGTTTGGGCCATGCAACACGGCTGGCAAGCCACTTGAGGCACTTCATTCGGTGTAAGAAAAGTGAGTACAAAGAGGAAGCCTGGAGTGGAGTTATACCAATAGACAATGAATAGCATCATAGCTAGTTATCGAAATGTAACTAAATATTATCGATATTGAATGAGAGTACCATCAACACAAAAAGAAGAAGGTCAATTGGTTAAGACAAAGCATATGTGACAGCAGCAGATTTTTAAAAATAATTTTAAATGATTTCAGCTTCAGTTCAGTTTCATTTCTTTGTATGTGTTAAATATCGATTTGCAATATATCAGATTATTCAAAAAGCCGCTCCGATTATTTCCCTTTTCTCTCACTTTCGTTCTCTCTCTCCCTCTGCCAAAGACTCACACTATCTGTCTCTCTTTCTCCCTCTCTCCCTATTTCTAATTTTCTGTCTCTCTCTCTCTCTCTTTTACACTAACTGCCTCTCTCTCTCTCTCTTACACTATCTGCCTCTCTCTCTCTTTATTTAACATTTTCTGTCTCTCTCTCCTTTACTAGAGACTCTGTCTATCTTTCTCTCTCTCTCTCTACCCCTCACTCTCTATCTCTGTTTTACACTCACTTTCTTTCTCTCTCACTGTTTCTCACTGAAATGTAACTACCTTTTAGCAATCTATTGCAGGGTATGCATGGCCAACGAAACGTAGACATTAAAAACGCTTCGCATTCATTTTTATGTTAATTTCTGGCTGCTGCACACGAATATGAATTTCGCTGAATGCATTGCGCAACGCAACAAGCATTTGGACAAAGTGCAAAACACGTCGCTCGCGTTTTCACTCAAAAATATGCTTACAGTGCGCCACGGCAGCAGCAGGAGCAGGTGCAGGAGCGGGAGCAGCAGCAGCTGCTGTGCACGTTAAAAGAGCCGTTCACATCTCTGTCGCCGCCTTTAAAAGAAATCGGCTAATTTTTCGTATTTTATGCTGTGCGAAAAGCGAAGCCAGAGGCAGAGGCAGAGGCAGATGACGCAAATGTATGTAAGAAGCAAAGCAAATGCTACACAGAAATATATATATATATATATACATATATGTAGTACATATGTATGTACATATATTTTAGTCGTGTGCACATACGTACTACACTAAGCGAAATGGGCACAGCCTCTGAAATTTTAATAGCTCACACATTATAAACGCAAATAAACGTCGCAAACGTCGACTTCGTCTTCGTCTTCGTTGAGGCAGCTGCCATTTTGCTGGCGACTCTCTCAAAGGCAATTTGAACTTGCTTTCAGCAAGCATTTGATGTGTGTGCTGTAGTGGGTGGGGGCAAATGTGTATGTATGCGTGTGTACACACATATTTTTATTTGCCTAGCAGCTTATGTTGTTAGAGAGAAAGAGCATGGCACCACTTAAAGGAAAAAGTTCCCTGCCAAGTTTGCCAGAGTCCGGCGAGCCGGCCTCAGTTGTCCTTTGTGCAGCTTTAGTGCCTTTAAGTTGCACCAAATTAAGCATACTTTCAAGCACTCAGCGTCTTATTATGATTATCATTAACTACACACAGAAACACACATACACTAACACACACACAGGGCCGGGTCTATGTCGCTCTACTAATGTTGTTATCCATTTGCTTTGCACCTGCCGCTTAAAACTTCTCTGCTTTTTTTTTTTTTTTTTTTTTGCCCAAGGTGTGCTCCGCTCACGAAAACTTTTTTCATAGAGCACAACAAAATATCAAAATCATAACAATTCAAAAAAAAAAAAAAAAATACAACAGGAAAAAAACTTTTTAATTGCTTTATAAGTTCACCTTTCGCCTGATATTCAGATTATGTTCGGCTGACCAAGGCAGCTGTATCAGTTAAACAAGTTGATTCTAAGCGCCAGCTGGCCGCTCCAATCTGAGCCAAGAGCAATGCAGATGAGTTTTTCGACACCAAATAAGAGTTGATTATCATGCTAAACAGTTGCAAACTAATCTGTGTCAGCTTATTTGTATAATTTTAATACCAGCTTGAACTGGAGGAATATAATGGATACTCTTGCTATACATTGAAAATTTTCTTTTAGTTTAAATGTATTTTTAGTAAATATACTAAGTTGAAAAACTCTATTATATCTAATTAAATTATCATATGATTTTATTTATTGAATTATTTTTAATTTTTTCATGTTTTAAAGAGTGTTTAAATCATTTTTTTTTTTAAATAAATAATAATGGCATTTTTTAAATATTTTATAAATTTTGCATACAATAAATAATAATAAATAAAATATATATATTAATGAATTATTAAACATATTATTTTCTTTTTCATTATTTTATATGTTTTTCTTTTTTATACAAAATAATTTAACACAACTGTTTTTAAAGTGAATATATAATTTACTTGAAAAATTATATTTTTATTTTTATATTTTTTATTCATTTATTTATATATATATATTTATTATTATTAATTCTTTTATATTATTTACTTATTTTTATTCATTTGCTATTTTTTTTATTTCACTTTACAAAATATTATTTTTTAAATATATTTTTATTGATTAAATTTTATATATCTTTTAATTTTCATTACTATTAATATTGTTCATATTATATATTTATTTTTCTTTTTTGTTTTTTTTTTTTTCTTTTTTTTTTATTCATTAAAAATCATCTTCAATTCCAAAAGTAATTCGCTAATTCTTCCCACATTCGCACTTTTTAGAGGCTGTAAATATGCTCAGGATTTTAAAATGCTGCAGCATCATTAAAGCACATTCAAATTTATGGCAACTCAAGGCGAAGCCCGAAAGCATTAAGAAAAGTTTCTTTGAGAGCGAAACTCTGCAGCTCTTTAATGGCAGCATTTAACTCAGTTTGGCTCATGCCTGGCAATAATCTTCAATGGTTTCAATTTTATTATCGTCGTCTAATGTTTAATTATGCGCAGGCTGATGATGTCTGATGGGTTTTTCTTCTGCCCTTTCTCGCTCCCACTGTCTCATTCCCTCTTTCACGCATAAACATAACGCAGTTTATATTTTATTTATTTTATGTTACTTTCGGTTTTTTTTTTTGCTGCTTTCCTCTTGCCCCTTTTGCTGAAAACCAATCATAAAACCCTCTGGCAAAGCAGGCTGCCAAACGATTTTATTATATGACGCCACACAGACACGCACACACACACACATGCACATCGACACTCGTATGCGGCTGTGTAATTTGCCATAAAAAAAACGGAGCACAGCCTCATAAGTATTTGTGCAATTTCAGAGAAATTGTCAATTTGCGCCCCAAGCTCGTAAGTCTAAGCCAAACGACATCGCTCGTCGAACCAGACAGAGATAGGGAAAGAGAGAGAGAGAGTGAGAGAGAGATAGAGAGCAGTGCTCTAGCTCTAGCACGCAAATACGCGCTGATATTTTTATAGCTTTGTGTGTAAGAGTCGGAGTGCTCGTGCATGTGTGTGTGTGTGTGTGTGTAAATCGACTGTTAACATTTAACGCTACAAATTTAACCGCATTTATGTATTTTGGATGTCGGGCTCTATTTGATTTTCATTTAATTTGTGCGATGCAGGCGACGCCGCGCTCTTAAAAATTGGCATAACAATTACGCCGGAAACGGACAAAGTGTGTCGGACGCAGCTTTATAGAGTCGAAGCAGCAGCAGAAGCAGAGGAAGAAGAAGAAGAAGAAGCATGCTCCCTCCGGTTCCGGACGGACTTCACGTGCAATCTGCAACGCTGACAATGAAACTTCAATGGCACATAATTGCTGTGCACACACACACATATAGAGAGGGGAAAGGGACAGAGAGAGAGAGAGGGAGCGAGAGAAAGAGCGACAACAGAGAGACGCGTGGTGGGCTGCTGCCGGGAGCTGTCTGAATTGTGTATGCTGAATGGATGAGTGGAAGTGTGGAAGCATGGACGGGTAAAGGGGGGTGCGTGGGTGGACTGACTATTGTGCACTACTGCAACATATCCTTGCAACTAGCGCTTCCGTTTCCGTGCCGTCAAGGCGACAACTCTTCGACTTTTGCTGCTTGTTGTTGCACTTATTATTGTTGCTGCTGTTGTTGTTGTTGCTGTTGTTGTTAGAGGCCACTTCTGGCCGCCTTTGTTGGCGCTCGTCGTGTGAATGAGTGCAATTAGCAGTGCCAGTTGCACTCGTTTGCCTGGGCCCTGCCACGGGGCCGGGGTAAATTCTCTGTGCGGCGCTGATCTGCCGTAAGGGCAGCATTAAAAATGAATTCCTCCGTGTCTGTGCACACAGACGTAACGATTGCGCCAAGCGAATATATGCTTAAATATCCATTGTTTACTTTAAAGCGAGTTAAATTACATCCAAAATATTTATGCGAGAGACTTGTTTGTTTTACTTAAATGCATTTCAGTTACAATTAAAAATGAGGCCAAATAAACAACTGTTGTTATATTTGCGACGAAAATTACAAAATTTACTATGTATATTAAAATTTTAATACTGAAATCTATTATTCAAACTACAACAATTTTATATTTAAAATGATTTTATTTTATTTTAATTTATTTTATTTATTTTTTTTACAAGTTTTTGCGACAATGAAAATATATTATTTAAAATATATGTATATTTTATGTAAACTTTTTTTTGCTGTCACTAATTAAACAAATAAATTATTTTTATTTATATTTATTTCATGAAAATATTTATGAAAAATATATTTAAAACCATTTTGTGATTTAGTCTTTATATATTTGTATGTTAAATTATTTATGAACATAAAAGTATTTAATTTAGTTATATTTATATTATATTAATTAATTAAATTTAATTTAATTATTTTCATATTTTATTCCTAAATATAATATTAAATTTTTTATTTTACTATATTATATTTACTAATTTGGCTTTTGTATTAATATACATATATGAACATACATATATACTCTACACACCGCCTTCTTTACATAGCAATTTTTGTGCTATTCAAATTGCACGAATTTGATTTCTATGCCAAATTTGCATTGTATTGAAATTTGTGCGCTTGAAGAAATGTTGATTAAAATAACATTTGCTGGCTCACACTGACCCGAAGCGCCTTTGTGAGCCTTTGAAGTGCGCCTGCCAGCTTACCTTGTGGCATTCTGTTGCCAGCCTAGACCCGTGCACGTGAATGGGCCCGCCCCGGGCAGCTGCTTAGAGCGTAAACTTGGCAAGAAATAAAAAAAAATAAGGCCTGCCATATAAACTGTGAATGGACGCTTGTGTCACGGACCCCTGATGCTTTGAGCCTTTGTGTGATGCTTGAGCCTTGCAAAGTAAATTTTTCGACTGCTCTTCGTTTACCTTTTGGCTGCTCAACTGAAGCTGCAGCTGAATTGTGAATTGCCATTTGGCTTTTGACCTTTCGATATAACTTAATTTGCTTTCTGCTAGGCCGCTGAAGCACAAGGCTCTAAAATGGATTTTACAACTAATCAAATTAGGCTGAGTTTTTGCAAATTTCATTTGCCAGACATATTATTAAATTTGCAAGCACGTCTTTAAGGTCAAGCAAGGCGAGTGCTATGTGCTGCTTAGCATTTAAAGTGCTTTCACTATGGATTTACCGTCAACGCAATTAAGTCCTCTGGCCTGGCCTTTGAGCCAACACTGAGCAAAGTCTTGTCTCCCCCTCGGCTCCATCGCCCGTTTTGCTCGATTCTCGCATTTTTTACTGCTGATAAGTGTTCGCTCAATTATTTTGCCATTGATAATTACTGTTGGCTCTCTGCTGCAATATTCTTTTAATGGATTCTCTCAGACCCTGCTCGACCTGCTCTACTCTACTCTCTGCTCTGCTCGACTTCTTTATTAAATGCCAACTACAATGGCCAATCTGCTGGCGATTTTCTTTTAAATCGATTCTCAAGTGCCTGCCTCAACCTTTGCCTCAATAAACGAGAACCTTTTTATATCTCTGCCTGCTCAATAGGTAGAGGAAAATCCAGAGAAATTGTAAATTAAACAAGCTGAATAGGAAATGGGGGATTGATGCAGCATTTTACGGAAAATTACGGACTGAGTATTCCAAGAAATGTTTTATTTCTTAAACGTGGTTTGAATGCAAGTATTTTTTTATTTGTAAATTTATTGCAAATGCAATTACGTTAATTGATATTAGATGTAAAGATAATTGTGGAAATATTTCTGCTTCATAAATAAATAATTTGCTGTAGTTAGGTGGAGTTTTCTCTGGCACAGCAGCAGCGCGCTTTCAAAGTAATTTTTGTGATATAAAAGAGGAATTTACCTTTCCCGCAGCTGGGGTGTTATCTGCTCACGTGTCACAGGCATAAGTGCACCTCCTCCTTTCCTCTCTCTCTCTCTCTCTCACTCGCCCCTGGTTGGGCTGCTGCCTGAACTAAAAGCAACGCGTTTTTGCTTGTTCTATTGCCGTAACAAATCCATTTTACCTGTCAGCTTTAACGCGTAAGCAAATGTCAAAACGGCTGCTGGCTAGAGCAAAGCTCCAAACCAAGATACCTGCATACACACGCACACACACACACATACATACACACTGACATACATTGTATCTAAGTACTTGTGCACACCCACACACACACACGCACACCTATACATCTACATATATATTTCGGTATCTGGCTATATGCGCGTTGATATATTGCCAAGTCGCAATTAGAGCACAGACCGCAGAATGAAACTCTCTGGCTGCCATGTAAACAAGCCATGCTGACAACAACAACAACAACAACAACAACATCCAAATATATACGACAGCAGCGGAAATACATTTTTGTGCAAACAAAATGAAAAAGCAGAGCAAGTGAAACACTTTTACAGCATGCGGAAATTCGAAATTTGGTGGCATTGTGAGTTTTGTTTAACGAATCGGAGAGGCATTAAATTCAAATTCAACCAAGTGAAAATCAAATTTCCACGCACCATATGCACGCGTCTAATTAAACGCATGTGCAATGCAATGTACTTCGGGGGAGCCCAAGGCTCGTCGGGGATTGACTTTTGAATACAATCTGTCGCTAATTAGTCGCAGCGTCCAGGTTCGCCAACATGCCTGACAATCGCCTGGGGCACAGATCAAACGCTTTGTAAATCCGTTTCATTTCTCTCTCTCTCTCTCTCTTTTTATTCGCTTGTCCCTGAGTCGCTTCTTTTTTTTTTAAGTTCCCCAAGAGACACGGCCGGTCCTTTAGCAGTCCCAAGTGCCGTAAGTGAGGCGTGCAACAGTTTTCAGCGACCTTTCATTCGCCTCGCCTTTTCATTCGAAATCATATTACACGCGTCGCACTGAGATCAAAGCACTGTGTGGCCCCGCCTTTGGGGAGCAGCTCCAAAGCCGGACGGGCCAAATGAATTTGCTTTTATTTTTTTATAATACAAATTCTTTGTTACACTTGCAATTCTCGGCAAAACAAATTGATCTTGCAAAAAAAAAAAAAAAAAAAAAATATATGAGAATGTATAATTAATGTGGGGCTAATGTGATGCTAAGTGGAAATGGCATCGACGTAAAGTTACCTCGTCTTATATAAAAAATGAGTAGATATATAATTTAAATGTTATTTAGTATGCTGAATGAGCGATGTGAGCTATTATAAGTGAGGAGAACTCATTATTAATAGCTAGTCAACATATATATATATTTATACATACATATATATTTCTCTTTCACTATATACTCTATACTCTTTGCATATCCACACTTTAGTTGTTTCTTAGAGCTGCAATGATATTGTTGTTCAATATCTGGCTTAACGCTTTCATGGTTTTTGTAGCCGTTACCAATAAAATCAACATTCACTGTCCGCCATGGCCAAGCTGCGCCGTTTTGGAATTGTGTTGTCAATAAAAATGAGTTTTTAATATTAAAAAAATACAAAAAAATTTAAAAAAAATTAAATAAATTTAATAAAGAAACTTGTATTTTATGAAAATATATGCAAATGAAATGGAGTATATTCCGGCTAAAACGACTTCGCTTATAACGTTCGTGCTGTTATTGCAACGAGCATTCGATGTCTTGGCTTATATGAAAACACCGCCGTTTGATTATAATGTCCTCCGGATATTACGACGTATTATCTTCGGTTTCTTGAGTGTCGTTATAGATGTATTCTACAGTACGTTCAGTCATATGTATGCATATAAATTATTGATACTATATTAATGAAGATCCAGCTATGATAGTAGTACTGAACGAATTACTCTTTGCTAGTAGATTTTGTATATCACGGCCTCTTCTCTGATTCTCTCTTCTCTTAATAAAATTATTAGTTAAGGCTCTTCTCTTCCTTGAGAAATCACTTACACAGCACAGACAAAGCTGGTCGAACTGGCAGTAATCGATTCGATAATTCAACTATTTTTTATTATTTTATTTTTTAATCTTTCCATCTTCACTGCTTGAATTTTCGCTTACAAACATTTTATGTATTTTTAACATCATTTTAAAAATTAAAAAAAATATATATTTAATAATATATTCAAATAATATTCCCTAAAAACTCAAGAGAACAGCTGAGCTCACCTCAGAAAAAAGATCAATGAATGATTGCATAATGGAAACTAAAGAATCTTATAGCTGCCATCGAACCTGATAATATCTGCAGGAAATCATGGGTTAAATAAACAAAAAAAAAAAAAAACAAAAAAATGCAATGGGAATGAAAACAGGCAAATGCAAATGTGTAACAGCGGGGCACGCCCATTTTAGCATATTACAAAATGCAGCAAACACATTTGAATAATGAGTCTGGAGCAAAGCAGCTCGGCTGGCATTGTCCCTTGGCAACCAGGCGGGCGCTGGCACAGCTGCAGCTGCCGCTCGCTCTGGCTCTGGCTCTGGCTCTGTTTTTGGTCACTGACATTTTGGGATTTTGTGCGCAAATTTGAGTTTTAGTTTAAGCATGCACTTGCAGCTTACAGCAACCACAATAGTTGTAGCAGCAGCAGCAGCAGCAGCAGCAGAGAGCGAGCACAGCTGCTAAGTCAGCTTAGGTTGTGTTTTGCTTTGTTCTGTTTTATTCAGCTTGGAGCTGGCAACAAAAGTTTGCCATCCAATGCTAATTACGCCGCCCGGACCAGAAACTCTCGCTGTGGCTGCCAGACAGTTAGTTAGTTAGTTGGGTTAGCCGCGCAGTTGCTGTTGGGTTGCGTTCGAAAGGCATCTAATTTTTGGCAGCTGTCAGCAGAGCGCCGCATAAATCCCTCAAAAGTCAACAGCATTTTGCCCAAGTGGCACATCAATTCGCGTGCTTGTCAGCCACAATACAAACAGCACACACACACACACACACATGCACGCGCATTTGCATGCTAAGATAGAGAACATGACATATAGCGGGCACACATCATATTGCAATCGTCAGTTGTGTCACCGCATGCAACGTCGCTTATCGCTCATCTTTATAATGATTGCAACAGCTCCGCGACAGCCCCCAACAATAATCCCATCTGCTTGCCAGCGGAGCCCCAGCCCCGCAACACCAACGCCAACGCCAAAAGCCAACCCCAACCCAATTCCGTGTCTGTTATGCATTTTTCATAACGCAATTCGTGTTATTCACGCGTTCGCGTCAAGACGAAATCTTTCTCATTCTCAAAGCGCTGAAGCATGACGACTGCTGTGCACAGTGGTGCCAGACCTCATGAAAATTGAAGTCTTCAAATTCAAATTGAAGCAATTTTACTTAAATGTGGTTGAAGGAGAAAAACAAGAATTTTTACATAACTAAGAAAATATTTTAGGAATTTATGAAATTAAACATTATTTAAATATTTATTATTAAATGTTTTTTATTTTATTTTAATATATTAACTAAAATCTGAGCTAGCTTCAGTTCAGCTAAGAACATTTAAATAAAATATAAACATTTAGAAAAAGCTAAAATAATATTAAAATATAATAATTATTAATTAATAATTATTAACTTTTAGTCTAAGTTTTCTTTTATATAGTTTTAGAAATATATTGAATTCAGATAAAGTAATGCCTTAAAAAAAATACTATAATAATAATAATAATAAATAATACAATTCTCAATCATTTTTTATCTATTGCTAAAACTGAAATCAGCTCATCAATAATATATTTTAGAACTTTATTTTAATTTATTTTTAAAATATATTTTCTTAAAATATATATGAAGAGAACATGTTTAGAAAGAAAAACATTTTATAGAGATGTGCACATTGAAAGAAAGATTATATTATCTTATTTAATTAAATTTTGTATTCTTTATTAATAAAAAATAAAACTGTATAAATTGTATTTCAAAGAAAAATATATATATTTTTTTAAATGAAATCATTTTCCAATATATATTTTCTAGAAAAGAAAACCGAAAATTGTGGAAAATCGCCGAAAATAGAAATAAAATACTGTAGCTATTAATTTAAATTCTTCAAGCATAAATTCTAATGTTTAATGATCTATATTCATTATTTATCCACTGTTGCTCTGACATCAAAATTGTCGCATTAATCATCAGTCTACATGTCGTTGATGTTATTTTTATTAATTTATATTTTGGTGCTGGCGCAGGAAACTGAAACTTAGTGTGAAAATCTAAAATCCAGCAGGCAATTAAATTCAATGCAACTAAAAGCAACAACAGCAGCAACTCCCTCTTTTTTATTTTACTTTTTTTGGAACAAGTGCAGAGCGCATAAATCAAAGAGCAGCTCTCTGGGGAGCCACCCGGAGGGGACACGCATCGATTAGGCATAGTCTCACGCGCCGCCCCATTCGAAATCGCCGCCGAGGGGAGTTTATTTTTATCAGTCACAGACGCAGACTCCCAATCCCAATCCCAATTCCAATGCCAGGCAGGCGCGACATGCTAAATCGTCTGCGCCATATTTAAAGCAGCAGCAAATTAATTTATTTTTTCACGCCGTTCTCTTGGAGTTGCGCATTAATAAGCAATTAAGAGTTTTTAATTGCAGCCAGGCTGCTGCCATAGGTCTAAGGCCTAACCTTAATAGACTCGCATTGGCTCTTTCTTGGGATTTTGCTAGTCTCCAGCTAGGCAATGGAATGCTACAATTTCTCTTGGCAGAGTAGCAAACGAAACCTCAGACTTGAGCCTCGCTCGATTGCAGTTGCTGTATCGTATTTATGGCTCACAGCTCGTTGGCACTTCAAGCGAACAGCATAAGCCGCTTATCGTTGGGCCTACTGCTGAGTGAGAGAGAGAGAGTGGGCGGTAGGGTGAGATAGAAAGCGAGTGACAGCACCCTAAAGCCGCTTGGCAATTCCTGGTATTGGCCAAGCTCCGGGTACTCCTGCAAATCAGCTGCTCTTTGTATGAAAATGTTACAGTGCGTCCACATAAGGCCAGATATAAATAAAGCTTTGTCTACTCACATCAACATCTGAGCCAGCCAAAATAAATTGAGTATATATTTTTGGCTGTAGTTATTCCAATATTTAATATAAGTGTAGAGCAACAAAGGGAGCTCTATTTAATATAATCTATAGATTAATCAAAATTCGATTGATCTTTGTTGATTCTTTATTTTTTTAATGATGTGAAAATATTTTGTTTAATTTTTCATTGATTTTACTTTGTGAATTTTTTGTTGCTGTTATTAACATTGAATAAATTGGTAATTTTATTAAGTTTAAGCAGCAATTTATTTATTTATTTATTTATTTATTTTTTTAATATCTTGATTGCTTTAGTTTTTATAATGTAAAATGTATATTTATTATATTAACATTTTAAAAAAATATATATATTTTTTATATGAAAGATTTTTCTTATATTTACCTTCTAGATATTGCGTGTTTCCCAAGTAAAAGCTGCAAATAAAAGAAAGTTCCATTAGCAAATGTTGATATAGATTCAATTAATAAGAAGACTTTAATTTGTATGTAGACTCAAACTGAATAAGCTCGTCGTATTGTGGAAATAGTTTTAGTGCCAAGAAAAGTTGATAAAAACAGGAAAAATAGAAGGAAGATGCCACATTAAGCGGGCTGACGTGCAGGCGGAACGACAAGAGACTCGAATCAAACTCGGGCGAATCGCGTGAGTGGTTGAGTGGGTTGCTATGGGTGGTTTGAGTGATGGCACTGCGAGCAACGACAGCAGCCAGACATTGAACACGAAAAAGGAAACTGGAGCGAAGACATTAGCCTGAAATGACAGCAACAAGATGCAAGATAGATGCTCAGCTTATGGCTCTGTTTTCCAACTGTACAAGCAAACAACAAATGACAGTCTGTCGTGAAAGTATGCGCTGCCGAGGTGTGGATGAGCCCTGAAAGAGCTCTGAAGTTCTCTATAGTTGCAGTTGGTCCTTCACATATACATACACATATACATACATATGTATTTTTGTAGTATATTGAAAAGCGCTTTTCTGGCCCAAGGACATTCACACACACACACACACACAGCACAGAGTACAGTTACTCACGCACTCATTCGACAGCTGTTTAGTTTCGCTAGCTACTCGCCTATGCAATATGCAGAGAAGTTGGCTTAAATTGAGACTTTCAACATGGCCTCTGGCAGCTGGCAGCGCTTTTATTTTCCATCTACACGGAGAGTGAGCGAGAGAGTGTATGAGAGAGAGCGTGAGCAACTCTTAGCCAAATGCCGTTCGTGCCAATGCCTCAGTTTAAATATTTATGTAAGCGCGGAATTTCATGAGAAATATTTCGCAATTGCTGCAACAGCACAAGCATTTCGCCTTTATTATTATTGAAATAGGCCAGGCCGAAACGAGCTTATGCTAAGCACTCAACCAATCCCCTGGCCCACCCACAGCTGACTGCACTCTGCCAATGAAATGGCAAACGAGTTGTGTATTATTGTTGTTCAGCTGCTTGGAATTTGCGAGTTTGTTCAGCGCTTATTGGACAGATGATGGAACTGCTCCTGCCAGCAGTAGCTGAAATGAATAAACGTTTAATGCAGATATCATGGCCAACAAATAGTTTTCTAGAAGTGAATACAATATACTTTCGGCAGCACTTCAAATTCATGGAACTGATAATGCTTGGCCAATCTCTGGGGCCACTTATGCGGCATTATTGCGAGCCTGTTCAAGGACCGTGAGTTGGCATTACGTGGCCCAACAACAAAAACCCAATTGCGCATGCAATGGCTCAAAGGGCTTAAGTGCGTATAACATTCAATTTGCGTTAATGGCATTAAATAAAGTCACACGCACACGAACAGACAGACACATACACATACACACACTCAGCAGAGCCTACAAAACATTATGTTACTTGGTTTCACCTTTGAAAGCATTTTCATTGGCTGGCCACTTAAAAATAAAAAAAAAGGTTGCGCTGCCAGACTTAAGCCTCTGAAAAGGGCAAAAAAAAAAAAAGAAATGAAAAGAGAAATAAATACAGAAAAAAAAGCACAAGCATCAACGTGCAATGGCTGTTTTTTGCGATATTCTTAAATCGCATTAAAAATCATTGGCACATGCTGCGCAGGTAGAGGGGCAGGAGGCAGGAGTCAAAGGCGTGAGCTCTGCAGGGCAGAAGGAAAACTACGACGTACGTAAAATAAACAACAACAGTTTCATTTTCAGTTTAAAGCGGGCAAAAACTTGCCAAAACAACACAAATTCAGCAACAGCAAAGCCGTGTGGCGCACCCGCCATCTCCTGCGCCCCCTTGGGGGTGTGGCAACAAATCAGGCAAAAAAAAACAGGGAAATGCTTTGCCCACCGACTATGAGCTCAAAAAGTTGTACTTTAGATAAAGTTGCTGCTGCTCCTGTTGTTGCTGCTGTTGTTGTTGTTGTTGTTGTTGTTGTTGTTGTTGTTGTTGTTGTTGTTGTTGTTGTTGTTGTTGTTGTTGTTGTTGTTGCAAACATATTCGACATGCAATGCACGTACACGGTTCAACACACTCACGGAGGAGAGCAGGAACCTACACCTGGCTAAACTTGGCTGTGATAGACGCATTCAATGCGCTTGTTTCTTGTTTCTTGCTGCTATCTCATATATATATACATATACATATATATATCTTTTTTTGTTTTATTTTACTTCTCTCTTCTTCTACTTTTGTATTCCTGCTTGGCCTGATTTCTTGAGCTGCTGCACACAGTTTGTTCGCACTTTGAGCGATTCCCTGTTCTGTGGCATGTTTATCAGAAGTTGAAAAAAACACAAGAAAAAAAGTTGACAGCAACACGAATATGAAATACCCTTGCGAGCAATTGGCCAGAGAGGCAAAAGCAACTTGACTTCCGATTAACTATCTAAATATAAATACATTTATTAGTCCTATATCATATACATAAATGTTGTCTCTTTTAGCTCAGTCTTGCCATAGTACCCTGTCTAGGGTATAATGTCACTTCAGAGCTGAAGCATCTGGCCCCAAGAGTCCCCTGCAAAGGCGTCGAAGTGTGGCATACTTTTAGGCAATGCCTACGAGCAACATTTTGTGTGTTTTACTTGCATTTTGTTGTGTAAATTACATGCACACACACACACACACACTTATACACACACACTTGCTGCCAAACACAGTCGAATAAAATAAAGCACAAAAACTTGGGCACTTGGAAACTGTTTTGGATCTGTGAGTCGTTCAGTATTCGCTTTTTGTCTGCTCTCTACCCAGTCTCACTGCAGTAATAATAATAAAGGGAATTGTTATTGTTTTCTATTAATTTGCTTTTGTTATTTGTGTTGTTTGCTTCCTTTTCCTTTCTTTACTTTTGTGTTTTGGTTGTTGGTTGTAGTTGGCGTCAACATTTGCTGCTGCTACTCAAGAATGTCTGCATTTGATTTGATTTGTTTTCTCTTCGGCTTCAACAAATTGATTATTTTACAACTAAACTTGAAGAGCGCTCAAAATATTCTTAGCACAATAATATTCTTTAAAAAAAGTTTAATTTAATTAATATGAAGTTGTTGCTGTTTCCTGCAATCACATGCAAGTATCAGTTGCAAAACTAATCAAAGTCCTCGACTAACTTTTGATGAAGACAAATTTGAGTTTGATATCAGCCGAGAGCCTGAGGCATCGCCGAGGGCAGCAGCTGCCGTATTTTACATTAAAATGAATAAGTACACGCTGAATATGCTCGTCGAGCCGCATGGCGCCACTGGGCCATTGACTTGTCAAATGTTTACAAACTAATATGCCGAAAGTTTGCTCGGGCCACAGACGTGGGTCAACGAACGCTCCCCATTGATATTTGTGTATCGTCTGCAATTTATGGCCCAGAGCAATGAGCCGACGCACGACTGACTTAAAAGTTGACTCGACTATAAATAGCACACGGAGCTGATTGAAGAGGCAGCTGCAAATTCTACGTAAGTTCTCATATTTTTATAGCCACAGAGCGAGGCACGCTGCTGAATACAAGTAGTACTTGATCTAATCCAAGTAATCCTCGCATTAAACACAAGACGGCAAAAGTAAGCCAAGACCAAATGTGCTCATAATAAAAAGTAGCTCATCTTATTCACATTCACAGTCGCATTCACATTCACATTCACATTCAGATTGAGATTCGCATTCACAGTCACATTCACATTTTCTATGGCCACTCTTGGCTGTGAGACAACTCGCATATTCGTTTTTCAGCCAAGGACGCGCTGTGCCAGCTGCCTTCATTGCCAACACTTTGTCGCACATTTGGGGCTAAAAACAGCAGCCACGCCCACACTCACACTCACAGCCCAGCCCCCAGCCCCCAGTCCCCAGCAGCAGCCCATTACAACTACTTAAGGTATGTAAATAACGCGAGCGCTCAAAATAAGCCAAGGCAAATCATAAGCAGCCAGCGAGTAGCTGCTAGCCAGCTAACCCCATTCTTATTATCAGCCCCAACACCTGCATCCGCCCCAACTACCTCACAGAGCATTAGCATAATCGTTATGGTTATGCGCGACGTGTGCATAATGGCCAAGAGCAGCAGCAGTTGAGCACGAGCTGGTAGTTGGGAGCTGGGAGCTGGGAGCTCTAAACCAGCGACACGCACATATAAACTATGTTAAGTGCGCTGACATTGTGATATATAGTTTTTTCTACACTCACTGCCGGAGCTTCGACACCAGCTAAACAAGCTTGACTAAGAGCGGCGCCAGCTGCCAAGAATATTGGATCAAGTGGATGCTGCGCTACTCAAACTACTTCTCTTAGAAAACATTAATTGGGCAACGTTTTCAAGACGAAGCTTTAAGCAAAAATAATTATTTATATATTATTTATATCTAACATATTTATATGTTAAAATTTACTATTTTCTTTTTAGCTTTACAAATTTACTTTTTAGCCTTAAGAGCTCCTTCTAAATTTGAAAGTGTAACAAGATGCTGTGTTATGCTTCATTTGCTTTCGGGCTAGCTTGTTTTTGCTGTGGTGGTTACCCAGTGCAACTCGAGTGCGTGGGGGGCCTTAAAGCTCGGACCGGGCGTTCTGTTTGCTCAGGTGCGCATATTAAGTAGCCGCCACATGTGACGCGCTCTGCTGTGTGTGTATGTGTGTGTGTGTGTGTGACGCATGCTATTAGCAGCGACCAAAATACACAGCACACACGTACAAACATAATAAATAACCAACAAAAGTAACAACAAAAACAACAACAAAAACAACTCGATGGCAGCTTAAGAAATCAAGAGCCTAGCAGACTCGCAGCTAAGAGGACATCTAAAGCAACACAGAAAGCGAGAGAGAGGAAGAGCGAAAGAGCGAGAGGCAGTGAGAGTAAATGGCGAGCGAGTGAGATCTCTATGTGGCATGTTTAAGATTCAGCACGCATAACTTATAAAATAAAAATTAAAATTCCAATTGCAAACCTCAATAATAAAACACTTTTAAGTGCCGTCGCTGCCGCAGACATAGCCTGAGCACAAACAAATATATATATGTATATAAGAAAACCAAAAGAGAGAAAAAAAGAAGAGAAAAGGTAGAGACGCGACGAGGCCAACGTCGCCAATCGTCGTCGCAGGCGCCAGGCCTGAGCATTTTTGCCAGAACCAGACCGGTGTGACTGTATGAGTGCGTGTGTCTTTGTGTGCGTGTGTGTGTGCTGCAAGGAGCCACACAAGTTTATTAAAAAATTTCGCCAAAAGGCATCTATCAGTTATGAGGCGAACCCGCGCAGACAGTGCGCGACTCATTTCAATGAGTTTCGTGTTTTTCCTTGCCTTGTCTCAGTTTCACTCGCTCTCTCGCTCTCTCGCTCTCTCTCTCTGTGGCCCTCTCCCTCTGACACTCCCGCGATCCCTTTATCCCTTAAGCATTCTTTTGGCTGTTTGTTGTTCCGTCGCTTTGGCCGTGTGGCTGCCGGAACTTGTAATTGGCATTCCGCACGCTGGCCGAAATGAAAATGCTACGTGCTTTCATTTCACGTTACGGCATTGGCAACGGCAACGGCAACGGCAAGAAGCAACGCCCAGCTCGGATAAGTCACAGCGCACACGGCCTGTACGGTCCATTGACCAGGGCCCAGCAGTGCCACGCCCACTGCGGGTAAAACGCTGCTTATTTACAGCGCTGGGCTTTTTAATTTTTTACGTTGCGGGCATACAACTTACTCCCACTCTCTCTGCCCATGTGTGTGCGCTTTAAGTCGAAATCTGAGACGAGCTGGCGCAAAGAAATCACAGAGCTCTCGCATCCTCAAGACACACGCGTGTCTCACGCAACTGCGACGGCGAAAGGGTGCGGCCGCCCCGCAGCGAAAATCAATAGTCCACGTATATTGAACTCCTGCCCTGCCTCCCGTACTTTCTACCTCCCTCCCTTTCAGCCAATGTGTTGCGTAATGCATATTCAACGAAATATATTCCGCTTCTTTTTTTTGGCGCTCCTGAAATTGACAGCCAGCAAATTTCGCTGTCAGCCTCATGCCTTGTGCGTCTTTCGATGGTTTTTGCATTGTATTGCGGTTTCCCCTTGCTGCTATCTTCTTGCTCTTCTTTCTTTCCTGTTAGTGTGTGTGTGCGTGTGTGGCATAGGTGAAAAAACCCACATAAGCTCCCCTTTGAGATGCGTTCAAAGGACCAAGAAATTATATCCTTTGTTGTTGCCACAAAATGATTTTGCACACGGCTCTTTGAGTCGCTGCTTTAAATGCACTTGTGTATACAAAATAAATAAATGTATTATATATATAGAGGTATTATACATACATATATAGGATCTTCAGCAATTGATAAAAATATTGTAACAGCGGACACACACGGATTTGCTCGAAATACTGAAATTTACATTACACCTTTTATTTTATTTATTTTTTTATTATTTATTTATTAATTTAATTTTAATCTTTTTTAATTTTTCATTATTAGTTTTTTTAATTACTTATTCATTTTATTAATCAATTAATTAATTTAATTTTTGTATTTTTTTTTATTTTTTTTAATTATTTATTTATTTATTTTTATTTTTTTTATTTTTTGAATAGACCTCTTTAATGGAATATTTCTTTCATTTTATCATATTTTTTTAAATTAATTTAATTTAATTGTATTTTAAGTAATTTTATTTTTATTTATTTCTTTTTTTAATTATTTTTTTTATTATTTTCTTTTTTTCAATTTTCTCGATGATTAAAAACGTTTTTGCAAAATTTATTCGAATATTTTAATAAGATTATATAATAAGGCGCAATATGTCTGTAATCTCTATTGGCGAGTACTTTGCAAATATTCATAAATAAACTTTTAATAAATTTAATTTCAGTATATTTATCAAACAAAACGACTAAGCTCAACTGTTTACTGACAAATTCAGCTAACAAAAAAAGTCAAATTGAGCTATTAACAACACTCAAAATCTACTTATTCACTTCACTTTCATAGTGAATTATTTCTTATACCAGAAATTCATGCCGGGTATACCGCTATCAGGCAATCTGTATGAAATACTTCAAATTTCATGAGTTCACGATTTTTAAGTGCCAAATATAAAACAGCTCGGCGCCCGCTGCTTTTAATACACCGCGAATTTAGTATACCCACTTTGGCCCGCTTTAAATATTATGGTGTTGTTTTTTTTTTCGATTCTGCATTTATTTTACTGCAAATAGAAGGAGAGATGAAGAGATACGGAGCTGCATCATAAACGAGCCACAATTAATTGGGCGTCTCTTAAAAATCGATACTCAAATTCTGTACACAATTGCATTTTTATCTTCAGTCAGCTTTTGTTTATCTTAAACAATTCTTCAATTATAAATAATAGACTGGACATGATTTATGTCTGCTATATTTACAGCGCAACCAAAACTCTTCACATACTTCACAGCCCATTCATCAAACGTAGCCTGCTGGCCTACTCCATTACGTGGCGAATCAGTCTCTTGGAGTTTGGGTTCCATCTATCATTTCGTGGAGTCGCAAACCTTTCAGGCGACTCATTTATAAGCACGCATGAAGATACTTGTGAATTTTTAAAGAAATTTCACCTAAATATGTGTGGAAAGCTCGAGGCGCTCGTTGAGTCATCAAATTTATGAGCACTCGTCGCACTAACTCATAAAAATGACATCTATAAAGCAGCATTTTGACTCAAGCAACACTTTGCAAGGCAGCACTTTGCATGCGGAAAGGATTTAGCCAATGAGGCAGAGCCAGGGGGCGTGGCAATGTGCTAAAGGTCCCCAGCTGAATGGTTAAGCCGGCTTGGCGGCTGCCTACACAAACAGAAAGCAGGAAAGAAGAAAGTGTAGCAAGAGCTCAAAATCTTGGCTGGCTGGCTGGCTGTCTGTCTGGCTGTGTAGGAGCAGTTATGTATTTACTCAACTCGACTCGACTCGACTAAGAGCGCAATAATATATCATCTACAGTTTATCATTGCTATGACGCCAGCCTGAAATTATTATCCAGCAAATTTATTGCCAAACAATAAACGCGAACTGCATGCGAGTGCGTGTATCTCTGCGGGGCTGCCATGACGCCTGGCCAGCTGGCTGTGCGACCAGGCTTGGCTCTCTACCAACAACCAGGACAAGCAGAAGAAGCAGCAGCAGCAGCAGTAGCAGCAGCAGTTCAACAACAACATTTACAATGACAGGCATTTTGACGGGCCGCAATGACAACGAACAGAAAACACAACAAACACAAAAGAAGAAGATACAAATTGTATAGGCAATGGGAAGTCGAAGTATGAGAGGGAGAGCGAGAGAGAGAGTCGGAGAGAGATTCTGGACAAAAAATACAAAATATGACACATATTTTTGTCATCAAATGGATGACATGCTTATACCCTGTAAATAAATAAGTGAGCGTAGTTTGATCCAAGCAAACAGCAGAAACTTGTTAGTACTAGAAGCTGTAAACTAATTCAACTAATTATAATAACTAAAAAAACTAATATATGTCAGATTTCATTAACATAAACTGCTGCTCCCCCACATCGCCAGGCTATGTTATTAACAGCATTAGGCACTGTTAATAACATAACTTCCATTCCTTTCTCCTACTGCTTAGCTTGACTTCTAACGTTTTAACTCACTTTACTGAAAATAGAGACGAAATTCACAAATAAAACATTTTTTACTTGTCAGCAACGCCTCTACTTCAACATTTGGATCAGGCGCGGGGGACCATATATTAAAATTAAAAATATGAAAATATAAAATAAAAATAAATTTTAAAAAATTAATTGATTAATTAATTGATTAATTAATTGCAAAATAAGTTTAATAAAAAATGAATTAAAAAATAATGTTTTATATATTTAAAAAAAATAATAGTAATAACTTTATTGCTAACATCAATAAAGATAAATTATTATTTGTATATTTTACTTTATTAAAAATATTTAATTTTCCCATTTGTACTAATCTTATAGATATCAAAATTTTGTGTGTTTAAAAACTCAAATAAAATTAATAAAAAAAAAATAAAATAAAATAATAATGAAAACAAATAAATAAATATCCATACAAAAAAAAAATAAAAATAGAAAAATGATAAGTCTGAATTGTTATTTTAAGTATTTTTATAAATAAAAACCAAACTTTTCTATACTCCATCTTTGTACTAAATATTTTCCAATAAAATGATTCAATTCAAAATAATATTCAAGCAATCTGTGTCTACCTTTTATTTATTTTAAAATTTTTCAAACAATTCATAAATACCAATATTTCAATAATTCATAAAGAAATGAAATCCATATACGTTTATCTCCATCTGGCACAATGTTCGCTACATTTACAGGGCATGCAGTAAATATGAATTGTCATTTTAGTATTTCTGCTATTGCCCGGCATCAAACGACACACAAATATGTGCTGTACATATATTTATAAACATATATACATACATATAGAAATACATATGCAGAATGTTATATATTCATAGCAATCTGGAAAACTGTCACAGACTGCGTCGAAGTTGACGCGCGTATATATTTTTATTTTTTTATTTTTTATTTTTATTAGCCAAGGCAAAAACAAAAATATGTCCGTCCGCCAGTCCGACTGGGCGTATAGCTGTGCCGGGTGGGGCGTCAGGCAACTAATGCCAAAATCAAATTGCTCCTGTCCTGTCAAGTTTTTTGCGTAACAATTTCTTTTTATATTATTTTGCATAGCCGAGACAAATAGCAGAAGTTTGCTAAATTGTCATCTGCCGCTGGCCTCGTTTTTGCCTCTCATATGCCATATGCCATATGAGCCATATAGATATATAAATATATACATATATATAGATGTACAGTAGCATAGCATGTCCAACACTTTACGAGCATGCTTTACCCTTTGCCTATGCTTTTACGACAAGCACTCACATCATGTTTTCAAACGTTCCTCACATAGTTTGCTTGGCTTGAGCATGAGCATTTGGCTCACTGCGGCTCTGCGACCGAAAAAGGGGAACGGGGGGAGGGGCTGTACGGAATTGCCAAACATTTTGCGCATAAATGACAAATGCCTTTGATGGCATAAAATATGACTTTGAAAATTGTTTTGCAGCATATAAAAAGGCGTTGGCTCCGTTGACATCCACATGGACAATGTGGACAATTGTGCCACCCACCCACACACCTCCCCACCCACCCACAGTGCCACTCCCAGTTATGTGACATGAGCGATGAAGACCACTTGCGAAAATGTGTTGATGGATGGGAAATTCTTGTGATTGCAATGCCCATATACAAATCACATACGATTTATAAGCCCCATGTAACAAATGCAACGACTGCATGGGCTAAGCATAAGCTATTTTAGTCCGAAAATGTGATAGTTTAGTTAGATTTGATTGTGATCAGAATAAATGTGATGTCGCCTGTGCTAAGTCAATAAATATTGAGTTATGCGGCAGGGTTTAGATGGGGTAAGCAAGACAGCAATCGCTATCTTTTATAAATCATATGTAAAGTTTATAATATATTTATCCAGCTTGATCGGATATATAATAATATAATAACACTGGCTCAATGAATTAAATTAAGCTGCAAGGGACTCAAGTGTATATTCCCATCCTCTCTTATCAAGTCAAAGTTTAATTTTAAAATATTTCAATATTAAAGTCTAACTAAAAAGTCTTACAACTTATCATTATACACATATGTATGTATATATGCACGTATATATAGAAGTTATACTGAATTTTGTAGAAAGCATGCCAAAAATAATAATAATAATCACATTATCTATAATAAAAGTTGATGGCAAAAATATTAAACATAATAATAATTCTGTAATTTTTATGAAATGTGCAAAATTAAGTTTATGTGAATTTTTTAAATTTATTTTTTCTTTTCTTTATAAATCTTTTAGCTTAGATAACTTGCCCTTGTAATTTTTTTATTTATTTATTTTATTTTTTATTTATTTATTTATTTATTTATTTTTTTAATAAAAACATTAATTTGTATGGTTTCTGCTGAAAATCAACTTTTATGAATATTCCCTTTTTTTGTAGTAGTTGCAGATGATTCATAGAACATTGAAAATTATTTTATATATTTTAATTTTATTTATTTTTGTATTATTTTTATTTCAACACACATAATGAGTCAACAAAATACAAATAAAACATTCAGTATCACATAGCTTGGACTTGATATAAGATTGCTTTTATATTCTAGTCAACAATACTTGCATATATACATATATATATATACAATTTTTTCAGCTTAAGCGGAGGGCAGTCCGCTCTTGCTATGCTTTCAAGTCTGCTTAAATTATTAAATAAGATTGCCTTGAAATCACATTACCCAGCAGCAGCAGGAGCAGCAGCAGCAGCAGCTGAAGCTGGAGCAGGAGACGTGGTGTTGATTTCAATTTCGCACTTTGGCGCATGTTTCGCATTAATTTGCCCAGCCCCATATGCGAAATGTGGCTGCGACTGCGACTTGCCATGCGCCCGCTCAATTGACTGACAATTGACTTGTCAGAGCATCAATTATAACTGACAGCTCCAGCTCCGGCTCCAGCTTCACAGTGCCGGCAAAGCCATTTGCATTTACAAAGCGAAGCAATAAGCTTAAATGTAAGTTGCCTGTTCCGTTTAACCACAGGCGCAATGATTTCCACCTGCCATGCCCACCTCGCCTGGCCCGCCCACCGGCCTTCTGCATATTGAATTTGCACAAATATTGTCAATAAATGCGCTTGTGCGAATGGACGCGTTAAATATTCAATGGCCTAATGCTAATCATTTATTGGGCGCAAAATTCATTAGCAGCACGTTACACAGCCAACTGTCACAAGCTGTCGCTGTCAGGGAAATAAAAGAACAAAAAAAAGCAGAGAGGAGAAAGAGAGAGAGAAAGGGAGAGAAAGACAGCCTCAAAACTGAGCAGCCCACAAAACGACAGAGCTGCCGAAATGCCTGACAGCCGACGGGAAAACTAATACACAAATACAGCCACGCTGCTGTCGCACTGCGCCACCCCTCCCCAACCTCCCCCCTCCACCGTCCACCCACCACCACCAACCCATCGACACACTCGCTGTTGGCAAGCAAACATTACAAAATTTTGATTGTATTTCCGTTTCGTATGTGAACACAACAGCAGCAGCAACAACAACAACAGCAACAGCAACAACAAACAGCGACAGCAACAGGAAGTTGCGCTTATTTCCGTTTGTTTACCTTTACGCTGTACCTTGATTAAATGTCAGCCTGTGGCAGGGGGCATTGGATTTGCGGTAATTTTGCCAAGTCCCTGGTTCTCTCTCTCTCTCTCTCTCTCTCTCTCTCTCTCTCTCTCTGTCTTTCTCTTTCACTCTGCTTGGCAATTTAATGTGGAAAATGCGCGAATAAATAATTTACGCTTTTATTTTTGGGTGTTTGTATTTATTTTTTATTATTTTTTTATTTTATTTTTTTTTTATTCCGGCGGATTCATTTTCATTTAACTAATCATTTGGAGCAGGAGAGATGTTCTGCTTTGATAATATATATTTGCTCTAGTTGAGCTAATGGCATAGCTGAAATGATATAGGCAGACAATGGAGAGAGGGAGACTAAGGGAGAGAGAACAGAGAACAGCGCTCGTGCCTTGTTTTCACTGCTCGGATCTCGAGAGACGAAGCCTAGATAATATAAAGTAGTAATACGAAGTGGAAAGTACGTGCAAAAACTTGAGTTTGGCTGAGTAAGTCTATTGTCAGTCTACATTAGGCTGACTGGACAAAAAAGATTAATAAATACACTAGTTACTATGCCAAGAGTTACGCCTCATTAGTAACTTAAACATAAAAAGTATATCAATCCAGTCTGGTCAGCCTACATCTATGGCATAGCAGGCGAACTACTTTCGGCTGACTCTGGGCAATTATAAAGAGTGCAAAGCCGAAGTGTTTTGGTCATAATAATTTTGTATACAAATCATATATGAAAATTGCCAACGCCAGCTGCAGATCAATTAATCAGGCCAATTTAAAGGCCTGCTGCTGCTGTTGGCAACAAATTGACTTTATTATCACTTGAATGTCATGACAGATGGCTACCATAAAAGCGCAGACATAAACGAAGCAAATTATTATACACAAATATATATATACATATATATATACACTGTAACAAATTAAATGAAGTTCGATTTCTGCTATTCAGTTGAAATTTTTATGAAATACAAAAATCTCTTATTGAGCAAAATACAATTTATTGAAATTGAATAACTTGCGTTTATCTTACGGCCCTGCTGTAACTTATAGAGCTATGCATAATGTACAGTTATTTATGGCCGTGCAACGCCGGTTAATTGCAGCGCACAGTGCCAGCAACTCAATTCGCACAGTAAAGTCGTAAACCGCAACGCGAACAACGCTGCATATGAAATTTATATATATATATATATTAAATTCCTGTTCAGCACGGCTGATAAACATATTTATATTATAACATATATCTGTATATGTTTATTGTTTATTGTCTGTTATTAGCAGCTTTAAAGCAACATCGCTGGCTTTAAATGGCATCAGTGGTGCAGGCGCGTGCCGCTAATTAATGGCCTGCAATTTGTGTGGACGGGGCCCACAAAAGTATGCTATGGAAATTTTTCTGGGCCAGCAGCAAGCATCACTGCTCGTCGTTGTTGTTGTTGTTGTTGTTGCAGCCTGTTTGTTGGGCAATTGTCGTCGGAGCGCACAATGTTTGTCGGCGCATGCTTTGCCATAATTTATGTGCGCCCAAAATGCGGTGCTATTTCTTTTTTTTTTTTTTTCTATTTGCCTTCAAAGTTGTAATACTCTTGTTTTAGAAAAATGTTTGCGCCGAGCATGCCACATGCAGCATTTATTTACATGTCTACATTTACATATGCCACACACACACACGCACACACGCACACACATGTACATAGCGCCTGTGCTAGTCGAGCAAATGGCTTTTAATATTTGGTATTAGCAACTGACGCGAATGTCGCGTGGCCATAATATATTTATGCTGAATGCCAGTGCAAAATGTATGCAATGCGAGTGCTGTTTAATTTATGGCCAGCACAAATATGCAGCTGCTCAATTGCAGACTTTGTCTGCTTATTTATTTATGCCACATACATATTTGAAATCAAATCCAGTTGCAAACATCTAAAAAAATAAAAAAAAAATAAATAAAAAAGCATAAAAAGAACGGCAAAAATCAACCAGGAAAAAACATGTAATATTTTCTGACATTTTCGACGGGCTGCCAACACGTTTTTGATATTAAAAGCCTCTCCAATCATTTAAGCCACTTTGCCCGAACTCCAAACCATTTCGCATGCCAATGGGCAAAAGCACTAGAAATGTTTCACTTTTTGGCAGCAATTTAATCGCACGTTTCCATTCATAATTCAGTTAGAGTTAGACATTTATGCATATATTTATGTATACATGTATATGTATATATATTTATACATGTTTATGTGTGCGTGTGTGTGCTTCTATTAACATGCTCATTGAAGCGTTTCATAATGGAAAAAAATAGCTGTGCATGTATCTGGCAACCAAACACATTTGCCTTCAGCATCAACTCATTTTCACATTAAAGGAGCGCCAATGTGGCGCGCTGGCAAAATGCCAAAAATGAGAGCAGCTACCACTCACACACACACACACACACACACATGCACATATGTGCTGGGGCCAAAAACTTGCTGCTATTATATAGCATACAATAAATGTATGCTGCTAGCATTAGAGACCAACTAAATTATCACTAATATGAAGCTGCTACGGTGGGCAGAGGATAACCGTATCGCAGGCTATATATACATATAAGTGTGTGTGTGTGTGTGTGTGTGTGTGTCTGTGTGTTAGGCGTGGCAAATAAACACATCAGCTAAAATGCTTTTTACTTAAATTAACAACACGAAACAGCTTGCTTCGATTTTGGGCGCCCAACTAACGTCAAGTCATTAACTTGAGTATGTGTATGTGTGTGTGTGTATGTGTGTGTGTGTGTGTGTGCAGCCTCGGCCTGAAAAAAAAAAAAGCTAACGTATTGAAACGCCAAGCGCAAAATCAATGAAATACACGCAAGTAAATACACATAAAAAAATAAAAAAAAACCAGAGACGAAAGCAAATCGAAATTGATATGCTCTAGCTGGCTTAACGGTAAGAAGTATCATAACATGACGTCTAGAAGATAGTGTGAGCTATAAGATAAAAACCGAAAAACGACATACATATATGTGTGTGTATGTGTATATGTATACATATACATAAATAAGTAGTACATGGGCAACTTTTCATATTAAACAGCAGCAATGGGGCTGAGAATTCCCCAAAAACTTTCTCAAGTTCGACTCCTGATGGCTATTAGCAGTCCACTTTATGCGTTCCACATTCAAATTGAACTCGAGTTGAGCTATTCAGGCACTCACTCGGTTCTTATGGCATTTTCATTCAAATTTCTGTGATTGAGTGAAACAAATCAGTTAATGGCAAGAGATCTGTTTACTTTTGTAAATGTGATTAAAATCAAACCCAAAAATATTTCACTTGCCATTGAGGCAACGAGCAGCCAATTCAATTTCATGCCTAACTATGATAAAAAGAGCGCTGCACTCTCAATAGACCAGGCAAGTTAAATAAAGCAATTGTGAATGCCTTTTGCTCAGATTTGTTATCTATAAAGTATGCAAAGTGTACAGAGTGTGCGGGCTTGAAGCGGGAGCGAGCCCAGTTTTACGCAGCCGTTATGTAACGGCAACAGAGCCATTGAAAGCGAATACCCTTTATCGCCAGGGTATAAAAATTCGAATGCTGCCTGCGTGCCTCCGACTAACTGGTATGGCATACTTAAGCAATCGGAGCAAATGTTTTATCGTCACTTTGCCACACGCACTCACACAAACTGCCTCACTCGCATGTGTGTGTGTATGCTTGGCATACAAAATGGCGCCAGAGTCCTTTTTGCCTTTCGCTCAGCATCTTTTGCCACCATCTCAAACGTCTCGAATGGCCATCAATGCAAAGCCTCATCGAGACAGATGAGAGAGAGAGAGAGAGAGAGAGAGAGAGAGAGAGAGAGAGAGACAGAGTGAGACAATGAGAGGATTAAAGCAAACGACGTAAGAGCAAAGCAACATATCATGCTGTTTAAGCATATATTAGAGCAAACTCGACTTTATGCTAAATTCAATTGAATTGTACTTCACATTTATAATACGCATATATATGTATATATGCAAATATATATAATTAGCCCTGCTTGGCAGCCCGGTTCAATGGGCCACAAATAATTCGCCAGCAGCTCGAGCAAAAACAAACAAATAAATTGTACGAAAAAGAGCAAAAACTTTTCCACAAAACACAAACAGTTACAAGATGAAGCAGCAGAGGCAGCAGCTACAGCAACAGACAGAAATCTTGAAAGTTTACAATGCGCAGTAAGTGAAGCCGCAGGCCAAACCAATTTGGGGCCCGTCTTCGAGCACTCGCAGGACTCTGTTCGTCTGACAATAGTCAAAGTCAAAGAGGCTCGCTCCTCCATCGAAATTGCCAGCAAATTTATTAATATTGTTTTATATAAACAGTAAATGCGCGAAAATAGAGCAGGCTGACTCGCAGGCTGTAGCAGCGAGCAGTAGGCGTGGCAGCAGCCCCTGCCACCACTATAAATCGTGTAAGCTTGGCTGCGTTTTCAGTCTCCCGCTGAGCATCAGGCCTCATTAGACGCAACGTCACATGCGGGAAAGCCACTTAAAGAAAATACAGAAAAATAAAGAAAAACCTTTAACAGTGACCTGATTATGGCACTAGCTCGCTCGAATATTCGATTTGAATTCTTAATAAAAATACAAAAATAAACAAGTAAGAAAACTCTAGTCGAGAGTGCTCGACTACGAGATCCCCTGAACCCTTCAAGCAACAGCCATTTCAATCATTTTTAGCGTCTCCCTGCTTACACAAACACACACATAAACACGCAAACACACATACATAGACACCCATAGGCGCGCACGCATGGGCTGCAGTGTGGGCTTACTATGGGAACTTAATTGTTTAATAACTTTTTTTCTGGACGTACGTTCTCCATGAAACTTTCAGATTGTGGTTTTATCATTACTATGCGTATAATTGCCAAAGCTCAAGTCTCTAGTATTTGAAATACGCCTTTTACAAACTTATGGGTGAGGGGGTGGATATAAGGGTGGGGGGTGAAATTGAACAAAAATCGAAATTCTATAACGTACATATCAATCTACATTTCAAATTTGGATACTCTAGCTCTAAAGATGTAGGAGATATAATTCTATAACTGCATTTCGATAAGGTTTTTGATCGATAAAAAAATAACGGGATGAGTTATCGATCTTTTGTGATAAACTTGATATGCGCGCTGTATATACGGTCATTTTAAAAAAAAGTTCAAGTCTCTAGCTCGTATATCTTCGGAAATCGACGCGTTCATACATACGGACGGACGGACGGACGGACGGACGGACGGACGGACGGACGGACGGACGGACGGACGGACGGACGGACGGACAGACAGACGGACAGGGCTAAATCAACTTCTCTCGTCGCCCTGATCAAGAATATATATACTTTGTGGGGTCTGCCACGCCTCCTTCTCCCTGTTACATACTTTTAACAAAACCATTATACCCTGATTTCCCATTTTCAATGGGTTCAGGGTATAAAAATATATATGCATATGGTTAATAAATTTTATAAAATATATAAAATATGTTTCCCTTAACATTTCATTCAATTCAATTATTTTATATGAATATTAATTAAATGAAATGCTATTGGCGCGCACATAAATAAACAGAATATGCAAACAAATATTTTGCAAATTAAACCAAAAAAAAAAAAAAAGAAAAAAGAAAAAAGCTATATAGTCTTTGCTGTACATTTATTCATTGCCCTGATTGATGAATAACTAATAAAACTCCGATTTTGTATATATCTGTGTAATTTAATTAAATAAAATGCCTTCCCGTATCATTCTGGATTTCTTATTTGCATACGCTGCGAGCCATTCATAAACACTCGAAACGATTCATATTTATTGTTTCCGCTTGGCAGTGCAGCTGCATGCAATAAGCGCATGTCCGCCAGCTGTCCAATTGCATCAGAGTCAGCATCGGCTTGTGCATGTGTAAATAAAATAAGTAACAAATTACATTTTTAACATTTAAATCAATTCAGTTTGACTTGCGCTGGCCGCTGGGCAAACCACAGAAAAACGCAGAGAAGGGCCCAGAGCTCATATATGGACAGCAGCTTCAATCGAATTTAATTAAAAGAGAGACAGGCAATGCGAAATGATTGGTTCTGGCTTGACTGAGAGGGAGAGAGAGAGAGAGAGGGAGAGGAAAGATTTGGGGTTGGCTTAGTAAACTTAAGCAAATGAAATGCCATTGACTATGCCGAGCTGGTGCTCTTAAGCGACTTAAGCAGCGATGAAAATTGTCTTTAAACTGGCGACACAAAGCCAAACAGCAATAAAAGCTGTGGGGTTGTTACGAATGCGTGTGTGTGTGTGTGTGTGTGTGAGTGTATAAGTGATGCAGAGCGAGGGTGGCTCGACTATGGAGCTACAGCAAATTTACATATTTTAAATAACTTGTGGGGCACACTAAAGAGACTCGGGGCTGACAATGGCGACGCCAAGACAACTCCAATTTATTTGCAATTTGTTTGAAATTTATATCAAAGGCATTCACAGGCACACACACGCCCACACTCACACACACTCACACACACACAATCACAATCATACGCAGGCACACTCCCCATGCTCTCATAATTGCACTCATAAAATGCGAACAGCTCAGCGCCTCGATATTTATGCATATCTAACTGCACACAGACAAACAAACAAATTATGTACTCATTTGAATACACATTCTAATGCGAATCACGTTGACAAAAATTCATTGAAGCGTGCAGCACACACGCACAGAGAGGGGGAGAGGGAGAGGCACAGCCATTGCCCAATTCGAGCTACCTTGACTTTCGAACTCTGTCGCCGTCATCCAATCAAGTAGCATAGAGGCACGCTGCTCTAGTTGGCTGTGTGTGTTGGTGTGACAAGGACACAACTTACTTACACACACGCACACACTCACACTCACACACACACACATGCACGCAGGCAAAGCCGATACCCAGTTAATCTATCGGGACATGGCACAATGTGTAGAAAATTAAATGTGCGCCCCTAAAGCGGGGCAGCAAGTCATGTGTGCGGTTGTCCTGCGAGCGCCTGTGTGCGTGTGTGTGTGTGTGTGTGTGTGTGTGTTGCTAGTGTGTGTAATGTAAATGCAAACTAAATACACAACAGGCTGAGCATTAAGTCGATTGCTTCAAGGACCTTAACGCGCACCAATCTCTCTCGCTCTCTCTCTCTCTTCCGCACCCACAATTCCTGCCAGCAACAGCTCCAGCTCCAGCTCCAGCTCCTGCTCCAGCTCCGGCTTCAGCTTGGCGCTTTGTCATTACCTCTGGCAGACAAAACCCCAGCCAGAGACTGCGTCTCATGTGTTGTCTGCAGCTCCCACTCACTTAATTCTCGCTTTTGCTGCCACTTGAAGTGTAAATGAGTGGCTCACTCACCCACCCAGTCCACGCCCCAGCCTACCACCACCCCCACCACCACTACCCCCCTCACTCACTATCTATGGTGTGTGTAAACGCTGAGGCTGCTTTTTAATAAGCAATTTACTTTTAGCTTAACAACGCTCAAGTGCCGCCGCCTGTAATGAAATACGCGGGCGGGCCTAAGCAGACAGCTTACAAACATACATATACAATATACATATATACACATAAATATGTATATGTATATGTATATGTATATCTCTCACTTCTTATATGGAACGAACTTGCAATGATTTTTCTCTCGCACTGTTTGCCAACGATAATTAATTTTTTGGCCCGCTTGCGCCCAAGTTAAGACCTTCAGTTTTTTATTCATTAAAAATAAATTAGAATCTTTCTATTTACTTATGCATGTATCTACCTATACATATGTATATGCGACACACACTGTGAACCTTGGCAACCAGCTTCATGTGTCCCGCTGTTGTCTTTGGCGAGCGACTTTGCCAAATTACTCACAAGTACTTAAATCCCCATTTGCTTCTAGCTCCATCGATTTTATTTTCTCTCTTGTCTATGCGAGGAAAATTAACAAAGCTTTTGCACTGCAATTAAATTGTTGCTGTTTATAAAATTGTACTTTATTGCCTTCTTTTTATAATTCTCAAAATTAAATAACTAAGGCTTCTTGGAAAGAATTTCTTATTCAAAAATGATTCAATTATTTAATGCAGCACAATTTTGTCTGCTGAGCAATGTGATATTCCCAAATAGATGGGGATTTTCAAGAAAATGCTTCATGTCAAAAATCTTTTGTTGTTTTCATAATACTTTTAGCAACATTCGAGGTAAACACAATGATGTTTTATATGAAAAATTATATTCTTACATATATTCAAGCTGTATTTAAAAATTCAAATTAAAAAAAAAAATAAATAAATAAAAAAATCAAATAAAATGGTAAAGGCATTTTTCATTGTATTAGAATTTTGTTACACATATGTATAAATAGGTATATATCTGTATTTTATGTAAAAATTATGTTATAGTTATATTTAACATTAAATATGATTTTACAAAAAAAAAAAAAAAAAAAAAAAAAAAAGTAATAATAATAATAAAAAAAATAATAAGAAGAATTGTCTATATCAAATTAAAATCATAAATATAACATATAAAAAAAATGCATAACATTTATTTTTAATATTCAAATTAAACAAAATACATAACTTTATTAAAAAAAAAAAAAAAAAAAAAAAAAAAAAAAAATTAATAAACTTAGTGTGGCAATTCAGTTTCAGAACTTAATACGATAAATCTTAATCTTTCACTATCTAAGAGACTTACATATCTGACTTCAAATATATTAAAATCTGCAGACAAATTAAATTCTTAAAAAAAAAAATCCTTTCGTTGAACACTTTATCTCTTTTGTTGATATGTTTAAAAACAATTAAATTTATTTTTATGCTACTTTTCAGACTTGGGCATAGAAATCAGGAGAGACATTGGCAAAGATTGTATCTAACATAAAACTAGCCATAAGAACACAAGTAACACGAGTGTAAAAATGTGTGAAAGGCCGAATATGTTGGGTGCACAGAGTAAGAAGTTTTCAATGACTGGAAACAGCTCCTAATGCCCATGCAAACATAGTATTTAAACCAATAATCTAAATTAATCTTGAACATGTGATAGGTCTAGTTGAGTCCATCTATGATTATAAATTCATATCTTATAAGTCATCTCTCTCTCTCTCTCTCTCTCATGCTGGCTGCATTTATTTAGGTGCTCCATTCATAGTCTCAGACACAGCAATCCTTTGAGGCAGCTTATGCAAAGTCTGCTGAAAATAGAACTGGGAGCGGGCTCTTACTGCCGAGTGCCATTGATGATAAGCAATAGAAATAAAATTTATGAGTTTGGGTGAACAAGTAGAAAATATTTTTGCATTTAAAAACGAAAAATTCTATACACATTTATATTGAAAATTAAACAAGTGTATATCAAACAATAAAATAAAATTGTTAGAGTCTGTTTCTAGGCCATCTGAGGCTGAAGTATATCCGAGTGAAACAACTTGGCTGGAAATCATTTGAAGTTGGTTTTTATTGCCCTTCTGCTGGCTTTGATAAAATGTGGCCACATTTGAGCACCTGCTGTGCCCACACGCACTTGGATAAGGTTTTATTTGTTGTTCTTGTTAGGCAGGTGGTTTCATAGTCCGGCAGGCAGTTGTCAGGAGCGTTGACAAAAAGTGTGCACTTCATTTTGATATGGCCACAATTGCGGCGTTAACATGGCAGCCATGTTTAAGCTGTTCATAAATCAAATTGGTTTTTATCGTGCTGGCCATTTGTCAGTGCACCTTTTACATGGTCAACGCTTTTCAGCCGCAATTTCCATTGCCGTTGATTAAATAAACCAAAATCGAAATTCCGTTTGTGCTGGCGCTGTTTGTGAGGCGCCAGTACATAAATATTATTTTCGTAAATCTCAATGAAATATGGCCAGACAACTTTGACGAATGGCTATGCGCGGCCCCAACACACATGCATACCGAATGTTCATAAATAAATAAATGAATTACATGCCCCCAAACTGAGAAGAACAGAGCACGGCCTACGGCCCAGGTGCTGGTCACTTATGACAGGCCCAAATGAAAGCCAGCACCAGCACCAAAATGAAAAAAAAAAAAAAAAAATTAAAAGTCACTTCAAAGCAACAGACGCGGCTTCTGATTTGCATATTTAATGTCATTTGCATAAAGCAAACACAACAAACGTTCCCCAACCACCCCCACACCTTTGCCTTGCCACCTTTCGCTAAATAAATGGGTGTACTAAAAGGTTTCGATGAAGATGGCTCAAAAGGTAAAATAAATTAACATAAGCTTCAGATTATTATTAGATAAAATGACAAAAGATTATGGAATAAGGGAATTAAATATGAAATATAAATATTTTACAAATGTATATATAAAAAAACTAAACACAATAAAATTATTATGAAATAAATAAATAAATAATAACTAAAATAAAAATAATAATAAAAACAATTATTATATAAATATTTTTTTTGTAAATATTAAATCAAATGCTTATAAAAATTAATTAAATTCCAAAGAATATTAAAATAATATAATATAATATAATATAATATATAAATTAAAAAATATATTAAAAATGTCATAAAAAATTTAGCTTAGCAATATTTTTATAACACCAGCAAATATTTGTAATAAATTCAATGCCCGTTCACCCCTTTTACAGGGTATTTCACAGTTGATCACAGAGCTTGCTAGTTTAAACTCTCGAATTGCTGCAGAGAAATGCGTACGTACCTTTATCGCTTTAATCAGACTCGGCGTTGGGCTCCGCTTGTGACCTGCAATGAAAAAATGCAGAGAACAAAAAAGGGGTTTCATATTAGAAATGTTTATAACTTTTCCTTATTCACAGCTTCATAAGAGACAAAAGCGGCAAGCGAACAAAAAAATTGTCGTTAAGCTTTATATATATATAAATTTTTTTTTGTATTTTTGGAATTGTAAAGTGAACAATATGCAAATATGTGCTCGGGATGCTTGCGGAATTTAAATTTTTAGCTAAGCCCCAAAATATGCCCAAGCTGACCCTTTGTATGACGTATTTCGGGCTGAGGACACGGCACGAAGAACACAAAAAGAAGATGAGAAGAAGAAGAAGAAGAATGACAATAAAATTAAATATTCTATTTAATGGCATTCGCTGTATGCCAACTACGGACAGTTGAAGGAGCTCGTGTAGACACGACTCGTGCAAATATTCAGCGCTTTGAAATTGAAGCCTCCAAAGTAACTTTTGTTTCACACTAAGTCTATCTATTGGCTTCATGGAACACTTCGAGGCACTCGTCCTGGCGTGTGTGTGACTCTCTTGGCAGGTATTAAGTTTAGCACGTATATCCTTGATATACGCATAGAGAAAGTGGCTGAGGGAGGGAGAGAAAGGGTGGGGAGAGTTAGAGATAGAGTGTGAGTGGAGCAAATTGCATTCGCATTATATCAATTTTATTGCCGAGCCCGGCTATAATTCTCATGTCCTCGCCGAGAGCATGCAAATAAAATGTATAAAAAACGAGATTTTATTGACGGTCTCGAGTTTGGTCCGGCAGCGTTTGCCCTTTTTATTCTAATTTCGTGGCCCGGCTTGTTGTTTAGGCTTATCTGCTCTCCACATGCCCATCGAGCGCAAAGGAAACGCAATTTCGTCTCCCTTTGTTTCATATAAATTAAGCAGATTATATGGAGTCAGATAGGACTCAGTGTGTATGTGTGTGTGTGTGTGTGTGTGTGTGTGTGTGTGTATGGAAACTGACAAACCAGATTGCAAAATCAGGAAAGTAACTTTAAAAGGCACTCAGAAGAGCACACGGGTCGTTGAAAAGACGCCTCAATCGATGACACAAATAATACCTCAATTAAGCCTCCCAAAAAGAAAAAACAAAAAAACAAAAAAAAAACTGAAAAAGTAAAAGAAAAGCAAAGAAAAAATTTCGCTTGGGTAGCACAATTCGAAAATTGTGTAGAGCGCAAAACATAATGGAAAACAAGCAACATTTTGTCGAGTATTTTCAGTGCGCCTCAATTTATGCCACAATATTCGACTCAATAGATATTTAATACTCAGCAATTTCTGCAGAAATGGCAAGTAAGCGCATGCTAGGCTGGATAGCCCGACTAGCAGATACCCTGACTAATGCAACGAGCTCTTATACATATAGAGCAGGTAGTACATAGGCACATCCTGCTGTTAGGCTTGGAAGGACCTCGCTAATAAAATGTAATGAAGTGTTGTGTAAATGCTAAAGATTATTGTTGAAGAATAAAGACAATATGTATCTATTAATCAATCTATCGATGAAGACTTTATCTATCTATCAATCAATCTATCTATCTATCGATCTGCTTATCAATCTATGTACATACATATATATCTATGTATATCAATCTATCTATCTATCTCTTTATCCATCCATTTACCAGCGATCCATCTATAATATGTCAATCTATATATCGATCTATGTGTTTATATTTTTACTGCTATTTCAGGAACCTATCGATTTTTATCGATAACAAATGAATGGAATGAGTTAACGAGCTATGCATGGCATATAAAATTTATTCAAATGAATAAATCAATTTTTGTATACAAATGGACAGACGACCGGCATACTATATAAGATCAGCAAGACAACGCTAGATCGACAAACAGACCCAGAATATATACAATACCTCAATAGGTCTGCCACGCCTTCTGCTGCCTGTTTGCTTCTCAGCAAACCTGTATACCTCACAATCTCAGTTGAAATGAGTTTAGGGTATACAAAAAAATGATGAGAAACACCGCAGCAGCGTCGAACTTTTCTTGCTGTTGCTGCGGATCGAAGGTCGCAATGAGTGGCTCTCTATACATAATTATATACATACATAATTATATATATACATACTTTATTTATATGTATGTCTGTGTGTGTTGGACAGCGTGTTGCGCTGTTTACATAATATTTTCATGTATATTTTGCAGCTTGTACATATTTTTTAATGATTTTCTTCTTCTTCGCCTTCATCTTTTTCCAGTTTTTTTTTTTATGTTTTTTTTTTTTACTTTTCTCTGTCGGCCTGCTTTGGCAAACTTTGAAAGGCGACGCCGTATTACAACTCAACTTGCGAGGCGCTTGACTGGCTCGTGCGCTGTGGTTTTGCTGTGTGTGTGGCTTAAACGCCACCCCCACTCGGCCTGGCCTGGGTGCGAGAGTGGGCGTGGGGTCCACACAGGGCATAATTGCGCTGCCGTCGAGGCAAATGAAAAACGCCTCGCAATATTGAAGCTGCGAACTTTTCAAGTGTAAGAAATTTAATTTCGAAATGTAGGTTTAACGAACGGAAATTGCTTTCGCTGCCTCAGAATGGAGTAAAAGCTCTTGCTGTGTATTGTTCTCGTTCTCCCACGCACCGTTCCCCTTGGCCCCACTCTCGCCCTCTTCTACTCACAAACATATTCCACGTTTCGGCCATTGTTGTTGTTGGAGCAAAGGCGTAGAGCAACAGCGAAAGTTGTACAAAAACAGAAAAACAAAACACAAAATTTGCTGTATATAAATTCAGCTCTTTGCTGCTTGTTTTCATTTTGCAATTTGTTTGCTTAGCTTTCTGATTGAGCTGGTGGCTCATTGCGGCGCATTACGTCAAAGAAAATGAAATTATTTAATGTTTTACATTTGTTCGATGGGCCCCAGAACCACCAGCAGCAGCACCACACAATATCTTCACCCTTGGCCTCATTTTTTCTGCATTACATTTTATTTTTCACACTCTCTCTCACTCTCCTTCTCTCTCTCTCTTTCTCTCTCTCTCTCTTTCACTTCAGGGGCCAGGCGGGCGCGTAATTGCGACTGATTTGTTTGGCATTTTGCACGGCCATTTATTTTCGTCATGGTCAGCTTGAGGCTCACCCGCCAGGATGTGGCCAGGCAGACAGGAATGAGGCACAGCGCGTTGATTGAGCCCATTGGGAATTCGACATGGCCAAAGCTGGGAAATGAAACTGCACGAAAATTTGACAAGCTGCCGTCTCACAACTTCTTCAAAAATGTATATATATATTCTTATATATATTCATCTCTTTTCAAGTGAAACACTTAAAATGTAGAATCTCAAACAAGAAGAGATGCGTGTGCTCAACTTTAATTATGTCAAAGTAATTAAAGTGACATAAACACAAATGTTTTTCTGTGGAAGTCAAAAATGCAAAACTTTGCCGAATAAAATGAAAATACAAATTTTATTTTTATATCAAAGTTTTAAGCCAAAAATATATTTTCCTTGTGGCACTGAAATTTAATTACAACTGCTTCTTTTACATACTTAATTTGACAAATTCAAGCAAAATCTAAGTTCAACTCTGAGAACATTTTCATATTTATGTCGATATGTAAAAAAAAAAAAAAAACAAATAAATAAATAAATATTTAAATAAATAAAAAACATGCAAAATCATTCACAAATACAGTCAGTACTCAATTCCTTCCGTAGATTTTTAACAGCTGCTTTGCAGGGATTTATTTTGCTGCACAGTTGCTTTTCCCTATTCCGAAACATTAAGCAAATAATCTGAATCAAATTGTTAGCCAAAGAGAAGACTTTCATAATGGCGCAGCTATCATACTTTCTAAGCATGGCGCCAGTGACTTTACATCGCTCCATAAAAAGAACGTGCGTTATGCTACGATTGAAGCAATAACAATAAATACGGCGGGGAATGAAGAGCTAAATACGATCACAAGAGAAGACTTTTATAAATGCTGAAAAATCCGTTGGCTATAGTCAATAAAATCCAGTTAGCACGAAATACGTAATTCTCTTGGTTTTAATAAGAATTTGTTATATTAATTATTTTTTCTTAAAGATTATTATGGCAAAAATTTTAAAAATTACTTTTATATTAAGCAAAATATTGAGCAAAACTGCCATAAAAATTAATTTAACAAAAAAAAGAATAATAATAATAATAAAAATAATGCATATTATATATAAAATAATATATATATAAATATTATATAATATAGTAATTAGTAAAAATAAAAATGACTAAATAAATAAACTAAAAAAGTGTTTAAAGAAATCATAATAAAAATAATAAATACATATTATATAAAATAAAATATATAAATATTATACATACATATTTATTAAGTACTAACTTAAACAATTAAATGAGTAAATAAAATAAAAAATCCACTATGAATGGCAGTAAAAATTAATTTAAAAAAATAATAATAATAATAAAAATAATGGATATTATATAAAATAAAGTATATAAATACTATATATGTACTTAGTTAAAAGAAAAATAAATGAATAATTTTAATAAAAATTTCTAAAATTCTTGTCAGAATATCCCGACAATTATAAAGTTAAATTTTAAATATTTACATTTAAATATAAATATTTTTAAATAAAAACTTAAATTTTATTTTTGTATCAAATGTTTAATAAATTTTTCTGTATACCATCACATAAAATACATATCTTAATTATTATTCAGTCAATTCGTAAATGCTCTTTAAACAATTCATTATGTCTGAGGTATTTAGTCCGCAACCCTTTGCAAATACGGCCCTTAATTGCTTGCAAGCTGTAAAATATTTATGCTTTCATTACTGATAAATGTAATGTATGTACATACATATATAAAATAAACAATATAAATATAAATAAATATATTGATGAGTTTTTATGAAAAGCGCGCAATTAACAGGGCCAATCGCGTATTGAGCTCATTATTATGCTGCAGCTGGCCAAATGCTTGGCCACATTATTGAGCGATTTACTGGGCTGGCCAATTGGCCACACGGAATTCAACTGCTAAGGTTAAGTCGCAGCACTTTTGACTTCTTAAGCACTCAACCTTTGCCCTTGACGGCTGTCAAAAGTGCAGCTGCAGCAGCTGGTGGTTGGAAATTCTGGCTGCTCCATTAGCGGCCGGCGGCATTCACACGGCCTGCATGCGCTTGGCCTAAAGCTTTTGGGCCCCACAAACTTTGTGGGCCGGAAACTCAACGAACGTTGACAGCAGCCATGTGGCCATGGGCATCGATCAAGGCAGTCGGCTCTGCTCGGCTAGCTTATATAAAAACATTAATAACATTAGCGTGGCCAACAACAAACTAATCAAACTTTTGGCCAGCAACAGAACTGACAACAACAACAACAACAACAACAACGGCAGCAACAACTCGTAACAAATTGCTTTATTTTCTAATGCTGCTTCTCATCTATTTGCGACGGGCAGCCGCTTCCTTGATATTTTAGAATATTAACCCCGAAAACTTGCGACGTAACAGCGAACTGGGCCAGCCGAAAAAAAGAAGAGAAAGAAAGAAAAAAAAATCGAAAATCAATTTTGGTTAATGTGCCCGGGCTAGTTTGCTCCTATTTCTCCTTTCAGTTGGCTGCTGGCTGCCCGGGGCCCACACACAGCCTGTGGCACGCACACATGTGGCAGCTACGACGCCCCCGTCCGCTCGTCCGCCTAACTTGGCAAATCTGAATGCGTTGGCAGCGACTCCTGCTACAGCTGCTGCTGCTGCTCCAACTCCTACGGCTGCTGCTCCTCTGCTCAGAGTCGACTGTGCTGCCGGTGTCCACAGCATATTTTTGCATATATGTATGTATGTATGTATATGTAGTTTATGCAAACATTTTTACCCGCCCGCATAAATTATGGCGTTTCTCAACACTCTGCCACACTGCTGTGGAACACTGTCTCGGCCATAAAATTAGACCGTATATAAAAGGGTGTGGCCCACAAAAGTGGCCCAACAATCGCTGTTTATTCTGCATGTCATTTGCGCGTGTATCTGTGTGTGTGTGTGTGTGCGTGTCTAAAAGCAGGTTGAGACACTCCAATGAATGCGGATGTGCCCATATGCAAATATCACAGTAAGTACTACTAAGTATATGTTTATACAGTATATATAGCATCCATATCTCTATGTACATATATTGTACAAAAATTAGTTATTTTAATGAAAAAAAAAGAAAAAACTTGTACAAACGCAATGCCATAAATAATAATTAATACTAGGAAATTAGAATGCATGTTATGATATCTCTTTCGCCTTTTTATTATGAAATTTTATTAGATGGCAAAATCTCAGGAAAGCATGCTTTCCTCCCCCATTAGTGCATGAGGCCCAAACGCCATATGAATTCCTCGAATTAATTATATTTATGAATACAGAGAGCTGAGAAAAGAAACCTTTTAAAAGTGCTTTTCAGTAGCTTAGAAATGCATTCAAATATTTCAATTGACTTGTAGAGAAACGGGAATTATACAATTCATACTGAAGGCCAGCATTTATAAAGACTCTTTCAAATGATGACACTAATAAAATAGAATACAAACTGAAAAAATAAAAAAATAAATGAATAAATAAATATATTGAAAATAATAAATTTTAAACCGTTTGAGAAGGTTTTTCTGTTTTAGTTATTTAATTATATAATTTCCACAGCTCTTCTTCTTCTTCTTCTTCTTCTTCTTCTTCTTCTTCTTCCTTTACATAACCCAATCACGATCATCGCACTCACGCCAACTATCGATAGCTTCATAGCCATCGTTATGGCTAAGATATTATATCTATTGATAGCTACTGCTGTTCCCTCTAATCTACAATCGGCCTACTACGTTTAATGGGAATTAGCTTAAAACTTCCATTTACTATAAATGATTCTCTGAAGCAGGAATCCCACATGTATGTTTTTTCAAAAATTTGCATGCCTTAAAAATTGCTTAAATTGAAGCTATAAATTCTCCGTATTTTTTATGCGTCAAACATAATTTCAAATGATATAAATATTATATTTAATAAAACTTTTTCTCTTAATCTTCATCGACATTTGTGAATAAACTGCATTTTTATTCTCTCACATATATATAGATATATAACAATAAATTTCGATATTTTATTTTATTTTCGTATATTTTCATTGTTTTTTTCAACCCAATTTATTGCTTTAAATAATAGTTTCACTTTTGTTTATTTTTATTTGTGTGATTTGATACCCTGCGGGCATTCAACAGCCCCGGAAACTCTCAACAAATTTTGATAAACAGAACAAGAACAAACAAAAAAAAAAAAAAACAAAGAGGACGACAAATATTTTCTGCTATTTTGTTATCAAAATATTTGAGTTTATTGAGTAAATAAAAAGTTTTGTTTTGAGCGAAATGTATGCAGGTCGCTTTATGTTCGGCTTTAGTTGTGACGACATTTTGGGCAAATATGAACATTTATTTTGAATGGAGGGAGAATATTCAGAGCAAGCGTTGGCGTGTCTCAATAGAGGCTCGTAGCATTTATATACAGTTAACAGAAATTTAAAAGAATAAGTAAATGAATATATAAGAGAAAGGAAAAAAGAAACAAAAATACAAAAATAATAATATTAAAATAAAAATAATATTAATGAAATATAAATAAATAATAACTAAATAAGTAAATAACAAAGTGAGACAGCTCGACTAGAAGTTCACTTGGATTTCGCTTCCTTTATGCATACATAGCAGCCAACATATGCATGCACACATACCCGCATGCACACATATGCACATGCTCTGCCAACTGCGCAGTTGACGCACTTCGGACTCTACTATGGAAATTCAGCTTTGAATAAATCCTCTTGTAATGGGCCTATCTACCTCAAACCCTTAGAATATTATAATAACTTTCAAGTTTATGTATTTGCTAAAGCATTTTTTGTTGTCTTAAATAAAATAAATAAGTAATAAATAAATACTAATATTTATTTATTAATAAATAATAATAATAAATAAATAATAATAGTACAATTTTCCATTTAAAATGAGTGCGGTGTATAAAAATAAATAAGTATTAATAGTATTCAATTAATAAATTGTAAAAATAAATAACAAATAATGAATAAATACAAAAAAAATAGTTTTGCAGCAGCACTGATTGAATTCGTTAATTAATAATAATAATACAATTTTTTTTAATGTCTCTTTCATTATGTATTTTGCTCCAAACAGGTAAAATTTTATTGAAAGATTGGCTGGACACATACGTATAAATAAAGGATTTGAAAACTAATTATAAATTTCCAGCTAAGAAAGCATTTCTCAGGAAACGCTTTAAAACCTCGAAATGAAACCCAAAATTATAGAGCAAAAGTTCTTATTTTCTGATTTGTATGAGGCACTTTTTGTGCAGTGTAGCATTGCTTACAGCATATCCATGGCGCAATGCTTCAATTCATACTCTATTATTCTTACCATTGATGTACACTTAGCATTGCAAAATGTTTGCTCTCTTGTTTAGATAACTGAGCTGTCTGCTTGCTGTTTCCCGCTCCCTGCTCTCTGCTCTCTGCTCTCTGCACTCTGCTCTCTGTGGCCAAGGCATAGTTTTCTCTATAAATATGCTGAGTTTTCGCTGTAACGATAACTGGCAACATTGTGAATATGTGGACGCAGCTGCTCACTCACACACACGCACACACACACGCACACACACGCGCACACCTTGAGGCTGGCTTTCACTGTGTTGATTTTATTGTGCCAAGTACATTTAAGAGCAGCGCCCAGTGAGCTGTGAACAGAGGCGTGCGACGGCAAACGTCATTAGCATCAGCATTAGTATCATCATCATCATCATTATCATTATCATCATCATCAGCAACACCCATCATCAGCAACGTGTGTTTTCATATGGGAACTAAATGTCTGCTCCATAGACAAGGATGAGAAGCTATTTTGGCTTTGTTGTTGTTGTTGTTGTTGCTGTTTGTGTTGCCTTTTTAACGTGCCTCTCTCATGTTATTTACTTAACAATTTACTGAATAATTTAAATAGGCTGCCTTGTGTCTCCTGCTCCTGCTGCTGCTGCTGCTGGCATTGTTGTTGTTTCTATTACACTTCCCACCCCCCCCCCCCTCACGCTAAATTATGAACGTTTGCTTTTTTGCCTGAATTTTGATGGGCGATAGTTGTCCACCCACGCATTTTCGCTATGTGGGTGTCTGCGGCTGTCTCATGATGACATTAAATGCGGTTCGTCTGTGTCTGTGTCTGTGTGGTTGGGTGTCTCTGTGTCTGTGTGTGTGTGTGTGTGTGTGCGAGTGTGTTGGCTGCGCTGTGTGTTGATAATGTGCATAATAAGCCTTAATTAATGTTAAATAATGAATTTTCTCATTTGCACGCCAGCCAATGCCGTTGTTGATGCCTTTGCTGAGACGTAGACCGAGACTGAGGAGACTGAGGGGGGACTGAGGCTGATACCGAAAAGCCAATGCCCCGGCAAAGCCAGGCAGCCGCTTTTCTTGTTAGGCGTATAAGTTTTTCGTGCGCATTACCAAATATTTACAGGTGGCGAAAGCACCGCCGCGGGCCGCCAGCTAAAACCAGCCGCGAGTTGCTTTTCTTGTGGTTTGGCTCCTGCTACACCTGCAAAAATTTGCTGAGCCGCAGCGCAAATATTTAAAACTTATTTTCAGTATTTTTTTTTGTTCCTTTTGTTGTTGTTTTTTTTGGATATATGTTTGGCCTGTTGTTAATTAAAATTGCTATGAAAAGGGTTTTGTTTGCCTTTTTATTGGACTGGGCACGGTGAATTTTAATTTGCCGGAATGCGCATGAAAAGGAGCCCGAAAATTTCCATTCAGCTGGGCGAAAGGTCGCACATACACTCGAATATATAGGTTTTGTGCCCCGGCACGGAAAAATTATTTGCAAGCAAACAAAATAAAAAAAAACTATCAATTAGAGATAAGCGCTAAAATACGTTTATATTCAACTTAATTAATCGCCCAATTAAATGTGAGTGGCTCTGGCCAAAAATAAACTTTCATTGAATATGCAAATCTGAAAAGGTCGAGGCTAAAACATTTGTGTGAAGCTAAATGCTTGATTATTAAATAAACAATATTTGAATTAGTTAAGCACTTTGGGGAAATCGAAAACTAAATTTAATTCCTGTTACTTAATTTGCTTATCAAGTAAAAACATATATATATATATATATATCAAATATCAAGTTTAATTTTTATATAGAAATGGAGACATAAGTATGTGGGCATATATAGACAATAACAGTTTGTAAATTTATAAATTAATTCATTCAAGTGAAATGGGTTCTAGTCAAGATATTCGTGAATAGTCTGCAATAATTATATTTTAATATCAATTATAGTATAAAATGATTTAAAGTGCTTAGATTGGACTAGACTAGTCTAAATTATATTATTATTTTGCTCTTCATCCTTTTCGTCAATTGTTCTGGAATTTTTGTTTCTGCAATTTGAATTATTAAAACATTATTTAGGCCAGCTCAATATATTTCATGAGAAACTCTAACCAGGCTCAGGATTCTAAGATTGAAAGCTGAACAAATAACATGCCCTATACACCTCATGCGTAGCTTTGAATGAGAAATTATATGAATTTTAATTGTAATTCCATAAAAAAAAGAATATACTTTATAGCTGAATATATCAACCTAAGAAACATTGCCCAATGTGTACAATCAATTAATATGCCCCTTTCATATCAATCATACAATGAGTATGGACCATGAACAAGATAGAGAGAGTTTGTATAAGAGATTCCTTACACTAAATATACGCACAATATATCTATATAAACTAATGATACAAATATATTAACTGATTATGTGAACATATTTGCATGATGAATACGAAATCCATGCTAAATAAATATGTATATAAATCAATTGAAAAGTTGATCTAAGAATATGTAAGAGACAGAGATCATTTCTGAATTGAGATGAATATCTAAGAGGATTTTCATTTACACTAACTAATAATAAACGAAATTGCAGAAGAGATGCCCATTGCCTATGCGTATAATAAAACTAATATTGAATAATTTTTAAATGAGTATTGATTATTCAATATTAACTACTTTGAAATTGGATTAAGTTTCTAAATAATTTCCTAAAGTGTTGTATAAATTATATTTCATATATTTACAATTATTCAAATAACTTTTACTTAATACAATATGCTCAAAGAACTTTACTACAGAGAGAGGGCTGCATATAAAATTCCCATATTGCCTATGCAAGTTCTAGAGCGAATATTGAATAATATAATATTAAAAATTAAAAATTGAATATTGAGTATTGAATATTAAATACTGAATATTGAAATGAAGTAAAATTTTTGAATATTTTAGCAAAAGAAAATATATATAATATAATTTTTTTAAATCATCTATTTTTATTCTATAATAACTCAATGTTATCATAATACAATATGCTCCATGAGCTTTATAGCCATAAAGGCAGTTAAGTGATATGCCGCATACTCTTAAGGGAAATATTATGTATATATATTGGCAAGACAAATCAACTTGCTCATTTAATTAGCCAAGTATATTAGCAGCTGCTTAGACCCGCATTTATTGCCATCGAAACTTGTTTTCCTATTGCCAAACTTTTTGCAAACAGTTCAAAGTTGAATAAACTAGAAATATGTTTTCAATAAAGCCAAAAGCAAACAGCCAATGCCACTTGACATAATTAGACAAATGCAAATACACATAGCTATATAAAAATATATATATATATGTATATGTATGTATGTATATGTATATGTGTATAGGTTTAGCTGTAGATTGGGGACAAATTTGTGCTATTATCCTAGAGCTGGTGCATAAAAAGTTTTAAACTCTCGCAATATTGTTCAGTTTTATGCACACACACAGAAAGAGAGGGATATATATGGGGAGTGAGAGAGAGAGAGAGGGAGACAGTTAGACAGCTGGGACTATTAGTATTATTGTTCAGCAGAAATTAGATATAACATACCACTAGTAAAATGGTTGTCCAAAACTTGTTGTTGTTGTTGTCGTTAAAGTTGTTGTTGTTGTTGTTGTTGTTGTTGATCCACTTTGTTGCTGTCACAGTTGCGTTGGTCGAAAATCAATGCGCAAATATTTTATCCTTTTTATATGACTGACTTACGCACACTCACGCACACTAACGCACACACACGCACATTGACACACACATGTACACATGCGGAAAATGATGGCAGGCAATGAAAAAAGTGAACGACAGCCGCCGCAGCAAAAGGGAAAAAACTCAAGAAAAAAGTTGCTTAGCTCGACGATTTTATTGTGCGCCGCAGCACTTGATTAGCCGGCGCCCAGCTTCAAACACATATATATGTATATGTATATATAGAGTAACATACATATATATATATATATTTTATTGCAATCTTACTTTATGCGAGCGCTGTACTTTTATTGGTTTCTGTTGATCGCACTTATTACTGTAAGTATATATATTATATACATATGTACATATATCATTTTCCATGGGTATTTCCTTCCCCCGTGCTGAATTGAAGTTTTTCTCAGTTTCGAGTTTTTCCGGTTGTTTGCTCGCTTTTAAATTTGTGTTTGGCTTTCACTCGAATTTCACTTCTGGGTGGCCACAGCTGCTGAGTGCCATGTCAATCAAAATCAATCAAATTTCGTTACACTTGTCAAGCGCCTTTTCCACTTTCCATTTACTCGCTCGTTAGCATTTACACATGTTTCATCTTGTCGTCGTTGTCGACGTTCTCCTTGTTGTTGTTGTTGTTGTTGTTGTCGCGTTGTTGGCTCAATTTGCGAGCTTGAAATTCACGTGCTAAATGCATTCCCCACGCCAGTCTCTCACACGAAATTTACGGCTTTCGCGTTGTCTGCTGCCCGGCAAACGCGCGTTTACCGTTACCCGTTTAACAGTTAGCACGTGTCTTGTGCTGCCTTTATTTTCCTTTTTTTTCACCACTTTAAAAGGCAAATTCGAATTCACTGTGCTCACTTTCTTTAGTTTACTTTTTAGATTTTCAATTTTCTTTTTTGCTTTCTTTTTTTTCTTTTTTGGGTTTGCGCTGTTTTGGATTTGTGCTTTGTAACGGTTAAATTGCAACTGAACTGCACCACGCACGACGCCAACACCCCGTCCGTCTGCGTGCTTATGGGACTCACGCTGTGTCTGCTGTGTCTGTCGTTAACGGCGTACGCTATGAGACTGCTTGGCCGCAACGCTCCGACGACTTTCAGCAGGCGTTCGTCTGCCTGCCTGCCTGCTTGCCGGGCAGAGCAACGGCGTCAGCGTCGTCGTCGTCGTCGTCGTGGTTGCCGTTATCATCGGCATCGTGCTTTCGGCTGTGTCGTCGTTGTACTTACTCCTCGTGTCGTCGTCTTTTCGAAAACTGTTATACGTGCAGGCGCATTCACTGCTGGGCGCTGCAGCGGCGCTGCCCGAGAGAGCCCCCGAGAGAGAGAGAGAGAGAGTGAGAGAGCCGAAATAATAGCTTACGCTCAACGCGAGCGAGTGCGAAAAGAGTTCGAGTTTTTGTTCGAGTTGGCTTTCATTTTTATTTCTATTTGGATTTTGATTTTTATTTTTAGTGCCTTGCGGTATGTGATTTATATGTCGCCGTAAAAATGCATAATAAATGCGGGCTATCAAATTAAAATTAAGCAACTAAATAAAGATGCAAGCCAAGATAAATATTAATATTAAATGTAGCAAAGAAAATCATTTAAGTACTTGATATGACAGTAACTTGTCTATATTAAAGAATAAGAGCAAACAAAATATATATTTGAGATATTGACTCAAATTATGACTAATATGAGCAAAAATAACAACAGCTGAATAAAATTATATATAAAGAAACTATTGGTAATTTCCAATACCTTTAAGTAATAACAAAAAATAATATATATTTTTTTTAATGACAAAAATAAGAAAAGAATATGAACGATAATGCATAAATACTTTTTAAAATTACAATTAAATGCTCAAACACTATTCTTAATGTGAGGTATACACATTTATTTTGAATAGTAAACAAAAAAAAATTTTAAATTTAATGAAATATATATTTCTTAAAATTATTTCTTTCTTCTCAAGTAATTTTTTTATTAATATATTTTTTTTATAAATTTAGTTTTTATTTTCATAATAAACTAATAATTTTCATTATTTTTTTTTATATGCTAAAATTTCAAATTTATAGAAGTATAAATTTTTAAAAATATTAATTTTTCTTCTCATGAAACGTTTGTATAAATATTTTAATTTTTTAAAATACAATTTTTTTTATACAAATCAAAATAAATTGTAAAATTTTCAACAATTATATTATTATATATTATTGTTTTATTATTTAATGCATTCAACAATATATAAATACTCTAAAGAGTTAATTATATCTCAACTCTCTTCCATCACTTAAGCGCTGCTCGTCCTTCATCTTATACGAGCAGCTAACACCCAGTTATCACTGGCTTCTCACTTACCACTCGGCGCGTGTGTATTTTGCTACAGCAGCTGTCTTGATAAGCACTATCAATGGCTTTTTGTTTACATATTTTGTTTCCGTTTCCCCCCATACACAACAGTCACTCACGCGCACACACATACAGCGGCACAAATTGAACTGTTAACGGAAATTATAAGAGCTTACTGTTCCCAGTATAGCTGCGTGCCGCTGCATATAACAGCTTCGCTCTGTGCTACAGCTCTCCCACACAGCGAGTCGGCGCTCTCTTTGAATGTGGGAAACTCAACACACAGCTGACTGCTGGCAGTGTAGAGCAGAAACTCACCACAAATGCAGAACTGAAGCTGCAGCCAAGGCGGCGCTTGGGCCGCGAACGCCAAAGAAATCCGCTAGCTGAGCCCAAACACTGCAGGCCAAAAATATTGATTCAATACGATTTCGTTATTGTGGTGGGGTGGGGTGGGGTGTGCTGGAGAGAAGTGGTGTGGCGTGGGGTAGGGCTTGTGATTGGGTTTTGGTTGTCTTGGCGTGGTTTGCCTTGGCTTTTGGTTACCTTCCCTCCGCAAGGCTGCTGTATATATGTATATATGTATGTATGTATGTATATATTGCTTTATAAACAGCGTCTGGCTGTGCCTGCCCTCTGCGGTTGCCTTTTAAAATGTGGTTGTTGTTGTTGTAGTTGTTGTTGTTGCCTTCGATACCCAGCGACAGCGACAACAAACGCAAATAACCAATGAAGCAGATAGTAATGTTTATTGTTATTCTTGGCAGTTGGCCCTGCGGCCATTCAAATCAATTCGTTGGCCGCGCCTCAGCTTCTGTCTTATCCTTATTTAAATTTCATTTCTTTCATTTTGTTTTTTAAGCCAAGCATTGCATATTATTAATGCTTCCCGCTCTCTCTCCCTCTCCCTCTCTCTTTCTCTCGCTCTTTGGGCGTTCAGAGTAGTTGCGGCAGCATTAAGTATACGCACTGTGCTGCTCGCTGCCTTTGCCTGGCTGCATATTTGAGGCGAATTAAAACTATTTAAGTTTTTAATGCCCCAACAGCAATGATCTTGTGCATGGCATATAAATTACGCGCTACACCATGACACGCCCCCTACCCTACCTTCCCCGCCTCCCCCGCCTCAACCAACGTGCAGCCAAATCGCAACACAACTTCAAAGGCCTCGCACGTCGTTGTCAACGACGACGACGACAGCGACAAGGCTGAGGATAAGAACGTGCAGTGTGACAAGGTGGGGCAGCGTGGGGGCGTGGCCAAGACGCTGAGCACTTTGGCAAAGTTTTTAGCTTGGCTCGTTGGCAATTTTTTACTTTGTTGCTTTATAGGGATTTATGTTTAATCGGCCAAAGGTTGCGCGCACACACGCAGCTCTGTTAAAAGCTCTTTTGTTTTAGCCACAGCGAGAGAGAGAGAGAGAGAGAGGGAGTGGAAGTGGAAGTGGAAGTGGAAGTGGAAGTGTGAGCCTGGGCGAGTGAGGTATGTTTGCAATGATTTTGGCCCTTGCATATCTAAACGCAACTGTGAAATGCTGAACAAACATTTGCCAGACTTAAATGGATTGCCCATAGCCAGCGCCTCAGCACTTCAGCCCTGCGGCAGTCCTTGGCCAAGTGGAGCACTAGCCAGATGCTTCGACCACAACCGCACGAAACATTTGTGCGCAACGCCAATTGCATTGATAACTGTTAAAGGCTTGAATGACCTTGAGACAAAATGAATATGAAATACACAGATGAGCTGCTATAATATAATATAATTCAATACAATATATATAATTCAAGTTATTTATATTATAATATTATTAAATATAGTAGAATTCGGTTATAACGTCGCTTATAGTCGGATTCTACTGTAGCTATAATTAATTGATTAATCATTATTATGCAATTCGATCATAACTATTTTATCATATTTTCATTATTATTATTAAATCGAAAATCGCGATAAATCAAAAAGAAATTCTATACTTTTGCAAAAAAATTCGTTCTCGATAATTTGAATTTCTGTGTAAATCGAAAAAATAAACTTATTCCCTTGCCATTTAAAGCTATCGAGATTGAGACTAAAATTCTCGACTGTATTATTATTTTTAAATTTATTATTAATTTTTTATAGTCATGCATGAAACTGAAATGAGCATATTGATTTTTATTTTTATTATTAATATTATTATTAATAAATAAAAATAAAATAAAATATTATCAATATAAAAAAATTAACAATATAAAAAATTAAAAAAAAATATTATTTTTATTATTATTAATAATGTGTCATTAATAATAAAAATAATATTTTAATTTTTTTTTTTTTTAATTATATTGATAATATATTTTTTTTATTAATGATAATAAAAATAATATTTTTATTTTTTATTCTTTTTCTTATTATATTGATAATATATATATTTTTTTTATTTATTTATATTTTATTTTAATTTATTTTATATATTAATTTAATTTTTATATAATTTGTAATGATAATAAAATAATAATTTTTATTTTTTTAATATTTTTTTCTTATTATATTGCTAATATTTTATTTTCTATTTATATATTTCTATTTTATTTTATTTTATTTTATATATTAATTTAATTTTTATATAATTTTGGCTAGCCATTTTTGCTTTTAAATTGTCTTCAATGCGTGACACATATTTTAAATGTTATTCAAACTTAAATTTAGTTAAAGACTTAAACGGGATCGAAAAACCCTTTAAGTCATTTTGTATCTATTGAAACGTTGATTTGCTAAGTCAACAATAAAGTATATATGTAAAATATATATATAAAACTTTTGCCTTTCGGTAAGTTTCTTGACCCTTTGCCGTATCAACGGCGCTTGTTCAAATACACGAACTTTTCGTGGACTTTAATTAGGCGAACTGTGAGCTGAGAGAGCTGAGAACTGCGAGCGAGGCGAGTGGGTTGAGTGGGTGGAGTTTTGAATGACTGACAACGATGAACGATGGGCGATGAACGAAATGAAAACAAGCTAATTGGAGTCATGGATACCTTCAGCTATCAGATATACAAATACATATATATGTATATATATATATATATATAGATGTTTGCATGTGTATGCATGTGGTGTGTATGTATGTGCTACAGCTGTGAGCTATGATCTACTTTGACGGTGGCGGGGCGAGTGCTCATTGTGCCTCTCGGCTCGAGCTTCACTTTTATGCACGTGTAACAAAGCGTAGCATACAATTTGGCGCAGTCCTTTGACTCTAGTCTAGACAATTGCAAAGCAAAGTTGAAGAAGAAGCAGTCTTCCTTCATTTTGCCAAACAGTTTTTTATTTGGCGCCAAGTCAAAGTCTCGCTCACGCCATCTCTTTCGCTCTACCTCACTCCATCTCTGTCCCAGCTCTTGTTTCTTGTTGCTTTTTAGTCTTTTGACGCAACTGGAATTTTAATTTCCGCACGTGGCCAACATGCCAAGGAAGTTAACTGGGAATTTGTCAGACTATGTCTATGTGTATCTAAGACTGAGACAGAGCAAGACAGAGAGAGAGGGAGAGAGGGAGGGAGGGAGAGAGAGACATAGAAACAGAGATAGATAGAGCGAGGCGTAGCTATTTTGCATTTGCATCTACCATGTGTTTGCTTTTATGCGTGTGTGGGCGTGGCACCTGTAATTACCTGTGACGCAACTCTAATTGAAAGCCCCGACACAGCTCACAAATTTCGACCTTGTCTTACACAATCATTTTCTTCTTTTTTCCTGAAACAAAGGAAAAATTGTAAGAGAAAACTTTTTGTTTTGTAAAATTTTCTAAAAACACTTGAAATACTTTTTTTTTTTTAACAAATATTTGTTTGCTCTGTTTCAGTTGTTAACAACTTTTTATGCGAAATCTGTATGCACATAAAGAGTGTGTGTGTGAGAGAGAGAGAGGGAGAGAGATTTTGACGCCCCTTTTTTTTGGCAGGCAGCCACGGCGCAAAGCCTTCCATTTCAGTTGGCCACATTTATTTAAGGCTTTTGTTTTGGTATTTGCAATTTAGTTTTCGATTACCAAAACTTTCAATGCACTACCGTTTTTTGGGGCGAGGCAGCTCAATAGTCGAGTGGGAAAACTAATTTAGTTAAAAGATTTACGAGCGCATTTAAGGCTTTAAATTCATGGGCAAAGTTTGTTGCTTCAACTGAATATTTATTTAAGCAAACTCCTTAGAGAGCGTATCTCCATGTCTCATTTCGCAGCGTTTTCTTTTCCATTTTCCTTTCCTTATTAATGCTGAAGACACGCAGCGCTGTCAGCTCGATGCGGAGCAAGAGCCTGAGATTTGTCTGGCTGCAGCCAAAATGCAGCCAAAAAAGAAGAAGAGAATTGTGCAATTTTTTGGCACCGTTTGCATGTCAAATGGGCGGAGTTAAAGGCGGCAAAAGATCTATTCAATGGATTTGTCGTACGAGCTGATATTAATAGCTAGCCGAGGCGAATTTCCATTTGCAAATATTTCTGTGTCACTAAAGAGGAGCAAATTATTTTATTTTATTTAATTTTTTTGTTTTATTTATTTATTATTTTTATTTTATTTATTTATTTTATTTCATTTCATATAGTGGCAAAGTATTATATAAATAAAAAATATTATTATAAAAGGTTTTTTAATATTTTGAAATTTTTAGATTTGATATTTAAGATTTAATACTTTATATTTTGTTAAAAAAAAAAAAATATATATATTAAATAAAAAAGGTTATTCATTTAAAGATTTGAAAGATTAATATAAATTATATTCAAAAAAGGTTTTTATATTTTATTTAATAGTTAATATACTTTACTTTACTTTATATTTAGTTAAAAAACAAATAATATTAAATATAACAGGTTATTTATTTAAAGATTTGAAATAATAATATAAATTATATTCAAAAAAGGTTTTTATATTTTATTTAATAGTTAATATAAAATTTAAAATATATCAAAGTATATATTTATTTTATTGACGGTCTTAAAGTTTTTAAGATTTTAGAGAATTTTAATAAACAACTTCTTATAAAATTAAAAAAATAAATAAAATAAAAATTATAATAAAAAATAAAACAATTTTAATTTTAATTTGAAGATTTTAATAATACGAAATAAATAAATAAATAAATAATAAATATTTTAAAAACTTGCAATGAATTCAAATCAATAGATTAGCAGCACTTCAGCATAAGTAAATTTGTTATTGCAGCGTTTGTTTTTGCTTTTCTTTGCGTTCGTTAGTTTTCAAGAAGAATCAGTATAGAGATGAGAAGAAGAATCAGTAGAAAGATGCAAAGGAAGAGCTAAGGAAGAAGGTCATTAACTGCTGCGAATCGTACTGCTGCATAATCCTCTCAGTTTCTCGGCTCAGCTATATATTGATAGAGCTTAACTGTTTTAATCTCAACAGGAATAAAATATCTATAAATATATATGCTCCACATTTATGTACATACCAGCGCAAGTACATAAGATGATATTTCATCATCTGCACTCGTTTCATAGGCGTATTAAAGAGCAACTTTTGTTGGCTGCACAAGTATCCCATGAATTGCTATCAAAACTTTCATCTTTTGAATACAGCAAAAATTCTTGTTGGCTTTGCTCACACAAACACACAAGCACACACACACAGACACACACACACACACAGAGAGAGAAGGAAAACTGCCGTAATACAACGACTAAGTAGTTTGAGCAACTGTACAAACGGCGCTTCGACTGCGAATTGTTGGCCAAATAGCCTGCGACACAGCAACTGGGCCGAGGGAGGCTTGGCATTAAAGCCACATTCGCAGTGAAGTTCGAGCCAGTTTTTGGGCTTTTGTTAATATTTGGTCCCGGGCCCGTTATAGTGCTTAGCAATTTTTATTATACACTTAATGAAATTTGTGCTTATGCGAATTCGCTTGTTGTTGACACATAAACAACATAAAGACATCAATAATAAAATGTTATTTTGCCGCAGTCTGGCCAGAGTCCGCAGATGAAGTCATTGAACTGCCAGCCAGGGAGGAGAAGAAAGAAAGTGGGCGCTGGGCGTTGGGTGTTGGGTGGGGGCATTTGACGACTTCCTTGGCTAAACAAAAGGCAGCAGGAAGCTGGAATTTGGAATACGCAATGCTGGCGCATGCGGATTAATAATAATCATAAATATTAAATGCCATTACAGTGGCTCAAATTATCTAAACGACATCATCTAGAATTCAATTGCGTGTCCCGCAATGAATCCTGGCGCTTCTCTAATTCAGCGCGGCCCAAGTCGAGCTCAGCGAATGAAGATGCTTCGCTTGGACAAACTAATCCCGCCAACGCCGCTTCCATGTAACGCAGTGCACGTAAAGGGCAAACTATTTAGAAAAAGCTTTATTTATGTTAAGACATAAATTTAATGCTAACAAGCAAGTCGTGAAGCAGCAGCAGCAGCAGCAGCTGCGCCCCGACTCCTGCTCGAGTTGGCCAAAACAGCGTCAAGGTGCGCGTGAAATTTATTTGGCTGCAGCATCTTTATCTGCTTCTTCGCTAGCGTTGGCTCCTGCTGCATCTGCTTCGCTCTTTTTTGATGCTCCACTTGACGAAATGGCAGCAGCCACAGTTGCAGCAGCAGCAGCAGCAGCGGCAGCAGCGGCAGCAGCAGAGTGCAACTCGCTCTAGGGTATAAAATTAAATTTCAACTTTTAACGAATATTTACGCGTTGCTAGATAAAAGTGGCATAAAACTTTGGCGCCCAGTGCAAAGTGCAAAGTGCAGAATAGTTGCCCTCCAACGCGCCCTCTGCCGGCCATTGTGGGCACGCCGTGGCACGTGCAACATGCAACCTGCAACGCGCAGCCCGCAACTGGCTTTGACTAGCCCCCGCCCCTCAAGAGCCCCGCAAAGTATCTGTTAACTATAATTTATGTGTGGCATGTGAATGGGGTCTTAAAAAACAATGCATTTCATTTTGGCCAAAACACATAATGCACCAGCATTCACAATATGTAACAGAAGTACTACAGCTCTCTCTCTCTCACTCCACACTCTCTATGCACTCTCTCTCTCCCTCTCTCTAGCTGTCCCTATTTTCAATGATCCCTCAGTGACATGAAACACATTCAGCATCTGACGACGCGCAAATGCTCATTTCATTCTTTCTATTCCTTAAGAGCAGCAGCTGAAGATTCTAGCGATTGCCGGCACTGATGCCATTTTAGCTTTATTCCCGTCAGCTTTGCAAATAGAGGCAGGCGGAAATTCTAACTTAATAGATATACGGAAAAACTTTTTATTTTTATACCCTGAACCCATTGAAAATGGGAAATCAGGGTATAATGGTTTTGTTGAAATGTATGTAACAGGCAGAAGGAGGCGTGGCACACCCCACAAAGTATATATATTCTTGATCAGGGCGACGAGCTGAGTCGATTTAGCCCTGTCCGTCTGTCTGTCCGTCTGTCCGTATGTTTGAACGCGTCGATTTCAGAAGATATAAGAGCTAGAGACTTGAACTTTTTTTAAAATGACCGTATATACAGCGCGGATATCGAGTTTATCACTAAAAATCGATAACTCATCCCGTTATTTTTTTATCGATCAAAAACCTTATCGAAATGCAGTTATAAAATTATATCTCCTACATCTTTAGAGCAAGAGTATCCAAATTTTAAATGTAGATTAATATGTACGTTATAGAATTTCGATTTTTGTTCAATTTCACCCCCACCCTTATATCCACCCCCTCACCCATAAGTTTGTAAAAGGCGTATTTCAAATACTAGAGACTTGAGCTTTGGCAATTATACGCATAGTAATGATAAAACCACAATCTAAATTTCATGGAGAACGTACGTCCAGAAAAAAAGTTATTAAACAATTAAGTTCCCATAGTAAGCCCACACTGCAGCCCATGCATGCGCGCCTATGGGTGTCTATGCATGTGTGTTTGCGTGTGTATGTGTGTGTTTGTGTAAGCAGAGAGACGCTAAAAATGATTGAAATTGCTGTTGCTTGAAGGGTTCAGGGGATCTCGTAGTCGAGCACTCTCGACTAGAGTTTTCTTACTTGTTTAGTTTTAGTTCTTCTAGTTGTTTGGAAGTAGAATGCCTTATATCTCTAACCAACTAAGCTAATTTTTCACTTTGGCTTAAAAAATCAAATAGCCACATATACTCAGTATAACCACTATATAAACAACTTAGTAAATACATAAACACTTCCAGCTGTAGCTGAAATATTGTTAAAGATTCTGCATAAACAGCATACGATTTGTTGAATTCAGATAACGGGTTTATTTACTCGAAATACTAACCTTAAATAATTGATATGAAAGTGCTTTCAGTACATTTCTTCTCCTGTTTAGCATTTCAGCTTGTCTTTGCAGCTCATTTTGCATTCTTATACGCTGCAATTTTTATTACATTTTTCGCATGGCATTCGAAAAATAACTAAAAACTCTTTACTTTAAACATCTCGATATGAACATTTTAAAAATATATGATAAATAACCACAAAACTAATTTAATCAACAATTTATGGCATTTCGCATGGAGCTGACAATGTGCATGTGGTTTCGGTGCAGATAGTATCTACAAATTGATGACAAACAATTTCATTGAATTGTTGCAAACGTCTCAGGAGCTGCAAAAGCCATAGACGGCATTGCCTTATCAGTGGACATCATATTGAGGGCTGTACATGAACCAAACCACAAAGAAAAGTCGAAAATGGCAATGGAAAATTTCGTTCATGTTAAATACTTTTTCAATATGTGCACAAAAGCAGTTTAATTGATTTATTTAAATAAATTGAGGAAACTTTTCTTTGCATCGACAGATCTCAATTACTTTTCCCAATTGAATTTTCCATTTCAAGTTGACGTTTTTGCAGCTGAAATTGCATTAATTTGGAGACTCGAAAAATTTCTAAAGTGAGTGAGAAAGAGAGAGAGAGAGAGTGTGTGTGTGAGTGAGTGAGATGTCCCGCTGCTTAAATGCAATTGCATATTTATTATATGTTAGTGCATGGCTGCGTGTGTGTATGTGTGTGTCTATATATATTTAAGTAGTATACGCAATATTTTGTACGACATCCATAAACTGTGACTGCGACTGCGACTGCGACTGCGACTGCGACTGCGACTGCAACTGCAGGACAAACGTTTGCAATCCATGCAGAATTTTTCAATTTTCTTGGCAGTCAGCACAGATGTAATTTATTTAGCAAGGCACACACATATGCACACCCCCTCACACACACACACGCACACACACATACACGCACACACTTAAAGATACTCAAATGCAGATGCAGATAGAGAATTGTGCGCTTTTGGCTATGGAGCAGCGCAATTAACCTTCATGTCTTTTTGGCAGTTGTGGGCCACTTGAGAAAATCTTCAAATTTTCTATATTCGCTCAAGTATCTGTTTATATGTATGTATATACATATATAGATATTATAAATGGCTGGACCATTGGAAAATGTTTTTGCCGCATTTATTGTTGCCACGCCAACAACATAAAGTTTGAAGTCCTCACAAGCTGCACTTTTACTGTGGCAGTTTCTCAATTGCTCGCAATTAGCTGCAATTTTATTTCTGGCTCAGCCAGTTAACTTTCTAGTTATTCTGGCGTTTCTTGGCGTGCAAAAACGCTGTGGAGCGAGGGGGAAAGGGGGAGCCAAAGAGAAAAGCTCTAAAATGGGTCTGCTAATTGCACACTTCAAGTCGAGTGCTCGAGCGAGAGCGAGATCAGCAACAAGCTTAGATTCTTAAAGTGCATCCAAAGGCATATGTATGTGTGTGTGTGTGTGTGTGTGATGGCACTTAATGCAGCTCATGCAGCATAATATTTATGTCTTCAAGTGAAGTGGCCGCAATTTCTAGCATAAAACTAAATGAAAACATTCAGCAATGGAGCGTTAAAACTGTATAACATTTGAGTTGTGAAGGTGGAGTAGGTTTTTACTGTGAGACGGTTGAGTTATGAAGCTTAAAGCTACAACTATAATTAATATGTATGTATATATCTGACATATATAATGTAATATTACATACATTTGTATGATACGTTATGAATGTATGCGGCTTTGCCAGAGCCAAAGCTCAGCAACAGCTATATTTGCATCGCTCTCTCTCAGTGCGAGTAGCAACCAACTAAAGCGCAAGCTCACTCGGCTAACATTTCGACAGCACCTCTGTATACCAGCTCGCAGTCTCTCAGCATGTGCGCTCTTTCAGACTGCGGCACTTAGAGCCAGTGGTGCCAGATTTCGAACGACAAAATAGGCCAAATTTCTCAAAAATATAAGCTAGAATAGGCTAAAAATTCAAAAAAACAGGCTTAAAAAAGGCCAAAAATTAAACAAAACATACATTTTAAATGTTTAATTGTGTAATTATATTATCTAGTTCTTAGTCTGAAGGAGTTGCGTATTTATCGCTGGAGCTTATAAGATAAATATATTTTTCAGGCAATTCGTAATTATGGCAACATTTGCCATGATGCCTCAATCCATATCTGTATAGATATAAGATATATTTTTTGTATACATCAAGCAACTAAATATTTTTTAAACATACTTTATATACAAAATCGCATTTAATGCCTTTATTGTCATTTGATTCCTGAGCTTATTCTTTATTATATTCATTTGGCTAAAAACTCGTTCAATTGCATCATTTGACCACGGAAGTGATAAAATTTCATTGCAAATGTAGCAATTTCTATTGGAGCAATGGCATTGGAGTGCTGGCAATATATAGGCATAATGCCGCCTCCTGCTCGTCCCATTTGGCCCAGGCGTCCCGAAAATTCTGTTTATATATTGTCTTTGGCATTATTGCTCATTAAGAATTTCACAATTTTGAGCGCGATCAACGAATCAAAATGTGACCAAAACTTTTCAACATAAATATACCATATATTAATACGAATGGTATGGTATTTCAGAATTAATTTATGGTATTAACCATGATATATAATGGTAAATACCATATTAAACAAAAAGGTCTACAAAAAAGTTTAGTTTGGTTAGATTTGCTTCTATAGATAATCAAATAATATAAAATGGTAAAAATAAAAAACTAAAATATAAAAAAGGCTAAATTTATGGCTATAGGCATTTTGACATTTTTCCAGGCTATTTCATTTTTAAATAGGCTAGATCTAGCCTTAAATAGGCTAAAATGGCAACACTGCTTAGAGCCACACTCTGAAAATGTCATATGTAGTCATCTCGCTTGCACACAGCAGCGCCAGAGCCAAAGCTCAGCAACAGCTATATTTGTCTCGCTCTCTCTCAGTGCGAGTAACAACCAACTAAAGCGCAAGCTCACTCGACTAACATTTGGACATCAACTCTGTATACCAGCTCGCAGTCTCTCACAGTCAATCACAGTCAAATTGAAGAGATTCTGGACACTGTAATTTAACATTTCATTATGTTATTAACAGCGCTTCATTCAGCTCCATACTTTTCGCTCACACCGACTTACAGTAAGACATAATCAAACCAATATACTCTCTTCACTTTACGAACAAGCACCAAAAACTAAGCAATTACAGAAGCTGTTCAAACACAATTGTAAACAATCTCAATGTGCTCAAGACAATTAATGGCTTTTCTTTAATTAATGATATTGCCAATTGAACTTTTTACGCTTTCCAATTAGTTAACAAACAAAGTTTCACGCGATTTTTCTGCAAATATTTAAGTCAATTTCATTTGTATGCGCTTTAAATCAGTTACGTTAATGATGATAATTATACGTCACTCAATTGCGGACGGCTGTCACATTCTTTCATTAATTATATATATTGTATATATAAGCAGTAAAAAACGCTGCCACGCCCCCAATCCCGCCCTGAGGCTGCCCTTTGACCAGGTTAATTATGGACTCGCCGCAGGCCGTGTTTTAATCGAGAAATTGTCAGAGTGAGTTGATTGTCATTTTGATGATTCGCGCAGTTGCGTTACGTTAATGCCTGATGGGGCAGCTCTCCGCCTCTAAAATGCCGAACACTTCCATTTCCATTCCATTCCGATTGGCATTTGTGATTTCCATTAGCCTCGTTATGCATTATATCGAGTGTTGCTAATTTATATTAAAAACAACTGCCAACTGTTGGAGCTGTCAGAAAGTTGTGCAATTTATATTTAATTACGAACGAAGCCTGATGCCAGGGCTACAACTTCAAGTGAAAATCCATTAGAAAAATGAAAAAAAAAAGAGAGAAAGAAACAATTGAACATTCCATAAAGCGGCTGGCCACAATTTGCGCATTTATGGATTCGTTGTCGGCTTATGCACTAAATTATTTTCGACTTAGCAGCAACACAAAGCAAAGCAAAGCAGAGCAGAACAGAGCAGAGCAAAGCAAGTGCAGAAATATTTTTATAATTTACAGTTGACAGCTACAACAATGGCAGGAACAATGCGACAGGGGACACAATTTCACAAGAAGCTGGCTAACGCCCGGCTCGGGCTCGGGCTCGGGCTTGGGCTTGGCAGCGAGTGCCAGCTAAATAAATAGTTGTGCAGGTGGTGTTAATTGAAAAACTTTGCCAACACTAATTAAAAGTTTCTAAACAAAATTGCCATGACTATGGATATTGCTGTTGGCCCTCGACCCGGCGGCAGGCGCCGTCTCGTCCTCATCCTTCACACTTAGCCAATTGCAATGGGATGCTGCAACACACCGGAATTTCTTCTTTTTTTGCCCACATTTCGAGCAATCATCATCAACAAGAAGATGCTGTCATCTTTCTGTTCCATCTTAATTTATGAACTGTCAAATGTGTCAATAGAATTCAGAGAGCAGAACTGGGAAAACACAAACAAGATGGAACGAGCTGCTGGAGCCAACTAACTGTTGACTCTAATTGAAGATTTATGGTTAATAAATTCCATGTATATCATTCGCAGTGAAATGGAGTTGCCAAATTGTTGACAAAATAAAAAATGCTAAGTGTCATGTCAAGTCCGTAAAGTAATTTAAGTAAATAAATAAAGCTAAATTTATAAATAAATATGTGAAATTTCTAAATAAATAAATGAAGAAATCGAGGAAATGAACTTGTTAAATGAATAAACATATATTGAAATATGTAAATTAATAACCCATAAAATATGTAACTGTAAAAAACTAATTCACTAACTAACTGAATTCAGAGCTCCCAAGAATCCGTCCAGTGTTGCTCAAAGTCCACAAACAAATTTGTATACTCATTCACAAAAGTGAATTAGTATATTGATTTGTTTTCTGTTGAAAATGTAAAAATTAACATTAACATGAGCAAACATGTTATCTGGCAGTGCTATTCGAAGAGTGTAACTCAGCTTGCACTTTTACTCCTGCTCTTTCACTTTTACGCTCTATCAAACCTTCGACCGAATCACAACGTCTTTACTCTCGCTGGCATTGCATCGCGCTTATAAACCCAGCAGCTCCAGCATTTTCACCCACACTGAGATAAATTAAAGTCAACGAGAACGATCGCGCTCAGTTTTCGTTTTTTTTTTCCGATCTCGTTGCTCTCAGACTTTTTTGTTGAGCTCAATGCAGCAAAGCGTCTTTTGTGCATGTGTTGGTATGCATACATATATGCGAGAGCAGCGCTCGCTAAGCACATCAACAGCCTAATTGAGTGTGAATATGTGCATGTGTTTGTGAAAGTAAACAGTCGACTGTTTGCGAAGACGTCTTCAGTTATCCATCACCAACTGAGCCTCTCTGTGCGAGCGTTAATCGTAGCACTTCCGCATCGACGCTGCTTAAAGAGAGAGAGAGAGAGAGATTAACTCGAATCGCTCACAGGAAAGAAAACGGATAAAACGAGAATTCCCTTGCTCAGAGCAGTATCTATGATTATTTTCGTTTATAGCTGAAGCGGAGCGAGTACATTAATTATTTATTTTTCTTGAATTTAAAAGTTAAATTAAATTTCGAAACAAATTCAATATATTTTATGGCTTTGGCAAATATTGCTACCGCAAATAAAAAATAAAATAATAAATAAATAATAAAAAAAATAAAAATAAATAAATAAATAAATAATAAATAATACTAAATAATAAAATATAAAAAAATAAATAAAATAAATTAAATTAAATAAAATAATAAAAATAAAATAATTAAAAAATAAATATGTCTCAAAAAATATGCACTGCTGCTACATAATGAATAAAATTAAAAAAACACAAAAGAAAATATAATAAATAAATAAAAAATAATAAATAATCAATGGGTTAAGGGTATAAAAAAAATAAATATGTCTCAAAAAAGATGCACTGCTGCTACATAATGAATAAAATTAAAAAAATACAAAAGAAAATATAATAAATAAATAAAAAAATAATAAATAATCAATGGGTTCAGGGTATAAACCAAAATAAATATGTCTCTAAAAAGATGCACTACTGCTACAAATGTATACATATAATAATGAAATTAAAAAATTAAAAATATAAAATCATAGCAAATAGTATGATCCGCCCTCTGATTGCTTCGCCCATAGTGAATCTTAATATTCAAATAGTTGTTCGCGCGCCTAAAGTATGCAGAGACTGAACCACAGACATGCTGAAATTTTCAACAGCTAAAAATCTCATCATCGTCGGCGCTAAATGCGAAGAAGCAGAAGAAAAAGGCGAAACTTAAGCGGCTGTTACAATGCGCTTAATTTCCTTGACAACATCCTGCACCTAACCGCACATCCTTCTCGCTGATATCTAACGCACGCTGGACGGCGCTATCTCTCTCTCTCTCTCTCTCTCTCTCTCTCTCTCCCTCACACTTTGTCAGTTGCCTATCTGCCCATCTGTCTGTCTCTTTCGCTCTCTGTGTCTGTCCTATTTTGCATGCCAATGTCGCGCGCTGTCGGCTAACTTTTGCCACAGGACGCCAGCATATAAACCACATAAAAAATAACAAAAATAAAAAATAATACAAAATAAAATAATACTACAAGAAACAACAGCTGAAAAAAATATATTCAAAATAAAAACACTACGTCAAGACGGGGCAAAAAAATTGCGACTTTGTCCGTGACCCACGTCTCAAATTTAAAATAACTTAAAAGACTTGAAGCAAGTGACTTGCGACTGGTACTTGTTTGTGTTGTTGTTGTTGTTGTTGTTATTATTTCTTTGTTGTTGGCCCAGTGACAGGCGCTGCGTCATGGCACGCCGGAAGTCTTTGGCAATAATAGAAAACACACCCAATTTACGTGAAAAATAATTCACTGGGCGCAGCAGCTGCTGCTCGAACAGCTCCAACAGCTCCAAGAGCTGCTCCAGCTCAGCCTATGCCTGACGACGACTACTTCCTGTGCGTTCCGTGTGGAAATTCACCTTTCAGATCCTGGCCACGGCCCCTTGTCGCGTTGTTTTGTCAACTTTTGTTGTGGTCCACAAGTCAAAATAACTCAAACACCAAAAAAAAAAATTATATATATATATATATATATATTAGAGTAAAAAAAAACGCTGCATAATAAAGAAAGGAAAATTGCGGAGGACAAAAAAAAATGAGTAAAGAAATGAAATTTCCAGCACCTGCACGTGCCGCCACGCCGACAGAAATTTCCATGGCCAGCGAAATTCAAATGATAATCTGTGTAATGGACAAGACGGGCCGGCCGAGTCGAGCCGTTTGCCCGGAAATGACTTAGTGTTTGCTGGAAATTAAGCGGGACAGCTAACAGAGAGCTCACAGAGTGAAAGCGAGAGAGCTGAGAGTGAGAGTGCTGCTCGGAAGAAGGTGTAATGAATTTAATTGTAAAGTGCGTGTACAGGAAATGCTGAGGCCATTTTGCTAGAAAGTTTCCCAAGCCACGCGACACAAAAATTGCCGTCAACAATTGTCGAGCCAAACTGTTAAATAATATGTGCTAATAGACAAATGCATGCTTCGGGCCATCAATTCAATGCCAGCCCTGGCCAAAGCCAGTAATTAATACACCCGAAATGCCAACGACAATGCCGCAAAGGACACGTGTCCTTGATAGACAGAGATAAAGCCATATACATATACAAATATATGCACAGCTATATCTATACATATATCTATATCTGTCTATTTGTGACTACATTTTTCTATATAGTTCCCCTGAGTGCCGTTTGAGGCATTTAACATGTGCGATAAATGGCACAGGCGCCGGTCTAATACATTCCTATTAATAATAGACTGAGGCAATGCCATTTGTCATGCAGCCCGAACAGCCGAACAACCCAGACGGACGCTGAACTACGGCTACGGGTACGACTACGGCCGAGATAAAGACACGGCGATAGCGACTGGGCCAAGCCGTTTGCCTGAAGGTAAACACTTTCATAATTCTTCATAGATTGTCGATTTCTGAGCGCGCTGTCTCTGACATTTCGATGAAAAATTACCAACGCGTACTCCAAAAATTATGACTTGATAAATTTATGAGAATCATTGCGGCCCCACCCTTTGCAGCCCACACATTTTGCACTTAGCCATCAAGCATAATATACACATACATAGGCAAAGCGTATTAATAACACAAATCGGCATTCGATTTAAAGGTGAATATCAACTGGCTTTAATTTACGGCTTAGCACTTGCCGTTTACTTCATATCAAGTTGGTTGAAACGACTGAGAGATACACTACACTAGGTTTCAAGTATTCTTTCTTATATAAATATGTATGTTTGTATGTATATAGGTATATATGTGTATAGGTATATATATAATTTGTCCTTCGTCATCCCACTACATCCTAGGCATCGCCTCTACCAACAGCTCCACGGAGCGCCTCTACTTGAGCGACAACTAATACTAATACTAATAACTAATACTACTGTATTAATGCACATGTATATAAAGCTAGAGCTTCACGCGTTCGAAACGGCTTCCTTAATAACTTTTGCTTTACTTAACGGATTTAAATAAAGTTTTCAGCAAGTGATCTTAAAACTGTATTAAATATGTGGCGTATTAGCAAAATCACATACATTAACATTGCATATGATAATATACATATATATTTAAGATTTTCAAACGGTATTGATTATTAAAAATTTATAAAAATTGCATAAAATATAAACTAAAAGAATATGTATAAACTAAAAGAGCATGTAAAATAAAGTTATTGATTAATGAAAACCATCTTGAATCACGAGTGCATAGCTAAGCACCTTTAGGTACAACCGCCAATCTCTAGCTGAAATAGAGCTATATTATGACAGCGCTGGCTTACGATCTAGAATTTATGGCACGCTCCAGGCCTGCTGCTGTCTGTTACATGGATTTCGGCAAAAGCGTAATACCCTGTAAGCCCATGCAGAGCATAATAAATCAAGAGCACAAATATATTGTATTACCACAATTTGCAGTCAATTTAATCACACATACAAACCAAAAGGTATCCGCACATAATCAGTTTACGTTGAATGAATTTGACAATGAAATTTGATACGAAACATATGTGTGCAGTGTAAATATATATATATATATATATATATATATGTATATATGTACATATATGTGTGTATATAAATATATCTTAGATAGAATTCAATTTGGTAGCCATGTTGCAGTCACAGGTGCCGCTGAGCGTATACTTAATATGCCATTTATTTTGGCACAGGCCAAGGCTAAGCAAACGCATTGCATTCGCATTCGAGCACATGCGACACACACACACCTAAGCACTTAGAGCATAGTATCGATGGATTCATGCTGCAGATTATATGTATGTATTGTACATACATACATATATACTATATGTGCCTTATAGAGTGTAAAACTTTGCAGACTGGCAAGCGCCTTGCATTTGTTTGCCATTTGATAGTTGCCTCCATTGTCATCGTCTTCGACTGCTGCTGCTCCTGCTCCTCCTGCTGCTCCTGCTGCTCCTGCTGCTGCTGCTGCTGCTGCTGTTGAGAATCAATTTGGCAAAAGTCATTGCATTCAATTGTTACTTGACAAAGGACAAATGGTGTTGATGTAGACCAGAACACACACACACGCTGTGTGTGTGTGTGTGTGAAGTCGGTGATTATTTATTTTGGACACATGTATTTTGAATTTCCACTTGGAGTCGCCGTAAATTTGTTGCCATTGCGTTTGCCAGAGCGTTTAAAAAGTTATTGGCCAAGTGGCTCTGGTTGAAACAAGTTTTCCATTGCTTGCCAAAAATGCTAGAAAACGAGTAGCGCTGACTGCCCAGTCAGACAGACAGTTAGTTGAACGTACAACGCGCCCAGCCCAGACAAACAGTTAGAGAGATGCAGAGACGGACGGACGGGCGGACAGACGGCGTGTTGGTCCATAACATAAATTTGTAAAGTGGTGGCATCGGTTAGTGCATAACTTTTGTGGCATGCCAAAAGCCGCAAAATGCAAAAGCATTGCTGTCATGAATAACACACACACACACACAGTCAAACACACACACACTCACACACACACACTTACCCAGCAGCACTTCAAAAGCATTTTATAGCTTTATGTGTGGCATACTTTTGAGCGCAATCGAAAGAAAAAAAAATTGAAAAGGCCATTGGCGGCGCCAACAGGCGGCTTTAGACTTCTCGCACTTGTCTGATAAGTGAATGACTGAGAAATGCACACACACACACACACACACAGAGAGAGAAAGAGAGAGAGAGAGAGTTCATGTTTCTTCGTACATTTGCTGAGCGCATTGAACCCCATAAAAACTAATTAAAAAGAAATTTCCATAACTGACCACAAAAGCCACAAATGCCAATGAAAAATTGATCAGTTTTATCATTAGGCTATTGAGCAATTGAAAATTAGTTCGCATAGCAAATGAAACAATGCATATGTAATTCTGTTTGACTTGAAAATGCCCTAGAGAGAGCAAAGAAATTTTATTGAATTTTTTTCAGAGCTTTACAAAGTTTTTCCATTAGCCTAACAATGAAGAAATTACTACAGCTTACCCAATTCAACATACATGTATATGAAACTGTATTAATATTAACAATATTTACAAAAGGTAATCAAATATTATAGTTGAAATTTCGACATCTAGACATCTGGTTAGCAAGGCTTTAACAAATACCCGCCTCATACGGCTCAAAAGAAAGCAAAACAAAACAACTTTTATGTCAGTCAAAAGTCAACAAGAAACTTGGCATAAATTCAGTTAACTAGCATTCAGTTAAGTTAAGCTGTGATCAGCATGCCCCATCACTCAACCATTTACAGGGCATTAACAGTTAAGCCAACAATATGACCAGCCAGACAGACAGTTGTCAACACGAAAAGCTGCAGCTGTTGCTGTCTAAGTCAACAACTGCATTTGATGGCAGAGAGCATTGCTTGAGTATTCGTTTTGACTATTCGTTTTCATATTCACATTCACATTCACATTCACATTCATAGTGACCCCACTGGCACCCTGTCAAGGCATGAGCGCTTAATGAAATTGTGCACTCAATGGTGCGTAACGATGAGAGGGAGAGAGAGAGCAAGAGCGAAAGAGATAAAGAGAGAGAGAGAGAGGGGAGAGCTGTGAGAAGTCAGCTGAAATTGAGGTTGTCTCTGATGATGTGCAGCGTTATGATGTTATGATGCTCTGATGATGTTCGTTCGCTTCAATGTCACATGCCGAACATACTTTTTGCCAGCCTCCTGGTGGCACAAATTAACGTCAACGACGTTAAACTGCTATCGCAGAGCGCATAAAGTGCACAGGTGTGCGTGTGTCTGTGTGTGTGAGTGTGAGCATCGGTTATTGCGGATTGTGGAGCGCTCCAAAGCTGTGGATGCTGAGCCAAATCCTCCACTGGCTGTTGGTGCTGCCAACATAAAATTTTGCTTAATGTCCGCTTGTCGCTGTGCAGTCATTCGTTCCGCTCTCCTCTGCCCCTCATGCCCCGCCCCCACCATCACACTGTTGGCAATGTGATTTTGAATATTTAGCGTATTAGCCAAATGGCGTGCTTTTTACTTGGCGCATCCGCTGCAACCGGTGCCGGAGTGTAGCTTTCATGCAGTTTGCATAGAGACGGGATTGCGTCGTGCTGTTTTTTAAATGCCATTTTGAATTTTAACGACCATAAATGCAAGCTTATCTTGAATGCTCTTTTACGGCCAAATTTATGTTTTGCCTCCACTGACTCGCTGGCTGCTTACAGTTTTCCTACTTTTTTCACTCGTTTTTTTTTCTCTTTTCCTTTATTTGTTGTACGTTGTTTTGGCTGGCTTACTTTGGAGTGTCATTCTCTCAATATTAATACGTATGCTGTGTGTGCATCCGTTGTGATGCTCTGCCGGGCAAAAATGTGCCTAATTGACCACTTGTTAATAAAATGTTGTTTAAATTTACCAATGCTTCAGTCAGATAGAGATAGAGTAGCACAAGTGCTCATTGAACTGAAAAAAAGCATAGCACACAATTTAAAAATAAATAAACTGTGGAAATGAGAAAATAATAGGTTGATAAATAACAATCATGAAGTGTGGTATTATAACATTATATATATATTTTTTTTTTTTTTTATTTGGTACATATTATATTTGGTAAATATTTGTAAAACTATATACACATACATTTACAGGTCTAACAGCCCCGCTTCAAGCTTCAATATACTGATCACTCTTCTTCCTCATGCTGTGCACCTTTACTATATGTTCACACCGCAGCCAATCAAATCACCACGCTGACAGCAACAATCTGTGTACAGCTGTATTCACATGAATTGCTTTCTCTTTCACTCTTCATGCATGTCGCGCTTGCAGTTGGAGCGCAACTTCCAAAAGCAGCTCTATTTATTTGCTGTGAGTTCTTCTTCTTTCAATCGTGAGCATTGATCGATCGCTCTTCTTCTTTCAATCGTGAGCATTGATCGATCGCTCTTCTTTCAATCGTGAGCTGTCATTGTATTGGGTTTACGAAGCTAGACGCTCTGGTCCATCATGCTTGGCCAATCAGAAGAAAGTTACATGCTCAGTGTAATGATTCGTCTGGTCCGTGCTCATTGGTCACCGAGAACGATTGAGCGCTTACGCTCAACTTCTACAAACAGTTTTTTTGATGCTGATCGTTCTGCTTCTTTCAATCGTGAGTGTAATTGCATTGCGAGTAAGTTTAAAAGCTTTTGCACCGCTCAATTTCTCTTGCTCTCTCAGCGCTACTGCATTGCATACTATATTTCTCTCCCTCTTTCCTTTAGGAGTAGCGATTGCTTTGCTTTTACATATGAAGTTCTACTTATCTGCTCTTGCCTTCTTGTTGCAAAGTGTCAAGATCCTGCTAACTTGCTTGCTCTCACATGCAATTGCCATGGGAGGCAATTTTTGAGTACAAAAGAATATGCGGTTTTAATTATTAATTGAAAGTAAATTTTAAATTGTTTTTGTCATATTTTTTACTTTTTTTTTATTATCATACTCACAAATAACTAACTAATGATTTTTTTTTAATTATTTCATTTGCTTTTTCAGCTCATATGAACAGTTTATACAAGTATTTTGAAAGTTTTTCATGTTTAAGTCTTAAGGTTAACATACCTTCTGCACTATGTAACAAGATATTTGCAACTACTTTGAAATGTATTTCTTAGTCGTAAACTTTACTGCGCAGTTAACGACTTAAGATCTTAAATCAACCCATGCCAGCCCACACACATATGGTGGAACGCCTTTAAGTAGACTGCAATTCGCATCGCTCCGTATAATTTCGACCTTCAAACAGCCTCTTGGCGGTTGGCAGCTCGCAGTTCGCAGCTCGCAGTTGCCACCTCGCAGATGGCGGCTGGCAGTTCGTTGGTAGTTAGCACCTTGCTTGGAGTAGCGCCTTCTCGCCTCGTCATAAATATTTACAAGGCACATAAACCCCACACACACACACACATATATATATATATATATGAATATGACTTACAGCAGTGCAGCAATGCGCCGTGCCAACACTTGCCGTGGCAACTCGTTGGAAAAGGGGCGTTATGTGTCCCCTTTGAGATTTTAATTTCAACATGAGTTATCATCGGGTCTAATCGCGTTAATTAAGCGAGTTGTTACCTTGACAGCATCAGGTAGCACTGCCAACTACGAAAATATACTTAACAGCGTTTGGCCTGCTTTAATTGCACTGAGCTGTTCGCAGTGAGCCGTTCGACTGTCTATTTCGCAGTCGCAGCATCTTAAGATGTAATTAGGAAGGCAAAGTCACACAGACACAGACACAAACACACCCATATACACACACACACACATAGCTGAGCTGGTCTGGGGGGCAGTCAAGCCAAGTTGATTTTGTTGTGGTTTTTAATTGCAATCGAAGAATGTGTGTGTGTGTGTGTGTGTGTGTGTTAACTCTCTCGCACTGCGAATTTGCCAAGATTTTTGTTTCGTGGCTGCATGCGCATTTATTAATTAATTTGCGGCTTGACTTCAATTCCCCAGCGGCATGAGAGCACATTTCACAGTTATGTACGTATTAATTATTTAATTAGTTTGCATTTCGTTTGTTGTATTTGCACTACTGTTGCGGCTTTTGAGCGTTTTCAAGATGCTTCCAAATGGCTGCAATACTTCCAAGTGGCTTTTCAATGGCTCAACATTAACCAGAGTTGACAAGCTGCAGCATTTCCGTGCCACGCGACTCCCAACTAAAACGTCACTCCCGCACCAACCACTCCTTCCTGCGCCCCCTCCCCTAACTCACCCACTCAGCCTCTCGCCCAACCTCATTAACTTCACTTAGCCTACAGCTAAAACGCAAAGCAGCCAGCAGCCAGCAGCCAGCTCCTGCTACGCCTCCTGCCCTGCCCAGCCCACTTATATTGTTAATCCTCAGCGGCCTAATGTTCAAATGTTGGAAAATTGAGCCGACAGCTCGACGTAGGAGGGAGGCGCGGCTGGTCGTGTGGTAAGAAATATAAAAAGGAAACTTTTGAGTGATGCTTGCTGCGCGATAAGCGCTCCAGCTATGAGGCTCTAACTCCCAAAGCGCCGTCTGTATGTGTGTGTGTGTGTGCTTTTTTTTTCTACTTCTTCTTTTGCCTTTGACATTGGCTCTTTACATTTTACACTGGGCAGCAAAAGTGAGGGAGGCTATAGTAATTGACTGAGTAAGAGAAGCATGAATATATGAGGGCGAGCTGGTAAGGGTTGGAGACTGTCATAGAACCAAATTGATTTGAGTTACGATATTGTATTTTAGTTTCATTATGAAGAAGGCTTATATGTGCTTTTATGATTGGAGCAAATCAAAATGCGAACCAAGCGTAGCATTTACTTTTCCGACTCTTCCTCAATTCTAGTTGCTAAGGCAGCTAAAATATCTTTGCCTTATGGCAATCTTTATCTATATGTTGACTTAAGATCTAAGAGAATCTTTTAATGCTTAAAACTCTCAGCTGTGTGATAAATATAATAGGCACTAGCAACCCAATGAAATTCCCATTCACCTAAGCTAGCATTTCAGTTAAATTCTTGTATTATTATTATTTTTTAATTTTTATAGTTTATTAACAAGCTAACTACCTATGTAGCTACCTTTAGTGTCAGCTTCATCTAATTCTACATAAAAATTAATAACAAAATAAATAAATAAAAAGATGTAACAACAGCCAAATTTATAGACCATTTCTAAAGACCCCTTAACACTAATATAGTTTATATTTAAATGACAAATCCTATTAAACATTGCGACAGCCAAAAATGATCAATAACTCAAACAACTTTTCAGTTACAGTTATAGATAATAAATGTAGCTGTATAGCTCCTGCTTGTTCTTCAATATACAAAGTGCTGAATTCATTGGAAGTTATTGGAATTCGCTTCAATTTCATAGAATTGATGTCTGCATTATGTTATTAAGCTACATCTCTCACTTGGCTAAGGCAACCGCGCCGACATTGGCCAGTTAGCGCACAACTTGTGTGCTGTTGGCTGGTGTTTGGCTGGCAGGAGTCGGCGGTTAGGAGCGAGCATATTTTTCTGTTTTGGAGCTGGGGCTCACCACTTTGCTAGTCCCGGACAAGCGGCACAAAAGTTTGTTTGTTCATTTGATGGTAATTATTGTAAATGGCGGCTGTGGCGCAGGTGGAGTTTCGGTGCTTTGATAAAAATGAGGCAGCGGCAGAGGCAGCCAAAAGCAAAAGCGAACGCAAAAGCGAAAGCGCTTTGGGCGCTGATTGAGCAACCAAATAAATGCGCCAAACTTTGACAATAGCTGATGATGTTGATAATAGCACATTGCTCCTGTTCCAGTTCCTGCCAGCGCTGCTCCTGCTCCTGCTGCTGCTGCTGCTGCTTCTACTGATGTTGATGATGATGGGAATGCCCAGCTTGGTGTTTATTATGTTGTGGCTGTGGCCTCGCTCGTTACGACGCGCCGTTGAGGTGCACGCCCGACCTGCTGGACCTGCGTCCCACGAGCCGTGTCTGTGCGCCCAGCGGCTACAATGTGAAAAGTTGTCGCTACCAACTAGCTAATGGCGTTTGTGTGTTTGCCCTCAGCCCGAGCTCAGTTGCTGCTGCTGCTGTTGTCTGCGGCGCCGTTTCGTGCTTTGCCCTTGTCTGTAGCCCTCTGCTGCCCCAAAAAATATTGCAAATGTCTGCGCGCAGTCCATGGAGATATTTTCGCTCCCGATCTCCAGCTGCTAACCGCAATATAGTTGTCCAAAATAATAATTACACCTGCTAGCAGGTTGTTTCGAGTCAAGTTAATGCCATTTATTGATAGGTTGCAGAGCCGTTGTAGAATTTCCTTGCCTGCTGCTCCAATTGGGTCACACAATGGAAACTAGCCCCAGGCAAATGCTTGGCTATGATTAAATAATTCTCTATTGATTATATTATATTAATTTTCATTTTAATGTTAGTTGCGTATTGATTGAGCTACCATAAAATTGTTTACAGTACAATGACCGAAGGCAAGAATGCCAAGCAGCTCAATTAGATGAGTTGAAGTAATTATGGAGTGCCTTGGACAAGGCTCTCATCGATGGTCAATGTAATAAAAAGCCATAATTTAATAAGCAAACAAATTAAGGGAAGGAACTGCTCGAAGAGAGGCAAATACACACACACACACACATGCAGAGACAAACTATAAGCCAATAGAGCAAATTACCATTGATTGGCATTCATGGAAACTATGTGGCCGAAGGCTGGGGGCAAAAATGGGTATTTTAATTTTGCCAAGATGCCTGCAGGACAGTGGACCATGTGTGTGTGAGTGTGTGGATTCCTCCTGTAGATCGCCTGATGAAAGGATGTAAGGATGTCAGGTAGAAAGCTGGCAAATCACGTTTGCCTTTCATATTAGACTGAAAGCGCCACAACAACAACACGAAGACAAGCAAAAAATCAACAATGACAACAGCTGAGACTTATTCAATTTTTGCTGCATTAAAAAAGCAGCAGGGAATGAAAAAAGTCTTGCTGGACATTATAATTTTATAAGAAAATTGCAGGAGGAGCACAACAACGACAACGACAACGACAATAGCAAAGCAAATTCAAAAACAACTACAACAACAACTCATTGAGAACCATTCAAGCAAACTATAGACAGGCAAAGGTAAAAATAAAGTAAAGGTAAGCGCAAAGGTAAAGGTAAAAAAACATTACGGCTGGTCATGCGAGTGTCCGCCTGGGTGTGTGTGTGTGTGTGTGTTCCTCTATATAAATTGAGGACACCCTGAGAGCATTGCAAATTGGAAGTGTGGGTGTAATGATTTGCTGAAAGTATATGTAACAGGCAGAAGGAGGCGTGGCAGAGCACATAGAGTATTTATTTATAACGAGGCCAATCAATGTAGTCCTGTCCGTCTGTCTGATGTAGCCAAATTTATAAATAAATTTATATCTTTAAATTATAAAAAAAAATCAAAGCCAAATTAAAATGCAAATATCAAATTATATCTCGTTTTAAATTTAAGCTGAAGTCTACATTTTTGCATTCAATAATTTATATAAAATTTTAAAAAATATTGAATTTTATAAATACTTAAATTCAAAAATAAAAAGCAAAAAAATTTAATTAACATTAAATTAAATAAGATCTTTCAAAATCGAGCTACAATTTATCAAGCTGAATGTAGGGCAACTCCTAGTCGGATACTTTTCACTGTAGCTTTCTAACTTGTTTATTTACTTCTACTATATATACATACATTTTTTTTTCGCCTGGGCCTTCGAGTGCTACACAAATACGAGCGCCATGTGAATCCGGGAACGGTGAGCAAGAAGCCGAGTTTTTGGTCCAATTTTTTTTTTTTTTTTTTTTACCTGGTCGGCGCCCACTTCTATGGTTTAATATTTTCATTTCCGCTATTGTAGCTCATAAATGAAATATACGACTTCCGCCTTGAAAATAGACGATTTTTTTTTATTTTGTATTTACAATAGACGAAAAAAACGTGCGAAAACTTTTCATTTTGAAGGTGAAATGAAAGTGGACAACGGCGACGACCTGTGTGAACGGTCATTGCATGCCATGCAGAAAAAGTAGCTCTCCTGAAAGCTGAAAGTCAGACACATCATTTAGGATTAGTCGTAAATACTACGCAAAGTGCGTATGTATTGAAGCATTGGCAGAATAGTTTCTGCTTTGGCTTCTTCCATTGTCTACGTTGATTTTCCAAACTGTTGACTCCTGTAAGTACTCTGCTTTGCTGCGAAATCAAAAGGTGGAGTGTGTAAGGTTTATGGAATTAAGTGCATAGCGACAGATAGAGAGAGAGAGAGAGAGAGAGAGAGAAAACCAACGAGTTGAATGGCATTGGCCATGGAAATGCTGGTCAAACTGAACGAACTCGAGCGGTTCACATGCTCGTAATGAGATACGCTTGAATGGCTTTTTTTTAGTGCAAGTGATTTGTTTGATGGCACATAAAGCTCAGCAGCTCAACATTTAGTGATTATCTCCTTTTAATATCGACTGCAGCATGCAGCATTTCAAACAACATCGAAAAGTAAGATTTGTCTGGTTGGCAAATAAAAATAATCTGCACGAGTTTCATTTGCGGTGAAGCTGCTGAATAACTTCGACAATATTCATAATTAGCAATGTATTTTAAGCATCCACAAGTGTATACAATTTGTAGAAAGCTGATTGAAAGAGACATATAGATACAAAAATCAAGTACTTTGAAGAAAACAATATTTAAAAACAATAAATAATATTTAGTTTTGTAACATATGAAATTGTATATGATAATAAATGAGCATCGCATTGAACAGATATCTATAAAAATACCTTAGCAGCTAGATATGTATATATGTGAGCTCGATCATACATTCAGATAATAGGAATATTATAACCACACTTTCTCTATATTTTCTCTATCCAAATCTTTAGGTTTCTCTGGACCGCTCAATTTATCCTACTATGAATATCGCTTCAGCTACCGCTCTAACTCTTTTGTTTTTGTTCGCCTCACATTAGCTTTCAGGCTCTCTCACTTAATCTCTCTCTCTCTCTCTCTCTCTCTCTCTCTCTCTCTCTCTCTCTATCAGTCTTATTTCTTTTTAACTCTCTATCCCTTTCGCTGACTTTCTGTCTATTTATCTATCTATCTCTTTCTATGATTCTTGCTCTCTCTGTGTCAACTTCTCTCTCGGTCAGTCTCTCTGGCTCCCTCTCTCTTTCTTTCTATCTTTCTCCCTATTTCATTCTTTTTATCTCTCTCTCTCCCCTTCTCTCTCTCTTTGTCTATCGACTTCTATCCTTTTAACTCTCTGAGTCTCACTCTCTATTTATCAGTATTACTATCTCTAGCGCCTTATATTTCCCTATCAGTCTCTGTCTTTCTCTCTCTCATTCTCTCTGCTTCGTGAGAGATAGTCACATTTGTCTTGCTCTATGTTCACAATATTTTCTCATTCCCCTCTCTCTCTCGCTCTTTTATTCGCTCTCTCTCTCTCTCTCTCTCTCTCACTCTAACCTTTTCCGAAGCACGTGAGTCGTGAAAACTTTTGCCCACTCTGCATAAATCATACGGCAAATATTTTTGGCTCAAACGAAAGGACACGTGAACCGAGTGGGCGGTTGGTTTACTTGTGGCCATTGGCAAAAGGGGGCGTGGCGAAGTTTTTAATGTGATAAAGCGGCAATGACAAAAATTGAATTAAAACTTTTGTGGCACAAACAAAAGTCGAAACAGACATTGAATTCGCATAAAGTCGGGCGGGTCGAAAGCAAATAAATGTATTATATCAATAGGACTTCGCCCCGAACGGGGCGAGTGGGTGTGGACTGCTTCTCACTGAGGAGTGTGAGACGCTTGCCCCAAAATCAAAAGTGATAAATCTAAACTGGACGTGTGAATGTTTGTGTGTGTGTGCGTGTGTGTGTGTGGGTGAATCGGCACTCAACACTTATAGAAATTGAAATGCGAAAACCGAGAAATGAAAATGAAAATGAAAAGGACATGCGAGTGTAGATGCTGAAATAAACAGCTCGGCCAGAGCTTTGCCGAAACTATAAATTTTATTTCGTTTGAAGGGATGCCAATTTCAATGACACTTTAATTTAAATTCGCTCAAACGCAATTGCTGGGCACGCACTGGCCCCAATGTCTCCCCATCCCAGACCCATTCGATTTCCAGCTGCCGTCGCCGGTTGACAATCAAAAGGAACTGAGCAACTGTTCAGGGGCAAGCAACCCCCTCCCTCCCTCCCACAACCATACCCATCTGCAATCACAGCCCACAATCCCAGGGTGCCAATACAATTTGGGACACCATTGAGCAAGTTGTCAAATTGTTTGAATTTATTTATTGACTTGCTGGGGCGGCATTTGCATTCCAGTTGATAGATTTTTGACTCACTGCCTTGCAGCAGCAGCAACGGATGTGTAAGCACTTGCCTTCAGCCTGCATAATGAAAGGCGAGTGCAGCCAGCCAGCACTCCGGCATTATTCCCATAGACACAGTGGCCAAAAGGCTGAGATTATAATGAGCGGTAAATGAATGGATAACTAGAGCTACGCCTAAGCAACTGTTAAATGTTTTAATGCACGAGCTCGAAATTTCAGCTGAGCTGTTACGTTGATATGCACTAGATTATTTATAATACTTGACTTATTTTATAACTAAGACATTCACTAGCTACGATTGTTAGCTGAGTAGATTATAATTCAGAAATCCTATATGCATTCAAATCTGATTCTGACAACAGTGCGTATGTGTAATATTTTTGCATTTCTTCTCTTATTGTTCTATTTATATATATTTGTTGTTTTACTTGTACTATCGTGTTCATTTCCTCTCTTATTGCTCTATGTATATATATGTGTGGTTCTATTTGTTCTATAGAAGGATTAAGAATCGGAAAACGAAGAGAATATATAGGAGCCTATCTTCTCTAAGAGAGCAGAACAGATGAGAGGGTAAGTAAGCTCTTCTCATCTGTTCCCCTATATCCTCTACTCTTAATCCTTCTATACATTTGTGTTTTTCTAAGATTTTTTACTTGAGTTACGTTGAGTTTCTACTTGAGCTGAAGTGTAATTTTGTTAATGATAATAAAACAGAGCATGAACGATATTATAAAATCAACTCTTATCTTCTTATCTTCATTTCCTGGTTTTCTTCATCTGTTCTCTTCTCTTCTCCCCTATTACATATAATGATATATTCTTCCATTCTCTTCTCTTTTCATTTTCATTCTCTTCTCATCATTTGTAATCTCTTTTCTCTATGCACTGTTTTCTTATCTTTATCTTTATAGTATTTAGACTCCGCCAACAGTGCGTATGAGAAATCTTCCTGCTTTCCTTCGCCTGCCTTCTCTTTTTTCCTCGTCTCTTCTCTTCTCCTCATTTCTGTATAGACTTTTAACATTTCAAATTAATATAAAACCCCCAAACAGTGAAAAAAAACCTTGGTATTTCTATATTTTACATGCTTATATATTATTTATATTATTTTTACCATTTTCTTATTGTACTATTAGCATTTTAGTTTTCGCAACATGACATGATTACCACTGTGTGAATTACACAGTGTCATTGCAGAATTGAATGGCAAGCGGAAAAGTGAGCACAGATACGGATGTGCCACACTCAGTGCAGCAGGCCCCGCCCCATCCGCTGTGCACGCCCCAATGCCACAGCAACTGAGCCAAGGAACGCACACTGAGAGCAAGGCAAAGAAGGGGTGGGGAGTGTCAGAGTCAAATAGTAGTTGCTGCCCATGTGTGGGTGTGTGTGTGTGTGTGTGTGTGTGACAGAGAGTTCTTAACTTTTTCGAATGCCTGATTTGCCCTGTAAGAGAATATAAATGTACAATACCATGAATGTGTGTGTGTATGTGTGTGTGTGTGCGTGTGTCGATCGCATTTGTGTGTGTGTCACGCACGTTTCACTTTGCCTCATGCCGCAGCGCCTTTGTTGGTGCGAGTTTCAGTTGACTATTTAATAAATCCCAGTTTTGTGGTCAGCATACGAAATTAATGCGATTTACTGCACGCACAGCGAGCGACCTAGGTGTGGGCGTGGCTCTGTGGGGGAGTCAACAGTGCTGCCAATAGCACGAGCCAAAGAAAAATTCATTTCATTTATTCTAAAGATTAGCTATTCATTTCAGTGTAACCAGAGCAAGCACAACACTGAGACTTTCACTAAAATTGCCAATGCTGTGTGAGAGTGTGTGTGTGTGAGTGTGTGTATAGGAAGTGAATTGTTACACCCATTGGACGCTGTTGCAGGCGTTGAATTCAAATTGACCGAGCCCGGTTAGCAGGTGTCCCATCTGCAGCAACTTTTGTCCGTCTGTCTGCGCGGACACGTGCTTGACTTATGCGCCGGGACCATGAGCAAACTTTAAACTTTGGCCAGCACCACAGATACTTATATATGTATGTATGTGTGTGTGTTTTTGCGTGTGCCATGTGCCAAGTAAAACTCACAAAAAAAAAAAAAAAGAAAAAAAAAGAAAAGGAAAACAAAAACTTTGAGCGCAATTCAAACACCGGACATTAAAGTGCCGGCAAGTACTTGGCATCAGGTTTGAAACTTGAACTCAGCCTCGGCCCAAGCGCAATATGCTAATTTCTTTGAATGCTTTACATATTTATTCTATTTATTGTTTATTCTTTGCCTTACGTTGCTTTTGTTGAAAGCAGCAGCAGGAGCAGTCGAAAGTATTTAGAGAGTCTGGACAGTTGGCCCTCCTTGGACTAGGACGCAATCATCGTGACTTTCATTTAGGGGACCTTGGCGAGCGGAAGAGGAAGAGCAGCTTGCCACAACTGTCAAACGAAATATTGTTAAATAAAAAGTTTTGAAATATATTGTTTCCCGTTGAGCTGGATTTTAAGGCATTTCCCGCATAAATAATGGAAAAAGGGTTTCTTTCCTGGCAAAACGGAGAGAATTTAAATATTATATGTGACTTTTATGTAAAGATATGTATATATTGCATTACAAACTTGAAGTGGGAGGTAATTCGTATATAATGCATAAATTGCTTACAAATCCCTTCAAGTATATGTCTTCATTGCAAAGGCAACACTAAATGGGCGAATCAAGGCGATTATGCGTTGCCCTAATCGCCTCGATACTATTTTGAATATATATATACATATATCAGCCACAACTTAAGTAGAGCACAGCCGCCGTCATATCCTATTAAAGGAGCATTCATTATGCCATTCGTCTGCGGCCGAATCAGTCGACTAAGCTGTCTGCACTTGGAGGCGAGGCGAGGCGTCGTTGAACTTGCCCGATTGGAGCCAAGGCCAAACGAGGCGCTGAGCAAAACAAATCAATTAAAATGCCATACAGCACACGCACAAACACACACAAACACACACGCACAGTGGATGGCAGCTTAGGCTTAGGCCAAAGTCCGCATTAAGTCCACTTCAATCAAACTATTACATAATTAAATCACAGAGGCCCTCACACACACACACACACACATACACATTCGCAGTTGGCATTTGGTAAGAAGCGTAAAACTTATAATAAATGGTGGATTATGTTAATCAAGCAGAAAAACGGAGACACGCAACTTGAGCGTAGATAAAAGGCAAAAGGGGCTGAAGCACAAAATAAATGAATGAAACATTTTATTAATGGTATTTTTCTTTTAATGCTCGACTCAGCAGCCGGTAAAACTTTTTCCCAAAAATTCTCAAAAAATTCGTGCAAAACAAAAAGTTTATAAGCATTTGGTAGCTGCCTTAGATTTGCTTAAATAATTCATTAAATTAAGTACACGAAGCAATCAATCAAGGCGCATTTAGTCAGCGCCAATGAAATGTTAATGAAATGCTTAGATTTTCTTTGATTTTCCCTCCAATGTTCACTTGACGTGCATTTTTTACCATTTGCCGTTGTTTTATGTTTTTTTAGTGTTTTTTTTTTTTTTTTTGTGCTAAGTTTCTCGGCAATGTCAAAACAGAATGTACTTTTGCTTGGCAACAAAATGGTTTGCGGCTGCAGCCAACCCAAGTCGGGGGAATTTCAGCCAGGCCCTAGGCAATTATGGCAAGAAGCTGCAACTTTCAAGGCGTTCTCGCATGCCAATAGGATAACAAGAACAAGAACATATATATAGAAAAAGAGAGTGTATATATATAAAAGTAATATATATATATAATGTAAAGCATAAGCTGCGAAAGCACAACAAATATTTTTAAGTTTGTCTAAAAAGTAAAAGTTTGCATGCTAAAGAAAATAAATAAATAAAAAATAAAACAAAACAAAATCCTTTGACTAAGGCATACTTGTTTTTGTGCACATTTTTATGATAACGCAAAAATTATGTCTGAATAAAATTTAAATTTGGATTAGGGTACTAACACTTCGTTAATATGTTAATATAATTTTCTGTGTAATATAAAATTTATTTATTTTTAAACTTTAAATCTAAAGTTCTGTATTTTATGTGATTTATTGAATATTCTGTTTATCACTTTTTTTATTTATTATTTTTTTATTTTATTTTTTTTTTTAATTCTTTATTTATTATTTTTATTTATTTATTTTTTTGTAATTTAAGTAAACAAAATACTTTATGTATGTGCATATTTAATTTATTGTTTTGTTATAATTATGTATTTTATTTTATTTATATTATTTTATTTTAAATTTTATTTATTGTAATATTTCGTTTTATATTTTTTATATTATAATATTTCTATCTTTATATATATATTACAATGCCAAGATGATACTGATAAGATTGTTTATCAAATGCAAAATAAGTAATATTTATATACCTCACTTCTTTCTCTCTATGTAAGATTTTTCTGCATGTTTGCAGCAGCTACAAACTTGAATCTGTTTCAAATAATCTTTAAAACGACAATTTTTCATGCTTGAAAGTCTTGTGAAATATAAATAAAGATAAGCTCTAGTAATGGACATAAAACTATTGTTTTTTATTAGCTACAACCTCTATCAAATATATTGCTTGAATTTGGTTATTAAATTTTAAAATTTTTATTTTTACTAAACGAAAACTCAAACTTTGTTTTATTTTCATACATATTCATCTGTTGTCGGTGAGTGTATACATAATTCGGGGCTCAGAAATGCAGCATTCCGCTGCCTCTGGCGCTTTGTCAGCTGGATTTCAGTGCAACGTTTGGCCAGCCAGACTGACTGACAGTTGAGCTACATCAGCGTTTGGCCAATTGGCGCAGCAGTTGCGGCGCTTCCTATGCTGCTAGGCAATCGGCCGGGCTTGCCGTTTGGCTTATGAATGCAGCGCGACATAGCATAAGAATGAGCGCAAAAAAAAAAAGAAAGGGAAAAACTTGCGCATTTGTGGCAGCCGCTGCGCTGGCAGCCGAAACAACGCCCAGGACAATGCGAAAAAAAAGAAGAAAAACCAAACAAAATTCGGTTAAAACTCGACGACATTCTATATATACTGTAAGTATATATCTATATATATATATATATGTTTGGCTGTGCTCAGCGCTTGTCGCGCCGCTGAATCAACTCAATGCGACTCGTGCTCGAGTCATAAGCAGTTGCAAGTTATTGGCGCAAGATTTCCCCTGACATCTATTTTTGTGTGAGAGCGCCAGGCAGCCCACGGCAACAGCATAGTTTAGCTGAACAGCACACCCACCCACACCCACCCACCCACACACACACCCACACCCACACACACATAACTGTGTGCTTTGCCTTGTGCACTACATTTTTAGCAACATTTTTATAAAAATAATGTTTACAACTACATTTTTGTTAGCATTTCGCTTTGCTTTCGCTTGGCTTTAGTTAAACATAAAGTTTAGTTTAGTTTATAAACGTTAACAAATAGCTGTCATATTTAAACAAACTTATTTAACCAGCAAATAGTTACTATAAATACTTAGTTAGTTACTAACTCGTTGCAATGAGCAGCATTTTACTCTCTTTGGCTTTGAATGCGAAAAATAAATAAAATAAAACTTAAAAAAATGCTAAAAATGAAAAATTTTATTTTTATGTACATTTTTGCTGATGAATAAGTGCTAGAAGAATTTACATTAAACTCAAACAAAACTAGCTTGAATTAACATCAGGAACTCAGGGTATACTGGTACCGTTGCATATGGAATCAGGGTATAATGATTCCATTACATATATGAAATATAAGTGCTCGCTCTGCTTCTGGTCCGCCAATAATTCGACTTTTGCTGTAAAATTTCACTTTAATTGAAATCGTGATGGATTAATGAAAACATTCATAACAAATTTTATACAATGTATAACTTAAATTCCTGACATATCGCATAAAGACAGCAAGTATTGTTGGTTTTATAAAAAAAAAAGAAAAAAAAACTTTTTAAAGCATCTCGATGCCGTCTTTTTTTTTTCTTGCCAACGGCACGTGCTGCCTGCCAGCCTTTCAATTATGTAAGGTCTTTATAATCGAATAATTAAAAATGAAAAATTAACGCATGAAAAATGCATTTTCAGCTCGAATTTTACAACGGCAGGTGAGGCAGTGGGTCGAATACAATGCGCTCCGCTGACTCCCAGCCAGGCCATCCGGTCAATTCTGCAAATACCCTGGGCGAGAACATGTTTTGTGCGCAAGGACATGCTACGCATTGTAATGGGCATGGCAATTGATAAGGAGTGAAGAGAAGATAAATAGAGTAGATATTTAGCTGAGCAATTAATATGAAGAGAATCAATAGAAGATTTGCAGCTGAGCTACATATATATTAGTTTAAATGGAGATTGATGTTTATAGCTCAAAGAAAACATGTATAGAACGCAGAAAATAATAATATGCACAAATCAATTTTAAGTAAACAGAAAATTCCAGTTCATTTATTCAGCCCTTAATATTTTTTATTATTTATTATTTATTATTTATTATTATTATTTTTATTTATTTATTTATATGGAGCGCTTTATTGTTAATCCATTTACGGTATATATAGGAGTTGTGCTTTTACATTTTTTCATTTAAGAGCACAGCACACCATATCCTTTTCTACTTAAGCATAACCAATTGAACAAGGTAAATAAGATGATAATAAATATATTCATATCAAATGTTATATCTCTTATAATTTGTATATTGTTATAATTTAACTACTGCTATTACAACTCTGACGCGGTATCTGTGTACTTGGCATACCCAACCAATGTGTATGCTCGCTGTATTTGTCTTTTGCGAGTTTCCCCATTGGCAAACACTTTGAGCGCACATGCAAATATAATTGCAAGGTATTTTTGCTTGCTTTATGGTCGGTCAAGAACGAGAACGGCACAGCGAGAGAGAGACAGATAGTGAGAGAGAGAGCGAGCGTGAGAGAAGGAGCAGAGCAGTTCAGCGTTTAATGAAAACTGTCTGAGTAATTAAATACATGATGACAAAAGTATGGACACACACAAACACACACACACAGAGAGATAGAGAGAGAGAGAGAGAGAGAGAGAGAGAGGGGTAGACATAAACTGGCAGATAAATATGCGCAGAGATACGGCGAAAATAAGCGAGTAAAAGCCGAAATTTATTTATTTAAAGAACAAACAAATAAATATGTACATTTGCACTGATAGAGCACACACACAGAGAGAGAGAAAGAGAGACAACGAATGAAAGAAATGGAGAGAGCGAAAGTAGAGAAATATGCGAATTATTTATGGCTGCGGCACAGCGACATGGACATCGACATCGACAAGGACAATGGAACCATTGACTCGGTCTTCTCATGGCATTTTCGCGCCTCTTTGTATGCGTGATATTATTGGCTGATTTGCGGCGCCTTGCGAAGCCCCAAGTGGAAGTTGAGCGCATTTGCTCCGGCTGCAGCTAATGCGTTAAAGAGTTGAGCTCATTACGGCGCCAAAGGGGCGAACTATTAGCGTTCTTTTATTTGTTCTCATCTGCACGACCCACCAAACACAAATAATTTACAAGGATCTCTGGCAAATGGCGGAAATGTAAAACCCACCAGAATAGTGTCCGGTCCGGACTGGTCCGGTCTGGCACAAAGGCGTAAGAAAAATTTCAAACAAAACTTAATTACTTGCCTGAAGTTCTGGGACTCCAAACAGGAGGGTCAACGTCGCAACAAATTAGCCAAATTTGCTTGACTTGCTGGTGTGTTTGTATTTTGTATTTGTTGTGCTTTGTTTATATTAACTGTGCAAGGGTGACACTTTTTCGCCCCCCTCTCTCCAGCTCTCTCTCTCCCTCCTTCTCCGCCTCCTCCTCTCTCGCTTTGTGTTCAGTTACTTTAATGAGGGTTTAAGTATTATATGCTCAAGGGTTGCCTTTGCCCTTTTGTTTAACGACGTTGAGCCCATTGCAATACCTTGTCGTCGTTATTTCACAGTGCTCGGCAAACAAATGAAAACACAAAATAAATAAACAAAAAGAAACGCTAAAAATTTTGCACTTGAATTGCATGTAATAATTTTTAATTTTAATTTTTAGTTCGTTGTGGCTGACAAATTTAGAATTTTTTCTTTTTTTGTACATTTCGCTGACCACCGCGAAAAGGGGAAGAGTGAAAAAGCGAATGTACTCAGAGATAAACATTTTGTTATTACGCGGTTTTCACTTGAACAAAGTCTAGTTGCGGCTACTTTACATTAAAGAATAACAATTGCTGGCAGGCATTTTAAATAATTGTATTTCATTTTCATAGATACGCAAGCTTCGATATATTAACTTTGATATAAAAGTACAGATGAGATTGAATTTTGGCTGCTAAATATTATATTAAATGATATTGAGCTGCTATGAAATGTGAAGTAGTGATAAGGATCATTCAATAAAAATTTAATTCTTTGGCTTCCATATTATTGCATATTAGCTTTGATATCGTTGTTAGGCTATGCGTGACAATGCGTTAAAGCAAGAGAAGTATAATGCTTTCAGGCAGATAAAGTACTTGTATCCTGCTTTTTCATTTACTGCCTGCCATCATTTAGTTATTCAACTATCTCGCTCTCACTCACCATCACCCGGAAGTACATTCCTCCAAAGCTCTGCTTGTCTCGCTCACTCTTTTGCAATGGGAAATGAGCTGCACCCAATACGCACACTCACACGGATAATACTTTTACAGCAACTCTATACAAGCTCTAAAGCTCTCACTAATACTGTTGCAATAGTAAGAGCCAATCACTACGGGCACAGTAATAAGATCCAATCACAAGGAAATTAAAGAGAATATGGAAACTCTAATTAGATGTTGCTCCTCATTTCACAAATACATGTTTATATGTATGTATATGTATAATCTATATAAATTACATCGTAATCTGATAGAATTATAACATTTCTTACAACATATCTGTCTTTTATTCGAGTTGATTTGCTCTACTGTTGCAGCTGTGCTCGTGTGCACTCGACCCTCAATTATCAAATTAATAATAAAATGGGAAAATTGCTGAAGGCTGTCGCATAATTTGCCGACAAGAACACGATGCCATTGAGCCCTGTTGACATTGCAAGTGCGAGAGATGGAAATGAATTCCATTTTTTATTAATTGTTCGCTTTCTTTAGAGCGGTCGAGGAAGAGGCGGGCGAGCAGGTAGCAGGGATGGCCTGCCCTGCTCATTCAATGCAACTGGCAACTGCAGTGGCACTTGACGGATGCCCATGATGAAGGCGCCGACAATGGGCTTGAAGAGACTGATGCGAATGCGGCTGGCCAGACGAGTGGCCAGCCCATTGAAACACTGTCGATGTCGCTGTCGCTGTCGCTGTCGTAGTCGTCGGTGCTGCCAATAGCTGGTGCTTCAATAATTTGTGTGCTTTAATGAGTTGTGGATCAAGGGATCGGCGCCAGCTGCAGGCTGAGTGGAGCAGTGCAGAGCATAAAAATAAATTTAAATCAGCTACATATTTGTACAAAGCTTTATTTGATTTTAATTGATTTTCTTTTTTCGTTTTTTTTTTTTTTTTTTTTTTTGTGTGTGTTCTTTGTGTGCGCTGTTATTTGCTTTTAATTTGCCAACACACCACACACACACACACACACACCCGTACTCTTTGCACAATTCGTTTCGATTGGCGTCTCAGCTGGTGCCCGTGCGCTGCTTTTATATAGAGTATTTGCCCATAATTCGACTGTTTGATCTGCTGAAAAAATATATGCGCGTATTTTAATTTTATTTGCTTTTTAAATGAAGCATCATCGGCCCCGAGCCATGCAGCTGATTGCGTCTGTGCCGCCGGCATACACAATCAGTTGTTGGCCAATCCGCCGCCCATCGAATGCGAGCGAAGGAAACAAAAACCATCCGCAGAAATTAACCTCAATGCAAGCAATGCGTGCGCTACCTAAAAGTATGCTATATGCCAACAAACAAACAAGAAAAAATAACACAAGAAAACATATTTATATATATATATATATATATGTATATGTATATACAGCAGAAATATGAAATGAAATTTTATTTACGTTGTTTCTGCTGTTGGCCCGCGGCTAGTTAAGTTTTTGGCTTGTCGTTTGTTCCCCTTTGTGTTTGTATGTGTGTGTGTGCTCTTGTGTGTGTGTGTGTGTGTGCGAGTATCGTAAAATATTTGCGTTATTATGCTAGTAATTTTTTGCAAAGTTCTCGGCGCTGCGCTACGCTAGTCAATGCTGTGTAGCTGAACTTCCTGAGGTTTTAGTTAGAATGGGTTTGGGTCTAGGGGGTCTTGGAGGTCTTGGGGGTCTTGGAAGGCTGTGGGTTTGCCGCTCGGGCTGGGGTTACCTTTCACAGTTCGCTAGCTCATTTTTATTTCAGCGCCCCCGGCGGGGATGACAAAATCGTAGCATACTACATGTGAGCAGCTTGTGCATTCCCTTTTTCGTAATAAAATGTCAAGTATTTGCTGGCAATAACAACAAAACCAGCAGCAGCAACAACAACAACAAACTGTGACTGCTGCTGCCAATAAAACTAAAGCAACTGAAGCATGATTTTCGCTACTCGCAAAAATATGAAGTTGTTGCTTAAGCGCAGCTCAAGCCAGCCAAGAACAAACGTCTGCAGCAGGCAGCTGCGACCTGGCCGGGCCAATTAGCAGAGCTTCAACAATTTGTTTAAGCCAGCCCAGTCGTATGCTCTCCTGCGCTCTAAGCTCGATGAACGAGCAGACGAGCAGACATTTTAATGACCTTCGACTTCTGGACAATCTGACGAGAATGGGAGCAATCGGGGCGGGGCGTTAACGGATATTGGCTTAAAATACCATAAAAATGAGAGAGAGCGAGAGAGTGTGTGTGTGTGTGTGTGTGTGGAAGGGAGCGCGCACATTTATTGGTAAATAAAGTTCCAGTTGCCATTTCATGGCATAAAAGTTAATAAGAAATTGAATCAATGAAGCCGAATTGTTGATCTTTGCCTCGAGAGGAACCTGTAGCTGAAATTTCAACTTTATAGCTGGCAATAAAATTTCTAATGGGCCCGGCCAAAAAGCATATGAAATCCGCTAGACAATGCCAATGGCCCAGCAGTGGATTTAATTAATTTTACGATGCGAATTTGTAGCCGTCAGAATACGAATATTTAGACAGACTATATGAAATACGTGTGCTGTCTGCGCAATATAGCACAGCTTTACCTGTGCCAGGTGTAATGAAAAAAAATTAGCTTAAGCTAAAAGTACATTTTTTTCCACTCATTTCGTATCTAAAGTTTGCATTGAAAGAAACTTTTGAGCTCTGATAAATTAGTCAACTTTAATTATTAAAATTTACCTGCTGTAATGTGAAGCACGCCAGGTGGGAGTATGTTAATTAGAAATTTCTTTTGCTGTTGCTGTTGCTGCTAATGATAGGTTACGTTGACTTGACTTGGCTTACATGTGATGTGCGACCCTAGAAATGTATTCTAAGAATATTAGACGCAACTAATTAATAATTAATAAGCATTGTCAATTAGTGGCACGGGCTCCTCCCACCTTGCCAGCAATTTTTTATGCATGTCACAACATTTTGTCATAAAGTGATAAAGGTAAAGGTAAAAATTCAAAAGACTTCGAGCGAGACCTTTTGTTTTGCTCACAGTCGATGTGCCGTGATTGTTATGCTCCTCGCTAGCTCGCCAGGCCCAGGCCCAGATGAAGATGAAGATGAAGATGCCGCACGCATGTGACATAATTGAAAGCGACATGGCTGCCATGTAGCAATGCCAACAGCCAGCTGTGTCTATGTGTGTGTGTGTGTGTGGAGGGGTCGAGTCAGGTGCACGTTTAACTTTTGCTGTCTGCCCGCCATCCAATAGAAGATTATAATGTGCGCATTGCCTTATTCAAAATACTGAAAGCTGTGCGTGTGTACACGTGTGTCTATGTGCGTGTGCGTGTGTGTGTGTGCCAACTTTTTTCTATGACAAATTAAATTAACGGCAGCTGCTGCGCAGCGGAGCAGCGATAACAGGCATTCATGTTTTAAGAATTATACGAAAATAACGAAATTAGCATAAATAAACGAGGCTAATAGGATTTCGTTTGTAATTATCAAATTGCCAGCGCTCTGCTGCTGCCTCAAACGAAAAGAGAGAGAGAGAGAGAGAGAGAGAGAAAAATAATAATCGAATTAAATTAAAGATTTGTTACACGCATTTGCTTTAAGTGTTTTCTCAATATTTATGCAAAAACAAAAAAAAAAAAAAAAAGAAGATATGTATGTATGCTTATGTGTATTTACAATTCTATATAAAAAGATATTTTTGCACGCATGCCAAGCTTTTTTTGTGTGTGTGTGTGTGTGTGTGTGTGTGTGTGTGTGCTCTGCATGTTGTTGATGCCTGGTTCCGTGTTTGCACGAAATTTATTGGCTCGCACGGCACAAATCGATTTCGCAATATTTGCGTATATCAATGCAGCTGCTAATTTGCTTAAAAGCATAATTAACAGCTAGCGAATGTCTGCACAGCCACACACACACACACACACACACACAGGCACAGAGAGACACACAAACAAGAATATGACACGACGCTTGTAGCGCAAACTGCGCTATTTTATAGCTTCACGTGAGTCGTAAAAAGCAAACAAACGCGAGGTGTAAAAATTACAAAAAGAAAAAAAAAAGAATCTGCAGAAAAAACACACACTGTGTAAATCAGCGTTGTGAACGAACAGCATCTACAACAAAGCGAACAACTACAACAGCAACAACAACAGAAACAACACTAACTGCAGCACGGGCGTCACTCGCTGCGTATACGTAATGTATTTTCCGTATATATACATATATATAAATTTTTTTTTTTTTTTTGTTTCGCTTGAATGTTTTGCGGTTTTTTCCCAAAGTGTGAAAATTGCAACAACGAGCAAAAGCAACCAAAATAAGAGCAAAATAAATGCATAAAAACAGCGATTGGCATGCGCAGCACTTCATATATCGATTAATCAAGCAGTGCTTTACGTTATTTCGATAGCCGGATAGTCTACATAGTCCTTTAGTGAATACCATTGAACCCAGTAATGCACAATAAATGTTTTTTTCTTTTTTGAAACGAATACAAATTTGGCATCAGTTAAAGCAATGTGCTGTGACGTAAAAGAGAACAGAAGTCAGTGTGGTTTCTTACATGTTGATCTTATGATGGATTTGGATCGGGAATACTTAAGAATTTTAAGCAGATAACCAAGAAAAGTCAACCAATTTTGGTGTTAACTAGTATTGCATAGTACCACTCCTACCGTGAGAAATTAGTATATTAATTAGTGCCTAATAATAATACATTATATTCTATATGTAATAGAATTTGAATAAAGCCCTATGTGAGTAAGCAAGCCAACTAGATCGATGACGCTAGACAACATGTATGCATTTATAGATTTGGAAGAGTGAAAGAGAACGCAGTTCATGTGTAAACAGCTGACGTCAGCATAGAGCTTGCTGTTGATTGGTCGCTCGCTGACGAAGACCACTAGCAGAACGTGAATAAAGAGAGCTTGTAATATAAATACAGCTGTGGATTGAGTCTCGACTTCAGTTAAAGCTGTAAGGTGAAGGAGTAGGTGTGATCGACATTTAAAAAGTCTTTCTTTTTTAAATTTTAATTGTGTTTGAATTTGATACATTATATTAGAATTAATTTCTTAGAAGTGCCAACTATTTTATATATACTAATCATTTACAATTAAAATACTGTAATATATGTATTTATAAAAATTAATAAATATTTGCTTGCTTTGTACTAAAAAAAGAAATCTATGTAACTCCGAAATTTTTACGAGTTGATAAATATTGATTATAAATGTTAACAATTATAATATTAAATTTTGTAATTCAAACTCGCGTTATTATTTATTCTTCGCATTCATTGTGCTCTGTTTTATTACATTTTTATTACAGAATGTTCTTAAATTCGCTTATAAATTACGCACTTACCAAAACTTCGTGGCGCCACTTTTGCAACAAAATTTTGTATTTTAATAGCTGACATAATTTCAAGGCAGCTGGGACGAGCGCGAAAAAAAAATTTGAATATATATAAATTGCCAAGTGCGTTAGGCGCCAACCAAACGAAAAAAAAAAAAAAAAGGTTTCGGAGCTGGTCGCTTTTTCATTTCCATAATTTGCTTTGTGCACCAATTAAAAGTGATTAGGTTCATATTGCGCTATTTATATAATTCATGTTGCCTATTGTAGCAGCGTAGGGTAATGCGAAGCCGAAGCACCGCGACGGGTAAACCGACCAAAACCTTTCAAGTTATCCGGTAATTAGTTGCCGGGCTATGCAAATCCGTTTGTGGGCTCCAGATTCATGCCCACGATCTTCGACTACGCACCCGCAGCCCACTGGCATCGCGTGCCAATGCACGTAAACGTTTACCTATAATTTTATGACTTTCTGAGCGACGGCATCGGCGGTAAACAAACTTTTGCTGTAGCCGTTGTTGCTGTTTTCACTGAAGTTGCTGTTGCTGTTGCTGTTGTTGTTGTTGTTGTTGTTTTGCCACCATTCCCCAGCAGAAAAGAACTTTTCTAATTATAAATTACATAACTTAAAATGCGAACAGAGGACGAGAGGGCAAAGTTTAACGCCAGCAACGCATGTGAAATTAAATTATAGCCTTATGTATCTGCGTGTGCGTTTGCGAGTGTTTGTTTGTTTCTGAATGGAAAAGTACAACAAGAGAAAAAAACAGCTGTTGAAATGAAAAATAAATACGAGAAATGGCAAAAGTCTAGCAAATGGCAACAAATGCAGCCAAACAAACTGCAAAACTTGAACGGTTGCTTGGCGACCGTCTAAATTAAATTCAAAATTTTTATTGATGGCTTCATTTGCATGGCAAAGGCACAAATACACAACCAGACAAACACACCAACCGACACACACACATACACACACGCACATACAAAAGTACGTGCTCAGTTTGCACCACATACGCATACATGTGTGTGTGTGTGTGTGTGTGTGTGTGCTGCCAAGCAAAGTGCCTCACAACTTGCCGCGTTTATCCTGAAAAATCATCTAATCTGAGCTAGACTTCATATTTTTCTTGTTGCTAAGCTGCCTGCCATATGAATATGTATTGTATTACAAGCATTCCTCAATCGGATTTCTCATGTATTTCGCTACTTGGGAAAATGTCACTTCCATTTGTATATAGAATCCATCAATAACTTAAAATATTTCATTTGACTATAAGCTGAAATAAATAATTGTTTAAAAAAAAATAAAAAATGACATAAATATATTATATTTATATCTAAAATTTGTACTTAAACTTAACATTTATATAACTCGTATTTCTTATGAATATGTTTGTTTCATATTATGCCGTTATCGAGGCGAATGCTATTTGTGGAGCACGTGCCTGTGGGGGCGATGGCGTGTAGAGCTAATGCTTTTTCACTTTGGTCCGGAGGCTGTGTGTCAAGTTTTTGGCCAAACACCCAGGGGCATATTTTAGAGGCTCATGTGACAAATTGCTCGAACACGTGTATTGCATGCTTATTGCGATGTATTTCGCTTTGCTTCTGTGATATTTTCTTGCTGTTTTCTTTTGTTCTGCCTGTCCGTGTAGTTGCCGTTAGCCGCGATGACAAATCCAATTCATTTCGCAGCTGGCTTACGTGGCGTATGCGTAATGTGTCTCAACTAAAGCTAATGGGCACGGCATGGCATGCCTACCTGTCTACCCGTCTACCTGGCGCTGATTTCTGCGCATAATGAGCAGCGAGATCAAGTAGCGAGCATGCCTAGAAATTGAAGCGCAATTCAATCATTTTTTATGGCCATTTCCGTGCCGCGCTCAAGTGAAAGCCAATCAAAAACTTGCGCTTCACAACAAACTGCTCAATGAAAAGGCCCCCCACACACACACGCACACACAAACAACGAGAGCTCTGATGTGGATGCTGTGTTTCTTTTTTCTCTCTCTCTCTTCTGTTGCCTTTGTATTGTTGTGCATGCGATAGAGCATCAATATCATCTGCAACTGGCAACAATTACGCGTTGCCTTAATTGCCAGACACACACGCACACACACACACACACGCACACGCGCACACAGGCGACCGTTAACAAGCAGCAGCAGCAGCAAGTGACCTGTTCGGTCGTCAGCTGCTGCAACTGGGGCTGAAATCAAAATCATTGGTGTGAAAATAAACTAATTGAAGAAAAATTTCACTTGCAGCTGCAGCAGGCAACAGCAACACGGCAACAGCAACAGCAACAGCCACACGTACCACGGACCACGACACGGCGGCGGGTGCGAGCCATGTTGACCCATCTTGTTGCATTTGACCCGAGGTCAAGTTGCAGCAGCGCTGTAAACGGAGACATGCGTACCGGACAGCACACCCAGCCCGCCCGTTCGTGCTTGTTTATCAGTTAAGCCCAAGTGCAGCAGCAACACAGCAGCAGCTGGAGCTGCAGCAGGAGCTGGAGCCGATGCTGGCAATATTTTGCATGAACTGCCGACGGGCCGCCCATCAAAATGAATGCATGAAAAACTACGAAATGGTAATGTGCCGTTGCCATGCAGCACAAAAGCAACACCAACAGTGACACCAACAGCAGCAGCAGCAGCAACGGCAGCAGCAACGGCACAGCTCGCTGAAGCGCATAGTTGTAGGCAACAGTTTTTGTGAGCCCTTTGGGCTTATCCTTGTCTGTTTATCTACCGTTTGGTGCCCGCCTCGAGAGCCGCTTACGCGTTTTCAATGCTGTTGCCAGCAGCAACAACAGCAACAACAGCAACTGCAACAGTTGCTGCCGTCGCTGTAAAAAATTCATGGACATGTGTACAGGCCGCAGACAGCGACAGCTGCTGCCGAAGGGGACACGGGACACGGCACACAGCGGCAGCTGCTGCACGAGTTTTCAATTTCCCACCTAATTGGCAGCAAGTCAATTGCATTGCAAGTGCAGCAACAAAGCAGCTCATCGAATTCATTGGCAACATACGTTGCTCAAGTAGAGCAACGGTTTCCATTCTTTTTATTTGCCTTTAACTAGCTTGAATTGCATTTTCCAACAGACTTTAATTGACTTAATGTTAGTTCATATGTAATCCATAATGAGATCTGGGGGGAAAAGCAAAAATTGATGTAATTTATTTATATTGAGAGTTTACATAAAATATTCTTAAAAATTATGGTTTATTTTATTTTATTTTATTTTTGTTTTTTTTAATTTTATATTGCATAAAATTTGCAAGTAAATTTTTCTTAGAATTCTTTTAAATCTTCTTTTAAATTTTTTTTTATTATTATTTTTTTTTTAACTCTTTAATGGTTACATATTTATCTCTTTAGTCCGAATATTCAAAAAAGTTCTTAAAATGTTAACTATCTATCGACCGATGAGTCATTCAGAAGCAAACAATTTATAATTTAAATTTACTCGGCTTTTTTTTAGCTTTATGAATCCAAAGATAGTAAATTTGGTAAATTAAATATTGAAAATTAAGTATTAAAAATAAATAGACATTATAAAGAAATAAGAATTTTAGTTAATACCATCGATTATCAGTAACTCCTTTGAATCAGCTTGAAATAATGATTGAGTTAATTATCTCCCTGGCTTTATTTCTTTGTCCCTCTCTCTCGCTCTCTCACTCGCTCGCTATGTGTGTTTTATCCCGTATCTCCACATCTCTGTTTTTCTCTCTGTCTCCGTATTTCGATTTCGCTGTCTTTGTCTTTCCAATCGACCTTCTATCTGTCTCTATATACAATATATGTCACTCTATGTTTCTCTCTCTCTCGCTCTGTCTTTCTCTATCTCTATCTCTATCTCTATCTCTATCTCTATCTCTTTCCCTTTTTCCCGCGTTGTTTATTTCTATGACGTTCTTTTTATCTCTCTCTGCGTCTCTTTCTACGCCTCAATCTATGTCTATGTTACGCTATCTCTCTCCATCTCGTTGTCTCTCTCTCCCGCTCTTTTTCTATGTATCTCTCGAAGCCTTCCTCTATATTCGTACCTCCATCGCTCTGTGTCTCTGTACTTGTCTTTTCTCTGTTTCTGTATCTTTTTATCTGTATCAGTCTCTCTCTCTCTATCTATCTCTCTCTCTCTCTCCCTCTCTCTCTCTATCTCTGCGTCATTCCTTCTCCTTTAGTCAATTTTGTGCAGTCCTAAAGCAATTTCCATTCGCTTTGCTTTAAATTATGTTACTTTAATTGCCAACCAAAATGAAACCAGGCGCACGATTCACATGAATCTCGATGTGCCTCTCTCTCTCTCTCTCTTCATCTCTCTCAGCTGCCGACAACTGGGTCGCCATAGAATGGCAACAACCCACACACACACACACACACACAGAGGCAAAGTGTGGCTTTTTATTAAAATCTAAAAACATAAATCTTAAAACTGAAAACCAAACGCAGTGGCAGCGCGAAGGCAGACAACAGATGAGAGCAGTTCGTGGTTTCAATGCTGGGATCGTGGCTTGGCTAGGCAGGCAAGGCGGGCCGCCAAGCCGGCAAGCCTAATTGAATTCTGAAATTCAAGTCGAAATTAAAAAATTACGAGCAACAGCAGCAGCCAATTGGCGTTGTCTTGGCCAGGCCCTAAATAAACAGTAAAACGGAAATGTATTCGACAGGTGGAAATTGAAACTGATTGAATTGTAAAATGTGGCATAAAATATTGTTGTGCTTATTAATGTCTGTGTGGCGCAGCTGCTGGCACGCCCACGCAAAACAAAAGCCCCTTCAAAACAACAACAACAACAACAACAACAACAACAGCAACTGTAAACGGCAATGGCAATGCCAACGCCAACGCCAGCGCATTCAGATAATTTATGCTTTTCGATTTTAATTGGCGCCATTTTGGAGCGTGTTTTATGGGCCTCTTTTTTGCATAATTCCCTGCCGGCAATATTTTTGTCGCTAAAAAGGCGAAAATTATTGTCGCCAGGCGAGGGGTGTTCGAGCAAGTATTGTGCTTAGAAGTTTCATGAATTTCATGTGAGATGATATTCTAAGTGAACAGTTTTGAGGGTAGATATTATTTTAATTTTGAATTACAAAGAATTTGTCTGTGAAGGAAATTTTAATATATGTATACTATACTATAAATTTAAAAATATCCTATATATATTTTATATTAGTCAAATTGCCGTGCGATTTTCATTTAGTTTCGCCTATTTGCTTTTTTTCTCGAATGTCACTTCCGTATATTAATCGATTAATAAAAAATTTACAAAAATACATATAGAAAACAGATGTTAATTTGTTTACTTCTTGAGTTAAGAAAGCTTCGAATCGATATCCGATTAGATTAGATTAGGGAACAGAGTTCTTAGTTTCTTGAACAACTTATTTGCAATAAGCTTATCGCAAGAAACTAAGAACTTAGTTTCCTTTTTCTAATCCTGCTACGTGGTATAGTTGATGAATACCATTAATTTAAATATTTGTGCAAGATAATAGAATAAATAGCATACCACCTGTCTTCTATTTATTCCTCCTTCTGTCTATCTCTATCTATGTATATCTCTCTATCTATCTATATATTTCTATATATATATGTATATCACTCTACCTCTCTCTCTCCCTCTCTTAGTCGATATCTCTCTCTCTCTCTCTCTCTCTCTCACTTTGCTGTCTATCTATCCCTATCGATCTCTATATCTATATCTCTCTATCTATTTATCTATCTATCTACCTCTCTCTCTCTTCTTCTGTCTCTTTCTACCCCTATCTAGTTTCTCGATCTCTTTTCATATCACTTTCTCTTCTCCATTTCCCTTTCTTTCTTCTACCTTCATACATATAACATATATCTACAACTTATAATACATCTAAGGGAATATCTTAGCAAGATTATGCAATTTCTCAAAATATAATATCATTTACATTAAAAATGTATTCTTTAATTTGCGTAATTTGCATTTCTGTAGCGCCTAAGCCTTCGGATTTGCACTTCAGTCTCGCCTCTGCAGAGTTTATTGATTTATTTGCCTAAGCTGTGGATGCAACACATTAAGCGCTGACATATGTACCGTAATATATGCTTAGGGCTGTAATATATGATTGGGCTTTGTGTATTGTGTGTCGCCATAGACTCTCCCCCTCCCCCTTCCTCACTCACTCTCTCTATACTCTCTAGTTCCATGGGACTTTTGGGCATATGTATTTTTATTAGAGCTATAATTGAAGTTTAACTGCGCATGTAATAAAGGCAATTTTAGCTATTTTCAACGCATTAACGGCATAAATAATACAAGTCGAATGTGAGTGTGCGACATAAAGACACGCTATATGGCTGGCCATTTCTCTCAGCAGCGAAAGTGGACGAACTGCGATATAGGCAAAGGCGCAAAGCATTACCAATTGCTACGCAGTACCGTTATATATACATATAAATATGTATGTGTGTGAGTGAGTGTGTGTGTGTGTTTGTATGTATGTCATTTGCCACACCCATCAAGTGGCTGGTTGGCCATGTATTGCCCGCAGCCCGACGCCCACAAACAAACGATGGCGACTTATTCATTGCGCTTGCCATTAAGGTGGCTCTGATGCGGTTACTTTTGCCGCTGCTACTGCCGCTGCTCTGACTGCCGCTCTGGCTGCTACGGCTGTGATATATAACACGCTCATAATTGGTCATAAATCTGACAAATGTAATTTGTCATCACTCAAGCTGCAGCCGGGCGAGCGTGCCGGCATGTGGGATGGGCTCAGAGTTGGACTTGGCCACGCTTTGCTGAGTGCCAAAATGAAAAAGGTGCTTGACACAAAATGTCAGCTGGATATTTTTTATTACACAATCACAACACACATACACATACACACACACACGCGCGCGCGAGCACACAGTCACCCGCACAGACACACAAACACCCAGAGCAATGCTTTTCTATGAGCGCCTAAAAGTATGCTCAAGCTCTTGAGTTCCACACACACACACAGAGTGAGTGAGCGAGAGAGAGAGACACACATATACACACACACAAAGCATCACACGTAAGCCACAAAGTAGTTACTTTTTATGCTTTCCGCTTTTGGCCATTGTTTTTGCAATAGCTTTGGTCACTTCAGCTCGTAAATATTTTACAAGTTCTCCATTGCGCCAGAGGGTTCTCTGTGTACCGTCATTTCCCTTTTACCCGCCCCTCCTCTCGCCCACTGTTTGTCGCCTAACTAACTAATTTTTGCTTTTATAGATGACGTACGACTTCTTTGGCTGCAGGTTCAACATCTACATTTCATTATAAATGACTTTCAAAATGGCCTAAACGCTCCAAATGAAGTAACTGCGTGTGGCTGGCCACCCCGCAACCCCTCGACAATAGCCGCCCGTTCCCACCCGCATTCGATTTTAATGATGATGCCACTTGGGCGGCAATCAATAAACCGTTGCAAATTTATGGGAATTAGGCTGCCGCATAATGGGTAAATAAGACTGCTGCTGGGTAAGAAATATTTATACATACATATAAATGTGTTAATATGTCCATATAGATATAAATACATACTATATGTCCTTAGTCTATTGTCTCTGTGCAAGTAAAAGTTTGTATAACCAAATTTATATGCATAGTAATATGCTAATATTTATGTGGGATTCTCTTGCCATATTATATTTCCCTAACCATAAGTAGATGAATTATTTCTCCTTATATATGCATAAATAGATCTCTTCAAATAGCCAGCCAAATTCAATAAAAATGAATGTCCCCAAAAAAACAACAATGCTCTGTGGTATGTCCTCTTCAATGGAAAAATATTATTTTTACTCACACAAATACACGTGTATGTCTTATTAATTATTGTGAGAAAAAAAGTGAGTTTCTTCAATAAGATAAAGTCCATTAAAGGTCAAGGCATACAGGTGTAGCTATCACACAAAAGTTGAAAGGTCAGAGACACTTGAACTTTGGCTCTTATGAAACTTTTCTCTTTTATGATTTATTTATTACGCAGAAAAATTGAATTATGAAATGTACGCATACCACAACTTGTAAGGAATTAAGCATGTTATTCAGAAATAATATTTTGTACATGCCCTATAATAATTAATAACAGATATTGGGGGTATATAACTTTTGGGAACATGTATGTAAAAGGCAGAAGAAAGACAAAGTAATGCTCACATGATAAATAACTTCTGGCTTAGAATGACGAGCTGAGTCAATCTAGTCTGTTCGTTGTTATGAACGGAGAGATCTTGTAATCTATAAAAACTAGAAACTAGAAACATTGAGTATAAGTCCTTCTGAATCACTCAAAGCGCAGACTTATTATTTTTTTCTTTATAATAACTTTTGTTTTTGATAATACCTAAAATTAGTTGTTGTTCTTAAGTAGAGATACAATGAGAGATATGTTGATAGAAAAAATATAGAATTTTTACATTTTATGTACAATTCTATTTATAATTTATTTAATAACAATATTGATGCTATAATATTATTTGATAATATTCAAATTTATCATAAGCTCGTCTCGAAAATACGAATTTAAATCGACGCCCTCGCACACAAGGCTCAAGAAAACGCCTATTAAATATGAATGAAGAATATTTATAAAATTTGTATAAAAGAAGAAGAAGAAGCCAGACATGTAACATGAAAACAACAGAAAGGCGAATGGTCCGACGGGAGGAGGGAAATCAGGAGCGAATGGCATTCAGCAGAAACAAATTTGGCTCTCTACCAAAGGAATAAAAGAAATGCGAGAATGAACAGCAGAGTGGAATTTGAACTTGAAATTGAGCGGCAGATTTGAATCAACAATATAAGCGTCATGACATTCTAGAACAATCCAATTTTTTATTATAGTTCCAGTGACTATGTTAGATGCTTGCAAATTCAATAAAATTCAATAAAGAAATAATTCATAGATTATATTAAGGCAAAGGAAAAGCAACAGCAGCGTTTAAAAAATTTGAGTTACTGGATCAACAAAGAAGTGAAGATCTATACATCAAGAGCTCTATTAAGATCAACAAAATACCTCAACAGACTTGCACCAATATAGAAAAATAAAATCCACATATGTAGCCTTTCATTTATTTAAACTAGGGCTGTCGAAAATATATCGAAATATCAATATATCGATATTTTTTGTTTAATAATTATATTTATATCGGAATATATATATTTTTTTTTTCGCTTTCTAAATCTTCTTATAGCAGATTATGCAACTTGATCTTGAAATTTTAAATTGATGTCATAATCAATTTTACCCAAATGCTACGGACTACGTGCTAGGTATCAGAGCTCTGGCAGATGCAAAACAATCATTCCAGGCTTTTATTTAAGCAATTTTGTATTGATTGCTTGTAATGAAGCCCAAACGCCTCGAGTTTGTTATTCTCTGTTGTTGTTTTCTTTCTCAAGGCGGCGCTGGCAATGCATTCCCATAGTAGTTGATTCGAGGCCGCTGCTACGTGCTTGGAGATGACCGGCAAATGGGTCAGCGCTTTCGCATCTTCAGTCAGATCTATGGATCACGTTGTACGTGACTCTGCCTACCGTATATAGTATATATATATATATGGTATTTACATATGTATATATAGTGTTGCAAGTCAAGCAAAGATCGCGTATGCTGGAAATTTATTTATTTTTTTTTTTTTATATATATTTAGTTAGCGGGGCAAATGAAATTTGATGCGACACATTTGGCAAATTGGCTCTGAGATACATGGGGAATATAGTATATGTTTATTCTCCAAGTGTATATATGTATATACACATGTATGTATATATGTAAATCTGTAGCTCCTGTTTTTTATGCTGCCTGGGCTCGAGAAAATCCGAGAATTTGAGTGCGACTCAATTGGTGGCAATTGAATTATTACACGACGGCACTCATTCAATTTTCTCTGCTATGAAGCAGGAGGCGGCGAAGGGGGCAGAACGGGTACACACTATATACACGCTACACACACACACACACACACACACACTTGGCTGTATTTCAGTCCCTCGCAGCGCTGTCAAATCCCAAATTGTGTGACACGTAAAATGGTCTGACATCTGACATGACTGCAGCTATTCACCTGATGCCCTACTCAGAATGTCAATTTTATTTACCAATTCGCGTTCGATTTGAAATGGATCAGGTTCTGTGAAATATGTTTATTTGATTGTATATGTTTGCTTAAATGAAATATTGCATTTTTTATGTATTGTTTCTATTATTAGGATTCATCGCAAATATTGTAAAATGTAAAAAAAAAAAATTACTTTATTATTGAAAAATTGCATATATTGAAAAATTGAAAAAAAAAAATTTTAATTGAAAAATGTGTTTTGAATGCTCATAGTTGTAAAGCATTCATATTTTATTAAATATTATTTTACATAATACTTATTTACATGTAATAATAAGTATGTATTTTATATTAACATTTTTTTTTTTTTACTTTTGAATTTTTAACAACTTCAATTCTTCGACTTCTACAATTTATTCTCAATTAATTTTTATGCGTTTACATTAGGAATATTTATATATACATACATAGATACTTTTATTAACCTCCTGACTTAACTCTTTTAATCCACATTTTATATAATAAAAAAACAAATCCTGGAGCATAAATCTCTTGCTTTTTATTATAGATTAAAACATAAACTTCTATAGCTTAAAAATATACTTTAAATAGAGCAAGCACTAGGCGTAAAAGAGAAAAGTTCTAAGATTACAGAAATATCACAAAATTTCCCATTTCAAGCGAAATTCCCAAAGTCCCGCCTACTTATACGCCCCACACGTGGCCATGTAGCGCATCTGCCCACGCATTTGATGATTTGCCGTAGATATAGGCGCCTAGCTGCTGCCTTCATTCCTCCAGTTTGATTGTGCCCAGTGCCAGGTGCAGTTGCGATTCTCCGAAAAGTATGAAACAGGCGTACACTCTGCTCTGTGTGGTGCTCTTGACAGCCAGCCTGGCGGTGCCCAGTGCGGCACGTGGCGGCCGTGGACGCGGCGGCGGCTCATTCGGTGGCCTCTTTGGCGGCTGGCGCAGCAAATACGGCAGCAAGTCGTCGTCGTCCGGCGGCGGACGACGCGTGGTCAGCGGTTCGCCAGTGCACACGGCGATGACGGTGCCAAAGCTGCCGCCACCGCCACCGCCGCCGGTGTCGTCAAAGGTCAAACCACATGTGGCCAGCTATCCGCGTCAACAGCCGCCACCACCGCCACCGCCGGGCTATGGCTATGCACCAGCTGCGGGCCAGGGCACGTACTATGCCAATGCCCAGGCCTTGCCCGCCGGCGCCTTCTACTATGCCCAGCCGCCCACGTCCATGGGCATAGGTCCAGGTGAGTGGGGCTGCTCGGCAGCTCTTTAATGGCAATCGCTAACAGCTCTGTCTGCCTTCAGGCACTGGTTTTCTGACTGGCCTGCTGGCTGGCCGATTGATGGACAACGTGCTCTTCGGCCATCACCAGCATGTGTCGCATGTCTACCATCAGAATCAAGAGGGTCAATCAGCTTCCGGCAATGGGCGTGAGATCATAATTATCAACAATGGACAGCAGCAGGCCGAGGGCGAGACGCAGCAGCCGCCCAATGACTCGCTCAGCCCAGTGGACGCAGTTGTCTCCCCGGCAAATCCGCTCCCTAACGAAGATGAGCAGCAGAAGGGAGAGTCCAGTGAGGAGGGAGCCAATTCCACAGCAATGCCCGTGGCACCCGCTGGCGGCATCATCTGCTTTCCCATCATGATAAATGAGACGGATCCACAGAATCCGGAGCTGGTGAATGAAGTGCAGCGCGTGGTTTGCTTTCCAGCGCCGACCGCAGATCCACAATCCGCAGATTGTCAAAATGATCCCATCTGTGTGCTACAGCACGGCGGCAGCACCACCAGCACAGTGCCACCAATTGTTGCAGGCGATATTGGTGGTGCAGCCGAGGGCAGTGATTCCCTGGAAGCATCCACTCCCGCGGCGGATGTCGCTACTCCACGCGATTAGTCATTATTAAATTAGGCTTTAAGCTAAGCTGAACCAAACAAATTTGCAGTTAATTGCTAACTAAGCTAAGGGATGTTCTTGTTAAATAATCATAATTAATAATCATTTAAATTAAAATATAATATTTCGATTGGCCAATATACTAACTAAATACTGAGTATTTAAGTCATAAACACTTCGCAAAGCAGCTGAGCTTTCATTAACTGGCAAAAGCTTACAAACGCGCGGCCAAGCTTTAAAAGCTATAAAATACAATGTTTTTGCCGTAACGGAAAGTAGCTTCAAAGTAGTTCGCGCGGCAGCGTTACAAATGATGACAGTTGTTCCTGGAGGCACGCCAACAACAACAACAACAACAGCAACAAGCGCAAAACCAGTAGCCACAACATCAACAATAACAACAACAGCAAGGCCACAAGCAATTGTAACGCTAGCATAAACAACAAATGCGAAGGCTCAGCGCGCAAAGCAGAAAGACAAACACTGCGCCGACAGCCATGGCAGCGACGCGTCGCGACGTCAGCAGCGGCGCGTCAGCTACGACAGACGCTGCGTCGACCGCAGTCATAAACTGTTCAGCACGACCACCAATACAAAAGCAATTACATCCATGTGTGTGTGCACGCGTGTTTGTGGATGTGGGTGATGATCCAAGAACACGAATAAAGCTCACTTGCGTTCATTAATCCCGCAATAACAAGGGGGAACCGTAATAAACAAAGTTACGTCGCGCACTCTGAGCATCAGCGGCTGGACGCAACTGTGCTAATCATTCACATTTTTAAAACTCGACAGCAAAAATAAAGGTAAATATTATAAATACTAAAGTTAATTCAAAAATATATATATTTAGTAAGAATATCAATAATAATTTTAATTTAAAAATAATTTTAATATAAATATATTAGTCTATGTAATGCCTATATTTATATACATATGTCTTTTATATACATTAAACAAAAATTGTTTTATATATGTATGTATATATTTTTGTATATTATATAAGTATGCCTCTAAAGTTAGTTTTTAAAAATAAATAATTTTAATTTGTAAATGCATGCAGTCTTGCGTGTGTATTTAGCACTTAAGATTCTTATCAATCAAGCTTAATCACGCGCAACTGAAAATACATACATACATATACATATGTATATATCTAACTACGTAAGCTCGTTAACTAAAATGCGTGAATGATATCATGGCACAGCGAATGCAATAGCAGCAGAGCTGCCTGACACCTCTTTAACGCTCCTCCCTCTATCTCTCTCTCTCTCTTTCGCTGTCTCCCTCGCTCCAACGAGCTTGATGCTAAGCACTGAAATTAAATAAAAACGGTAAAACTAAACAACTACCATGAGACATAAAAAGCACACGCACACACACACACACGCAAGCAAATATTCGCGAGAGCGATACTACGAGAGACAGATAGAGAGAGAGCGGGAGTGAGAGCAATCAGTGATGACAAATACAGCAAACGAAATAAAAATAACAAAAACAACAACTACAGCGACAGAGGCAACAGCAGCAGCAGCAACAGCCGCATCAACAACAACAACAAAAACGAAAGCCCACCAACAAGTTGCGGCCGCTGTCGCAGTCGCGGTCCGCGTCGAGCTGAACAACAAAACACACGTCAAATAAAAAATGCTCAACCGCATTTCAGTTGTTTGAGAAACTTTGCACGGAACTAAGCTCGAGCGCGTCAACCAAACAAAAGAATTAAACAATATTAAATCAAGTAAATAAATGGCATTTTAATAATACGTATAGATATAAGTAAGCAACTGCAAGAACATAAATATAAATACACAGCAATATAAGTTGTGCACTTAGTGTGTGGAATTCTGTTGAAACCGGTTTTATGAAATGAACTTACGTATATAAACATACATATATGTATATATGTACATATGTATGTGTATATAATTATTTAAATACTCTTCAGCAAGTGCATCGATTAACTACAGTTTGTTCTTTTTTGCGTTACGTTCCAATAAACAAAATGAATATTCAAGGTCAACAATGCGAAATTTATGCAAAATTGTATATGGGCTTACACATACAACAGTATATAGCTATATGTATGTATGTATGTATGTATGTAATGCATATTAGGACTTGGCAGTGCAGACAAAGCAAAAGCTTGAACAAAACAGAAAACAAAACACAAATGCAAAAACAAATCAATTGAAGCTTTTTGCCAGTTTACATATGTATGTATTTATGTGTATGTATATACACATGTATGTACATACATACATATGTCTAACTCTATATACAGTTAAACTCAACTGTATGCATAAATGCTTAAAAATATTTGCCAAAGCATTATTTGCTATTGAAAAACTTTGAAAACACTTCAAGTTTTCGCATGCTTCTAGTTCTTATCATTTATATTTTTCTTATCATTTGAGATAGCATTTATCTAAAATCAGCAAAAACAAAGTTGAGTATGATACTATTTTTTTAGCATTTACAAAACTTTTTGTTAAATTTGATTACCCCAAGCTTTCTGAGATCTGTTTAAGATTTCTTCTAGAAGTATTCTCTGATGAGCACTGGCTTACAAAGCTTTTGCTACATACATATGTAGCTTTAAGCGGTAAATGGACAACTTTAAATGAAATATTTCACAGCTTTGACATATATTAATTATGCTTAATGCAACTTTTGATATATTAACACCTTTCAAAAGAGTTCTTAAAATAGATTTTATAATATAGACCAAATATTTTCCCTCTTATTTTCCATCAATGCAGTCGTTCATATAAAAACGTCAACAGCCTAAACCAAAAGATTTTTCATTTATTTATTTATGGCAATATTTTTGTGCACTCAAATGTTTATTTGATCTGCTTCGTGCATTCAACAGGTATGTCTAAATTTAGACAGTTCGAATTTTTTTTTTTTTTTTTTTTTTTTTTCCTAGGGCTTCGCTTTTTGTGGCCTGTTTTACAAATCTAGGGGGAATTTTAGGGACTGTAAAAAACGATCTACCTAATGGATTTGTCTCTATTATTTTTATGGTTTTATACAAGCAAATAGAAAAAAAAAACTTTTGATAGATTTCAGATCTTTTTTGACAAATAAAAATGCGCAGTTTAAATGGTAAAATACGTGTATAAAATTAATATATAAATATATGCACATACATACATATGTATATAGGGTGTGGTATGTATGTTTATCTCTTTATTCTTAATGTTAACAGTAACAGCTGCTTCTAATTTAAGTCAAACTGTACAGTCATACATACCCGTTCCGTATGCTGACAGCAGCTGACTAAACAAACTGAGCCATGAGCGAAAAAAAAAACAGTTTCTTTTGCTTCACCCGCGCATTACGAACCGGTTGGTAATCCACTTTTGGCAGTCCAATTAATTTTACTTCTCTTTTTTAGTGGCCAAACTTTTAACGTTTTTTTTTTTTTTTATAATAATATACATATATATATATATGAGTTATATATATGAGTTATTTTTGATTCACTGATTTTGCCACATTTAATGTTTGTATAACATTTGATTTTCTCCCGAAAGTTAGACGATCTTGCGTAATACTGTAATTTCCCCAGGTCCACAAAAGCTTGCCGAAATATTTGAAAATTAATGTAAACTACATTAAAAGCAAAGCAAATAAACACTTTATTCATAATACAAATTCATTAGTAACTAAGATCTTTTGGTTCATAATATTCACGATTAGCCCAGACACAGTGAAATAAAGTAAATAAAGCCATTCTTGACCCTATGAATCCCAACATTGATAAGTCTAGAAAGATTTACTATGTTCCATAGAGTATATACATATATGTATGTACAATACAATATAAATATTGTGCTACTAGATTACCAAGAAATCTATTCAAACGGAATAATACGTAAAACTGGAAAAGATAATTACCAGATTTTTCGATTGCAACCGCTGACATCACAAAACAGCTTACTGGTTCAGTCTCTCGGCATGGATGAGTCATAATAATAATACACTTTGCTTTCCGCTGAGCTCGAGCAATCTGTTATAAACAAATGCACTTTATTATAAACAATTGCCTATTGTGGCTGAGGTACAGACTGCAAAAAAGATGTTTGCATGCATATTAGATGGTATAGAAATATCTATATATGTATGTACAATAGTATAGATTACAATATAGCATACTGTAAGCCAATGGGGTATTGTTTATATGGTATGTGAGCTGATATAGAGATATGTATATGACAATAGCTCAGCTTACTATAGATTTGTTTAGTTTGATTTTTCAATTTTGTAGAATACTAAACCATGATAAATCATTGATGAATAATAATAAAGCTAGAATTATATATACATATGTATGTAAATGGATCATACAACTAATCCCTTTGTTTGCTTTTACTATTCTCTGTTATACGAGGTTACAAAAATAAGCCATAAGCCATCTTAATATATATATATTTTCAATATATATACTGACATAGCTGATCTGTAGTACACATAAAAAAAATAGATATAATTGATTTATAGCAGAGATCATAAAGCTAAAGAATGCCACGCTTCTGCGTGCTCTTATCAAGCAATTCGATTTCAATCAATTGAGTCTTTAAAAAGTTTGAACTTATTGCTCCACTTTCAATTAAGATATTTATAAAGTTTTGCTGTAGATAAATTCGGCTGATTGCAATTTATGAGAGCTTAATATTTTAATTTCAAATGAACGTAAACAGAATATCTCTTCTAACTGTATTAAGCAATAGAATATTTGACGAAGACTTCACAGATTTAGGGCATGATCAAACTAGGCAATCCATAAATTAACCACTTTATGAGACTTCAGCCATATTTAGCTCAGCTCAAGGCTGAAAACGTGAACTCGTGTAACGCTAGGGCGTGTACCTGTGAGGTTATTAGCGGAAAAGCCGAGCACTCTGGCCAAATATTGATTTCAATTGCGTATAATGCCCATAAGTCCACCAGCTAATGTTTGACCTGAGACAAATATGGACTCTGCCTAAAGGCGAACAAAGCCAATGGAGTGTGGCCACGCGACAAGCCAAGCAAATCGCCAAGTTCTCTAATTATTGTCATGGATAACGCGCCCCGGAATTGGGGCAGACACCCAAAAGTGGCAGTCCAGGGCGTCACATTGCGTCAGCGTCAAATAATGTGATGTGACCCCCCCTCCCAAAACAATGACGCAAATACCACTAGGAATATAAGATATACTATATATTATATATACATACATATATGTATATGTATATAGCTTATTATATATAGAACAATCAACTCTTAGCTCTAATAATAAAAAGCTCAATGTGAACTAAGCGTGAATTTATAATCGAGTGACAAATGTCAGAGGTATTGGATCGTAGCACAGCCATTGTTATGCCCACTGGGCAACTAGAGGGACTATCATAAGCGCAAATTGAATCAATTGTTTATGCAAACAACAAATTAAAGTGCACGGGGGACAAATGAAGACTGACACCGGGGGAAGATCATGATACGCAAATGTTTATTTTATTCTTATTTTTATTTTTTGTAATATATGTATGTAAATGGTAATAGTGATGGGTAGGCAAAAGAGTTAAGACTCGATGAGCAATCATCGATTGAGTGTTGAGTAAATTAATGCAATAAGACTTGGGAATGTGCATATAATTAAATATTTTAATATTCATCACTGCTCAAATATGAATAAATAATAATCAGTAAATAAATACTATATATAATAAGTAATATTCAAACAAATATCGATAACACATATCCTTGCATTCGTCCTGGTTTCTTAGCTGACAAATGCAAACAGCAAAATATATATTTTAAAGCGCATTTGTTATCGATATTCATAGCAAGTTAATAACAAAATAACAACATATTGTAAAAGTTTTTCAGAAAATATTCATATTAATATACAATAAATTAACTATTTATTAATCATCATATAATTAATGTGTCACCATGATATATCGGCATTAACATAACATATACATACATACATATATGTACATATGCATACTTACACATATACATATACATATCCCATATACATATACACTTTTGCCATCCCTAGATTCCTTATCGTAGATCTGTGTATTTTTAGTGGGATTTTTTTTTTCGTATACCGTGATTATTATATATATTTCGCTCTCGTTGCTCGGTCGGACTTGAGTCAGTGCAAACTATTTAAGCGTTCCAGGCAGGCGACAGCAGCTTTGTCAAAGTCAAGCGTCCAAGCAGCATATAGAGATTGTTCTACAAGCGATACTCACTCTCTCTCTTTCTCTCTCGCTCTCTCAGCATGTCGCAGAATCATCCCTGGCGACTTAGCAGTTGGACTCTGCTATTGGGTCTGCTGATCCTGCTGCTGGCCAGTCCAGATGCCCAGGCGAAGCGCTGGTTCGGTGGCAGCAGCAGCAAGAGTCGTTCCTCCAGCTCCAGCAGCTACTCGGCCCGTCGACCCTCCTCGTCGTCCTCGTCGCACTCCTCATCACACGCCGGCTCGTACAGTCATGCGGATAACACGAAACTCAGCTACGGCCCTGGCAGCCATTCACAGCCCAGCCACACGCAACATTCGGCGTCGCAACCCGCGCCCATAGGCTGGAATGTGCCGGCCAAGGCGCAGGGTCCGCCGCCCTCCTATTCGGCCCACAATCCGGCTGGCGGCGCACACACCAACATACACGAGCCGCCGCCGGCTTACAATCCGTCGTACAAGGCCAATGCCCCGCCGCCAAGCTACTCGGCGGCCAACAGCAATGCTCGACCAGCAGGAGGCAGCTCCGGCAGCAGCAATCCCCACTACACGCCCGCCAGCGTCTACAGGCCGCGCATGAACGCCACTGGCGGTGGCGGTGGCGGTGGCTTCCATACCCCCATCACGGCCACCAATACGCACGGCGTGCAGTCTAGCTATCCGGGCGCCACGTACCACAGTCCTGGACACTTGCCCGCCGGCGCCACTTACCATCCGTCTGGACAGCTGCCCGCCGGAGCAACCTATCACAGTCCTGGAGCTCTGCCCGCCGGTGCCACCTATCACAGTTCATTGCCGGCCGGTGCCACCTATCATCACAGTCCTGGAGCTCTGCCGGCTGGAGCCACGTATCATCACAGTCCTGGAGCTCTGCCTGCTGGAGCCAGCTATCATCCGGCTGGACAGATACCACCTGGCGCTAGCTACTACCCCAGCGGCGGTGTGCCCCCCGGCGCCACCTATTATCCCCAGGCGCCGGTGGCGGCAGTGCCTGCCGGTGCTACCTTCTTGCCAGCTGGAGCTGGACTGCCGCCCGGCGCCACCTACTATCCGCAGGCGCCCAAGTCGTCATCTGGTTTTGGCTTGGGTAAGTACTACTCTCCATGTGAAACAGCTTGAATACGCCTAATATCTCCCTCTCTCTCTGTGCAGGCACTGGTCTCATTGCTGGCGCTTTGGGTGGCGCCATTTTGGGCCACGCCCTCACGCCCACGCAGACGCGCGTCGTCGAGCATGCGCCCATGCCGAGCGGCGGCACTGGCGGCGGCGACGACAAGATCATCATCATTAACAATGGACCACCTGGCTCGGTGACCACTGCGGATGCTGGCTCCGGCACTACGGTTATTAATACGGGCGCCGCACAGCCCGCTGTGGCACCAGCAGCCGCACCTCAACCCGCTGCAGTTGTTCCAGCAGCGGCTCCCGCAGCTGTTCCAGGCCAAACTCCACTCGCTCCGCTGACACCGCCCGCTGCTGAAGCCGTGGTGCCGCCAGCTGCTGGCGCAGCGGTTGCCAATGCTGCAGCACCTGCAGTACCTGCTCCGGCTGCTCCCGCTGCTCCAGCTCCCGCTCCAGCTCCAGCGGATCCGAATGCCGCACCACCCGCACCCGGCGGCATCATCTGTGTGCCTGTGCGTGTGCCCGAGCCCGATCCGAACGATGCCACCAAGACGATTGAAGTGGAGAAGATTGCTTGCTATCCGGCACCACCACCAGAGGCACCACCAGCGAATGGCACAGCTGCCGCTGCTGCACCTGCACCTGCACCAGCTGCTGCTGCTGCTGCCGCTGCTGTGCCTGCTGTGCCCGCTCCGACGCCCGCATCGGATGCGGCGCCACTTGCGCCCTTCCAGTCGACCACGCCCCTGACTGTGCCGGAGGGATCGGTGCCACTGGCGCCCCTGTCGCCGGGCGGCCAACCGGATGTGATGCGCATGCCCGGCATGACGTCTGCGCGCCTATCCGCTGAATCGGGACTCCATGATGCGCGCAATGGAGAGAAGCGAATGTCCGAATTGAGTACACTCTCCGCCCTGCTGACAGTGCTCGTGGCCTACTGTCTGCACTAAGAGGCCAGCGGCCAGCAGCCAGCACCACAGCGGGTAATTAACGCCAAATGGTAGCCAGTCAGCAGAGCGGACTCTGCATTTGAACAAGTTTCATACAAAGTCGCTGAATTTTCTATATTTTATAAACTAAGCGAATTTCTGGATATTCATTTATGCATGTATGTACTCATAGTTTTCTCTATTAGATTTACATAAAATTAAATAAACCGTAATTAATAATTAATCATATATCGTTTATTTTAGCCATTAATAAATTCTATATTCAATTATTTGAAATTGCGCGCCCTTACAGTAGCCATCTATCGTAGGCTCTAAACAGTTTGAAACAGCGCCATCTGCCGGCTGATAACTGAACATAAAATCTTTTTAGCTTATGCAGACACACATTCGTTAAGTTTCCTATATAACATTTTTAGTTTGTGCAACAACCTATCCGAGCTAACATCAGGAGAGGAGACTAACGTGTACGATTGTGTGGCTGAATATCTAATATATAGCCAATACACAAACCATAATTCCCATGCCCTACGCTTTGGGTACAAGCTTAACGAATTTATGTGTGCATAATAAGCAGAAGCAGTCTGTACACGAACCATGAGTCTTATTTGAATGGAACTTTAATATACATATGTGGTTCTTATTAGAGTTATAAGATAGATTTTATTAAATAGAGTAAATTGAGTAAATTGAGGTTGATGGGTAATTCAAAATATGTATTTATTCTTTTGCTTGACAGTTTAAACATATTATCTCTGACAATTCCTAGTGTTTGTCTATTTTCCCACTACATTTTCTATTATTCCTTCTGCCTCATATATATTAACGATATTTAAATGTTGTTTACAAAAAAGTTCTATTTGTGCCTTTGTGCATGCCGATAATGTACTTCCCTTTATAAACTTGCGGCTAACACCAAGTGGGGGTGACGCGAGGGCGTGAAAAAAGTTTTCCATTTAGCAGCAAAACAAGCTTGATTGAAATATTAAATTAATTGAAACGAACGGCAGTAAAACTATTTTCCAATTTTGTTTAAATATGTTAAAAATTTGAAATATTTATTTATTAAAAAAATTATTTATTTAAGATATAAATATATAATATAGTTTTTTAAAGAACTTTGTTTCAATTTTAATATTAGAATACGATGGAAAAAAATCTTTTTAAAATATAAAAATTTTAATGAATTGAATTTTAACAAAAATTACTTAAATTAAATTATAGCTAGGGTATAACTGATAGTATAGGGTATCTCAACGTTACCATCTCTATCTTTCGCCCTGAGAGATCTGCAATACGAACTATTTTAGTAAAATCCGAAATGGAAAACTAAGCAAATTGTTGCTGACAATAATCATATAGATATTCAATAAATACATACAAAATATAAATTAAAAAAAAAAAAAATAAACAAACAAACAAAAAATCACAACTTTCTAGTAAAATTTTGTCTTCTTAGAAACTAACTGAGAGGAAGCCTAAGAACTTGCTCAAAATCTATTTTATGTTTGTTTTCTTCAGCGGCTTAAGTTTTCTTTTGTAATACTATACGCACACACACACACACACATACACCTATAGCTAGCTATAGTTGTAATGGAATCTGTCTACATATTCTCCAGTTTTTTTTTTTTTCGTTGTTAACTAAACCCACACGACTTAGACTTAAAACTTTGTGACAACATCAGCTAGGCAAAAGATGGCCAAAAAATAAGAGGAAGAAGAATGTCAAGAATTTACTCAGTCAAAAAAGCGTCAATAAAACGCAGTTACTCCTAATGGAAAATCTGAGCAGAAGTTTTTAGCTAAACTTTTTGCTACTTTTCCATGCACTTGCAATGCTGACGACGTTGAATTCGAACTTTTTGGGCTCTGGACACAGATTTGCAAGTTTATAGAATAAATACAAAATAAAAAGAAGAAGAAATAAAGAAAAGGATTTAGATGTTTGAATGACAATTTGACTTGTTTTGCGGGCTCTTGAAGTATTTACAGAAAAATTATAATAATTTAAATCCAAAAATAATATAAAATAAAAAAACTGAAAAAAAAATATATATATATTTTCCATTATTTCAATTTATCTAAAATGTATTTTTGTTAAAAACAGGAAATAAACTAAATATATATTTTATATACCTAATATTGCTTTAATCAAACTTGTAAATACTATTCCCTATATATTCTTTATTCCATAGGTAACTTTATAGTATATTCCCTGGCTCGTTAGTCCAGTAACAAGGCTCGACCGTAACTTTGTGAGCCGTTCACATAAATCCATAAATGTTTTCTGCTATATTGTATATTGATGAGAAAGTGAGTGTATTGCAACTACTATTCCCGTAGGCATTACGCATGTATGCATAATATTTCAAGCAATCAGACGATAGGCGAGAGACGAGAGACGAGAGACGAGAGGCAGAGGGGCCAACACTGTGTAGCAAGCGGCGTATAAGTAATTGGCAACAATTGGCTGCCAAAAGTTGACTTGTCGAAGCCATCAAATGGCAACAGCATGAAATAGTCGCAATTCATAAAGATAAATAAATATGTATATGTATATATGTACATGTATGTGTATATGGGCAATAAATAAGAGCAGCAGTTGGCTATGAGCGCTGTTTGATGGAACTGTTAAAGATTTTATGGAGCTGAAGCCAAGAGATACCGCAGTGAATCAAACAAATTATTCAGATGGTATAAGGATATACATAGTATATATACATATATAGAACGTATATAGGTAGAAGTATCAGATAGACAAACACACGTAGTACCGATTGAAAGATAGACAGAGAGATAGGGATGATCTCCAGATAAGTTCATATAAGAATGGGTAAGTTATATTACTAATATATTTATATATATATATTAATAATATATTTTATAATTAAATTGTATTATATTATATGTCAAGTTAATTAACTAATTCAACTTTATCAGCAAATCTAAAAAAAAAAATTATTAATTTAATATATATTTTAGTCACTCAAAGCGTATCTTTTGAGCTTGCCAAAAATCAAATGAAATTATTAACCAACTCTCGTCGGAGTGCAGCCTGTGCCACAATTCAAATTACTTTGGGGTCATAGCGATAAATGCTTATAATGTCATATGCTGGCAACAGTAAATAGAAACAACAGCAACAATAGCAACAGAATGCATGTGATATAAACCTTGCCATGCGGGCTTCCGCTCCAAGGAGGCGACGGAACTGCTGCAAACGCGACCTCCGTCCTGCAGCTACAAAGTATCCCAATTTGCATCCTAATGAATGGTGTGAAGCTGTTTGAGCTTGTGCTCCCATGTATATGTGTCTCTGTGTGTCTGTGTGTGCGTGGCGAGGACAAATTCTCAACAAATTGCAGAGGGAAAAATTCAAATGGTTGAAGCTAAAATGGCATCACAAATTAGTTGCATTAATTGCATTCAGAACTTTGGGTGGTTTCTCTATCGTTAACAAGGAGCAAATAGCTGAGATGTTTTAGTGCAGCCAAAGTTGTTCAATGACCGACGAGTGTATACCCTAGGCAATAAGTATATAATAAATAGTAGAGAATTAGCTCTAAAATATTTCTGTTAAATTGTAAATTAAACATCAAGTTCAAGAAACTCTGCCAAAATTCTTTACACTCTACAGGGTATATTAAGTCTATCATTTAGTTTTCGAAATGAGTTGCATTTACTGAGAGTTGACCACATCTAGTAGCTGACTAGTTAGCACGCTTGGTCTGAGGTTTTACTTTTAGCAGAGACTGTAGAGAGTCAGACGAGCTAATTGAATTCGGCTGGGAAGGACAACAAATATGTATGTATAAATAGTAGCTACACATGTATATATGTATATCTCTGTCCACTTACAATCAATTCATCTAGGTGCAACCAATGGCTTTGGCGAAGGACAATGCCTTACAGCCTGCTGCTTGCCTGTCAAAACTTGGCCTTATAGAGCTACTTGTTCATCAAGTCGGCTGCTCACTGCTCACTCATTCACTTTGGCCTCCATGCTGCACTTTCCGATGCATTCAGTTGAACACATTGCATTTGCATTTTACTCGAAACGCATTCAGGCGTTGCGTAAGGCAACTTTTAACCAAAGTCAAGGCATCGTATCGGCCTAACCAAAGTGGTCTAGCAGCCGGCGCAGAACGTAGCATTCAGAGTTTGATTTTAATGGGAGTTGGCTTTTATTGTGAAAGTCAATTGTTTGTGTTTGTTTGCAAAGTACTGTGCATAAATATTTCACAATATTCTGCCTAATTTAAATGAAAAGCGACGGACGTAAGCAGGGCGGAGATGGAATAACAAGTAAAAATACGTACATATATTTTTGATAGATGAACTAATATTTTCTATTTAAAAACAAAAAAAAATAAGTAAATAAATCAAATAAAACATATTTACAAAAAAATCTTAATTGTTAAATGAATACATTCGACGGCGGGGTTCGAACCATGGCCTTCGCGCATGCGAGGTGTCGGGAGTTTCAGAACGATGCTATTCTAACCAAATTTAAAATGCGCAACTAATACAGCTGCTAACAGTCAATGACCAAACCATACGAAGGAAACATGAGAAACTTATTGAGCTTTGAGCTTGACGTAGTAAATGAGAAGCTCAATTTTAGTAGTGTTTAGAAGTAATAGAAATAATTAATTAATTTAAGTGTAAAATCATAAATATAACACAATATCAAACTGTTTCGTTGTTAATATCTATATGGTAATGATTATCAAATTTTCATGCCATTATGTAACACTCTGCGTCACACTCAAAATTATTATCAAATTCATACTTAATATTATCAAAAGTTGATAGCGATACTACATTCATAATATATAATATATAATATTCTTTTACTTTGCACTTTATTACGACATAGTAATTCATATGAGCCTAAGTTCATATTTAGTGTTTGACAAACAGCGAACAACATCCTCGATAGTATAGTGGTTAGTATCCCCGCCTGTCACGCGGGAGACCGGGGTTCAATTCCCCGTCGGGGAGATGTTCAAATATCTTTTTACATATTTTTAATGCTTTTTTCTTTGTAAATACATCAATAATAAACAAAATTCCAAAACCTAATTTTAAAACAAACAAGTTATTGTCTGCCTTATTATAAAATAGATAGTAAGAATTTAGACTTCAACTTACTGTAATGTTATACTCAACCTTATATATAGCTTTTGTCAGTGAGCAGCTAACATCCTCGATAGTATAGTGGTTAGTATCCCCGCCTGTCACGCGGGAGACCGGGGTTCAATTCCCCGTCGGGGAGATGTGAAAATTTTTTTTTTTAATTTATTGTAGCTTATAAGTAAAGTATTTACATACTTTTTCACACTTATCTGTAAATATCTACATATGTGAGAATATTGTGCTTCTTTTTAAATATTCCGAGCTTTTTTACGATATATTGAAAATACAAAGTTACGTTTCTCCTTTTGAGTTTGCAAAATCAAACGTCTAGATGAATTTGTTTACTTATTGGACAGGAACAAAATTATTTAAAATAATATAAAAAAATCGTTTGAAAGATCTCCCCGACGGGGAATTGAACCCCGGTCTCCCGCGTGACAGGCGGGGATACTAACCACTATACTATCGAGGATGTTGAGGTGGGTTTGCCAAATGTATTATTTCTGATTCATTATAATCATAGATAATAAAAGTAGTAGTAGTAGTAGTAGTAGAGTAATAGATCGATGCATTCGTGTTCATCACAAGCAAATAAAAACATATACATTCGTCGATTCGCTGGTTAAGCCAATTAACCTGTATTCACAATACCTTCAGATTTATTTTTAACACATTGCAGTTTTATATTGAAGCAAGTCAAATTTTGTGATGCATTTTCATCTCTAATAAAGATAATTAGGGTGGGTATGTTAAAAGTAACACAATTCTAATAAGGTCATTCACAAAAATTAAATTTGGCGGTGAACTCGCAAAATCCTCGATAGTATAGTGGTTAGTATCCCCGCCTGTCACGCGGGAGACCGGGGTTCAATTCCCCGTCGGGGAGGATAGAGAGTTTTTTTTTTTTTTAAATTTATGTATTTTTGTTACATTGTAGTGCAACGTCTAATTTATTTCATTATTTTTCATTTTATTTAGTTGTTATTATTAAAAAGCTTAGGTAACTAACCTTTGCGAAGTCAAAACTTTTTGCTTGCTTTCAATATTAAATTAGCGCAAGAAGTAAGAATTGCAGCAACAACAAACGAGAGTTTCGTAGAATTTATAAGTTTCATACCACGAACTACACAAGTTGAATATATTCTTGGCGGCTCACTCGCCTTAACAATCTTGATGCACGCATCGCAGGCGATCTAAAGCGAAAATCGCAAATAGTCAGCGATGCAAGGGAATCAAGAAGTTATGGCAAGTTAGTTAGTGTGCATGCTAATTAGTTGACACAAGTCAATTTAAACTACACAGCAGTAGTAAGAGTAGGCATGCCTGCACATGAAAGAAAAGTTTTGGCCAAAGCTAATAATACACTTACTTTAAAGATGATGCAAGGAACTGCAAATATAGCTGAAAAGAAAAATCGGATGATATTTGATGAAATCCCAATTCACATGTTGATGAGCAATAAATAGTCCAAGCATACATACATATGTTTCAAATAATGCTCTTTGCTTACAAATAGATTGTTTGCCATGTGGCCTGGCTCGCATTTTGGCCATCAATTAGTTGGTTAAAAGTTTCGCTGCTCTTGGCAACCCTTTCAATGCGGTTTCATTAGTGGCCAACTGAAATGGATCGCGAACTGTGTAGTTGGTATTTTTATTTTTTTATTCAATCTTCGTTGTTAGCGGTTTTCTTTTAGCACTGCACTGGAAAAACTTGGCCGGTGCCAATTTTCTGTAGAAAAACTTTTCCGTCGCATTCTTCCTTTTGTTGCGTATAAATTGCTGTCAATTAGTTTAATTGTTTTTCTTGGTGTTTTTTGTTGCTTCTCCTTATGTTCTCTTCTCGATTTTCGCTATTTTTCTGCTCTATTTGCTTGATTTCTTTTGATGACTATTATTGATAAGTTGTGCAATTGTTTTGCAACTGTTGTTAATTGCAATCAGCCCTAGACCAATAAATGCCGACAGACCATGAGTTCTCAATCATCATTCATTCTTAGTGTAACGATTGCAAAGATGTAATCAAAAATATTTATATTGAAGAACAGAATTGATTTTATTTGCAAGTAAATATTTGTATAAAATGCTTTAAAATTGCGAGTAAGTCGAATGTGAATTTGTTGCTCGAAACTCATGTGGAAATGCCATTTGAAAGCATTGTAGCAGCAATTATTTGTATTAATATTGATGATGTGCTCGCCACGGAGGCGTCTTCTGGAAGCTGTGCTCCGCAATACATCTTTGTCAACTCTGGCAAGTAGGAAAAAATAAACAACTAAAGCAAGTACTAATGATGCTACCACAAAGCTCTCCGCTAGACGTAGAGGTAGAAGCAGATATAATGTTATCAAGACTGAGAAGATAAATTAACTATTAATTTATAGAAATATATTCTTTAAAATATATATATATTTTTTTGTTTAATTAAAAAAAAATATATATATATATATTAATAAAAATATATATATAATAATTTCATGACATTTATAAATACCACAAATTGTTATAAAGTCATAAATAAATAGAATAAAAAACATATTTTCGACTGTGAAATACTCTCGAGATAAATCGAGATAAATCCCTAGCTTAAAATTTGGTCCACGCTTTTGATGGGCTAAAGAGCCAGAGCAACGAACAGGACGTAAGCTCAAGTACTTAGTGACACACAATAATAGCATAAATCATAATTAAATCCCAGCCAAAAAGATTTAAAGAATTTATGTGCTACCTTGAGATTTATTTTTTGTTTTCCTCCCAGAGATATATAGATATATACATAGATTATGCAACATTTTGTCCTTAGGCTAGCCATCCTAATGCTAATTAGAAAAGTTCTGTAAGTCGCGCTTAGCTCAACTCTGACCAAGTTGATTGATGGAAAATATGAATAAGTTAACAAAATAGAAGGCAAGAAAATATGGAGTAGAGAGCTGCAACAATTTTAAATTGCCTTGAGTTGAGCTACTTTAATTGGATTGAAAATGTGCCTTGACTAACTCCCGTGCATATAGAGTTTCCCATTTGCAAGTCGGATGCGAACACAATCTTTTGGTTGTTTTACTAGTTTTCAGCAAACTATCCACTTAACATTTTCACTGGCTGCAATTTCCATTGTGCAATTGGGATATGTGTGGGAATACATGTTGTGTCTGTGTGTGTGTGTGTGAACTTTGTCCTGCCCTGCAGTCATTTTCTTATTCCAACTGCCCTCTGTCTGTATCTCTGTTTCCCTCTCTCTTGCTCTCTCATATTAACATAATATAACCCTCAACGAGGGCCTCGAGCTAGAGCGCAATAAAAGTAAATACAATGAAACTAAACACTGTCCACGTCGCATCGTCCGTCCGTCCACGATAACTGTATAACTGCGCGAAATTCCACAGCTTGTGTGTTCATAAAAGGGGCATAAACGTTTTTATGGCTTGTGGCCCTACGTTTATTTGAGTATGCATGCATTTATATTATATACATACATGCATATATATACATATACTTACATATACATACACTTAGTAAAAGAAATGTTTATCTGAATTAGAGCAGTGGGAAATGTTCAGAAATAATTGTACATTAGAAAAGCTTAAAAATATTAAAAAAAAAACATTTTTAATTCCACAAAAATATTTCAAGTGATTCAAAGATACACATATTTTATTTAAATTCCTTATCAAGTACTCGAAATTTCAAAATATTGATTCCATGTCGTACCTATATAATATATACATTTATTTAATTATAAAAACAATAAAAATATATAGTTCCAGGGTATTTTTTAGTCAATCTGTCTGCATTTTGGCCTGCTTGGAGCTGCATTTTTATAGATATAGCAAAGACAACTGCACTCTTGGGAGTTCCTATATGCAATTCTTGTATTTCGCTTAGAGGAGCAGAACTTAACTTAAGACTTTTATCTAACTGTAAACTTTGCCTAAACGATAACGCACGACAGTTCCATCAAATGCAGAACAAAGCCGCAAAAACTTAAATGCAAACTTTTGCATATGGAAGCGACTCTGTGATTATGTCAATATAACTAAAGTTGCTTAAAATGTTAGCTATATATGTATAGATAAAATGTAATATGTTATGTATATATATATATATATATATATATATATATATATATATACATATGTATATTTAAATAGTGGAAAAGAATTTGATATATGCTTAAAATAGAGTTTTAAGAATCATAAAATAAATAAAATGAAGTAAGTAAAATTTGCAGCTTATGTAATAGTTTAATTAGTTTAAATACTCGCTGTGTTTGATAAATTCTTTTAAATGTAATGCACTTAATAACCAAATTGTTCTTCTTCTTTTCCTGAATTTTTAAACTATTTCGCGAATGTTTTCACAGCAATGTAAGTTGAACTTAGATATAAATTTATCCGGTTGCAAATGCATTATTCCTTATCAGTGCTCGAGTTAAATGTTTATGTTCGGCCAACAAATTGCTTTAAATTTGTTGGTCAAGTGCATTTAGTCGAGCCGAACAACTAAAATAAACCCGCTGCTGCTGCTGCTGCTGCTCCTCCTCCTCCTCCTGTTGCTCCTCCTGCTGCTCCTGCTAAAAGCGGGCGAAACTTTACAACTAAAACTTTGGCGTTTTATTTAGTTTGTGGTTGGCTGGCAAGTGTTGCAACCGGCTATCGAATTTATGTGCAACACTGGCAACACTTGCCACACTTGTTACACACACACACACACAAACACACACATGAGACATGTGGAACGTGTGCGCGGAGTTGAAGACAAATCGTTTGCTTTTACAGTGCCAGATCCCATGGTGCACAATCAAGACCTTTCACATAATTTATTGATCCTTTTGTGTCCAGGCAGGTGAATGCACTTCAATTCAATCAACGGCACGTGTTTGTGTTTACTATGCAATCAGAGAGACAGAAAAAAAAATCCAAAGAATTCGATAATTAGAACCGTTTGTAACTGACAATTTATAAAAAAAACACACAATTTTTATATGAAACTAAAAATTTAACTGAAACTTAGTAATGATAAGAATAAAAGAATTTAATATTTGTTAAGAATTTTGTAGAGCTGAAATTGAAAACAGATCTATATAGCTTGATATACAAATTATTTATATTTATTCATTCAAATATTTTCTATTATTCATTCAACATATCTGATACCTTCAACGTATCTGATGTGAATAGATAATATTTATATATATCTATTAAATATTAAACGTCTCTGCTCAATTTGTATTCCATTTCTAGAAGCACTTAATATATCAATTATTTATTTATTTTATTGTTACCGAGAATTAATTCTAAATAACAATTTAGTTTAAAGCCAAAACAGACTTATTTTTCCGACTTTTCCTATTTACTTGTTTACATAGAGAAAACAAATAAAACACGCAAATTATTCATGTTGCAGGCATATATTAATGAGTAAAGCTCCATTCAATTAAGTTTCTAATAGTTTTCCATTTGCAATTTTCACTTCATTTTTCATTTGAGCTCTTTGCCAAACTGATGCATTCAGTTCGCTGACTGCGTTCACTATCCGCGCCGCGCCGCGTCGCGCAGCTCATCTTAGCCACATTTGTTCACGTGGCTGGCAGAGCTCTAAATCTTTAAAACCTATTACATGGAATGCATTAGGCTGCATAAATATCTGCTGACTGTAACATAATTCAGAGCCTGGCAAAAGACATTACTGGCACACACGAGAGCAGACAGAGGGAGAGAGAGGGAGAGAGAGAGGGAGACAGATTCATTCGAGTCCTTGGGAAGTATGGCTGATTTTGTGCTGCTATCTTTTTGCTGGCAGAATCTTCGACACTTGGTGCTTTGTTGCGAAATGCGCTTGGCTTTCAGTTTAGGCCCTAAATTCACACACGCACACACATATATACATACATATGCACACACACATAGAAAATGTGGCTGGCTTCTTGGCACAGCTCAAAGTTTACATAGCGACTGCAACTGATGCGTGTGTGTGTGTGTGTTAGTGTGCGTGTGTGGGCAAGTAATGTAAATTCCGGCTTTAAACTTTACAGTGAGAAACGAAAGTTTGTCGATTGTCAGAATTGAAAATATATTTTTATTTATCTAATATATTTAAACATATATGTTTTCAGAAACTTAACAATAATCGCGACCTATAACAATCAGAAGAACTAATATACATATATATTTCTCTAAATTGTTCTTGGCTTTTACACTTTATTCACATTGAGCTGCAGTCAAATTAAATAATTAACTAGATGAATGCCTCTTAATCCAGGACACCGACATCAACATCTGTGCAGATCGGATCGCCGCTCACTTTGGCCGCTTTGGAGGCATTAGGGATGCTCGTCAAAACGTTACCGGAGGCCTCCACGGGGAGGAAGTGAGTCGACTTGAGACGCCTGAACAATAAGGATCGCGCTGGGTATACCCTGTAGAAGCAGTCAGCAGCTGTGCCCTATGAGGTACGCCTCCATGGCCTCCATGCGATGTTATTGCGTTATATTACATTAGTTATTGGTTCATTTAGTTTAAATCATACATCAGCTTTTCAGCATTGTTTGGCTCCTCGCAATCAAATGAAGCCATCATGAGCTCTGGAAGAACAAGAAATAATTCTGTTTTAAATATACGCATATATATATGTATAATATAAATATTAATTATTGTTTAAATCGCATTAAAAATTATAAGGTTAATTTCAGGTAATTCATTATTAATATTATCATAGATTATGAATAATTATTGTTAAAATAGAATAGCTAAAAATATAAAAAATAATATATTAAAAATATAATAAATATTTGATTTGCATTAAATATTGTAATGAAATAAACTTCAGGTTTATTTTAGGCAATTAATTATTATTATTATTATGGTAAATTATATTATATATTATAATATTATATTATATTATATTATATTATATTATATTATATTATATTATATTATATTATATTATATTATTTTTTTTTTTTTATCAATAAATGCAGAATGTGTGAAAATAATAATAAATTCAGAAGGAATTCAGTTTCGCTTTTGCCTCGATTCGGGCTCATGAAACGAATCACAAGATAAATGAAAGTGACTTGCAGGTATTTTAGCCCTCTCACGGAATGTGTCGAGGCAGCTGTTGAGGCATGGAATAGCCCAACTTTCAAATATATCTAGCTATGCTACAATGTTTTTAATTAAACATTTTCAATAGGCTATTCTATACAGAGCTACAGACATATCTATATACATATATAATATCTCTAGCTCACTATATGACGTATCTATAAATCTGCATAACTTGGGTTACTCTTTGTCAATGCAGAATGTGTAAAAGTGCTATATAATAATAAAAATATACTTTATTGTTTATTAAAGTTTGGTTCAAGCCCAATCTTTCAGCTAAATCTATATTTCTTTCCATAAAAAACCCTGTAAGACTCTTAGCTAGTTAGCTCGCAGTCTTTCTCGACAAGTGCATTGCAGGGTATACAAAGTAATTTCATATACACTTCAGAGCTTGTCTAATCGTCCCAAATAGATGCATTTAGTGTTAGTAAACGGCCAACAAGCGCCGCTTGACCCGAGCTGACTGTGGGACGGCCCATGCCTTGTTGACTTGCGGTCAAGTGTTTTAGAGCAGTGGCCAAAGAAACCGGGCTAGTAACATTTTAATAGAAAAACAAAAGAACGGCAAAAAACATGGTTTAATAAAGTTACAACAAACTGGCAACGGGCCAAAAAATATATATATATATATATAAAACAAACGATGAAAGATTGAAAGATATGTGCCTCGAGTGCGTTGTGTGTGTGTGTGAGTGTGTGCGTGTGCGTGTGTGTGTGTGCCGAGTGTTATGCGGCAAAATGTGGCAGCCATGTCCAATTCACACCATGAGACCATTAAAATTCTAGAATGATGCAAAGCGCCTGCTTGTTGGTCAGCGTTGGTCAACAGATGTGTTCTTGACTTGCCACAGAATGCCAGAGCCGACCGCCCGACCGCCCGACCGCCCACCTCTCTCTTCACTCCCTTGACCCCTTCCGCCTTTGGCCACCATGACTCTATACGATTTGAGCCCGCATTTTTAGTATGCTACAGCACAATACTTGCTGCGAACAATACAAAAAAAAAAAAAAAAAAGAAGAAAGAGATGGCAAGTGAGTGCGAGAGCGAGAGAATAAGAGGGCTGCCCTTGTTTGTGAAAGGATTAAAGCGTTGGTTATGCTATCTACTACTTTTTCCTTGTTCGGTTTTAATAGAGTCGTGTGGGTAAATATTTGTGCACCTCCTTCGTGCGTTGAGGATTTTGTGAAGCGTTTTGTATTGTAGCAGCTCTGGTTTTTTGCACACACACACATACACATACACATTCCCTATGTATGCGTGTGTGTGCTATTCACGAATATTTTGAGTGCTGGGCCTAACAAGCGGCTCTCCGAATGGTCAACAGCAAGTCGAACAACAAAAAGTAACACAATTTTTCTGTTCAGGTTTTTTTGTTTTTTTTGCTGTTTTTGTGTTGCCTTTTTTTGGCACTTGCTTCTCTTAGCTGGTCGTAGGAAAGACCACAGCCTAATTGCACTATGGATTCAAATGAAACCACTTTTGATTAAGAATTGTCCCAATAAATTTGGCTACTGATTGGCTAGCCAATGATTGCAAAGCTGATTTTGTCGGATCTGTTGAATTTGAAATACATAAAGCTGCATAACTAATAAAATGTGTTAATTTGTTGATTGTTTATACAATGAGTAAAGAATGCCATTGCTTTGCCGGCAGCTGGCTTTCATTTATTTGGCATATATTCAATTAAGCTTAGGTATTTTAATACCTATGTCTGATTGCACTTAGATGGCATTACATGTGCCAGGCTTAATTTATCAGATTCTAGCCAAAGCTTATCATAAATGACAGATTAATGAGTGAGCTCATGGACATCACATACATACATATGTATATGTGTGTATGTACAGCAGCGTTGCTCACTTGATTTTCTGTAATAATATATCTATTTAATGAATACTTCAAATTGAATAAAATTAATTTTCTTACATAACAAAGTAATTTTCTTACATAACAAAGTATCTCACTTATGATGAAGAAAACTATGCGATATCTACATTTTCATTTAATATGATTTTTAGTATTTTTAAAGAAAAAAAATGTCTTCTCAACAGTGTCTGAAATTGTAAAAAGGCAAATTTCATCACGCTGAATGGCTCAAGTAATAGAGGATATAATTATTGCAATATTTCACATTTAGTATATTCAGCCTTACCTCCCCATTAATATCAAGTATACGACTTGGTAAACTTCGAAATAGAAATATATGTATATAGTTATATATAATATATATATACATATACACATACATATACATACATACATACACATACCCTTACATATACATATATATTCGGATATACATATTCATATGCACCCTTACATATAATTACGTACATTCATGCATACATACATGTATATATTGACATGCATCGTATGTATGTATGTATATAATATGTATTGCATATACACATGCATAAACACCTACATATAACACCATTTATACCTCGCTCTATGCTAGGCTGTCTAATGACATAACCCACACACACACTCAGACACACACACAAACACCTTTTCCTCCATGGAACTGTATAAATTAGTTGAATTTAACTTGAATCTAGTTTTCTGCTCAGTTCAGTTCTCCTTTTGCGGTGACTGAGCAGGCAATTTGCTGTTGCTGTTGTTGTTGTTGTTGTCTGGTCTGTGGCTTTTGTATGCTGCATGAATAATGTCTTTCATATTTGGCCAACAATTGATTGGGATGATTGTAATGAAAGTTCAGTGTGCCTGACCTCACCGAGCGAGTGTTAAATGGCTTCTGGCATGACATTTTATGTGTGTGCATAAAATTGTCATACAAATTGCCATTAAATTTTGAGCATTTAACAAGGCCAACACCGACACACACACAAACACACACACACATATGTTTATATTCTTGTTGAGCATTTCATAAGTGCAGTTACAATACTTGAATATTTCAATTTAAAATTCCTTGGCGCTGTTAAGGCAAATACACATTATTCATTTCTCTCGCTCGGCAAACGTTCTGCTGATTCATTTTGCTCAACTTTGGTATTTGCTAAATTCATTTAGTTTTCACAGACCTTCAGCTCGCATGGGCTGTCCTGCTGTCCCTGGATAACCTTAAGGCAGCCAAAGGCCGCTTGACATTGAGCAATGTAGGTGTGTTTCTGTATGTGTGCCTGCAAGTGTGTGTGTGTGTGTGTGTGTGTCAGCAGGATATGTGCCGGCACGTCCGACGTTAACGCCCTTCAGACTGACAGTTGTTACAGCCAGCATGCCGTGGATCTGGTCTTGCTTTCATGTGGCAGCTGAAGAATTTCCCCTTTTTTTGGGCCTAACTCAAGCCAAACTATAAACTGCTATACAATCTTGCTCGCATATCCTTAAATTCTGGCAGAAATACATATACATTTATATTTCGTTTTTTTGAGGACAGTAATTAAATTTTGGCCGGCACAGATAAAGTTTTCGTTGAAGGCAATTTATAGTAAAACAAAAACCCATTGTGTTCGGTGCAATTTCTTATCAGAACATTGGATTTGGATTCTTATTTATGGCCTTAAATGCTTAAGAAAATCCAATGAAAATATTCATTACAAAAAGGCTTACATTTGCACATGCTAAAAATATTGTTATACTTTTTCTATAATTTGTCCAATTCGAAAAAGTTTTCAATTTCATTTGATTTTTATGCATTTTCTATAGCTTCAATTGAATTTACTGTTGCTTGGCAGCAATTATAAATAAACAGCAAAAGCTGTATATAATTCTTCACTCAGCTGCTGTTTGGGATATCTGCATGTGTGTGTGTGTGAGCTTTGTGGAATAAAAGTGGCAAAAACTACAGGTAAGCCGCTTAAATCACAGTCAAAGCTGGAAAAAGTTGAAGAAGCACCACTGTAAATAATGCAATATGAAATGAAAACTGGGAATAAAGTTTCGTTTTTCTTTTTATAAGCAATATTGTTGGTTTTTCATATTGAATCATATTCAAATAGTAATGCATATTATTTTATGGTAAGTCTGGAAAATTCTGCCTCTGCTCAAATGAATTTCTGAAGCATTTCTGATTAAAATTAAACTCACGCAAAAGCAACTTCGCAAGGCTTATGTGCAATTAGTTTAATGCAGTTTTTGACAATAAATCGTTTTCTATTCACTTGAGTTAGTGGCTTATTGCATAGAAGAAGACATACAAAAATCTTGAAAAAAAAAAAATAAATAAATAAAGAAGCAAAAAGATGTTAATAAAGCATCGTAAAATGCCTGCAGCTTCGCGGCTTTTAGGCAGCCTGCACCTGGCCGGCTAGCTGCAGCCACTTTGGTCTTGTCAATAATGCCAAGGAAAAGCCTTGAAGCTAAAGTGCATTTTCCAAATTCCAGAGCTGCGAAAATTACTTACTTAGATAACAACGAAAATGACTTGACTGCAAAAATATTTATTTATAGCGAGCAGCAGCAGCAGCAGCTGCAGCAGGAGTATTTTGAAGGAAAAAGTGTGCTCCAAACGTGACAGCAAAGTTTTCAAGACGCCCTTTGCATTTCACGTTGCTGACGTTGACTTCAAGTATTTGGCGTAACTTTACAGTTAGAGGACACTTTTGGATTTTGTGGCTCGAACGCAGCCGATTTAGAAGTTCCCCTGTTAGCTGGACCATGACAAAACCCAACTAGCGCAAAATAAATGACTTGGCGAGAGACAAAAACAGCTTGCTGGCGTCAAGACAAAGGATGGATTTCAAAGATAATTTCTTCTATCAGAAGATGGTATGTGTATATATGTATATAATATTTATACGAGCTGGGCTTACCAGTTAGTTTATTTTGCTCGCCAAACCTTTAGTTTAGAGGCGAATGAGAGGATGACGCTACGCTATAATTACGCAGATGAAACCTGGACGGGAAACTGCACGAAATTACAAAAGAAAATTTTTTTCTTTTGGGGCAAACTAGGCAGAAACAGTGGCAGGGTATAAAAATTTCGTAAATACCATTTGTATCTACTATATGCCTAATTAAAAACTCGTATTTTATTGTTTTCCAATTTTCATTTTTACATGACTTTCTATATTTTGCTGATAAATAATATACATGTATTGTACGAGGTTTTATTTTGTTCTTTACTTTTTTTCCTATCATCGCAGTCTCGCTAAATATCGACAGTTTTATCTTATCATCGATATGAATAAGTATCGATAATCTCTTCTTGCTCTACTACAATAAATTTGAAGTAGATTCGTCTAGCCTATACTTGGTAGATCTTAAATAATAAAAATACAACACATATTCTCATATCGGATATTTCAATTCAATCCTTCACACACTTCTTTTTCAACAAACGAAATCAGCATTTATTTATTTTTAATTTCCTTCCACCTCAAATGGGGGCATTTGCTTGAAAGAAGCCTTGCCATAATAGCTTATGAATACCTTAGTGCTTCACTCATACTGCTTCTTATTATCATTTCAGGCACATTGCTCGACTGTTTTGGTAAAGTTTTACTGAAAGAAGTTTGTAAATTGCATTCACCTCACATTAAGCTGCACATCAGGCGTTTTTTAATAAACTTTTGGGCGACATGTTAAGTCTCAGTTGCAGCTGAGGCGAAGCCTCAATTTGAAGAAAATGAGAGAGAGAGAGAGAGAGAGAGAGAGAGAGTGCGAAAAAATCACAAGAAAAATCCAAACTGAGCCATAACTTTTCATTCTTTTGCTTGACGTTGGCAGGATGCGTTTTTGCAACGAAGACAATTTTTTTTTGTTTTCGCTTTTTTTTTTCTTTTTTTTTGTGAACGACTTTGTTGTTTGTCGCCTGTGGCAAAAGCCTTCAAAGTATCTTACGCTTCCTGGGTTTATAATGAGTTCGGTCTATATGAACCTTTCATTTCAGCACTATGGGTCCATTTCTTCTTTTCTTTTCTCTCTCACTTTTGATGTCGTCTTGCAACGACCTGTTTGTGTTTGTGTGTGTGTGTGAGTGGGTGTCTGTGTGTGTGTGTGTGCACAAGCCGTGAAAAATATCTTAACGTGCTGGGCATGCTGACAGCTCAAAGAAGGATTTAAAAACTTTTTTTTCCTTGTGCCTCAGTTGCAGTGCACGTGGTGTCACTGCAGTTGTTGTTGTTGTTGTTGTTGTTGCTGTTGTTGTTGTCACTTATTCGCATGTCCAGCTGCATGAGCTCAAAGGACCTGAAAGGCATTTCAAGTGTTTACGTATTTGTGCACGGAGCTTAAAGCTCAAGCAAGGACATTAATTGATATCTTTAGCGTGTACTCATTTATTAATTTCCCGTTGCAGCATTTAAATTATATATATATATTTTTTATCAAGCACATAAATTCATAAGCTGCTTAGCAAAGAAAATCTTTTAGAATTTTCCATGAAAATTTGTTTACAGCTTAACGAGGCGAAAATGAATTGTTGCTAAAAAATGAAGGCAAAGAAATGTGCGAGGCAAGCGCTGCGCGTTAAGAGAGCTAAAAGAAGCTATGAATAACGAAACCCTTTTGTGGTCATAAAGTTTATTTCTGGCATTTTATTGCGGCTATTCATACAAATTAATTAGCAACAAATTGCTGTGCCACTGGTCCTGAGGGATAGCGCATTATTGCCTTGGATTTCCAAATGGTTTTGCCACAACTCTGCGCCAGCTTAAAGAGCTTGAAAATGCGTTTCGCCCCTTGTCAGGCATTAATTATAATAGTTTTTTGCCACTTGCACTAAGTAGCCTGAAAGAAATGAGTTTACGAATGCAAGTGCACTTAGAGATGTGTTAGATTGAGAATTTTAATGCGTCGTGACACGAGTTGAAGGAAGTCCAATAGAATAGAATCTCTAATTGGAAATGTGTATCATATAACTGCATGCGCTTCCAATTAGAGCAACGTCTCTGTTTGGCAATCAAATAGCATAGAATTTCTAATTGGAAATGTGTAATATGTAATTTCATGCAATTCCAATTAGAACTACTATTCTGTATGGCAAAGCTAATATGAAGTGACCGGATATTGTGAAATTAATAGCAGACAGAGTTTGCCACCTGCTGCAGTTGTATTAGTGAGACTGTCAGCTTTCATATTGTTGTTCTAAAAATATCTGAGCTGGTTTGTGTCTTCGCTACACGTAGCGTATTTCTGTGTCACACCCGCTCTGAAAGAGAGAAGGAGATAAACATAGCTGTTGCTCACTCACTATCACTCAATTATGGATGTTCCTGTTGCTGAGTGCGAGCGAGATGACTATTAGACGATTAAAAAATATAATTCGGCAAAAGCCAATTATGAAATTATTATTGCAAAAATATTGAGTTCATATTAAAAGTGAACAGATATATTAATTTAATATGTATGTAAATGTTAAATAATCATACCTTGCCTCAATATAATGAAATACCAAAATGCTTATAAAAGTACTTAAGTTTCTACTGATTACAAATTAAAATTCTACTTATTATAATTACATAAACGATTATTCAAGTCGTACGCGTAATTTCATATAATTTCCTATTTATCACGTGCGAGCTGTGGGTCGTTCTCTCTCGTTTACATTTTAATTGCCCCGCTTGTGGAATTACGCGCAATGTGCACTGGGCCAGCTGCAGTGCATTTAGTTTTACATTTAAAAATGTAAGTAGCACACACACATACACTTGCCCACACACACACACAGATGTACTCTGTTACTCACTCACTCTCCACACACATATGCTCATTCATGGAGGCACTTTTCCGGGCCACTTGAAGTCATTGCCAGTTGGCCGAGGTGCACTTAAAGTTTCCACCAAGCAAACAAAAACCAACTAAAATGCCGACTCGAGCCCGTGGAAAATGTGAAAAATGCGATAAAGCACGTGGAAAGTGCAAAGAATAAAATGTGCAGAAATAAGTGAATGAAAAAAGGCGAGGGGAAAATGTTGCCTAGTGCTAGGTTTGATTTACAATATTACTTACCCGCTTCGCTAAGTTTCGTAGTTCGCTGCATATGGGTGCAGAAGTGCTCGTACTCGCCGCTAGATGGCGCCTGTGTCGATTTCATTGCCTGCATGTGCTTGGTAAAGGCGCCGACAATGGCCGCCATTCGATCGAAGGCAATCACATTGATGTGGCCATTCGGTAAGCTGAAAAAGAGGAAGAGCGAGCGAGTGAGAGAGTGAGAGAGAGACTATACTATGCAAAACTGTTAGCAGTAATGTATAAAATGCGAGAGGGAGAGATGTGTGGGGCATATGCATATGTATAATGTGTGCCGTGGCCGATAAAATATTCCAAAGCTGCAATTTAATGCATATTTCACTCGTCTATGCAAAGTGCTATTAAAATCAGCGACTGCTCGGTAATTGCGGGCTTGATTAGCGTTTCCATCAGCCGATTTATGTGCACACATCAATTGCTCTCAAATGCTGCTCTGTGAATAGTTGAACAGACGATTCGAGATACGAGCTTAAGCTTGGGGGCGGGCATATTAAAGTGAGGTATATAGTAGTGTAATATTTTGAGTCTTTAATTGGTAAGTCAGACAACTGCTTATGACATTGTTCAGAATTGGGAATCTGCAGTGATTTAGGAGACGCAAAGGCGCTTGAAAAGTGCTCGAATGAGGTTTTAAGGGAGTTCATACTCAAATATTTCGGAACCCGAATCATATTGCATTGAGCTACAAAATTATCGAAGTCTATAGATATTGATTCAGGAATATATTAAGTTTTCATAATCTGCCTAAATAGCTGTCATATAGCATCGTTTTTTTCCTGTTTATAAATATTATTTTCTTATTTATAGACTCTGCCAGGTCCACCCCACCACTTATATTATATTTTTAGCTACATTAATTTAGCATTTTAAATGCCTTGTCTCACACATGGCGACGCATGACAATGTATTTTGCGTTAATTTTTAATGCTTGGATAATAATGAATAATTAAAGTGCACAGAGGATAGGCGTATACTTGATATGTCTGTACATAAACATGATTTCAGCCGTGTCATTTGCACTTGCAAATGTTTCAAATAATTATTGTTTATTTTGCGTGAGTCTGTGGTTAATTAAATAAAACAGAGACACGGCCGTTGCACACGGCATCCATCAAAATTCGTGCATACAACGTGTCGTATGCGCAATGCTAATCATGTAAAGAGAATTTATTTATTTATTGTCATATTCCTCATAGAATTTTGCAATAAAACGTGACAGGTAAAGTGAATGGGTTGAAAAAGAAATAAATAAAAATGAAAATAAATGCGGGATCAGAAACTCACCATTGCAAACAGTTTTCCCGTTCGGCCAGCGCCAATTTAACAATATCCGCAAACACTGGAATAACAACCCAATCATTGGGCTTGCCACAAATAGTTGGGGCTGCTGCTGTTGTTGTTGTTGCTGTTGTAGTTATTGGTGTGGCTGTGGCTGCCTCTACATTGCTGCTGCTGCTGCTGCTGCTGCCAGCCGTGGGCACCTCTAGCGATGCCTTCTCCAATGACGCTGGCATTGCATTGAAACCGGAAATGCCTGTTATGCCAACTGGCTGCCCACTGGCACTTGTCGATGGCTGCTCAACCAAATCTTCCAGAGCACCAGATAATGTGGAGATGGAGGGGTTTATTGTTGTTGTTGTTTTTGCTGTTGCTGTTGGTGGTGCTATTGGTGGCGGTGCTGCTGCTACTTCCACGACTGCCGATGATGTTGTTGATGAGTTTTTCGCTATCGATGATGATGATGTTGATGATGCGGCCCTAGGCTGCTTATCAGTCTTTAGACTTTGCTGCTGCTCATTTAGAACGATTGCCTGCTTCTGCCATAAATGCCCGTGTCCTTCGGCATGCCGTTGCATGCAATCCAATTGTTGACATGTCACTTGCAATTTGCTCCACTGTAATAAAATGGAAATACGTACATAAATGAACAGACTTTCTGCGCTCTCTCTCTCTCACACACTCTCCCTCTCCCTCTATATATGTGAACATGTGTGTGTGTGTGTGTGTGCGTTGTACTTCATCCGAATGGAAAATAGCTTTAATTCGTTTTATTTGCGTTATTCGTGCCTTGTTTCGGGGCGCTGTAAAAGTTTATGGTTTTGTTTTTGTGCGCCGCGTTTTATGTCTGTAATTTGCGCTTAAGCTTTCTATCGCATTTTATTGTGCGACATTTGGCTTTAGATAAGATTTTAATTTGGATATTCTTAAATGTGGCAATAATTACAACAAATCTAAACTTTGACTTTAGACACACACGCACACGCACGCACACACATAAATAAATCATTCCATTTATATTCTTTGTATTTTTGCAAGTCTTTAATATACGACTTAAAGTTTTGGAATAATTTGTATGCTCTATGCTGACATATTTATGGTTATCGCTATCCCGCAATCCTAGTCATAAACATTTCACTAGCCTGCAGAAAATATGTAAAAAAAAAATGAAAATAATGCCATACAATGCCACGCCGTTGCACAAGTTATTCCATAGGTCTCTGAATTTATGCAATCCGGTTTAATTTTTTTTTCTTTTTTTTTTTTATGCTTTCGACTATCCATTTTTTCGTGCGTCCTTTGTGCATTGTGCAATTTACTCTTTTCACGCAGACAAACCGAAGCAAGCAAAAAAGTATGTAAAAATAAGGGAAAGAGTGGAAGTTATATGAAAAGAATTCTCAACCTGAATTGTGTAATGAATACAATGAAAATGGCATTTAAAGTATCTAAAGCTGAGGCAAGTGAATTGCCCGAAATTATTATTATTATTTTTTGTTAAGGGGCCTCACAGTTACGGCGAATCCATTAACTAATTACAAAAAATTGTTATGAAAACTGGCTTCATTTAGCGAACGCCCGGCCGCAATTGAAGCATTTGCGGGCGACATGCCAAGTAAATAGGAAAATAAAATATTCAAAATAGCTAGAGAAATATGTAATTTTGGTAAAAATTGTGCCAAAGCAGCGTGGGCGAATGCTTGATGCGGTTACGTGGGCGTGGTCATAAATTTATTCTTTTCATATTTATTTGGCTGTTTGGCTTTTGGCCGGCCTAAGAAAAGCAAATGCAAATTAAAATTGTTTGATTAAAGTTTGTTATTGAAATCTTTACTTTTAGGGATACAATTTTCGGAAAGTCAAGGTGTGGCCTGAAAGGCTTTTATTTACTTTAAGTTGGGAAGTTGGTAAAAATATGGAGTAGTACGAAGAATGTGGAAAAATTATTTCGAATTTTAATGAGGGCTACTTTGACGGAGATAAATATGAAATATGAAATAAAATAATTTCTGAAAAATACACAAATTTCCAAATCCTTTTGAGCCCAGCTCTTATCAGAGCTACCTAAATATCTCCCATGTATAGAGACATAAATCTAAACTCGTCATTACTGCTTAGCTAATTCTACATTCAGCTAAACATCACGCAGTAGTAAAAAGTCCACATCACACTTACCGTTATTTTAAGTCTCGCTATGGCAGGCGATTCGAGTGACTCCAAGATGGCCGTGGCGCTGTTGTAATTGCCCACGAGCAGACAGTACTGGGCAACGCCGCTCCAGAGCTCAACCGTTCGGCTGCGGTCCTCAATTCCGGTGCACTGCAAATCAAGCTGTCAGATATTGTTTGTTTGCTTGGGATAGTTTGGGAAGCTCGGACTGGACTCGGACTGGACGATGGCAGGCAACTCGGCAGACCACGTGACTTCACTAAAACTTTAACGAGTCACTTACACGGCCAACTGACAAACTGTCGATGGCCAAGTTACGAGTGGCATAAATTATATGCCAGCCTCGTCCTGCTCAGCTATGCACACAGGGGCCCATCAGGGGACACGTACATATGTGTGTGTGTGAGTAGCTGTGCATATTTGACAGCGCATGGGACTTTAATTCAATCCGCAGGGTCGACGGTAGCTACCCGAAACACCCTCCCACATTACGAATATGTTAACTTGGGCGCGTGACAAGCAGCAGCGAGGCATGGCTGTAAGCTGTATACCTCACCTGCAGTATCTCGTTGCAGACAAACAGGCGCAGACGTGCCGACCAGTCCAGATACGTTTCCAGATTACAGGTCTTCTTCGGGTCCTGGACACCAGGCGGTCCGCACGATGAGATAGGTTGGTCCCATTTTTTCTGTGCATAAGCGATTTGCTGTGTTAATGAGGCTGGTTACGGAAGGTGTTATTGTGTGTGTGTGTGTATGTGTGTGTGGGATTATGCTAATGTAAGTATGAGCTAGGAGAGTGAAGAGTGTGAGCTAAGCTAGTTAGCTTTGGGAATTAAGAGTGCTTGGGGGTTTGAGAGCACTCTGATATGAGGTATAATCTTTTGTAATATTTAATATAATATCTGCATGAATGATTATATGACTAATTGACTGGGCCCACTGATGAATTGTTTGAGTGATTAGGATTTGTTGATTGATTGAGCTGACTAATTGATTACTAACTGATTGATGGACTGATTGGCTAATATATCATAGATATGTTAGTTGACTGATGTCCTACTTGGCTGACTGATTGACCGATAAGCCAGTTGTTTGATTGACCGATTGGCTGATTGATCATTTCAATGATCTAGTTAGCCGATTGATTGATTGAAATACAAAGCACTCGACTGATTGATTGACTGATAAATAATTTGATTGATGTATTGTCTGATAGATCAATTGGCTGATGTATTAGTTGGATTGAATAATAGACCAATTGAGAGATTGACTGATTGGGTGATGAATCAGTTTGACGCACCGATTGACTGATGTACTAGTTGGATGACTGATTGATCGACTGATAGATGAGTGGGCTGATGTACTAGCTACCAGACGATTGATTGATAGCCTACTTGGTTGATGTATAATTTATTGCTGGCCTCTTACCTGCTTATCCAACAGCACCATGCTGCTGCACTGCACAAACTCCTCTGGGCCAATGTGCTTGGCCAGCTTCTTTTCCAGTCGGCACAATATTTGTGCATATTGAGTGGCTGTGGGACAGTTGATTGGTGCAATGACCTGCCGTAAAGTAAAAATGTTGAGTTAAAATGAACTATATGTGTGTACTCGTATAGCAAGTCAAGTCAAGTCAAGCTCACCTTGTCAGTGTTGGTCTGGCAGGCACGCAGATCGGCCTCGTGCTGCTCTAAATCAGTCAAACGTTGAAGTAAGGCACTTAGTACTTGGGAGACTATGGCTTCTAAATGTGAATTGGAACATCTACAAGCAAACGTAGTGGATGTAATCCATTAGGAGGCTGCTCCACACTCGGATAAACAAATCCTGCTCACCTAGCAACGATATGTTTTACATGATTCATCATGCGCTCGTCACGATAATCGTATGGGAACTTCTGCGTCCACTCGGCCAGCAGGGCGACCAATGTCTCCAAACACTTGCCCTCGGCCACCGAGGCCAGCAGTTTGCCGAGCAGCTCGTGGGGCCGCATAAACAGACGTGACGACAATAAAAATGAGAACAGAAATTCCTGCAAAAGATAAACACAAGTACGAGATTAGTATTACTCAAATAGGGCGACCCACTGAGCCACCACTGATTCCACCCACAACAATCGAGCTGAGAGCGCAAAGTATTCCATTAGCTTCATCTGTTGGTTATCGCCCCGATTGTGTGCTGTCTGTGGCTCTGCTGTCTTTTCCTAGGGCTGTGCGTTCGCAATCTCCTTGCAATGAGCTAATTATTTTTTACTCTTGCTGCTAGTGACTCATTTCCTCTCCACATTCTTGTGGAACTTCTACCCCTACCCCTACCTCTTTAGGTCTCTCTTTCTATTTTTTTTTTGCTTCTCTTTTTCTCTCTGTCCTGCTCATCCTGGCAGTTTATTGAATTATTTCCTTATCTTTCTAGGACTACTTTACGGGTTTGAGCACTATCTGCTCTTTGTTTTCAGTTTCAGCTTCTGTCAAACAAATTAGATTTCAGCTGAACTTTAGGTTTGGGTGGCAGCCTTTGCTTTAAGGCAATGAAATAATATGAATTTTGAAATGGCAATCAAATTAAATATGAGAAGTCGGGGTAGTTTGCTTATATCATAGATTGTATGGGAGCCGCAAAAGCATTATTCATTAGAGTTAGGGTAAAAGTAATCACCCTTTAATAAAGCATTAAATCTTATTCACAGAATATCGATTTTTTTTTTTTTTTTTGTATTTTACTGTATTGTAAAAATACGCAGATTTCAAGCCAACAAACTCACAATTCCTCAGGTAATTTCTTAATAGATAATTTTAATTATTTACTATTTGAATAAAGTTGCATAAAAGCAAAGCTTATCAAGACAATGATAGAAGAAAAATAAATATTAATATATCAATTAAATAGTTAAAATAAAACAAAATATATAAAAATAAATAAATTATAATAACAATATTTTCACACCAATTTTTTATTATTTTTAATTAAATGTATAAAAAAAACTATGTAAAAATAAATATCTATAAAATATATATTTAGAAAAATTATAAAAAAAAATATATTTATATATATCTAAATATTTAAAGCAAATATCTCAAAAATCTAAAACAATTTGTTAGCCCCGCATGCTGTAAATGGTAAGACTTAATAATTAAAAAATTCCATAAATTTATTGAACATCTCTAATTATATCTGCATAATGCTTACCTTATCTAGGTCCATGACATTTTTGGGATTGAGCACCTCGGGGAATGATTCAAGTGGGCCGGAAACAATTTTACCATTTATATACATGATGCCGCCGGCACCCAAAACAGAGCTCTGCAAGCCGAACAATGAGAGGCAAACAGAAGTCTGCGTAAAGGTCATGAAATCAATAATTTGTTTTGAATTAATTACCTCAAAGTTGATATCACATTGGCTGCGCTTGTGCGTATTTTTGGGCACATCATACTGAACGGGGTCATCCTTTGCTGCGAGCTGCAAGTAGGAATCACAATCAGAACCACAATCAATGATTTGAAACTCATTTCAATTGGCACCTTGAACTGCTGCAGTCCCAGCTCCAAATCGTGCGCGTTCAGCTGCTCGGCGCTGTGGCGGCGCCGCAGACGCATGCCCTCGTTGCTGAAGCCCAGCTCGAGGTTGAGCTGTGCGGCCTCGGCATTCGCGCTGCTGGCATTGAGCAGAAAGATGCCCACATCTGGCTGAGCTGTGGCATCGTCCAGGACGCTGTCGTGGCCACAGCAGCCGTCATCGGCGCTCGTCTCGCTGTCGGAGCTGCTCTCCGGGCAGCGGCTGGAGCGTCGTCTGCTCCGATGGCGATGGCGATGTCGCCGGCATTTGTCCTTGTCACGATCCCGCGATCCACGCGACTTTTGCAGCACGGCTTGCTTGCAACGCGCGCCGCAGACAATGGCCGATATCTTATTGGCATAAAAGTACATCGCCATGTGTCACGTTCTTGGTGCCGCCCGTAGCACGGTCATGTGTGTTTGCTGTGGGACTGCCTCCGGCTTTAGCTTCGTGCGATTGGGTTCGGGCGATGCGCGAATTTAATGCACAAGCACGCCCGGCACACCTGGCAGCCTGTCGCTGCTGCGAATTTCAAATTCCAACAATCCTATCTCACGCTGCACGTAGCTAAATTCGTCAGGTGCGTGCGCAATCACATGTCATTGGCGACGCGCTGAGATTTTCCTTTCAGGCATCTCGGCACTTTCTGAAAGCAACGCAAATATCAGACAAGCAGTTTATGACTCGCTGACGCGGCAACAAGTCAGCGTTGCGGTCAATCGAGCTACATTACTCATACGCCGCATAGCCCATAAAAACAGAAAGAGAGAGAGAGTAAGGCAGAGAGAAAGATAGAGAGAGAGAGAGAGAAAATCTGGGAGCACTGAGTAAATCACATCCGTTAGGCTTGGACTATTATCCCTTTGGGGCCACTTGGCACTCATCAAGCCACAGATTTCTCTCTGTGTGTGTGTGTGTGTGTGTGTGCGTGGGCCATCAATAAGGGCGTTACCCTTGAGGGTGGACAGCGTTTCAATTCAATGTTTCTCTATCAACTTGGCTCGAAGCAAATCATTGAATATCTGCCGCTACTGAGCGAAAAAAAAGAATTTTGGGAGTTTATACGTTTACTTTAATATTAGCTTTAACTCAACTTTAGTTAGCGATTTATGCAACATTTTGTATTTTTTTTTTTTTTTAACATAAAATAAATATTTAAAAAATATATATTAATGTACAGATTCTACATCTCAGATGAACTCAAAATTAAATTAAAACAAGAAATAAAAATATATAATATTGCGTGCATTTTGGGCTTCACCTATGTAAGTTATATTTCTTTTTAAAATTAATTCATTCGCCTTTCTTCATTAACCCCTATGAATCAGTTCACCTTGACGTAAAATATATAATAAATATATATATATTAACAGAAATGTTCTTATTTTGGGTTTCGTCTATTTAATGTTAACTTTAATTAAAAATTTTATTAATCTTTGTAAATCAGTGCTCATTCACAAAAAATGAAAATATACATATATTAATTGAGATTTATAATTTTGGTTGCTTTTTACCTATTGAAATTAGTAAACTTTAATATTATATTTAATTAACATTTAATTATTAATTTATTAATCATTGTAAATCAGTTCCCATTCACATAAAATAAAAGTTTATTAACAATTGTGTGCTGCATGCCAGAAACGCTTCAAAGAACTTTCACCTGCAGCTATAAAAACTCAACAGCGCGAAAAAGTCAGATGACATAATATATATTCATTTGATATTCAATATGCTGTGGCATGAGTGTATTCATAAAAAAACGCACAGAAAACTGAACACGTGCGACTGGCAGTACATATTTATTTATGACTTAATGAAAACGTGTGTGTGTATATTCTTTTTTGTTTTTTGTCCACCTGCTCACTTGCCCACCTGCCCACCTGCTCACCTGCTTATGCAAATGAGATTGGATGGTTGGGCGAAAAAAAATCAAATACATCTGTTTATTCTCAAGTAGCTGAAGAACTTGGCACTTGAGCAGCGATGCGACTTGACATCTCAAGTATGACATACAATCAGCGATAAATTAGAAAGCAGCTGAGCTGATAGCACAGAGCGCTCAGCTAGGCAGAAGCTATTTATTTTGTTTATCAAAGAACAGCAGCCGCATGTGAACAGCTCCTCTGACAGCAGACACGAAAAGGGTAGGCCTAACTTAGCACGCATATTATAGAAAAGAGAGAAAACAGTTGTTGCGTGGCCCTATCTTTATGTACATCTACTATATATGTATATATGTACATATATAGTATGTATATATATATCATATATATAGCTTCATACATTTACATATTGTGTTGCCTACATTTCGGGGCTGGACATTGTGATGCTCAGGCGAGCACATAACTCTTGATATGATATGTGCCATAAGCTTGTATACGTTTTGCTGGGCACGCTGCCAAAACTTTCCCCTTTTTTTTAACAGAAAAAAAAGTAGTTGAAGATGAGGAAGATTGGCAATAAAATAAATCTTTTGACAGAAACTTATTAAAATTCCAATCATGCTTACGGCGAACAACGAGCTCAACATGTCGAGTGCTGAAAATAAAATAAATAAATATGTTTACTCTTACATACATTCTTAAATGTATGTATGTTTGTATGAAGAGGGGCCTGTCGCCTGGCTTGTTTTCAATTTGAATATTGACAACGCACTTGTCCGGCATTAAGGCAGCTAATCCCGAACTCAACTCATTTCAATATTTTCTCGATTGGTCGCACAGCGCCGAATAAAAACGAAAATGAAATTGGCTGGGCATGTTTTATGCCAACGCCTCCGACATTGTCGAAAACATGGAATAAAATCCATCAATTAAATACATATGTATACATAGACCATATATATGTATATGCATATAAATATATATCTATCCGACAGCACTTGTCCAGCTCGCATCGTAATAGCGCAAATTATTATGAAGCAATTGTCTACTGTCTGATAAAACAGTCAGGATAAGATTCGATTAGAAGCCTGATGCCTATATTATATAAACAAAATTATTTTTATCAGAATGTTTTTATTAAGTTTTCTTTTTAGGTATATATGAAATTGAATTTTATATCAACGCCTTAAAAATTAAGTTTGGATAATATAAAAAGCTAATTAAATTAGTTTAGTTATTTTGGAATTTTGAACTATTTTCATTTATTTCAACAATGACATATTTTCCCATAAGACTTTGGTAAAGTGCTTAGAGTATTTAAAGGGAGAGAATATACATGGAATCTACAGATCTTAGATTCATATTCAAAATTCAAAAACCTTAAATATTTCTGCATTAATAGCTTGTAGTAAGTCTAGTTTGGCTGTTTAATATCTACCATATATGAGGTGAATAGCTCTATGAATAAAAGTTATACTTATACTAAAACTATAAGCTCAGCTAATTAGTACAGAATTTTATTTTTAGTTTCACTTTTTTGTGAGCGCTTTATGAAACTTCCGATAATAAGGCAAACAGCAGTTTTAATTATGGCTTGTCGAAAAGTAAACTTAAACAAAGCCAAATGTTTGCTCAAATTATAATAATTTTAATGGGTAATCTCATTAAATGAATTGAGTTCTGTAGTAATATATACAAATATTATTAAATTTCATGTGCAAATGAATATTGAAATGAAAGTTAATACTCGTTTGAGTATTTATTTTAATTAATTAATTAATTTATTTTTTAAATTAATATAACAATCACATTATTTTTTTATAATTAATTAAATTTTCTTTTAGTAAATATTTTTATAAATATATATTTATTATTACTCCAAATTTTGTTATATATAAAAAATTATTTTCATAAAATTATCTAACTAATCCATACTTTTAATTTTTAATTTTACTTTTTTTTTTAGTAAATAATTTTATTCAAAATGAAACAAAATGCACTTGAACAAAGCTTAAATTCTCTACAAATTTAAATAGTCAAGAAAACAAAATGCTCATTGAAAATTTAGCAAAATGTTATGCAAAGCAGAATCTTAAAAGAATTTGTCGAACTTGTGTCGAGCTTGAGCGAGAAATCATTATGGGTGGCAAGAACGGCAGCAGCTGCTGTAAATTTGTCGAATCTATTAGCATAAAAAGCGAAGCTCAAGATAAAATCAAACTTATGCTGACGATGTTGTCAACAAGGCGAACAACAAGCCAACTGCGAGCTGCTGTAAACAAATGATAATAACAACAAATTGCGTGCTTTTTCTTGGCAGCAAGAAAAACTTTTTATCAGAAAACAAAAAACAAAAAACAAAAACAAAAGAAATAGATAAAAGTCTCTTTTAGCTTGCAGCATGCAGCTGTTGTACGATGTGTGCGATGTTTGCTTTTGTTTTTGCAATTCTTTTCATTAGTTGTTATTTAAATTGTTTCAAAGACTCGCATCGGCTCTTGGTCTCCGGTTAACTTTTGACCCTGTTGAGGCTCTCGTTGTTGTTGCGCAATGTGTTTACAGTTGGGCAACATATTTTCTTTATGCTCATATATTTTAAGAAAGGTTTCCCGTTAGGTTTCCTTTTCCTAGTTTTCATTTTGCTTCCGCTCTGTCGATTATCTGCACGTTTTGTCTTGGCTCGATATGATTTTATTTCTCTTGCTCACTTATTGTCGAATTTCAGGATCCTCTTGTTTTTCATGTTTCCCAACTGTTCCTTTTCGTTACTTTTCAACTCAGTTTCACATTATTCCTTTCAGCAGATGCACTTTATTTCAAAGCCGATAAGAGACACATGAAGAGTCGTTGGCCGCGCTGATGCGCTTGACAATTAAATAAATGATTTCGTCGCCCTTGTTCGTAGCTCAAGATTTAATTTGTTCTGCTTCTCGGTTGTTTGTCCAAGTCCTTGACAATCATCATTTGCATTAGATTTAATTAGCATTCTTTTTATTCTCCGTTGTCTTGGCCACTCGAGGGTGCCAAATGAGTGCTAATAAAAGTTAAAAAGTTCCAGAAGTTTCATTGACTCTGTCTCGTCCTTACGCCCTTTAGGCGCTCTTAATGATGCTCGCCCTTTAAAGCGCTGGCGAATGGCGAATTGCACCTTTTACAGTTTGTCCCTGACACATTTCTGAATGCGCCTGCTGCCGTTTAGGCCTGGCCTACAACATTTTATTAGAAAAGTAAAGTGAGAGCATTGCAGTCGGGCGTTGCCGACTGCAGAATATTCATTCACTGACCAAGCGCTGTGAGAATCATTTTCCAATTTGCCACACCCTCAGTTATATTTTAAATATAATATTTTCCGTTTCGAGTAAAATGGACATTAGGAAAAACCAATATACTCATTTCAATTTCATGAGTGAGTAGAGAAACACAGAAAAAGTTGTCGCAACTTTTTTTTTAACGGGCAAAGGAAAATGAAATTTATTCGTTGAGTTATGGCAGTCGTTAAAAATATAAAAAGATGCGCAAAAAAGTCTGATTGAATAAGCGTTTCATTAAGCTTACAAGGGACAAAATTTAATTGGGTTTTGAACTGAAATTAATTTGTATTGGTTTTTAAGTTACAGTAAATAAAAGTTAAAAGTAAGTAAGTTGTATAAGTATAAAAATTAATATTATACTGTATACAAAGTTATTATTAAATAAAAATAAAAATTTATTTTTGAAGTACATTCATAAATTTTTAATCGAATTGAAAATTAATTAATATCTATTCAATTTGAAAATAAATATTAAATTAAACTGAAGTTTCAGTGGAATTATATGTACAAATATTATATAAAATATTATTAACTTAGGACTTTAAGTAAATGTATTTCCAGTACTTTTTCTAAATATTATGAACTAAAAATTACATATGATTTTTTATAAATTTATTTTGATTTATGCTAATTTATTATTATAAATTGCATTTAATATGGAAAGTGCTCAAAATGTCCACTCAATTTTTACTGAACTTCATCAGCTTCCATACCCATAATGTTTTTTTCTTTTTTTTTTCTCGAAAATCTACAGCAGCGTAGCCTTTGTGACTAAATAAATTATCAAATCTTCATCATTTATGCACAAGCACAGACCCAAAGCTTTTTTGGGACACAAGCGAAATTTCTTTGAATGAACGCCTGCAATGAACGACTTTAATCGAAGCATGATATTATTTTTTTATACATATATTTTTATTTTTCGCACATAATCTGTGTGGCCAGCATGCACCATATGCGGCGTATGCGTGTTTTTCTCTGCCGCCTCTACGGGTTAATCGCATGTTGCATACTTACAGGCGCAATCGGTTGGAAAGAGCATTTCACTTTTCTTTTATTTATTTATCCTTTTTTTTTTTTTTTTACAAATTTACGTTTATTGTGTCAATCGACTCTTGATCGCAGCTGCCAGCTGTTGTTAATATTCATAATGGCCACTGCTTTAAGAACTCGGCAACTTTTGTTATTGTACTTGAAAACCTTGGATTATTATATATTATTAACTTTATTTGTATTTTGTTGCAGCATTTTCTAAGATTTATTTCACATTATTATTCAAAAAATTTATTTTATTATTATTTGTTATCATTTAACATTGTGTGTGTGTGTGCCAAGTCTTATCGTATCGCTGTGCATATGCTTTAAATTCTTAGTAATTTTATTCACACTAGAGGCTGAAACGCCGCTGGACACCCGCCAAATCGAACCGCACACTTTGAAAACCGACAATGAACTAAAAGTGGCAAATGTATTTTTACAGCTTATGTAGCTGAAGTGCTCGGGCACTGGCCCAACAGCGTTGTTGCATGCAGCCATAGTGGGAAATTTCGCTAAAGGAAAATCCGAGCGAGAGCTACGAACACGTTGCAAGCGAACATTTCGTCTACAACGCGTTGCTCAACTTGTTCGAGCGCGTTTATTTAGCGCCTGATTTTGATGGCCGAATGATGGGTAAGATTAGTATAGCCACATCTTAGATCCTAACTCTTATGCGACTCTCTTGGCTAAGTAAGTGAACTCTGGCAGCCGTCTAGCTCTTAAGCAGTTTATGTAACTGATATCTTTGTTTACGCGGCTGCCTTGGCAAGTGTCATTCAAGGTTTTTGTTCTTTTAGCCAACTGTCTCGACTTGATTATAGCCCACGCAGGCTTCCAGCATTAATACTTCTCTACAAAGGCTTCTAACCTAACCGATGACAATTGTTAAGTTTTCAGTACGAGCTTGGCCTGAAGAGCAGCTCTCTTTGGTCTACGTATTCCCAGTCAGATACCTCATAGGTTCTGGTCAACTTATTTGTTTATTATTTTAAATGTTGTCTATGAAAAGAAAACAATTAAATCGAACAAATTTAATATATCAAATTAAATTTTTAAGCATTTTGTATAATTTAATAAGTTGAATTTTCCTACATAAAACCGGAATTACATTATTATTATTATTATTATTTTTCTTTTATTATTTTTATATTATTTTTTATTTAATTAACAGCAAGAATTTTTAATACAAAAGTTTGCTTGAGTTGAGTTCTGATAAGATTATATCGTACTATTTTTTATTTAATACTAAATAATTATAGCAAAATTTTCAGATTATTGCCGGTTTTTGAAATTGTTTATAGCCAAGCTTAATGCTAAAGTGCAGTCAATTAAAGATGTTGTATATGGCTTAATCCCTGGACGTCAGACATTGAATGTATGCAAATAGAACTGATGTCTATGGTGGCAGCATATCGTGGCGCAGTGTCTAATCCAAATTCAATTGCTTAATCCGGTATGAGAGAGACAGCGACTGGCGAGCGACGTTGAAAGATGCTTGATGGACTGACTGGCAGGCGGGATGGTCCGGCGGGGGGAGTGGCTGCTGGGTATGGGATGGACTGCTGCCACTCAGCGATGCTGCTGCTCAGCTAGCTTAACGCATCAGAGCGTTTGCTTGAATTTGCTAAAGCTATTGAATTACGCAGATAACTATACATATATACATACATACATCACACATATACATAAATATGTATGTATGTATATGTATGCAGAGACAGCACTCTAATATGTCAACATATCATGTTGCAATCAAGTTTCGGGCGCTAAGTAAGCGCTACTTGGAGTTGCATCCGTGCTAGAATGCCAAATGGAGCTGGCTAAGATGCTTACACAGAATCACACTGTTGACCCTTTCATTTTAGCCAGAGCTGCTCTCTTTACGCAAGTTTGATGCGTGCACACAGATTTTTATTGTATGACGTGCCAAGTACATTATGGTCCTTTGAGCTTGAGATTTTCTTTTTTTTAATATTTCAAGATACTGTGGCATGTCCTTACAAACGTTTCCATCACCTTTAATTAATGAAGAGGTGTGCGTTGACATTTAAGCATATTTTCGCTAGCGCAATATGTACTCAAAGAGCGCTTCAGTGCGGTTTAATTAGCACGGATGACAGGATGTGTGAATATTCACCTTTATTAATTCCATACACTCTTTGCACAAAGTCAGAGCTTTCGGAGCGCATGGTTGGCTTTTAAAACATTTTTTCAATTACCGCAGCGAGTATCACCTGGCGCACGAGCAGAGCTCATGATGGGTTGACAAATATCAGACGTTTGTAAGCAAACCGAGAGCCAGCTGAATTTTCGCTTTTATGTGAAGTACCTTTTGAGGTGGGGCTTGGCTTTGCCACGTGAGGTGGGTTGCCAGCGATACGAAATGAAAATTGCGTTTTTGCTTTGTCCCTCAAATTTTCACAATTTCCCATTGTGCTCAGCAATTAACAATGCATCGGGGATATGAATATTATTATTGTTATTCTCATTCTCGGAGCTTGTCAGATGCCAGAAGACAACACGATGTCATATCAACAGCATTCCACAATTGTTTCTTGAGCTACCTAATCGGCTGTAAAGCACTTTTGTTTGCATATGTTTACTTATCATGCTCCAGCTCAGGCCGTATAAAAGCCGCTGAATTCGCTGAATTGATATTATTGTTATAAAAATCATTACGACAGAATGTATTTCAGTGCCAGCGCAGTATTTCTGTCATTGAGCTTGCTAAATTTGCCAGTGGATGGCAAGAAGTACAAGGAATATCATCTGCCCCCTCAGTATACGAGCACATCGATAGCGGGTCTCGAGCCGTACCATGTGATCAAGCTGCCCGAAGTTGAGGAAGCTCCATTCATTGAGCATCGAGTTGAAAATGTCGTGGAGCATGTGGGACTTTCTCAGTTCATTGAAACGTCATCAGTGCGCATGGAAATGATACTGAAGAAGGTATAAGGAAATTAATTTTAATAAACCACACTGAAGCTATGTATGTATTTATATGCTCCTTAGATGAAGCTCGAGTCGTTTGCGAGAAAGTGCCATAAGAAGGGCAGCCCCTGCTTCAGAAAGTTGGATTGTTGCTCTGCGGTCTGCTTACGATCGGCGAAAAAGTGTGCGTAAAATGGAAATATATTATTATAAGTATTTTATAATACATAATATATTACAGAAAAAGTTTGTATGACTTGTTATTAATATATAAATTAGATATAGTAAGTGCAACTTTTATACGTTGTATTTAATATTATATGAAATACAGCTATTTAAGCAAAGAAGTAATTTTACAATGAATGCTATCAAAGTTCAGACAGTAAAACTTTTACTATATGTGAGGGTCAGCTCATCGTAGAACTCAGGGAATCTGCTAGTTGGGCAACATCGACTAGAGCACACTCACTTTTGCTCTGCTTGCTCTATTTCACAAAAGTTGTATTCTGTTCAGCTGTTGTTCTATCAGCGCATTCTAAATGCTGTGATTTCCGTTACAAATCAGCTGCATTATGTTAAACAGATGCCAACTGCAGCGAAGTGTGAAATGGAAAATAAAGTTTGAGAAGAGAACTGAAACTAAACAACATTAAAAAAAACATGAATGTGTTGGCCCCAAGTGAAGCTCAATGTATGACTACAGCAGCAGCATACGAAATATTGGCGGAGTAATATGAACTAAATATTAAGTATACGCCACATGCTGCTAAGAATGAAGCTCGCACTACTATCCACTATTAGCTGTGGTTGGCGATGTTAGGGCTCTTCTTCATTTGGCAAGCGAAAATGGTGTGCAAATCAAGTTTTATGGCCAACAGGGACACACTGACTGCCCAGTCAGATGGACGCAATGGGCCAAGCAGCTGGGCAAATGCTAATCAAGGCAGGTCGCAGCAGAAAATGCATATATAATAGACGCATAAGTTGAAGTGTGGATGGAGTACATGAAAATTGTGAAGCAGCTGCTGCTGTGGGAGATGAGTGGTAGATGAGGGGGCTAGCATAACACACACACAAACACACACACTCAGTCAGTCAGTCGTATTTCAATTGTGCCAGTTCAGGCAACAGTTTTATAAATTAATAACAATAATTTATACACAGCAGCGAGTGGAGCAAATCATAATAAATTCAGTAAAACTTTCAACATGCACAACTAGTAGAACAACAATTACAGCAACAATAAGTTGCATTTGGGTCCGAAGTCGACAATTCTCACCCGTCGTGCCCAGCCTTTGCCATTGCGCCTTGCCTTTGGCTTGCTTGCCTGATTTTCCATGCAGATTTATAAAGCAGCCTCCAGTTTGGCATTGCTGGGTTTGGGGGTTTGGGGTTCAGCGAGAAAAACTTGTTTATGAGAGCGAAAAATGAGCGCTTCCAGTTAGTTGTTGTTGCTGTTGTTGTTGTTGTTGTTTTCTCTCTCTTTTTTTACAGTGCTTTTTGTTGCACTCCCGCAGCAGTGTTGCCACAATAACAACACGTAAATCTGGCACCAGCTGACAAGTACTGAATTTTCTCTTGTTATGCCGCTCGGCAGCCTGTGGCGCAGCTCAAAAGTTGCAGAATTCAGCTCGGCTCAGCCGCACCCGGACCTAGCGCAATCCCATTCATTGAAATATTAATGCTAATGGCTAGAGGGAAACATTTGCTGATTGTGTTCTCCAGTTTGAATTTTGTGCGGTATTTCGAGCACCAACTACAACACCAGCAGCCATTGCTGCCAGGCAGCGCCCTGCTATGCCATGACGAGTTTTCCAATAAATTAATGAATCTTGCAATAGCCGTGCTGCACTTGCTAGCAATTTCCGGAGCACATGCCAGCTATCGACAGCCAAAGATGATCTACTGCAAGGTGGCAAGCGCCAGCCAAGCTGTGCATACCAAAGTGCTTCACATAATTTCTAATGTGCCAGCAAATGTTGATGAAAAACTCCTACCCGAGCTGCTGCTAGCCCATGAGCAAAGCAGCACAGATCACTCATAATATGCACAAGAAATTCATCAGTTTTTGCAAATTTGATAAGATTCAGACTGCACTGTTTCAAATCATCCACATTCCTCAGCTGCTAAGCCAAGTGGATGTGTATTTATGTGCAGTTAGGAGAAACCTTCGCTCTGTGCATTTTCGTTTTACCACAATAATTTCAGAAAATTGCATTTCATTGCAGAGCAGCAGAAGTGTGTGGCAAGTAGAAATATTTTCGGCTTTGATATGTATAAATGGTTTGTTTTTGTTGCTATTCTACAATAAGTGGACTCTGCATATACATAGATATGTATTTTAAGTTACATGCCTTTATTGAATCAGCATATGTAAGGCAGCCACAGAAGAAAACGAAGGACTCATAATGATTGTATTCAACAGCTTGAAATTGAACTGAATATTCATTTAGTATTTGGGAATTTATCAATTTCCTCTTCTAAGCATTGATGCATTTGTGAGGAGATTCCTCATCGTCAGAAAACTTCAAGTTTCGCGAATAATTTACTAGGTATAGTCGCATTTTGTATTTTACGACACTTCTAAACGTACAATACTAGGGAGTAAAACCACAGGGGCACAGAGTACATCCATCATCATAAGTCCTCTAATGATATACCAAAAAATATGCATAGGCATATAACTCTCAGAAGCGTTGCGCTAAAACGAGGAGAGATTTAGAGAGTATAAAGTTTATTTAAACTTCTTCTTTGCAGTCTTTGTCTTTAATCAGCTTAATTCACACAAAATCAAATTTGAAAGACTAGATAAAGTATTATGTTTGAGTAAAGATATTTTTGGATACAAAGAGCAACAGCTAAATAAATTTATTCATTGTAAATTTTTAATCAAAAATATTTGAACTTAAAATTAAAGAAGCTAGAATTTTAGTTATGGAGCGTGAATTATGTGCATATTGAACATAAAGGAATAGTATATACATATATATGTATATGTATATATAGAGTGTTTGATCTAATATTTATAATAAATAATTTACATTTACAGACTGAATTATATCCATATTGAACGTGTATGAATATTATAAATATAAGTTTAGAGGGTTACAAAATAATAATAATATTTATAAAAAATAATTTAAATTATTTTCATGCTTAACATATTTATGATTAAAACTTAAATTAGTCATATAAATATTCTGTCAATTTCAAACATGAATTCCAATTATCAATAATCACATTTTTGCAGTAAATATTTCTTTAACTATTCGAGTTGAATGAAAACAAATGTTCGCAACATTCCAAACATACATATATACAAATATACATATATTGTTTGCCAACCAATTGAAGTTCCTATTTCCGCGACTTTTTAAAAGTTCACTCATACAAATATTCCCAAATGTCATTGGAGTATATATTTCGTGTTTCGTGTTTTGTTACTTGGCACTCGCGTGCGACAAGGCCACAATAAAATGGCTGACCAGCAACCGCAGGTTCACGTGCCGGCTAGGACGTGCTATGAATTAAGAGTTGGCCAACTTGTGCGCCACTACATGGAGTTGAGTGAAGTAACATAGTGTCAAACATCAGCGCCCTAAATGGCCAAATCGAGAGACCCCGACAAGCAGCAAAAGTCGTAAAGCGGGGCATCTCTTGACTGCTGCTCGCGCTGTCACCTGCTGCAGCTCTAAAAAAAAAAAGAAAGAAAGAATAAAGAAGAGTCGAAAGAAGGGAAATGCTCAAGTTTCAGTGCCAAAAAGAATGCTGCACATTTTTATGGGCGAACGCATCAAGTAATTGAATTTTGATGAATTCACTTTTATAACATAGTTGTTGAGAATTCAAAAGCCGCCCTCAGCTGAGAGCCGCTGCTGCTGTCGTCTTACACATTCGCATAATTTTATAGCTGGCCTCTAAATTTATAAGAAAAGAAGAGGAAATAAATAAATGCACAATTGCCGCCAGCTGCGGCCTGTGAAAGACATCAAACTGGAAAACTTTAGTTGTCGGACTGGCGAAAACCTTTGCCAGCTGCTGTCGCCTGCCTGCTCGTGCGGCTCAAGTCGCGTGGCATTTGTCAGGGCCCAGCCCGAGTGCACATCAGTAGGTGTAAAAGTTTGCGCCAAAGTTCAACCATTTTGGCTCGTTTTAATGAGCTTTTGCTGCAAAATTAAATGGCAAAAGGAAAGTTTTTATAATTAGCCCAAGGATTAGTTTTACCAAAATGGAAACTTCGGCTGGCAGCTGCAGCTACGATTTTCCTTTGCCAGGTTTATGCAAGTCGCATTTTATTTCTAGTTGCTCTCAAGAATGATATATCAAATTAAAATGTATCAAAGGCATTTTTAATAAGTCTCAAAAGGAGCCAGACTCAGGGTAAAGTTTCCAGAAGCAGTCAAGCAACATTTATTGACTAAGAAAATCTTTGTCAAGCACGAATGAATTTCGCTTCAGTAGTAAAATCTTGTAAAGTTTGTCTTGGCCTAAAACTAACTTGAAGATTTACCTAATTAGCCAAGTTTGTTTTACCTGATGACAGAGTTGGGCATATAAATATACCAGAAAAAATGTACTGAATTTTATGCTGTTTAAAGGGTTTTAAAAAATTATACAAAAAATTGATGTTTTTATTCAAACTATTTTTTTTATAAAAATCTGCTTTTTGACTCTAATTTGCATTTCATTGCATTTATTTCTTTAATTTATTTTTTTTTTTCACATCGGCTTTGTGGAGCATGAAAACTACAATTAAATTCATTTGATCTGGGTTTTAATTTGGGAATTATTTTTATATAGATTGCCTCTTCGTTAGCCGAGTTTTTGTTGTCGTGCAAATTAATGCCAATTGCGCATTGTAAAAAGGAAAATTCTTTTTAAGCGCGACGTGTGCGAACGGCGAACTTCCAATAAATTTGCATGTAAGAGACATGCAGAGAGCAAGCAGCAAGCAGCAAGGAGCAAGGAGCAAGCCGACAAAAAAGGACATTTAAAAATTTAATTAATCCAATTGAAATGCGACGAGGCGACATGGCGAATTGCAATGTGAATGCGCGCTCTATAATTTGACTATCTCTCTCGCTCTCTTTCTTTTTCTCTTTCCTTCTCTGCTTTATTAAATCCCCCTCTTTGAGGTTAATTTGGACTGCTGTTCTGTTAGAGTTACAGTTGAATTTTAATTGCACTGGATGTTTAATTCGATTTATAAGAACATATATCATCAGAGAGTAGCGCCATTAGATGCGTGTAGAAAATACTTTAAATCAATATAAAATATATGCAAGCATAGCAAACAAAATCACGCTTAAAATTTCAACAATTTTCATTAAGAGCAAATAGTTTACATAATGCAATTAATTTTCTATTAAAAAACAGCTCGTGTAATGCGTAAATTAAGTGCACAAAATTGTATTTTGCGCAGTAATAAATTAAATAAATTTATGCATTAATGCAAACGCCGTAAATTTTATTGACACTATAGCAAATGTTTGTCCGCCGGGTCGATAATTAAACCCGCGAGTCAATCAAGTAAAATAAAAGCGAATTTAATACTCTGCTCGGTACTAATTACCATATAAGGTTCTGGCCGAGGTCAATAATCAGCAGGGTATTCGCATTAATCTCAGTTATTGTCGCCGCATTTGATAGCAAATGCCACATTCCATTCGATAGATGCAACAGATGATTATTATGCTAATTATTGAGCTGTTTTTAATCAAGCTGCTCATTAGACCTGAAGGCTGTGTGTCTACCTCCAGCTGCATGTCCGGCATGCAATTACATAGTTAATTATCATCTGGGTATGTGCATTATATGCATACGGATTCCATTTACAAATGCAAATCGATCAGGTATTTGTCGAGAAGTCCTATTTACTGTAATTATCTTTGCACTAGCTGCACACACGCTAATTATTATGCTACCATCATTGGGATCATAGTACAAAGAACTGCCCCCAGTTGTTTATTGTTTCGCATAACATCCCATTGTTGCTCACATGTAATTAGTTGACGAGGCATTCGTGGTGGCCCAATTACGCGACGCGCTCTAATGGGAAGCCCCCCAAAAAAGCTATTGGCAATTAAGCTGTGATTTTTAAGGATTCGCCACTTCAAAGCGAATCCAAAAACTTTGCATTTCTCATTAAAATGAACTGACCAGTTGCTAGGCAAACCATTTGCCTTTGCTAGGATAAACAACGCTTAACTTGTAGCTGTGCTCATGGCAAGGATACCCTGGATGTGGCTGTTGTTTATACTGATATTTCCACTTGTTAGACTCCCAGCGTAATGGATTGATATTCCCTTTTCATTGAAAATGGTAAGCTGTAGTGATTCGCGATGTTTCTTGATAAATTGTTGATACTTTGCAGATCTAATAATGTTTTGTCCATCTGGCAACCCTACATATATCTTTTGACAGAGATGGGCACATTACGCCGTACTGGCTCCGCCTAGAGGGAGAGATCATATTCAAAATGATATGTCAACATACAATATCTAAATCAAATCAAATTGTATTACTCTTTGATAAAACAAATGGTCCGTCGAATGTGAACAGTAGTTATATTCTCCTTTCTATATATTCTCTCTTCTCTAAAAGTACAAAAAATTATATTTACATATATCATTCTATATATATGTATATCATTTATATTCTCTGCTTTCAGATATGGTCTCTTCTATCTTTGAGCACATTTGCCTACATGCATTTCATCTTTAACGCTTCACCAAAGAATGACATTCATAAAAGCCCAAGAAAATTGTGTTGAACAAAAAATAAGTTTTTTCCGCGCTCAACGACAAAACTCAACAACAAAAAAGGGGGGGGAGAAGAACGAAAAGAGAAGAGGTAAATTTTTTCAGTTACTGTTTGTTTTTTGTTTTTTGCATGCTGTATGTGGATATTATCGGGCGTGCAACGTACGCCTCATTGAAGTGAAAGTATTGCAACATATAAGCCAGACAGTGGCAATAACCATGACAGTTATGAGTTTTTCGCAAAGCGAATGCGAATGGGAATCGAACGAGCTAGTAGAGCAGTGTAGCTCTAGCAATGCTATTGAAATTAATTTGACGCTTGATATGGACTCTTGAAGCAGAGAGCATAAAACTCTAGATGCAATTTCGATTCATTTCATATGGCCTCACTGATTCTTGTGCTTCATTGATTTTCATGGCCTGGCCTGCCCTGGCCTGGTCTGCTCTGGTTGCAAATGACAAAATACGACTACGATGATGACGACAAGTGAAGGGCACTGGGCATTGGGCGTTTGCCTGAGTGCTGTGGCACTCGGCCATTAGCTTGGGCAATAATGAAAACCGGATGAGCTCATATGCGCAGACAGCCACTAAATCGACAGAGTCAACACATCGTGTTGGACATAATATTGCATTTGCTTTTAGATCAAAATTAGCCAGACCAAACATGGATAATTGCGTGAGTGGCTGCCAGATAACTGGGTAACTGCTTTGTGGCTGCTATCGGGAGCCACTTCATGGCATGGCAGCCAATGAACCCCAAAGCTTATTTTCTACTTGGGCTGAAGCATTCCAAGTGGCAATGCAATATACTAAAAGAATCATACGAATATTTGAAGCAGACTTTAGTTGAAAGTTCCACTTTAGCATTAAGATGATGATATATTGTAGCAATTCATATATTTTATTTGGGCTTTAGGCTGCGCCTGAATTAGTTTTTATTTGATATATATTTGCCCGCTGCGCTCACACAGAACTTGTTGCCTTAAATAGCAGACATTCCTTTAACATTTAAATTGCTTTACATTAGTTTGCAGGTGTATTTAATTATTTGAAAGTTGTTGAAAAAAGTTGTGTGAGATAAGTGTTGGATAATAAATACATTTTAATTTATGCAGATTAGTGGCATATTTTATTTTGAAAGAGCCAAGCTTTATGCTTTAAATGTATGTGTATTTGCGTATTTATATACGTATATATGTGTGAGTGTATGTGTCTAAATGGTTGAAATTAACAATTTTCTGTTGCTGTATTGTAAACAAAAACTAAACAACTTGTTATACAATGCTCAGTGTGTAAAAGTTTAGACTCGTTCTATATGATATTAGACCAGCATGCAAACCTGTCGTCATTTTTTGTAGAGAGAGATACAGAGTGAAGTGGAATGACAGAGATAGAGACAAAGAAACACAGACAGCGAGAGAGAGAGAGAGAGAGAGAGAGAGAGTGATAGAAAGAGAGAGAGGGGCAGAGACATAGAGTGCTTAAATCTGAAAAAACAAAAATTATCCAGATTCCTAAATTCCAATCAGAAAAGCCACACACAAAGGCAGGCTTATATAAGATGGATCTTCAAACGATTTCAAATATATTATTAGATTCTTGATGTGTTAGTAAATGATTTGATTAACTTTGTTGCTGCTGCTGCAGCAAACCAAAAACACGTGTCTCATATTGTATGAACCTTACACATGTATTCATTATTTTAAATACTATGTTTATTATAACAGAAAACTTTAATTAGTCTAAACAACCTTGGTGGTGTTCTCCGCCTGGAATGTCTGACTAGGCAATTTAGCAATTACTAATGAAAACATGTTGCCTCAAAGGCATTCAAGTATGTAAGATCTATTAGAGGCTTGTCTTGTTTAAAATGAATTTTAAATAATTCAGTTGAATCGCATTTAATCTGCACATGAGGCAAATAAATGTGCCTGAGCACCATCTATGGCAAATTTATTTGTGTCAAAGCAACAGAGCACAATAGAAAATTGCCCACTTCAAGTTCGAGCCCAAATGGTTCGAGTTTGAGTTGCGTTGGGATATCGTTTGTGTGAGTGTGTGTGTGGCCTAATTTGGCATGTAACCAAAGTCATTACGCATTGACTTTGGCTTTGGCTTTGGCTTTGGCTTTGGCATTTGCTTTCGCCTTTGCTTTGGCATTGCCAATGGCGTGGCCTTTGGCATTGGCATTCAAGGGATCAATTCGTTGTGGGAATGGCCGTATCGGCTGCAAAGACTCTTATAATCTTGGGGTACGCAACCCGTAACCCGAATGAACCAAACAATCTCACACATGTTTGCATTTAATCCACTTTTATTGCAGCTTTGGGGCATGCGACCCTCAGTTATTATGCTGATTGTGTTGACACACCCATCCACACACACACACACACACACCCACACACACAGGCAGTGATTTCATTGTTTGTTGTGCGTTGTTGTCGAGCTAGATATTAAATATTTAAAGGGCTCTCAGGTTGTTTTTACCTTGACCAAGTCGTCAAGCACACTCAGAGTTTATTGCAAATTTATAAAAATTCAATTTCAGTTGTAAACAAATCAAATTGGGCCAACACATGCCTTGCATGGTGATTTATATGCCAAATTTAAATACATTTTAAATGTCAAGCCATTCGTTGCTGCTCCTGCTTGATTACCTCTCTGTGGCCGAGAGCCCAAAGTTCCGAAAAAGTTTTAATTCTTTCCCCCAACTGTCGAACCTTTCAATGCCATTGACTGCCCCAAACTTTACTCCCTATGTCAACTATGAAACTCACATTTCATATGTCTCATTTGAAGAGTGCAGAAAATGCTGAAAATGTTGGCGCGTACAAGTTTTTGTTAGAAACAACATTCAATGAAGCCATCAATTGGCATTGTTACACGTGTGGATAGAAGGGTGAAGGGGGTATTTTTTTTAAGTGTACATAAAAGTTTGTTAGCGACAACTGAATATATTTCAACAAGAAAAATAAAAATTGATCTGCAAAGTTTTGGATGATAATAAAAAAAAAAAAAAATATATATATATATATATATATATATATATAATAATAATAATAATATTTATTATAATAATAATAATTTTTAAAATAGGAATATATACTTATATTATGAAGCATTATAGTTATTTGTGTATTTTATTCAGAAATTTTGTTTAAGAATAGTTTTAAGGATAATTTTTTTGAATAACGAGAAAAAGTAATTTTATAAATTTTAAAGTAAACATAAACTAAAATATAAAGCGATAAAATCATTTATAATCAATTGCGAATTTTTGAAAAATATGTAAAACATTTTTTTTTTTATTAATAAAAAAGTAACTCATAAAAAAATTTTAACTGTTTAGTACTTTAGTCATTTATAATTTGTAATTTCTAAATAATTATAATTAATTTATAAATAAATTTAAATGTCAAGTAATAAAGTCATTTATCTTATGCGCGACTTTTTTTTTTTATACATATTTCATAATATTTTAAAAATATTTCTTTTTATATATATAATATATATTTATCTCTATACTTATTTTGCATTTACTTAAGTAATTTGTATAAAAAATTGAAGTGAACTCACTTTTATTTGTTTCCCTTTTTCAGTGAGCTATTTTGAATCTGAGTAGCCCGAGCCACATCCGTTTTTGTTTCTCTCTCAACTTGTTCACACGAAAATTTTGATATGGTATAATTCGTCATGCAGCACAACGAGTCGAGTAAAAGAAATGTGCCCAAGGAAGCCGACATGATGGTCACTGGCAAATCGTGCCTGAAGAGGCCAGACCGGGATCGTGGCCATTGCATGCAACATCGCCAGGAAGGTGGCGAAAATCAACGCAAAATGAAGAATCTGAATAGGCAGTTCGAGCGGGATATTTTGCACCTGGAGAACTCAATAACCAGCCTGGAAGTGCCCGAAAAAAGTCTAGCCACCGAGTGGGTTAACAAGCTGAAGGCGCGACCGCCAAACATGAGCGAAGCGATTGCTCGAAACTATATTCTGACCTATATGCTGCGACTGACACATTTGGAAATGTTCAAGGTGAAGCCGTTCAATGGACCGCCCCCTCAGAATGCGCTCTCGAACATCAGTTCGGCAATAGTAAGTTACAAAGAGTGAGGCCTAGCAGACAAATAAATAATCTATTTGCATTTACTGTATTGCAGCCGGTGCTTAACACCAATACGAAGAGCATTGCAGATCTCTACTGCGATTCGATGGACAACGGCGCCTTCTTGAACAAGTTACCTGTGCCGCGCGATGGCGCCTTTTTCATAATGCACCTGTTGCCAAATTTATGAGTATATCAGTAATTTCACTTTATTGACAAGTGCACAAAGTGCAACATTTAAACAAATGCTAAAGAAATATTATAGTTTTTATAAATGACATTGATACCATATTAAAATTTTCAACTAAACCGATTAATTTTTGACTAACTGGCAAATCTGTGAGCAAAAGTCTATACACCTATAATGGAATATACCTTTCCACCTTGAAGGTCTTCGTATTAGCTTCATCAAGTTCGCTCAACAACTTCTGACTGCTGCGGCTGATTGGTCTCTGATTGAACAAGTTGTAGTTCATGCTGATTATTTAATCATAGCTCACATTTCCGGCATGCCAAAATAGACTTCGTAAATATTAACGAACAATCTAACTTTATTTATTTTTTTCTAACAAACATTTGTAGCTCCCCATGGTCGGAGATGCATACATACATTTGTATGTGTGTAAACATTTGCTATGCACTGTTTCCGGCTTATAGAGTTTGAGTTTGAATATTTACTGAAGTGCAGGCAAATTTGCTGTGCACTCGCTTAGATTTGAATGATTTCTGTTACTTCTACTTGCCCCAGGTAATATATTGTAAACTTAAATGTATAAAGAGTGAGTTTACATATCTTCATATTAACATTGATTTATTACAATTCATAGCTTTGCTATTTATATCTATAAAATTACAAAAAGAGTCGAAATAAAATAAAAAAATGTTACTTAAATATTATTCGAATAAGATAAAAGAAAAGTCAATTTCAATATTCTACACATTTATATTATTTTGCTTGCTATTTAGGATTACATATAGTTTATAGTCGTGCTGAATCAAGCTTAAATGGAGAGAGAGAGTCGCACAAAATCGTATTACTAATTGCAACTTTTAATTAAATATCGAGTTACCATTGAAAGATACGCAGCGAGTGCAATTCGGGCAAGAGTAATGGCCGTCTGGTCGGGTGCTTCCAATTCGATTCTGGCAAAACATTTCCGTTTTTGAAATATTGCTTTCCATTTCGTTGTTTTTTTTTTCTTTTTTTTTTCTTTTGGTATTTCCCCCTTTTTTCTGGCTGGCTGCTTGCTGGTGACCCAATGTAAGCCACAGCGCGAAATCCTTTGCTGCTGGCGTTGTTGTGGCTCTGTGTGCCACGCCCACTGTGTAGCAGAGCGAGGCTAAGCAAACCGGCAAGCGGCAGCGCTTTAAGCAATCGATATGAAAAGGAATGCTTTCGACAACAAGTTGGCTTTCAAGTGAAACTAAAATATCTTTTGTGCTGCGAAATAAATACTAATTAACTTTAGAGGCAAGCTAAGCTATTAGCCGACAGCGCGCTAATCAAATGTCAATTACCTGCCCAGCTTTACTTCACTGTCAGCCGTTACGATTGGGATTTTCGCAGGTACACATGACCCGCTGACAGTTCTCCAATTGTGGAACTTTGGCATTCAGCCTCATGCGCACGTTGGTTTTAAGTTTTTGACATTGTTCCACACTTGCCAGCGCTGTGAGCTGACATCAACTTTGAAGGCAGGCTTCGTTTTGTCTTCCCCCACAGCAGAGCAGAGCCTTAATAGAGTTTCTGCTCACATGTCTCTTTTGTTGGCCTACGTTTCCCATATTCGGATTGCATGTTTCCCAAAAAAAAAAAAAAAGTTCCATTCTCAAATATTCAGCTGACAGCTGCGAAATTTCTGCTAGATTGGTTTGCAAGTGTGGACAATGAATATATGTATTTGAATACGTATATTTCTTAGCTGAGTTTAGATTTACTTTAATTAAACCAATTTACAGATTTATTTAGCCTTTAATAAATTTAACACATGCTAAGAGTTGATTACACAATCTTGCCTTTGGCATCCACAAATCTGTAAGAAAAATATTTATGTTTGGGTGAAAGGCTGCAAGAGCAGCAAAATAGATACAAATATTGAATTGATAATAATCTGATTAAGTGCATGTGTGGATATATAAATAGGCTTTTATAGTCATTTCTTAAATGTAAACAGCCCCGAGTTGGCATAAATATTTTGTATTTTTAGATTTTATTTGCTGAGTCTTTAATATCATGTATTCGGCTTTGGCACATTTTAATAATGATTTGCTAAGGATTTCTAGTTAAAGCAGACAGTATTAATTAGGCAATTAAATATACAATTTATTAGTTAAATTAGGGAAATAAAAATGAAGTAATATTAATATTAAATTAGGGAAATAAAAATGAAGTAATATTGCTACAAATCAAACTACCAAATATAAATATGTGGCATTTATATTTAAATGAATCTTAATTCTATTACTATTTTATATAGATCCATCTACACAGAAAGTTAGCAACGCATAATCTATGAAGCTTCGTCATGTGAGCGGTATTTGATTTAGCTATGTAAGAGACTTACTTGAAGTAAAACTTGTAAAGTCTTTAGATTCTTGCTCTTTCTATACAGAAACACATTTACTTCTTGCGAGTTCTGTCCTCGTTTTCTGCTCATTATTCACTCAATGATTTTCTGCGCATTTAATTGTCCCTTGAATATTTTCATGCTAAGCATTAAATAAAGTAAAGTTCTCCTCTTCTTCTGCATGTCCTTTCTAAGCACTTTGGCTTCTCGCTTTGTTTCGCTTTGCTTAGTTATATTTATGTTGGGCCTAAATCCAGCTCAGCTGTTTAGATAACTGCAGCCTAAATTTGGGATTAAATTCATTTTGCTTACTCTACAAAGCTGTCGCACAAATATTTCACATTTATTTCTTTTTGCTTTTCCCTTCTGTTAGCTGAGCCCAGACCCAACTTCATTGCCAAACAATTTGCAGTTCATTTTGGGCTTTCGCTTTATTTTTGTGTAAATTGTTTAAAATGTAATTTTTGTAGGCTTTTGTTCGTTTACCTATTTAATTTATATGTATTTTATTTACGTTTTCTATTTTATTTATTTTTTGTGCTTTTATTTCAAGCCACAAATTAGCGCAATCAATTTGAAAATACGTTCCATTTTTTCTTAGAGCTCTGGGCATTCCGTGGGCCGATGTAATGAAATCAATTCGAATTTAATGCTGCCCAGTTCACAATTTGTTTGTCTCTTTATTGGAATTTATTTGAAATTTATTTGCGGAATTTATGTCGGCACATTTGCATTTGCATTTGCATTACGATTTGGCATAGACGAAAACAAATTAAATTTGCGCGTTCGCCAGCCACGAACCGAACCAATATTTACCTAGGCCTCAAAGGCCGTCTGCGCCTTCAATTTGCTGTCTAGACTGCAGATGCACAGCAAATCGTTATAATTGTGAAAAGGTCGTTTACCAAAATAATTTACACAGACTAAGAGAGCGAGGGAGGGCGAGACGTCATACTGTGATAAATTAAAACTCATTATGAGTGCCAAAGCAATTGAGAGAGTTTTACACTCAGTCGTGATTGAATGAATATTCACTTGGCATAGTCAATCGGGAGATCTGCTTGTGGCTTCACCTTGACCAAAGGCTGCCCAGGTAACAATTACAATTTAAAATTGCCAAAAACTGGTTTTTGGAAATGAATTTGCCATTTGCTGGCTTGGCTCGGCGCAGCACGTAAATGGCACGACACGTGATGTCGCAACAGGAGACGTGCCACTTCCTGCTTTGTTCTAGCCAGCTGCAGGCGGCATCTTGTTGCTTGCCTCGGTCAAGGCACATGTGATGGCATGGCAATTGCAAAGTCATTAAGATGCGAGGGTAAAAGCTTCTCGGAAAACGTTATTTGAACTCATATTAAATCTTTATGGCTTGCCACACAGCCATCACTCACATTTTTGGGTGGGTGGGTGGCTTGGTTGGTTGGTTGGCCAAGCGAGGGCACGTGTCCTGCCATGCCATTAAATGTAGCATACTTTTTAGAGCTCGCTTCAAAATAATTGAAATCACCTGCTAAATGGCAAAGCTAAATTGCATTTTAATGAACGTTTTTGCCGCTGTTGCCTCGACCCAAAGAAATAAACAAATAGAAGCATTGCCAACTGGGCGAACCCGTCAAGCGTTTGAGTGTATGTGTGTGTGTGTGTGTGTGTGCTGGTTGGCAGCCTGCCTAGTTGATATTTGCTCTGAGCAAAGAAAAGCAAAGACTTCGATACGAGCTGCGCTCTGCCCAGCTAGTTAATGGAATTTCCTGCCACAGATGGACATCTGCGACACGAGCTGCCTCAGGCCTCGGACAGTTTTGCGTTCGCCTTTTATTTGCCACCACAGAAATGCGAGTACTTCAAGGCATTTGCCTTACCAAAACACTGCGTTAGTCAAAAGTTGTTAGGCTAATTGAATATTCAATGCGACCACTGAGAGTGCCTCAAGCCGCTGAGCAATTAATGCTCTCTCATTACAAATGCAAAAATAAATAATTCAAAAATAAACTGTGGATTTTCATATTTGGTAATTTGCCTAATAAGATACGATTTGTGGCAGGTGCGCCAGGTAGCCGAGGTAGCAATTTGATTGACTTTTGTATTATTCAATTTGAGCCTTAATTATGAATTATCTATTTCCATGCTATAATTCCGGCTGCATTACGCCTGGATATTGGTTCTGCCGTCCAAAATTGAGCAAACAACTGGCAGCTGCCTGATTATTATTACAAGCGCCATTCCACATCGCCAAATTGTAATTTGAATGCAATTTGTATGCAATTTGCATGCAAAATGCAATCGAATTTCATGATTAAAGCGGGTTGCATCTGCCTGCCAATGCATTGTGGGCAAACAGGCAGGAGTCGAGCTGTGATCATAGAGCTAAGCTCGAAATTTTCGTTGACGTTGATTAAGGGAAATATTTATAACTTTGTTGACGTTTACACTCAGCTAAACTTTAGTTTCTATTCGAAAAACAAAAACAGATCAAAACTCGACATTATGATAAATGATGTGCTGCTATAAATTCGTATAAAAATATCATGTGGCAACATGCCTGAAGTTGACGGATTGGCTTTTCGCTTGTGCGTCGTATGAAAACAATAAAAATATTTTATTACTACTTTTTTTTTATTTAAAGCACATTAAATAAAATAATATCTATTTATCTATATATATATGGCAAGCAAAATTATTGCTTTATTATTATTATTGCAATCGAAAACCAATGCAAACCCAAACAACATAAATAAATAATATACAGCAAAGGTTTTCTTCTTAGAACTCAAATTTAATCTCGTTAATAATATTTAAGTAAATATCACATTTAACGACAACACTTAAATTATTTAAATCTTTGCCAACAAGCAAAAATATATATACATTTTCCTCGTTTGCGCCTGCGAAAAAAATGAAGGAATGTTTTTCTTTGGATTTGAAAATGTTTTGATAACGAGCAACCGCAGACTGCAATTATAATTATTTTTTGCAAAAAGTGTGTCGTTGTCACAACAATAAAAGCCTCGGAATAATAACCAGCATTTTTATTATTACAAAAAAAGGGGGGAACGAAGCACTGCAAAATGTTGGCACATGACGGCAAACTGTTGATTTTGTGAATTTTGTATTTTTATTTTGTATTTTGCTTTGTGCGTCTGACTTTTAAATCTTTAATGCGGAACACAAAGTGACATTTTCTGTAGCTCCCATTTATTTTGTTTATTTATTTTTTTTTATATATATATATTTACATACATATGCATATTTGGCTGTCGAGTTTTTGTGCCGTGCCTCAATCATTTTTTTGAATATTAATCGAGCGTGAGAAGTGTTCGCATTGCCAAACGAATCGAAAGGCGGAGGCGTGGCAGACCAGATACTTGCAAAGGCAATATAAATGCATGAAACTTAATTGAAATCTGTGAATGACTTGCGAATGCACTAATTTGAGCAAAAAAGAAAAAAAAAATAAATAAATAAATAAAAATAAAATAAAATAAAATAAATAAAAATAAAATAAAATAAAATAAATAAAAATAAATAAACAAAAGTAAATATAAAAAAAATTAAAGATATGTATGTTATATGCCTGTAAGAAATGCAAATTAAATGAAAAAGCCTTTCCCAGTATTAAAAAATATTTAAAGCTTTTTTTTTTTTTTGAAAATAAAATACACATATAAATATTTTTATTTAATTAGAAAACTAAGCATTTGTTGTATTCACATTTATTATGCTCATGTTGAAATGAATTTTAGCGTAATAAATTTGTTAAAAATATGTGATTTTACTATAAGAGAGCTTCTGTGAGCTTTAAAATCGCATACGAATTTATTTATAGCTACCTTTATTTATTCCTAATTAATTCAGTTAAATATGTTTTACACGAGATATTCTTGAGCTTGTAATAACTGTATATTTATTATTTATATATACATATATATTATATTTATTAGGTTAGCATATAATTTTCATAGAATTGTTTGACTTAAATATAACTTTAAATATATGTATATATAGTTTCTTGCATTTCCCAGAACTCATTATATTAATGCCGCCCACGCAGTTTTAAAGCTCGCACACATTCACATTCTGTTCACATTCAAATTTCATTCGCTCTGGCTTCAGCTGACAAGTTTATTTTGTGTCTCCTGCTATTGTTTAGCAAAGCGACGCTTGAGCATCCGGCCTGTCATACGGCTGATGTGCGGCATTCAGACTGTCAAGTGTCACTTATTGAAATGTCAATTACCGTTTGCTTATGCGGCTCGAGTGCGGCTGTACGGAGCGTCAATTGTGCTTTGCAGTGTGTCAGGTGTACTGCAAGGTGTAAGCAACGGAGCTACAAACGGCGGTTTGCCTAACAATTCACAACTCACAACAGCTGCATAGAATGGGAACTGACAGCTTGTCCACATCCAACAATGATGCATACATGAATGATTCACACGATGAGCTCCAGCAATTGAATGTAAATTTAATTATGATATTATTTGCAGTAAATTGAAGATGCAGCCTAATTGGGATTTGTGTGAATATTTAAGATCTTGCCTTTCACTTTAGTTATTATATAAATGAATCAAAGAGAGTGTGTAAAAAGTAACGCTAATTGGCAATAGACAACATCCAAGTAGATCAGCCACTAGTTGCGCTCGATGGCTTTGATTGCTGTCGCTACAAAAAACAGCTCGAGGACTGTCGCAAGAGCCACTTGCTAAAGGCATGCATGAGGACATTGCAACGTGGCATTGTTGCTGCCCATGCTAGTCAAATTGGCGATGCGACAGCTGTCCAGCTACAGCATGCAAACACGCCACGCAGCAGCAAGGCAAATGCACACAAACACACGCACGCACACACACAACAACAACAATTTTCACTTTATGCTGAGCTGTAACAACGCATTTTACAAATGCAATTGTTGATGCTGCGCTGTGGCACTCTACTCGGGCTTTAACGGATTTGCATGAAAATGCCCACTTGAAGATACCCTGTAAATGCTCAGAGTGTGACCTTGGCGACTGCATCAATTAAAAAGCCAATTGGGGGTTGATTTATTGATTGCTGCCAGCAATGAGCGAATTCAGCTAAAATTTGCAGTTATTTTTTTCTATTTTATGTCAACAAGCACTCGGCGTGTAATCAACATGCGTTCAAATAAATACATTGGCATTTGTTTGCACAAAATCGAATATTAAAATGTGACTAAAATGTTTACACACACTTCAATTTATTTGGCAAGTAACAGTAAATGAATTCGTATTTGTTTATTGGCTAGATACAAAATAAAATATTGACAATATGTAAATGTAAATTGATTTCGCAGTTGCCAAGCTACGTAAACTTTATTCACTCTGCCCTTTTTTAATTGATAACTTTAGTGGCTGGGCATTTTAATCTAATCTTCAAGTTAATTGTTGAAAACTATCTCTCTCTCTCTCTCTCTCTCTCTGTCTTTCTCTCTGCTCTGCATTTGTTTTTAGAGTTTAGTTTGCCTTGAGCACTGCAAACATTTGGCACGCCATTAGCGCACGGCGTCTGCTTGCCAAAATATTTGATAGACGTTGCCAAAAATGTGACTAAATTAAGCCTATTACCCGACAGACAGGCAGACTGGCAGACAGACAGCGTTTTCGCTTAAATTGTTGGCAACTGTTTTATAAAACACGAAAGTGCACTCACAGCAAATGCTGACAGGCAATTTTCAACTTTTTTGAAAGCCAAACATAAAAAAAAAACAAGCAGCGAAAAAATTTAATGCAATGATTAACAGTCGACTATGCGATGCGCTGACTTAATGATTAAGAACATTTATATTAAGCAGGTAGCATAGAAGAGAAGCAAGAGACGTAAGGTTTGGCCACTGAAGAATTGCTGCTTGACTGGATAAACATGCAGTCAATATAAACTCTGCCGGAATTCAGCTAAGGAATGCAGTCTATATGAAACCAGATAAAGTATGATCCAAGGGGATATTGAAAGCTACTTACTTGACTTAGCCTCATATTATAGAAGTTACTGTTTGATACACAGCGCTGTTCATATGCGACAGCTCCATCTGGCAACCCTCTTAGGCTGCCCATATTCGATGCACTCAAGTTTTTTCTGTTTTAAATCAAATAACCGCAATTTTCTCATAATCACACTTATAATCATTTCATTTGCTTCACTTTTTGTATATGATATCTCTCAACCTTCCGCCAATACGGCGTATTGTGCCCATCTCTGTCTGGTTGCCATTGGTGAAGATGATAAATTTCAGGTTGGCATGGAATCTGAGCTCTGTCCTTGTAACAGCTGGATATTTCAATGAATTTAAAAACTGTAAACTACTCTATAATATGCTATATGACGTATATAAGATGCCTGGAGAATAAAATCATCTTGGCTTTTACTGCTTGGAATGCCAGTCAGATCTAAATGCTCTGCCTTTTTTATGCCGCTTAAATGGCCGCACGATTAAGGGCCATGATATTGTTTTATATAAAAAACATATATATAGTATATATACATATTTATATGTATATACAAAAATATTCACAGCATGCACAGCATGGCGTATACGTAACGTCCCTGGCAGCTGCGTATTTGGTGGCGCGCGTGTTCGTTCGACTTGTAGGGGTGCACACTCGAGTTATTAGCATATTCTCAACATGCTGAGCTACATAATGATGCAGAAATGTATCAGAGTCATGAATGGAGCTTAGATTCGAAATCCGTGCCAGCTTTAGCCATTGATTATGCATATGTCGCGCATCTGACTCAGGATTTTGCCAATTGCTTGCTGGGCTCCTTTGGCTGTGTGAGTGAATGCTGTGTTATGGCTGGCCGACGCGTCGTTATATTTCGTTATTTATTCATGCCAAAAACGTGCAGCGTAATACAAAGTAAACTATTTTCACAGCCTGGTCGGAATTCAATGGAAGCTGAGCACGCGAATTGCTCGCAGCCTTAACCAGGCGCCAGGCCTTATCAGCTGTGCTGCCAATTAAAATCTGGCTCAGTCATAGACCAAATTTAATTAATGCCCAATCAAATTCAGTCTTTTATTCCCATTTCCATTCTTTTTCTTTTCATTTGTGTTTTATTTCTTGCTTCGCTCACTTTTGTTTGCAAATCACAAAGGATTAATTTAATTCAATCAAATGCTCGGCTAATCAGGCGAAAAGATTCTCTTCAATTTGATATCTTACTTTCTTATTCTGTTTTCCGTTTAAGCACAGAAAAAAAGAAGAGTAAACATTTCCAATGAAATTCGCGTGATTTTATTTAGAAACTTTTGACAGAGCGCAGGAGTGAAATATTTAATTTTCAAGTGCGAGCGCAAAACAGAAACTCATTATAGTCGTAATTCAACAAATGAGTACAAAGCGCCCCGCATTAAAACTGACACTCGAAATTACTGAGCTAAAAGGATTAAACCATACAGAGCAGAGCAGCTGTAAATCCTCGAGCCGTGTAATATACGTGCGTGTGCGTGTACGAGTGTGTGTGTGTGTGTGTGCATACGCTCAGCCAGGTGCAAATGCCCGACCCGAAGACTCGGCCACCCGGCGATACTTAGAAAAGGGTTGTACCTAGAAAATAAGTGGCAACCGCTTAACGAGCTGCCGGGATTCTTGTGGCTTTAGCGAAAATGTGCGCTATGCTTGGGGCCAGGGCCCGGCGAGGGGGGGTTGCGGGTGCGCAACGCTGATTTATGCAAACAGCCAACCAGATGGGAGTAAATTAACGCCTCTGCAGCCCAGCAAAGTCTGCTAATGGAAGTGCCAACGACTGGAATGCCACATCACACACACACACACACACACACACACACACATGCACATCTGCTGAGGAGTAGTATCTGTAGCAGATTTTTGTTTTTGCCCTAGGCTAGAGCGCGTTGAAAGCACAACTAATTTCTAAAACCAACAAAATTTATGTAAGACTACAGAGTTTTGAAGTTTGTGCAATAATCAAAGCAAACTATCGCTTCTAAAAGCTTTTACTTCTTTCCCACTCTGCTCATTCTCATTCTTATTGCATTTTGCACTGGAACCGAATAGAATTCAGGGCAGAGTGCTCAATCAAATCGTGCTTTGTGCCATCTAAATCTAATAATCCAATTTGAAATTGTCAATATAGGCAGCACTCTTATCGAGCTCCCATTATCAAGGCTTACGCTCCAGCCGGGGCATATTTATGGGGAAAGTTTGACGCACTCTGTTTGCCTGTGGCCAGCCGGCTCTTCCTTAGATATTGATATTTATTGATATACACATAATCCCTGGATTATTAATCAATTTGGTAAACAAACTGGCGTAAGTCTGTCCTTACGTATATATATATATATATATATATATATATATATATATATTTATTCATTATACTTTCTGATTGTTCGCAGGCGTCTTAACTTTCAGCTGTCGCTCGCGCTGTCGCTGAAATTAATGTCGGCAGCAACAGTTGCTTTTGTCATGCTTTGTCATCATTATGGCGCACAGACTTTGATGTCCAGACCCAGACACAAAAGAGTTTTGTGTTTCGTTGTGAGTGACAGCGTCAGGCGCCAGGCGCCCGGCATAAGACAAAAGAAATGCCAGAAAGCTATGAAGGCGCCTTCGCTTAAAATGCCAATTGTAATTGCAATTATATGGCTCAAGGTGGCTCATATAACGCTTGAGTGCATTGCGACTGCAACTCAGCTGACAACGGCCTCAACTGAACTGAATGCGTGAACAGTTCACTGGATAGACAAGTGCAGCAAATGTCCTTGGCTCGGGCATCACAATAAAAACAGCTGGAATATGTGATTAGCTGGAGTAGAGGGAAACGCTCTGAGCTCTGGCTTGACTAACGAAATTAAGTTGAGCTCAAGATTAGCTTTAAGTAAATAGTTTTCAATGCTTTACTGTTCTGCATGCATAACTCATACGCAGCGTATGCCAGCGGCACTTGCGGCTAATCTGGCCCAAAGCCGCATAAAACATTTGTCTCAGCCATGCGATTATACTTATCTATATAGGCCACAGCAGTGGCTGCTCTGCCCGCCGCCCGCTGGCATTTTTATTTGCTGCTGGCATTTTTATTTTCCAAGTCAAAGGATTCACAACTAGATCTCATTTCGCGAGCTCGCGCACAGCATGATGCAAAAATTTGCACACATTGTCGCTGTCATATGGCTTCTGATGGCAAGCCATGACGCAGCGCATAAACAGTGAGTCGCCAAAAGAAAATATATATATTAATATACATATTTATATATATGTATGTATGTATATGTTATGTGTAATATATGTGACTGACATCTAGAGCTAAAGCGACAGTTGTTGATCTTTGAGAGACGTTAAAGGTAGAGCTGCATAAGCAACTATAGTGGCTACACTCGATATTTGCTTTCAAATTATCAAACCGATACTATCGGATCGGAATACATATTTACTTGATTTGTATAAATCCTATCTACTTTTTTATGGTGCGAGATCCTTGGTATCTTGTATTATTTGCAAGCATTATTTAAGATCTTCGCTTTAAGTTTATTGCAAAATTTAATATACACCAATGGGTCTCATAGCTCTAGTTGAAGATGCACAATTGAGACGACTTCCTGAAGCTGTCAAAATAATGATGATGTTGGCTTTCATTGCCTTTGTGGCACAGCTGCCAAGGCCACAGCCAGCTGCAATAGTTTGCTGAGTAAAGTTAGTCACACGAACTTTGGTTAGTGCTTTGATTCGGTTTGGAGATATTCAAAGCCAAAAGGCTGAGTTCGCTTGACGTCTGCTGTAAGACCCACACCTAGACATATTTAATTAAAGCCCAACCGCTAAATAATAAATATATTGAAAAACTCTTTACAAATTAGAGCTGTTATCAAGTGTTAACACTGTCATTCTTATCAGAGCTCATAATCATCTTAGTGTGGCGCTCAGTAACATATTTAGGGATTTGCTCACCTTGAGTACATATTTGTGCAGCTCTCGGACCGCATCAAAGCAGCCGCAGCTGAACTATTACTTTCATAGCTCCAGCCGGCTTCTGCTGCTGCTGTCGTTGTAGATGGTCCTGCCAATGTCCTTGACAGCTTGAATGATGGCCAGCCGCAGCAGCATCGGCTGCTTGTCTTCAGCGCTGTTTGTGTTTCTTTCGTTGCTTCTTTCATATTTACACTGAGAGTGTCTGTGGCGAACGGTGGCTAAATAAATGTGGCCACAACTGAAATGCAATAAGGGAAGAACAAGATAAGATACAGAACGACTTGTTGTTGTTGCTGTTGCTGTCGTTGTTACTTATTCGTTTACAGGTTGTGACCACAGTCATCAGTGCGGGCCTGGCTTTAAGTTTATTTTCAGGCAAGGCAAGGCAGAGAAGAAGAAAGAAAGGAAAAACATATTCATTTGACGCACGCTTGCAACTGTTGGCCCATTGTTGAGCTCTGGTAGCTGAGGCGCAAATGAATTGCTGTAAACACTCGAGGCGCCACTCTGTTGCCGTTGCAAGTGCTTTCTGTTGATTTCTACTGTTTAGAACTGCTTCCTGCTATTTAGCCGGCAGCGCTTAGACAATGGTTAAGCGTTCCCTCTGCACCCACTGGGCCGCCGAGCAAGGGGCCCGGGCGCAAGGGGTTGCCCTTCAGTGTTTCATTCTTCATTGGAATATTCCTACTCTTTTTTAGTTCTTTTACTTTTTTTTTTTTTTTGCTTTTTCATAAACGTTGTCAGGCGCTGCTGGTGATGCAGTTTTTAATTCATCTCTTGGGGAATTGAATGCACGCATTGTTCGACTGCGCAAAACGAGTACGAACAGGATGCAGAGGCAGGATATTGCGACATTTGGGTAAATACTCAGCAGCAGCACACGTCAACGACTCTCACGTTGCCATGCGGCATAATTGTGGCTCCTGTTGCGATTCGCAGCGAAATGCTTGCAGCTTGTCTGCCTCGTATTTAACATATTTGACTCCCAGCACATGAGCCCCAGGCTAATGACTCTCCCCAGTGGAAGCTTGATTCAGACTGAAAATAAAGACTTTTATATTGCATAGCTCTAGCATTTAATGAACAGACTTACGCCTCAATAACTCTTTAAGCTGTTTATATTATCTTGTAATTTATTTTGTTGTTTTGTTTTTGTTCTACTGCCAAAGTAATTTCATTAAAGCTCTACGCTTGGCACAGTCCTGCTGCTGTCGCCAACAAGTAGACGACGTACGACGCCAACAAGTGGCAGAGGACGTCCGAATTGCTTTTAATTATGCGGCATCCGCGGGGTATCTTCCAGCTCTTGGCAAGCCGTCCTGCCGGTCAGAGCCGGACTTTTCCGGGGCAGTTAGCCCGCCCCCCCGTTGAACGCAGCTGAGCGGAAATGAATTGTTTGAGTTAAATTCACTCTGGGGTGTTGAGAAAACAAATATAATTTCTTCTATGCATTTATTTCGCTAAGCTTTCTATATTAGAAAAAAATATATACATACATATGTATATATTTAAAAAAAATGAATTAGAAATAAAATGTTTAAAATTTCTTTTTAGTGCTAAAACCTCAATCTTTTGGCTGTAATTCACAAAGCACAACTACTGGAAAATATATGTACTTAGAATAAGCCGAAGGTCCCAATAGAACTTTATGTTTGTTTTTATTTTATATACGCTCATGTGTAATAAATAAATACTTAGAAGTACCTCTATAGTCTACTTTTGCAAACATCTGCTGACAAGAAGATTATTTACATTGAAAGAAAACTAAAAACCCATAAGACCCTATTTGCTCTCACTTCAAGTCCTCACGAGCTGCGACTTACCATCGTCGATAGCTTGCCAGTCTTATACATATTCGGCATTTACTTTTGGCCAACAATGTGCACATGCTGGCCAAATGCAGCTGTCGCCGTGTTGAACCCTTTACTTGTGCTGCCATCAGATCTCAGTAGCAACGAGTGAGGCTTTAGAAAAATTACAGCCCGAACAAAAAAGCTGAGAATGAAAATTTAATGTTTTGGCTCAGTTTGTTTGTCGGCAGCTCTCGAAACAGATGTAAATATTGCGAAAAAAAAAAAAAATAATAATATATATATATATACATATATGTGTGTGTGGGAATAAATCTACCAAAGAAATAGCAGACAGGCAAAGCAATGTAAGTACATAAAAGAAAATCAGTATATTATTAGACCTATAAGAGCAATTTGAATATTAATAATTGGTTTAAAAACTCAGACAAAAATCAGAAATAAATTCTGTTTTTCTTCTAAAGTTTGACAACGCACAGTCAGAAGTTCTGTCTGTCTCAGAATGTTTTCCAGCTCTTCTGCTTTACAACTTGTCCGCAGCAAACGTGTTTGTTGATTCTAATGCCAAACTCTTTGTGAGCTTAAACAGTTTCGTTTGACAACATTCGCACCTGTTGCGCTCTGGCAGCGAACATGTTGGCGTCTAACTGAAATCTGAAATCAAATGGCAAACAAATGAATAAATGAAATAATATGTACTTATGCCATAAAATCAATACAAATTCATATTCGAAATTTGTATTAACTGAAATATGACAGATTAATATAAGCGATAAGCGAATATATTTAATATTAATACTTAAATCTTATTCCTAAATCCGTCGTACAGCATTAGTACTTACGATGTTGATGACCACGTTTAGATAGCTCTTTGTCATTGATGAGTTCACTTTGCTTTCTTTCCACTTAATGACTCAGCTTCTTGATAAAAGACAATTACGTTCACTGCACTAACTAACTGAATCGTCAGTCTGTTTTTATTATTTTGCATCAACATCCATGTGAGATGGAATTTATCACATTTTGAATTAGTGCTGTAAGCACGAAATATCGATATATAGAATCATCGATTACTGGCAAATTACAAAATCATTTGTGCAAATATCGTTTATAAAAACATATTTCAAAATAATTGATTATGCTTTGAAATATATTTTTCATTTAAAATATTTATTTATATATGATTTTAAATATTAATATTTATTATATTAATGTATAAATAATATTTAACATCTTGAAAATTCACTTCAATCAATTTTTATATTTAATATACATATATAATTTGTACTTAATATAAATGTCTTGATTCAATTAATAAATTTTATGAATTTTTAAGCATATCAAGATCATGATCTATTATTTTCAATAATAAATAAATAAAAAATGTTAAATAAAATAGTACATTTTTTTCATCGTGCTGCCCAGCACTGGCACTGGTTCTTTTAAGCTTTTTATAGAGCAATCGATAACAGCTTCCGCCAGTTCACATAATCTAAGTATAGCAATTTAACGGAGCGGCCTAAACTGATTTCTGATTTCTGATTGTCAGCATTTTCACGAATCATCATCAAACTGCGGAAATGTGCTCAAGGCAAGTGCGCGAGTGGCTCGTTCTGCTCACCATGGAGAAGTATGTGCGCTGCTTTACCGAACGTGGATACACAACCATTGCCCAGTGCAAGCAGATTCTGAGCAGCGATCTCGTGCTGTTGGGCATTGACGACCCGAACCATCGCCAGCTATTGATAACAGGCGTGCAGCTGCTCATCAATTCGCCGGAGCTCTTTGATTGCCACGAGCCCTGCGAGCTGCACATTACTGATAACGGTTCCGAGTTGGCCGACGATTTTATGGACTCGTGTCAAGTGGATTTGTCATCTCTGGATAAATACTTCTGCTCGCCTATAGGCGACTCGAATAATGATGTCGATTTGATGTCCCTATCAATGGACTCTCTGGATCAGTATTCTCTTAATATATCGGCTAATTTTACATGCGTCGCCTGCCCACATCTGCAATTCGACCAGCTGTACGAACTGGATCAGCATATAGCTGAACGAAGACAGAGTAATGAACCCTCGGCCTTCGAGCATAGGTATGGCGCTGTCATTACCAATGACAATTCATTTTGCAATGAAGCGGCTCTATCCTTTTTTCTAACGGACTAACTTGCAAGCCAAATAAACAAGATAATCAACAACAAACAGAAAAGACTTGGTAAATTGTATTTTGTTCAATCAAATATTATTAATAGAGTCAGTAGAGTATTCAACTGGTGTGCGGGAGCGTGCAGATCCATCTGGGGCGCGACACTGGAACGGAAGATGTGCTCGGCACGATGCAGTCACGATGTCAGCTTGGTGCATTCACGATGCTCGGTATCGTTTAGGTCGTAATCATAAGCGCTCCAAAGCGAATGAATATGCCTCATGCGTATTGATCACGCGTTGCCACTCAATGCAGTGCGTGTCCTGATTGAATTCGAAATGCTGATCAAAGTTTCCTTCATGCAAGGCATATCAATTGCTTCAAGCAGTTGAGTATATGTATATCATGCTATTGGATCCTCCAATATATTATAAAACAGAGCTAAGCGACCTTCCAAGGTTTCACCTTGAGGGCTATTACAATGAGAGCACTAAAATATCTAAGATCCTAGTAATTTCTACAGCTTTCGCCGGTCGTTACATTTTATGTATTTATATGTATGTATGTACATGTAAGGGTATATGTATGTACATATATATGTAGAGATACGCGTTGCACAAAGTAATTGGAAGCCAGTTTAACTGCAAGGCTTAGAACAAATATTTGCAATACATACATACATACATATATATGTATGTATATAAAAGAGAACAAATAAAAAGATTTTATGAAAGTAATTTATGCAATTTAATTTATTTATAGAAATATTTAAATATGGAGTGATTATAGAGTTTGGCTCAATTTTGTAGCCCATGAATATTTAATATTTATGGATTACAAATTACAGTCAAAAATAAGAGAAGCTTTTTTGTTTTAGATTTATGATAAAAGTGAATATTATAGATTCCAATTTAATTAAAAATCATAATTTGTCCTCTTTTTTTTTTGGCATACAAATATGTATATTTATAAACCTGATCAATATTTTATTAGCAGAGCTAGCAGGTATTAAAGCTCTCCTGTGTTACAACTTGTTTGCAGCAAACGTGTTTGTTGGTTCTAATGTCAAACTCTTTGGATATTTGAGCATTTGAACATTTTCGTTTGACTGCGTAGACAAGGTTAGCACCTGTTGCACTCTCGTTGCCAACGTGTTGCCGCCTAGCTGAAATCGAATTGGGTGTTGATGGGAAATCAAATGTAAAAAATATGTATTTGAGTTTTCTCTCATAATAATACATTACTTATTACTGTCACTCAATTGACGATAATCGACCATGCTTAAAATGCACTTAAATTGTATTTTCAGTGTACATAAATCGTGTATGACACGAGCTGTCATAACCCAATAAGGATTCATTAACTTTGCCAAAAGAGAGAGTTTTTCAGATAGCTGCAAAGTACATATAGCCAGATTAAATCGTGAAAATTTATTAATGGAGCTGAGAGTACGTGCTTGTGGCGACGACGATTGGGGATTGAGACACGGCAATTTATGGGCAGCAAACACAATTTCAATAACGAAATGTTCTTGTTCAACAGTCGAACAATTAATGTCTGACACTGTCAGCTTTTTAATTGAAATTTATGTCGGGGATTACAGCCTGAGATTAAATACGTATTTACATGCGATGACAGCTGACATGCCCCCCTCTCTCTCTCACTCACTCTCTCTCTTTCAGTTGCTCTCACTCTCGCGCTTACTAGCTTTTGCTCTTAAGTAATTTCACTGCTTGCTTAAGGAAATGACAGAGCTGAGTTGTATCACTTGCATAAGTACGTTAAATTGTTGTTATCATAGTGTATATTCAAACAATAAGCCTTTAAGCTGGCAAACAACTCACACACATACAAAGTTTTCAGAAACATATCAAATTTGTATTGGATCAAAGTAATTAATTAAAGTTTGAGCGAAAACTTCGTGGTTGAAACTATGTTATATCTATTATTCTTTAGTTATTTCCAGTACTTGTATCAATATCTTTTTCTTTGTACCAGTATTTATATCTGAGTATCTCTATCTGTGCATCTGTATCAGTGTATGGGTATCTGTGCATCTTTATCAGTGTATCTGTATCTGTATCTGTATCTGTATCTGTATCTGTATCTGTATCTGTATCTGTATCTGTATCTGTATCTGTATCTGTATCTGTATCTGTATCTGTATCTGTATCTGTATCTGTATCTGTATCTGTATCTGTATCTGTATCTGTATCTGTATCTGTATCTGTATCTGTATCTGTATCTGTATCTGTATCTGTATCTGTATCTGTATCTGTATCTGTATCTGTATCTGTATCTGTATCTGTATCTGTATCTGTATCTGTATCTGTATCTGTATCTGTATCTGTATCTGTATCTGTATCTGTATCTGTATCTGTATCTGTATCTGTATCTGTATCTGTATCTGTATCTGTATCTGTATCTGTATCTGTATCTGTATCTGTATCTGTATCTGTATCTGTATCTGTATCTGTATCTGTATCTGTATCTGTATCTGTATCTGTATCTGTATCTGTATCTGTATCTGTATCTGTATCTGTATCTGTATCTGTATCTGTATCTGTATCTGTATCTGTATCTGTATCTGTATCTGTATCTGTATCTGTATCTGTATCTGTATCTGTATCTGTATCTGTATCTGTATCTGTATCTGTATCTGTATCTGTATCTGTATCTGTATCTGTATCTGTATCTGTATCTGTATCTGTATCTGTATCTGTATCTGTATCTGTATCTGTATCTGTATCTGTATCTGTATCTGTATCTGTATCTGTATCTGTATCTGTATCTGTATCTGTATCTGTATCTGTATCTGTATCTGTATCTGTATCTGTATCTGTATCTGTATCTGTATCTGTATCTGTATCTGTATCTGTATCTGTATCTGTATCTGTATCTTATAAAATTAAAAAAAAAAAGAAGAAAAATGTAGGAAAATAAAACAATTATCTGAAAATACCCTCAGAAGCGCACGACCTACAAGCCAACTGCATAAAAAGTTTTTGGCACTTTTAATGAGTGTTTCTTTGCCCACTGGCAATGGCAATTTAAGAGGTGGCAAAAAGTTTCGCCACAAGGCCGGAGGCAACATCAGCTGCTGGCCCGCAAAACATGCGCTTAATTGGGGGCACTGGGGGCGAGTGTTGAAGGAAATGAATTCTATATGACAATGAGTGCTAATGGCGGCTGTTTGCACTCGCACGCAAAGTGCCTTAGAATACAGACTCTACCTTATCTACAAGGAGATCTTGAGTTCTCGCATGTCTGGTAATTATTAAATGCATGTCTCTTCAGCTATTCTCTTTGCACAAATTTAAAAATTTATTAAATATCACACCTTGGAACTTGGTAAACAAAGGTGTAATAAATTTTGCAACAAATTCCCTAATGCGATTGCACAAACAGCAGCCACAATGCGCGCCACAAACACTTTGAGAGAGAAATTGCCCGTCCAAGAAACACACAAACACATATGTCTATGTGTGTGTGTGTGTGTGCATGTGGGTGTGTATGCTACATATGCACTAAGGATATCTGATCTGCCAACTGGCCAAGGAGTCTTGCTCGCCTCTCGAGCATTGTTAGCCACGATTTATGGCTGCCCCGCATTGGGCAGTTATTTATTTTATTTTCTTGTAACAGAAAAACTGCACATGGCGCCATATGTGGAAGCTGGCTACTTTTTTTCTACAATGCTAACACAAGTTTTATCTAAGAAATTTTAGTTTGAATTGGAATAAATTAATGAAGTATGAATAGTGTAGCAACGAAAAAAGTGCCTATAAGAAGTATAATATGTGCTTTGCGAACTGAAACTAATGAATGGAATGAACAAATGAATGATTAAATTTCTTTTTCAATTATACGCCTAATAATATAATATAGCATATAAGAAATGTTTAAGTATCTTTATATTCGTCAATTCCTAACGAAGACCCTGAACCTTAATCTAAGAAATAATAAAAGTAAACACCATGGCATCAAACAGTTGTCCAGGATAACTGTATCAAAATCGTCTGTCACACAGCTTGTGTAACAATAAAATAATCCTAAATATTTTTATGACTCTTGCCTCGTTAGCAACAAAACGCTGCATTGTGATATGTAGACACACTTTAAAGGCAGCAAATATATATATTTTTATTATAAACAAACTTTTTTTTTTGTGCTTCAATAAAAATCTTGATTCATTTGGATAGATGCTACAATTCTATTGAGTCTGTTTTTGCTGAAATATAATAGATTCAAAGCAAATTTAACAGAGAGATAGTTTAAGATTCTGATTTCTTTAAGACTTGAATTCCTTAAAGCTTTTCAGCTCCATTGACTTTCTGTGCTTTTTATTAACTCTGCCACCTTCCAAACATTCCACTCAGAGCATTTCATCGTTAACATCCATGGCCACCCACCGCAACCAGCCACATCTTTAATATTTCGGCCAGAGCTCTTCACTATTTGTAGGTTCACTAATCACCTCTCCGGCTGCCCGCATCCGGTTTTCACGCTGGCAGCTGAAGGAAAAAAAATAGCAGAAAATATTTGTGCTCGATATTGATTTATTTATATGGAGAATGGCGCCAGTAATAGGAAAAGGCCACCTTATCAGCAGAGTAATTTTTTATAAATTACCCAGCCTTTACTGAGCTGCTGGCCATAGATCAACTCAAATTGCATCAACTTTCGCCCTATATTTCAGATAAATTTGTGACTTTAACTAATATTTCTAGCTGCTAGGAATACAAATGGCTTTGAAGTGCTTAAATTTATTTATGTTGTTGGAGTGTCTGGAGGGGGGAGGGGGTGTAGATAGTATTTCAATTCCCGACAATGCAAAGCAAATATTATTTTACAGAGTTTCGTCACCCTAGTCTCGCATTGGCATTTCCTGCATATTGTTTGCCCCCAAAGACTGCGTGTTGGCATTTCGCCCTTCTCTGTGTGCAGAGACGTGCACATTTGCAATAGGCATTTGCTGGTTGACATTTACCAACACAATAAGAGAGAGTGTGTGTGTGTGTGTGTGTGTGTGTGGGTGTATGTGTTTGTGTGCACTAAATGGAACGCCAGACATTCGCATCCTTTTAGCTAGCTTAAGCAGGCAGCTTCACAGTCGCAAAACGCTTCGAAATATCATTTTAAAGTGGAAGATAAAAGTTTTATGCAGCTTTGGCCTGGCTTATCTGTGGTCTCAGACTCAGGGCTCGTATAAGCAGCTCACGTGCTTTAGATAAGTTATGCAAAAGCTGAATAACTAACATTTCAATGATACACTTATACTAGTTAAACAATAGATAACATTTGGTATAGAGAATAAATAATAGGGCATATTCAAAATTAATAATAAATGCTCAATTTACATTAAAAATACCTGGGACCAACTGCCTTCTATTAAGTGTTCCCATCCATTCATGCTAACCGGCTAAGCCAGCCCTAAGTATGCTCCCCACTTCCTGCGGCATTCGCTTTATTAAGCGCTTGTATTAACAAAGCCTTGTATAGTAAATATAAAAAATAGTTGTGGAAAACAACATAAACTAGAATGTGAGGCAGACAGTGCATTATGCTGTGGCCAGCTCGACTTGGGTCGAGTTTACGTGCTTGTTATGCCAGGTAAAACTTACGGGAATGTAAGTCAGAGAGCTTACGGAAATCCGCTTGTAACAATGTAAACGGCAACAAGAGGAAACGGCGGAAAACTTTTGTGTACTCTTTCGAATGGATGGGAAAATAAACGCTTAACAAATTAAATTAATTAAATACTGTTTAGGGAATGCACAAACAGCATGCACAATATAGAATATGCTAACAGGCAAAGCGCCACGCTGCCAGGCAGCCGCCGTATAGGTAGAGTCAAATGTGTAAAAGTTAACAGCTAGGTTGATATGTAGCACTTGGCACTATTAGAAAGTAACTGATTATAGTAGTTTAAAATTTGAGTTTGTACAATAGTTTGATAAATAGCCTAAGCTGAGCGAGAGAGGGAGACTGATTAAGAGCTCATTGATTTGAAAAACTTGAGTAGTTAAAGGCAAATTTATTATTAACTTTATTTGATTTAATTTTTTATTTTAATTTTATTTAGTTCTGTTTTATTTTAATTTAATTTAGTTGCAATTTCTTTTCAATTTTAGTTGAATTATAAATATTTTAATTATACCTTAGTTTAATAATATATCACACTTTCGACTCCACGCCTGCAAGCCTCTCCTCATTTCACATTAATTGGCAGATCGGAAATGTGTTTCTTGTGGTTAGACTGGCGATGCAAATGTCAGCTCTCCGTGTCCACAATCCGCAAGCCGCAGCCCTCAGTCAATTCCCGACATGGTTTTTTTTTCCGATGTCAGCTGTTCTGTCATTTTGGTCGAGCGATGGCGTTTGTGCGTAAATATGTATTACATTTACCTTGCTGGCTTTATAGATTTTTTTTATTGTTTTATTTGCGCTGTCCATTTAAAAATGTATTCCATCATCATATACCAAATAATATTTTCCCTGCGCTTTTTTCGCTGCCCAGCTATTGTTGGCCTCATTGCTGGGGCATCAATGCGTTTGTATCATGAAACACAGTTTTCATGTAAACTTTTAGCTTGTATTTTGACAAATTAGCGAAATACATTTATTGCGGGCTTCAATTGGGCATATAAGTGAGTGAAACTACTCGTCGCTAGATGGCGCTTGTGCATCAACACTTACCGTAATTGGAATGCAAGCAATTGTAAACTAGTTCAAATCGCGCCAAAGTAGAGGCAATAAAACATTTGCTGAAAGCCATAGACAATTGCTCTAAATGAACATTGTCTGCGCGGACTAATAAAGTATTCCCAGCTTCAACAATGCGATGCAGAGTGCCCGTTTCTATGCGGCGCAATTAAAATCAGCGCCTGCACTCAGTGTTTGATTTACGCATAGAAATGTAAATTTATGCACACGGATCGTTTCACTGCAAATCCAATGCGGAATTGAAAATCATTGAACTAATGAATGCGCTCGCTGGGAAAAATAAATGACATTGATTGTGCCTGATTAGGTGTGAACGTTGCAGTGGCGCTCAAATAAATGGCAAAACGATACTTTTGACTAAAATGCAACTGATAGTCGATGATATCGATATTAAGATAATTCTTAAAAAATTATTCTTTTTTTTTAATTTAAATAAAAGAATTGGGACTTATAAGACATACATGAATTATAATTATCAAAAATTATTAAGTAATTTCGTTAGTCTTTGCAGAATAAGTTTTCAATACTACTTTCTATTGAGTACTTACATATATATATTTTATTTTTAATAAAAACAATTATATTAAAACATAACAAATAAAAACATAATAAATAAATGAACAAATAAAATATAAACGTTTTTAGCAAACTGTATATAAAATTGTGATTTCCATAAAGATGTTGCTCATGCGTTCAACTCTGCGTATGCGTAATATTAAACAAGTACAATTTCGCATATATTATGCTATATGCTTTGTGAACTACCTTAACAAAGAAACATGATAGATTATGTGCACTTCACATACATTATAGTTCTGGCAGCTAATAAATGATTTTAGCAAGTATGCTCAGGGATTACCATAAAAATTGAATTCATTTCATTTTGCGATACGTGAAGGCGGTTCTTTTCTGCCTACTCCCTTGAGCTTAGCAGCATCAGTTTTATGAAATTTCCGCTAATCTCCGGCTTTGTTTGTGGCAAATTAATTATGTTTCCACGTGCGCGCTTTGGGCCCGCTGCCAACTGCTGTAAGCAAAGCAGAGCTAATGCAAAATGCCTTCAGTTTAATGGACGATAATAATAAGTATATTTGTTATAGAGCGGAATTTAAGTAATGCAATTATTAATAATTCAAATATAAATTTAGTTATTGAATTAAATTATTTGAACTACAAAAATGTATTTGGTATGAGCTTCAGCTTTTTTAATTGAAATGATATTGAATATTGGTGAATTTGTATTTGTATTTAGCTAAATAAAGTATTAATTAATTTTTCATTTGCATTTGCCGGTTTGCTTATTTGATTATAGTAATGTGGCTTTAATTAAAAACTCGTTGTATTTGTCAATATTAATTATGTATTATATATCATGAGTGCTGTTTGATGTGAGTTGCAGCGAAGCGAAAGCAAAAGCAAATAATATCTAAATAGATGAAAAGTAATTGAACTAAATTAAATCAAAAACTAAACAAATTTAAAATTATTATATACGAATGAAGCGTAAAAGGCCACAAATGGATTTCGCTGCGATTATGTGGCTTTTCTCTGTTTTACCAATTAAAATGTACACGAAATTGTTGCCGAAAATGCAAATAATATTTATATAATTATATTAAATTATTTGTATTGCATAAAATTGTGTTTTTAACTGTCGGCTTGAAAGTGCCTTGTCAATAAAAAAATAAATTTGTAAGCTTCCCTTTCCATCAGTTTATTCTTTCCAGCAACTTGACGCAAATTAACTGAAATATTGATTTACAATTATGTTTTCCTTTGTGAGAGACTCGGGCGTGCGGCACTGTAATATAAAAACACTTTCGTTTCATACTCATTTGCAAATAGAATTAGGCTTACGAACTTGTGTTCTTTCTTATCAATCAATCATACTTGGCTTGTGTCTCCCTCGATGCGTGTGCTTATTCAATTTGGCTATTCAGTGCTCTTTTGATCCGCTTATAACTCATTCCAAGCGACAGATTGGCACACACCAGCCGCAAATCGTTGCCCCACTTCACACCAAATGCAAATTGAAATATCGCGTGAATGAATTACCGAGTTGCCCTTCCATCTAGCAGTAACCAGTTTACTTGCTCCCAGCCTCAAAATTTATGAACGAGCTGCATAAATCATTTCTGAGCCCAAGTCACATGTTACACATATTGGATCATTTACATGAAAATGGATATGAGCTCTAACAAATTCACCACTGATATCGAATAAGTCATATAATCTACTCAAATGTGTTATTAGTCATACTTAGACTAGTTAATACTCAGAGCCGATTACAATAGATAATATTTATGCATAATTATTTTATTGAGTATGGCTTAGCCTAGCTTACATTAAGCGCTCATTACAATAGAAAATATTTCTGCATAATACGTATAGTTCAATTCCCGAGCTACACACGACTCTGCTGCTCGATAAAACATTTTTTGATATGCTTCACTTGTTAGATGGATTTTTGCTTTATACATTTCCATATCAATAAAATATTTTCTGTGTTTCTTCCCTCTCGGTCCATTAGGGCGCGTCTGTGAACCTTTTGGCTGGCACAGTGAAAAGGAAATCCAGCTTGGGACCAAGACATATTTAAATTCCGGACATGTGCTGAAAATGTCGAGCAGTTCGATATATGTACATAAATATATACATTAAGTGTATAGTATATTTGCATTGCTTGGGTCGCCAGTGGAAATATTGGCGTTGCCATTGCCATCGACGTTGCCAGGCAACGCGGAAACCAATTCGTCCCCTGGCACGACTGGCTGAGCAAGAAGAATATCATAAAAGCTGACACATTTCATGCCATTCGAGCCGAATTAGCAACGCCTCCAATATTGTCTACGTTTGTACGCCTAAGAGCACAATGAAAATCAATCAATTATATGCCGAAAGCAGAAAAGTTTTCCACTCTATATTATATATATTTATATATTTACTTGGAAGCAGAGCAAATGATATATTTTATAATAATACATACATATATAATAGTTAATGTTCACTACTCAATTAAATAGCATAGCTAGCATAGTTGGCACCTTAGGGCTGTAGATAGAGGGACTCATGTCTGGGAATTTGTTGCAAATAAAAAGAATCAGATAAATTAAAAGTAATTTAATATAGACACATACAAAGACAATATGCATAATAAAAATGACAGCAAAAGAGCAAAAGAGAGCAATAAGTGGTGGGTCAAGTTCGAAAAAGACAAATAATTCAAGGTCAGACAGAGATGGGCGTGGCATATTACAGCTATGGACAGAGGGACTCCTGTCTAGGAATTTGTTGCAAATAAAAAGAATCATATTCAGTGGAATTCTATGATGCACGATACAAATGAATACTCACAATATACAATAAATACTTTATCGATGAACAGCGCATGAGTTCAATGGCATATCATAAATTTAATACGAACTTAAGTTAATGTTGCTCCCCAGCGTCTGTTTGATAAGCCCAACTTTGTCATGGAAACCGAGCCGAAGTCAGTTGGAAGTTTGTGCAAAGTTAAGCGATTCCTTTGTGACAACAAATTGTTTTAAATTCCAGGCGAAACTTTGCAACTGGCCCTTTTACAACTTGGCCAGAAACTAGAGAAAAGTGGTAAGAGAAACACTATTTGCTCGACATAACGCATACGCCATGTGTGCACAGGAACATAAAGCCTTTTTGCCAGAGCCAGTAGAGTGTCGAGTGTACTTATACTTAAAGTCGACTTTAGAGTACTTTAGTGTCCTTTAGTGTAATTCATAGAATTTACCCAAAGACGGGATTTAAAACGCATTTCAATTAGCACCGCAAATGTCATCAGTCAAGCCCCAACCGCAGCTAATAATGAGCTGACAAATTACGGGCATCAACAAAACAAGCGAACAAACAAACAAATAGAGAAACAACAAACAGCACGTGCCCGGACAGACATCTTACTCCGGGTGCGTGACATTGTGTGAAAGCAGGCAATTCCTGCCCTGACAGCCTGTATGAATAATGTCGCCTGCTTGCAGCACAAACTCAACACAGAAGTGCCAACTCGCATAGCTCGACTTGAAGTGTCGCGTAATTTATTTCCCACCTCTTGCGACCGACTGACAAATGGTCTGATAATTTGGCCCCCGCACCAACTGCCGTATTTTGTGGTTTCTTCCATTGTCAGAAGCACAACATAATGATTTCGGTAAGGTATAAATGTACACAGATGATGACAGGGCTAATTAATTGGACTATAAGTCTACGTAGAGCACTGATATGGGAAATTCAAATTCGGAAATTTCACTTTATACGAGCTGAAAACTATTGGTGAAGAGCAGCCTAGCGAGGGAGCTCTTTTAGTCCATTGAGCTCTTTCCGCTTGCAATTTTCAGTTTTCGAAGTTAGAGTATTAACAATTGCAGCTTGTTGTCATATTCTTCATTTTATTAAGTCGTTTGCAATCCGAAGAAATTCAAGTCGCCTGCTGTTAATGCCATTTCCTGTTTGCATTTGCATAATTTTACAACTGCCCTGAAAATTTGTCATCAAAAAACTATCAAACAAATGTCAACAGCTGTGGCTCCAAAGTTTTGCCTTTGCCCAAAGACATGCTCAGCCCCACCCTATGCGTTGCATCCTTTAATGTTCTTTCGAGTTGCCATTGAAAAGGCTGCCAGGGTTGAAAAGGGGTCTACATATAGCGTGAGGTGTAAGCGCTTTGCATGCCTTGAATTATTTTAGTGAAATTTGTAACAAATAAAAAGACTATTTTAATGACAAGTTGAAGCTTAGTTTATATAATTAGCTCTAAAGAAAGTTTCTTTTCAAATATATGCAGCTTTTAGACTTCGATTGAACATGTCAAAAGAGTTTTCCATTTTTTTAAAATCATATATAATAGTCATACGTGGCCACGTGAAGAAATTCTTTTAGAATTCAATAAATTACTCATACATATATAGTTTCTACATAGTTTCATTAGTCTCTTCTGCTCATAGTTAATATTAGCAATGCTAAGCAAAACATTCCATTTCCGCCCTGGACTATCATAAGTTGCCATTAACATATTTGTGTTCTGAATTAAATGGATGCCGTGTCAGGCTGGCAGACAAACTTCCTGTGCCCGGAACTGCCTTTGTCCACATCTAAGACTCGCGTCTATATAAATATACTCAAAGCAAATCCTATCACGCTATCTTTGAAGCTAAAGAAATACAATGCAAATATTGAACAATACAATATAACAAAGGTTGCATTCAGTTAGATATTTAAGACTTACAATTTTACTCTTAATATGTATTTCATTCTAAAACAAGCAAGAAAGTTCTAGTCGAGACTGCTCGACTACGAAATCCCCTGAACCCTACGAAGAACCGATATATCAATAAATCTAACTAACTTCGTAAGACTTTCAGATCGTGATTATAACATTTAAATACGCCTTTTACAAATTTAATAGTGAGGGGTGAATCATAATAAAAACCGAAATTCTATAAAGTACATATAAATCCACAAAGATGTAAGTAAGGCAGCTGCCTGACAAAAGCTGACTGCTACGACACTCTATGGAAGCTGCATAATAAAATTGTGGACTCGATGGAAGGTGCTTATTAAAACTTGTGGAAATATTAATCATAATTTGCTCGTTCGGAAAGAAAAACATAACCTCTTCAATGCTTCTGAACTCTTCTAGGCTGCCTGACAAAAGCTGACTACTACGAGACTATATAGAAGGTGCATCAACAAAACTTGTGGACTCGATGGAAGGTCCTTATTAAAACTTGTGGAAATATTGATAATAATTTGCTCGTTCTGAAAAAAACATAGCCACATGAATTTCTCTGAAACTGAAGGCCAACTCTTTTCTAATGAATGAAACTAGAGCGAAGGCAGCTGCCTGACAAAAGCTGACAGCTACAACACTCGGTGGAAAGTGCATAATAAAATTGTGGACTCGATAGAAAGTCCTTATTAAAACTTGTGGAAATATTGATCATAATTTGCTCGTTCTGAAAAAAACATAGCCACATAGCCTCTGAAACTTTTCTAATGAGTGAAACTAGAGTGAAGGTAGCAGCCTGACAAAAGCTGAATGCTACGACACTCGATGGAATGTGCATAATAAAATACTGGACTCGATGGAAGGTGCTTATTAAAACTTGTGGAAATATTGATCATAATTTGCTCGTTCTGATAAAACAGAGCCACATTAATGCCTCTGAAACTTTTCTAATGAGTGAAACTAGAGTGAAGGTAGCAGCCTGACAAAAGCTGAATGCTACGACACTCGATGGAAGGTGCATAATAAAATACTGGACTCGATGGAAGGTGCTTATTAAAACTTGTGGAATATTGATAATAATTTGCTCGTTCTGAAGAAAACATAGCCACATGAATTCCTCTGAAACTGAAGGCCAACTCTTTTCTAATGAATGAAACTAGAGTGAAGGCAGCAGCCTGACAAAAGCTGAATGATACGACACTCGATGGAAGGTGCATAATAAAATTGTGGACTCGATGGAAGGTGCTTATTAAAACTTGTGGAAATATTGATCATAATTTGCTCGTTCTGAAGAAAACATAGCCACATGAATTCCTCTGAAACTGAAGGCCAAATCTTTTCTAATGAATGAAACTAGAGTGAAGGCAGCAGCCTGTCAAAAGCTGAATGCTACGACACTCGATGGAAGGTGCATAATAAAATACTGGACTCGATGGAAGGTGCTTATTAAAACTTGTGGAAATATTGATCATAATTTGCTCGTTCTGATAAAACAGAGCCACATTAATGCCTCTGAAACTGAAGGCCAACTCTTTTTCTAATGAGTGAAACTAGAGTGAAGGCAGCAGCCTGACAAAAGCTGAATGATACGACACTCGATGGAAGGTGCATAATAAAACAGTGGACTCGATGGAAGGTGCTTATTAAAACTTGTGGAAATATTGATCATAATTTGCTCGTTCTGAAAAATAGCCACATAGCCTCTGAAACTTTTCTAATGAGTGAAACTAGAGTGAAGGTAGCAGCCTGACAAAAGCTGAATGCTACGACACTCGATGGAAGGTGCATAATAAAATACTGGACTCGATGGAAGGTGCTTATTAAAACTTGTGGAAATATTGATCATAATTTGGTCGTTCTGAAGAAAACATAGCCACATGAATTTCTCTGAAACTGAAGGCCAACTCTTTTCTAATGAATGAAACTAGAGTGAAGGCAGCAGCCTGACAAAAGCTGAATGATACGACACTCGATGGAAGGTGCATATTAAAATTGTGGACTCGATGGAAGGTGCTTATTAAAACTTGTGGAAATATTGATCATAATTTGCTCGTTCTGAAGAAAACATAGCCACATGAATTCCTCTGAAACTGAAGGCCAACTCTTTTCTAATGAATGAAACTAGAGTGAAGGCAGCAGCCTGTCAAAAGCTGAATGCTACGACACTCGATGGAAGGTGCATAATAAAATTGTGGACTCGATGGAAGGTGCTTATTAAAACTTGTAGAAATATTGATCATAATTTGCTCGTTCAGATAAAAGCATAGCATCAACACATCAAGCCATCCGTTTATCAACCAATCAATTTCGGTAGGGAATACTCGATTTCTAATCCTGTTTCGATTTCGAAACTATTTATCGATTTCGATAACTAATGCTAAATACTACTTGTGATTATATTTTTTACTATTACCATGCGTGTATATGCCGAATCTCAAGTCAAGTCAATCAAGTCTTCAAATACTAGAATTACGCGTTTTACAAACTTATCGAAATTCTATAAAGTACATATGAATTTACATTTAAAATTTGGAGACTTTAGTTTTAAAGATGTAGGAGATATCAATTTATAAGTGAGTTTCGATAAGTTTTTTTATCGATAATAAAATAATATCGATTTTTAGTGATCAATTTGACATCCCTGAAATCGACGCGTTCATACATACGGACGGACGGACGAACAGACAGACGGACAGGGCTAAATCGACTCAGTTCGGGTCTGCCACGCCTCCTTCTGCCTGTTACATACATTTCAACAAAACCATTATACCCTGATTTCCCTTTTTCAATGGGTTCAGGGTATAAAAACCTTTAATTTTTTTTTTTTTTAAATGCGTTTGAGGCTATGCTCTGTTGTCTTATAAATAAATGAATTGAATATTTTATTTAAATGTTTCACACCTTTTTAATTTCATTGAATGCGAAGACAGCCTCCGAGCAGCACAGAAAAAGCTCTGATAAATTGCCGAAGAAATCCAATTCAAAGAGGAGCAAATTATACGGAGGCTTGTGGCAAGGATTCGCGTTGCACTTCGCATCGACGCGCTGCAATTGAATTAATTAAATGTTGAAATACTTTTTTTCCCCATTCTCTTATATGTAAATTGATTGGTTTTTGCTGCACGAGCTGTAATAAAAAAAACTTCGCTTTTTAAATTGCAATCGGCGTTAATTGCTTGAGAAAATTCAACTAACGAGGCCATTTAAACGAAAAGCTAACTCAAATAAATATATAAAAAATAAAAAATATATCAGATATATGATTAATTATTGATTACTTTAATGAGGTCTAATGAATCAAGCTACAATTGCACCATTGCACCACTTCAAATGTAAATATTATAATTAATTCGACCCAACAGGCATGAAATGCAATTTAATATTCGCATGGTAAAATATTTGGCGCCTTTATTAGATCATTTTGATTTTTGGCCAAGCATCAGTCTATGAATCATATTCAGTTAATTGCATTTGCCGATATCAATGGAAATTATGCTGCTAGAGTCGGCCATCAATTGGAGGCAAATTCAATGGAGAAAGTCAATTATCAAAATTAATCACAAGCCATTATGTCAATAAATAACGAGGCAACTCTTGGCAAAATCGGCGCGAAGGTTAGCGAGAAAGGTCAGCCAATGAAGCGAAGTTAATTTTCCATTCACACACACACAGCTGAACCACATGATATAAATTTCATGCGGGCGCACATCAATCATAAAGATGGATATACATTAGGGCCCTTCGGCAAACACATTAACCGGGCACATCATTTCGTGTCGTGTGTTTGAGTTAACAATCATTAGCGAGAGCTGTATGTGTGTGTGCGACTCTGTCTGCTGCTGCTCCTGATGCTGCTCCTGGTCCTGCTCCACCCAGATTTGATGTTATATATTTCATCGAAGGTTATGACTTTAATTGCAGACAAAGAAATGAGGTCAAGCAGACCAGAGTTGATTTATTTAACTTCTATTATATATATCAGTCTGGCTGCTACTTTATCTTAGGCTGAACCATTGATATGGAAACTTGAGGCGTAGTGGTTATGTTAAATTGTATGTAACGTGGCAACAGGAGGCGTAGCAGGAGCTGTTACGAGCCTAATTTAACTGGAGAGTAGATACATTTATTAAAGACCAGCCTATCGTACAGGCTGATCAAGTTTATCCCATATACTTGATGACTATTGCCATTTCATCTAAACATTTCTTCTAAGTATTTATTCTAAGTATTTATTCTAAGTATTTCTTCTCAGTATTTCCTCTTAGTATTTCCTCTTTGTATTCCCTCGCAGTATTTCCTCTCAGTATTTCCTCTCAGTATTTCCTCAGCTGATCACACACGTCACTTTACTTAACTGCACTACTGCACGACTGACCCCGGCCTGGGCGACTGAAGAAATGCTGCAGAGGCTGCCCTTTATATAGGGCGACTTTCTCTCAAAGGTTGAAACGCGCTCGGCTGCCAGGTAGAGATCGTTGCAGACGAACTGTAAGTGAGCAATGGGCGCACTCTCTGCTGCTTCAAGCACTCGAGCTTCGTTTTACTCAAATGCATACTGCTGCATGCATATGTGTAGACAACTTTAATGCTCTTCCGGAGCTCTTCTGCATCCCTCGCTTTTCTCAGGCAGACATACAAAGAGACAGACTGTAAGCTAGACAGTGAGAAGGAGAGAGATGTGCAGAGAGACATACGAACAATAGGCATACAAACATCATCCCATTACGCTGCTCCAGAACATACATATATGATTGATAAGACTAAATGTTGATAAAATATAAATAAATATATGTTGATAAATAGCTTATATATATTAATACATATATATAATATATTATGTTAATGGGTACAGGGGTTAGAGTAGTCAGGCAATCGTGACTAGAGCTTTATTACTTGTTTAGAATATTACATATTTAATATACATATATAATAATATGATTCCCATTCACAAAATGTACTTACTACACAACTGGTATTTATATAATATATATTTCATAATACATACATACATACTTTCTATAGAAGCTCGTTCCATGGAATTGAGTTCCATTTTCACTCAGTGTCTTTTATTGCATTGAGTGTAAATCGCATTAGGCTGGCCACAAATGAAATTTGGAGATTTTTCTCTCTTTGGCAAATAGAAACGGCGCATCTAGCTGTAAATGTTAGCCGTAACGGGTGACAGGCAGACATTCGTATGTATGTATGTATTTATGCATATGTATCTCTGGGGTAAGCAAATTGAAAGCTTCTGCTGTTCGCTTTTAATTAAAATCATGTGGAATTATTGCCCGGACGTGGTGAGGCCCTCCACCACCTGCTAAAGCTAACCCTCTTTACCCCGTCCTTACGCCCTTGCGCTCGTTTCAAAGTCACAAATTCGTGGAATTGGATGCTGGCAAAACTATAAAACTATAAAATGATGTTGCCCATGCGCCCATATACATAGGTAAATCAATGTGTAGTTAAGCTTGTGGCTGTTTAATTACATTCTCTAATTGAAAGATACAATTTACAGTAATTACAAAACATAAAGTAGAGCTCTTAATTGCATACATACATACATATATACCTGAGTGTGTATGTTGATTAGTAGGCTTTGCCTCCTAAAAGGTTCGATTCTCGATTTCCATTTTTATATATTTTTTTTGTATTGATTTTTTTTAAACCTTTTTTTAGTCAGAATGGAAGCCTGGATATCGTCAACCTTCATCTTGATGATCTTGCTGGTCCACGTCGGCACCGGGAGTGTTAAGCAGGGACTGATCGACCTGGACTTTCACAACCACACCAACACGGTCATGGACATGTTCTTGCGGCCGGCTGAGTCAATTTTATCGGAATCGTATTGCAGGCTGTTGCTGTTCAAGCTGCAGGACTGCGAGTGTCCCTTTGTGAGACTGATATTTCACATCCTTATAGCACTGCCGATCTACAACTTGATGTTGATTGTGATTTGGTACGTTTTGGCCTTACGATTAATGTCGCTTGATCTCAATTATTTGCCATAGCTGGCAGCTGAACCGTAGTGCATCCCATAGCGCTGAGCGCATTGTTGTGGTGCTGCAGCCCATCGTGCCCATTAGTCGGCTCGATTCATCTGCCATGGTAGCACCACTTGCGTCTCCTTTGCCATCTCAACCCCCTCTACCGCCGCCTCGCTGCAGGCGACGTCAAGCGCCTAAGCCGCCGGTGCGTCCTCCGCGTCACCAGCTGAGCTTCGCCAGCGGCTATCCTGGCCAAAGGGATCCCTTTGCAGGCTCTTGCAATCCGGATCAGTACAAAATCCTACGCCGGAATCTAAAGCGCGTGCTGGAAGGACTGCAACAGCCCGTGCCCACACCCATAACTCCATCGTTGCCATTGCCGTTGTGCAACATTTCGTGCCTGGCCGAAGAAGCCTCTAACCAATCCTCATCGACTGTTCTAAGTCTCGAAGCGCCCAAAAAGAAAACAAAGTCGCGAAAATTATTTGGTACGCTGTTCAAGCGCTTGACCAAGGTTTTTGTGCGAAAACCCAATACAGCACACGACGATGAAATAAATTCGAGCACAAAGAGCGCCGACAGAGGGGCGAACAGGAGCGGCATATTTCATCCGATTTGGAAGCGCATAAAAACTCGCAGCAGGCGCGTAGCCGAGGCCCAACCGATGCCCTTGAGCAGCAGCGAATCGATGAGCACCAACGGCAGCTCCCAATGCATATACTCCTCCTAGAGTTAACAAACGGATGCTGCGTAAGTGGAACGCATATTCATGGTGTTTTTACTCAGATAAAAACAAAAAATCCCTATATTTTTTACTATTTTATCAGATTTTTTGTAATAAAAGCTTTTAGGCATTTGATTTTCGTTTATCTTTCCGTTATCTCTCTAGTCAATCTTCAATTAGATTTTGAGGCCTAATTGGGCATTGATTTTGGGTTTGTCAGCGCTCTCAGCATTGCCCTTCGCTTGCTCGTTGGAGAGCCGGAAAATCCTCCTACAAACCTCCCACATATTTGAGTGTAATCCAATTTCATTGCGGCTGTGGGACCTGGCGGCCTTCAGTTATTATGCTGATTGTGTTGACACGCTGATTGTTGTTGCCGAGCTGCTTACTAAATATTTAAGAGGCTCTCAGCTCGCTCTTCGTGTTACCTGAGATTGGGCCCAAATATATAAAAATTCAATTTGATTTGCACAAATTGACCGGCAGGTTCACCAAATGATTTACATAAATTTGCAATGTGAATGGGTGTGTGTGTGTGTGTGAGTGTGAGTGAGTTGAACTCAAATCCATTTAATGTATTGAAAAAAAGGCTGAAATGTTTGATGATGGCTGTTGGGGAAGAATGAATTATAGCGATCCGAATTCAAATGTCCTGATGATGGGTTTGCTCTATTCAGAAGCTGTCAAATGTTTCGCTTTCCCCTTTCATGCATTACCTCAAATATGCTGTAAATTTTCATATTTTCTATGTATTCAATTCAGTTTCAATTAGGTAAATTATCAAGATGATTTCGGGGTAAAATATGACTGAAGATTTGCCATTCAAATTGGAATGTTCAACTGAGTTTTATTGGAAACTCGCATTGAGCTCAATAAAAATATGAATTTACATTTTTATTTGCATTTGGCTTAGGCCAGGTTACAGACATTTGATGTATGCATATTACGCATTACTGTTTTATAACTTTCTATTTTAATTTAATTTTGATTTGTTTGAGGTTTTATTCTCGTACGCATATCATTATTTTTATATTTATTGCGCGCTTAAGTGCATTTCAAACTTTTTCTGTTTTTTATGGCCTATAAAAATAGAAATTTTGAAAATCAAAATTGGCATTTTAGGTCAATTCCAGTCGTCTACGCCGGAAGCAATTTAAAAATCATCCACTCTTTGAGATTTACTTGTATAATAAATAATATGTGTTTTTGTCGAAAATTAATTTATTTTCTGCTCAAGTTTTTGCCAAACTTTGAGCATTTAACTTTGACTTAAGAATTTGAAAAACGAAACACTCATGACATCATCATTTTATAGGCTTCAAAGTGTCAACGAATTTAGTTCTAGCAGCTATAAATCATAAGTGCAAAGTTATTGTAGCCTGCATAACTTGATTGATTATGCGCGGAAAATTTAACTTTTCGCTCAGTCAGAAGTCAGTGGAAAAAATTAAAGTTCATTTATTCATGATAAAAGTATGAATTCAAAGTTTATTTGTAGCATGCAAATTATGCAAAACATAAACATAAAATTACCATTATAACCTTTTTCCATCAAATATATATTAGCTACAATTTGCTGTCTACAGCTCTTTGAGGAAAGTGTTGAAACATCTCCACCTGACATTGTGAGAGACTTGACATTAATTGTGCTTAGCAGTGTTGTAATTTTGTGGTTAGCCCTTTTTGGACCTGCACGTGTTACGCCCACCTAATGGTCGGCCGCATTAGCTCTTTGTCGAGCTGCTCAGATTTGCATAATGAAAGGAGTCTGCCGGCAGCGCAGCCCTTCATAACTGCTGCCCCCAGGGCTACATTTGGTGGCCTTTGTTTAAAGAGGAACAGCATCTTGCTCTAACGAATGGCCCGAATATAAGTAGAAATGCCCGTAGCTGATAGGCCTGTTTGCACAGTTATCATCAACGAGCAAGCATGGCCCAAAGCATGGCCCGGCCGTGTGGCTCTTAGCCCCTTTAATAAGGTGCCTCTTACAAGATGTTTTGTACACTTTGCTTCATTTCAAGGACTTTTGCTGTCTGCCAAGTTATATTATATATACATACATACATAGATAGGCCCAACTCCCCTCCCTTCTACTGCCAGCTTGAGTCTTGAATTTTGTGTTAAATATTTAATTTTTTTTTTCTTATATTAATTTATATATTTCGACATTATGACATTGAAAACTTTTGTTTTCTGCTTCTTTCTGCACTCGAATTTGTCATGTGTGGCATGTTTGGCTAACACTTCGCCCAGCAGCTAGCTCTGAAACTTTCTCCATGATACAGTTTGACATAATGTGATGATAAATGGAGTGACCCAAAAATAATAATAGCTTCTGCTTCTTCTTCTTCTTCTTCTTCTTTAAGGGCTCTTGCATACATAAAAGTCCACAAAGTCCCAAATAGTTGTTTGCAATTTGAAAATTAAAAGCTTTGAATATTCATTAGTTTCCCAAAGTTATTTGAGTTAATTCATACATAAATAATGGATGAAAAGTGCCAAGCACAGAGAATTTAAACATATTATGCACATAAGTATACAAAAGTTGAGATTGGAAAGGACAATGATGTCCACAATTTAATGAGAATGTCCAACTATTTGCTGAGATTACGGAAATTGAGTCGAGCTCGCGTTAGACTTAGAATGTAGAAAGGCAACTGAAAGCACGACGATTTAGACGGATTCAATTGAGGACTTGCAGGCTGCATCAGAGGAGCAGCTAAACAGGATTACAAAATATTCATTGGGAACTAGATAAAAACATTCAGAAACAATTGTATGAGACCTGCTAACGCTTACTTTGCAGTGGACAACATAAATATTTTCAAAAAAATAAATACCTTAAAAAAAATAAAATTCTTAAAACAGCATGCCCTTTGTATTCTGCTTGAGCAGTGAATGCTGAATTCCTGAATTATTCAATGGCCACAATGGACTCTGTGATTGTTTTCTTTGTGATCAAAATTATATTTTTGCTACGCAAAATTAATTATGTAAAGCATTCAGGCAATATTTCGCCTTGCCGTTGTACAGAACCTTTGAAATATTCCTTTGTGCTCAAAGAGAATGTATGGAAAAATATTTGATAAAATTGTTGTCTTTGGTTTACGCGCAATTGCTCTAAAAATATTAAATTTCCATTCACTTGAGCGAGAATCTGTAGATGCAGCTACACTTTCCAGTGTTAATTGAGGCAAACCTTTTAACGAGCTGTTTGATGTCCACGGACAAGGAAAACAGCAGTATAGCGCCCAGTTGTTGCCAATGGCCACGTTAGTGGATTTACCAAAAAAATTGGTGTTATACACACACCTCAAAGTGGGGCTACAAGTGACACTCAATGCATTGCAAATCCGCAATGGCCTTGTGTGGAGTTCGCTCGGCGGGCGTCATGGAGCGGCAAAGTGCGTCAAATGGATGCCGGGATAGATGCACATTTTTGCTAGATATGCAAATATGCAAACTCGCCGAAAGGCAGCCAAATCAAATGGATACAGCACACACATAGACACACCCACAGCACAGAGTTTGGCAATGATTTCTGCTGACCGAGCCAAAAACCAATATCACATTTTGCAAAACAAATGCAAAAGAGAGAGAGAGAGAGAGAGAGAGAGAGAGAGAGAGAGAGAGAGAGAGAGAAAAAAAACACATTTTTAGTCATTCTCTCTCGCCTTTGTTTGTTTGAATAACTTCTGTGTGGCTGCGAGCGCCATATATATTGCATAAGGCTGCGCAAAAAATATGAGCTTAATTTGACTTTAAAACTGCAGCATTGAATCGAACTGCAAGAGGTCTTCAAACTTAGACTACTTGCTAATTGGTGATGTAGTTGCAGCGAGAGAGAGATATATATAGAGAGTAATCTGAAAGAAAAATCCAATAAAATTGTGCTAAATATTTAACTGATTGAAAGTGCAAGGTAAATGTGAAACGAAAGCTGCTAGCCGAAAAAAGAAAAAACAAATTGTAAATGCCATGGAAATCGACAATGTTGCAACGTAAAATGAGCAGCTGGTAGTCAACTAACGAACCACTAATGAAACCACAATGCACCACAACAAAACTAGCAATAGAAGCGAAGAGAGAGAGAGAGAGAGAGGGAGAGGGAGAGAACGGTAGAGAAAGAGAGAGACAACAATTAATTAACAATGCTGGCCAAAATGCGAATTGGGTCAGCAAGAGCCAGCTCGCCGAGCACGAGATAATTTTGTAAAATTTGTGGACATTGCTGTTGCATAAAGCCCCGACTCGACCCGACCCTGGAGTATTTGTTGACAGCACTAACACTGCTGCATGTAACACAGTTTCCCCAACAAATATGTCACACAATGTGCACTAAAGAGAATTGAATTGAAAATGAAAATTGAGAGCTGAGAACTGAAATCGAGCTATTAAGTTGCTTTTGTATAACAGAAGTGAAGTGAGCAGTGAATTTTAATCTTAGTTCGAATCTTATGATCTATAGGAAATCCAAGTCAAATTCGATTAACAAATAATATCATAAATCAGATTAAATATCAAACTTATTCTCCAGTCAATCAGGGTATTCATTAGTCTATACGATTCACTCGTATTTCAGTTCGGCTTTTCATGAACATTTAAAATGTAATGAAATTTTAAAGTGTAATCAAATAACATATGTATATATACACACACACACACACACACACACTCAGTTGGATATATTTACTTATATGCCTTCTAAAACAGTTATTTACTTTGTCACTGCATGTTGCAGTTGTTGCACTTTAAGTAAGTGCAACTGAATTCATTTTGAGCCCTGAAATGCTGCCGCCACATCGCGCCACATACGCCGTATAGCCAGCCGCAACGTGACATGAATAGAGGGCGAGCTAGCGAGCAAAACTGCTGCCACAACCTCAGCAAAGCCGTGGCCATATTTCTGATGTCTTCATTCACATATTTGCTATTCCAAAGGCACTCGCAACAGCGAGACGGGCATTTGCATTTGTGGCACATACATACATTTTGGTGGCGTCTCAAAAACAAAACCAAAAAAAGAAACATACTCATGGTTAGGCCTTTGTCTGCAACCTCTCTCTCACACTCTCTCTCTCTCTCACTCTCTCTCTCTCTCTCTCTCCCCTGGCCAACTCATCTGGATAATTGCAGTGCGACGTCATGCCACATGCAGCATGAAAAACTTGGTCATTCAAAGCAATTCAAAAGCAATCAAAACGAGCTAAGAAAATCCTTATGTGCCACACTCAGAGCAAAACTAATCCATGTATATAATGTATGCGTATGTAATGTGTGTGTGCATGTATGTGTGCAATGCACTCATATACATATAAATATTTTCACTTTCTCTAGCATGCTTTTAGTCTACATGACATTGGACAAACGCTCTATCAATGCGACATTAGAGACTTATTAGGAGGCTAAATTTGGTTATGGAATATTTTATTTATGTTTCAGTTCAGATAGTATGATAGTATGATAGTATGATAGTATGATAGTATGATAGTATGATAGTATGATAGTATGATAGTATGATAGTATGATAGTATGATGGTATGATAGTATGATAGTGGGATATGATGATAGAATAATAGTAGCTCTTAACATATATTTGAAATCTTCTATTGGTTTTATAAGACATCATGATATATTCTAATCAAGAACACTTCACTTAGATCTGTTTATGTTCACAGCCAATAATTGCAGTTAACACGGCAACCGGATAAAGTGCAAAGCCAACTTGTTGACAGGTTGCACAATGCCTGGGCACATCAATTTAGGGGCGTGTCTTGTTGAGCATCTTGCCTTACTCTGGCCAAAAGTCAAAAGTTGGTCATGAAACGCATGAATGCACAATGAGTGCAACGTAGGAGTCACGTGTTTGAATATGTGAATGGCACAGCAAAGCCACAAGTGAATGAGTTAACAGCTCAGTGCATCAGAGAGCAGCCAAAGACCAATTTCGATTGGACATGTCATATTCAGCAAGCAGCGCAAGATAACTGCAAATGAGTTATTTAATTATTAAGTGGAACTGAATGAAGAAACTCATATGCAATAAGTCAGAGTTGGCGCACTTAGACTGCAAGCAGAGTCTGGCATATGTGCCAATATTAAGAACTGAAAGTTTCAGACTCTTCATTGCTCAGAGTTTTCTTTTGCTCACGTTTCTCCTTTCTCGTTTCTCGTTTCTCGTTCGCTGCCAAAAGAGTTTCGCACTCAGTTTCCATTTTTACGAGCAGTGATAGCTGCGTATTCAATTTCTGCACTTTTCTGTCGTTCAAGTTTATAAAGGAACTGCGAGCTTTCGATTTTTTCTATTTGTTCAATTTTTCTCTTTATTTGTATTTCCTTTTTTGCTGTTAGTCGATTCGATTGTTGGCATATTTTGCTTCTAGTTGTGTTTCATTTATATACGTCAACTGGGAATTTATTTGACCGAATACAAATGCTTAACATGGGGTAGGGCGATAAATAAAACACGTCAACGAAACTGAAAGCAATTAACAACAAAAGCAACCAACTGCCAGTTACAACAACAGCGAACAGCAATAAAAACAACTGCCGGCCATGCTTCAATTTCAGTCTGCGGTTAGAAGATTAAAAGGGCAACGAGAAACCACAGCAAAGCTCAAATTTAAGCCAGAGTCTCGGCTCTGCTTCAGTTGTTTATGGCAACGACGACAAGGGCTTTAACCAGACGCTATATAGGGGCAATAACTTCAGAAGATATGCGATTTTCAGCTGAATTTATATTTCAGCCAAAGCATATCATGCTCTGCCACTGAGCTCGCCTCGTTGCGGTTGCTGTTCGCTTTCAATAAACTGTCAAATACCTGTTCGTGGATCCCAAAACGCATAAACTTTCAAATTTACGGTAGCCCGCGTCACTCATTAAAATGCAAATTCGAATATATAGCAGTTGTTAGCCGAAAAGTCCTGCTGCATAGCGCCAGCTGTAAAAAAACCACTTTCGAGTGTCCCCGTGTGCAGGGCAAAGTTTGTGCCACAAACTAATCATGAACAGGAACAGGAACAGGAACAGATAGCAAACTAGTTTGTCCTGCAGCTTATACAAATATATATATATGTATATATGTATAGATAAACATTCATGTAGACGATAGATATCGCTGCCAGCATTAGCTAGTTTATGAAACGCTGCTGCCTCATCAGACCAAGTTAAATACTTGGAGCATTTGTGCAAACAGGTGCAAGATATTAGTTTTGAAATTGATTAAGCTGATTATAGATGCAAAGTTCTGAGAGAGCAAATTCCTATAGCTAAAACTTGCCGTGTTTTATTTAAATTTTATCTGTAGTTGCCAGAGCTTTGCTTAGCTGATTTTATCAGCAGAGCTGCTTTTAATGATGCACAATAAATTTCCAACCAGCAGCAGTTGAGGGGCAGAAAGAAAGTAGTCCTGTATGGAAAGTAGACTTAGAGTAGAGTAAAAGAGATATTCTGTTAAGTTTATAAGCAGGTGTAGCTGCTGATAGCTGTGAATAGGCAAATGTGTGCTAGTTTGATTAAACAATAGATTCGTCTTACATACATATATGTATGTATTACTATTACTACATCGCGCTGTCAGTTCGCTCAATTAATAAAATAGTAGAACAGATGTAAATTACACCCTAATTAATTTTATACAAATATTTCAGACACTGATAACGCTTGACATTTGAGCGCAGCTCCGTGAAAGTGTGCTATGGCCCAAGCTCTCCCTCTCGCTCTTTCATCGAATATTCTCTTATCGGCAGCAGCAAAAGTAAATAAATACTATGCGTATATATATTTCTATATACGTTAAGATTGCGTAGATGTTTATATTATATTGCTGGCTGAGCTGGGCACTCCGATGTTTAGTTTTGAGTTGTGCGATCCGAGCGACGGTTGTCAGTGGCGAGTGCGAAGCAAATATGACGAAAAAATTATATACTCTGCTACTTATATTAGTGCTAAATATTATAACCACTCAGGCGAATTTATTGGAAATTTTGCGTATACAAAATCAGCTGAAGAGCTCGTACCACGAAATAGAAAAGCTGCAGGCCAAATATAAAAGTAAAATCGAGGAAGCCATCCGAAAGGAAAAGCAATCGACACTGCAAGACCTCAGGCAAAAAATGAGCGACGAGCTGACCAGCTGCCGCGAGGAGAAGTCGGCCCTGGAGGTGCTCAACAAGATCTACTCCGAGCAAATCACCGAGCTGCAGCAGAAGGCCAATGAGGTGACGGCGCTGCAGCTGGAGGAGAAGGATCGCCAGATAAATGAGGGACTGGCGACGATGGCCACCTTCACGACCATCATCAATGAGCAGGCCAAGCAAATCCAGATACTGACGGACGACGCCGCTGTCAAGTCGCAAATAATTCTCAACATGGAAACCAAAGCTAATGAAATCGCCGAGAGGCTGAAGAACAATTTGGGGGAGTTCGAGACGACAACGAAACAGGAATTCGAGGCCAACAGCTGTGCGGCATTGCCAGACTCAAATGGAGTGCACGTCATCAAGGTGGATCAGGGAGACGCCTTCCCAGTGGCCTGCGACTCCAGCTTGGCGGGCCCCGGCTGGACCGTTGTGCAGCGTCGAATCGATGGGAGCGTCCAATTCAATCGCAATTGGCTGGAATACCGCGAGGGCTTCGGCAATCTGAGCGGCGAATTCTTCATTGGCCTGGAGAAGCTGCATCGTCTGACAGCGTCGCAGCCACACGAGCTCTACGTGCACCTCACCGACTTCAACAATGAGAGCAGCCACGCCTACTACGACAAGATCGTCGTCGCCGGCGAGAGCGAGGCGTATGCACTGAGCGAGCTTGGCGAGTACTCGGGCAACGCCGGTGACTCGATGCGCGATAATGAGCACCAAAAGTTCACCACCTTCGACAGGGACAACGACCAGAGCGAATTTAACTGCGCCGAGACCTGCCTGGGTGGCTGGTGGTACAACAACTGCGGCCTAAGGTTGGTTGCCTGATCCATTGGCTTATCTCGATTCTCTCTCTCTCGCTCTCAATCGGTTTCGCTTTCAGCAATCTCAACGGACGTTACACCATGCGCGATGATTACTACGATAACTCCGAGTATGGCATATTTTGGGACGAGTGGCAGGGGCCGGGCTACACGCTGCAGTCTGTGCAGATGATGATCAGGCCCAAGAACTTCCCGGAGAAATAAGCGAGTGAAAAGCATCAAAGTCAAAGTCAAAGTGAGCTAAACTACTTACAACTGGTAAATGGAAAATTGTATAAAGTTATTTTTATAGTAAATATCAACAAACAAAAGTGTATACAGTTTATTTGTATAGTAAATATACAGAGCAAAGATTCTCGTCAACTTAAAGAAGATTTTTAAACTAATTAAATGTGTGAAAATATCAGATATTAGATAAATAAATAGTATAAATATTATAATAAATATATATCATTTTCGGCTATAGATCTATAAAATGCTAAAACTGTTAGTATCTTACATCTGCTGCACAGCACAGCATTTATTTTAGTCTATAGTCTGAATAATTATTTATTCTGATTTAAAACAAAATTCTCGTCAGCTTAAACAAGATTTTTAAGTAAATTTAATATGGTAATGCCTATTCCAAATATTTGATATATTTAAGCAATAGTTTAAGTTTAACTAGACATTTGGAAATAGGTCTAGCAGAGATGAGGGCTGTCAAAATATTACATCTGCGGCGCAGCACATCGCTCATTGTGGGGCATCCTCTGTCGCTGCTGCTGCCGCAACGCGTTGTGCAACTGCTACACAGGTATGTGGCACGTTTCGTGAGCTACGTGTGATGCCACAGCCATGTCGTAACTAGGAGCTAACAAAAATGAAAAGACAACAGGTCGAGCTGTGTGTGTGTGTGTGTGAACCGTTGCTCGACCTGCTGGCCCATGTGGCTGTTCCACATTTTTGGCCTAGACAAACAGCAGGCAGAGTCGTGTCAGGCACGATGTTAGTCATCGATCAAATGCCAATTAGGCAACATATTCATTAGCCTCTAATATGGCAATGTTATCACTGCGACGCAACCAAACGAAGCTGTCGAGACATGAAGTCGAATTTGAATTGGCTGCGCTTTAATTTTTGCATACTACGCATACGCCATGGAAGACATGCGAAAAGTCTTCAAGCTTGATGAGCACCTCCCAGCTATTCAAATTAAATTTAAACCGTTTTCATGTGACATTTACATAATACTAAAAATTAGGCAGCGCAACAGTTGGCTGGCATCAATTGGGGGGAAAAAAGAGCGCATCATTATTTAAATGCCTACGCTCATGCATAAACATGCTCACATCTACATAAATAACTTTACTTTTAAGTATATGCACGCTCCTGTTCCGCACATATACTGCATATGTAAATAAGCGTAAAATCGAATTTCTGCACGTGTGTGTCGCTCCTCGACTGGCGTGTCTCTCTTTTTATGTGAGCTGCTGCTGATGCTGGTGCTGCTGCTGCTGCTGCTGCTGCTGTCAGTTGTCAGTCGGCTGCTGAGCTTGAAATTTGTTTACCTTTCACTTCAAGTTTCCAATCAACGCCCAACGCAGAGACGAGGGCAGACTGGCAGGCAATTGATGCAACTGCTCTTTTGATCTGTTTAGCATTCACTCGCTCGCGGCTGAGCAGCTCATCACAAATGGATAAATTGGTTTACATATGAATATGAGCATGGCAGGGCACTCGGCTTGAGCATTAAAGTATTTTTTCATAAAATTGCAAAAATTTATATTGAATTTCTCAGGGGTAACCAGAAAAAGGTTCACTTTGAGCTTCATTGCGAATGGCATTTGGGGATTTTTGGGCATAAAATATATAAGAAATGAAAATTATTTCGAAATATATTTTAGATATTTAAATAGAAATATTTAGGGACAGACAGCAAAAGGCGTGGTAATTCAAATAAAATCAATTCTTATTATTATTTAATTTTAAATAAATACTTAAAGTAAAAAACAAAAAATTAATATTAAAAAAATAAAAATACAGTTTATTATTATACTTTAAATATATATTTATTAATAGCCTAATGCTCAGCTTGTATTGTCAGGCTCAAGGCAATGACAGTTTCAAGGACGAATTATTACAAACTCACATATATATCTAAGGGCACAGTAACTTTCTTACTTGCGGCACTTTAAATAAAAGAAGTCTAAACTGTGGTAGGTAATCTAATTTTGGAAAATGTAATTACTTTTAGTAACATCAGTGAAAAGAAGTTCTATTTTTGAGTTAATAATTGAGTATTGTGGCATGGCTCAGCAAAACTTTTGAGCTGCTGTTCACGCAACTACTTGCAGCTCCTATATATGAATACTCATCTCTCATGAAACATCGGAGAATGTCTGACAAAGTTTCTTTGCAAGCCACCACAACTCAGATGTAGGCGTGCAACTGAACTTTTTTAAGCAAAAGCCTAAGGCATTTAGATAAACGCCAAGAAAGGCAAAACTTTACAGGCAAAATGAGAGCAAGACAAAAGAAAACTTTTGCAGAGCTGCTGAAAGCAGTAAAGGTAACTAAAATATATTTAATTTATCAATTTCAATTCAAATTTCATTGCTAACCAATTGCATATGCTCCAACTGTTAACCATTTCAATTAGACTTTGTAGTTTCTTTCAGCCGTTCGCTACAGCAGAGTGGCGCAGTGGAAGCGTGCTGGGCCCATAACCCAGAGGTCCGAGGATCGAAACCTTGCTCTGCTATGCGATTTTTTATATAAATTTTGTATTTTATTTATTTTTTATATTATCTTCTATTTTTGTTTAACTCAGATTTCAAAATATTTTTTATTTTTTAAAACAATATTTGATTTTGATGAAAGCACATAAATACCGATTGCAAGCGACCAGCTCAAATTGATTTTCAGACAAACAAAAACACATTTTATTGAACGCTTTTTAATCACTTAAGCTGTTTTAATATTTACATATCGAAACTAATTTAAATACAGAAATATTTGAAGCATAGTTCAGCTGCATTCAATACACTCAGCTCAAAATTGTTATACATAGACCCGACCCGTTTGAGCAGCAGCGGCAGCTACTATAAAACGATTTTGACATTAGTCCCATGGGTAGACGATAACATATTCATCGTACTAACAAAATCACATAAAAATTTGCAACTGTAAATTGCATGGCATAATTTGATACACAAATTGTGTAATGCTTCCCCAGTTTCATATATTTCCATGACGCAACTGCAAATTGCCTCAAGCATTTCGTTTAAGTGCACTTTGGTGTTATATTAAAATTGTTAGCTGCCTTCTGGCTGCTGGCTGCGTAAACATGGCCAAATTGCCAATATACAGTACATGCATACATACATATATTTCGCAGCAACACTTAGTTTAATTTTTGCAGGCATCGCCTGAAATGAGTTTATGTAAATAAATTGATGGCAGCTCCCCCAATGCCGCTATGCCAGCGATTACATTGCTTGCGCACAAACAAAGCAGCGATGCTACTATAACAACAGCAGCTAATATTATTAAATTTACAGTTCACAGATGAATGAAGTGAGTCGAAGCCCTACGAGTCAAATGCTCTTACGATTCTCAAAAGCTGAAGCAACTAACTTGTCCTTTTATTATATCATACTTCGATATTTTTATGAAATTTGCATTCCACATTGAGAGGAAATTCCCTTTTACCAACTATCAGGCATATTTTGAACAACTAGCATTACTTCCACTCTATTTACTTTCAGCTGCCTTAGTTCAATTTACGACTCGACCGTAGCAATAAATAGTTATTACAGCATATGCGATCCATTGTAGAATTCAGCAACTTAGTTCCTTGCGTTAAACTCGAAATATTGCCGTAGTTTGCTCAGCTAGCAAAGCTGTGCATAATTTGTGTGACAAAGTTTGTCATGCGAGTTAATGCAGTTAGTGCAGCGGTTGGCACTACGACAAAGCGAACTCTCGGCGAGGCAGAGAAATGGGAGAGCGGCTGGCCTCGAGTGGAGTGCAGACTTCCAGCCAGTAGCTGAAATATTTTCAAATTTGCATGCTAATGAATGGTGTGAAATCGTTATGAATTATGTGATGGAGTCATATGTGTGCATCATGTGTGTGTGTGTGTGTGCCGGCAGGACCTCTGTGTGCAAGGACAACAAAGACTATGAATTTTGAACATTTTCAATCGTGCAAAATGCAACCGGGTCAGCAGCAAGCTTGACATCACAGATTAGTCGACTTAATTGCATGTCGAACTTTTTCACTGGCAGCCAACAGCTCAGAAGATTACTCTCGCTGACTGACTGACTGACTGGCTCACTGGCTGGACATGGAGCAGCGTTGGAGGTGGCTAATTCAGAAATTGAAAGCTCCTGCTGGCAACCAGCCACAGCTACAGCTACAGCCAACAGTCAACTGGTAATCCAACTCGAACTGGCAGCACATGTGTGATTTTCTCAACAGAACAATGTAAAATGCTTCGCTGACTAGGCCATAACAGATGCTGGCAAGCAATTACCAAAAAAAAAAAAAAAAAAAAACTAAGCACCAGAAATTGAATACTAGGGAAAGAGAAAGCAAAAGACAAATAAAAGTAGAAATCGAGAGAGGAGAGAAGCTAGAACTTGAACTTTAAATATTTCAAATCTGCCAAATATAAAAATTTTTAATGAAGCAAAGTTTTGTATTAGAAAGAGAATAATGTGGTAATAAAAATTTTTAATATATACATAGTATATATTTATATTTTCGAACCAATCTGAAGTCATCTTTAAGCAACTCTAAATAAAACATATTTACAGTGCATTCAGCTATGATATTTGCTGCGCGTCTGCCAACGTCCTCGATAGTATAGTGGTTAGTATCCCCGCCTGTCACGCGGGAGACCGGGGTTCAATTCCCCGTCGGGGAGAGATGCATTTTTTTTTTTTTTTTGTTCTTTTAAATAAATACTGTACCAGTCATTTAATAATATTTTATATATTTAAATTATTGAGGTATTTCCAAAGGCTTTCATAACAACATAGCAAATTAAAAAATATTTTTATTATAAGCTTATACACCTGCTTTCATAAGCATAGGCAATCCATCGACCAAGAAGGCTTCCTCATGCACCTATTATTTTTTACAATTCACGTAGATCATGCCATCCATGATATGTTTTATGACCTTTATTTTGCGAACGATGAGCAGCCCTCGAGTCGCATACAAATTGATTATTTAAGCCTTGGAACGATTTGTGAATTGTCGAAGCAATATACTCATCAGATTTGCGCCCCAAGATGGATAATGCGCCAATCGACGATAACGTGAGCCAATTTATCAGGCGGCACGATGAACTTTGACATTTTTATGGATGCCCCTAACAAAATGGAATATTGATTTGCATAGACATCAAATTTCGTCGAAATCCCCATTCTATGACTGCAATAAATTTAATTTTAAAATAAAGCACAATTTGCTGTATGGGGAAGCATGTGAAATGCCAACAGCTGTTGGCAGCTTAAGATTTTGCACAATTTATTTTGAGAAATCAAATGTCGAGAAAAAGAATTTGCAGAAACATCATGCCGACCGAGCATTGTGCTGATGCATCAGAAAATTTGTAAATCAACATCTCAAGCAAACATCATTGAGGCTTTCAGAGTATGAAATTCAATTGCCAATAAATTCAAATGAAAAGTATTTTGTAATAAGTTGTAAGCAAATTTATGTAAATTGGATGCAAAGCAACATGCAGCAATTTAATAAATGCGGGATTATAAATATTTAAGCTAATATTATTATTAATCAAAATATTGACTTCATTGTGCAAGAGTATAGCCCGGGATAAATACATAAAATATATTGGGCAATGAAAATTGGCACGCCCAATGCTGCAGTTCACTCAAAATCCAAAAGAATGGACATTTGATTGAAGGCGCAGTAAGTGAGCCTAGCGTTAAGTCGGATCCTACGTGCCAGCTGGCTAATCCGAGTGCTTCATTGCTGAGGCACACGAGGTGGTTATTGCTGCTCTTCTTATTGAGCCTGAAAATTGCCCAAGGTAGAGCATACTACAGGCACCTTAATAGGCTATATTATGGATTTTCGTGATCTGTGAATAAATTTCATTACACCAAGCTGTTTACACACGAATTCTGAGTCACAGCAAGGCAAAATATATATGTGAAAAGAAAAACTGCAAGCTTAATTGCATCTTAAATGTCACAAGGAACGCAGATGGATGCAAAAGAGCAGACGAGGCAAAGAGAAAATGGAATATGCAAGCGCTGTCTAAGCGCTGCAGGAAAAATTACAGGAATCAGCCAGGAAAGTGAAGTGATAACACTTTAAATGACGTCCCAAGTCCTTACAGGTATTCATGAGGTATCTCAATTACCAATGTGAATAAGAGCTTTTATTCAAAAAAGAAATTGAGATGGTTAAGCCAATTTAAATGCTCACATTCTATTATGATTTTGACTCACATCTAACTAGAGCTAACTAGCTCACATGCAATAATAATGTATATATAAGTAGTCTTGCCTACTTTTGATTGTTATGACAGAGTTCGTCAAGTAGATGAGTAGATGCAGAGAAGCCAACCAGATGCCGACTCTGATTGGTATATTGTGCAGATCAAGGACATGGCAGGCGCTGCTGCTGCTGCAGCTTCAGTGTGTTGTGTGTTGAGTGTTGAGTGCTTTGTGCACTTGTTTAGCCAGCCAACTGTTCACGCATTCACTCTTGACCTCTGTGCGCCAGAGCCTGATGCAGTCGCTCAAACACGTTGTATTTGCATTTTACTCGATGTGCATTCACGCGAAATTCCTTCTTTTTTTTCCTCTAGCTTGACCTACTGTCGGTGTTTTCTAAATCTGCGCCGCCCTCAAGTTGAACTGTTAACCTTGGTACACTAACTGAAGACCAGATTAAACAACAATGTGATTGATAGGTGATAGAAAGGCTGCTTGAAGTAAATTGATTGAAAGTGCAGGATATATATATTACTCATATATATGTATATATTAGCTTTAAAGGCTTCAAAAGCAAACAATAAATATCGACTTAACTTGTAAAAATTCTTTACAAGCTTCAACGTAATTTACTAGGCTATGCGTAACGTTCTGCCTGATGGAAATTTGATTTACATCTTATTTAATTTTCCTTATGCTACAATAAATAATTATGCATAGTTCTTGTCATCTGAATTGTAGTTATGATATTGTTATGCATGCATAGCCAACATACATCACACACAAACATACACACATTACTCACACTCACACACTACGAGCCCTGCAGCTGCGTATGTGAAACACCCGATTTGGTTTTGATTTGTAGTTTGCCTTGAATTTCTGCTCACGTTTTTTGGCATGCATAAATAAATCCGGGATCAATATGCAAGGTTTCGGCATCACTCGTATCAGATAAGCCGCAACGCTACATCACGCTGCAGCCATTCGGGGCAAACAATTCGTTCGACGGCGAGTGTCATAACCCATGACTGACACTGGCAAAGGTTCGGTTTTGTATTGCAGGGTTTTCTACATCATTAAATAGCTCAACATGCTGAGAGACTACACAGATGTGGGTTAAAGCATGCAACATTGCGCATACGCCCTGCGATGCCAGCACGTGTGTGTGCATATTGCGTAAGACAATGGCGAAATCCCTAAATGACTCTGTTACTGAAGCCCCATAAAGCGAATCGAGCGTTTAGGCAGCCGTGTGAACGCAGCAACTATAAAAGAATTCATATATTTTTATAGTTGATTATGGGAACTATTGAAACTTTTACAGCTTGCATTAAAATATAAAAAAGATCATATTACATTCATAATTCAAATTTAAGAAATAGAATATTTCCATCAAAATGAATAGTATTTTCCATAAGAAAAACCCATATTAAGAAAGAAGCCCTGCAACCAAGCACAGATTGCCTATTTGACACGGAAGCAAAACGCGAATCAGGGCTTCAGGTTACACAAATAATATTTACCTGCTGTCTATCTCCATGACAATAGACAAAGATGACCGACAAGAAATTGCTTTATCACATAATACATAATTAGCTATGGCTTCGCTCTTGAAAATACCTAAAAAATATTCATGAATTCTATTTAAATAAATGTAAAGTTGAGAGTTGAAAACTGAAAGTTTCATTTATGTTTTTTTTTTTTTTAATTTTCTGTTAGATTGAATAATAATGATGTATATTAATAATTAATATGATAAAAAATAAATGATTTTCAGCTCGATTCATCTCTGAATCTATTTGAACAATTGGCTTATTTGCACTAAAGCTTGCCCGACTAATAGAACTTTGAGCAAATAGTTGCTAACAAAGCATTTGAGCCACATTGTATTCTCTTTCGAGTGGGTCAACAACAATTGTTGCTGAAAAGTAAGCACGCTCTCAAAGTCTGCAGCGTGACAGCATTTGTTATCCTTGATTTGTATCACAATGTTATGGACACGCGGCGTATACGTTATGCGCCGCATTATTAGCTGAAAATGTGAAACAAAATGGGAGAATTCGCAAAGGCCAAAGCTGTTTGAAGTTTGTTGAATGACAAATAGTCAATAGGCAAGTTGATCTGTGAGAGCTTAATGGCTTGGTTTCATTTGATGTACTAGCGAGCAGATTAGCTTCATTGCAAAAGTTCAAAGAATATTTGAAAATAAAAATAGAATGTAAAAGAGCTGAATATCTTATATTTCATATAAAGTAAGCCAAGTAGAATTACTTTGATATTTTTAGAATTATTTCAAAATATATCGATATAAGACGCTTAACCAACCTCTCTAGTTGCTCTAACTTAATAGCTCTTCTATCGATTCCTCTTGAGCTTCACTGCAGTCCTCCAAAATACTCGTATCACCTAAATTTTACCTAAATTTCACCTTTTGACAGGTTATTCCAATTACTTTATGTCACGTGGCAGCCAACGCAGGCAGAGTGGAGCTGAGCGTGTGTAAACTACTCGAATCGAATGATGGATGGCTGTCTGAGTGAGTTTGAACTGACATCAACTGGCATTCTAGTGCGAAAATTATATTTCCCCAACTATTTCAACTCTCTGTGTATTTCTTATCATTATTTGGCTTTAGTCGTTACTTCACTGCCTGAAACACTCAAGTTAAGTCTTTGGCAGCATGCTTTAAGGTAGAGCTGCTCTCTCGTGGCACGCCACAGTTATTTCAGCTGCCTTGAAGCTGGCAATTTTTCCTTCGTCCGTCGGAGTGCCATAATTTGCCCACGGAACTGCTTTACGTGCTTGACATGCAATGCGCTGAAACATCCTTTGAGCTGGCTGTGAGCAGCCAGAGTGCAGCTGCACCCAGTTTGCTCTACAAATACTCAAAAGTATCGCCATTTCCGGGTGGAGCAACGTTTTCTGCCCCAGCGAATCCGAAAATTAATTACCCATCTGGTAGCAGCAGCAGCTATTAAAGCTTTAAGTAGGCTAAGGCATTTTCTACTTGCAGATTTACACAAAGAAATCAATAAATAAACACAAATTTTTAAATTATTTAAATATACCAGAAAATTGATATATATATAATAAATATCTGGTCAAATTTAATTTCAAACTCATCAGTCAACTATCATCAGTCATCAGTCTTGAGTTTTCAGTCTTCAGTCATCAGTCATCAGTCATCACTAACCTCTTATTAGTGCTCTGCTTTTATTTGTCATCTACTAGTAAGATTCTAATTCAATAAGATCCTTAAGAGTTGCAACAGGAAACAAACTCTGATGAGCTTCAGTCCCTCACTTTACGTGACTTGCTCAGCATTAAGGATTCGCTTGCTGTACATTATTGAAATGTCTGGCTCACATTTAACAAGAACGGAAATCTTTGAGGCATCTCCTTGTTTTGTTTACGCCACAGCTGACAGACACGTCAGGACATCCGCCAATGCATTGTCCTGGGGCTGCCTTAAATGTTCCAGCTGTCGACCAATTGTTTGTGCATTAATAAGAAGCCGACCAACTTTCTCTCTGGCTGTGAGGAGTACGAGCAAATGCCTTTTTATAAGCAAGCTAAGATATTGAAGTTGCGGCTGAGAGATAAGTAAAAGAAGTCCTTGACAATAGAAACTGTGATAAGTATAAAGAGAGCGATTTCTTATTTCATATGATTTGTTTTTTATTTGGAATAATTAGAGCTGAACCTAAATAATGTTTTCACATTAACTATTACTATTCAATATATATGGCATAGATAAAAGACGAAGCAGCAGTTGGCTTTCTCCCATAATGAACTCTTTGCAAGTTAGGTTTTTTGTACGACTCATGTTTTATTTTTAATCAATTTTATATGATTCAACTAGTTACGTTCCATATGAAATTTATTTACTTTCTATAAAGCACAAAACATGACCACAATATATGCAAACTACAATGAAATAACAACTGTATTATTTTATTATGTTCTGTTGTTATGAGAAGCAATAAAATACAAAATTGTTCAATGAGAAATTCATCAGAAAATATAACAAGTTCAATATATATACAATGTATGTACATATGTATTTATATGAATTTGCAATATTGATTCAATACAAAAATAAAAACAATGAGCAACTTTAATTGAAATTCAAACTCTCGTTGCATATGCCAAAAAGTTTGTCTCAACCCAGTTGCCATTGCGGAGTTACCTGAAAAAGCAAAGCTGCTAACACGACACGTTTTTATCTGTTGTTCGCTTTATGCGGACAGTTATGCGAAAAATAAATGGACAAACGAATTTTTGTCAAAAAGCGGAAATATGCATTTAATTCCCTCAACAATTTCCAACGAAACCAGATTGTCGAGCAGCCATCGCTGTGTTTCTATCTGAAATCAATTTGTTTGCCTTTGTTGAGTGTAGAAACGAATTTTGCGTGATAATGATTTAAATACTCTGCATATGTATTTGTATTTTGATGCTGAAGCATAAAAGAGAAAAACAACAAATTGTATAATAAACATTATTCAACATCTTAAATGTGCAAATTCTGTATCGAAACGCAAATTTAACGATTTTCCCTTGGCTGCTCTACAGCATCGAGCTTGTGTGCGCAAATCTACATGTGTGAGTACTTATGCATATTTTTAAGCGAACTTGTTACACATGGCAGCCATAAAAAATAGCATAACAACAGCGGGAAAGCAAGCAAGCTCCACATATGCGAGTATATATGTACATATATATGCATGAGCTCAGAGCAAGGCAGCACTGCGTGTTGATGTTGAATAGAATGTTACACGAGTCTGGCAAATTGTCTGACAGATTGATCATGCCCGGAGATATGAGGAATATAGTATATGAATAATAGAGCATATATCATATATGCACATGCATGTCGTAGTGCTTTAACATTATGATATAAGAGAGTCTATGTGCTGCCAATTAGATTTCTAATATCGAAGCCTGCAATGGGCATTGTTTAAATTAAATTCCATTTAGTAGCATAAAAATTAGCTTAAGCTGAATATGATACCGGCTGCCGAATTTCGCTGTGACTCTGCTCGAACTTTGAATGCCAGCCCAAAGAGATATCAATTTATCAAGGGAGCCTACGGTCGACCTTTTGCATCGTTCGAAAGGTGTCGAGGTACGTGCTAGACTAGCTAATCCAAACTTGATTTGTGTACAGAGAAAGTTAAATTTTTACATATATTTTATTTCCCTCTTTTTTTATTCATTCTGTCTCTAGCAAGAATGGAGCTGACATTCCATGAAATATTTACACCTCAGACTTCAACACAACACAAGCAGTCTCAGTGTGTCAACACAATCTGCATAATAGCTGAGGGCCCCACTCACACGGCTGCAATAATAGTGGATTAAACTGAGACATGTGTGAGATGGCTGTGGTGAAAGTTTTGGACCCACATGAATAAATAACCGAAACCGGCTACACTGAACGATTCCCGAACTTGGCCCAGTGTTTGTACATACAAATTGGCCAACTAGGTATATTTACTCGTATATCCATACAAATATACTTAAATATTAAAATGCGAAATGTAGTTAATTGAAAAAGTTAAGCTCTTACGCAAAAGTAATTTGCGAATTACATTTTATCAGCACTTGCTGGTCGTAGGTAGTCAATATAATCGGCTTTGTTGCGATTGCAGACAAAGTAATTTATTGAACGGAAATGGTTTGCCAATGAAGTTTCATAGCCAGATGAAAGAGGAAACGGAAACGTGAAGCTCGCTGCAAATTGACAGAGCGGGCGAAGAAAGTGGTCAATGCTAATCAAGACAGCAGCAGAAGCTGAAGCAGCAGCAGCATGACCAGGAAATGAATAATAAGGAAACTGTGAAATGAACATCTAAATTCTGAAATATGCAGCGTAATTGCAGCAGCAGGAGCAGCAGCAGCAGTTCATGGGGGGTCAACATGCTTAAATTTCAATTGTGCCCGCGCTGTTGGTAAATTTTCTAAATTAATAACTATAATTTATGCAGTAAAAACTACAGAAACTCGTTATAAATTCAGCAAAGTTTGTACATGCCAAACAACAACAATAATAACAACAAACAATAACGAGCTGCATTCAAGTTCTTATGCGACAATTCTCAGCAGCCGTGCCATGCCCCATGTCCATGGGGTAGAACAATAAGTTTTGCATGTCAGCCTAAGCAGTCCTCGGCGTTCCTCATTGAGCTTACTTCAGGCTGGGTGGTAAATTTATTTATGCAACAGCCTTGGCAAAAAGTGAAAGAGTCGAGTTATTAATTTTTTTTTCGTCAATGCTGCCGCATTAGCACGCAAATGTGGCAGCAGCAGCTGACAAGTACAACATTTCTCTTGTTATGCGCCCGAAAACTTACCGAGCGAGTGGGTCTGATTGTGCTCGAGCTTAGATGCGAGCCGCACAACGTGGCAGAAATTCGACAGCTCTGGCAGACGTGCCACAAAATGCAAAGTAACCGAGCAGCCACAAGCTATGCATGCCAAACTGTGCTCCACTGGCAACTTATTATCAAATTCCGATAGAGAAAGCTCAAAACTTTTAAGCAGAATATCTTCGACTAGAGTATGCGCCATAAACAAACTATTTGAATGGTTGTCAGAATGTAAGCTCGTTATTCATTATGTTGCAGGTAAAGTTCAGATTTAATATTGCTGTTAGAAATTCCAAATGTTTATACAGGGGCGAAGGTTGGCGATGATAATTAGATTTAGGATAGAAATAAATTTACAATCTACGAATTAATATAAGAATTGGGTTAATTTATAAATTGTAATAGAGTAGTTCTTATTTCCGAATGCATTCACTTGTGCTAGTTTTTGCCTGTCAGATCTGCCTTTGTATTCTTTAACTTAAATAAAATACAAAGCAAATCTAAAATTTAATCAGAAATTGATAAATGTATATATGTATATGTATGTATGTGAGTAATAATATCATTATAATATCGTGAAATGAATAACAACATCTTTTTTTGTTGTATCTCTTTCTCATTTTTGGTATTTACACTTCAGTTACTTCAGTTCAATTCGGTTGTGATTGGTTGAGAACTTCGATATAATTGTATAAATATTATCCGCGTGACTTTGCGTCTTAGCTACACGCCTCTCACTCTTGCTTTGAGTACCCAAGCTCTTGCTTTGTAAGGGCGAGAGAGACACAAATAGAACCATTGCTGAACGCTTAGCTGCGTGTTGCTGAGTGAGAGCGAGATGGCTGGTTTTCTCTTAGTTAAAGGTTGAAAAAATACATTGCCAATGACAGCGGGAGTTGGTTTTAATGCAATTGAAAACATTATTAAAATGGAATGGAAGGCGATGAAATGGGCATTGGCCCGACATATATCAATGATGGATACATATGATGTATAAAAATAACTGACACAAACAACAAATTTAATCATATTTTAATCACAGAGCAACTCAAATTGAATTCTGTTTTGTTTTGTTAGGATATTGTAAACAGAATGGAAAGCAGGAAAAAACGAACAATTTTTCGTCCTTTCTTTGTCGATTTTTGTTGTTGTTTGTTATTTACAGGATTTGATTGCACAGTCAATTGAGTAAAGTAAATTAAAGTTTTGCTTTGACTCGTCACCTCGTTTAATCTGCTATAATCTGTAAATTTGCCATTTACAACAGTTACAATCAAATATCTTAATTAACTATACTGTAAATAATATAAGAGTGTGCGTATGTAGAATTAAATAAAATAAGCAGCTCTGAAATGTGAATGTAAATCAATTCAGTTAGCCCGTATTTTCAGTTTATAATCTGGAAAGCGGGTGAAAAAAAAAACTGTATAATTTATATTTTAGTTGAGGTTGAAACACTTGTTTGAAAGTGTACTAGCTGGCTTTTTATGGCCAGGGGATAAGCTGGCGACCGACCGACAAAAGTCAGCCATAAAGAATTGCATTCATAATAGCCCCAGCATAAAAGTGGGGCGAAACTTTTATTTCACGCCAAATTGCGCTCAACGGCAAAACACTTGTTCAGCAACTCGCAGGCTGATAAATGGCAGGACGAGCCGACAGCCGGATGGGGCGAAAGTTTGTCACAGTTCTTTTTTTTATTTATTTTTTTTTTTTTCTCCCTTTTTCATGCAACCAACATCGGGTTATTTGTGTGCAGTTTATCAGGCGTGAAGCCAGCGCCTCATTGGACACCAAGCAGCACAATATGGTCCGAGAAGATAGCCAGAAAGACAATTACGGGTTTTCTCTATCAGATTGAGCAATCAATGGATCTAGTCAGCAATTTAAACCAATTAAAATTGCTGTTGTTTGAAATTTTTTGGAATATCTTTTAAAATTTTTATATCTGACAGCACAACCGTGTAGTCATCATTCAGCAAAAGTTAATTTCAGCACTCATAAATAAATAATAGCCGATACAGTTGCAGCTGCAGTTGCAGTTGCTGGCGTATGCCCCGATTAAGTTGTTTTTTTCAACGAATTGAATACGTATACACCGTGTGTGACGTATGCGCTGCGCCAACTGCAAATGTGGCACATTAACCCCCATTGAGAAACGATGCATAAATTATGCGTATCCATGTCCGGCTACCTTTGCCCATAATGGCGATAATGTCAAGCTGCATTATGACTGCAGCGCCACGCTTAAAACTCTTTACAGCAGCGCAACGAATTCGAATCGAACATCTGTATATACGCCTGTATATAAAAGTGTTTGCCGGCTTATTGCAGCGGAATTGAGAGCCGACACAGACATTTTTGTTTACTGCATGAATTAAATTACCCAACGATTGACATGGGATTATAGAGAGTTAACTTGATGTTTAGCGCGAAATGTCATGTGGATATTTGCAATCCTGTATATAATTACTTTATATTTATTCATATATATGTATTACCCATATATTTTATTGAGCTCTACAGCTTATTCATTACTGCATGATGTATCTGTGTGGAAGCCACCCGCACCCTGCAATCGATTGCCAGATGAATCTCAAGTGCTCCCCAAGGGATAATGAGCCCGGCCTAAGGGTTCTGATTTACGCTTGTTGCTTGACGCCCTCGGCGCTTAAGCGTATTTATGTGTGTGTGAGTTATTGCGTCTGTGTGCGACGTCTCTGACTGCGATTAATGAAATGACTTATTGGCATGTCACTCAGACATTAAATGACAGATCATTGCCAATTTTTGCACGGCTTTCATTGAAATTGGAGAAAATGAAAATGTGAATTGTATACGACTGTAGATACTCTATAAAGTTGTTATATTGCTTATCAATGTGTTGGGTATTCAGCGCCAAGTACGGAAAGATAAGGCAACAGTCAAGAAAAGTTAAGTTTTCAGTATAGGGAGACTTATTACCAGATTTTGCTTTGTTGAATACGCATACGCCGTGTGTAATGCTTGAGGAAAGTATTGAAACATTTGTCAACTGCTTGGTTTGGGCTTGCCACAATCCTTAAATATATATTACAATACCTTGGCACGCATATCTCGTATGTGATAGCAAATGCATTCGAGTGTTCAGCTCAATTTCCACATAAAAGCCGCAACAAAGGCGAATTGCAGTCAGTTGAAAAATTGCAATTATATTACACAAAATGCAAATGTTTGCCCATCTATTTGTAGTGTTGGTCATCTGCATGTGGATGTTGGACTCTGGAGCTGATAGTAGAAATGTAGTGTTAAGTACAACACCTATCACAAAGGTATTGAAGAGAAAGTTCAAGGTGAGCGCGCCAACAAAGAAAACAATTGATCACAGATTTACTTTGCCGCTCTCGCTAGCTCTGTCCCTGGCAAGTATTACCGTTAATATATTTATATATATATATATATTAATGTATGAAATGCCCAACAGCAACAGCGCCAGCAATTGTGGGAGAATTGCGGCTCTTTTGGCAGCCCATGCCAATATGCCGAAAATTGTTGCACGCTACTGTGTTTAAGACACCAAAACGTCTGCGTATCGTAAGATGAATTTAAGAGCGGGGAAACATATTTTGTTATTAACTATGTTATAGAGCGAAATAAATAATGCTTTTTGGCAACAAGTTTCGTCTTGCCAGCTGCTTCATGCGTACATACATTGACTGCTGCTCAAGTATTTGCGTCTTGCATTGCATTTGCAATTGCAATTTCGCAAAGGTTAGCTGACTTTGAAAAACTCTGAGCTGAACTCGTCGGAGCTGCAATCACATGAACTCTTGCACATAACTGGATCTCAAAGAGATTCCTTAAGTAGCTACTCTCTCTCTCTCTATCTCTCTCTCTCTCTCTCTCTCTCTCTCTCTCTCTCTTCCTCTCTTTAACTTAGCGTATGTGTGTGCGTGTGTGGTTGGGTACTTAAAACAGTTTTCAGCAGCGAGGAGCAGTTCCTTCTGGGAAATGCAATCAAAAATAGTCGAGATTGAAAACATATTTAAGCAGAGGAAGACAGAATTAATGATTGACTGGCATATACCCTGGGCCGATAACCCAAATGTTATCGACTCTTAGCTGCATTCCTTGTTCTGTTATATTACACCGCCTTCAACTTATATACCTTTCTACAATTTTAACGTTGGCTACGCATCAAAATGTAAATATATTTTTAGAAAGCCAAACTAAAGGAACTTCAATCAGTAGACTGAAATTATAAATCATAATAAAATGTTTACTTAACAAAAATTGAACTACACTGACAAGGGTATTGCAGTTATTTTGGCATTGACAACTGGCAGCTGGACTCAAAAGCATAATAGTTGTGCTTACTCTCGCTTGATAATCGTAAAAGTAAGAATAAGTGAGAATAAGCAATCATAAGTAGCTCTTATCACAACTGCCACTTAATTTGGACCTTAAATTAGTACGCACTCGTTTCAAATGGAGAATTGAATTCATGTAGCAAACCCTGAAATTGATTTTAGACACCACAAATATCACTGCACAATTGCTGGAAATAGATAGCATCAAACGGAAATGGAAAATATTTTAAAAGCAAAAGCAACAAAAAAAAGAAAAAGAGAGAGAGAATGCGAAAAATTGTTGGCCAAAGCGCCAAAGCGAAGAAAATAAGTGGAAAGCAAAGCACAAGGAATAAAATTGACTATTAAGACAAACAAAATGGTTGGCATGGTAAGCGAAGATAAAACTCACAAATGAAAAGGAAAACACCAAATTGATAAACGCTGCCTTTGTTTCAGAAATTGGCAAACCCAGCCATGCCCAATGGCCTCTCACTGGGCGAAGCGAGGGTGAAGCCAGCAACAACAACAACAACAACAGCATGGGCATTAGAATAACTTAGCGCAGAGCTGATAATCTTTGACAGGCTAAAGTGTCCTGGCTGCCAGCTTCCCAAATGACACGCGTCATAAAAGGTGCCCTAGGGTTTTAGTCGACAAAAAGTCAAAGAACCACCGCAGTTCCTAGCTTTAAGATAGCTCAAAGATCACTTCTCTTAAAGCCAGCGAGCAGTCGTTAGTATTTAGTTACTAGCTAACTTCCAACTCAAAATGATTCGCTTTCCTACTTAAAGACTTCTTTCGAAGCACTAACTTATAGCACTCACAACATATATTCATGTTATGTCAGCTAACTCGCCCCGCTGTCTCGTAAATATTTGTTGATTTCGATTCGACCACCAAACGAATTGCATATCCCAAATCGAAAGTTTGCTTCGTCTGCAGTGTTCATTAAAATGCAATTCAATTACTTTTTGTCACATGTGCGACGCACAAAAGTATGCAACGTTTTGCACAAGATTTGATGTGCCATCAAGATGAGTTCGTCTCTCTGTTAATGACGTTCCAGCTAGTCCGCAAAGCACTTCAGTCAGGTGATCCACAGTTGTTTATCAAGGCAAAGGCAATGACAGAGGCTATGTAAAGCAGATGGTAAGAATACGTATCTTCAGCTTGAAATATTATCAGATGAAATTTAATATATATTATTAAATATACATTTTAAAAAAAAGTTTAATATTTATCGTTTATTTCAATTGTTAAGAGGAGCATCCGTAAGTGATATTAAAATTTAATTTAATTCCAAGTGGCCCATGCAGCTGGTCAGCTTTGATGTGGCGCATGTAAAAGCTGTAATTAGTATGGCATATGAAGCTACATAGCATGTTAGACAAAGTTTTCAACAATTTGCATATGACAAGTGACCAACTTGAAAGTTATGCACAGCTACAAATTCATTATGCAAATAAAGTTGAGAGTAAAAACCAGAAACCAGGGCTGCCAGACGAGCACATAGAGCTGAGGAAATGATAGAGCAAGAAAAGTACAGGAACAATTTTAACAAATGTTTATGTTCAGTCATAGATAGGCTTATAGAAGGAGTATATAACTGCAATTCTATTTCATTTGACAATTATAGCTATGTTCCATGAGTACAGGGCATGTCGAACTCATAAGAATGGAATGCTGTGTATGTATGTATATCTAAGCAAATGAAAGCAAAACACTTTCATATTTATTATAGCCTCAGGCAGTCTAAAGTGATGGCAACAGCCGTATTTTGATATGTAAATAAATATAATTTGGAAATTTATATAACAATTTATTAGGCAATTAGTTTTCTATGCTTAAGCAATTTCTGTGCGCAAAATACATTTCATAGTCAAAGCTTTAACCTAAACTGCCTGACTGCTGAAAAATCCAAGACCCATTAACATTACTCAACGAGCAGTAGTGTCTGAAACTTTACCGCTTCTGGGCATCGCAGAGCTCGATTGAATTTAAAATGCACTCAGCTAGCTGACTTTGTGAAATTCAGGAAGAGTTCGAGTCAAATAAAAGTTCGAGCACAAAGTACGCAGTTTACAAGGCGTCTAACATATCTTACGACCTGCAGTCCGACAGCCACAGACGTACATAGCTCTAGAGCAGAGGCGTGGCTCGTAAAAAGGCCACAAAAAGAGCGTGTAAAGACAAATTGCATACGGGGCAAGGGGACAGGGACTGGAACGGCAGCAAAGGATCTGCCAGGACTGTGCATGCCAATGCAGCACGATAAAAGCGAAAGACTAAATGTCAAAAAGTAACAAGATTTCAGCCAATGCCAAGCTGAGCCCCGCGTGGCCTCCAGGCAAACCAAGTCTGGCTTCAATGGGAGCCACAAGCCTCGTTACTCTCACTTTGGAGTCCGCAGCGTAATTGACATTTAATTAACGCATAGCTGAGCTTACAGCTGTCCAGCAGCAGCCAGCTTGCTTGCTGGCTTCAAGGCAGCTGCGTTAATCACATCAGCAATCAGACACAGATATAATGAGATAAATTGTTGCCAGAGGTAAGCAGGCGCTGACAGGCAACGGTTCACATTCATGGACCGCGTTAAATTCTAATGAGTTTAACGATGTCACAAAGTGAGGCAAACTCTAGTTTCTTGAAATGCATGCGGCATGGCTGCAACTGAAATAAGTTATTGATGTCTCACTTTCTGCTTCATAGAGAGAGAGAGAGAGAGAGTAAAGTTTTTATATTGATTACTATAGCTTACCTTTCTTTCTCTTTCTCATAGCCATATTCGCACTCAATCATTTTGATGGCCCACACGAAATGTAGTTGACGCGTTTTATTAGTGTTCAGCTGACAGAACTCAACCAGGCCGAGAGACCATCAAATGGAAAGCACTCAAAATGAACTAGGCGAGCTACGGATTATCTGTGCCGTCAGTTCTCACCCGCTGTAACTGTCATAGTTATTGCTTCTTCAATATACCGACTGCAATGGGCCCATAAATATATTCACGCATATATAACTATATATATATATGTATATGTGTGTGTGTGTGCATGAAGCCACGCTGACAAATTCGTTTTTCGTCCATAATTTATCAGCCAGCAACATGTCCCTCGGAGCACGCTATGTCGCTGAGTGTAATTTACCGTAAAATAAGTTTTTTTTTCGCACTTATATTTTACTATTTGTTGTACATGTAAAATCTGTAGTTGTGTGTGTGTGTGTGTGTGTGCTTTGATTTGTGTCTAAAATGTAATTTATGCAAAATTAAAATTTAACAAAAATTATAAATGCATAATTCTGCGCATAAAAACTAGCAGAATTGTAATTTAAGATCTAAATTTGGTTTATGTACACGCCTGAGTCATTTGCAAACACTTAAATCTCTTGGAGGACAGCCAAAAGCTGCCTAACTGCCTGCTGCCTGCTGCCTGCTGCATAAGTCACTCCCATTATTACTATCTACATGTGCACAGGAGTAAACAGAACTGCAGCTAAGTCCTACCTAGCTCCAGGCTAGATTGTGGTAAGTGCAAAAATAATATATTCGCTGTAAGCAAATGCCGAGATTATCGCTAATTTAATAGGGCTGATGTGCGAAGCTCTGGCATAAAGTCATACAACAGCCATGGCAACGTCTAGGACGAAGGCTTTACAAATGCAATTAACTGAGTCAATGTGTGTGGGTGTATGTGTGTGTGTATGTGTGTGTCACAAAAACTATTTCGATAGTTGTTGGGTAATTGATTTGCAGGCATTTCATGAATTGGCCTTTAAAGTGTTTCGGCAATTGCTAAATCACAAACATTTCTATAAGCCCAGACCCAGCGTCTGTTATTAACAAGCTCTCCGCCCTTGGGCAACGCATCTTAAGCACTTGATTGATTAAATAGATATACATAAAAGGCTTTGCTGCGCAGCAGACGGACAAGCATGCGAAGAGCTCTCGAGATGCCTCTTTTCGAATTGGCCTAATGAACTATTTCTGCCCGAACTACAAGCAGCACTTGACTTGGCTCGACGAGCCGTAAGCCACAAGGTCTCCGCACATCTGAGCTAAGCTGTTTGATTAGAAGTAAGGCATGTAGAAGGTAGCTGTAGTTTAGTTGGATATATGTATATGTAGATTTATATATGTTGTATAAGCAATTAATATAAATTAAAATGTGTCTTCAGCAATTTGTCATAGGCTTTAGCCGGGTTATAAGCCGTCAGTGTAAACCATTTTGAGTGGTTAGCCCCAGTGGTCCTTGGAAAGAATAAATAATTTAATGTTGTAAATCACTTGTTTAATAAGCATACGTATTTTAATTGATCAAGCAAAGCTCTAACAATTTGACAACATTTTTATTTTTACATAAATATACCTCACATCCATATTCACATCCATCCATCCCTCCAACTATCCACATTCCGAAAACACACAGATTTTTATTTTTCGCCAAAAACTTGGAGATTTATTGATGCTGAAAAACTTATTTTCAAGACGTCTTGTCCACAAAACCAGATGTTTACACAGTTTTTCGTTTCTGTTCTCCGAGGTTTTCGAAGTGCGTTGTTGCTTATGAATCAGTGTGTTTTTAGCCACACACACACACACACACACACACACACACACACGCAAACTCAAAACTGTCTTCTCGACTTGAAAGTTTATCCGAACTTAGGACCAATGCCAGCAGAACGTAAACTGCAAACGAAACCTCAAATAGTTTACGGTCAAAACTTTATTTTCGCCTCAACGCTATGCGGTTGCATAAATATTTTCTCAATGAACTTCTCTTCATATATATTAAAGTGAATTGCAAATTCGCTGAAGACTTTGACAGTGACATGCTATTTAGACTCTTAGATAAATATACATATATATTTACTTCGCTGCTTTTAGTAAATGTTTTCTATTTTCTTGAATAGAACTTAAATAAACTACAAAAATATATTTCAGAAATATTTTTAATAGTTTTTCATAAAGCAAGCCAAGCAATTCATAATTTGACAACGCAAAAATTTCTGCAATTTTTCAGTATATTAAATATAACAGCAACATTTAATTTGTATTCAAGTTTATTAATCAATTCACTTCTTAAAGTGTAAAATATGCTAATTGAATGAGAAGACGGAAATAAATTGCATAAATTAAAATACGTAATGGGCGAAGCAGGAAGCATAATTTTCTAGCGAATTTCACAATATCAAATTTAAATTTGCAGGTTCATAAACCTTAAATGTATTCAACTTCTTTTTTGTTTACACAAAGTCCCAGCGGAGGGCATCTGCGGTTATTGGGCGCCATTGTACGTGATAAAAATAAATAATCGAATGTCGAATCCACAGAAGTGTTGAATAATATCAAACACGTGCCGTGCCGGACCCGTCGCATTCATGGACCCGAAAAAAAAAAGAAAATGTCAAATATTTTGATACAAAACATAACGATTTTAAGCCTTTTGTTTGGCTATTCAAATTCGATTCATAGATTTTCAAAAGCTTTCATATTTGTGCTGAAAGAATTGAGCGTATAGTAAAATAAATTTCAATATTTTAACTATTTTAATTGAAGAACATTTGATAGCTAAAAAACTCAAATAAAATAACAGACCCATAAGCGGATAATCAAACGGTACTCAAGCAAATAAACAGAGATTTCTGCTTTCAGGCAATTTCGTTACTATTTCATGAGAGCACAAACTCAGACGATTCAAAGAGTAACATAAACATGTTATCGTCCACTCAAGCATAGCTATTCGAGGTCAGTTTGTAAATTGTCTCTTTTTATACCCTGAACCCATTGAAAATGGGAAATCAGGGTATAATGGTTTTGTTAAAAGTATGTAACAGGGAGAAGGAGGCGTGGCAGACCCCACAAAGTATATATATTCTTGATCAGGGCGACGAGAGAAGTTGATTTAGCCCTGTCCGTCTGTCTGTCCGTCCGTCCGTCCGTCCGTCCGTCCGTCCGTCCGTCCGTCCGTCCGTCCGTCCGTCCGTCCGTCCGTCCGTCCGTATGTATGAACGCGTCGATTTCCGAAGATATACGAGCTAGAGACTTGAACTTTTTTTTAAAATGACCGTATATACAGCGCGCATATCAAGTTTATCACAAAAGATCGATAACTCATCCCGTTATTTTTTTATCGATCAAAAACCTTATCGAAATGCAGTTATAGAATTATATCTCCTACATCTTTAGAGCTAGAGTATCCAAATTTGAAATGTAGATTGATATGTACGTTATAGAATTTCGATTTTTGTTCAATTTCACCCCCCACCCTTATATCCACCCCCTCACCCATAAGTTTGTAAAAGGCGTATTTCAAATACTAGAGACTTGAGCTTTGGCAATTATACGCATAGTAATGATAAAACCACAATCTGAAAGTTTCATGGAGAACGTACGTCCAGAAAAAAAGTTATTAAACAATTAAGTTCCCATAGTAAGCCCACACTGCAGCCCATGCGTGCGCGCCTATGGGTGTCTATGTATGTGTGTTTGCGTGTGTATGTGTGTGTTTGTGTAAGCAGGGAGACGCTAAAATTTATTGAAATGGCTGTTGCTTGAAGGGTTCAGGGGATCTCGTAGTCGAGCACTCTCGACTAGAGTTTTCTTACTTGTTATTATTATGTTTGCGTATATTAGGTCTTAGTTCAGGGCTCTCAACACACAAAACAAAATAAAATTGTGTCTGCAGAGCTGAAGCACGCAGCTAGTTGAGTTTCCTCGTGAGTGGATATTATGCTCGAAACAAACGGTAGATAGACATACAAAAGGTAGTGTCATATTGCCTTCATATGGCACAGAAATGCGAAAAGGAAAGTAGAAAGGAATAATAGAAGTAGAAGAATAGGAGTTGGAAGTTTTGTATTCAAAGCAAAATATTTACTATAGCACAAGTTTTTCGCTTTCCTTACTCTACAACTGTAACTATTGCAGAGTTTTCAATATCAGCATTGACTCGTTGTTCAATTTGTATGCCATACAAAATTATAAATTTATGAATTTCCGGTTTTTTACATTTCCTGATTATTTTTACCGTCTTCCTGCTTTTCATAATGACCTGGATATTTTGAGGTCTGTGCGTATATTATAAATAATTTGAGTGCATTAAAAGCTTTGCCTCAAAGTGATGTGTTTTGCGTTGCCTATCACTCTATATTATTTATACAAATTTTTAATTCGGCTTTAATTGTACATTTGCTGCATAGTCAACTTAGTCTAGCCTAATTATACTACCCTGAATGTGGGTCGTAGCCACATTCTCTGGCGCTGCTCCTCTCTCTGTTTGCCAACATTTGTATAAAAAAAAAAAGGAAACAATTCCGCGCACACTTTCTAAATGACCATTAAATTGAGTTTGCACTCAGAAAACTTTGCCGCTGACAACACAAAAGAAAGTTTAACCGCAACATTAGCAGAAGTGAACCCATTGCCACTGTCTGAGGGGTTGACAATCAGCCAATTATAAGCTGCTTCCTGTAACCCTTTCCTCACCTGCTCCATGGTTGGTTAGGCACGGTTTACCTTGGCTACAGTCGCAAGGCAAAGTCGTAAAACGCTTGACTGCATTTCGAGTGAAATTCAAATGAATGCAACCCAAAGTGGCGAAACGAATGAATGACGCAATAGTTGACTTGATAAACAAGTGCGAGTTAAAAGACCTTCCCAACGCAGTTCTCAATGGGTATCAGCGCCTGCCCTGCAGATTCTTGAACATCCGTTAAGTTCTGCTTAAATCAGTGCACGGCGATAATTCACATTGCATTTGCTCGCTTTCTACTCGCTTGATACTTGATTCGTAATGCATTTTAATGTAGTCAGTCAGCTATAATTGATTGAGTTCGATGCCGAAAAGGCAAAAGCAATTAAACCACAACGAATTTGCATCAATGATACGCGGCTGCGACTTGCTCGCTCAATGAGCAATTAATGGGAAAGAATCCATGAAGCAAGGATAATAAGTGCAATTAGGCAACAATTTAATATATGTCTTAAAAGTTTTTTACGATTTAAAATTCGTATATGCATATTCAATATATAAAATGATGATCTGCTCTGAAATGAAGAGCTTGCATAGCATAGACAAAGTAAATCTCTTTAACTACATATAAAAATACAGCACAAAAGTGTATAAAAATATATAATAATGAAACCCATTTTTCATTCATATCATCCTGCTTCACAATATTTATCAGATTTTTTTTGGTTTTAATTAAAATTCACGCAAGAGTCGTGGCAAGAACATTCTGATTAAGTTGGGCACTCAAAGAACAATGCACATGAGAAGCTTTTGTACGCCACAAATGAATCCGTTTTTCATATGTGTATTTCAAGTGTAAACAAATTAATTGCCGTGCAGCCTCTTTTTGACCGTTCGTTCGCAATTGAAAGCCAGCACTGCGGCTCGTTAGTAGGACTGCGTTAAGCTCTGCCATTATTGCACTGTCTATCGCCGTGGTTATTTAAATATTTCACATGCTTTATTACCGAGCTGGTATATATGTAAATATTTTTTACGAAAGCATTCCTCAAGTATTATCCGGCATTGCGAAATATTTGCTGGACTTTGTTCAGAAAAACGGGGCAGCTTTATAAAAAATAATATTCCTCTGTTGTCTCGGCAAACTTAACATTCTCTTAGTGTATTCCAAGCTTTCTAGTTCTGCTTAATTTATCGTGATTGGCTGGCTGCTACTATTGCAATAGTATTAGTGTGATGCTGAGCGCATGCATGGCGCTGTTGTATAATGGTTAGCCGAGTGAGTATGAGCCTTAGCAGCATGAGAGAGAACGAGACAAAGCTGTGTGTCATTGAACGTACTTAAAAATGTTGCTGTGTGCGAGCGAGATAGCAATATTTACACAATTCAGACAGGCATGTTGTGTTTTGTGCGTGGATAAAGAGAAACACAGGATACTGTGAAATGTTATGCATAGCTCGCAATTAGCAGAGAGAGCATTCACGCTCTACTCAGAGGATCCATAGAAAAGTAGACTCGCTCGATCTCGCTTTTCGGGTTTTCTTGTGGCATTCGGTTGAGCGTTTTTGTATGATGATCTTTAAACGAACATCGTCTCAGGAGCGATACGTTTGATAACGTTGGCCTCTTTTCTGTAGCTACTATACACAAACATATAATGAATATGTTAAGACTACAACCTTGTTAAGAGACCAAAAAGTACAAGCCTTTTTATATTGCGCAATACAAGTGTGTCAAATATATAAATAACATTTTGGTGAAATAAACCATTAAAGGAGCCATAAAACATAAACCAGGAAGAGCCAGACAGACAGACAAAGCGAGCGAAACCGAGAGTCCAAGTCAAAAGGCAAATAATTGACAATTCCGATTAAAATGCAATTTGGGTCGCAACGAGTAAAGTTTAAAACTAAACGAACACTATATATGAAAGGTTTCTGGCATATGTGCGCAAAGAAAGTGTTTGGATTTAATTAAAATTGCTTAAAACACAATTGTTGATGCTGTTTGCGTAATTTTGTTTAGCGTTTACGTTGCTTTGCATATGGATGCGTTAAGACTTTGTCGACTGCTAATAGCAACATATTTTTATTGCAGCTTTCAGTTTAATCTGTTTTGAAAACATCACTAAATTAAATCTGTTTTGTATTACACATTCATTCATGTATTAATCGAAGCTGAAATGCCAGCGAAGCAATGCAAAATAATCAATCAAACATCAATCAGTTGCCAATGTTTTCCATTTCCATTCGAATAGTTTCAGCTTCTGTTATGTTTTCATTACTCCTGGCAGCGAAAAAGAAAGTGAAAAGGAAAACCTAAAGATGTGCATATTCATTTCTCAGAGGTGCACCAGCATGATGGTTGAATTCCTTCAATGGTTTTCAATTAAAATGTGCCTCGGCTGATTAAATGGACAATGATTAATTAATTTGACTCGTTGATTCGCTATTCGATTATTCCCTAATTAAACTCAGCTCTTTGTTCTGATTGCCTTGCTCCATTTTTGTGGATTTTTCTTTTCGATTTTCCTTTCGTCGCTATTCACAGAGGATTCAATTAAATACGCTGCTAATCGAGCGTAGATATTCCTTTGCATAGATTGCAGCCTTCAAATGAAGAGAATATTTAAATAAATTTCCCTTAACAGTTCCAAGAAGCTCTGCAGCTCCTTGAAATCTAAGCCAATTTAAGTCTCTGCGCCTTTAAAGTGGACTTCAAACTGATGTGCAAAAATAATCTAAAAGACAAATGCCAACTCTATTCTGCCATGGTAATCGTTCTGTAATTTGCACCGGCAGCTCCCAAACTTCATTTCAAGCATACACGAAAGTTGAGCAAAGTTAAGCCCCAAAGCAACTGAAGTCATTTCGCTGGCAGCGCAAAGGCTGATTTATGTTAAATGTCTACGTGATGGGAGTAAATTAACGCAATCGTCGCCAAAATGGTTCCAGTTACGAAATAAGAGACGAGCCAACAACTAAGTTTTCGCCAGAATTGAAAAACTAACTGAAAGAACTAACTTAAAGAAATTTGTGTTTTTCTTTCGACTTTAAAAATAATAGGAGAGAATTTATTTTCGCTTTACTTTAGTTTAAGTTCATGCATTTTATCATTGAAATTTATATAAAAATAAGCAAAATAGAGATTGAACTATAATTTAATGGAGAGCAGCTTATAGCATACGAGCTTCGCATGCCTTTATACATTTGTGTTGATGCAATGGAATAACTTAAAAGCTTGGCGGAAAACCTTGCGGATTCGCGCCATTCATTAGCATGCAAATCTGAATATTTATCAGGTGCTGGCTGTACAGGTCCTCTCAGGAGCCACAGCAATCTGCAAGCAACTCGCAGGACAAAGTTTGACAATCGAATTATGCACGAAAAGGCAAGAGCAGAGCACAGAGACTAGTTGAATGGCTCGCCAGTTGAGCTCAGATACTGCTAGAGCCAATATATGGGCTAATCATAATTATCTCTATATTATTTATTGGTTTGACTTTACTAGCCCTACGATACAACGGCTTACTGGCAAAGGCCAATGAGGTCTTTAAGCTATGTTAATTGAACTTTGCATGAATCTCTAGTGAATGAATCGATGGAAATAGCTTAATAATATTTGCAAGTAGAGATAGACTATTTCTTGAATTCAATTATGCAATTTACATCAAACGAATTTAGCATAGACATCACCCTTAATGCCTAGGCCTAAAACAACTATCTATATCTACAACTGTAAATTTCATTTTCTAAAATTCTAGTCTATATTTATTACAGATATTTTTCCGCCCAAATTTATCATGCAGTAAAAATTGCAAGTCACAAATCATATTTTACCTGATTTTTGTTCTTCTGCAGCCTTTTCTAAAACTATTTTCATTCTCTTTTTCTTTGTTTGGCACATTTTTTTTTAGTTTTTATGATTTTTCTTCCGTTTGGTCGCAATTAAATAAACATTTTACCGTTACTGTAGACACATAAAAATGATATATGACGCTGCGAAAATATTGCTACGCTTGGCAAATAGATTTGCGCACAATCATAACTCATGTGCGCTGAGCAGCTCATCTGTGAAATGCAGAAAATCAATTTAAACTGCAATGGGAATATTTTAAGCATTTTTAGTTTAGTTAGTGTACTAAATATAATTTTATTTTTATTCATTCCACCCTTTCGATTTTTACGTAATATATTTTAATTTATTTTTTTATTTTATTTTTTAGTCATACATCAATTTTCCAGCCATATTGCAGTCCTTAAACGCCAAGACAGCTTTCATGAAATCTGTTAAAAGAAAAGACAATATATGTAATTTCGTTTTCTTTTAAGGCACAGACTGGGTGTATAATGTATCATCATCAATTTACTGTAATTTTTTTTGTTGCTTTTTGTTGCTGCTCCAAAGTCTGGGGCGGAGCAATTGACAGACAATCACATTTTAAAGTATTTTGTATCATATTTCAAACCGGAAAGCGACGAGACAGGTATGGATACAAAACAGTCAATGCTATTTATCTTCTCTGCCAGTCGCAGCTTATTTACAGAGATGGGGAAGTTACCGTAAAAAGAAATACGAGTGATGCAGCTGGGAGTAGCCGACTGGGAGATACAGATTAGAGCGAAGCAGACATCCTGGAAGAGGAATAATCTATCGATTCCTATAATTTTGTAGCTATATATTGAATTTAGAAAACAGTTGAAAAGGCAAATTGAAGTCTATTAATCTGAGTTTGATGTGCTCTAAGCTGGCACGAACTATATCTCCTGATCAAGTATATACCCTACATATATTTCAATTCATTCAAAAGACCCTTTTCTATAGCCTCAGGGTATCAGAAGTAAATTGTTTTTGCACCGTAAATAGGATGTAGCTGCTGTCACATATCTAGACGTTAGCCTGACTCGTGGAAGGTGTTTTCCACTTGCACAGCGATTCCCGTTACCTGATCCGACTGTCTGGACTGTCAGCCAGCGTTGCAGGACACTCTGTTGACAGCGGCACACGGACAACACACAATCTGCACTGCAAGTCGTGCAGGTGCTGCTACTGCGGCGGCATACCAGCAGCTAAGTGGCATTTAGCTCCATTCCATTGTTGGGTAGCTATGTAGAATTCCCGACCAGCATTCAACGCATACCAAATGCACATTTGCACAAGGACGAACAAGATGCATAACTAATGAATGGGTCATCCGTTTGGTTGGCTTTCTAATCGTTACTTAGATTGCTGTAAAGCAACGCATGTGCCTAATGAGCAAAAGCCTTAAGCATATTTACATACACGTATGTATGTACATATATACAGGTCGACACATTAGCTAAATTTAATTTGTTCATATATACACTTGTTTAGCCTTACATCTCAGTCAGCTTGGGAATTTTCATGCCTGTGGCAGTTGTGTGCTCTGGGAATAATTTGTAAACTTATCTTTGCTTTAGGCAAATAATTGATTGGGGAATTTCAGGTGGGGCTATTTCAATGACTCAATTTAAGACAATCGAGTTCACTTAGCTACTCTCTCCAATTATCGAACGCACTTTAATTCACCTGCTCTAGGTCTCTAGCATAGATGAGAAAATCGATATATATAAAGTTCAGTTGGCGTCGATTTGTAATCTGTTAAATGAGACTAAAATCATAACTGAAATTCACTAGAATTTCATTTCTAGTGGAAATGGCCAACAAGTCTAGAACATCGTTCAAACTGCCGAGCAGACATGAACTTAGAGGCTATAGGCTTTCTAGAAGATCTGGTCATCGCAGAATTCAGATGAAAACAGTCAGGAGAAAGAAAGCCGACCAAAGCAATACGGAACTGCGAACTCACTCATCAGTATTGAGCGAAGAACTTAATAAAACATACTTGAAGCTGATCGATGATTGGAAAAGGAGTCTGACCAAGGGTCCAAGGTTTAGAAAGAAAAAAAAAAGGACACCAGAATCATTTGGGATATGTCTGCCGGAAGCTAGCGAATCTGCTGAGGCGGAATCCCCTCAGAGCAGTCCCGACCTTCATGAGCTATATATCGACTCTGCCGAGCGACACGAATTCTTTCCGAGTGTTCCAGTGATCATTTGGTCAAGTCTGCAATCTAGTGCCGCCCACGAACATGCCAAGGCCGGGGTGCTGGAGGCGCTGCAGCTGGAGATGCTGGACCTCTCCAAAGCCATTGACACGATGCAGATCCTATCGGGCTATCAGATGTGGGATTCCGCTTACCCAGTGATAATTGACTCGAATATTTCTGTAGCCGAGTACCTGTACAATGTAGAGGATCGGGAGATCGGTAGACTTAATATCAAAGCTATCAATATATAATATATGACACATTTATTATAGGTGGTCCAGAGCTGTACGCGTATGCGATCCGCAACTTCTGGTTTGACAACCTGCAAGTGAAGGTTGGCAAAAAATTCATGCATGTGGATCGGTATGTTTTCTTCCACTATATGAACGGCCTTGAGAATCACAGGAGTTGGTCCGTGGAATTTCCCACTAACAAGGTCCAGATGATTCTGTTGGCCCAGATGTACAATTGGATGGTTGGCATTGACGAATCGTTGGTACTCGGCCACGATTTTGTACCCATGTACCACATGGCTAAGTTTCTGAATGTGCGCTATCTGCTGGAGCTCTTCTGGCACTCACTTGCGATTCATAGAGGGGGCGAAGGAGCCGTCTGGGAACAGGAAGCATTCAAAGCATACCAAATATGTTGTAAAGTGGGATGCAACGATTTGATGGCCATATTTATGACCCGGATACAAAAGCTGTTCTTGCCGCTGGTCGCGTCTGAAGAGTTCCTCGCCATGCACGTGGACGAGGTAGCATATTTGCTCAAAATGGACTCGCTATGCGTGAACACCGAGGACGAGGTGTTCTTTGCAGCCGTGCACTGGCTAAGGCACAACTGGGAGGAGCGAGAGCAACATATTGATCAGGTCATGGCCAGTGTGCGTTATTGCTTCATATCGCCTTGGCTGCACCACTCCATTATCTACAACCCGGAGAATGAGATAATCCGGAAGGCGGGCGAAAGCCATGTGATTCGAGCCCTGTTATGGAAAGGCAACTACGTTAGGCAGGCTTTGTGCGGCAAGATGGCATATCCTGAGGTTGCCAACGACGACCTGATAATTCATACCATGCAGTCAAAAGACTTCGATCGGCAATGGGGCTTCTGTCCAGGCATTCCACACCATCACGCCATCACTTGCCTTCGATTCACAAAACTCACCTTTAAAATGTTTCTAAAGTTCCTTAATTTGCTGCACGACAATGCTATGAGGTACATGGCCGAATTACAATTCACACCGAACAAATATTTTGAGGTACTCAATTGCTGCTCTGAAAGGGATATGATCTGGAAATTATCCTTTGCAAAAAAATTTCGGACGAAGATGGCTAAACAGTTCTCGTCGGAATTTCGCTATGATTTTTAAATAAATGCTTAATTGTTACCTTCCTACATATCTTTCAACTAACTGAACGCTTTGCACTTATCAGAGCTTGAAGAGAAGAAAAAGAAGAGTAATTCAGTTTTCAGTATTTTGTTTTTTTTTTTTTTTTTTTTTTTTGTGCTTATGGAAATAAACATTTTAAATTTCACAGGGTTTGCTTTAAAGCTCAAATTCTTCAACATTCGTACATATAATAAAATATATATATATGATCAACTGAATGATTTTGTATATATGTATATTATTTACTTATTTTTTTATTTATATTTTCACTGATTTATTCAGTTGATTGCTCATCAATATTTATATCACACTCAATAAATATGCGCAGTATCAAAATTTAAGTGAATTAATTTGCATTTGCCACACAGCCAGCAAATGAAAATAAATTTCCTATTGTATACATATCAATGAAAATGGAACAAGAGCTTTAATTATTTGCACACCATTATTTTTATTGGACACACTCTGGTCAATTAAATTAAAGCAAACTGATGCGAAAGTCGCCTGAATTTGATTCATATTAATTTATGCACACGATACGGGAGCTGCCTGGCCTCGATCCAAGTGCACGGCACACGGATAACTCACCCATGGCAAAACAGTTTTCGCGCTCTCGAATCTCGGCCAGTGCCAATTTCACAATATCCGCTCATACGGCGATGGCCGATACCCAATCATGATGCGCTGCTGTTGTTGCTGTTCTTATTGATACTGCAATCACAAGAGGCTGCTCCTTGCACTGATGCATTGCATATTGCATTCGCATTCATATCGCACTTGTCCTTGCTCGGAGGCGGCTCATCGACGTCAACATGCCTCTCGCGCGATGGGCACTTTGCTGTTGCCACACTTGCGAGTGGTTCCTCGACTTTTAACGGGATGGATGGTCCATACATTATCCGAATTTGTGTCCACATATCGATGATGGAACTCTGTTGCTGCTACACTTGTTTTGTTTCTGCTGCTTGTGGTGCTGCTGCATTTGCTGCTCATTTAAGAGAATTTTCTGCCTATTTCGTTGCATATTATCCAATTTTTGGCAAGTCATTTGCTGCACTGCAATTAATTAAGCAAAAAATAATTTGACTTAGTTTTAGTTTATAGCTTTCATAATTCAATATTAAGAATTTAAGCTTTGCCCGAATAGCACAGAAAATATTCAACTAAATAAATTCCTCAAATTAGACTATATTTGATGTGAATTCCATAAATGAGGAGCTTATTCTGTAAGGAATTCTCTCCCTCTCTGGCTGGTGCCTCTAGCGGCTTGCAGCTGTCAACAGGGCAGCAGAGAATGCCAAGAGACGCCTCTGCCCAGGTACGCTGTATTGCTGCCGGTTGCACAATTTCCGTGCACTGCAAATAACTATAATGGCAAATGTTTGATTATGAGCACAAACAGGCGGAAGTTAGTTAGACATTGCAATGTCGCAGCACACGTGACTTGGCAAAGTTTTTAACAAGCTGCTCACGTGACCGCCGAGCCCGTTGAAAAGGTTTCGAGTAGCACCAGCTCGGGCTCGACCCGTGCCTCGACGAAAGAGGCCAGTCAGCTAGAGAGAAGAGCCTCTTGGCATCACGTAGAGCAGCATAGTTAACATATGTACTATACATGGTAATTTTAATGGAATCCACTGGGTCTAGTAAGTCGTTCGTCATGTTTATTTTAGCTCGGCGCATGGCTGACCTGGACTTACTTGGACGAGCAGACACAGCATACAGTCAGACTGTCATGGCCTAGCAGCAGCTCACCTGCAGTATCTCATTGCATGCAAACAGACGCCGACGTGCCCGACCGATTCAGATACATTTCCAAGTTTCTCTTAGGACTCTGACCGTTCTGCGTGGCTCAACTCTTTGTGTGTTAAAGTGAACTGTGACTGCATTGTTAGACATTACTTACTTGAATATGTATGTATGTGTAAATATACATACATATATATATTTGTATATACATAAGTACATACATACATAAGCAATAGTTTAAGATCTTGCCTGTGTATACCACAGCACGATGCTGCTGCATTGCCTGAGCTTTTCTAGACGAAGAGAGAGAGAGAGAAAGACAGATGAATGAGTTAATTGAAAAGTGGATAGGGTGCGAAGTAGAGTAGAGCTTCACCTGCTTGCCCAGGAAAACCACGAAAATTCAGCCCAGCTAAGTTAATCTATTAAGTAAAGCACTTTATATACATGATCTGTCAATGCAACCGACTCCATTAAAAGGAACTTTCACACAGGTTGGCTGAACAATTCAAGAACTACCAGACTACAATATGCTTTAGCTGAGGAGTCATACCAAGGCTATGCTTATCATGATAATCTTTCAATAGCACAGCTAATATTTGTTTGAAATTCTTGCTCTCAGTTAGACAGTCGAATAATATTTGGTCACAGCAATAAACGTGACGATAATACAAATGAGTGCAGAAATTTCTGCAAATCAAGCAAAACCTTAAGACATCATCAGCAGTCAGGAGATAAGCGAATGGCCTTTCCTGCTAGACATTTAGTCCGAATAGAGACTCCATTAGTTTTGTCTGTCTAGCCTCATAAGCTATCTACCATTAGCCTTAGGACTTGGGTTTCCTCCACTCATCAGACTTGTACTTGCAGTCCAATCCCATCAATTTGTGTATCTCATTTGTTACCTTGCCCCAGGCGGCCGATGGGGATTTGTGAACGTGTGTCCTTCGACTCAAGTGGTAACTCAACAGCAATGTATTAGTGTTGCAGTTAATATAAATATATTTATTATTTTTCTTTCAGTTCTTTAAATATTATTCTAATGTAAATATTTTGCTTTATTTATTTTATTTTGTTTTTTTTTTTTTTTTAATATATTTTTAATCTTTTCGTGCTTGTTGCCTTTGCTCATTTATGCAGTTGATTAAGCAATGCAGATTGCCTGAATCCGCTGCGATATTTGTTATGAATTACCTTTTTTAAATTATGTGAATGAATGCAGTTGCAGTCGATAAGCTCTTCCACTATGTATATGATTATGAAAGAGATTTAGAATACTTAATTTAAATAGAGTTTTACAGTTAAGGATTTATATATATAAAATATAAGCTTTGTATCTAATTTGACTCAGAGTAGATGTCATATTTGCTAAGTTTTTAAACCGAAAATTTGTTTAATTATACCGTAAAGTAAATAATATATATATTTTATACAAATATAAATATATAAATAAAAATATTAATATAAATTTTTAAATAAATACATAAATATTGCATTACATTGTTTACTTGCATTGCTAATCGACGCACCTGCTGTAGCTCTGATTTCAAATCGTGTTTATTCAGCTGCTCCACTTTTCGACCAAATTCATTTCTTTGCCTAATGGCCTGCTCCAGACTGTTGTCGCTAGGCGTGAAAATGCTGAAGTCAGCAGCTTGAGCTGGCTTTTTAGCTCCCGCCACTAAATGGGACAGATGGCTAGGCATATGCTGCCGATATATGTACATATATGTATGTGTGTATGTATATGTCCCTGCCACGATCCCGTTGACCGCGCGACTTTTGCAGCACGGATTGCTGGCAACGCGTGCCGCGGGCTCCGTCTGATATCTTACTGGCATAAAAGTACATCGCCATATGTCACGTTCGTCTATGTGTGTATGTGTGTGTGTGTGTGTCGAACGACTGTGGCTGCTTACAAATGGATTGCGCCGTGTTTGATTAACGCACAGACACGGACACGGAACAGGTGACAGGCGGTAGTCGCCGGAGGATGTGTAGCCATCACGTCTCCCGAGTTACGTGCGCTACAAAAGAATGAATAGTTAAATGGTGAGAGGGTGAGGCATTTACTATGATTCATTGACTTGTCATCAAATTCACATTGCAATCGATCAAATGGGTGGGAGTTGCGAGACTCACATATACACGAATATACATAAAATTCTTGGCCTAAGTGTAACAACAATAATGAAATAATCATTTCGGTAATAGCAAGTTAACTTGAGAGTCGTAAACTAGACACGCAGCTCTCTTTGCAAATAGAATAGTTTTATTGTCAATAAAAATGATAGTTAAAGTAAATAAAGCTGGCTGACAGTCGTCGTAAATAAACAGCTGACAAGAAGCCGAAACGGTTGAATGTAAAATAAAATATAATCAATTTAAGAATCATTAGAGCATTAACTTCTTATCTCCAACCAAAATAGTATGAATTTTATCGAAGCTGGTTAAGTCTCAGAGCTCAAAATATATATTCTTCTCTTTAGTTGTTTATTATTCCAGTCTTCAACAATTTTCTTGTACTAAAACTTAATAAGCATTAGCATTCACTTTATATTCTGTGAAATATAGCCATCTGCAGCTCATTCAAGTTCAAGTTTACGGTGCGTATGAGTAATATTTATGACAAGAGACAGCTGCATACTTACATAACCCAGTGTGCAGAGCCATGTGCGTGATTATTTCCTTATGACTGCCAATGAATATATAAAAATAGAAGATGAATTTTCTATGAAGTATGTTTTAAATTTAATCAAGAATGTGCTTTTCATATGACCCCAATCAAGAAAACCCAATTTAATTTTTTAAATTCTATTAAAATTAATTATTTCATGAGAAATTCTTACACAATTTATCACTTTGCTATATCGAATTTGATTTTACTTCAATTCTATTTAATACAATTCGTTAATTTACATTATTTGCCAAATGTACGTATTACGAAATAAATTAGTACAATAAAATTCGATTGCGCCTTTTGAACATCGCGCATCAAACAGCCGCTGTGAACTAAATTTTAACATTCGCATTGTCAGCTTTTGTTGCTGGAGAGTACATCCTCTGTTAAATAGTGGGAAATGTTACGCCTGCTGTTAACCCTATGTTAGCATTGTAAGCCAGCTCAAGCTGAGCCTTTGCTGTGTGTGCAACATGTTGCAGATCGAACAAGAGTTTGCTGTTCGACTAATTTGATTTCGCTGCACACTCATTGCATGAATTGTCGACGCTCGTGTGTGTTACCTTGGCTGAGAGTGGGCTGGCCACATGTCTAATGGCCCTGCCCACACATCCCTTGGCTCAGAGTCTCTGGGGAATGCCACAAAACAGCTATCTGGCTGGCCGCACAGCTGTTTACCCAAATGTTATTTTGTTTTCGTGAAATATAGGCAATTATTTAGCTGATTTATCATGTGGTTGACTTATCTGGACTCCAAATCTATATATAAATGCTTTAAATGTCTGACTCACAAAAGTTCACACAGCAAATTAGCGAAATCAATTCGCATTTTCTTTTCTGTTTTCATTTTTTTTGCCTAGGGCGCTCTCTCATTCTCTCTCTTTGGCTTGGGGTCAAGAGTCTTAAACACCCACGCAACCACACAAACACACTTACAGTAGCTCTCATGGCTATGCATTGGCTGTGGGGGGGGCAAACATTTTGTGAGGTCATTTGGGAAATTGCTGAGCAAAACTTGGAGCCAGCCAAAGGCCAAAGTTTGAGCCAGTAGCTTAAAATGCATATTTTTGTTGATTTTTGTTATGGCGTAGTAAAAACTGAATTTGATATAGATATATACATATGCCTGTGTATATATATGTACAGACACATAAATACATAAGTATATACATATATTTATGGAATCAAAGTATTTTTATATATTTCAAGCTCATTTGTATTTAGTTTGCTTGCGACTTTCTGCTTCAACTTAACATAAGAATAGCTAAGCATATTTCAAGTTGATGTTGATTTCAGTTAAAGTATGTCAGTTTTATATAATATTTATGTTTATACATAAGATAATTCAAGTCTCCCAATCCAAGCAAAGTTGATCTGTAAAGTAAAGCTAAATTTGTCTCTGCATATATTTTGCTCTCAGCAACAAGTAGATTCACACAATATTCACGCCTTTTCTCTCAAATATTTCAGTTAATATGTTGGACTCGTTTATTGTGCTAAATTGCAGTTGACTGAGAAAGAGTTGCTCATGTGTAAGCCGCACATACAGGCATCAGTCGGTTCGGCGTCGTATTTACATATGCAAATGCGGGATATTTGAGCACACTTGGCTCCGTGTCTAATCCAATTTCAATGGCGTAATCCACCATGACTGACGCTAAAAGCGAAGTCGAAAGACGCCTGTCAACTGGTGGGCTAATGCCATTGCTGAATGTCAGTTGCCATTTCTTGCCCAAAAGATCTTCACGCACCAGGGCACTTCAAATGCTTGAGTACTCAATTGAATTACTCAAACGCATCGCATGTATGCGTAGTCGTGCTTCGTCTATAATACACCGCGTTCGTCCTCGCATCGTTCAGTTTCACTTGTTAAGTTAAACAAGTTGTGCACGGTGCTTTAATGCCAACATAAAAGCTCAAAGTTGACCGCTGTATTTTGACTTTTGCTTAAGTTTTATGGCCGCTGCACAGATTCCATGAAGATTTCGTACTCGAAATGCTTGCAACGTGCTCGGCTTAACAGGCAAGTTGGCAACTTTATTAGACCACAAAAATGGCTGCACTCAAAACGAAATTGCATTTCATAAGTTGCCTCAGAATGTGGCCAGACAAGCGCAGAATATCAAATATCAACTGAATTAAAAGCAACGAAAACTATAATTTTATGATATAGTATGGTTATAAATAGTTCTACAACAATTGATATTGATTTGGTGAGCAGAATAAAGCAATTTACTTAAATTAGAGTATTACATGCTCATAGCTTAAGTAGGTATTCTTTATATAAGTGTGCAAATAATTTTTATGTAATTTAATAAGTGCTAACATAATTTTTGCATCAGTAATAAATGCAAAAGTAATTTTTAAATAATTTAATTGTTATCATAGAACATACATATATTTGCATGCCAAACACCACAAGCCGGCTTCAGCATGAAAATACAATTTAATTTGACAGCCAAGTGACAAAAAAAAATAAATAAAAATAAATAAAAAGAGGAAGAAAATAAGTAGAAACGTTGCACTCGGGTGTTTCCCATCGCAGAATACGCATTCACGACTCAAACGCGGCCAGAAACATTTTTCGATTTGCCACGCCCTTAATTGGTAAACACGATTTTTTATTCGATGCCGTTCGAGAAAATCTTTAATTCGAGGGCATACACGAGCATAAGTTTACAATATAAACACATTACCTTTAATAGATGAACATTGCACACAACCAATATACTCCTTTCACTTCCGTGAGTGAGTATAAAAATATAGAGAAGTTATATGAGATCTCATGCGGCTGTCACTGCTATAAATATGGCACACAGCAATTTGTATTTAATGCATTCTTAAGTTGTGTGAGTGAGCGCATGTGAGAGAGAGAGAGTGAGAAGGGGAGAGGGAGCCTGTCGAGGCCTGTGTAAGGCAAATGAGTGTGTGTAAATGAAAAACAAAAAAAAATATATATATATATATAAAAATGGTATCCAACAAGAGATTCATCAGTTTAGAGCACATTTTGTCATTCAAGCGCTACTATGTGGGAAAAAATATATATATGTATATGTATATGTACATATGTATGTATGTATATATATTTTCGCATTTTAATTTCAACAATATGAGCAGCGCAAAATAATTTCTTCTATATAGTATATAATATAAAGAAATCTTCATATTGGCTCGGCATCGCAGTCAGTGAATAATTGTGCTAATGGCGCAAATTTCCAGTGAGTGCAGCTACCTTAATTTAACTCTGCACTTTTCACTCTTTCGCTTATTTTTGTTACACTCAACAACAGCAATTAAGTGAAACTCATTTGGCCCACCTGTCTTGCTCTATCTCTGTCTCTCTCCCTCAGTCTGTCTAACTTTTAACTATTTATTTATCTTGCAAACTTTGCGCTAAAATTAAACAAGTTTGAAGTTTCAACATTCAGTTGGAACATAGCTTCATTTCATTTTTTGGCTGATTGATTGTCTTCAGTTTCATTTATTCCATTTGAGTTTGTTTATTTACTGTGCCTAAATAAAAATGAAATAAAGAAAAGCTAACGCCCAATTTATTGTTATTACGGCTCGGAAATTAATTTGAAAATTTTCACCATTTTATGACTGCTTTAATTGCAGCCATTTCATTTATTAGCTGAAATTTATTTTACTCAACAACATTTTTATTCGCTGCCATAAAATTTTTTACTGTGCAACGCTTTATGCTCATTACAATTCAATTTCTGTAGCTGCAGCTAGCCGATTATTTTCATTACTACAAATGGAACCAAACTAATTAAATTTATATAAATTGCAAAAAAACAAATTATTATGATTCATTCATTACCTTTGGAATAGACAGTTTTTAAAATGAATAAAAATATAGTATAAATCAGTTAAAATTTTATCTAATTAAGAAAGTCAAAATATTTGAATGATTTTCAGTACCAAGGACTCAGAAATATAGCTCAATTTCTTAAATTTTCTATTTCAGATTTTCCTTCTGCTGTTTTTCCATTGATTTCAATTAAACATTTGCCTACAGAAAGCACTTTGCTGCTGCGAAGAAGTTCTTTGTGCACTCTTATGCAAAGTGCATGGCCTCGTTTCGCTTTTTGCCCCGCTTTGGGTCTAGACGGCATTTGAGAGCAAGTTAATGTCACGCATTCAGCTTTAACACACTTTGGATTCCCTTCCGGCTGCCCTTAGCAAACAGCGACGCAGTTGTTTTAGTTGTTGTCGTCTTTCTTGTTGTTGTTGTACTTTTAATGTTGTCATTGCTTTTACAAGTCAGCTACATAGTACTTAGTGAAATATATGTATGTGTGCGTTTGTGTGTGTGTGGCTGTGTACATAGCATGCTCTGAAGTGTGAATTGGAAAATGAGTTCGCACTTAAGATTAAAATCAGCAAACACTGCGGTGGACGGCCTGGGGCGAATGTATTTATGCAAGCCGAGATTTTTCAAGTGAAATTGAAATTATGCTTATCTTAATTAATATGTTATACTAAGGTGTTAAGAAGAGACAAATATATGCATTAGCATTTCAAATATTTCCTGAGTGGAGCAAATTTAATTACGTATATACATATGTATAATTGTTGGAGAGCATCGCGCTTATTTACGTATACGTAATATTGTATGAGAGTGCTTATTTGCGTATACGTAATATGTACGAGCCGTCAAATAATTGAAGAATTGTTGATGGAATATGGCAGAGAAAAATCAATAATAATTCCATGTATACTCTTGAATATATATGAAATTATTATTTATTAATAATTTATAAAATATATAATATCAAAGAAAAACACAATTTCGTTAATGTTGATGATGATAATCAAGTGTATTGGTATATATATTAACTGATTACCAACTAGTTACAGGGTATCTACAAGTCCAGCGACAGCTGCTATTGAGTATTGTGAAAAAAGTTTACAAAAGAATATAACCAAGAGCTGAGGAGTGCAGAGTCTGTCATCTAGAAAAACTGAACAAAAAAGAAAGAAGCCCTCAGCTGTGGCTAAAAAACTTTTGCCATTCGCCTGGCGAAGGCTTTTCGCTCACCATTTCACAGCTCGCTAAGCGAGATTACCTTTTACAGCCTTGGCTCTTCCTATTGTTACTCTTGGTTTTAGCCTAATACTAATCCAATATTTTATGTACTTGTAAATAAATCTACATATTAAATGAAATTCGATTAAGTGCTAGACGGCCAGGCAATGAAATTAAGTTATAAATTGGTAAATCATCGGCTTAGCCACTGAACCGAATATTATCCCACGTTCACACACTTCATTTATGTATTATTTAACAGCCAGACATAAAACAGGGACATATAATTTAGTAGAACAAGCAGAGGGCTGGCTCATTTTATGAGCACTTTTATCGAGCATGCGTTTGCTGACCCGGACAGTTGGCAAGACTTAAAAGTTTTATGAACTAAATAGAGTCAGACAGGCCATATTAAAAGCCTAATTAACTATGCTTTTAGTGCAGTTTATTATAATCAGCACAGGCTTTTCACAATCTTTGCCTTTTATTTTGATATAAATTTTTAATATTTATAATAAAATTTGCCTGTTCAAGTAAACATCAGCATATGGCCTATTCCCAGCAGCTCATAAATAATCTGCTGTAAATATACTTCTTATTGATTTCAATAAAATTTAATGCATATTTTCAGTACATATACAAAGCGTATAATTAATGCCAGCGCTGTATTAAAAAGATAAACATTATACATGCATAAGTATTTTCATATTTGCCTTAACATTAATTAACAAACTTTTCTGTTACACGACAATTAATTGAAAACATTACAGCTGGCCTCTCTGCGGCCCATCCCATAGCCAACAAGATTTATTTTATTGTGTATCTGTGTGTGTGTCCATGTGCTGGTGTGAGTGAGTGCTGCTGCTGTATAAGGCACAAGTTTTAAATAAACCTTCAACTGCAGCGCAAAAAGCAGACGTTGAAAAAAATAGATGTGAAAAATCAGCATAAAAAGAGATTGACATATGCTATTTTCTCTCTGGTAAAAAACTGTATATGTTTGTATACACTGCATTTGTGTTAAGGCATATAAGACTGGGCTGTTATTTTGACATTTCATTTTGAGTATAAAATACAGAAAGTATGTAATATATTACATCATATATAATAAGTCTTTTCCTTTGCCAGCAAAGGTGCCTCAAATAAATATATCAAACTTAATCCAGACTCATTCTTTCTTTTCATACTGATACGCTACATCGTGCTCCCTTCCATGTCTCTCCTCCTTTTTACAGGGTATCAAGAGCACTGCGCACGACTAGATCATTGAAGTTGTTATAAATTCGGTGCAACACACTCTGGCTGTGGGCTGACAGCCATAAGCCACAGATGCTGCAATATCGAAACGCTTTTGCTGCCTGTTTCAATAAAAATGAAATGTGGCCGAAAATGTAGGCTAATGAAATTTATGTCGCTGTCCAGTTGCCCTTGGCGTTGTTTTGTTTGAAGTTTTAATTCGATCATGACACGATTATTAAGCCTTAATAGCTTTGATAGCCTCTGGCGCTTTATCGTAATATCATAAAATCATGAATTTTGTTTAATTAAATAAATTGATAATTTTTGAAGAGCGCTGGGTGAACTTTAAACGGAATTGATTTTTGTGGGCAGCCTTAAAAGTGCTACCAATCGATGATGTTTGATTCGTATCAATGCCAATTAAGGGAAATGAAAAAACTTTTCAATTCTAATTAAAATCTTGTTAAAGCTATCGATAAGAACTCACGTAAGCTCACGTTTTGCTTGAATGGTCAACAAATTCTCAGTCCTCATTCCCTTCATCTATTCATTTTCTTCCTCCTCCTTCCTCTTTTTTTTCTATCCAAGTAACACAATTGATTTGGGGTTTTGTGGCCCAACTTCTTTATTTGTTTGCTCCACGCACAAGTAAATTGGTTTCTCAGGCCGTGCTGGGGTACAACACACAAGGCTGTGGTTGCTTGGGGCTGTGGCGGGGAGTTGGGCAACTTGGCCACTTTTCCATTAAATAATGTTATTAGCCGCAGCAATTTCACTTAGCCTTTTGTGTTTGAGCCTTTTTGTGCAATTGCTCGGTGTTGGCCGGCCATTCACAAAGCATTTTCACTTGGCCTCTTAGCAGTTTATTTTAGCTGATTTCATTGTGATGAATTCTGTAAGCCGTAAGCTTAGCCGGAGCCAAGACTAACATTACGAGTATTTACTCAGCTGTAATAAAGATTTTCGTCATCATTTCCTAATGGATTTTCTTCTATGAATTTTCTCCATTCCCACCTCCCCCCAAAAATAAAGGGGTGGAGGCAACAAAATTTGATGATGCGTTGATTACTTTGTACAAAGCGACAACTAGACTAGATAAACGATTAACATTGCCATTGCTGAGGTCCTTCCAATTGGCATCATTTACATTCCAAATGTTATTGCGATTTGCTTTCATTAACTGTAAGCATTTTTAAATACACAAAATTATTAACTAGATTGCAAAAATAAACTTTCACTTCAATCTAAATTGCTCAGTGCTTGACAACATTTATTGCCACACTTGAGACAGACTCTTCTAGATTGACGAAATGAAAGAGGAATGAGAAGTTTGGATCAACCTAATCATCAGATGACACAGAATACTAAGAAATACTCAAGAGCTGAAGCCTTGATAACTACGTTTATCGCCTTGCCAACCAGGCTAACCTTTATGGAAACTCATCTTTGGCAATTACATTCCCGACTTGGTCAAGAGGAAACACATTTATCTAATCTGACAGACAGTCGCCCCTAATTAACTATGAACAGGCAATAAAATTTATTTGGTTGACTGCTCTTCATGCTGGCCATCAAATTGCATTAGTCTTTGGGCTTTTGTTGGAGCGTGGCTCAAATAAGCAAATGATGTTGTTCCTTCAGCTTCAGCTCGTAATGTCTAACGCTGCTAATTGAAAGCATGTCAGTTTATAATAACCTTGATCATTTTCGCATTTGTTAAGGGCTTAAAAGGAAAATGGAAAATGAGAATGAAGCAAAGCGACTTCATTTAGTGTGTAGGTAGTTCTCTTTTCATGTTTCTTTAGGAGATTCGGTGTATAGACCATAGACCATAGACCATAGACCATAGACCATAGACCATAGACCATAGACCATAGACCATAGACCATAGGCCATGGTTTTCACAAGTATTATCGAACAAGTTGGGAATTATACTGAAAATGTATGCAGCACATTTAGCGCAAACAATTAGAGGCAAATTCAATTTTAATTTATGTAAATTACAGCAATATTTTACTCAAAGTTGAACAGTTGGGCGGACTACCGAATACAATTTCGCTCTTCTGACTACGCACTTAAAATGAAATCCACTCAAATATTTTCCGCTAACAGTGCAGGGAAAACACGCCAAGGAATAATTTTGCGGATGAAGACAAGCTGCCCTTTTGCAAAATTCTTGAATTATATATAATGCTGCATAAGGATGCATGTAAGTAAAATATAAATAAATGAGAAGCAACAAAAAAAAGTTTCACTTTTTACACTCTCCCTACTCGCTCTCTCTTTCTGTCTCATACCCTCTCTCTCTCTCTTTCGCTCTCTGGGCTGACGCAAGGCAGCCACAAAATTGCGCCAATGATGAAAGCCAAAAGTTCTGCTTATGGCGCCCCATAAAAGCGATGGCGTTGCCCTCACGGATACCCTTAATTGAGTGGGAAAAAAGAAATTTCCATTTGTCTGCGAAGCGTCTCAAAATACGCAAGTTGAAAAATTTAAATTCGCAACTGTGGCAAGTTCTGGGCGCACCGAGCTAACGGCAATTTCATAATTATTATTTATGCGAACAACTTTCTTTCATAAATTGTTTTTCCGTTGGTGGCAAAAAAAAAAAAAAAAAAAAGGAAAGAAAAACTAGCAAATGAAAAGTTTTGCCAACTTGATGACTGCTTAATGTCCTTGCACCCAGCACAGCATAAAACAATCATAAAATATTATTTTATTGTCTTCAGTTACACTTGAGATTCGCTTCATTCAGCCCTTTCACATTCGTTTCATTCCCGTTACCCCAAAGCCTTTGTTCTTGGCTTCCGCCATTGTTGCCTGTCTACCGATTCTTTCGCTTTATGTGGCCCACTCAAAGGCCAAGAGAGGGAGCCAGCGAGTTAATTAAATTAAATTGCTGCAAGCCATCACATGAAATTAGCAAACAGTGTCCTGGCCAGCAAAGACACGTTTTAATAACTCCTATATATATATGCTTTATAGATGAAAAGCAAAGCAGTTGCCATTGGCCATTGGAGCTAGAATTTATTGATTTATGCGAGAATTTACCTTTGCTACAGAAGAAGAAAGAAGACAAGTTACCGGTGCTGGACAGCTTTTTTAATTATATATAAATTAAAATTAGCTTATTAAAATTAAAATTAAAATTTTAATATAATATAAAATAAATAAATATTTATGAATAAAATAAATTGTTGGCTTTATAAATTTATAATTGTATAAAATTATAAAATTTTTAATTATATATAAATTAAAATTAGCTTATTAAAATTAAAATTAAAATTTTAATATAATATAAAATAAATAAATATTTATGAATAAAATAAATTGTTGGCTTTATAAATTTATAATTGTATAAAATTTTTTGGAAATATTTCCAATTATGCAAAATTTTGATATTTTATCAAAATTGTTTCTTTTTTTTTATATTATAAAAAAAAAATATTTTAAAATAAAATATTTAAAAAGGTTTAATAATCTTTTCATAAAATTTGATTAGAATTTAATCAAAATTAAATTACTGTAATTAAACGAAGGTAGATTACATTCTTATCAACATCATATATCTGTGTAGCTTATTCAATTATCCAGCTTGCATTCGACTACTACTATATTTATAAGCAGAGTAATTATTTATAAATCATATTGCTAAACATTGTGTGCCTGAGTTTGTTGCTAAATTAAGACACTTTTTCGGCGCAATTCGTGCATCACTAATTCGATATAACGCCAAGTTGAGCAGAGACAAGTCAACATCGAGATTTATATCGAATCAGCTTCAAGCTGTTCGCACTCTTAAAGCTCGCTTGACTAAATCCATAACAGAGTCAGTCTGACGCACACAAGACTCAACTGTCATATACAATGTTATTTCCACAAATATATCGTAGCACAGCTTTTGCCTTGTGTTTGGCTCTCTTTTTCAGAGTTTTTCGACTTTTCGTGTGCAGCAAGTGGCATTTGCATGTCAATTTACATAAATAGTTGTCTTCAAATATGTTCGGATTGTACGTATCTGTTAAGTTTCGAAATATCTACCCCAAGCCAACAACAAAGCAATCGATAGAGAAACACTTTACTTATATTTCATCAGATACGCGTCCAATAAACATGTATTGGAATTGTTGCTCTTTTATTCGTTATCGAAAGACGAATCTTATATGATTTAGATGAAATATAAGACATAAAATCTTATATATACATATATTATATTGTAAAAATGCTTACATTATAATTATTACGTTGAAGTCGGAAGTAAACTTTTGAAATAATCCGAACTAAGCAACAGATGGAAATCGTAATAGAAGTCTAAGAGAGATCTAATACATGAAAAGAAACAGTGAGTGAAAGACAGAAGGGTGAGAGAGAGAGGGGGAGAGAAACAGAAAGAGAGAGAGGGATATATATATAGAGAGAGAGATAGAGCCTAAAAGAGAAAGAGATAGCAAGAGAGGGGAAGCTAGTCAAAAAATATATATTAAAAAATGTTTGCATAATCAGATAATATTTTTTACAATATTATACTACGTAAATACAAAAGATTTGTTATTCAATTTCTTTTAAATAAAAAGCAAAATGAATTAAAGTTTTAAAATAAGCGAAACCAAGCATACATCTATTGGAAATCAACTAAAATACATTTATTATTTTAATTACTTGAAATTGTTTATACCATAGACGGAGAGAGCTGCCCACAAGAGCGTTTTTTTGTCCTGTTTTACATCGCTTATGTCATTAAAAACAAAAACGTTTGCCTCCATTAAAATGTCAATTTGTTTGACTTTATTGCATTACAGCAACAGCAGCAGCAGCAGCAGCCAGACCATTAAACTCATTAAAATTTGACACTGTCCACGCGACATTGTGGTTGAGGCTGAGTTGAGTATCGTCTGACAATTACGCTAGAGAGCAACCACACAGACGAATCGGCCTGGAGTTACGCTTTCAATTTATCTATCGCACAATCCGTGAGCGCTTCGCATTGTCTCAATTGTTGATGTGATTAACGTTCGTCGTGGCTCGGCATTGTCTGGTCGGCCAGCCGGCCAACTGCGGACAACTGGGGGACAACTGGGGGACAACTGGGGGATGGCTGGTGGACTCCTCGGACAGCATTGCGCTGAGTTGTGCGTTTATCAAATGTCAATTAAGCTGCGGTTGCCAGAGTGATGCCTTTCTGCCCGGTGGCTTCACTCCAACTAGCCCAAACCCCCCAACCCCTCTCACCACTTCCCACCACTGTTGTGTACGCTGGCGTTAAATGTTCGGGCGCCTCGCTGTAGGTTTTTTCCCATTTTACGGCTATGGATTGGTTGTCAGGCAGATACGGCGGCTGCGTTGCTCGACCCACTCACTGCACTCGCCTTATCCCGTATGCAATTTTTCTGTATGCAACCTTTCCTTTTTCTGCGTTGCCTTTACAAACTTGGAGTAGCTGGCAATCATAAGATACGCTCGTCCTGCCGGAGCCTGAACTTTATTGGCCCTTGCTGAACTTTTGATTGCTTTTACATTTCTCTCAGCCAAGGAGGGAGAGATTGCTGCAGCGACTCAAGCTTGTGTGATTTATGCTCCAGTTTCATAAGAATTTCACCAGGAACCTGTCCAATTTGTTTTCTCAGTGTACGGCTGTGACTGTGTCACGGAAGTGCTCCAAAGAGCTTTGCCCAACTTTGTCGCTGGCAAACAACTTAGTTTTATTCGGACACTTAACGGCAACATTAAATGCCTAATGTAGTGGAGTCGTCAGGCGAGTGTATGTCGTCGGCAAAGTTTATCAGCTTGTTATGATCTCTCGCAAAACATTTGGCCGACAGCTGTCAATGGTCGCTTTGTCCTTGGTACATTTCAGTCCGCCTTTGTCCGAGCCATCAGCGGACATCCTGTCGTGTCAGTGAGCTCTGGCGTAAACAAGACAAGGATATGTCATGTCCTCTGTCTCTCTCTCTCTCTTTCTCTCTCTCTCTCTTTCTCCATCTCTCTATCTATCTCCATTTCAGTAGCAGGCAAACACGAAAATTGTTTATCTTAAGAAAGTCACGTTTAGTCTCTGACTCAAGCAAACAGCCCGAGGGGGGTCAACATTGCCATCCATCCGGCGTATGCTTGGACCTTGATTGGCCCATCAGGTTCCTGATTTAAATTTTAATCTCAAGTAGCTGCTCACTAGGCAACCCCTTTTACGAATTCATGAGAAGTTCAAATGGCGCTTCCTAATTAAAGCAAAACTCGTCTCTGACCCACAAATTATGGATACAGATTGTTGTTGCTTATTATATAATCTGCATGCGCGGTATATATATAGATAAGAATCTGTGAGTTAAGCTGCCCAAAGGTTCTTTATCTTGCTGATGAATTAAGCTCTTAGTGCGCTACTCTCTGCTCTGCCGAAACACAATTTTAAAACTTTTATAATACCTCTTTGTTTCCTCTTAACGGCGTAGCACAGTAAACAGGTTGGCTAAAAGCAAGGATTAATTTTTTTCTCTCTCTTTGCCTAGTTAAACTCTTTAACTTTAGCTGCACTCAACTGAGGGATTTCCCAGCCTGCTTCGCTATGCCAAGCACGTGGTGGAGTCATGGCTGCTCATGGAAAGCAATATTATTTGTTTTGTGTTGGCTTGCCCACACGTTTCCACTGAATATCTTTTTGAATTCAATTTGAAAACTACTTGACAGCAATTAGGTGAGCTGCATTTCGATTTTTTGCTATATATATAGTATGTTCAAGCTAAAAAATGAACTCAAGTTCTCTCTCCCTCTCGCCGCTTACTTTTCTGATTAAAATTATTGGGAAACCTTCAACTACCCAGCTGCTTGCTCAACCATTTTGTTGCGCTTTTATAACCCATCGCAAGAAGTAGTCTGCGTGGCAGCTTCAGAGTCATTAAGTCGAAGCAGTTAAGCTGGCGAAAACTTTACTGAGTGCCACATACGATCTATGGGAGTTGTTGCCACAGAAGGCCATCATTCATTTTCGGAGAACTGTGGCAACTTCGCTGCACTCGCCCGTGTGGTCTCGTGTGGCCACGTAGCATAAAGTAATTGAATTCTCCTGAAAGCTGCCAAAGTTCAATTGCATTTTAATGAAATTTTTCGGTTGCCATAGACGGCTCAAGTTTGCACGGCGCTGCCCTCGGGAGCGTAGCAGCAAAGGAAATAAATAAACACAGATGTCAACTGGCGAATCGAAGAGCAAACAAATATCTTTTGGTCTAAACACAAGTTTATGTGCTGGCTTGTCTCTCTCTCTCTCTCTCTCTTATGGTGGTTTAACTGTATGTGTGTGTGTGTGTGTGTTGGTTGGTTTTCCTCGATTGATATTTGCTGAGGGTGAAAAGAAAAAGGCACCACTGCAATTGACAACTGACTACACACAATGGATCCCACCAGAAGCTAGCTTTGCATTGGCTAAAGGAATTTTATGGCAAAAGCAAAAATGTGTGCTTTGAGCCAAGCAAATTTGGCTATCAAATGGCCCACTCCTTCCATGCGATGTAGGTCAGCAAATCAACCAGAGAGATTTAGGTCTGATGATGCACCTCAATTCTCATACATACGTACGTACGTAGAGCTGCTACAAAAGTTGGGTGATTGCTCACAGCGTTGGGAATCTATTTTTTGGGTAGAGATATGTTCTTGATAAGATCATAATCATAGTTTGATGTATAGCAGAAAGAGGTGTGGCCAATATCTAGACGTTTGAACTATGTTCAACATCGAACCCATTGATCTACCTATTGCTAAGGACAGAACACATTGCAAATCTTCACTCAGTTTGGACGATTAAGTCCAGTTGCAAACCTTTTGTTGTTTTACCTGAAACAAATCGCTTCAAAGGTCAGCTTCAATGACTTACTAATTAGATAGCATCAGTATTTCAGTGCTTGTGTTTGAGTTTTTCACAATGCACACATTGAATCGCGCCTTTTGAGAGGCCCATAACTCAATTGACTCGAGTGCAACGTTTGCGGGCATTCACAAAAGTACGTTGACATGTTTGTGACCGGAGGCATGAAGCCAAGCTAATTGGTACAGCCCCAGGTAGACTGGCGCTTTCAGTCAATGGACATGTTTGCCATCTGGCCAAAACAAAAGACCTTGCCTCGCCCAGCCGAAAGCCAGCTGAACCAGCTCCAATCTCTGCTATCGAATTCGTATTGCGTTTTCTTTTGTTGCTCGACTTTGCCATTGCAAATTGCGTCAATTGGTAACCTCCAAAAGGCCAACTGCCCAAAGACGAGGTACGCGGTGAGTGGCAAGAAGCGAAAGCAAACCAGAGGTGCCAGGAATACGTGCCAGTAAATACTGACAACAAGAAAACTCATAATGAGATATACATACATATATTCAAATTGATTTTCATTAAATCAACTCCACTTATTATGAACTTTTTATTTTCGTGTAAATTGTTGCAGCTGAGCCAGCGCTTTAATGAACAATTATTAATAACAATATGTGTTACCTCTAATCGAAGAATTAAAAAAAAATTCAAACTGAACAAAGCAAATTTTGCAGAAATTTATAACATAATACGAACTGGCAGTTGTTTTTATGAGAATTAGTAAATAATAAAAATAATATTCTATTTATAAGAAGCTTTTGCTATCGAATTACAACAGCAAATGCTTGAATTAGGTATATATATTTTACAATGAATAAATCTCTAAAATGGAAATGATTATCCACGTGAATTATTTAACTATAAAAAAAAAAAACTCTGATCATTGCTTCGAAGAGCACTGCATTTTGTTTTAATTATCAATTAGGCAGATGATTGTTACAGTTATGATGCTTGCGAATGCTGATTTACTCTTCTGATACAGGAACTCTCAAATATCACAGCTACGTCCGGTCTTTATTCAGTGAGTAAACACATCGTAATCGACTAATACCTTTTAAGCAAATTCACACATTTAAAGTCCATATTATACTTAAGTACAGTTATTTTCAAGCTGGTCTTTCAAAAATGAACTCGAGCCAGGTTCCGATTTAAATGCTCTTCTATCCTTTGATACGGCAGACGTCGCGACGGAGTAGGGCTCAAGAGCTTTGGGCTTGACTCAAACCATTCTCATTCACAAACAAAAACAAAAAAATATTTTCCACACACACACACACACTTAGATAGACGCACAACAAGGCGTATACTTCACTCTGCTTGCGACTAGTACTTTTTCTTCTTTTTTTTGCCAGCTTGTGTGGTAACAGTTCTCTCAGTTATTAGCATATTCTCGACATGCTCAGCTACTTAATGATGCAGAAATGTAAAAAAAAGCTGCCAAATTCACATATGTATATCCCTAGCAGTATGTAGCCATTGATTATGCGTGTGTGTGTGTGTGTGGGTATGTGCTTGTGTCGCAAATGTGGCTCAGCGGGTAGAGCTGATTGCTGGCTTTGCATTTTTTGTATCGCTTTGGTTTCATCTGCTTTGCTTGACGAATGGCAAGTCTGCATATTGATCCCAGTTTCAGCAATTTATGTTAAATACGTGCGCTGAAATATAAGGCAAAGACGAATAGTGAGCAGCTCTCCCTCCCGCTCTCTTGCTCTCTAGATATATCTCCTAGATATACCTTCAATTTATGCCATGCTAAACTACGTGTGTGTCTCTTCGCTGCTCGGATGGATATGCATGCACGGGACAGATAAAACACGTCGTTTCTTTTCCGGCTTGTTTTATACAATTAGTTGATTTGGATATATTCATCTTGCAGAAAATACATTCAATTGATTTAATTTGTGTGCCTGTTCAATAGACAAAATCAAATGTATTTTGCATCGTTTGCCCTTTTAACTATGTTTAAGCAATTCCATCAGATCTGCAGCAAGCAGAGGTTAACATTTAATGTAAATTTTAATAGAATATTTTACATATTATTTAAGAATTTTATATTCCATAAAAAATATTGCTTTTAATGCGTTTTCTCATTAATTCGCTCTGATGAAAGAAATAATGTGTTTGCTTTTCAAAACTTCCATATGCAGCAGGGTAAAACAGTAAACAACTTTAGGGGTCGAGTGTCGAACCCTCCATCTAGTGAACCCTAATAACAGCGCTTGGTAAAAGCAACGGGCTGTTCCATGCCTAACCTTGCTCAGCCTTTCAGGCAGCTATAGGGAAACAGAAGTGAATAATTTATGCAAAAGGGTATATACAATTTTAAAATAATTAATGAGACACTCTCTGGCACTCTCTCTCTCTTTCTCTCTCTCTCTCTCTCTCTCTCTCTCTCTCTCTCTCTCTCTCTCTCTCTCTCGGCGCTTATTAACTCTCAAAGCAAATTAAGCCAGAGCTACAACTCTCTTTTGTCTACTTTGATCTATATTAACTTCTATCAACTGTCGCAGGAGCTAAAATTCTCATGGCATTTATTAAAGTTTAGCCTTTATATTCGCTGTAATTCGGCCTTTAATAATGCCAGACAGTGCACAATGCTCAGGCGCTTCTAAAACAAAAGAAGTTTCGAAATATTTATTCCTGTAGAATATAATTAAGCCATAGTTGGCCCATGTACTTGGCTGTATCGTACACAAACTCACCTGGCCCACTGGCAAGGTTAACAATTGGTTAACAGCATGGGGTCAACTCTGTGGGCCCTGTGGCACACACATTCGCTGGGCGGCAAAAGAGTCAAACGTTGCCCGCCGACAGTGGGTCATAAAACGCATGAATGCACAGTGAGTACGTGTTTAAATGAATGCGCCCGAGAACTGGAGCACTAGGCCAAAAGTGAATGCGTGAACAGTTGACTGAGTAAATAGCTACACAAAAGAGTCAACGGGCATGCAGGGGCATGAAGCGAGCGAAGCGGGCAAAGGGCGCTGCCATTTAAAGAGTGCGTCCACAAAATGTCCTTGCTTTATCAATATTGAGAAAAGTGCAATTAAATAGCTGGCGCACTCTATTGTCGCTAGACAATTAAAAGGGAGGAAGCGTACATAAATTATTTGCTCAGCCTGATGCAGACATGCGCAGACATAGGCCATTTGCACTTGAATGACAATTTGAGCCACTTTCTTCTCCTTGAGCTACCTGAACCTCTAATGTAGCCAAGCTGCTCAGCCAAAGTCATAAACCGCCGAAAGTTTCACTCAGCATGTTATCAAAGCAAAAAAAGAAAACGGGAGAAAGAAAAATAATAAATAACTCATACGCAGCGTTTGCCACAGGCACTTGAACAAACTACGCAAGGCTAATCAAGCCAAGTGGAACACATAACGTTTATACACATAAGCCAAATTTCTGCAGAAAAGCCATCACATTTTCCACGTCTCAGCTGGCACTGCGCTGACATTTTCATTTGCTGGCTGACTTTGCGTCTCTCTGCTTTTTGGCCAAATGTCAAAGGATTCCGATTTGTCCTTCAACTCCGCCAAATGCTGACACAGCGGCAGCACATGCATATTTTCACACATTGTCAGTGTCAGGACTATAAAATGTGCACGAAGTGCACTGAAGACTTTTGTGTTGCAGAACAAAGACTTTAACATTTAAACTGCTGAGTGAAATATCTAACACATTTTATATTTGTTTAAAATTGTTGTAAATTATTTGCAGAGTGTGCTGAATGCTTTAACACATTTTGTGTAACTCAACTTTCCACATGCCTTAATTGATTAATGATTAACGCAAACTGAAATTCATTTCAATTGCAGCTACTTCATTTGTAATATTTTTTTGTTTTTTTTGTTTATTATTCTGCGTAAATTCACTTATGCTCACCAGTTGGCAATTAATTTGTAAAGAATATGTAATGACATAAATGCTGCCATAAATTAAACCCGTCAACAGTGCTCAACCAAATGGCAATCAATAAATTAACAACTTGCAGTTGAAACAATCGATGCACATACAAATTTGTTTGTGTACATATATATTAAAATATTTAAATTAATTTGAAGTTAAGTTTTTCATTTACTTACTTACTTTTTCAGTTTATTTAAATAAGTAATTTATAAACTACATTTGATTTATTTTTCTTTTGAATTATTTTTATTTTATTTTAGTTATATATTATTTTTATTTACTTAATTTATTTGATTTGATTTATTTATTTTTTATTTATTTATTTATGATTTTTTTATTTTTTATTTATTTTTTTATTTGATTTTATTATTAATTTATTATTTATTTGATTTTTTTTCAGTTTTCTTTCCGTTTTTAATTTTTAAATTTGTCGTTTATTTATTTTTTATTTTTTTATTTATTAATTTAGTTATTTATGAATTTATATATTTATTTTACTTTTATTTACTTTATTATATTTTTTTTTTTATTTATTTATTTATTTTTTTTTTTTTTTTTTTTTTTTTTTTGTATCTATATTTTTCTTTATTTAATTGAATTTTAAGAGCAGTGCAAGCCCTTGCCACATTTGGTTGATCTGGAGTATCTACACAACAAATGAAAGATATAGTAAATAAAATTATAGCTAATATTGACACGGGCGTGTCAATTCATGATATAGTGGGTGATATACCCAACTAAACAAAAAACTGAGTAGCCAAAACTTCAGTCACCCTTTCGCATTCATTTAAATGAAAATTTAAAGTAAAGTATGTTCGAGGTCCAACATTTGGTTTGCTTTCAACGAGAAAGTTTGATACCCACATTATGCACAAACAGAAATGGATAAAAATGGCAAAGAGTCAACTGTGTGGATGCTTCAACTGTAAACATATTTGACATTTTATATATATTCTGAATAGAACTATAGATATAATTTAAAAAAAAAAAAAAATTGTAATTTACAGTATTTAAAGCTTTACGTATATTTATTATTTGCACAAGCTCAGTAAAAGAATTGGAAAATAATTAAGCAGAGAATAAATGGAAGTCGTATTTAATATTAGGCATAAGCTGAGTTTAGGCAAAGCCGATGATCGCGTGGATCACTCCAGTCCCCACTTTTCATGACCTCGATGGGCTGCTTAGTTGTTGTATTAAGAACTGAACTGGATAATTTAAGTCTGGCTGGATATAGCTGGCCGAGTTTACTGGCTGAACTAAGCTCAGAATTGGCCTTGGACATGCTTAGATATGAGCTGCATAGAAATATGTATGAATTAGTTGGAAATATTATCTGATGAAGCATTTTCTTCACCAATTTCGAGTGGAATAAACCCTTGACTTCTTAACAGTAAGCACATTAAGACCGCCTTTGATGCACGTTGCGCCTATGTACTCCAATGATTTGTCCCAATTATAATCGTCGTATGTGCAAAACTCTTGAGCACAACTTAGGATTTCCGACCAGGTGCTTGCATTCAAGGCGACTGCAACAGTATGCTGTTCACTTGACCAAGCTGCATATTGAACCTAAAGAAAAGACAAATGAATTGTGTGACTATTACAAGTTCTCAACTCACCTTGGAATATGCGTTGTCATCTCGCTTTGAATTAGGCATGAGAGAACCCAAACTGCGACCCAGACTAAAGATATTGCACTGCGCGCAAATCTTCCCGGCGAATTTCTGCATTTTGTTGAGCACAAACAAAAAATCTTCTGCCACTATATCATCTTCCTCCAGGAATAAGACCAAACCTAATTGTGCACAATAAGAACAAGTTCCTAATTATCAAAGACTTTAAGGGGAATTATAAAATCAATTGCGAACCAGTAAAATTCTTGGTTACTTCAAGCTTATGGAAAACGTAGTTAGCCTTCCACCACCAATGATGTTTTTTCTCTGTATATCGGGCGTCTCTGTAGTTACCATGCAGATCTGGAGTGAGAGCATTATTACAATTCTTGATTAGGGCCCTGAAGGAAATCGAGAAATAGAAAATCGGCACTTTGAAGAAGGTGAAATCGAACTCACTTTAATTTCGTAATGTTGCGAGGACAGTCGTTGGGATCGGTACCAGGAAATCTATTTGGATTTTGCTGTATGGAATGTGGATAGAAGATTTGCATCACCTTACAAAATGAAATCGTTGTCACAGTATCATAGATTTGCTCATCAAAAATATCATATGAAAATATCAGCAGTACATCGGAAATGCCTTTGGCATACGAAAGGCTCTCTATCAAGCGCGGCAGGTAACTAGTTGCCTTGTGCACCTGTGAAGAAAGTATAATGTGTGTTCCCAAGTCGCATGTAGTATATGAGTTTTACCTGTATAACAATAATAGCCGAGCTGTTTTCCAGAGTACTAAACTGTTTCTCATTAGATATCACCTGTGCCGTGTTGATATCCCTCATAAAAGGATTTATGATATCTGAAATAGTTGGTCAACAATCAGCGAGATGTTATTCAAAATAAATGTTTTGCCACTCACTTAAATATTTAGTAAAATTCTCACGCACTGAATCGTCTCGCAACTTTATGCCCGCACTGTCCACTAAACAAGTTGACGTCAATTAATTTATATTATTATTCATTATATATAACATTTGAATACTTACTAAAGCTAAAGCTGCAGCACTGCAGCACTACATAGCCTATGAGCAGTAGCGAAATTAATCGGCAATATAATTGATTCGGCTTCTTAGTCATGATTCAGTTGTTGTCCAATTTACAAATATTTCGAACTCACTTATTATTTAGTGACGATTAAACTGTTTGCAAAGCCAACTAAATGTTTTTGTATAGCTCATTTCCGGCTACTAGATATTTTCGTAGCAAAACAAATTGTTATCCCAAATATGGCCACTCAAGTAGTCAAGTGAGCTGCCCTTGGGTAAATATTGAGTGAACATCAAAGCAGCCATGAAGAGGCAAAGTCAAGTGAAATTACTTTTCTGCCCTGGAGCAGCAGCTGACGATGGCCAGGCCAAGAAAGTATTTAGACAGGTGAATGCTGCCCAGGCGCATCTATTTATTGACTTAACAAACGAAAATAAATGTGGCCACAACTTGGCATTCAGTTGGAATTCGAAGGAAATACAGATTGAAATGCGATTCCATTGGAATTTTATTCGTTATTCTAATTTAGTTTCATTGTTTACTGCCAGGACATGCCAGGATATGCCAGGACATGCTTGCCATGGAATTGACTTCAGACTACATTAAATTGAAATGCTTTAAGTTTATATGTTTTATGGCTGCAGTTGAGGAAGCCTAAGACTTGAGAATAGGACATTCATGTACTTATCTAATATACACATATTAAAGCTAAAAATACCTTGAAATTTTTTTATAAATTGTTATAGGAAATGCATAAGTCACTGAGCAGTCGAGTTGCGATTGCAAACATCATATGATTCGACTAGTCTGGACTCAGATCTAGATTAAGCACATCTGAGAGAAAAGCAGAAACCCAACAAACAAATAAAATGCCCATTTTAGCTTACTAAACTCTATCACATCTTCAGCAATTACTAAACTCAGCTTGTCCGACATTTACATTATTTATTTTAATCTATAAAATCTAAGTCATCCATACTTGGCAGCTGACTTTGCCTCCATCCTTCCGCTTCAGTGTCAATTTGTAAATTGCTGGGTATTTTGGCACTCGGTGGATTTTACGCACAAGATTGATGATGCTGATGATGACGATGGCTGAAACCAAGAGCCAAGCTTCTTGTGATGTAAATTGCCGCATTTTTATGGTTTAGCCAGAACATGATAGAAATTTGATGCTCTGACAATGGTATTCACATTTTTTTTTATTTCTGCTCGATTATGCATAAAAGAATATAACCTAATGCAATTTCCGATGAATCTTGGTCCTATACTCGTTGATGAAATAAAAAGTATGATAAATATTAATCATGATTTTTGTGTCATGTTTTCTCAAACTGATTTTAAACAAAATTGAGATGAGATGCTGCGGGTTATCCATTAAAGCAACAAAAGTTACCAGAAAACCAGAAAACCCCGCCAAACCATATATTATTGTACTCTATGTATTCAACAAATGAATAATACATATTTTAATAAAACAAAAAACAAAATAACATAAATGAATTCTAGAATACGCATTCGTTGAAACGCCTCAGGCAGAGGTAAGTGCAGCATTCCTCGGCAAAATGACAATTCATTCCAACTCCTTTGCAGCTTTTCTGCGCCTTCCACAGAGAAATCTATTTGGCAATTAAAAGCATAAGTGAATCTGATTGATGAGTTCAAAATCGTAGTCAGCTCGTACCTCTTCTTGGTTCTTAGATGGACTCATTACTAAATCACCGAGCGCTCGTTGTCTGGACGACACAAGCTGTGGCGTTACCCTGGCTTCAAGTCTTGCAAAAGTTTTGTCTTTTGCCGTATTTTCGGCCGGGTAGACCCAAGGAGCCAGCACGACAAGCAATAGACCAATAAACAGTCGCATTTTAATTTGTTGACTGAGTACAATGCATTCAACTTGAGTCTTTTATACCCGATAGTAAGTTAGTCTATGCTGCGAATAACATGTGCCAGCCCATCTGTTGGCATAATTCAAAGAAAAATATTTTATTTTGTGTAAACTCGGAAATGCAGACACAAGCTGTGGAACATACTTCGAACTATTCACTATAAAATGTAAATTAAGACTGGCAAAGCAATAACAAGAATTTTTATACAGAATTATATTTGTTTACTTAGCTTCAAGTATTAATTTGGTAACATTTTAATTTTATCTCTAATCATCTGCATTTGTAATTGATGTAATTGAGTCGCAAGTGTATGACATGAAAATATTTGTAATGCAATGAAATAAATTGGATTAATTATATAAATTGGATTGGAATCTGAACCAAACTGCAGCATAATAAATTCACCATAGCAATATGGTTCCTCACACTAGATATACATATATCCTCCTATTATAAATGATGAGAATACCTAAAAATTAAATTTTCTATTCTATTATAAATTCTTTTTTGCAATTGTAATTACCATTGGGACAATTAAAGTCAAATATTATCCGATTTAATTATTAAAATCAAATGCTGTCAGTGTTTCAATAATAAATAATTATAAGATCAAATGATATCAGTAGTTCGATATTTGTTTATTAATAATTATTAGCAGACTCCAGCTGTTTACAACTTCTCCTGCCTTAGTCATTGGTGCTAACAGTTTCCATATTTTGTCAAATGTTGCTGTGATTGGCTGAGAACTTGTTTAGAGTTACTGTAAAACAGTTATCCAAGTAATCTCATCTCAAGCTAATCCTCACGAGAGCGAGAGAGACAACGATAGTTGTTGCTAAACGTAGTTGCTGGTGTTAGTGAGTGAGAGCGAGATGGCTAAATAGGCCGTTCGGGCAGGATCACTGCGATTTGAGTGAAAGGGAAGGCGACTCAATATGGGCAGACGTAAATATCACACACACTCAAAGATAGCAGAAAAAGAAATGGATCTTGATCAGAATTCAATTCTAAATGAAATTTAAGAATTAAAATTCCTTACAGAACTATTTTCAAGAAGTATTATATTCCATTATTACATTCCATTGTCTAACCCTACTTGAATGCAGCAAATATTTAAAGCATCTCTTCAAATGTCGGAATATATTTATTTCGAATAACAGTAGACACGAACTATTTGTTTCTCACAAATAGCAACTTAAAGCAGCGATACCTAAGTCAACACACGCAAAATGGGAAGGACGGATGGAAAATATGTTGGCACAACTGCAATTGATTTTAGATCCCCCCAAACACAAACAACGGTGCACAGTTGAAGCAAAGTGAAGGCAAACAAGCTGCAACCTGATAACAGCAAATCGGAAATGTTTTAAAAATAAGCAGAGGCAGGCGCAAAGGAGAAATAAAGCGGGAACAATATCAGATGGTAAGTAAATCAAAATATTGAAAGCTTTCTATAAAGCTGAACAAAATGCTGCACTTTTCACAAAAGTGATGATAAAATACTCAATCAAAAATCGAAATGCCAAATTGCATCACTTTGTGCAATTGCATTGGACCACGACAAGCCGTCGACGCCTAGTTTCATTCAAAAGAAAATATTGAGTGCTAGAATTGGTCAGAATTGCAGATTATTTGGCATCATTGATTCGTTTGAGGAGTTATGATTTGGGTCGTGCCTGAAACAATGACTTCCATATGAGCATATGTTATTATTTTGCCCTACCATCTTCGATAGGAAGAAGCAGACATCCATATAACTAATCACTTTAGATCTATTATGACCCCACACACACGCAAGAGGCCAAACAAAGCTTTTAGAGCGCTCTCCATATGAAACGAATTGAGCCTGAATGTGCTGAAGAGGCCGTCAGCCAGTGTTTGGCCATTTGAGCAGCTCAGTGAGTGGTGAGTGTCATGTGTGGCACTCGAGCGCAAAAACCCATCAAATCATAATTGAGCTGCAAAGTGTCCATCAATGGGTTGGCCAGCGCTAAAATCGAGCTGACAGGAAACATAAATCAAAGAATTTTGCAAATTGCAGCGAAATTGGAATTTTCGACTACAATTTTGGTTCCATACAACATTTTTATTTTTTTTAGTACATTTGCAAAAGCAAAGAAAATGCAAAAAAATAAAAATAAAAACTGAAGATAGTTCTTTAAGCAAATAAATGTTATAGCAGTAAATCCATGTACCATAACAGCCAAAGAGACTTGAAATGTAGAAAACCACGGGCCGAGCACGTAAGGACAAATTGCGTAAAGGATAAGACAACTGCGGCAAAAGGAACTGAAGAACGGATGTGTGCGTGTGCGGTAAGAGATAGAGAGCGAGAGAGGGAGCAAAGCAAAAAGAATGGAAAGCAAATTGGCATCCTGTCAGTTAATCTGATTCTTTGTGCAGAGAAGTCACACAGTTGCCATTTGGAGGCCGCATCTAAATTGAAATTTAATAAGCACACGTCTCCGGGATATCAGATGGTTAGGTGGTGTACAGAGAGAGGGAAGTGGGTGCACGGTAACTGCACTTATAATGGCAAACCAGTTGGGCAGCGTCAATTTGTAATGAGTTTAATGGCCCCCAGAGAATAATGCAATAAACTACAACAAATTGCATTTTAATGGCTGCAAATGTTTTGTAATTGCAATTATGTCACACGATTTCCCCGTTATATACAGTTGCACATTGAAAACTATAAAATATACATGTGTATAATTCATGTTCAACGTTGCGTATTTTCATTTCACACAATCATTATAATCAGACCGATGTTGTTTTATTATTGTAAAACGATACTCAAAACACTATTTGCATTATTAATGTAGACGGCTTTTTATATTTGGAAAAACTATTGCTAAAATGCTCAAAATTGCTTTTAAATATTTTATTTAATTTCTGATAGAGAACCTTAAAGCGTGGATGAGACTAAATGGAATAATCTCACTAATATTTAATGAATATACATAGTTGGTAAAAATATAAAACAATGTTGCAAAAGATTTATAATAAAGATATTTATATTTTATAATTGATTTTTAAATATTTTCATGTTTGAAATTTAATTAATTTAAATTTTCTTAAAATATCGCATTTAAATATTTTAGAAATTATTTTATTATATATTAATTTTTTTCTACTATAGAAACACTATATTCAGAGCTTTGCTGCCGTGTCCTTGGGGCTGCTCATGTCCTTAGGGGTCGAAATGGGTATACGTATTTACAGTAAGCTTGCGTATTTTTGTATAGAACATGACCACAACATAGAATCAAAATCAGTTTGCGCAGCTTAGACTAAATTCCAGTCGCCTAATTTCTCATATTTACTTCCCTTAAATTGTTTGAATATTATATTTACATATTTGAAAGCACAACAGCATGATAATTGATTTCGACGTCCATAAACTGTGAAGTGGCTTTAATGTATTCGCCTCACGCAGCTGGCGCGTTAACAGATTTGACGTGTTCCTCTAGGCTGAATAAAAGAAACGCGCAAAGTTATCAGAATATGTTGGCGTGCAGGCGGACTTTGTCAACTTAGAGACTTTTATATATTTGTGGAGAATAAATCCTTATGAATAAATAAAGCGCAGCAAAAATGCTTTGGAACTTTTTATTTTGGCCAGAAGCTGTAAAAATGCCACAAAATAGCTGCGGCGGCATGACATGAATATCATTATGATGCCAAAGATGCTGATGATGATGATCAAAAATTCCATTGCCACCCACTGGTGCTTAGCTGACCTTTTGGGACTTCCCACGCAAAGTGACGGACAAATTTTTTTGATCGCTGCAAAGTGAATCCAAGGGAAGTTCAACGCACCCATGAAGAGAATTTCGTAAGCTTCTGTTCTAGAAATGCTAATTTCATAATGACGTTTTATTATAATTCATAACGATTTTCACTTCGTTCATTGTTTTTGGCAGAACAGGCGCCGCGAAGACAAACAAAAACTTTTACAGACCTCTCAACTTTTTAATGTCCTTGGGCCGAGCGTTTAAAGCAAACGTAAAAAAAAAAAAAAATAAAGAAAACTTTTTCTGATTCTCTTTTGTTCGCATTGAGAAAATAATTCCTTTTCAGACATTTATTCCTTTTCTTTACATTCAGCCGGATTGCCCCAATTTTGTGGTTGACACAATGGAAGTGTTAATAAAATAACCGTACAATGGCGCAATGTGAACAAAATGCCGTTAGTGAATGAATGCTGAACAAGGAAAATAAGTGCTGAAAAGCTTAATTTAAATGAATATGGATATAAACAAAGTTGTATTTCGAATGCTGTGCTGACTGGAGCTATACTAAATTCGATAACAATATGCAAGCAGGTTTAAAAGTTATCGATAACGAAATACAATATAATATCTTGATCTAATCCAATTTTTTTTCAAATGTCTTACTCCACAGCACTTATTTTGTCACCTAGATTAATGAACCAAACTAATTAAAAATGATCTCTACTCGGTAAACTTGGCCAGTTAGCCAATGGTAGTTAATCTTTACATTTTATGCCGCATTTATGTATTTATTTAATGTCTTTTTTTAGAGTCGACTTTATAGTGCAGCTGTAAAACAATGCATAATTTTAAGCAAGCCAAACGGCAGGTGGAGCAGATTTGTAAGCAACGAGAGCAATGAAAGGAATTCATCAAGATTCAATTACCAGATGCGCTGCCCTCGAATGAAAAGAGTGCAACATTGTGCTGCCTGCAACATGGTGCACACATACGAATTTGCACCGGTTGCAAGGCTGTCAGGGGTCCGTCGGCTTTACGACCTTTGCGGGGCATGCTTAAGCTGCTCGCTCATTTCTTGACTTTCCATTTAGTGTGACACGAGACGGCATCTCCCCGCTCTACTTAGTAATCCGGAACTTTGTCATGCTTCAGCTTTTAGCATGTCTCTCCCTGTGGCACGTGACAGTGTGGTCGGGTCAGCTTTTATACGTTCTTTTCTTTTTTTTTCTTTTTTTGGACCTGCAAAAGCCAAAGCTGCCACAGGAATGTGCTATTTTTTGGCCAGCACCAAATAGTTGAAGGCAGCTAATACTCTCTACTTTGTAAGCGTCAATTAAAAGGCTTGCTCCACCTGCTAGAGCTAATTGAGCAGTGGAAAAGCGGTGGAGAAAACAGTTAATATCTTTTTAATGAAATTTGATAAATAATATTACTGAAAATCCAAAAATCCTTTCATTTTCAATACGTAATTCTTTAACTCGTTTAGCTTCGTCTTAAACAATTTGCAATATATCTCCTGAAGCTGAATGCTTTTTGATCGGACTGAGAAGGCGTGCACAAACAATGTCCCCAAGCTAGACTTTATTCAGCCAATGTTTCTATTTGTATTATTCCTTTCATTCTTTAGGTTATTTGCTCGCCAAGCATTCCTCCTTTTCTTTTATTTTCTTTTCTTTTTGTGAAATGTCTGTGCCTGACAGCTGTTGCCAGATTTATGTGTTGTTATTGCGGCAGCAGCAATGCCAAATGGCTAACTCGACTGCTCGAGCAGTTGCACACTTTGCGCCTCGGCGTATTTCATAAAATAGTTTCCATTTTTTTTTTCCTTCTTCTTCTTCTTTTTTTTCACACACAGTCAACTTTCAATGTGCCACCATGAAAATGGCACAGCTGATGAGAATTGTCCAGGCAAATATAGTTTTTGTTGTCGTTGAACTGAATTGCATTCAGTATTGGGCGAATAGTTTGCGACTTTAGCAGGCGGAAATGATGCCAGAGGAAGTGACGTTAGCGGAAATCCCCCGCTGACCTTTGAGAGCTGAGCTAATTAGCAATGAGCGGAAGCAGAGAAACTCAAATTGAAATATATTAAATAATAAAACGTGATCAAACTACTTTATAAATGAGGCACACAAAGCGACTCAAAGGCTCAAGTGTAAAAGTCATATAAATTACAGCTTGCAGTTAACAAAACAAAAAAAGCAAAAAGTTGAGAGATGAGCAAGCGTTCCAATATAAAATTCTCTTACAATGTTTTCAGCTGAATAATAATTTTCCAGTTAATCCTGTCGAGAATAAACTGCAAAGAAAATGCCGTCATCATTAAGTAGTCATAAGAGAGCAAAAAAATAAAAGGATTACCTCAGGCGACGGCCTCGTTACAAAGTAGCGAAAAGAAGCTTATTTCATTTTCTCTTTGCACACACACAGACAGACAGACACACCTTAATACACACACGTGCTCGAATTAAAAATGCATTAAAAACAAATTGCTGACTGGCCTATAAACAGTTGCAATGCGATAAATGCCATTAAATAGTCTGAGGAAAAATTACGGCCAAGAATTTAAAGCTCATTGAGATGTGCGAAATAAATGTTCAATTAGGCAAAGGTAGCTGAGATGAAGAGTAGATGAATAGATGAATAGCCAAGACTATCTGAAGCGGAATAGAGTATCAAGTCTAATTGATGAATATTAATTATTTATAATTAATTAATGAATATTTAAAGAATATTATTATATACTCATGCAAGTAGCTCTTGAATCCTTCAAGCGCTTTCTTTAATCATTGTTGGCCAATTTATAACAGCATTTTCAGCTTTACTCTTCGCGTCAGTTATGCTGACTTGAGCAACTGAAATTCGTTTTGACTGAGTTTCAAATATCTTAAGCTTCATCTCCATTTGCATGCGTCTGTAAGACGTTATCCGAGTGACATGTGAAATTTCAAAGGATTAAAAGCATACACACACACACACATGCACACACGCTTACAAATGACTGCAAATGCAAAACGGGAAAGCAATGCATATATGTATATGCTTTTGCAAAGTGTTTAAAAAATTATAGTCGACTACAACAACGAATGCAGCATTTTTCGCTTGCAGCATCTATTTGTCCATGTTCTGGTCCCACATGACGTATGAGCGATACAGAAGCTGAGCAAATGCGTGCCATAGAAAGTAACGGCAAAAAATTGATAGCAATTTATTTTGCTCGAGCGAGAAGATAAAAAACTTGAGCGAAAGTTTCAACTGGCTTCGGTTAACAGTTAAAAGTTGAGGCCATCAAAGTTGAATCAAGCTGCTATATCAACTTGCGGCAGCCAGAGTTGCGGCCAAAAAAACGTTTAAATTGTGTAATTCATATATTGCACATCAAAATGAATGGAACATGAATTAAATTTCCACAAGAATCGACAAAAATATATAAAATTTAAGCGAGCACTTGAAAGTTTTGCCTTACCGTCCGCTCGAAGTTTCATTGAGACAATTCCCCAATGTTGTATGTGTGAGTGTGTGCGTGTGCGTGTGTTGAATGCTTTTGACCCAAAGCCAAAGTTAGAAAACTCGACAAGAATTTCAAATTGATTACTATAATTTGCTGTGGCAACTTTTGTGGCCCAGACATTTTCGGCATTTAAATAAAGATTTGCAAGCCAAACACGCCCAAAGCGTTAGCTACAAAGAAAAAAAAACAAAAACAACCAAAAATTGTACCCCAAAACAGGGCAACTAAACTTTTCAGCTAGACAAGAATTATTTAAAATATATATGAGAAAGCTGAGTTGAAGTCAGAGGATGCAGTTTTCAAAGCACTGAGTTGGAAAATGAAGAATATTCTATGACGCAATTTGAGGAGATCTAATTGCGCTTATTACGATTATGATTATAATGATTATGAACTTGATATATAATCTAACTAGCTGGCCCGGCAAACGTTGCTTTGCCCTATCCATTAATATCTCTACGTCTGTTGACTACGAATCTGCTCGCGTCTCTTCGTTCTTTGCTGGTTTCGCTCATCTCGTGCCTCTTGCAATTTTGATGCACCTAACTGGATGCAGAAGAACTCCAGGAGATCATTTAGAAAATGCCTGCAGCAGCAGAGAATGTTCCCATTGGATCGACTGCAACGATCTCTACCTGGCGTCCAGCTCAAAATTTGAGTGCCCCTCAGACTTTGAGTGGAAGTCGCCCTATATAAAGGGCAGCAGCTGTGGGATTTAGTCGTCCAGACTCTGAGGGGCCAGTCGTACGTGTAGGGCAATGCAGTTGTTTGTTTAAAAAAAAAAAAAAAAAAAAAAAAAATTTGAATAAAAAAAATTTAAAAAAAATTTTAATAAAAAAAAATTTTAATAAAAAAAATTTTAATAAAAAAAATTTAAATAAAAAAAAAATTGAAATAAAAAACAAAAAAAAATTAAATAAAAAAAATTAATAACAAATAAATAAAAAAAAAAATAAATAAAAAAAATAAATATAAAAAAAATAAATAAAAAAAATTAATAAAAAAAAAAATAAATAAAAAAAAATAAATAAAAAAAAAAAATAAAACAAAAAAAAATTGCCCTGCACGTGCGACTGACCCGACCGGGTCTGGGCGACTGAATAAATTCCACAGCTGCTGCCCTTTATATAGGGCGACTTCCACTCAAATTTTGAGCAGAGCGCCAGATAGAGCAATGGGAAACATTCTCTGCAGCTGCAGGCATTTTTTAAATGGGGTTCTTCTTCCCTTGCTCTTCTTAGGCAGACGGACAGAAAAACAGACAGTGAAAAAAAAAATATATATATATATATACATATATATATTTTCAATCTTTTTTTTATCAAATGTGTCAAATTTTTTCAGTATTTTTAAGATGTACTATCCTACTCGTGGCAGAGACAAATCCAACAAATCAAAAACCATAAAAATTGGTCCAGCACATATCAACTTATAAGTGTCGTAACACTTTTACACAACTTTCTTTTATATATATAGATTTGGGTATACACATAACAGTACATATTACGTAAAGCCATTTTCATAGATATGTTAGTTAACGTAGAAGCTTCAATATTATATACGTATACGTAAGTACAAATGCGTCAGCTTTCCGTTGAGGGAACTCGATGAGCTCAATGTCAACTATTTGATACTAAATATTTATGTCAAAAAAAAAATTAAAAAATAAATCAAAAAGAACACATAATACAATGCAGCTATTAAATTCCCAGCTTTTCAAAAATAAAATAAAAATAAATAATTCAATCCAGCAAACTAGAGTGCAACATTATTCAGTCTAAATAACAGCCGCCTGGGAGACAGTCATGGCTGACAGTTCAGATGCACTGGTTTGAACATTATTGCAACATTTTTATAATAACATAAATTATTTGGCGAATTATTCATTAGCTAATGTTTGTTGAATTTGTCAATTTTCGATGTCAGAAATGAGTGAAAATAAATCCACAATGTTGAGCGTTTTAAACAAATGTTGGCAAAGTCTGCCCTTCATTAGTATATTGTATTTAGCAATGGCTTTATTTAGTTTGTTTGCAATTATAATGTTTGTTTGTTTGGCAAGTGTTGGCCGGTATTTACATTGTTGCAAAATGATTTAAATGTTCATGACAAGCTAAATGTACATATGTACATATATACAACACTTTAACTATGATTGAACTTAACTCCAGTTTGACTAGAAATATATGTATAGAGCAAAATCGAGAGAGAGAGAGAGAGAAGAAACCTAACTTCAGTTTGGCTAGATATACATGTATAGATTCAGAGCCTAGGCAAAGGAATAGAACATTTATGGCCAGAGCTAGCATTCCTGACAAATGAGCGGCCTCATCAGCGCTGGCAAACATGAAAGGCTGTGTAAGCTGAGCTGAACGGCATTAGCACTGCCGGAAGAGTCGTTATTAGCATCAGCAATAGAGCTCGACTGCGATTGGCTGGTTGGCTTGGCATGGCCAGCACTTCCGGTATTTACAGTTAGTCTAGCCAGAGAGCAGCTGCCTCCAGTGTGGCTCGCGGTTGGCAAAAGCTGAACGGAAGCTGCAGCAGCAAACCAGCTCAACTAAGCCCAATGATTGGCTTGTTATTTCACTTTTTGCGGATATTTTGCCGTTTGCCTTGGCTGAACACATACAAAAAAATAAAAATAAAAATAAAAATGATTTTGAAGCAGCTTAAAATTAACATTACTCCCTATCTCTCTCTCTCTCTCTCTCTTTGTGCCTTTGCATATATTTAATATAATTTATATTCATATGGAAATTTGTATTGCTTTACGTTTTAATTAACCGCAGAGTGGCAAAATAAATGACAAAATATCGGATGCTGTCGGTGTCTCTGACAGCTGCAAATGATTTTTCATGACACAAAATAATGAAAATAAACAAATTCTTTTCTTTTTTGTTTTTTCATGCAATTTAATATTAATATATATTTAATTGGCAAATGTTTGTTTGTAATTATTTCAATTTATTGAAAGCTTTAAACTGTTTATTTGGCGCTGGCTTATGAGAGCCGAATTAACAGTAATTGAATTGATTAGTTGAAATTATGCAATGAATTAGGCATTTAATTAATGTTCATATCAAATATATTTTTATTGACAATTTTAGAGCAATAATCTACTATTGGTCAAAATACATTTTAAAAATCTACATATAAACACATAAAGAGACATACAAATATATATACATACATATATATTGATACTTTTTATATTTCGGCAACAAACAATTAAAATTACAATTATATTTTTCAAATTATTACTAAATGCATTTTCAATCTCTTAAACAATTTAATCAATGCCTCACACATCTCTCACTCTTAGGCAAGTGGAGCACTCGAACACTTGATTAATCATATTAGAGCTTGAGAGAACTCTTGTTAAGCTCTCATAGAAAATTATCCAATTAATTTGTAGTTGTTGGCCATGTCCATGTGGAGTACGCAAATACGATAAAATCAATAGGCCAAGCAATTTCGAGCAAACACAAAACACAAGCTGAATGTAATTGGACAGGGCTTGTGGATTGCATAACGGATTTTCATTTAACCAATTTCTAGATGGACGCACACATGCACGCATGTGCTCATTAGTCGCCAGGTAGGGGCTGCAGTCGAACAAATGAACATGGACCAAGTATTAAATTATAATACAGCCCGTTCAAGCAGCAGCAGAGCGCTGGGGCAGCAACATCTCAAAGTTTGGCCAGCCGAATAATTAAGTTAGAGCCCAGCGACGGCAGGGAACGGGATAATATACATAAACACAGAGACGTGTCCTGCAGGCAAAGCACAGGCAATGGAAATGCAACAATTCAACAATCGAAAATCCATGCCCCGTCCTATCGCATTGTCAGCTCGCAAATGGATTTTTGGCTGGCTTCCGGTAAAAAAATCAGCGGCATATCCTGTGTGGCAAGTGCACTAAATGTTGCCCCGTTAACATTCCCTTGACACGCATGCCGACATACGAAATAGCGAAACTCTTTCTATTTGAATATCCTACTTCCCTTACTCCCTCTTACCCCACACTCCGCGCCATTCGACTTAAGCCTGTCACGCGCTATAACTGACACTAACAGATAATTGGTAAGCATATCCCCGGCAAATTCAATTTATATTACGTTTCACACACTGAAACTGTTAGATAGTGAATACATTCCCGCTATTCTGCTTATCCATTACCTGTCCGAATTGTCAAGGTGTTGACTGTGCTATTATAAATAACGAATCGGCTAGAGTGAAAGAGTTCTGACAGCTGGGAGCTTGATTATAATATGGAATAAGAATTTAAATATAAGAGATTTCAGATTTAATAATATGCAAAAATAAGTACATTGCCTCATATTAGTGGAATTTGAAATATATAAGAAAATGTCGGAAAAAATTAGAGAAAAGAATTTAAAAAAAAAATAAATAAAATTGTATATATTTAACAAAATTCAAACCCTTTTTTAATTTAAAGAAATGTTTTATGTTTTTTATTTATTTATTTTTATTTATTTATTTATTTTCTTTTTCATTTTTTAATTATTTTTTTTTAATATTATTTTTATTTTATTATTTATTTTATATCATCAAATTAAAAACACTGCAGTTTTGTATATTTTAATATTATATATTTTAATTTCATATATTTTAATTGATATTCGTTTGTCTGGAACATTGTTCAGATCTTGTCACAACTCTTTAATACACATATTCTCTGCGTGCACGCATGCGTTTCGGCAAATAAAACAAAATAAATTTTTATTGAACTATCGATAAGTGTCTGAAATTCATCGATAATTTCGTACTTTCAATTTGTAATGGACGAAGCATACACCTAGTCGCGACTCAATGCCAGCTGCACCAGTGGCAACACCTTAATGGACGATAAATCTGCCAAAATAGCCTCGATGCTGTCAAGTGAAGACACCTGCATGATGCTTTCCTTGCGAAAGCTCAATATTATTATGGCGAACAGCGGCAGAATCTCCAAGCTATCAAAGCCAAGTATCTGCAAAGGGAGAACAGAGTTGAGCAATGCCGAATGGACGATGGCTGAGGCAAAGGCTTACCAAGTCCCACAGAACTAAGAGCTGATCCGGCGGCAAGTGGCCCGAGAAGCCGCGCATAAGCCATTTGAACACAACTCGTAGTCTAAGCGGAGAAAGGGTCGAAGTTACAAATAGACTTAAGACTGAATGTTCGTGCCCTACTTACGGCTGTATCTGAAGCTCACGAAAGTGCGACCACAGCTGAGGCTCGTAGGTCTGCAGCAGCTTCTCGAACAGCAGGCACAGGCTAACGATGCCCTGCGGATGCGTATTGATCGTGGTCAGCCGATGGCAGTACCGTATGTAGAAGGCACGAAATGTATAGTAGAGGCTCACGGGCGAATCGAACAGATAGCAAAAGGGTGCGGCGAACATGCAGATGCCATGGAATGGCACCACGCCCGACGGCGGCCCCTCGTAGGTCTTGCCCTTCACCGGAAACGTTTCGTACTCCACACAGTTGGCGATCTCCGTGTCACGCGAGAAGCACAACAGCACCTGATAGAGCACGTCCTCGAACACGAAGTACTGGTCATCGTTCGACGCCGTCAGCTGTATGTCCTTGAAGACGAGCTTGTCAACAATGTGATCGGTGGTCCAAACGCTGTTGCGCAGCTTCTGCCAGTTCTCAATGTCCTGTTGGGATGAGAATGAAGTCGGTTTAGAGTTAAGGATTGGGGAGAGAAGAGGGTTAGAGGAGTTCTTCTATCTATCTCTCTTATATTCGCGTTAAATTCGCAAATATTCAATGCATATTTAAATATCAAATATCTATAAACTTTATCCCCTAGCTGCCAAACTCAAATTTAATAATATACTTAATTAATTGTTATTAATTAATTATTTAAACTGAACTCACAAAATCGTGCAGCTTGCTGTCGAGCACAGCCGCCCAAAGGGCTCCACGATAGGGGGCCGGGGTGGCGCCCTTCTTCAGGTACTGCTGGCACATGGGAGCGAGCTTGCTGTCCAGGATGCGCTGGCACTGAACCGCCAGATCGTGCACGGCGTAGGGATCGTTGCGCAACAGATCCGCATAGTGCGTACGCAGCTCGAAAAGATTCTTCACAGGCAGCGCAATATGTGAGAACTCCCATTGAGGTATTTGACTATAAGATAATGAAGAATAAATTCAAGTACTTTGCATTAATGAACGCCTAATTTTAGGCACTTACTCGCTGTTTTCATTGGATCGCGAGGGCCCTTTGAGGGATAGCAAAACCTCCAACAAATCCTTGGGCGCATACACCGGACGATAATTGGACAGATCTATCGAATGCAATCACATATTAGCCATGGCTTAATATAACTTATATTTAATGTATCGCCTACCCATATTGTAGTTGCTCAGCTCATTCCATTTGGCAATAAAATCCTCACGATCGGCGCTAATGCGCGGCTGGCCATGCAGCGGCACCTTCAGCTCTCCACACATGGCGTTTAGACTCTTTCGCACCCGTCGATCCCACAGGACGCCAGCACGCTTCAGGTAGCTCAACGGATCGCTCTGTGACGATTTCTAAGTAAAACGGGAAGAAATACTTAAGGTAAAGTCCTTTGAGTCTCTCTCCTTCTCTCTCGCACTCACCGGCGTCAGTCTCGCATCTGGTATTTCGATCTTCTTTAGCCGACTGCGCACCAAATTGAATATCATATTGCGTATTTCTGTTTCCAGGCCCGCCGCCTTGATGGCATCCTCCAGCGTGTTGCGCATATCGCCCTTATCGACGCTGGGACTGGCTACCAGACGCTGCAACTCATTATAGATGGGCTCATAGCACTTGGTATTCTTGATGGCAGCGATTACTTTGGCTGTCATATGGTGTATACTACTATCCTGCAGCTCCTCCATATCTGCAACTTGACGCTCTCGTCCACTTAGACTCTATGTGTGATTGTGCGCTTGCTGCCGTTCCTATAAAGCCGAAAACATTGGCGCATCGAACAGTCGCTTGATTTCTATCGATCAAACTTCCGTCGCCTGTTTTGATTTCCATTTATGTGTACGTGCACGTGTCTATGTATGTGTATGTGCTATACACACGAATACACATACCTCAACTGGTATGCAAAGCAAAAACTTTCAAATGCTTCCTAGTTACGGAATGCAACCACTTGTTTGGCAGCTTTGCTTCCTCGCAACGGACACACCCCGAAGCCTAAGGGCTTCACAGAGCCATTGGCAACGTCGATTGCAAACGTTTAATTAAACTGTTCAAAAACTCGCACTTTCGCTGACAGCTCAATTATTAATCAACAAATTATGACAGCGAGTTTCACAAATTAAGGAAGAATTTTTTTACATTTATTATATTGAGTGAAATAAATCATTATATATTATATTGCTGATATGTCTAAAGAATCCCATGATTGCATTCCAGTCGATTTTATATCTGATAAGAATCCATCTTAGAGCAGAGCTTGCAAATAACTGTTAAGACTGTAAGGAAAAAAACGGTTAACAGTTATTTGCAAGCTATGATCTAGAGTATAGCTCTTGATGCTTATTATTTGTAGTCTTAGTTCACACATTAGCTATCCTAGTGATATGCAAGTGATACCTTAACTATCTAATTAAGAACTGATTACTTGATGCAGAAATCTTGTTTTACGAATTAGAAAAATTGGATTTATCTTTGAAAAGAATACACAACAAAGAGCACTATGCGGAACTAAGATAATTGAGCTATAACACTCTGCGCTACACTGATCCTCACACCGAAGAGCGATATCTATTATATTATAATTATTGTTTATGCATATCATTGGTTGTCATGGCTGCCACGCCCACGGCGTGTAATTGTAGCTAGAGCTCAAGTGTTTTTCATGAATTCATACATTTCTTTGCCTTGATATTTCCTTGAAATGCTCATGCTTAAGCATAACTTTGTAAGAATGTAAGTTAATATACATGGAGTATATATAAGTGATCAGAGAATTAAAGCTGTAAGAACATCTGCACATATCAGCTCACTCTCATCATGCTCTCCTTCTATAATGCAATAAACTCTCCACAAAGTTGAAAATCGAGGCGATTGGGAGCTTTAATTATATATATATTTTTATTGAGGGAAAAGAACACAATTAGCATGTCTATGCAGCATCGTCTTAGAATGATGCTAAATACTAAATATATATTATCAATAAACAATAAAATTATGCTCAAAAAATAAATAAATAAATAAATAAAATCTTTAACAGTCAACAAAATTTTATTAATTCGCTTCAAATGTTAAGCAATGCATTCTTTGGTCATCCTTAGACACAGGAGCGTGCAACAGTCCTCAGCATAACGGCAAAAAGCCCCACCTCTCTTGCATTGTTGTTTCATGTCGGCGGATCGAATACTCTTTAAGATCGGTTGAAAATTCAATTATATATTTTTCAATATTAATTTGTATTATCTCTACCTTTGTCACATTTCTCATTGGCGGTACGACGATATTTTTGAATGTGTTATATCTCCAGAGAAAATGATCGAACTGCTCTTTGTTTCTTTTCTCACTCAGAGCGAATTGCGCTTTGTTTCTTTTCTCGGTCAGAGCGCAGCACAGTCCGAAGACAACAACGAAAATAATTATTGAAACTTTCATTTCGAGTTGTAATTTTTCACTGAACAGAAAGTTTGTTCTGCTGCGTTTATATAGGTGGCTAGACACTTCTAAGAAAACATATGTGAGAAAATTAACGACCCTTGATGAACAACTTTTTATGGGGCATTTAGCTAATGTCAATGTGAAGATGTTTTTAAAAGACAAAACTACTTTTTAGTTAATTAATTCAAGATAAAAACAGATTTTGCTTATAAAGCAGATTTTGCAATTAAAATCGATTTTTATTATTACCTGCATAGCTGTCTATAAGAGGGCCAAAAAATGTGGATCCCTGGTTAGTATAGGCCACAATTTCGATGGACACACAATGAAATCTTTCAAGATTATTCTATTTGCTGTGCTATGTCTGATGCTGTGTGCAAACGCGAGGCGCTTCAGGCCGACCACATACAAAATGCTGCCATGGAAACCAGTAACAACACCCAAACCAATAGTGATGAAACTTTCAAAGAACTTGACAAGAGTAAAAGAGACTTCCAACATATTTAGTTATTAAATGATAAAACTTCCTAACATGTTTCCCAATTACCGATTCACAGGCTCAACGCATAGACCTCAGCGATCATTGCAAAGCCAACGGCTTGGAATGCCGGCTCGCCGAGGAATGTTGCACTTTAAAGTGCGCGCTTGCGAATAAGAGGTGTATCGAGTTGATAAGCCCCCATGTACTGGATCAGACCATATATGGTACATGAGCATTTTGTTTGACATATTCAAGATAATATTTTGGTATATCAATTTCAAGCTAAGCTCGTCATCCATTAATATACATATATAATAGGAATCAGGCAGAATAATTAGTAAAAGAAAGAAGAAATAAAAAAAAAAAAAATTACAAATATTTATTTGAATATTTAAAATATATATTTTTTGTTTAACATAAAGATCAAATTTTGTATTCTTTATTAAAATAAATAACATATAACTTGACTAATATTTGTTCAATTAAGGCCAGAAGTGAATACACCTCTTGTATCGCTTCATGCATTGCTGAGAGCAACATTCCTCCGCGTATTGACACCTTTGGTGCACCTTCCTGCAATTGGCCTGCATGGTCTCCTTTTCGGCCTGCAACAGTTGCGATTAGCAAATATAGTAAATTCACTACTTAATAGACAATAGCCTTACCATGGTTAGATTCTTAGCCGGACCCATGATGAGGTGCGGCAATGGCTGAAACTTATTCGTCGGCGTCAGGTGGTATTCGTTCCATAACTGCTTTAGCAACGGCTCCGCAAAGTTTGCATGTTGTAGGAAAACCAAACAGTAGAATATGCCTAGACGTCGATGCATTCTCTCTGATTGACTGCAATCGACAATTAATGATAGCTTTTATAGTCGACAAGCAACTGCTTGCTCTGTGTTTCAAAACACATGTGGGCAGCAGCAGTTGCTTCGCTATCGCCTCATTGTGTATTCAACTAGCTTCATTTAGCAATAAGATACTTCACTTAGCAATGGAATTTATTTGTTTTTGTTATTATTGCCATTCTGGAAATTTAACTGCAAGTCAAACTGCTAGAGCAACGCTTAGGAATGTGATTGACCGAGACCGAGAGACCGTTAAATAGATTATGGAATAAATGTTTGCCATGAGCCATGATAATAATTTATATAATTTATAGGTCAGATAGATATCTGTAGCCCTTCCAATGTTTTTGTCTTTTTCAGGTTTAAATAATTAAAATTAGTTTGGTAGTTCCTAAATTTGTAATAGTATATTTTTATATTTTTCTTTATATATACAATATTCTTATGCAGTTTATTGAGGTAATTTAACTATGTCTGTTTGCCTGTATACACGTGTATGTATGTATCTGTTCGCATGTCTGTTGGTATATCGGCCTCTCTATCGATAAACAGTATGTATTACAACCAAGGAATTATTTATTAAGTTATAAATAATTCATAGTTTTTCCATATCTATCAACTTTTATCTACGTACTCAAACAAATAATTAAAAACTTTAATTAAATACCACTTTACTTTTACTTGGTAGCACCTTAATGCATTAGCATTATTAGCAGTTGTTTATCAAACACAAATGTGCACGTTTTTGCCAACTGGACAAGCAAATTGAATCAGCATCCACTAAGAGGAGAGCACACATAAATTTGCAGCAACACTTTGTAAATTGTGCATTATTTATTTGTTTGTGGCTGTTGCCAGCTGGCGAATTTATGTGCTGCACTTGTTACTCATACGACACGTTGTACGCTGGACGTTGACCATGCGCGCAGTGCAAGACAAATCGATTTCACTGCGCTGTGACATTTGGGTTTCTCTCCTCTTTTATTCAGCGTTAATTTATTGAGCACTTATTTATGCCCTAGATGGAAGAAAGTCCAAAAACAGTTAACAGGGAAAAGAATTAAGTTAAATGAAAAGTAATTTGAAAATTGGATAAATACAATATTAAATTAAATTATAAGAAAACAAAATTTTTAAAAATAAACAATTTAAAAAAAAAATAAATAAATAAATAAAAATAAAAAAAATAATAATAAAATTAAGCTAAATATAATTAAGAGCATTTTGTAAATAATTATTTAATTAATTTATTGAATTAAATTCAATTTATTTTGTGATGTATAAATTTCAATTTCAATTTCAATTTATTTCACTCTTTGATATAACTACAGTAATTTTATTATATTTAAAAATATATCTTATCATCTGCTTAACAGAAAACATACATACATATAACAACAACAGTAGGACAACTGTTGTTGGGGTTATGTTATTAACATAATGCTGTTAATAGCATAACATTTTATGGTGCAGGAGGAGCAATTCTTGCTAATGGGATCTGGCATTAACAATAATAATATTATAATATCTCATATGATACAAGTTGTTGTCGGAGCTTGTTGCTTGGCTTGGCTGCAGCAAGTTGTATGCAACAAGCTTGAATCAGCCGCTAGGCGCGAACTTTGTATCTAATGTTGATTTAAGATCTATAAAATTTCCCTGTATAGTTCCATTTTTTAAATCTCAATATTATTTATTATATAAAAATTATTTTTTAAGAAATGACTTTAAGTCGCTTTTCACGAATGTGAATATTTTATGTGAATATACTCAAAGTTTCAAAGTTTTTACTCAGTTATATTGAGACCCACCTGATACATTCGATATATACATACATGTATATACATTAAATTCCATATACGGCAAATTATGTGTGATTAAATCTCTTCTTTTTTTCTTTTTTTCTTACACAATAATCCTCATCAACATTTTTTGCCAATCATATTTGCTGATCTTGTTCAACTGCTACTTTAGTGCACTCTTTATCTGCTCAATCGTATATAACGTCATCTTTTCATAGGCTTCTTCAGCTTTCAAAGCAAGTCAAAAAGTCACTTGCAAGCATATCTGAATAATGCTGGAATCCTTTGAGCATATCTCGTATAATGATTAAGCAAAACTGCGTTTAAGAACAGACGCCACTGCTTATCCTTTGCCCTGTATTTTCCACAGAGCCCTAGCAGAAGAACAAGTCTTGTTGCCTTTGCCTACTTTGCAGTCAGAGTTACAAAGTTACAAGGATATGTAATTAAGGGCTGCCTGACAAGCAGCTTCATTAACAATTCTCTCTCTATCTGCAGCAGCAACAAATTCCTTCGTATCCTTTTTGGCTAGTGTAGAAAATCCAAAGCAGTTGTGCAATTCGAACACATGCCCGGGCCGGTCAGCACGTTTGGGTTACAGTTACAGCTGCAGGTAAGCCTATAGCCACGTCCTATCTGGCTAGCATGTCCTGTGGCCAGCCATGCCGCAAGAATCCTTAGACTTCGTGGATTGAATTGAATACACCAAGTATTTTAAATATGCAGATCAAAGTGTCCTGTGTGCCGCTGTGGCAACTCGTGTGTGTCCTCTGCCCAGGCGAGCCAGACAACAGCTTACAAATAAGTAATGCGAATCGAATCAGTTAAGCGTGTGTTAAGCGAGGCTTAGCATTTCAATTGGAAACTATTTACATTGTCAACTCATTTTAAATCATTGCAAATTATTTACAATTGCAATTTATTTGCATTATCTTCATACATTAAACAAAAAACTACAAATTGTGCATATATATTCTTAACTGAATATATATATTCATATAATCAATTCAAACATATTCTTTATTTATGGCATTTTTCTTGTTCTTCTACCATTTCTCTGGAACTTGACTTTCAAGATTTTTAAATCCTAAGTTTAACTCTCAACTTTATGCGTTTCACTTTTTAGTTAACAAAATTATGGCCATTTCCTTGCCTTGCACGTAGTTTGCCTATAAAATCTCACTCGATTTAATTTCATTTCATTTACATATTTCTATAGCTGACACACACACACACACACACCCTTAACTCGCTCAGACGTTATCCTCACATTGTTGTTTGCCTCTCCAAAGGATGTGGCAAGGGTGTGAATGGTGTGGCATGGATTGTTTGAAAGGCTGAAGAAACTCTCTATCCGCATGAATGAATTGTGTTGATTTTCAGCAGTAAATACCCTTTACGAATGGGGTATGCTGGTATCACATATAGGCAGCTGGTGAATATTAATTATAATATATATTTTCGGCTAGTCTTAGTCGTAGCTTTCAATTGAATATTGAATATTTCCAAGTTAATTTTATATTTACAATTAGCGATGATTATCGATACTCAAAATTGGGATGAATTATGGAAAAATTAGGATAAATTAAGATATCTTTAAAATATCAAACCTCGAGCTTTTGTGGCTTTCGAAATCATTTTTTTTTATGATTGAATTTCTTATTATTAATTAATTTATGTGACACTTTATTTTTAATCAGTTTACATTTTACAAAAGTATTGTATTTTACATTTTTGCAGCTAAGAGCTCAGGACACATTATCCTTTTCTTCTTAAACATAATAGTTTATACAATGGATATTGATTTGTTAGAATTTAACATAAGTACGTGGGGAACACTTATATAAAAAACCCCATTAAAATCACTGAACTACATATCTTTTAATTTCCTATAGATGTGCAAAAAAATTTTATTTTATTCATTTACTATGAAAACATATATATTTAAATATTTTCCATATTTTTATTACAATTTCTAATTTTTTATTTTAATGTTGTATTCATTTTTTTTTATTATTTATTTATTTTTATTTTTTTTTATTTATTTATTTATTTTTTTTTTTTTTTTTTTTTTTTTGCATATGAAGCACAAAAAGTTCATGCATTGAATTGCAATTTTTAACTAAATTAAAGCGAAACGAAATTGAAATTGCATAAATTTATGATAGTTTGCCAAGTTTGTTTTTTAATACCAACTCATGGTTAAAACATTTTATTGCATTTTTTATAAATTCACATTTTCTATTCGTCTGCTGCAATAAAAAGTAGTCGATGTCTGTATTCAATGTAGTTTTTTTTTGTGAACTCGGTATATTCAATTTCAGATTATTTTTGTGGTGTTATTTTGTCTTGTTCTTGCTATTCTCTCTCTAACTCTTCGAGAAGAGATGCTAAAAATGCACAAGACCTATCGATGATATACCTCTGATAATGCAATATACGTCGAAATATATTTATGCTCTTTGAGAAGCAATTGAGTCTCTTTTTGGAGATATACTCTTTAACTAAGCGAAATATACATGACATGATACATACATATATGATTATGACATGATATACATTTCTTACATATATATACATATATATGTATATACATTTCAATCCCAGCAAACTTTAAAGAACGAATCTAAACGCTCAATTTCTCACTTTAAGCCTTGCAACGCCGCACAACCTGTAATTGATTGTGGCTTATCGCACGATACTAAATACAAATCTTAACTCGGCAAAGAGTCAAATGTGACATCATGAAAATTCGTGGCGAGGACTTAGCACAAATTACGGACATAAAAGTCGCACCCAAAGATTATCGTAAACTTTTACAGCAGCCCAAAAAAAATGAGAAAAAAAAAAGCAACAAGAAAAGGAACAAACAGAGCACAAATAAAACCAAATAAAGATTATTTTCGATTTGTGGTTAACACACAGAGAATAAGAGAGAAAGAGAGAGCGAGAGCGAAAGAGAGAGAGAGAGACGCACATGTGAGCAAGTAGCTTGGGCTATGCATTCATGTATTTACCATTGATTAGAGTTAAGCAAATTGCAAGTGACATGTCAACAATGGGATTGCATGAGAGCACATGAACATTTATGGGGCAATACTCCGAGATGAGCAGCCAAAGAGTCGAAGGCTGCATTATGTACATATGTATGCATGTATGTATATACATATACATTAACCTAAGAGTCATTATTAACAGGAACAATGCCTAACATCCTCTTGGTTCAGCTAACCTCAATGATTGCCAGTTGGCATTACAAGCACTTCCGGTGTGAAGGCAGGGCATCACAAGACTTCTCAAATGTTTGCCTGCTGCCGAGCAACAACAACAATACGAAAGTTTTACAAACAACTAATTGCAATTGTTAATAGCTATGAAACATTTAGGCACTGGCTGTTTAATGTTGAGACAGATTATACATTCACTCAATAATCAAACTCGAAAAAAAAACCGAATATTAATTTAGTGTTTTTTCGATTTCTGTATAATTTTGGTTAATTTTGTGAAATATGTTACTTTGTTATATTCCTCCTCGAATGGTTAATTTTTCAAACTACAATTTAGTATTTACACTCTTTTAATTTCAATTTATATTACATGTTTTATGGGCGTTTGCAGTTGAAAAATAAAAAACCGAATACTTATGTTACCTACTGTATATATTTATATACATATATATTTCTGTTATATTATTTGCCTGTATAATTTAATATTTTCCTTGCTGTCAACTGTCAGCGCAGCATCTTGAAATCTCAATTTGCCTTCCAGAGATAATTACTTAACAAGTTTCTATTTTTATTTTTTTTACAGCAGCACATACATATATGTATATATATATATATATATTTTAAAGGCAACCTTTTGTAGAACTATATGGTTAGGCTCCTCCGGTTGGCGACGTCAAAAGTAAACTACGCTCACCGTGTGCACAAAGAGCTGATTGTACTCTGCACTCTGTAGGCAGTCTCCTCCTGCTCCAGCTGCCTCTTGCCAGTGCCGCATCCTTTGGCACTGTTTTTTGTCATGTGCACTTTCCGTGAAAAATATATCAAGCTGCAGATGGAGCTGACAGCTTCAAGAAGAATTAAACTACTTTGCTCGCTTCCAGCATACAAAACAAACGCCTAACATGCTTGTTTGTAAAATAAAAGAAAGTATATATAGTGTATATCCATTTGTTGGGGACTCTCATGGTAAATGTTACTAAAGATATGTGAGAAATCTATAAATACTAACTAGAAAGTTAAAAGTATTGTAGATTTAAAACTACAAATAAGTAGATCAAATATATACATATACATATATAAAACTAGATATACAGTAGAATCCTCGTAATAACCGTATGGATGCTATAAGCGGTGTCTTTATAAGCAAGTTCTACTGTAGTTACTTTTGTCGTCCTCTATATATTTTTCACAGATAACTATAGCTGAGATACCTTTAAGGCTACTATGAACAAGTTTCATTTATTAAAAAATAATTTGCTTGTTGATAAGTATTAAAATCAAGTGTTTTTATAAATAGAGTATTTTTAGGGTGAACCAAAAACTATTCAGTATGCATTTATCTTTTGTTAAGAAGAGGATGCAAATTATATACATATTTATTAAATTTCAAGTTATAATTTTAACCTAAAATGAGTCAATGATTAAAAGATTCGGCTGTTCGAGTTACCCTGCATTTCGCAGTTATAGCTCTACAAATTGAACTTAAATCCAGAATCACATACATACATACTACTTGACACATACACAGATACAAAGCTTCACACACGCCCACTCATATACACGCACGCCCCCCGCCGCACTTTTTCTGGCCTCTTGAAGACGCCGCCAACCGCGACGCATTCGCAAAAAGTTGCCACACAGAAAAGCAAACAGTGCAAAAACCGAAGACAGCTCGTGAAAAATGTGAAAAAGAAGGCGGAAAAGAAAAACAATAAAAGGCAGACAAAGTGGAATGAAGATGAACAGAGCGAGAAAAACAGAATTTGCACACGCAAAAGGATTCCTTCCACACTTCACTCTGGCCTAACCAAAGTAACTTGTGCGCTTCGCCAACTTTTCAAGTTAGCTGCATATGAGAGAAGTTATGCGGCTGCCCGACACTAGATGGCGCCTGTGGGCGCATTCAGTGCAAAGACAATGCCAGAGCAAAGGAAGTGGAATGACAGGGTATGCGAAGAGTGCAAGAAGCTAGATCAAGGCGGAAAAACAAATTTGTGCAAAAGGAAAAGCCAAAAATTAGAGCAGAATAATAAAGAATAAAGTGTGCCCAAATCGAAAACAAAATTAAATGATTAATTCAGCAGAAGCAATTAGTTTAAATTCATTATAAAATTAAATTTCTTCAATTTAAATGTTTAATAATATGTACGTAAAGTGAAGATTGAAGCTCAAACAAACTTCTTTTAAAATTCGTTAAATATTCTAAAATATTTGTTGAAAACTATTCTTACTCTAGTTCTGCTCTAGCTGAGACTGCTCGAAGAGTTGGTATTCCAATAGTTATTCGCCGAGTTCATACATAAGGTTCTCCATGGACATACGAACAGATAGACTCATTTTGTCGCTCTGTGCAAGAATATATCTACATATATGCTTAATGGGATCTGTCACGCCTCCTGCTGACCAGACAGGCGACAGCTCGAACAGCGTCAAGTGCCACAGTTTGTGGCACACTCTGTGTGGCAAGTGTGGCTCACATTGGTTGACCAAACGAGCGCGTTGCAATATGTTAATGGGACTTGAACACATCTGCCTTATTCAAATGCAACAAGTGCAGCAAGAGTTACAAATATTTACTGAAAACGAGTTTCCATTAAATTTGACTATAGAGGCAGAACTGTAGCGATTCAAATCATTTTTTAAACGACATTCAAAGCCGAAAAACCATAATTGTTTAATTTATATTTTTTTAAATTTATTTCAAATTGCATTAATAAATATGCTACTTGTCAATGCTTCAACTTTTATTCTAACCAAATTTCAGACCATTTTTTGTAGTGTATTCTAAACAAACTTCCTGACAGCTAAATTTCCTGATTTTTGCAAATTTCGCCATATGAAACTTAAAATCGTTTCTTTGCAGCCCCATAAATTTTAACAATTCAATCGAATTTGTTGTTTACAGAGAGCAATCAGTATGGAGAGGCCGGGGCTATCTAGCATGCTAAAAATAAATAATCGAGCAAAGTGTAGTCCAGCACATATACAAACATATATTTACATATGTATGTGTATGCGTATGTATATTGTTGCATAATGGGGGAACACGTGCCGGACCAGCAGCCATGGATGAATAAATGTCAAACATTTTGATACGCATCATTGGCACTTTCCGCCCAATTTTCCGGATATGAGAGTGTTTACGTGTGGTGTACGCACGAGTTCCGTTTTTAATCAAGTGGACAGGCGATTTATGTGTGCTGTGCCTACAGCCGGCCACAGATCAACGACAGTTTGCCAAACAATTCAAATTCAATTCTCGAAGCAGACATCAACAATATATACGAACAAGTTTGAATACTCAAAATAATAATACATAACATAAATAAGAGGTCAAGCAAAAAAATAATAATAATGAACTTAATTTTTAATATTTATAATTTATACAATCAATGAAACCAAAATACTCAGTTTAGCATACAAAATTATTTTAGCATATAAATATATTTAAAAGTGAATAAATATTTAAAAAATTACAATTATTTGCCATCTTTAATCCTGCTAAATTCAACTTACTTCCGTTTGTAGTTAACGTTCGTTTATTAAATATATATATTTTTTCAAACACGCCATATGTTTACATATATAATTTCGTATTTCTGGACAATTAGGCATAAATACATACAAACTACAATAAACTGCTTGGCATACAATGCATACAAATATAATACAGACATTTATGTTTGTTTTCGGTATACAACATTTCATTGATATTTTGATTATAAAAACACATCGAAAATATTACACGTACAAAACAACTTTTCGTTTCTTTTGGTTTCTCTTTTAGATATTTGAATATGCTTCATCGTCAATAATAGACGCACAATTAGTTGTGTGTATATTTTTGTTTATATATTTATGTATATATGTTGATTATAAAAAGAAGATATTGTAAATCATATACACATATAAAAATCTACAATAAGGCAATTCGCTCATAGGTTTCGGCCAGGGAAATACAATTTATTTTTGCTTCGCTTATTCTGTTTCATCCATGCATCTTATGTTTCTTTCGTGGCGTTTGTTTACATGTTTGTTTCATAAATAACATTTAAAGCTTTTTAAATTAGAATTCTCTTACAAATAAGTACATGGAATGTGCGTTACTAACTATTCTATAAACAATTAGTTCCAGTACAAACTAAATCATTTCGCTTTTTTCATCATTAGTTGATGTTGCATAAAATTCATTTAAAAAATTAGAAAATTAAACGTAATGTACTACATGCAATACTATGTTTTAAATGCACTTTTTAAAGTTTACATTAGATATAAATGTCCGTCTGTTACATCAAATATGATAATGGTTTTATATGCATTGTGTTTTACTTTTGTATAAGACTTAGTTCGACAGCAACATGAAATTTTGGCAAAAAATTAAAAGCATTTTATAGTTCTGCGGCATTCATAATTTTGACAGGCGCGTTCACAATCCGACTTTCTATGGCGCCACTTTGCTTCCACCCGCATGCATCATAACCAGAGAGCCAACCATTGCAACCAGCGTGCGATCCAGCCAAGTAACCGGATTGGGATATAGAAAGCCACCCTCATAGAATCCGAGGTGACCGCCATGTGCTACCTCCACGTATGCAGACTTTGGACGAGTGGCTGTAAAGAAAACACAATTATTTCAATTATATATGAAATATTACAAAATAAAAAGCAAAAATAAAATGCAAATTCTATTTTAGCATTAACTAAAAATTTATTTAAAAAATAAAATAAAGAACTCCAATTTCTTTCGCAGCCGGTAGGATTCGAACCTACGCTCCCAGAGGGAATCTGATTTCTAGTCAGACGCCTTAACCGCTCGGCCACGGCTGCTTCTGTCCAAAGTATAGCAATGTGCCCATTTCTATCACTGTTACAGCATTTGAGTTCCGTTAACATTATCATGAAATAACATAATGTTACTCTAACAGAAAACCGGTATAACTTTACGATAAAAGAAAACCAGTATAACATTACGATAAACGATTATGTCAACTAACATAAATGTTAACTTCTGATTCGACCAATTCAAATATGTCTCAGCTGAAAATTAAAAGTTAATTATAAATTTAGTTGCACTCACTAGCATACTCCTTAATGGGATGCAATAAATCAACCGGCACCAGGGGATCGTCTTTGGCATTTATATAAATCATTGGTTTCTCAATGTTGTCAAAATAGAAAAGAGAAGAGCTCCACTTGTACAATTCCTGTGTCGATGCAAAATTATAGACGCGTCGCGTATATGCCTCATCTAGTTCCGGCAATGTTGCAGCCGCTATAATATCTCGCTCGTTGAGATTATGACGTGCCTTCACCTCATCCGACAGCAGCACATGACGATGGCGCAAAATGATACTCTTCACATTCTCAGTCATGATATACAAATAGAAACGACGGAAGTTTTGCCAGTTCAGCAGCCACTTGGTACCCCTGAAGATAACACCGGAATTCAAGTTAGTAAAGTATTTGGGAACATGAAGTAGAAAAGCGTTTGCTCACTCGACGGCATTGTAGCCTTGGCAAATGGAAATGCCACCAATCACACTATTCGGCTTTTCCTTTTGCATTTCACCCATGTACTTGGTGACCAGGTTGCCGCCCAGGCTGAAGCCAACGGCAACAATGCGGCTCTGCTGGTACTTCTGGTGCAGATGCTCTACCATGGCAGCAAAATCGTCTGTGTGGCCGTAGGTAAATATGCGTGTAGAGGTCACCTGTACGGTGCGCAGGGCGCCAATGTGATTCATAACGGCACAGCGATAACCGTTGCACTGAGCAAGATGCACAAAGGTGCGAATATAAACCGATTCCGAACTATTCGCTATTCCCGGACAAATAGCCACTGTAATATCATCTAATGAAAAATATAGAGAGATGGAGAGTGGGAGTTAATCATAGTTGCCCATAGCACCTAAATTCAACTGCTTACCTTCCTGCTCCTTTAGTGGCTGATACAGATCATAAGTTAAGGTGGATCCATCCTGGAGCGAGAGATAGACGCGCTCACCCAGAGGCCACGGGCAACGTACACGGCCGACAATGCTATGCAATACGGTTTGAACATGACCGCTGAATCCCCATAAACGTGGTGGAATATAGCTGCAAATTGTATAATAATTGAATATTATAAATAATATTTAAGATAAGCAGCTGTTAATTCATTTTATATATAACTTAACAGCAGCAAATTGTTGCATTTTAACAGCAGTAATAATGTTAAGAGCGGTACTACGCAAACAGCTGCGCATAAAGATGAATGCCTGTTACTCAGCAATCACAAGCATCGGTGGTTCAGTGGTAGAATGCTCGCCTGCCACGCGGGCGGCCCGGGTTCGATTCCCGGCCGATGCAAACCACACTTTTTGCAATAATTTTATAATTTTTTTTTTTTTTTTATCACAAGTAAATGACTATCTCGACAGCAGCCGAAAATTGAATGACAAATAGCACACATGATGAACATAGTTAATGCAATAAAAGACAACGACATCATTTAGCAGAATCACACCAATGCGAAAATGTGTCCAGCTGGCGTACAAAGCAGCTGTTAGAATTAATTGAACTCAATTGAGCTGCAAAATCAGCGCCATTGCTGTCATGCGTTCAAAAACGTGCACCACTGCTGATATGTGTCACTCTCTCCTATTGTCAGTTGTCTGGTTTTAAACGCTTTCCCCTTTTCAATTACTAGCAATAAAAAACTAAGTTGTTGCGCTTAGGTTGGGTCAAAATTTTGAAGGAAATATTCACAAATTTGGAGGTAACGTACTGGCGCTCTCGGTGTACATATGAGAATTCTTAATCTGTAAATTATATACATATTAACAAAGCTTATAGTATAATTACTTGATCAATTGTCATAAAATATTCAAGTATTTTAATGGCTGGGGTATAATAAAACGTTGAACTAACAAAACAGCTGCCAAAATTCCCAGCCAACTCAAGTTTAACAGTTTTATGCAATATTTTTCTTTTATTACTAAAATGAGTGCAAAATATGACGAAGGCAAGCGAATGACAATAGCAAAAACTATACGGATATATGTACATACATATATGTACATACATACATATGTACATGTATGTAGTTGTAGATAAATGTAGCTAAAATTCATGTACATATGTGTATGTATGTGTGTTTCCATATGACTCATTCATAAATTTTGCACCCCTTTTTCAAGCAGCAAAAAAAATGGAATCAGCTTTCAAAACAAAAACAAAAGCCATGTAACTTCGGCGCGTGTGGAAGCAGTATTAGGCGCAGAGAAGAAAAGAATGATAAAGAAAGAGAGAAAGAGAAAGAGGATGATTGCAAAAGCTGTTACTGAGGATAATGATAAGTGGTTAGCCGTTCGCGGTTTCGCTCAATACGCTTACGTAATCTTTGTTGTCAAACAAAAGTGGAAGACCAACTGGGCAATGCGCCAAAAACAAATCCCAAACAGGTTGCCAAACAATATCGCCAGCCGGCAAAAGCGAGTGGAAAAGTTTTGCCGGTTTAATTGATACCCTATAGATATGTCACCTGGTATGGGGTATATAATTATCGTATATATGTCACATACATACATATATAAATATCTAAATATACATCAATATACTGTCATATACAACTGTATATATGCCTATCGAACAAATTAGCACTCAACCTAGGTTTTTATGCTGTTTAATAGACAAGTTTGTAGCTGTTAACTATTCCAGATACTAGGTACAGGGCATTAGCTAGATATCATTAGTTTTTATGCCCCTATTGTCTTGTTGTCTTCACATATCTATATGTACATATGCATGTACATTTATGTAGATACACGCATATGTATGCTTGTATGTCTGTTGGTGTGTATTCCTATTATTTATTTATAGAGGTTAGAGATAGTATGGAATTAAAACTAACTTATAGAATAGAGCACTGGCTACAGAGACCCCCGGCTGGATATTCCATTTATTACCGAGCGTCCCACACCCAATAAATTGAAAGTCTATTAATAGCTACTTACTAGGCGAAGATGTTGCTAGGCGTTATTCGCTTCGCTTAAATGAACTGCGTAATTATGTTTTACTCTTTGCACCGTTGTCTTATCGCCGTTTGACCAAAGGCAGACAGAATAGAAAAGTGAGGAAGACACCGAGCTTGCTTAAAATTGCCTAATCTGAACCGAAAGCCAAAAGAGCACACACATACATATGTATGTACATATTTATGTATGTTTTTCTGTATGCATACATACATAAAGGAATACATGTATCTATGGATTCTTGGGTAACATATTCCAGGCGCGTAACTGTTGCAAAAAAAAATGTTAGTATACTGTAAATAACATTTATATATATATACAATTAGATTACTGTATGTATTACTATATTATATTGTGATTATATACATATATCAATTTATTAAATGATACGATGTTAAAATACCTCAGTATACCATAGAATCATTGTATAGTTTTAGTAAACCTATAGACATGTCGGAAATACAATTTATATAGCTTTTTTTATTACACTAAGTCCAGCACTCACCTTTGAGTAAAACCACAAAAGGTGACTATTATTACTTATATCGCTATAAATACTTGTACTTGTGTAAATTCAGATACACAAATACATATTTATGTCCATGCATTTATATGAAATATATATAACTATGTATTTTTCTCTAATTCGATATAGATATGATAACCATGTGTTTATAAATAAGAATTGTGAAAATGAAAAATTATCAATGTCAATTTCACGGTTCTAAATCTATACAATCTCTTTATGCTATGCGAACAACCGAGATTAATCAACCATTTAAGTTAATTGACTTATTATTGCATATTTGATAATCACAGAAACAAATCAAAAATGAAAATAAAAGTTTGATGTGAATAGAGGCTAATGATTCATTCGCCGGGGCAGCTGTTGTCAATTACTTGAACTTTGCATGTGACGCGGTAATCTATACATACGTACATATATATACAATTGCATATATGTAAAATGTACATTAAGGTTTGCAAATGATTTAAAATGCAGCAATTATGCAGTTACAAATTGCTAGCGGAAAGTGAATGACACCTGCTGAAAAATCAATGATAATGGGATTAAATCATTTAACATCATTTCACATTACAGAGAATTCATTATGGTTATTCAATAATATTACTAATTCAGTTTTCATAGGAAACAAAACAGATTTATTCGTAGGCGAATTTCATAAAAAACTGAATATTGTATAAATTAAAGAGGAATACAAAAAGAGTAGATCATAGGATAATTAAAGATTGCACTAATTAAAAATTCTCGCTAATTCTTTCGTGCACTACAATATCGGATTTTGATTTCCATCCAATGCCACTTGATTGCGCGCTGTTAGCTAACATTTTACCGTGGCTGTAACATAGATGCCACATACATATAAATCAGCTGAGCTGAAGCGTAAGGCGCGGCGCACACACGCAAACACAGCATACACACACAAGTATGTATGCATGTGTGAAATTTGTTTGAGGCAAAACAGAAAAGTAATTGCATGGCGTCTGCATACTGATATTATGTGAGAATACTTTTATTGCTCACTGTATTATTATTATTATTATTTGCTGAAAATCATATGTTGAATATCTATCTACTTACGGTTCGCGCAGCACCGGCGCAATTTTGTACAAACAATCGAGAAACTGCTCGTCGAGGCACCACACGCTCGGCCTCAAGGGCTGGCTATGGACATTTAGGATGCGGAATAGAATGCACACGATAACGGCGACAAGCGTTAAAAAGGCGGTAGACATCTTTCTTCGTTTCTTCTTCTGGTCTTTTTCTTGAGTTTCGTTGCCCCGTGTACCTGTGGGTGTCGCTTGCGACGTCAAGGATGTTCTTGTGTCCTTAAACCTTGCAGTTGCAGTTCCAGTTGTTGCCTCTGTGGACTGTTACGGTTGCTACTCAACTATTTACAGCACCCTGACTGTTTCGAATTTCTGGCTTTCCTAACAATAAGTGCGGCATATGAAATACTTTTCAAATTATGATTTTTTTTTTCAATTGTGCTGTACATAAAATGCTTACTATGTTTCTTTTCATTTGCAGTTGGTTGGGCGGGCTGCAACTGTAAAATATTCGCGATTTACACACACACACATAAACAGTGTCACATTCAATGCGGCATTCGCCGCTTTAATTATAGAATCGCTATGCTGGATGCAAGAGTTGAAAAAACTGCACTTATAAAATCTTTTAATTTATTTACACTGTGTCAATCAAACACAATACGATTTTGTTAATGCCAACTTTGCAGTTATGCTCACACAACAATCTTCAACCGTCTGGCACTGTTTTTAACCAACTGATGTTCAAGTATACATGTTCTGTTTTACTCAAAATGGCACTATTACATTATTTGTCTATTTTTAGTGCGTTTTGTACACTCAGTCTGTATTAAATACGCGGAAAGATATTTTGGTTTAAATTGAACAATAATTTCCCCAGCTGGTTTAAAATATTTTCCATTTGACTTTTGTACTTTAATATTTGGCTAAAGGAAAACCATAGTCATTTTGAGATTTATTTAACAAAAAATTATTTATTTCTTCGCCATATTCAAATATTAAATATGATTCGTCTTTACAATTTGCTCCATAAGAGAACGCTATAGTTACATTATCCCAATATGAATACGGAGCTTTAAGACAAGAGAAATTCCACGGAATTAATAGACAGAAGTGAACGCTTCAAATGTTAGTCTCGTTATAACACTCGTATAGTAAATGTTTGTTGACCTTGCCAAACGGATCACAATTAAAAAGTCTATAATTCGAAGCATTAATGGGTTAAATTTAATTTATGACCTTCCTAATTTATATAGCGTATATACAAATAAATGATATAATATAAATTAAAGATCTGTGCCTTTTTCAGTCAATTTAATTTGAGCATTAAATGTATATTCAAAAAGCCGTTAAGGCAACAAGTGCCATGAAATGCATCTGCATAAAAGTGCCACCTATCGATAACAGTTCGGCGATACATCGATGTGCATCGATAGCTGCGATTCATCCAACTTAGAACACGTATTTGTATAGATATGTGCGTGCGCCAAAAGGGGTAATGAAAAACTAGAGTTGAAGTTATGTTGCTTCTTAGCAGCACAATTAGACCATTTGTTGCTTAACATACGTGAGTAAGTGGACAAATTGATAGTCAAGGTAAATACTTCAACGTCTACGTCTCTATTTGCAGGTTATGTGTGGGTACAGCTGCAGCAAGAACACGGCAACAACGCAAGCAACAGGAGCACCGTTGCCCGGCATCTCAAAAACACGACTTAAGCATAAATATAAACTAACAACAATTACCATTCCAACCACACCAAAATGATGATGCAATTCGTATGCCAATTGCTTGGCCAACTCCTGATAATATGCATTGCCACCTTTGATCTGCTTCAACAGCTCTGGCTGCGATTACACGCCCTAGCCAGCAGGTCATATGACTACTGGCAATGTGATCAACGGGCGTTTCTAGGCAGCGCGCTGCGCGGGCTGGAGAAATTGCCGAAACATCTGGTGTTAGTTGTGGGCCCGGATGATTGTTACGTGGATGTGGCGTTGCTTAAGCGCATTTTCAGCTACGCTCAAATTGTTGGCATACCCTATTTAAGTGTCTACGATACGCGCACCCTAGGCAATGGCTACGTGGATCTGTCGCTCTTCTGTCAGCTGGACGAAAGGGGCGAAAGGTGCTACCACTGGCCATCGTCCTCATCCAAACACGCCAACGAACAAAAAGTCATACAGAATGGCCATAAGACTAGCCAAAATGGCACTAGCAATGGCTATGCCAAGAACGGCACACATCAGAGGCAACTACAGGTAAGTTTGGGTTAAAGCAACTGATAAGGGCGTTATCAATGGTTATTTGAGCTGCTCCCCAATGAGCGTTCATTCATTTTGCTGGAAAGATAACTTCACTTGTATCTAGAATTCCCATGAAAACAGCTCAATCAGCTTTAAACGTGTATATTTCTTATCTTTTAAATTGTTAAATTGCAGGTGTATCAAATTACTAGAGCCGAAGGCCATGCACTGATTGCCGATGTCTGCCGCGAGCTTTACGAGAGCCGCAAAAGCGTCCAGGTGCAAGCGATGCTGGAGGAGCGCCAAAAGCTAACCAACGGCATCAATGACATGCTAAACAAGAGATTGGGCTACGCCGTGCCGGAGCCAGAGCTGGGCATTGTGTTCTCCAGGCAGACGTGCACATACGGCCTGCTGCCATGGCATGTGCGCTTCACCGAGTTCCATACGCATCGCAGCGGCAGTTACTTCGATGCCAAATCCTTTGCTCAGGTGCTGTACAAGTATGCGCGCTGCGAGCAACGTTGGGGGAAATAATAGGTTGCTTCTTATGTTCTGAATAAGTTATTTTATGATTATATTCGATGTATACTAGATTAAGTTAATCGCCTGCAAATTGTAAATTTAAGCAAAAAGTGAAAAGACACACACACACACATCATATATATATATATATATTATATATACCCCTATATGTATATATAAATATATATATGGAAATACATGAATTTTTGTTTGCAATTGTTTGTTATTCATAAACGAAATGTATTTTGCAGAGATTTACACATGAAGCATGTTAATTTGAGTTTTGCATAAATATTTTATGTATTTTCATTGTAAGTTCGATTACTTAGGGGCTAGTGTTAGGCGTTTATTGTATATAGATGTATATGTTGCTGCCTGGACGCATCCTGCGGCTCTACATGCTGGGCTCGGGCTGAGCGTGTCGCTTCGACAGCAGATTCACATCGGTCAGATACTTATTCTTCTCGATGTTGCGCGGCCCGGCACTGTTGGGCATGCGCTCGTGTATCAATTGAAAGGAGCTGCGCAAGTCCATCAGGGAGTCGGCCAGGCCCTTCTTAATGTTCGCAAACTCACTGGACATGAGAGACAGCTTGCCCAGCAGATAGTTCAGATTGTCATCCATGTCGATCATATGCTTCTTCGTCTCCTCCACCTTGCTGCTCAGGCCCATCATTGTGCTGAACGTGCTGTTCACATAGCCATCGTGGCCGGCCTGCATCAGGCCGAGCATATCGCGGCTTTGGCCAATTTCGGAGCTCATGATCTCGATGCGATGCCACACCTGCGACAGGGCCGTATCCAGCAGTCCGCTGATGTTACGATTGGACTCCTCCTGCGTCTCCACCAGCGTGTCGTTCAGCTCGTTGAAGCGCGCCTTCACCAGGCCCGTCAGCTCCGCCACCTGCTGCTCCAGCAGCAGGCTCACCTTCTGCACAATCTGCAGCGTGCCAAACTCGACCTTGCGCTGCGTGTCCAGCACCACCTCCGAGTTGGTCATCATGATGCTGTTGAACTTACCCAGTGCATCGAAGCCGTCGTTCAGCTTGCTATGGCTGGCATTGATGCCCTTGTAGAGCTGGTTGAGCAGCGTCAGGTCGCTCGCCAATTGCTTCAGATCCCCCTGGATGTTCGCCTCCGTCTGCTGCATGTGCTCCGTGGTCTGGCGCAGTGCTGCACAACGAATGGGAATAGATAGAAAAGAAGTTGATGTCTTTGCTTTTCACTCACCTGTTTGCTGACCCAGCAGCGATTCGGTCTTCAGTGCCGTCAGAGCATTGAGCGTCTCATTGTTAAGCTCCTGCATATAGGCGCGATCCTTCTCGCTGAGACCCTGGGGAGCAGTTGGTGCCTGCGCCGTGGCATTGCGCAGCTCAGCCACTTGAGTGCCCAGTTGACCCAGACGTTCCAGCAGCTTCAGCTCGAGCTCATCATTCTTGGGCGGAGCCACAGTGGTGACGGCAGCCGCGGCGCTGTGCTGCTGCAGCTTGGCCTCGATCTGGCTGAGCAGCTCTTCGGACTTGGGCATGCGCTCGAAGCCCCGCTGGGTCTGTTGGGCGGTCTGTTTGCTGTTGTCCAGCAGCTGGGCCACGCTCGTCCTGAGCTGCTTGAGCTCGTCGAGCAGCTGCTTATTGATTTGCTGCTGCTCCTTCACAAATTCATTGGGCAGAGCGGAGGCGGGGGCGGCAGCCGCGGGCGGAGCAATCGCCTTGGGTCCACCTGGCGGGTTCTTGAAGCATTCGTCATTCTCTCGCATCCATTGGAACATGTGCTCCATGGCCCGATTGAGCTTGTCCGTTTCCGTGTTATACTTCTCCTCTTGCTGCACAATAATCATAATGATAATAATACTAATAATATTGACTAACACTAAACAATAACATGAATCCACTCACCGTGATCAGCATGGTCTCTATCTGACTGACCCGCTCGTCCAGTCGCCCGAATATGCCGCTCATCGGCTCCAGGCTCCGCTGGCCCTTTTGCAGGGCCTGCATCGCCTTCTTCAAGAGCTCGCCCAGTGCACGCTCTCGATGCTCATGTCGCTCCAGCTTGTTGTCCAGCTGATTATACGAATAGATCAGAGATTTTAGCGTTCCACTTAAGTCTTCATTGCTGGAACGACAATGCAAGACGAAGATATTGAAAAAATAATGTCGCAAAAAACTCTTAATTCTTTTGATCATTTCTGATACTTAAAGTATTATAAACAATTTATTGAAGAAATATTAGATAAAAATATAGATAAATACCAACAGTTTTTAAACATCTTTTTTAAAGCCTGTGATTAAATATGTAAAGATGTCGAAATTTTAAAAATATTTTGTAGTATTTGTGTAAAAATTAGCTAAAATTTTAAACATTTCTTTTTTGTTTTTTTTTTTTTTTAATTAGTTTAATAAATTCTTGCTGATATTTTTTTATTTCCTTAAAGGTAACAAATCTTATTTAATCTTGCTTCATTGAAAAAAAAGAAAAGATATTTCGTTTATATTTAAAAATTTAGTTTGCTTTCAAAAATGCTGATAAATATTTGAATGTACAATATATTATACATATATAGAAAATAAATAATTTTACAATTTAAATATAATATTTAATTATATTTCTTGTCAACAAATACTTGGAAATTGCACTTAAAATTTGAACTTTTTTATTTTTTGCATATTCTTAGTTCAGTAATTTAAATTTATTTATGAAAATATATACAGACATATTTATATACATATATATCATTTCGTTTTACGATTATTGTTTTAGTATATGTAGATAATTTTACAACTTTTAATAGTTATAGGCAATAAATGTTTTTCACACTTAATATATTTAAACTCCTTTTTTTACATTTTTAAAAATCTACATAGGTAATTTATAAATTTTTAAAAAAGTTTCCAAACTTTTTAAAAATTGCCTTTTATAATAAAAATAAAAATAAAAAGTAAAAATTTATTTATTTAGTATATCTTAAGAAAAAAAAAATGAATTGAAAAATGTAAAATGTAGCTTGAAATATTTAATGAAATTTTAACTTGAAATTTTATTTGACAATTATTTGTTCTGTTCAAAGTACACACACATATACATACATATACCGACTGTAAGCTGAGAACCAGAAAATTCTTATGTCAATCATGAGGAAGACATGGGCCGTTTTTATGGCAGAGTCATCGACAGCTGTGAATGCTGATGGCACTGGGACGGCGAGTGGGCCTGTGCCTGGGTACGTCTGCAATCGCCATAAATGACTTGTAGAGATCGAGATCAATTCTCATAAACATGCACGGCCCACCCTGCCTGCTAATAATCTACAGCTCGGCGCTGTCTCAGGGTCAGAAACCCTTTTAGATGCGTTGCATATTGTGTGCATGTATGGGTGCGTGCGTGTGTGTGTGTGAAATGCATTTATGCTGATAGATATGCAGAGCAGCAACAGTTCCAAGTGCCAAGCAGTGAGTGCCATGCGCCCCGATAGGCAACATATGTGCCGCAAGTTTCCCTGTCGCTGCCCATTCCCATTACGCTATCCCATCCCATTCCCATTCCCATTCCCATTCCGCAGGCCATTTGCATGAAGTGTGGGCCAAAAATAAATAAACAAACAGCCGGAACAGACAGACAGTGCCACATCTCCATCTATATCTCTCTCACGCTGTTTCTTTGAAGGCAATAGTCATTAGTTTTGGTGGGGAGCTGAGAGCTCGGTCGAAGGCGTTGCCCTATGCATGCCCAGCATCTGGCACCCGGGTCTGGGTCTCTGGCAGTAGGCATTGGTTGTTGTGTTTACATCCGAGAACTGTGAACGTCCTGGCGCCCCATTTGATATCTACCACATTTCGCAAAGAAACATTTCAATTTCAGTTTCTACTGCATTATATTTCACGCTTCGTTCCGAAAATCTGAGGCAAAGTGCGTGCGAGTGTTTGACATGTGTCAAACTGATTTCAGTTCGAATAAGATGTCAGAAAGAGAAGCTGAAGAACTCGAAAAATTAAAATACATTCCAAAATGTTGCAATGTCTAATTGTTTTTCGATATATATGTATGTATAACAAAAGATGTACTTAAGAGAACTTGAAATATTTTGAGAATTTAATAACTGACATTAATCAAATAGGAAAGTATGAAAATCTTAATTTGAGAAATATTTTTACAAAAATGCATAAATATTAAAAAACTTTACAAAGCATTTTATGTTTTGAAAACTTGAATAATAATTAACATATAAATAGATCTACACTATTAAAACATTTTATTAGAGTAACAAATTTTGAAAAATTTCCCAATATTTCAAAAGATTTTCAATATTTGTCTTTTCTAATTATTTAAATTTTCATGCACTCTTTTTTAAGATTTTTAATATTTAACATTGAATAACTCGAATCAAATCGCTTAAAAAAATACATTTATCTCAAACATTTTATTCTTCAGTCACACTACTATTTTTATGACCATATCTGTATGTATATATACATGCATGCATAAATTGAAGGATAATACACATATATATATTTTTTATTTATTAACAATATATATTATATTATTCCATATAAAACAATATAAGTAAGCAAATTTTAAGTTAATTTTCTTGGAGGATATCTGCTTTTTTCTTGTATATAATATTGGATATTATAGTTCAAATTCTTACATATATACCCTCTGTATATATACGTGCTCTATGGGCAAACGAAAAATATTTTGGATATGTTGTACTTACGTGACGGGCGATGCTTCGGCATGCATCGGCCATAGGCTGAGACCAATTAGAGCTAGAAATACTAAAGCAATTGATGGATGGTTGGCAGTTGCCATTTTTCGATCTCCAATTAGCTGCGGCTATGCAAATCCGAATCGGGTTGAAGTGCTTGATCTGTGTAAATTGAAGAGAAAAGAAGAGAAATATATATATATATATATATATATATATATATGTATATAGTAAATATGTGGATAATTGAAAATTGAAATAAATTCATAGTGTGTATGGAAATGCATTCGTTTATTGAAAAATTAGCGCAGCTGTAAACATTGGCACATTTATGACTAGGCAAATTGTTTAAACAATACAGAATGCAGCGCCAATAAGTTCCTCGTTGCTATGTCTATCGTTGCATTGTTTATACTGAAATCTGGAGCTCTGCTATATGCAGCGCTATAAAATTTGCCAAGAATAAGACGCATTTCTTTCATACCAAGCATGCACAGAGTTTTCCGTTGATTGCATTTTGTGGACGGTAGTAAAATGCAAGCAGGAAATTGGGTCAGAAATATGTAAGTGAAATGATTAAATGAGCACGATCTGGACATTGTATAAATATATATAATTACACACACGTCTATATTTGTATACATAAATATATCAATTTGTTTATGTCTTTGCTTATAAATGAAATAAAACAAAATCATATGTCCTTATCGCATTAACGAATTGGGTTAAAGGTTGATAAATTGTGAATGCTAAGATAGAACACTTCAGTATATATATTTATATATTATATAGAATCGAATACATGTGCCGCTGGGCAATGTTATTGAATTAAGAATGTATTAAATATAATATATTCGTATAAATACACACTTGTATCAGTTGGAGAGTAGCGATGGGATTATTATTATAGAGGAGCTGCGCAGCTCTCCAAGTCTCAAGACCACTGATTTGGTTGCACTGCACTGGGAAATTTAACTAGAATTTTTACTATTTGCTGGAGCTGACAACGTCCTCACTGCACGAGCAGCGCACACTGAATGAGCAGAAGATGCTGGCGCCTGGCACATAGAGTTCTGTCTGATAATCTCGTTGCTCAGTGCCGATGCTGGTTGCTTGGAGAGGGTGAGCGAGAGTGAGTGATCGTGCTCAGATGTTTCTAATTAAATGTAATTAAAAGAGCGCAGCGTGGCAGTGAAGAGCATAAAGTTGCGTTTATAGCTTCCCGCATCCTAAGTCAAACTGCACAGCATGGCATACGTAGGAAGTGCAATTGAATCAAAATTCAATTTGTTTTAATACAAAACTATTCAATGCATATCAATCATCATGCTGATTAATTTGCTGCGGCGGCAATGCTCAAGCCAATCAAATTCTAATAAATATACATTTAATATAATTGTGTGACTGCTCGCATATTCACTGCAATTCTGCAACATTTTGATAAAATCTTCACGACAGTTCAGTTGATATTTGAATATTTGCTTTGGCGCCATTCTGTAAATGCAAATCATGCTACAAATGCTAAGCAGTCTAGTCAACGTGCTTATCGATAGTTTGTGCCTTGCACTATGAAGTTTGCCCGATGTTTATAGCACAGCGATAGATATCGATATTTATGAAAATCAGCTGTTGCCGGCTTTTGTTTATATTGCCATCAAACGTATTTATTGTTCCATTAAATTTGGAAAAAATGCCAACAATAATTGCTCTGGATACATCGCTATCCATGCTGCGTCCTGTGCCAGGGCGCAACGACCACACGTACCAATCGCTAGCTCTGAAGGGCATCCAACACCTGCTGGACAACCTGACCGCATCGGGAAAACTCGAGCACGTAGCTTTGGTCCTGTACACGACAGTTTGTGAGCTGAAGGTGGATTTTACGCGCGACTATGATCAGATTCGGCAGGCGATCAAGAAAATCGAGCCCCTGGACAAGGCCTGCCTGTTGACCATGTTGAAGACGTCCGTCAGTCTCATGGCTACCTGGGGCACCCAGAATCTACTGCAATTGGTGGTGTTCACGGACTGCGGCCCGGGCTTTGGCAGCACATCGATTGCCGGCTTCCTGGATGCATATGCGGGCAAAGAAGCCGAGCCAGAGTACGCTTGGCTCAAGGCACTAGCCACCTACAATCTGAACTTCATCTGTCTGGGCGTGCACACCGATCTCTATTTCACGCGTGGCGTGGCACTGCACCAACAGCTGCTGGACGCCGCCGGCCTGAAGGGTCAGCTGTTCATGACGAAGCCGGTGAAGAATGTGGAGACGGGCGACGCCAACTCTGGCTGCAGCCACAAAAGCGAACTGGGCCGCACCGCCCTATTCGAGCTGATCGAGCGGATGTGCGAGTGTAGCTACAAGCTGACGGAGGTGACGCTGAAGTGCGGCCACTACTTCCGCCTGGAGGGCCCCGTGCTGCTCTGGCCACCACCGATGCCGTACGAGCAGAGCGCGCCCTACGGCGGAGATCCCACGATTCGACACATCGATCAACGCATCGATGTGTGCGGCTTCCTCGCCCTGTCAGATATCGGCTCGCCGGCCACCCTGAGCCGGCACTGGGTGCTGCCCAAGGTGGAGCGAGAGAAGCCGACGCGGCGCTCGGGCGGATTGGCGACGGTGGCCAAGCCACCGAAGCTAGCACTCGACGCTAGCAATCCGCACTATGAGCTGGAGAAACTGGAGCAGGATATACGCGACTTCTACATGAAGGACACCAAGGAGGCCGAGGAGAGCGGCGACGATGCGGACGTCAGCGTGGTACTCAAGCACAGCCAGCCCCAGACGGAGCAGCAAAAGGACAATCTCTGCGTGCTGCTCCATGGCGCCCTCAAGCAGGAGAATATGGCCGCCCTGGTGCTGCTGGGCGAGAAGTGGTACGGCTTTATGTACGCCTACACCGACCTGAAGAAGAAGTCCAACTTCATGCTCAACATACTGCCGCCGGGCTCCCATGTGATACCCTGGCTGGGTGACCTTGAGCTGCTCGGTTTTCCATCGGACCTGGCGCCCGGCGAAACGGCCAGCTTTCCGGTGCGGGCAGAGCGACGTTCGTATTCGCAAAGCAGCGTCGTTTGGATACGACAGGCTAGCCTCCAATCCGACGTGCAGAAGGTGCTGCGCCATGCCAAGAAAATGCCCGACAAGACCCAGCATTTCTACAAGGAGCTCAATCGCATTCGGCGCGCTGCTTTGGCCCTGGGCTTTGTGGAGCTGCTTGAGGCTTTGGCGCTGCTGCTGGAGAAGGAGACTACACAGCTGACACTGAATGGCGTCAGCACCGAGTGCACCTTGCAACTGCAGCATGCGGCCACAGAGCTCCGCAAGACATCGAATCGTGACATCAAATCCACAATTGTCCCGTTGCAGAAGGCAACGGCTGCCGATACCACAACGGCTCCAGCGCCACCTCAAGGCGGTTATTTGTACTAGAATCTAGGCTAACTAATTTAATATTAAAAATCATATTAAAAATATAATTTCTTTTATGTGTTCATTGCTTTTGTTTTAGATGCAACAGCTGTTTATGCAGTTTCAAATTTTACAGCTCTCCCGTGGCAATGCAATGAGTTTTATCGATCTATCGATTCGCTTTTTTGCTATGTTAACGTCTGTTTAGTGGTTCTGGTTTCTTTCTTTGAGTAACCTTTTAACAGTTGAGTTGACAGAGAGTTGATTTAAAACGGCTATTCTGATGTTTGCCATTTTACAGCACTGTGACCAATTCTATAATCGTTATCGGTTATTGTTGTTTATTATTCCTCATTTGCATCGACAATGGGCGGTCCTGAATTACCCACAGATCCCGGAGAGGAGCATACTTTTCAAGCGCCCGCAATTGAGCATCCACACATTGGCGAACAGAGCGATGACAGCGCGGATTCGGATGCGTATGATGGCTATCAGCCGCTTGCAACCGACGCTGACGATGCGGGGGCAATGCCCAACGAGATCGCAGTCAGGGAGTCAGGTGCAGCTCCCGAGACACCTGATGAGGACATCAACTTGATGACAGCAGAGGTGACACACGGTGATCCAAATATGCCAGCCATTGAAAGCGCCGATGCGGAAATCGAGCGACAAGTGTGGAATGAGCCACGGCCGCAGGAGCTGCAAATGGAGCTGGACAAGACGCGCACAGAGCAGGTAATGGATGTCATTAAATGGGAACTATGAGCGCTTCAACCATGATTTCCCACAGATACTGAAGGCCATGGCCAAGATAACGTTGCCCAACATAACAGTGCCCGACTGGGCCAAGGGTGTGCCTGAGGAGCGCTGGAAGCACGAATTGCTGGAGCGGATTCAAACACGCAGAGCAGTGCCTGGAACAGAAACAGGTGCTGGACAGCTGCCCAAGACGTCAGCTGATTAGTACATTCCCACACACATATATATACATGTCTATAAGTTAAGGATAATGTATTTATTGAATTTGACTCCCGAATATATAAAAATCATTAAATAAATGCGTGCCAGGATCCAGAGATCTTAGAATACGGCAAGAAGCGCCTGTCCCACCATATTGACCTTGGCGAAGTTCTCGTCCTGTGGTGTGTTCGTCAGCTCGCGCAACTTGTCCATCACATGGTCGACGGAGACCACCAGGGCGATGACCTCCTGGCTGCAGGGCGTCGTGGTGAGATTGCCAATGGCCTGCATGGCGCGATACCAGGCCTCCAGATCCTTGGCCCACTTGAGCAGCTCCAGCAGGCCCGAGGTGGCCACATGGCACACCTCCGACTGGGCCACGCTCAACGTCTGCGAAATGGTCAGATTCAGGTAGAACGTGGCGATCGCAATTTGCAAATTGGGGCTGCCCGCGCGTATGCAGCTGACGAGCTCCACGATGTGCGGCAGCTGCGTCTGCAGCTGCTGTCGACCACTGTGATGGGTCAGTGCGTTGGCCAGGCAGCGACAGACCATCAGCTGATTGGCCGCCGCACCGCCCAGTTGCGGAATGACGCTGCTCAAAAAGTTGTGGCTATTGTGGAGCAGACTGAAAATTGCCTCGTGGCGCACGGCGAGGCGCACCACGTCCAGCACTGGAAAGAGCATGCCAGGGGGCCATTTGAGCAGCAGCAGCAGCGCCTCCAGTGCCATCGGATCCACCTCGGGGGATTTATCTGTCAATCGTATGACCGCGAGCAACAGCTCATCGCCCACCTTGCCCTCGGCGCTGGTCAGCTTATTGTTGAACTCTCTGCAAAAAGGGGAAGATCAAAGGATTAGCTTTGGCTGGAGGAGATAGAGGAGCACCTACTGTCCCTTACTTCATCTTCTCCAGCACCTTGTTGGCGTCGCATGTGTCGAAGGTGCGATAGGTGCTCACGGGGAAGTGTTTGTCGCTGGCGCTCACGAAATTGACATCGATGTTGGATGGCCTCTGGCTGCTGCTAGTGGAGTAGCTGGAAGAGCCGGTGAAGGGATCCATATTGCCACTGCCGCGGACATTGCTGCTGCTCGAGCCGGGCACATAGCGCGAGCCGCCCGTGAAAGGATCCTGATAACCGCTGTGAGAGTAATAAGAACAATCGATATTTATCGATCAATTGAAGTAGCTATATGAGTTACTTACGCCGTACTTTGGGTCGCGACGACGGGCGCACTTTCGGCATTCTTGACTATGAAATTGGCCACCTGATCGAGATAGGCCTGGGGCAGATTGTTCCGATGGATGAACTGTTGAGCCGCCTGCCAAGGATCCTCGCCGCGATTGTAAGGCAACTTGATGGGCGGCTCCGTATCGGAGATGTCCACGTTGAACACATAATCGTACTCCTTGCCCTCATGCAGCTGCTTGCCGGAGGTTTCCGGAGTGCCGCCCGTGGCGCCGGTCACATCGCCCACCAGCGACCATTTGCCCAGCTCCCAGGAGTAGCACTTGACCGAGCCATCCACATGACGCACCATTTTCGTTTGGCCCTCCCGCGTGCCATTGGACAGCAACGCCTCCGGGCCGGGCAGGCTGGAAGAGGAAACTGAAATAAGCATAAAGTATTTTGGGTGTAATCCTAGGTGCACTTACTCCGTCTTTTTCACACCGCCAATGTCCTCGCTGAGCTGCGCCTTGTGCGTGCTCACCGCCATCTCGAATCTGGCACGAACAGTCTCGCTCGCCTGTCGCGCCGGATCCTGGCTGAAGACTCGCACAACGCCATCGCTGCAGCCGGTCACAATGTCCCCATTGCGCAGACAGGCCACGGACCACACCGAAATGGCCGGATGCAGGATGGGCGCGCCCAGTTCTTCGCCGGTGATCACATTCCACATGCGCAGCGTGCTGTCCTCGCCGCAGGAGACGACAATGTGCTCGCCCAGCGCCTGGTTGCGAGCCATCGCATAGATGTAGTTGGTGTGGCCGTTTAGCTCGCGCACACATTCGCCGTCCTCGTTCCAGAAACGGATCACGGCATCGTTGCCGCACGAGAGCAGCGAATTGGCGGGCAGTGGGATGAGGCTACGCACGCAGTCCGTGTGGCCCTTGAGCAGACGCAGCTTCTCGCCTTGGGCATTCCAGTAGTAGATGCACTTGTCGGCGCCGCCGGTGATATACTTCTGCTGGGCAGACTCTGTGGCCACGGCCCAGACGGCCGCCTCGTGACCCTGGAGCGTCACAAATGTGATATCGCCGGTTTCGCTGATGAGCCAGACGCGCGCCGTTTTGTCCCAGCTGCCGCTGATGATGCTCCGCGCCTGGAGGCCTCCGGCCAGGGCGCACACGGTCGATTCGTGGCCCTTCAGGGTGATCAGCGGCACGAAGGCATCGTGCTGATAGACACAAATGGTGGCATCGTTGCTGGCCGTGCAGATCCACTGCTCGGACTCCAGGTAACAGATGTAGGATATGAAGTTCTTGTGGTCCTGCAGGGTAACACTCTCCACGTACTCGTTGCTGATATTGAAAAATACATATGTTAGAATCCAACTGGATGATATTTAATTTCATTATCTTTGGCTTGCTACGAACCCGCTGATCGGCTTCCAGAGTTTTGTACTTTTGTCCCGCGAGCCAGACAGGATAATTTGTCCAGCGCCTTCTGCATTGCCAGCGGCAGCAACGGCGCGCACATCCAAGCTGTGGCCCAGCAGCTCGCAGCTAATCTTGTACTGATCCAAAGTCGGCTCCATTTTTGCACTGCTACTGACTTTGCTTTTTTTTTGTCGGCGTTTTTTGCTAATAGTATTTGGTGTAGAGGTGGGAGTAACTATCGATAACATTTAACATTGGATGATTTTTGCTTAGTATGCAGTTTACAAATAACGGGATATATTGAAAAATAATTTGTATGGTAATTTGCTCGAACACATTGACATGCTTAACCATGCCTTGCTTACAATTTATCACTTTAATAGATTTTTTGTTATTATTTCACACAATACCATGTCTAATAAACATAATATTAGTTTTTAAAATTTACAATTAGCAGTTGTATACAAATTATGTATCAAGTTGATGTGTAGATTAAAGTTATTTTATATTAAATTTATTTCTTTCAATTAATGTACTCTAAATAAATAAATAAATAAAATGTAAATATTTTTCTCCTCTGCCTATCACAATTTTAGATGTTAACATTTTGCTCGATAAGTTCTGCTGAGCAGCATACTATTCCTTTTACACTTATGTATTTACTCTGTTTACGTTAGCATGCCGCAGTTTTACATAAAACAGTGTAGAAGAACTTGAAAAAAACAAATAAAAAAAGCTAAATAATATACAAATATATAAATAAAGACTTATCTAATAATAATGCAGGCAGCCAGCGCAACTGTCAAGCGCTTCGGCGTGCTGCCCCGCCTAATCCCAGCTCGTCGGCAATTTGCAGCAACAGCTACCAAATGTGAGACAACAGATCCTCCACAGTTGCCGCCATCGTCGGCCAGGCTCTCCATGAAGATGAGCGGCTGGCAGCTACACAATTATGGCGGCATCGAGGAGCTGCAGCTGTCCGACAAGCTGAAGCTGCCTCAGATCCGCAGCTCTGACGAGTGCCTGGTGCGAGTCCGGACTACAGCAGTGAATCCCATTGATCTGGCCATGCTCGGCGGCTACGGATCGACGCTGCTCAATCAGTTTCGCTGCCAGGCCAACGATGACATCGAATTCCCCCTGACGCTGGGCCGCGAATTCTGCGGCGAGCTGGTGCAGAAGGGCATGGGTGTGCGCCAAGAGCAGCTCCAGCTGGGGACGAGGGTGTGGGGCGTGGTGCCCATACCAAATAGCAATGGAGCACACGCTGAATATGTCGTGGTGCCGGCATCCTGTGTAAGCATCTCACTTCATTCATAAGTATAACTCATGTGAAGACCATCAATCTCTTCCAGCTCGCTCCTGCGCCAAAACTCCTGGATGATAGCGAGGCGAGCAGCGTGCTCTATGCTGGCCTCACGGCCTGGTCGGGCATGTACATCACCGGTGGACTGGGTGGGCCTTGCGGTGCTACCACCTCGGCTGGCGGCGGAGCAAACAAACGCGTCCTGGTGCTTGGTGGCAGCGGAAGCGTCGGCTCGCTGGCCATCCAAATGCTGAAGTCGCAAGGTGCCCAAGTGCTGGCCACGTGCAGTGAGAATGCTGTGGAAATGGTGCGTCAACTGGGCGCCGACTGCGTGGTGGACTACACCAAGCCGGACGCCATGGAGCAGCTCTGCACCTATGCACCCTACGACATAGTCCTGGATTGCGCCGGCCAGGGCGGACAGGCTGCAACCGAGTCACAGTACGACTTTCGACAGTACATCACATTCAGTTCCCCGCTGCTAGCCAACATCGACAAGAAGGGTTTGTGCCTCGGCGCACTGCAGAACGTCTCGGATCTGCTGCAGACGAACGTGAGGACAGCCACGCAGCGCGGAGGAGTGGTTAAGTGGGGCTACTTCTATCCGGCGGCGCATGGCATTGAGTTTCTCAGTGGCCTGGTGGAACGGGGCAAGGTGAGCTATTATTTAAGTTTTATTTATTTTGTATTTCATTTATTCAATTTAAATTTCGATTACTTATTTACAGTTAATTCCGCAAATCGATAGCACTTTTGATTTCAAGGATATGCCGAAGGCTTTCGAGCGACTTAAGTGCGGTCATATGCGTGGTAAAATCGTGGTCAAGCTACAGTCTGAATGATGTGTGATAATTAATTTGTGAAACAAGTAAAATAAAGTTATGAAATTCTTTAAAAATTAATAGTTTGTATAATTGAATTAACATTACTCAACAGTTTTGCAACGGTTACTATCAAGCTATCGATAGTCTATGTGTACTCGATTGCCTCAGTTTAGTTTATCGGCCGGCCTGCAGAGCCCAATTGGTTAGCTCGCTTGCAAATTGCAATTTTACGTATTTTTTAAACAAATAAATTGGAATATGTAAACATGAGGCGAGAATTGAATAGTAAAAAAATATTTAATCAAAATGCCATCGTAGGTAAAAAGCTAAGCAACGTGAAGATATTGATTTCTTTACTTTACTTTACTGTTTTGTTTTTGTTAGTCCTTTCATACTAGTGCCGGTTAACTGTGATAAGTGCTTAATTATAGTTGGTCGAGTTACCAATTTATTAAAAACAACACGAAACCCAATCTTTGAATTGTTCTTCAACATTTATAAATTATAAATAAACAAGTACATATGCACCGCCGGCAAAAACAGAGAGCGCATTTTTTGAGAGCAGCAAGTGAGAGAGAAGAGGCTAGAGTTGTCAGCTGTTTGGAAGTGATTTGTTTGGTACCATTCAAATAAACATACATCTGATATGATGTTAACTTAAAATTAATTTGGAAATTCTGTTTTATTGTTTTACTTAAATTGCGGTTAAATTAAGCTATTTAACTATATTCAAGTGGCACAACAAAATTAAAAATATATATTGTACCAAGGTGTTGGCAAGGCGCACACTCGCACGCCCACCAAAGGTACGAAACTTTGGCAATGAAACGGCAACACATGGGCCTCTTCGACTACTCGAACTGGCGAAAGCCGAGGGTACGCAGTGCCTGAGAGAAAGAGCGTGGAGAGAGTGAGCGCACCAGAGAAACAATAACAAATATAGTCCAAAATATGCTCATCAACATGCGCGATGCGTGGCAACATGTTCAGCAACATTATTAGCCTTTGTGTTTGTTGGAATTGTTTGTGAGCATGTTGCTAAATATATTTGGTTTGCTTCGAAGGGAGATGAAGATTTTTGGGAAACGTGCTTCTCTCGGCTGCGTAGCAACATGTTGCCCAACATGTGGCTTGTATAGCATGTGTGGCTGCACTCAGAGCCGTTGTACTTTAGAAATGAAATGAAACTCCGGCTGAGTTGTTGTTACGTCGTCGAGAGAGTCGCGTGTTCATGTGTCGCGTTCGCGTTCGCGTTCTGATATGTCCGTTGTTGCCACGGGCTTTGTCTGGTCGCAATGCATCAGCAGCAGCAGCAGCAGTTCTGATTGACTGACTGACAACAGATAAACAAATCGGCAAGCCGCGAAGTGTGTCTGAAAGTGCGTGTCGTTCATTTAAACGGTAAATGGTAGTCCCGTTAATCAATTGCTTTACTTAAAGCATCGTGTTGTTCCGTTGCTTTTTGTGTGCATGTGGTTCTCTGTGTGTGCATGTATGCGTGAAGATGTATGGGTGCCTGTGTTGCTAAACAATAATAATAGAGTAATCAATTGGCACATGAGCTTCCATAAATTGTGTTTAATTCGAATTACGCTAATATACAAAATATGCATAATATTAAAGAAAATACAAGAATTAAAGCAAAGAACAAAGGCGGCACAAACAAATAATAGAAACTTTTTTGGATATCTTTTTCAGATATTTTTCATTGATTTTTCTACTGGCGCGCCACACACACTGCCACATATTATGTGAGCGAGCGAGAGAGATAGAGAAAGAGAGTGACGAACCGAGCAGGGGACAGGGAGAAAGAGCGAGAGAACGTTTTCATGCCGCCTAGTGTTTTGTGCACATTTTGGCATTGGAACACATTGTGGTACTGTGCCTGTGTGTGTGCAGATTATCCTTTTTTATATATTTTGTTTATTTTCAAGTGCCTGTTTCCATTTTGTTGCGCACATTTTGTGCTGCCCATTCGTTTCGCTGCATTTCATTCTCGTCGCGTTTCAATACAATAAGCATGTGTGAGAGTGCTGGCAGCTGCCCTATGTAAATTTCTCTCTCGTCGGCGTTCGCTCTTGCTCTTGCTCGTCGATTAACCCCCCTTGGTGGCAGAGTTTCATGTTTTCTACTCTGCTTTGCTCGCCCATTCGCATCGTAGCTGGCGCCGCTGTTGACGCTGGCGCCGCGCTCTCTCGCTCTCGCTCTCGTCTCTCATTCTCTCTCTGTGCCCATCGTTCGTCTGGCACTGGCTGCAGTCGTTGTCCTTTGGCCGTGCGTTGCGCGTTGCCAACCAATTTGCCGTGTGTGTTGTCATTGTCATAATAAGAAAATTCCTGCTGTGGCTGCGGTCTCCGCAATTGTTTATGCGTCATTTCATCAGCAAAATGTGAAACATTTCATTGTCATCTTTCCAGTGTCCTGCCACCGTTACGGCTAATGACGTTAACAGGAGCAAACAACAACAATAAAAAAAGGAAAATTTAAATGAAAACAAAAATTTGCAAAGAAAAAACCTAATAAATCGTCATGAGGCTATTGTATTGACAAAACAGAAGTGTTGCATACTTTTCGCGTCGCGTGTTACTTATTTAATTATTCGGTTCGTCGTCTACCCCGTACGCCTCCTAACCGTTAATAAGTCTCTGCTATTCACCTCTATCTCTATCATCTACGTGTGTGTGTGTGCTCGTGTATATTTTATACTGCTCTGTACATATGTACAATATTTGTCGTCATTACCATCATCATCATCATCATAGCTGTTGTTGTTGTTGTTGTTATTTACTCGGCATTCTTATAAAGTAAAAATATAAATAATTTGTGTTTTTCGGTGTTGTCTCGTGTAAGTGTCTATAATTTGTTAAACTACGACAAGCGATCGGCGAAAAGCAAAGCCAAAGGCAATCATAATAACATTTATCGATATCCAATTTCGATATGGCAAATGTTCCATTGTGTGCGCATCGATTTGAATGTCAACTGCCCAAGCAATCGTCTCCCCAACAACTCCAACAACAACAAGTACAACTACAACACCAACAGCAGCAAGCCGTTCAACAGCAAGAAGAAGAGAAGGCTAGAAACGCCTAGCAGCTGAAAGTTCTTCAATTTCAATTCCCAGTGTAACTAACTGAATTTGGGAATTTCACGACAACAAAAATTGATGAATACTTGAAAAGGTGAGTGCAAACTGTTTTCATAAACTTAAATAAATCTGTATGCTAAGGTAGTGCAGATGAATATAGCATATTATTGAACTAAATTATTAGCAGTGTTCCAAAAAATATATAAAAATAATACATATAATAATCAATAATTTACATTCTGTTCTTTGTCTTTCCTAATTGTATCAAAGAAGCTTTAAATTTTTATAAATATCACTGATCTAAATCATGCAAAACTTAATTTAATTTAATTTAGAAATTATTTTATTATTTATTTCTTTAAAATTTAATATATACTGATTTTGTACTTTTTTTTGACTCCATATTAAATATTTCATATCATGCTTATATTATTTTTATATCATACTATATTCATTTTTGCTCAGAAATCTTGAGCCTCAAATAAAATTAATAGCACCTTTATATCTGCTCTTAGTTTTCTTCTATTGTTATATTAATATATAATATAATTTAGGCGAAATGATGTGATTTTTTATATAAGAAACTTGAAGAGATTCGTCTTTTATGATTTCCTTCATAATAAATAGCCCAATTAAATTATCATAACAATAAAAGTCTGTGTATATATGTATATGGGTGTGAAATGAGATTCAACTGAAATGACGGTCAGATGATACGACATTTTCCATTAAAAGATTAAAAAACAACAAAAATGTTGACAGGCAGCGCTTGTCGAATGAATCGCCCGCTTCTTCGGTGATATCTAAAATGCATTTGCATAGCGAAGCGATCAACTGTGAAATCAGTTAAATAATTTAGCCATAAAACCAATCAAAATCACATGCATAATAGATAAAAGATAAGCGAGGCAGCAGGTCGCTCGGCAATCCAATGATTGGAATCTTTAAAAAAAAAAAACAAAAACTCTTGTTTTTGCCTGGACCAAGCGCTTGAGATACAGATGCAGATGCAGATACAGATACGGCTTCGAGTTGTATCTGCATCTCTTAATGACATCGCAGGCGGCGTTTGCTTTTGTTACCCACTGTGGCCGCAATGTGCGGGCAGCATGTTGTTGCCTTGTTTACTCTTCGAATGGAAAACGCACTAGTCGATACCAGATGTGTGTGTGTGTGTGGCAAGCAAAAGATACGAAACGCCGCTGCTTGTTGTTCTCGTTGTCGATGTCTGCAAAATGCATTTGGCTATTTTGGTTAACTACTTTGGCTCTGAGCAGAACGAACAGACGTCCACTCCTAATGAGGCAAAATGCCGTCGTGTGTATCGTGTGACACTAGGCAAATATCGAGACGACTTTCAGAGCCATTACCCAACTCTGGCGTTGCCTCTCCCCCTCACTCGCTCGCCCTATCTCTCTATCTGCATCGCCATCTCGTATCAGCGAGTGTTTTTTTCTTTCTATCTTTGTTTTCGGTAAGGACTCAACGTGCCGCAAATAAAGATTGCCTCTTACCCATGCTCTTTGTGTTGTTGTACAACGCATTAGCGTTTGACGAAAAGAAAATCAGAAAAAAAAAAAGAGAGAGAGAGAGAGAGAGAGAGAGAAATACATCATCAGGAAGACGTCAGCAGCAGAAAACATCACGTCCAGCGTCACATTTGAAATTCCAATATCCTGAATATCTGGATACGTAGTGGACACACACGCCGCACAATACAGACATACACACACACATTCACACACATACTTGCGTCTCGCTCTTTGTCCAATTAATGAGGCTTTGTTGATAAAATGCACTTAAGTCTGTTTACAGATGATTAGGAACAATTCATGCAACATGAATTCAACTGAATGTACATAGCTCTATACATAAGCTGTTCTATGTGAGAGTCAAATTGCCTATTCATATAAGATGTGTCTATGTGTCGGTTTTTGGTCTCTTCAAAAGTCACTTTGAGTAAGACTTTCGACACTTAACAGACGATCTTGAGTGGCAAGAATCGTTATGTGAGCAATGTTAAGAGAAATGTTAATAAATATTACCAGCAGTTAAGCTTTTGCATTTTTCTTTGGGACTATGTTGATAAAAAACTGCAAATCTCATATTTTTTTCATAAAGTTTAGACTTTATTACGAATGTCTAATTATAACGGATGTTAAGTATTCCTCACCTCACTTTACTATTTCCTTCTTTTCAAACTCAAGAAACATATTACATGGTCTTGCGTTGCAAGAAATGTTATGCTGAAAATGTTAGCAGCTAACATATGTTAGCAGTTATGTTGATACTAATGTCTGTAAACGTCAAACTGTCAATCTCTTTCTTGGAAACCTTATGAAGAAAACGAAGCATGAGAAGCATTTTATCTTCCGCGTTACGTTCAAGTTCTGGGACTGATCAGCCCAGTTACTGAGTCAGTGCGTTAAGTCAGTCACTGCTTAATGTTGTGATTAAGTCATGTTTGTTATGCTGGTTTTTCTTTTTATTATTATCTGAATGAATTGATGTTTGATAATTGCCTCATGTATGACTGGTGCGAGGCAATCCAATGTGCATTGTGCGCCGCCATTATCTGGCAAGACTTTTGGCATGGGCATGGTAACTGTAAAAGCAACGAACGTTGTCTCCTGCAGGGCACCGACTTGCTTCTACTTCTCCTCGAAGTCGCGTCTGGGCCTGGCTATGGCCAAGTGCGAGTATCTAAGCTATATATCTAAGTATAACCAAAGAAGCCCGTATGTTTTGTATTATGTTACACAAATATTTAAGCTGCCTTAAGTAGATACAGCGAAACGCGTTTAAGATATACAAATAGACGAGCGACCGAAAGAGCAGCAAAGAATGAAAAGCGAGGAAAAGCGCCGCAACAACAGCAACAACAACAACAGCAAGAACAACAGCGAAAGCAACTGAATGAAAAGTTACATTAAACTTGTGCCTTAGCCTTCTCCTGTATATGTGTGTGTGAGTGTGAGTGTGTGCGGGTGCCCAGTAGGAGGCAAAAGTCGTGAAAGAAGTTATCACTACTCGAGATATATATATATGTATGTATGTATGCTTTGCCCGGGACTCGAGCGGGTTTTAGTTTTTATGTGCTATTTGTATAAGTTGTCGGGCGATGCTCTGTTTTTCTATTGATACGCATATCGTTTGCCATTTGCCAGCCACTTCCCCAAACCCCCACAAGCAACCCCACCCATCGGAGTCGACACAATTTACTTCAATTCAATTTCTACGATTTCATCTTGGCAAAAAGTCGTTGGGCAAACGTTTGTTAGCCACTTGGCCAGCCTAGACAGCCGAAGGAGGTAAAGTTGAACGAAAAGTTGAAAATATCTCAAAGAGCAGAGATAGAGAGAGAGAGAGAGAGAGAGAGAGAGAGAGAGTGTGTGGGCTAAACTAAGAGATACCCTGTATTATTAATACTCTATTCTATTTGGTTCAACTTTGCCTTTGTAGCAGAATTGCCAATTTTTCACACTCAAATTTTTGCATATTTTTGAAAATACCCATACCTATATTTAGCCTCATTTCAAGCAGGGTATATCTAGTGGTTGAAGACAGTCAACCTGCATCCATGAGATACAGTTGGCTTTAGACCATTTCCATGCATGCTTAAGCCTTATAAATTTCAATAAATTCATGAATTATTTTGCATGCTATTAGTAGCTATATCGTTTCAGGCCTGTCTAGCTATCGATACTATGTGTTGTTGTTGTTGTTGCTCTTGTTATAATCCCCACTAATACGCAGTACAGTTATTTGAAACTAAAATTTATAGGCAGCAGCAGCAACAGCAATGAAAAAGAATCGATTGGATTTAGTCCGTCTGTCGCTCTCGTGGGCGTTTTTAATCAAGATACACGAGCCTCGGCTCGACTCCTCGACTGCCACTGACTGTCCCACCGTTCTAAAATATTATTGTTATTTGCTTATGCAGCTCCACGGCTCTGCAGTTTGTTCTCAGTGTTTGCAGTCTCGGCACAGATAGCACTAGTTCAGCTGAATTTATGTGCCTTACTTACATATATGTATCTTTTTTTCTGCCTCTTATTTCAATTACCGAAATGGGTGTGTCCATTGTTGTAGAGCCAAGATACGCTGCATCTGCCAAGGTGCAGCATATTAAATTGGCTTTCAATTTTATAAGTAATTCCATTTGGTTGTCTTTCGATCAAATTTAAGAGTAAATTATGTAGGTTGACATAAAATAGTTTATGTCAGTTCAAGTTTAATATGTTTTCTTTACTTGATTCATTCAAGTAGGTAATAATAAATAAAAAAGCTTCCTTTTCAAGATTCACATTTGCTGAATATAAAAGTTATTTTAAGCACACATATTCATTTCCAATAAACTATTAACTATTGTTTATATACATGTATTTGTGAAGCCATCTAAATCAAAACGAATTCCAGATATTGGAAAAAAATTGATCAACGATTGCCACCAAACATTTACCTGAACAACTTGTGTGTGTGTGCGTGTGTGTGTGTGTGGGAGGTGACGGCGCCTTCATTAGTTTAATTATAATCATTTTTACATGTCAGCGCAACGCAAATGCCAAAAATAAATAACAAAAGCCAATGGCAAAATGGCCAATGGGCAGGCGATACTGAAATATATAAATAATACATATATATATATACATATATGTACGTGTGTATCGCTGTTGACCAAATTAAGTTGCAAGTGGCTGACTGCCCAAAAATGATTGATTTAATGAGGCTATCATTGACACTCTGGACGACCACACCCAGACACCCAGCCAGCCAGCCAGCTCTGTTGGCCCGTTCAGTCCAGCCCAGCCAGATTGGGCAGCGATTCGAATTAAAAGGCAAGACCTTGAATTGGGGACATTTTCGTATGGCAGCGCGTGCCTGGATTGCGAAAAGTGGAGAAGTTAGGAGAATGTAGAATACAGAAACAAAATTGATATATAAATATATCAATATATTAGTGCTTTATAAGATAATAGTTAGGTATTTATATATACATATATATATGCTTTAACTAATAATCAGTAGATTAAAAGTGCTGCAGCTTTTCCCCTCTCCTCCTCCTGCTCATTAGGTCATTCAAATCATTTGTATTTAACTGAAAATGATTACAAATTTTACTTGTTGTTTATTTCGTATTTCATTAAGTATTTACGCTAAATATATAATATATTATACCACACTGCAAATGACCTTTGAGCGAGCATATCATAAACATGGGGGGCACACGAACTTTTCTTATTGCCCGCACAATTCCCAATTTCTAGTATTTGCTGGCTGCTTTTTGGGGAACTTTTCCATCCAGTTTATTATGCCATAAACAATTAGGCGAAAAAGTTGCCTGTCCTTGCGTGGCGAGAAACCATTAAATAACACGCAAGTGGCAAGTGGCAACTGGCCAAGGCTTAAGGAACTGACAGCTCTTCCGCACCCGTGCAATATAAGCCCGCATTGATTCGAACCAAAGTACAAAACAAATTGTGAATGTCTGTTCAAATGGAACAATAAACACTTTAGTATCATGTATTATATCACATGTGTGTGCCCCGGTGTGTGTGTGTGTGTGTGTGTGTGTAAGGTGTGTATGTGTGGGCTAACATATGTTCAATGGGCGAGTTTATATGGAATTTATTAAATATAGAAACTTCGATAACATGTTAGGTGTCTAAAGCTTACTTAATACCTATGTATTAACTGTATTTAAAATTGTTCAAAATTTGTAATATTGCAAGTAGTTTATTTAATTATTTTTATTTTTCTTTTACATTTTTTATTGTTATGAAATTTATTTAATTTCTCTTGGCATTTATAATCTCCACACAAGATACTTTATTTATTAATCAAGAAAAAGAAGAAACTGAAATGCATAAATTAAATGTCTGCCAATTTGTAGAAAATTACTTAATTAAAAAATTGTTTGCATCTTTTTATTGTTTATGGAATTCACATAAATAAAGTGCTATGCCCTTCCGCACACAATACAAAAGAACAATAATAATTTCGTGCACTCGAATATTACAAAAAATTCCTTTGTTTAACCATTAAAATGCAGCATTTACTTCGTCCCATTTGCACTGGCTTAATTCGAGTGAAAATACATTTTACACGGCTGATGCGATTAAATCGTAGAAATTGTGAACCATTTGAAAGTCCGGTTACTATGATAAATATGCAACGCAAAATGCGAGTGTGTGAGTGTGTGTGTTTGTGCATAATATGTAAAAAAACTTAATTTATAATACCAATAAATGACAACAGAAAGTAGAATGATATATAGATAAAGCGTTGCATGTAGTTAAAATAATAATCGAACGCAAGAAAAACTAAAAACAGGAAAGAAACTTGCGACTGCTAAATACTCGCTCACGATTCAAATGGCAAATAATTAAATTTTGCTAAACTCAAGGGGAAATCGTTCAATGGGTAAACAGTCATAGCTGAAAATATATTAGCTTATCTTATATGACTAATCTCAATATATATACAAGTATATATTATATCTACTATCGAGTCCCGATTATTCAAATGGAAAGGGGATTTACACATAATTTCAAATTATCGAGAACAAATTTTTTAATTTATTTTTCTACTTCAGCACTTTTTTGCGATTTTTTATTTAACGGGTTAAAAATGATATCCTTTCTGTTATTATTATTTTCCTTAGTAGTATTTTCCGTCATGCTATGAGCGTGTCGTGAAGAGATCCAACTATTTTCTATTCAAATTTCAAGAGTCGCTTCAGTTTGCATTCACTCCGAGCCGCACGGCTGAATGGAACAGGGCACAAAACCAATATACTTCTCTTTCACACTCAGAGCGAGTATAAAAAGAAGCAAAATATTTGAGCAAACATTGAATTTTTAATTGCTGGAAATTTGCGTTGCTCTGGTTTGAATACATTGCCATTGCCATATATTTACATATATATGTACATATATTTATATACAAATATATTTACATCCGCTTTTTTCCGCGTTGCTATTCAAATTATTAACTGCTTTTCATTTGCACGGATTTTCGTTTTTTTTTTCTGTTTTGTTTCTTTTGCTTTAGTTTAATTCGTAGCATGCAAAATTTATACGTGCACGAAATATTGTATGAAATCTAAATTGTTCGTGTTGAAATCATTTGGCCCAAATGCACAAACACATTCAAAGAAATATAAATACATATATTTTTTATTTTCATTCATAAGCACATTTCGTGTGTTTGAAATTAGTATAAAATCCACATTTTGAGGCTGAATGAAATGCTTTATTTGCTTCATTTTTATTGTTGTTGAGATAAATTTGTGAAAAAACGCAAGAGCAAAAAAATTTGTGCATGGAATTTGATAGCAATTTCAATATATAATTTAGGTTTTAGGTAAATAATGCCAAAAGTGATTAAAAGTTTTTTGAAACAGGTCGAAGGAAAGACCTATAGAGACTAATAATAAATAAAAATAAAAAATTAAAATATAAACTCAGATTGCATGTAAAGACAGGACTTTACAGACAACAATTTGATTCAAAACAGGCCACAAAAACCAAAATTAAATTAAACAATTATAATATATGTAAGTTTATGCTTTCAGTTTGAGCTTTGTGCACAAATAAATAAATTGTTAATCAATCAAACCAATTAAAAAGAAATATATTTATACATATATGTATATATATACATATATAGATCCACATAGAGCATATGCAACGAAATCAAATTGCATTAGGGTGTACAAATAAAATTCAATCAAATTACAAATGCATGGCCAAATTGCAATTTCAACTTACTGTGGTTTCACTGTGGCTGTGCGATTATATAACAGCTACACACACACACACACACACACACACATAGGCACACCTGATGCCCGAGGCGTTTTTGGGGGTATGTTTTGTGTTGTTGTTGTTGTTGATGATTTTCTGGCCGCTTTTATGTAATTTATCATTTTAATTTACCGCCTAGTTTGTGTATTTCGTGTTTAATTAGCAATTCACTGTGTATAAATATTTAATTTTGTTGCTTTTAATGCTCGACTAGTTATCTTGGGGTATTTTTATTTATTTTTATTTTTTTATTTTATTTCGTTGCGGTTGTCGCTGTTGTTGCTGTTGCTGTTGTAAGTACTGCATAAATAAATGCATTTGTTACATAGGTTTTACAAAAGTGTTTTTGTTAATCCAGATTTTTTATTATCCTGTAGCTTGCTGTTGTTGTTGTAGTTATTGTTGCTGCTGCAGTTCGTTGCACAATTAACTGCACAGGCGGTTTTGTGGGCCCAAACAATATGCAACTTCCTGCGACTGCTTAAAAACTTTAATTATAATTTAATTAATATTTTAATTACACAGTCAGAGCGCACATGATTTCAGCGATTTTAGATTAAGTGGGCATTTTAATTGGATTTCACAAAAACCATTTTTTCTAGGTGCTACACTTTTTTGTTTTAAATTTCTTTTAATTTTTTATTTTTATTTTTTATTTTTTTTGTTGATGACGTTGTTTAAAAAATGACATAATTGTATAAGCAACAAATTGTGGCCTGTATTTGTATATACATATATATATATTTTTAGCAAGTATGTGTTATTAGGTTATAAAGTTTTAATGAAAATAATAAAATAAATGTATTTTTTTTTTTTACATTAATTTATACTTTCCATGAACATTTTGTTGCTTTTGCTTGATATTTAAAGAGATAATTTCAATTTAGTTTAATGTGTTTAATTAGCAAAAAAAATTGTTTTACAATAAATATTGCTTTATTTTAAATTAAAATTTTAATCGAAATATGAAAAATAAATATGTAATTATTTTAAGCACTTCTGCTGTTTCGAAAACCCCTTGAAACTAAATCAGACTTGAACGTCTGCTTGGTTACTTCTCGAATTCATTAAAATCGTTGAAGGGCATTTGTCTGAAAAAGATCAGCGGCAAACGGTTGAATTGAACTGATGTAGTGCCCTTCAGAGTGAAACGAGTTGTGTTTTGCATTTGTCAGAGAAGCATCATTAACATGGCACAAGTCTCAAAAGGGTGCAACTCCACCAGAAAAAAAACATGACAAGAAGAAGAGAAGTAGTATTATGTGCATAGTGTGGCTTGAACAACCCCCGAATTTGTGCAGAGCGTACATATTTCATAAAGTGCACTCGTCGATGAGGCGCGGAATTGAGGAACTGCGACAGCTGCCAGAAATGGATCAGCGAACGTTAGCTGGGTCAGAAATTGCGTAGCATGCGGCAATGCCAATGCGCATTTAACCCATATGCATGCCCCGGGCTATGTTGTAGCACCCATTAAATTGTCGTAGTAGTAGTAGCAGTAGCAGTAGTACGAGTAATTGTCTGGTAATTGAGTTCAAGTCTAAGCACAAATGTCAATGCTGAGATGAAAAATATATCGTAGTAGAAACTCTGAATTGAAATGCAAATTGAAAATGTAAATTATTTTTGCTGAAAGAAGGCGCGCCAGCATGGCCAAAATTTCAGCTTTTCATTCAGTCAGCTGAATGCCGCTGGGGTGGAGCTAATGGAGCCGCATTATGTACAAAATTAACACTTAAATGTTTCCAGATGTTGTTTTCCCGAATCGACGAATTTCCGCCTAATGGGCAATAGATCAATATGTGTGGCACATGCGGCCAAATTGTGCGCCGGCTGCAGCCAGGCAGCAAAACTAATAAAAATAAATTGTTTTGCCAATTTTCTTAGACACACTTATCATATTCGTTGCGGTTGTGCCCGAGATAAGGTGGCTGGATAAGCAGGCAGGAGTGAGAGCGAAGGAAATCCCTAGTTGTTTATCTGGCAAAAGCTTGGGCTCTTAGCCAAAGGAAAGTTGATATATTTAATAAATTAAAGCTGGGCAATAGTTTTTTAATTGGTGGAATTTAACTTCTCAATTTAATTTAACTTAAAATTATCATTATATTTCATGTTTGTAAATAAATAACTTAAATAAATAAAACTTAAATAAATAATTAACTTAAAATTATCATTATATTTCATGTTTGTACATAAATTTCTAAGTAAAAATCCTATTTCTTAGTCTAAAGTCTTAAATTATTGTAAGATATCATTCACAAAAAAAAAAAAAAAAAAAAAAAAAATCTACAGTTATAACAAAGAGTGAAATAAATTGCATTTTTATTTTATTTTTAAAAATTGAAATTGAAAAATTATCAATTATATATATTATTTATTATTATATTCTTTTCAATTGATATAGTATATTTGATTGAAATTTATCATTATGATTAATATATTTTTAATAAATATATAATTAATATATAGTAAAGTTCAAAATATTGTAGCTTATAGTATATACGATTAAGTTTAATCAAATTTCCTATATGTGCTGCCTTCAATCCATTATTATTCATTCATAATCTCACTCAATATCTCACTGATCTTAATCTCAGCTTAAAAACATATGAAATCTGTAATCTGTAATCTGTAATCTTTAATCATTTCGTTTATTCCCTTCTCTTACTTATCTCTTTTAATTCTTATCACTTATAAATTCATTCGCTTCCTGAGAAGTTGTGGAAAAGATTATAGTTTATTTATTTTCCATTTTTGTTGCGGCTTACATTTCTGTGGTTGTTTCCTTTCTTTTCTTTCTCGAGTGCCACAATCTTTTGATTCTCTTATCAAATTTATTTTGGGTTTTCTGGTTTCTCTTTACGAAAAAAAAAATATTAAACAAATTCTCTGGAAATGACTTTAAGAATACTTTTTCTATATGTTTAAAATTTAGTTTTAAAAATATATGATAATTACTAAATAATTAATTATGGGCAGCCTGTCTATTTAATCATTATCTCAGTCTCAGTTTATATATCTGGCTGGTTGTTTTTTCTTTTTGAAGTCTTTTCAATGCTTAAAGCTACGCCAGTCACTTGACTCGCCCACACTCTGGCAGAGACTGGCGACTACTTTGAGTTCTTTCTTGTTTGTCTCATTTTGGCCGGACTGAGGGGCAAAGTGAGTGAAATGCATTTGGCCCGCATTAAATAACTCAAAACGGAATATACAAAGTCCGAAAATTCTGTGTGGAGGAGTTGTGAAAAGTTTTCTTTTAAAAAGTTACGTACGATTGGATGACACTTCTGTTTTGTGGCCCTGGCACGATGGCGACGACGTAGCTCGATGCTTTTCCAGATGTTGCAACGTCAAAAGTGCAATGCCGGACAGAAACTTATTTAGTCTATTTTCCACATTTCTGCAGAGCACTTGACTTGTACGAGATAGCCAAGTCTCTGGTCCCGGCACACGGCACACGGCACCCGTCACCCGGCGCTGGATCCATGCGTCTTCGTTTTGTCTCATTTCGCTGCGGATGGCACAGCGGCTACTCTTGACAAGTTTGAAATTTCAATTAAATTCATTTGAACTGCGGCCAGAGTCTGCACCGTAATGAGCTGTGGACAAGCAGCCATTTGCTGTTATCGTTGTTGTTGTTGTTGTTGTTGTTCTTGTGGGGCACACTGAGTTGACAACTCCATTGGGGTAGAGAGACACATGGTCAGCCGCAATGAACTCTAGTGTCCAGTGGCTGAGCTCGTGGGCGGTGCGAAATTTGTGAGCGGAAAATGTCTTCATCAATCAAAGAGTGGAGCGGCGACTGACGCAGTCACTCAACTCAATTCAATTCCATCTAGAGCAGGGCAGTCAGTCGCCTCTGGCATTCCCCGTCCTAAATGTTTTGTTGCTAAATTTCAATTACAACTGTAACTACTAAGTACATTCAAGTCCAGTCAACTTTTCAGCGTAAGCTCTTCACTCACACACGCACACACACACACACAGCCAGCGCCAACTGCATGTCCAAGTCTTTGATTCGGTATATCATCAGTCAGCCTGGTTCAGCTGTCAACGCGACGAGCTGGTATGGCCAAAAGTTTTTTTTGGCCAACAAATTTTCCATCAGCTGCAAGTTGGCAGTTCACAAATTGTTTAGCTTTTTGGCAACAGCAGATACTCGCAGTTTGTTGCCTAATTGCTCATGTGCGGGCATTTAATAAGAAATACGATTTGGACCAAAAGCAATTTCAGACCAAGTTAACAAATGCATGTGAGAAGCTGTTTAAGCTGAGAGTTTGTCAAGCAGATTCATAGAGATTCAAGATTTGTTCTTTAATTTTAGAATATATGTATATACAGTCGAGTCTCGATAATTCGAAATGGCAAGGGAATCAGTTTTTTTCGATTTATCGAGAACGAATATTTTTCAAAGGGAATAGAATTTATTTCGATTAATCGCGATTTTCGAGTTAGCAGATCATCGAGAAATCATCGAGACTTGACTGTATATGTGTTAATATATGTATGTGTTAAATATATATATTGTATATTTACCTCTACATATCTATATATCTGCTTAGATTCATGCTAAATGTAATCGAGTGCTTATGTTTAATTGCATAATGCTGTTGAGGTTTGTGCTTTTTGGGTTAATTAACAATTCCACTTGCGCGTCAATTTCAATGCGAGCCCAAGGAAACACACACACTTAAAATCGTGCCACATCCACTGCCATGGGTATGTGTGGCTCCTGTGTTGGTTACAAATGTCGACCCGTTCGCCAAACTGCTTGCCAATTTCAAGTCTCTGCTGTCATTGTGGTCGAGTGATGTGCCCTCAGCTCCCTTCGGTGCAGCACCGCATGGCGTCTTCCCAGTTCGTAAATTGTCAAATGTGTGTGAGTGCGTGTGTGTGTGTGTGTTTGCTCATCTCTGCTACTCTCTCTCTCTCTCTCTCTCTCTCTCTCTCTCTCTCTCTCTCTGTCTGTCTGCCGACTGGCCGCATTTCCGTTCCCCAGCGACATTTGCCTGTCAGTTTGGTTTGGTTTGGCTGGGCTTTGGTTTGGTTTTGGTTGAGTTTGGCCTCCCTGGCTGGTGCTTAATTATTACAGCATAAATTATCGGTAGCTTGGCCAGCGCCAGTTGCATCTTGAGATGCGTCGGCGGTTGGTCTCATACTCATCCCCATCTCTTCCTCCCTCTCTGTCTCTGCATCATTCACATGATTCACTTAACGACTGGCCGGCTCTCGATTTGCATACTAAGAGGCTTTTGTTGCCGGCCCAAGCACACGCGCGGTCAGCGTTCTGTACGGACGGACGCCGCTGATAAGCTGCACTCGCCCTGCCCCGCAGCGTCCTCTGCCTTGCACCGCCTTGCCCAGGCATTTGAGACCGGTTTGCAGGCCTTGTTCCATTGTTCGATTCGATTTGGAAATGCTGCGCTTGCAACCGACTTCCATTTGGCATTGACGTTGTCATCTACTCCACAGATAACGCACATTATACTCAGCTTTGTTTGCACGCATTTAACTGAATTGTTTATTGAAATCTTCTTTAATATATATTCTATATGTGTAGATATATCCATCTATTTTATTATTTTCTATATGGTATATCTGCAATGCGCTGCTATTAGACTCGACGTTTAGGCAGACGGCACTTGGTTTGACTTTATTTCGTTATTTTTTTTTTGATACCCTGTAAATGTTTAAATGGCTGGTATAGGGCATGGATCCTTTATACAAGAGAGAAAGTTTATTTATTATTTTTATGAAATTGAAACTAAGTTACTTAGTGAATAGTTTTGAACCATTTAGTGGATTTGTTACAAATGAGATTTGATACAATCGAGTAATTATATATATCTTTTTAGTTACTCAACGAAAATGTTTAGCAGTCGATAAATAATGATTTACATATACATTCCTTTTTCATTTTCTTTCCTGTATTAAACAACTATCCATCCACATCTCCTATATATACCCACACAAGGGTATCATTTGGTCGGCGATTCACATTTGTCATCCGCCTACATTTTTTGGGTAACTCAGTTTTTTATTGAACTCTTTGGCAGTGGCACGTGATTTATTGATCTGCTCGCACTTGGTTGCCCCGCTGCCTGGACTGGGAATCAATTTTTTATCGCTAATGGCAGGGAGTTGAGTTAGGTTCGGTTACGAATGCTTCAGACAGTGCCACGGTTCTCAGTTCCAGTCAGCCATCTCAGCCAGCATTGATGAGTGTGTTAGCGACTGCTAGAAACATTTACCATTTACCATTTACCACGCTATCTTCTGATGGATTTGCCGTGGGAATTTGTAATTTCGTATGCAAGTTGTGTCTGTGGCGGTGCTTTGTGTGTGTGTGGATGGATTTGGTTACCCTTAGATCCTAAGTAAATATGACGGGTAATTTCTTTTTAAAGGTTTTCCGTGAGCCATTAGGCAAATTGCAATACGAGTAGGCTTTAACGTATTCTAAATCAAATTAAATAGCTGCCGTCGCATTGAATTTGTAAACAGACCCTGAGCGAGGGCGATGGGAGGCGGACATGAATTTTCTATATATATAAACGCAATAAGAAAACTTTGTTGTTTGATCGTTATTTATTCAATTTCCTTTACTTTCTGTCTTTGCAGGTAAAATTCAACCTAATCAGTTATGTGAGAATAATTAAAAGTGTGTGTGGGTAAGCATATAATTAGAATACGAATTATATGAGAATAATTATATCATTTAATGTGGGACGGAGGTGGAAAAGGTGCAACGTAGTAAAAGAAATGTAAAATTTTGAGGTTCCTTCACTTAATTAATTAAAAATTTAACTCCATCTGGCTTAATCTACATAGGGTATATTATTTTCACTAAAAGCTCCTAGTCTTTAATTATTATATATATAATACGGTAGAGTTTTAAGTCCAAGAAATCTTCACTTCCAAGACACGAATTCAAGTACGTCAACTAAATTGAGCAAAAGTCCAATGGAATTTCATTAACAATATTTCAATCAATCAAATAACATATTCATTAAATAATTTGTCAGGGGCATCAGTTTGATTGAAAGCGCGTGTAGAGAATCTTTGCATTTTTAATAGCACGCAACAATTTTGATTTTTATGTCAGGTGAAATAATTCTTGAAATTCACATATGTACATATATAATACACGCACGCACACGCATTTAAAATATTCAGCTGCTTCTGTGATTGGATGCTGTTGGCTTTAAATGTCTGCATGGCAGAAGCGAAGCTAAGAAAACCAAAACGCAAGCATTCTAGAAATGACAACAGAAATTTTGCTAACCCTCCAGCGACGTTCCCCTCTGTGTTGACATTTCGCCCATCTCTCAGATATACGTACATACATACATATATACACGCGCTGCCAGATTTTTGCTAAAGAAAAAACTAATCCCCTTGGCACGCGGCGGCGACACTTCCAAGAAGCAAAAATTCGCAGCAAACAAAGTCAAAGAGGAGCCCAAATGTGGGTTGGGACTTCTCGGAGCGCAGAGCGCAGAGCTCGGAGCTCGCAACTCGAAGCTTGGCGCTGACACAAGGACACACAGGACGCACGAGTCTCGTACATGCTATGGACAGTTGGGCGACTGAGCTGGTCGGGGCGGGGCGGGGCAGGGTATGGTAGTAAAAGCGTACCGTTATACAAACATTACATAAAAATATTAAATTTATGATGCAATAAAAAAAGAGTGTTAAAAGGGAGAGAGCTGCAAGAGAACATCGAGAGGGGTGAACCGAAAGCATGCGTGTTGGAAGGGTACGTGACTTAGACGTGGGTTCAGGCCTGGCCATGGGTTCGCCTCTTGGCTGCGACTCGTTGGCAAAGTGGAAACAAATTAAAGAAAAATGCGCTTCATGAAAATTGAACAAAGCTAAAGAACATTTCCATATATCAGCCGTGACACAAACGACCCGACACAAGTGATCAACTGGACCGACCCAACCGGTCCGGCGTATCCCAAAAATGATCTCTCCAAGAGAAAATGGGAAATGACCAAAAAAAAAAAGTGAATAACAATATCAATGGTAACTGTTTTTAGTTAAGCCCTCACGTCAATGTTAATAAAGGGAAGGCAGTCGCACAATGAGTCGAACCAAGGGTTGCTCTTGGGCCGGGGGTTGTCTGTGCGGAGACATAGAGAAAGAGAGCGAGAGAGAGCAGCAGCAGCGGGGTGAAGTGGCAAGCAACTCTCTCACGTACAATTTGTGTCTGTTGTCTGCTTTTAGGCAAAAACTGTCACACGCCGTCGGCTTACTTTGACTTCTGACAGGCCAAAGTTGTGCGAATTCATAGTCTGGGGTTTTTGCGCTTCGAATCAACGTCTGGCTGACAATTATATATGTGAGCACGTGCCAGTCGAAGCTGAGGGCACATCAATTTGATTGGTTGTGCAAAATTTTCATTATTCTTAATATATAATCAAATTCAGTGTGCTACCAAATTGAAGAAAAGAACAAACGAACGAGCGAACGAAACAATTGACAGCTCTGTGAGAATTGTAACTTGGGGTTTCACTTAATTTCATTAAGTGGATATTCTTTTATTCTGAAGTTCATATGGGATTAAGACGCAGACTGATTGAATCAATTAGCATATTTAATTTAATTTAATAAACTGGGAAAGGAGGCGTGGTTGACCCATAAAACCTGTGCAATATACAGAAATATATTCCTGATCAGGATCTGCCAGACTGAATATTAAGGTATACAATAAGAAGAATGATTGGAAAAACAGCTATAGACAGGGGTTAAGGTAACTCCCAATCCCAGGTAGAGGACTCCTGTGAGTGTCGGCTTATACATATATAAAACAAGATTTCTAAATCAGATCTAGTTGACCAAATTTCTGACAAATTTCTAAAAATAATAATAATTAATGCACAGCTCTTACTCATCTACTAATTAAATTAATTAAATTCATTAAAAAAATAAATTAAAATAAAATTTATAAAACAAAGAAAATCCTGATGCAATTAAATATTTTTTGAAATATTCAATATTTGTGATTAATAATATTTTACTCGACGAATATTTCGAACGCAAAATATTTGAACTATTTCAAATTCCATTGAATTTTAATTTGCATTCGCTTTAAGAATTTGTGACTTTAATATTTATGCTATTTGTGCTCAGCTTCGTTAGTTTAATTACAAATGTCAATATACATGCATAAATTTCCACAGTTCGTTGTTTTAACGCCCATTTTGATATCCCCACACACATGCACACTCACACACGCCCCTCTATATAATTTGCATTATTTGCATGGATTATCCAGGCCCATTCCGAATATTTTCACCGCTTTTATGCAATCACGGACATGTGTCCATGCCCCGCCGCTTGGCCCAGTCGCAGTCGAGCGCGGAGGTAAGTAAATAATCGTAAACACGCGACATTGCAACAACAACAACAACAACAACAATAACTTTGGCCATTGTAAATCTCGTAAATCAATTTTTATACATTCTAATTATGTGATTAAGTGATTTATGAGCTTTCTGTGCCGTTGACTGTGACTTTGGCTGCGACTGCGTTGTGCCACCCGGTGGCACACACACACACAACGCACACACACACCTCGTTCTCAGTCCACACCTTCATGTGCCGCCGCTCTTCACTTCACTTTTTCTATTTTATTTTCTTTTCTGTATATTTTTTTTTGCGTGCCACACGTCTCATGCGTCATTTTATGGTCAGCGTGACGCTGCTATTGTCCCCACGCCCCCTCTCGTCTATAGCATCTTGCATTGACCCAGCTCAAAATAGAAGAAAATACAAAAATTATGATGCTCCACATTTAGGTGTATGTATTGCGATCTCGTTTCATTTTGTTTGTTGTTTACGCTCTTCAAAACATTTTTACGGTCGCATTAAAACGCACAAAATGTGTCCGTGACATTTATGATGTGACAATGTTACCTAACTACCCCACACTCAGTTACACACACACATACACACTTAGGCTACGTCTTGCGAGTGTTGTCCCAGTCAAAGTCACAAAAATTCTCCCTGCCCATGACCCACACAAATTGTTTGCTCTTTGGTTACTTTTATGCGGCTCGTTTAGTTTGTTTGTTCAGTTTTTGTGGCTCTTGAAGTCGTTGAGAGTGCAGAGCGTCTCGTCTGCTCATCCAGATTTGAAATATGATTGGACTCGATTTAATTGATGGCTTGATTGATGTATTATAGTGGAAGCTGAAGCTCTATGTATGTGCGTGTGTGTGTACTCGTGCATGTCTAAGTATCCATTTGCCGCTGATTTATGGTGGCTCGTATAGGAATCAGAACGCGTGTGGCATTTTTAAGTGTTTCACTCTCCACATCATAGCTCGCTGTAAAGCTCATGTTAGTATGCAGGCTAAGTGGTAACTAATTTGTGTATTTATTCTAGCTTCGAAATTAGTCTGATACTATTTCATGTGCTGCTTTGCATTAAAATAAGCCAAAGCCTGAGTTAAACCATCCCTAGTCACTCATTAATAACTCGGCCACAGTTGACAGTCTTGTCTAAATGGTAACGTGTTCGCTGATAAGGTTCAGAGCTTCATTGATTGATCGTTGGCATCGGCGTGTGCTTTGTAACTGTCAACTTTTGTTAAATGATACTCACAGCAGTTGTGTAAGTAAAAGAAGAAGAGGAATAGATACAAAATACAAAAGGTTAAAAGAATCTCTTTAAAAAAACGCGTGGGCTTTGGCATTGTGCCTTATGTCAATGACTAGAGCTCAAAGAGTTTGCATATTAAGTAGGTGATTTCAAAAAGAACTTTAGAATTCCAAAGAAAACTCTTCACAATTTATGATAAAATAGGAACAAAACGTGTAATCAATACATCAAGCAGTAAAAAAAGTAAACCATTCAATAGAATGGATTTAAGAAGCTAAGATGATTTTATGATCAAATATTTACTGGAAAGTTTCTCGATTCTCATAAAAAACAAAAACTTTTCATTCAACCACTTTGAATTCTGATAGGAAAAAAATAAATAAACTCATTTCCATAGTTTTTATTTCTTCAAACGGGCGACTTTAAATTGTTTCAGCATAATTACAATTTTCGGGTGTGCGTGTGTGTGTATGTGTGTGTGGCACATAATTTATGAGTTTTTTAATGCCGGCTAAACAAAGTCAAATGTCCGTCAGTTGTCACGCTTAGGGCCGGGGAGACGACCATACGCAAATTTAAAGGATTATCAAATGCAAAAGAGCCAACAAAAGCCGGGGTCGAGGCTGTGCGCCACTGCTGCGAGGGTTTCTCTCTCTCTCTCTCTCTCTCTCTCTCTCAGCTACCCATAAATCATGGAATCAAAATGCCACTTTGGACTAAGCGTTAAGCTCTCTGGATGAGGCATAACACGTACTAAATATGCAAAGGGGCCGGGGGGCGAGGGCGAGCAGCAGCACTGCAAACGTGGCTAGGGCGTTGTCCCAAAAGCACCCAAAACATACGACGATGTGCGAACGTATCGCAGACATATGCTAAGACAAGACATTTAACTTCAAACAATTTTCACAAGAAAAATAAAAAAAAAAAACAACTTTGTAGAAAGACATGCATTTGAGAACTCTTAAGAAGTGGACAAATTAAAAATTTTTGAAAATTAATTTTTAAGAGTAAAATTAATCAAAAGCCAGCATATTCTTAAGAAGATTTAAGCCTGAATACTTTAAATATTTTAACGAAATAAATTTTGGACAAAATTATTTTTCAAGAAAAATGTATTGTTACTAAAAATAAAATGTAATATAATAATAAATATAAATAATAATAATGTATTGTTATTAAAAAATAAATGTAATATAATAATAAATATAAATAATAAATAATTAAATATTATACTAAAAATAATATTTAGAAAAAGTATTTTATTTTTAATTTATTATATAAAAAGTCATTAGAATATCAATTATTTTTAGAGATACTTAAGTATCTCAAAATATTTTCGATTAACATAAAAATTCAATAAAAACATAGAAAAAATCCGGAAAATAATCCTGCTTTCTCAACTCAACTGCCTTAACAAAAGACCAAGTTTTACATGGCTAATTATGCCTGGGCTTCGTTTTGTTTCTTTAAGTAAACTATTTTTTTGTGCTCTGTCAATTTGCGTTTATTCTTATCCTTAAGTAAACCCTGCAAAAAAAGAGTAAATGATAATGAATGAACTGTTATTTATTCAGTTGGCTCATTTATCTGCAATACTTTTCAACTCTCGATTTGCGTACAGTGGCAACCAAGCGTTGGCTTAAGATTTAAACCTGACTAACGTTCGGGGATTTACATATTTCTTATGCCATGTCACGTTCGCACTGCAGCAGTCCTTGCCCCAAGCCCCAACTCAAGCATCCCCAAGTCACTCACTCCGCTCTCTAACTAACCCAGCGCTCAACATTGAGCAAACTTTGCGCTTTGTTCGCTTAAATTTCGTTTCTTCTTCTTTTTATTTTTTTGGGTTTTTTTTGTGTTGTGTTATTTATTTATTTTTTGTTGTGACTTATTTTTAGTAAATAATAGTTAGTTAGTTGAGGCTTTATTTATTTTTATTTGGCATCGTTTGTTGTCGTTGTGGTTGTAGTTGTTGGCAGTTTGCTTTGCCGTCCATCTCCCCCTCGCTCGCCCACTCTCGCTTGCTCGTGTTTTCCTTCATAATTATTATTCCTGTTGGCCGTGGTGGCAAATGGCAGCTGCTGCCTAGCAGCTAGCGCGCAGCTAATGCTGCCCGCAACAAGGAGGCGGAAAACTCTATTGGTGGGCGGGGCGTTGCCCCCGTGCGGTAGGTTTGGTCTTTTCTTTGCTTTCGCCATTTTGTTTGGCCTGGATTAGCATAATGCTATTTATTGTTGTGCTTTCGTTGTCATTCCCATTTGCAGTGCTGGCTGCTGCCATTTCTACTGCCGATGCCGCTGCTGCTGCTGCTGCTGTTGGTTTTCAGTTAATGTTGTTCCCAGCTACTTCAGTTTCTTCTTCTTTCTGTTGCGGTTATGTAAATAAATTTTCAACTTCCGCATTGCAACTGCGCCAATGCCAACTGCTGCTCTTTCTTCTACTTCACTTTACGCTGTGCATTTGCTTGTTAGGCTTTTTCTGCACTCGCTTTAGCAACAACCTACCCCGCCCTTGAATGATGGCAAAGTTTGTTGCTGATTCTCAATTCATTAATAATTCCGCAGCGCAACTTACAAAAGCTCAAATTTCCAATTTACACTTTATGAACATGTAAATTGAAGACCAAGCCACAGACGCCAGCAACTGTTTCCCCTCGACAAAATAATAAAAAAAAAAAAAAAAAACAAAAAAGGAAGCAAAACGGGAATTGTATGTGGCAGAAGAAGTTCTTCAAGCACCCACTTGTACTTATAGTTTCATGCAGCAAAAAACCAACTCGCCTTGGCTGCTGACTACAGCATAACCGAAATTGGATAGAAGTACTTCAGTTAAGTGGTCGAGAATCTGCTGCAAATGGCTACAATGCTGCTCGCCCAGCAGCCAGCAGCCAGATACTAGAAATGGTTTTGCAATTGCTTTTCTCGCACAATGCAAATCTGTTTACCCCACTCGCTGCATCTTGGTTTGCTTTAGTTTTAAATTTGTGCGAAAACAAACCGAACGAACATGTGTTTGCATTGACTGCGTTTGACTAACTGATACCCTGTAGATTGAATTGCTTTTGTTTGCATTTGCTGCAGATATGTGAAGCTGAAATTGAGAAGTGAATAGCATATTTTTTGTATTTTGCCTCCTAGACCTATAATCTATACTTAAGAAATATTTTCTTTCGATTTTCTAAAAAAAAAAAAAAAAAAAAAATTAAAATAAATAAATAAAAATAAAAAATAAAATATTTATCAATGCACCTAAATTAAGTCAAATTTAAATTTTTTGAGTATATTTTAAAATTAAATTTACTTTCTTTGCTTCTATTCCATTTGCTAACTGCAAAGCAATAGACGATTAAAAGCATATTTTATCATTTAGTAATTTATCAATGGGGTAAAAAATAAAAAAAACAAAATAAAGTTGACTTTCTTTCGTACATAAATTCCAATTAAGGTTTGCAGTTCATATAAAATGTTTTGATAAAACCGCATAACTCATTGTTAACCCTTAGGCAGCCGACCGAAACGGGACCCAAAACACACACGCACACACTCCCACTGAGACAGACACACGCACACACAAGCGCATATGTGTGCACAGGTTACATGTTAAATTGTCATAAGCCTTAAAAATTCCATTATGATTATTTACTCAAGTACCAGAGCCCGTGCACGATCTAGCTTCCAGCTTCGCCTAAAATGAGACATAAAACACAAACAAAGACACGAACACAGATAAGGAAACAAAGTTCTCTAAACGAATAAATCTGTTTGTTCTGGTGCCAGGAAAACGCACACACACACAGACAGCTACTCACACATATGTGCTTATAAAAATTGCAAAATATTTTTACACACACACATGAACGAAAGCTAATAAATGAGAAGTTTACGCGACGGCCCAGGCAACAAATCCCATTTACAAGGATATATATTTCTATATATGTACATGAAAGTCGTTCTTCGTCGACGTTGAGTGCTGCAGCCAAAACAAAGCAAGAAGCGAGCACAACAACAAAATAAAAAAAAAAAAAAAAAAAAAAAAAATGAAATCGCTGCAGGATATGCAGACAAGACAAACAAGTCACGAAACACTGAGAAACGAGAACCAAATACAAAAATAAAAATAACGTCGAGCCGCAAAGATTTGCAACATAAATATTTTCGTTTTGCCGACAGAGACTGAGCAAACGTTATAAACAGACAATATTATATACATACATATACACATACACATATATGTGTGCACATGTATGTAAATGCGGCATTTATTTGTGTATTAAGAGCTGATTTCTGCAGTGAGCTCTCTTGAAATACCCGTAACGGTCGTGCGGCCATTTTGCCAGCTGCAACAAAATGGCGGCCGCAAAATAAATGGCGCCGTTGATGAGTGTTAACAGTGGGCGACTGTGTGTATGTGTGTATGTGTGTGTGTGTGTGCGTGTGTTCGTATGTGTATGTTGTGGCTGCAAAAGGAAAAAAAAAAGAAATGAATAACCTAAAATCACAAACTGCCGTCAGCAACGTTTGCTGCTCTTTTTCATTATTTTTGAGTAATATGCGCAATGCATCAGGCTCAGACTCGGTCTGAGGACACACAATGAGCCTCAGTCGGGCTGGTTGAATCGTTGTTTGTTGTTGGTGTTGTTTGGCATTACCGCACTTGACATATTCGTGCTGCATTTATTTTGGGTTACCATTTGCTGAACTGGCCCTAAGTTCACACACACACTCATCTGTATATATGTATGTATACATACTCACACTCATGCGATAACCAAATTGCAACGAGTGCAGCCCAAAAATGCAATTGTCCATGTGTAGGGGCGTGTGGGGGGGGGGGGTGGGGGGGTGCAGTGCAGCATCGTTGCTGCAATGCATTGCAGCACTCTATCCGGTTTGGTTGTTTGTCTGCAGTTGCATTTTAAATGCCTGGCTCTCGCCATTTTTAATGTCGTCTCCGAATTGTTTGCCAATGTGTTATTTTTTCAGCTGAGAGACAGAGACAAAGAGGGATTTTTTCCAGCTTTGCTGAAACTGGCAATGTGCAAACAAGTGCAAGGGAGTTAAAAAAAAAGTAAAAATAATATTTTTATATATATACATATAAATAAAGCGCATAAAAAATGCTTTTAATTAATAACAATTTTAAGCAAAAGTGTTATGGGCCATAAGAGCCAAGCTATTTATTACAAAAAATTACACATATTTTTTATAGTTCAGTTGAAATATTCGGTTTTGTTATTGCTGTTCATAAATGTTAAGCAATATTGAAGAGGGGAAACAAATTAAAATATATTTCTTTAATTTCAAGCATTTTTTAATGACATTTTTAGCATATAGATTATATTTAAACGATTTATTGTATTATTCAATATTTTTATACATATTTTTTGTAATATTCCTAATTATTCTTTGGCCTATTCATCAAGTTAATTAATGTCGTCTATGGTTTGGCTCTTGATAATATTTTAATTAATTTTATTGCACTTTGCGTTTTCTCTTCATGTGCTTGGCATAATATTTATGCTCGATTAAAGAAGGAGACCATTCTCAAATCGGCTTACTGTGCAATCATGTATGTGCACACCCACAAAAGCACACACACGCACAGCCTCACATAGAGTGAGAATGCCTAGAAATGTCTGCCATGCAGATAAGTTGTCGACCTTCGCCCACAAATGGGGGCTCGACCTGCCGGCTGAAATAAAAAAGAAGGGAGGAACAAAACTGCGAAAGAGCGACACTGAGAGCGAAGGAGAGAAAGAGAGGTAGCATATAGTCTAAAAAGAACGCGCACAAAGCGAGCGAATGAGGCAAGTGAGAACAAATTGTAAGCCAAAAAGAAAAAGGAAAAACTTGCAAAAAAGGTGCCAAGTAGCGTGCACAGTTAATGAGTTTTTCAGCATTCGCCCGCAACCAGCGAATTAAAATGTAGCACGAAATGTGGAAATGTGGCACATGAGCGACTGAAAGGGGTGCTGTGAATTGTGGGATGTCTAAGGTGTCGGAACAGTTGAGGCTAAATGGACAAGGGGTAATGGGGCGAGGAGGTGTCATAAATCTGAGTAGGACGGTGCAAAAGTGCAGCGCAATTTGTTTTTAAGTCAACTGTGAGAATGCGTGCGTGTGTGTGTGCATGTGTGTGTGTCGGTTACGTTCTAATTATGATGTCAACAATACGAGTGTGTGTGTGTATGTGTGTGTGTTTGCCTGGTGCAAGTCGGATGATGGGGGTCTAGCAAGTGGGGCGCAAGTGTTAAAGTCGAGTGTCCACTTGGAGCAACACTTGCCACATTCAGCTGCTGTTGCTTTGGCTGATTGTTAGTTTTGCACAAAGTGCCTGAAAGTAGGCATGCAAAATTTAACAGAATAATGGCAACGGCCAAGATGGAGTAAATTATAATTTGATTTTTTAAGCGCTATAAAAGTGCTCAGGAATCAAGAGTTACGGAAAAGTTTTAAAAATCATTTATTGCCACTACAATTTAAATAATTTTAGCTCATAAAAATCATTAAGTGTTTATCTTTTAATCAAGCCTTTTTTTTTGTGAAATTTATTGCACAATTAATTCAAAAAAGTAGTTTATTTATAATGTATATATACAAAAAATATATAAAATTATATAAACCAAAGCTGCCAATCAATAGTTGAGCCTCTGATTATAGAAAGCATTTTTTCTTTTATTATTTTATTTTTTTTTTTTTACAAAATACAATTACAAATATATATACATTATTTCATTCATATTTGAATTAAATTTTTCTCTATTTATCTCTTTACAGAATGACTTCAGAACTCTACAACCAGTTGTTCCAAATAAAAAACAAATAAATACAAAATAAAATCATAAATAAAATAAATATACAAACGCTCAGTTTTTATTAACTTTGTTGAGAAATTTGTTAAAATAAAGTGAAGAGCAAAATATAAAAAAAAAAAAAACAAAATACAAAATTATATTTGCCATATATACATAGCATTTAAATAGTATGTAAATCGGAATCAGTAAATGAAATAAATTTAATATAAAATCTATGAACATTCACTCAACTCAGTAAATCAAATAAATTTCATACAAATTCAACTAAAGCGCACACAGACTCTTTCACACACACACACACACAGACACCGTCGTGCTGACCGCAACAAATAAAATATTTACAGCAAGGAAAATTAAGTAAATTTATGCAAAATACAAAATACAAAATGTTAAATATCCACAACTTGGTTAATAAAACAATACAGCAAAACAATAACAAAAGCCACAAAATGCATCTGCAAAGTGCAAAAACACTAGCCCCAAACTCTGGATGGATGCAAGTCTTCCTACTACTGACACTCTTCGTGATTGGTAATCAAAGTGCCTGGCAGGAGAATATACGACCAAAACTATATGTGGAATTAGGTAAGTGAAGAAAGTGAATTAATAGATGTATGTATGTATAAACATTTTATTTACTCTGGAAATTGAGAATTTGAAAAATGTTAAGGAAATAAGTCAATACTGAAAAGTCGATGAGCTTGTATATATAGTATTGTCTCTTTCTGTCTCTCTCTCATTTCTCATTTCGCACTCTTCTCTTTGGGTATTAAAAAGGGAATTCGCATAAGCTAATAGAAATGTCAATTTAAATTATGAGCATGTAGTTCGAATGGCTGTGTCATGCTAGTATAAGTCAACACATATCAAAATCAACTGCCAAAAACTTTAATAGCTATTTTTATGAGCTCCAAAAGGTAATTTGACTGCGAGACAAACTATAAGCGCACAGACACACTCACATATATACATATGTATATATACATACACATCTACATATATGTATATATATAGAGAGAGAGAGATACGGAAACTAACCTTAGATAGTTGAACTTGTGCTATCGCCACCCAGTGCTTCTACAACGTTCAGCTGGCTAAGGTGAAAAACTTGGCTGAAGCAATGAAGCTATAACTTGTTAGGAAGTGCAACGCATACTACCAAATAAATACACACAGATATACATATATGCAGCTACATACATAGCTACTAATGCACACTTTTAGATATGAGGCATCCACACGTTTGGTATCTTAACTATAAATAACAAAAATTCCTGGAAGACATTATTTGCATAAAAGTGGCGTAGCTTTTTACTTACACACACACACACACACACACACACGCTCAGAAGTAGACGGGAATATTGCAGACAGAGTTAGTGACTGGGAGACGGGCAGTCAGACAGTCGCAGGACTAGAGCCAGCAGCTACTTCTAGTGCCATCCAGTTGGTAATTCCTGCTGCTTCAGGCTACGTCATCATCGTCAGTTGCATATGCAAATTTGGCTAAAAAGTTGTGCGACATCCTCACGTCGAGGCGACACACTCACACAGCTATGTATATACATACATATATATACATACATACATATATTTCACGTATATACATATAAGTGAGACTTTGTTTGTAGCCTGCAAGATGAAGCTGAAAGTTGCTGTAGAAAGAAACTAAATTCCAAAAATATCTGCTGCACGCTTCAGAAATTACGTTATTAAATGTGCATTTGGCACACACTAAATGTGAACAGTGCCACGCCCACAGCAAGACAGCGCCCACTCTGGCACTGCGCTGACTCCGGGGATAATAGCAACTGAGCCTTTCTAGACATATCACATCAGGCGCACATGTGCTGCTTATAAATGAGCAAACGAAATGGCTTCAAGCTTCTATTTATATATGAAAGAGTTTGTTTTTTTCATTTTTGGGCATTTGGGTGGACCAGTTTGAGGGTGGCACTCATTGCTGGCAGGAAGTAATTCAAATGAATGTGTCACTGCTCAAGAAGTGAACATAAAGAATATGCAAAAGATACTGAAAATGAATGAATGCATAACAGGACAACAAATGGCCAAAAAAAAAACGGCACAAGAAAATGCATTTCAGTTGCTAAGCATGTGTGTGTTTATGTATGTGTGCCAGGCTCTAGTTATACCCTGAACCCATTGAAAATGGGAAATCAGGGTATAATGGTTTTGTTAAAAGTATGTAACAGGGAGAAGGAGGCGTGGCAGACCCCACAAAGTATATATATTCTTGATCAGGGCGACAAACTGAATCGATTTAGCCATGTCCGTCTGTCCGTCTGTCCGTCCGTCCGTCTGTCCGTCTGTCCGTATGTATGAACGCGTCGATTTCTGAAGATATAGAAGCTAGAGACTTCAACTTTTTTTTAAAATGCTCGTATATACCACGCGGATATCGAGTTTATCACTAAAAATCGATAACTCATCCCGTTATTTTTTTATCGATCAAAAACCTTATCGAAATGCAGTTATAAAATTATATCTCCTACACCTTTAGAGCTAAAGTCTCCAAATTTTAAATGTAGACTCGACTGCACGTGATAGAATTTAGATTTTTGTTATAATTCACCCCCCACCCCTATATCCACCCCCTTACCCTCATCTCTGTAAAAGGCGTATTTCAAATACTAGAGACTTGAGCTTTGGCAAATATACGCATAGTAATGATAAAACCACATTCTGAAAGTTTCATGAAGAACGTACGTCCACAAAAAAAGTTATTGAACAATTAAGTTCCCATAGTAAGCCCACACTGCAGCCCATGCCTGTTAATGCGTGCGTGCCTATGGGTGTCTATGTATATGTTTGCGTGTGTGTGTGTGTTTGTTTAAGCTGAATGACACTAAAAATTATTGAAATGGCTGTTGCTCGGAGGGTTCAGGGTATCTCGTAGTCGAGCAGTCTCGACTAGAGCTTTCTTACTTGTTTTTAGATAAGAAAATGTTTGCCAGACAATGGAAAACATTTTGTGTATGGGCATTGAGAAAGCTATTGTGGTGAAAGTATTTGTTCGGCCATGCAAATTGTGAGAGATGGCAAATAATGATGTACTCATAGATGCGCTGTAATTAGGAAATGTGAGTAGATTAAACTGAAGCTATATACAATTTTGATATAAGCTGAATTAGATAAAAAAAAAAAAAAAAATTATCAATAAAAAATAAATGATTAATATTTTTTTTTCTATGATATTTTTGCTCACTATTGCTGGGCTTGGCTTGAATTCTAGCTATTCCCAGGGTATTTATTCATTATGATTTAACGCCCAGCCATTTATATCCAACTTTCATTGTTCTCAGCTTGCCGTATTTAGTATATTCGTCTACTTAAAAGCAAAGTGCTGTTTGAGTAGGAGAAATGTGTTTTTCTCTATATATTTTCTAGCCCAAATTGTTGTCTCTGAAATAGCTTTTAAGCCATTTTACTTTAACTCTTCTAAATTTGAGTTTAGTTTAAAGTTTACTGCAAATTGATCACAGTAATTTATTTTCGTTTTTAGTGCTTGGCAAGAATTTCATAAGTCTGTGCGCCCCTGCATCAAAAGTGCTGGCGTAATATCTCATTAGCGTGCTCCAGAATTTACAAGTTTCCAAAGGAACTTTGCTGATTAGCCTCATTTGGTTAGTGGAAACATGCTGCTGCTGCTTCGGCTTCTGTTGCTGTTTTTCTTTATCAGTGGCAACTCAAGGTAATCTGTGTGAGGACTGCCCTAGTCAAAACCAATTACTTAGCCAACGCCCATTTTTTGGGGCAGCGGCAGGAGTCGGCCGGGTCGTGGGACGTGGGGCGTGGGGCGTGGGGCGTATCACGGGGCGCATGGCATGTGTTAAAGTTCATTTAAAATCCATCAGAGGCGAGTCGTAAAACCCATCTCGGGCTGGTGACAATTTTTTCGCACTCATGCATAACTGGAAAATAAGGTTAATGTGGAAATTATGAATGCGCCGAGTGGCAGCAGGAGAATGGGAATAGTTGAGAGCGTGTCGCCACAACTGCCAGCGTTGCCAAATGAGCAGAAGGGCCATGGAAAAGGCAAAGACGACGACGACAATGACGACGACGACGAGGACATTTGTGACCAAGTAAAATGAAAGTGCTGGCTGGGAGGCTGGGTAGAGTGCTGCGAATGTGTGTGTGTGTGTGTGTGTGTGTGCACTGGTAATGCATTCATATGCCATTGTTGGGCAAAAACAAAAACCTTGCAGCTGCAGCAAGCAACCTTCTCCTGCTGCGGCAACCGCACACGCATAAAATATTACAGCGCTGCGTGGCACGCCCCAGAGTTGCATTTGACAGCCGCAAGTGGTTGTCATTAGGCGAAGCTTTCCTGCCAGCCAACAACAAAACGAACATTTAAATGCACAGCACTTGGCCAGCTGAGTCGGGCGCGCTGGCTGAGAAGCGTGGGGCTTGCTTACTTACTTGTCCCCAAAATTACGTCTATCAAGTGGGCGGTTAGCGTTGATCGTTTTGTGGCACTTTGGCGATGCATTTACTCTGCGTCGCACAGAGAGAGAGGGACAAAGAGAGAGAGAGAGAGAAACCACCCACAGCATGCAGTACAATCTCTTTGGGCTACTTCATTTTGAAGACATTTTGTTAAGAGCTTTTTATGTTGATTTTTTTTTCTTTTCTCTTTGGTACGTGCTAAAAATGCAAACAATTTCGATTAGGGCAACACTGCGTCTAGGGGCGGCGGCACAGTGTTGCATAACGCGCAAAGTTTAAATTTGCTCAGAACGAGCTAATGAGCCAAGGGAGTTGAATAAAGTCTAAGCTATCACGATAAGCTGTTGATATGATGAGTTTGAAGATAGAGAGATGGAATTAGGCTAGCCTTAAGATTAAATAAATTTATGAAATACTTAGTTTTGCTTTATAAACTAACTGTTGATATGAAAGGCATAAATATGTGGAAAATATGATATGGAAATATGATATTTTTTACAATCCTTTGTTGTCTTAGAAGTTAACCTTTAGGAAAGTCAAATGTTAAGTGTTACGTATACATAACATGTATTTCTCTAATGGTTATCATATTTAATTTCCTTCCTTTCATGAATTCCCCACAGTTCTCTAGAGTAAGTGGAAATGAGCAGCAATAATGTAGTCAAAGAAAATGTAAAATTTTGAGATTAAAGGCATAGTCAAAATAATGAATGCTCACCAAGAAGGTATATATGTATGTACATACATATATATTCATTCTATACACTTTTGACATGCCATCAGGCATTCAGGACATGTAAGCACTATAAATACCATATATGGAGTGTGCTCCTCCTCCCACTGCCCCCACTACCTCCACTACCCGCACACTTCAGTTGGCTTACAAATCCCAAAGTAGTTGAAAGCACAGCGCTTAAGAAATTATGAATTCTGACTTTTGTCAAGATTCCATGCCATAACTGTCGACTGTGTGCCTACTTAATATAATTTGAATAAAAGTAATATGCAAATAGCAACGGGGAATGACAGAGGCCTGAAGAGAAGAGAAGTGTGTAGAGGAGGGGAGAGGCAATGAAATGCTGAGTAGAGGAAATAAACAGCAAAAGAACCGATGTCAGACGTAATATTTTTAGTTGTCGCATTTCCGACAGCAACAGCAACAACGACGACGACGACGACGACGGCGACGTCGGCAGCGTTTCGACTACCCAAAAATGCATATGCAAATCTGTTGAGAGGCAATGAGGGGTAGAGAGTGGGGCAAGTGCTTATAAGTAACTAAAATTGTATATGTGTCACATAAGACGAGACTCCCTGTCTGTGTACGTGTGTGTGTGTGGGTGCATGTGTGTGTGTGGAAATTATGTGAGGCGCGTGTCAAGTGTCGACAACACACAAAACTTCAGCTCGATCTTCTTTCTCGCTTCTGCTCAGCTGCAATTACATTGTGAATTAAATTGTAATGAGGCGCATGCGGCGAAAAATGAAAATGAGTAGCAGAAGCAAACATGTATGTGCACACACATGCATACATACATACATACACATACAACTATATTGTACATATGTGTGTTTTGGCATTTTGTTATTGCTGCGCTGAAATGGCAATTAACAGTTATGCTTGCTGTTCCGACACGTTGCAGACAGTCTTAACGACGCCAAACTATTTTTAGGCGTCTTTCGAATGAATGCCGAGAAAAACGAAAAGCAAAGAAAACGAGAGAACGGCCCGCCGAGGCCATGGCCAACATCCAGGCGGCAGCAGGAAGCGACAGACACTGGCTGTGTTTGGTGGTGTTGGCCAACGTTTTTGCTCGCCTAATTGGCTGCAGCGGAAGTTCACGTAATTTGCAGTCAATGCGAACCACTGTGCAGCACAAATTCAAAGTTAAATTGCTCGAAAGATCATCGATAGCAGCGCTGCCAGTGCCAATGTCGCAACTACATTTACATATTGAGTCTAGTTAGCGTGTTGGACGTGAAATAGGTGATATGAGTGCGTAATAAATGGACTGGATAATATTTAGTGAAGCAAGAGTTGAGCCGTTGAAAGAGAGAAGATTCAGACTTAGGCTGAGCATGAGGTAGAGTAGTAAGAGAGACTAAGAAAATAGTGAATAAGAATAAGAAGATGAATTAAATGAATTTCTAGAATGAAGTAATTTCAGTTATTTCAACAATAATGCATGTTCCATGTAGAAGAGTATAAAACATTTATTTTCATCACACTCAGTGATGATAGACGATAGAAAATCCATCGATCAATAATCTGGAAACAATTAATTTCTATCGATTGCATCGATATTGCCATCGATCACTTGAATTGCTCTATCCAGAAGCTATTGTAACTGCGATTTAATTTATTCGAAAATCATATAAATCATTTGAATATTACATCTTCGCAGCATTCAGGGTATCCCCTAATCAGTGTGTGCCGACTAAAGCACCCTCACTTCCTTTTCTCTCCCTATCACAAGTTACGCCTTTGCAATTTAAAAGAAATATTTCAAAGCTTACTCCAGGCTGACTGCTTCGATTCACATGAAAGATTCAGCATAAAATTGTATTTAAAAGATTTAAATAATTTGAGGCATTTCGTATATAATTGGTGTTGGGAATTTGAAATCACAGGCATGTGCTTTAAATAAATCGAAAGACTCGGCCCTATCAATTACGAGTGCACACAGAGAGAGAGAGAGAGAGAGAAAGGGAGCGAAAGAGACAAAGAGAGAGAGAGAGAGAGAGCTGGAGGGAGATAGCTATTGTAGAGGCTTGGGCATTTTGCAGTCGTGTGCAATTGAAGCAGCTTCATGGATTAAACGGCTTTCTTAATTGAGTGCTCATTTTCCGGTTAGGAAGTTTTTATGCCGAGAAAATAAATTACACACATGAGTGCAATTTGCTGCTCGTCGCAGCCAAAGGACACTCGAAGTTGGCTGTGTAAGCAGCAGCAGCAGCAGCAGGAGGAGAAGGAGGTGGAGTAGCAAAGGCAGATGGCCAGTGAGGCAGGCAGGCACTGGAGCATTAACCTGGGTCAACTGAACAATCAGCTCATAATAGCGTTAATCAAAAAGTTGCTCACAGCTGCACAACTGCAACTGTTGTTGGTCCGAGTGCAATGTTGCTGATGCAGCAGCAGCAGCAACAGCAACAGCCTGCAGCCTGCTGCAGATTGAACGTTTAACGATGATGCCAAAGATGCTGCTGGCTGACGTGGAGTTCAATGGCTCTGCAACGGGCTGCTGCTATCTCCTGCTGCTGTTGTCTCTGGCCAACGGCTCGTGGCCATGGCCACCAGGGAAATTAGTAATACGACAAGTGCAGCGACTGCCCGCCGTGCTGGGCTCTGCCAGCCAGTCTCTTACTACTTTCTGGACAAATGAGTTGCATGTTGCCCATCGATGTCGTTCGACGCAGACACACAAACATACAGGCACACATTTTGCCATTTTACTTATTCTCTTTGTTCTGGGCACGCCGTCTTCCAGCCCAGAGCAACCCAACCCAGCCCACTCCCGCTTCTCTTTGTCTCCATAAATTTCGCCTGCTGATCGTCCTGGCCTGGCGCCTGGCCGGTAATTGAAATGGCGTAACGACAAAAATTGAAGCGAATTTTCTACAGTTTTTTTACACTTTTCAGCCACGCGCTCAAGCTCTAATGAAAAAGTTAAAGAGCCAGCTTACAAAATACACATACACACACACATACACTCTTATATATATAGCTGGTTTATAAAAAAAGTTGTGTGCGCTAGAAAAGTTTTTTTTTTTTATCGCGCGCACAAGTAAAAAGTTAATATTGATAAATTGATTAAAAGTTTAATAATTGTACATTTTGTTTTTGGCCTTTTACGTGCGGCGCACTCTGTGCCTGATTAGCTTTACTTTTTTTTGTGTTTTCCTTTACAGCATCTGAAGTTATTGTCTCGCCACGCAAAAGTTAGTTTAGCTGGCTAATTTGAAAAATTAATTGCCAGACTGCAATTTATGCCTTTTGTTGCTTTTGTTGTTGCTGTTGTGCGGCTTTCAGCTTCGTGTTTGCCAATTGGCCAAATTAGATATTGTCTGGTTTGAGCTAAATATATATGTATATAGAGATGTATGTATATGTATGTACAGTGAGTAGCATTAATATTCGATTTATTGTATTATAAAATAAAATATATTATAAAATAAAAGAATACATTTTTTTTATCAATTTTTATCTCAAATTAATTATCCAAAATTCGTGAATTTCTTAGGTAAAAAATTTTAATTTAGAGGTATCTAAAGAAAATCTCTATTCATCTAAGTTGCAAGAGAATAAAGTTATAATGTAGTAGCCTATGCTAATTGTTAACTGATTATTTTCCGCAATGCCTTATATGAACATCTATTTTTCGTAGATTAACAGACTCTTCTTTTATTATAAGTAATATAATTTCATATTTTCTTCACTTCTGCTCTGTAGATTCGTTTACTCACTTTCTGATTCTAGTCTCACATAATTAAATAGCGCCTTAAGTGCTATGCAAATAGGCAATATTGACTGTCAGACAAGTCAAACAAATATCTCGCAATGAGTTTGCCCACTATTTGTACGGATAGCAGCAGCAAATTTAAAGTGTTAAAGTGTGTGGCTTAACGCTCCGGCGTGCAGCTCTCGAGAGCTATTAACCATTGAGATGTAATTATGCATGTCATTCGTACATCAACTTACGAATTCCGCAGCGCTTTATTACTTACACTGTGCTGTGGCAGCATTGCATAGGCGCTCATTAAAAATGAAGTCACGCCCGAGGCATGCTTGGTGGCAATGCCACGTGTAGAGCAGATTCCAAACTTCGATGTGGTGGCTGCTGGGCAGGATCGCGCCATTGTGATGGAATGAAGAGCTCACACAAATCACACAATACAAAAGATGTTTTGGGGAGTAAAAGTTTGCAAACAGTGGAGCAGGCAGGGAAACAGAACTATATGAAGACATGTTGGCAAATAGTTTTGGGGGGAGTGGGAGTGGGAGTGGGAGTGGGAGTGAGAGTGGGCCAACAAAATTGCGCGAAAAATCAGCATGACAATTATAATGATAATGAGAATGGTACCAGAATGATGGCTTTGTGAGTGTGTGTGTGTGTGTGTGTGTGGGAGATCTTAATGAAAACGTCATTAAATGACAGCATGGAATGCAGCAGCAACAGCAGCCGAGCACTCACAGTTCGCCTTTTCACTCAGCTCGAACTTGGCAACGTCATCATCGTGCTCAACTATCTCGCCCGCGTAAAAGTTCTGCTCCTCAACGTTGCCAGCTACATTGAATGCAATTAAAAAAGTTTGACTCGCTGGTTGTTATACACAGAACATAGGGTATTCTAATTACGCTGCAGAATATGTTGCGCGTTGTAAAAGCAACTTTAAGGAGTGCATAACGTGTGGCTGGAAGTGAGATTGGCTTATGGTTGGTTGGATTTATGAGAATTCATGAAATTTATTACAAATTTGATAAATGAAATCCATATACATAGATGTATAGCATACCTTGTAGTATATTTACCAGGGTATTTGATGTTTGTCAACTATCTCTCATATCTTGTCTTTCTGTTGTTTTTGCCTTTTGCCTGTCCCCAGTGAATACTTTATTTTGGCCGTGGGTTAAGTGGTTTCTCTTTGCGCAACATTTTTTTTTTTTATAGTATATATCCACATATATATACATACATACATATATTCTGTGATGTGGGGTAAAATGTTCTAATTAAATTAATTAACAGGAAAATGAGTTGCTCAACAGTTGTAGTAATTGTCGCTCTTAATGTTATTGTTGATGCTGCAGGTGCAGATTTGCATGTATCTGTGTGTGTGTGTGTGTCTGCCTCTGTATGTGTGCGCTCTGCTCAACTATCTGGCATCAACTGCCAACTTAATGAATGTAAGTTTGTCGCACAGCCAATTTATAATATGATGTAAACTACCCATAAATTCTGATTCTGGTTTCGCCAGCAGGCAAAATTTAGCTGTGCTCAGCTCTGGCAAGTTGCTTTGTCTATAAGCGCATCTATAAGTAATTGCTCTGAAAATTATATACATGCAATTAGCAATATGATATAATTGCATTCAAGGATGTTGAAGGTAATCGGATTATGTACATAGGTGCATGTAAAATTTATATATATGTGATTATCTTCCAGACTTGAATTCTATATAATGTGCTTTTGATTAGCGCTTTACATCAGTTCCATCTATTGAAATCATCTTAAATTCTTAATCAACATTCTATGGCAGATAACTTCAGCTGCTATTCAACTAATACGAACTGTTTTGGGTCATTTGTAATGGTCGAACAAATTGAAGCGTATAAATTCCACAGAAATGCAGTTATATTATACACACATTTGGTCATCTGTTTTATTGGGCAGTCAATTGAGCCCATTAATATCGCCGCGCTGTTGTGGTTCGAGGCAGCAGCAGTGCGACTATCCGATGGCATATAGTAGGCAGAGCGAGCTATCAACGGAATCGCTTTCAATTGATGCAGTCAAGCGCTTGTGTTTTTGGCCCACGCTGCTGGCTGCTCTTTATGGCCCGAACGCGTGTATCGCGTTGGCCGCGTCTCATTTGGCCTAGTTAAGAGCTAAGAGCTGGCTAGTTAATGGATCTGTGGTGCTGGCTTGGTTCGAGGCGTTTACAGTGCTCACATTAAAATAATAAACACTTGGCGACAGCTCTAACTTTTCTTTATCGTTGCTTTTCTTTTTATGTTGAGCATAAAACATAAATCAGCCTGTGTCTTAGCCAAAGGCAGCAAGAGTTTTCACTCAAGCCACTACTTTTGGCCACTTTTGCTACCAACTGCCAACTGCTAAGTGTCGGGAGGCAAACTCTAAAGCTCTGCCCACCTTCTCTGTCTGTCTTGCCTGTCTGACTTGCCATCGCTTCAGTTGCTCGCTGCTAATGATCCGCACCAATGGCGCCCACGTCTTGGGCTCTTCCTCTTACAGGCTCCTTGATTTGTGTATGGTTGGGCATTGAACAAAATCTTTTGCTGATTATCCGAAGCTTATTGCAATTTTTAGTTGTGGCTGTTCGTGGTGTGATTCAAAGAAAGCTGTAAACTAAACTGGAGATCGAAAAGGAAAAAGTTTCAGACGGGCTACATTGAAAAAATATATTGGTAGAAAACAGTTTAGTTGCTTTTCCTATGTCATATTTCATATTTCCACGCTATGAAATCTTCTCCTTGTATTAGAACTCTTAAATACCATAATTGATACATCAGCTGTGGCATCATTCATCATTCATTCAACCCAACAACATCATAACCCATTGCAATGAAGACTTTGCTTCAATAACTGTTGGGCCAACCCTCGATGTCAAAGTCGTCATTGCCAACGCAACCATCAGCCGCAGCAGCGCCTGACAGCAGCCCACGCATGCCAAGCCGTTCACTTTGTACAAATCAGCGGCAAGCCATCTTCTCATCTGCTGGCTCCCCCCGCCTAAGCCAAGCGCTATGCCACAACATATCGCTGGCTCGGCTTGAAACAAATGTCTTCCGTCTTGCCAACTTCCGTCGCGGCGAGCCCCCTTCCTCCGTCCCTTCTAACCGGGCCGCTGCCTCGATGGTACCTTGTGCTTTCTGGCTTCTCTATTTTTTTGACTTGACGCAAATCCGTCGCACAGTTTTCTTTAGTCTTCGTTTTTTCCGTTTTTTTTTTTCCTGCTGAACCTTTTCTTTCGTCAGCATACTCTATAACTGAAAATTGTATAGCATTGAGTTTGATTAGATAACACAATATCTGATTTGGCAGAGGAAAAATGTTTAGATTTTTTTGGATGAGGTATTTCAGCATTTTGATTAATAAACTATACAGAATTATAATGTATATAATGTAAGTACGTGTAAAATATGTGAAAAAGTAAATAGGAATAATAAGACTGCCTGAATGCCTTTGTTGCTTTGGCTTTAAACTAAATTGTTATTTAGAATTGATTCTCTGCAACAATGAAATAAATAAATAATATAAAATTTTCAATCATTTTCAATTAATTCCATAAAATATTTATTTTACTCCTGTATATATCCACTATATCTACTTAGCTCAAGTAAGTAAGTGTGCAGATTTCTCTAGCACAGCGTGATTAAGTTTCTCCAACCTATTACAGAGTATGTCTCGCCTAAGCATTTCCAGCAACTAGCTTAGGTTCGTGATTTTGGATGTGCGTGTGTATGTATTTTTTTTTTTCTGCCCAGATTTATCGCCTTTTATTCATCATTGTCAGTTAGGCGTTGTTTTTGCGGCGACGACGTGCAACCGCGCCAAAAGCCCAGCCACTGTCAACGCGGGGGCCATGGGTAAGGCGTGGCCGCGTTGGCAACGCAATTTGCCGCCACGTCGAAGGCCTTCAAATGTGTCCCGGCACAGGGTAACGTTAACGCGTTGCGAAATCTTTCACTTGAGCCCAGAAGGCGCCTTCTGTTTTGATGAATTATTGGTACGCATGTCGCACTGACAATCGGCAAATCAGCTAAGCTTTTCAATATGGCCGCCCCCACTGTGCAAGTGTGCGTGTCTGTGTGTATCTCAATCTCTCTATGTGTGTGTGTGTGTGTGTGACTGATGATTTCTGAAAGGGACTTCAGTTGATGCCGTAAACATTTGTGATGTGCTATGGCTATCCACCGCCCGGTAGCATCTCACTTTAAAGCAGATTAGATTTAAAAGTCATTTACGAGTTTTGACCTAAGCCGCTTAGAATGTTGTACGGTCCAAGTGTTTGTCAGCTGAGTATGTATTACCAAGACTATGCTTTCTGTATGTGTGTGCGTGTGTGTGTGTGTGTGTGGGTGGGTGTTTGGGCGCCGTATGGATGTGTCATTACATTAATTTGCGGGCTTATGTCCTGGACCGCTGTTAATGAAATGCTCTTAGTCCCTGGGCAAGCACTTCATGAAAACGTTTTACAATTTGCTCGTCGGAAATGAGAGAGGATGCCATTTGCACTGCTTAAAGCTTAGTGGGTGGCATTATAAAAGAATAGTTGTTCTAGTAATTGAGTTTGTTTGTTTGCGGCCAGAAGTGGGTCGACAGCGACCCAGTATAAAGCCACATTGATGCAACACAACATTCTCAACTCAACTCAACTCAAATCAACTCAACTCATTTGCCCTGTTGCAATTCAATTTAAATTGTTTTGTATTGTTATTATATTAAGTGTTTAAAGCTCGAATTACTTATAGTAAATTACATTTGCAATACATTTAATATATTTTGTTAGTGCTTAAAGTTGATGTTTATTAAATTAACTAGCGGCTTTGATTTTCAATGTTTAAATATGTATTTGAAAGTCTAGAGAATATTCTAATATTTTTTATTTTTCATATATGTATTTTAAAATAAAATAGAGTTCAATAATTTGCAGATTTTAAAGCAAAAATTGTATAAATTTTGTTTTAAAAACCTATTAATTCTTGATCAAATATTTAAATTTTCTATTGTTCTGTACAACAAAAAAAAAAAAGAAGTTGTTTATAGCTTTATAATATAATTATAATATTAAATAAGTAAAAAATCGTGTTTATATCTTGACTAATAAATCCATTTCAGTGTAAAGAAAAAATAATTAATTCTTATATATTTATTTTAGTAAAAAACACACACCTTTATATTTCCAATTGAAAATTTGATAAAAAAAAATAAAAAATATTAATGACTTTATAACATAATTATCAAATTGATATATGTACATTTAATACATTTGCAGTTCAATCAATTATTATTCTCTTTTAATTTTTTATATTTTTGATGCTTTATTTAATTGATTTTTACCCAGAAAATTAAATTCTCTTTTGCAGTTTTTGCTTGGTTTTTTTTTAGTTCATTTATTTATGTGAATTATACGAGCATTGTGCAGCTCGTTTTAAATTAAAAAAAAAAAAAATAAAAATAATATTGCCCCATTAGTTTTGTTTTGGCAGAGCTACGAAAATAAAGTCGTTTATTCACTTTTAGCTGGTGCCGTTAACAGTCGAACAAAAAAGCGTTAAGAGCTTCGACGGCAAATGAAATGAAGGAATTGCTTTGCTTGTACAGAAGGCAACGAGTGCTTTCATAATTTACAGCTCGTTAAGTTTTATGGATGAATGCTTTTCATATATTTGACAGCCAGCGCTGGTGACATCTTTTCACTTTTCACCTCTTTGGGGGCGGTCAAGGCTGCTCTTGCTATTGTTGTTGTTGTTGTTGTTGTTGTTGGCGTGTTTTTCTTTGACGGTGCAGCTGCACTGAAATGCTGTCGCCTGGCCGGGGCCAAACTGAAAGCATGGCCAAACCCTATTATCATGGGCATCGTTATGGCCTTCGGCCACTTTGAAGTTGCCCATCGTTGTCTCAATGGCCAAAAAAGCGCTGACATTTTGTCGGTTCGTGTGTCTGTGCCGTATGGGCGCTCCAACAAATGCGCCTGCTATGGACCCTACCGTTTATGGTGCGGTAGGCAGGCAAAGGCATTTTAGAATTTTAATGTGCCGCCTTCTGCCTTTTATAGCTGCACAATTGACAACAACGGCAGCAGCAGCAGCAGCAGCTCTGGCAGCTGCCAACTGTCCAAGCTCAGCCAGACTTGACCATGGCGAACCACAGCGGCTACGGCAGCAGCAGCAGCAGCAGCAATGGCAACGGTTCACAGCCAAAAGATACTTTGCTGTGGCCAAGCACCATCCATGTGCTACTGTTAACATGCACATGACGTTTGTCTTTGGACGTTAATCTCATTAAATAAGCAATGTGGTGCAGAACGAAGTGCCTCCATGTATATGAGTGTGTGTGAGTCCGCACAATTTCAGATTCTTGCATGTACAGTGGGACAGAGAAGTTCAAATGTGAGCATATTATATATAATATATATAGAAAAAGCGAATATATTAGAAGAAGACCTTCAAGTAGTTGCTACATTATATATGTAAGCTCTGCGTTAAATTAACTTTTCTCTTTCGTCCATAACCTTTGGGATTTTGATCATGGGATTTGTATAAACATACAAAGAAATCTAATAAAAACTCATTAAATATATAATATATAATATATTCATTTTAAGTATATATAAATTAAATCATTTGATGAATTTTTGCAGTAATCAAAAAATGTCTGCAAAACTCTAAAAATTTCTATTTGCACAAAAAAAAATTATTGATTTAAACAAGTAAGAATATATGTTTCTTTTGTTTTTTAAACAAAGAGTTTAAATATTAAAATTGTAAACCTATAAATAGATATAAATATTTAGTAAATTTAAGTATATTAATGTATTTACATATATTTTCAATTTACATTTGATTTCATATTAAATTCATTATGATGCAATTAAACTTTCATTCCTTTCATTTGTATCAGTTAATTAGCAATTGTTGCCCATTGTACTTCATTTTAGGCCTTACACTCTAGGTTGTGGTTCCGCTTTTAATGCAAATGCAAATGCAAAAGCGCATTAAGAGCGGCACAAACGAACACAGGCCGCAAAGTAAGCTGCCGTCTACTGTCGGCTGTCGGCTGTCTGTTGTCCTCTGTCTGCAGCCTGTCCAGAGAGCAGAGCGTGGAAGTAGTAGCAGCAGTAACCGTAGCTAAAGGCGATGCAAGTTGTTAGCTGGGCGAGCTGAGCAGAGAGCACACACACTATGAGCTGCAATGTGCATCATTTATGACATGCGTGCATGCAGCATACAGTATGCAGCATACAGCATACAGCATACAGTATGTAGTTAGCAGTTGGTATCGGTGGGCTTTGCTCGCTTTGTGTCTGGGTAAATGTTGAGCCATCGATTAGTTTGCTGCTAAATTGCCAAAGCCGCACATTTGCACAGTTGCAACTGCCGGCAGATACTTGACGTGGCTCGAGCAGCTAAAACAGCAGCTAAAAGCCTCATCTGACCTCGAAAACACATTTGTATGTATGTATGTATGTACGTAGTTCAATCCTGCTGCCGTATGGCACATTTGGTAATACTATAAAGGCTGAGTTTAATTGATGAATTATTGTTGCATTTTGGGGTTTGGCCGTACGTGTGCACTGGTGGCCACTAAAATGTATCTGCAAGATACAACTGTCTGTGCTGCTGTTTATCCGTAGCTGTATTTGTGTCTGCTGCTGACGTACCAGCGACTTTTGCGGTCTCGCTTCAACCCAAGTGTATGCACATAATGCCACTCTGTCGGGATAATACGGCAACAGCTGACGGCGCAGTCAGCCGTATGCACCTGAATCATCACATTTCAATTATACAACATAAGCTGTCAAATTGTAGCAAATAATTGCAGATACATTTTGCATCCGCATCCGGATGCATCTCTCTCGCTCTCTGTCTCCCTCTCTCTTTCACTTTGCGTGTGAGCTTGTTGACTCGTTTTACAGATATTATTAAGCAAATATCGGTTAAGCCCAAATGAGAAATTGTTGGTTACCTCTGAATACATTTTGATCATTACGAAACATACTCAGGCTGCTGCATAATGAAGATGAAATATCGAAAGTATGAATGATGATTGAATGCTCATATTAATATGCTGGATTGCTTTAATAATTTATCGATTTATTCTTGTGGCTTTGCAGTGAGAATATAGCAGAAGCTCGTAGTAATTAATAACTTAAGAATATGAGAGAGTATGTCTGAGATTCGAGTGAAATGTAAATTAATATTTACGAATAATATTCACGTTGCTTTTGAAGCTCTCTATATGAATGAGTATTTAATATATGAATATTTATATGTGAGATTTATCAATGATGTGTTCTAGAATAACTCAGAATATGGCTGAGATTCGACTGAAATGTAGATAAGTATTAAAAATAATTTAAAATAATATTAATACTATGAATATTTACGAAAAAAGTAAAAAATAAAACATATTTAAATACAGAATTGAAATACTTCCTTTCGAATTTTTGTGTTTAATATGAACACAATGCAATGTTTAAATTAAAATCCCATTGTTTATCTGTGCAAATGCATTTTTCTAAATTTCTGTAGGGTATCCCGCAGTCCACTATCCACATTCTTTGTCATTCTCAGTTGTTCAACATGTGTATAGAATTAGTTATTGTTAGCAAGTTTGGCTCCAGTTCGTCTCTAACGCAATCAGCCATCAGCCGAACTGGGGTGGATGGGGGGCTCGCGTTCAAGCACTAAACCAGCTGGCAACGAGAGCGCAACTAAATCGCACACGCCAGCGTACAGCAGCCCAGACACAATCATATTAGAGCAGAGCTGCCGGCCAGACCCAGACACACAGACCAATTCGCAAACGTTCGCTATGTGCTCTTCCTCGACACCCGCGCTGTCCGTTCAACCCACTCTTCTCCTAGGGCAAGACGCCGCAGAGGCCATCGACAATGAAATACACATACAGTTGCATTTGCTATCCGTCTTCACTGTTGACTTATTTGCTTTGAGATAAACGCCAAGTTGATTTATACAACCCACCGACAATTCATTCAGCCATTTGCACCAACAGCCAGTCATTCACTCGCACACCCATTCACACATACAAACCGACAAACAAACAAACGAACATTCACTCATTCATTCATTCGTTCGCTCGTTCGTTCGTTCGTTCATTCGTTCATTCATGCAAACATGCAGTCAAGCGTACAAAATTCTTGTTGGTTTGTTTGTTTCTTTATGCATTGAGGCAGCAGACGTTTGCAGGACTGGACGGAGTGACGTTTGGCGATGCGCGAGGTCCAGACCTTCACTGGCAGCTCCTACGGTAGCTGCAGATACTTATCGCTCAGCCAACTAACAAACTAACAAACAATTGAAGCCAAACCGGGCGAGAAACTGGCCGTATGTCTGGGCCAGTCCCAGCCCCGTCAGGCAGTCCGTCAGTCTGTAATCAATCCGCATCGAGCAAGAGCGAGAGAGAGAGAGAGAGCGAGCGAGCCGAGAATTATTCAGGCATTGCCTCAAGTTGCATTTGAATGTGGCCTTTTAATATCTCGAGTCTCGAATGCAGGCCAAACACTGTGAAGATGGCGCCGACAGACAACTTGTCGACGGCGCCGGTTGCTCCCCACCAAAACCATCGACGACTGGAGGTCAAATTAGACCCTGATAATAGGGCGGTCGCTGTCTACTGGAGCAGCAGCTAGCCAGCTAGCTACTCGACTGTGGTGCCCACTCGATCCACAGACAACCAAACGCCCCAACAAGTCATCGCTGCTCGATATTCAATTCGAGCAATTTGATTTCTGATTAAAATGCTGACGAAATGAGCTTACTTACTTTTCCATACCCAACTAGCACATATCTGATTATTTTGTTGTTTCCCTATTGGCTTTGCCAGCTGTTTGATTTTTTGGGTTCATTTGTATTACCTTTCTGTATCGATTCATGATTGATCGATTATGATAAATGCGTGTGATACAGCAACTGACAACTTATTATATATGAAATGTTATTGTCTAATACGTATATCTGGGATATACATATATATTCGTGGGCAACACCAATGGCGACTGCTACCCTTATTAACTGCCTTTTATCCAGAGATCTAGTGGACTAATATTTAGTAGCTAAATTTCTCGTATGACTTCAACGAGCATGATTTGCTAATTGGCCGCACTTTATATAAATAACATGCTCTTGCTATACTTGTTATACTTCAATTGAATTCAATAGCTATACACGCATAAGTTGAACTAGTAAGAGCATTGTAGTTGGGCGTTGCCGACTGCAGAATACTCATTCCACGATCAGAGCATTGTCAGATACAGAGTTTTCTGATATGTCACGCCTCCAATTGAAACAGATAACTTTTCGAATATAAATAAAGGAGGTCGGCTATAAATTTTTAATTATTTGGTGTTTTTAGTTTCAAATGTGTGATAGAATTTATGTACCCTAAATAGCCGAAGTCATATAAATTTTAGTCAATCCTTAGAAAGCAACAAAACTGTAAAATTCTTTAGCTTTTGCTCTGTGCACCAACCAATATGCTCATTTCAATTGCGTGAATGAGTATAAAAATGTATATCTATGAATTTAATTTCTGTGTATTGTATATATATACATATGTAGGCCTCACTGTATTTTACATACGCATGTTTATGTAACGTAACGTGTGGGACAACGGGACAGTGGCTGAATAATGTCGGCTTGGCTTGTGTGCTTAATGGCAATTAATCAGCGGAACTGTCCGCGCCCGAACATGCGTAAACATTAACAGAAACACATACACACGCACGCTCACTAGCACGCACAGCACACACATCTTTACACACACACACACACACACGCAGCGCCATAAAGTGGTAGAGATGGACCCTTGAAAACAACAGGCTTTTCAGTTGCACGCAGCTGCACGCTGCTCGACCCTAAAAATGTTTTGCTGTAATTAACTTAGATAAACATTGAGCCGGCCATGGGACATTAGCCTTTGTCGCGCATAAGGCAAAGGCAGAGGCCAGGCCTCTTTTGGCTGAAAGACATGCGCCAAGCGTGCGCTAGCACCACCCACAGAACGCACGAGTGGAAATGGTGAGTGGAGAAATGTTTTCCCATTTCCCGTTTTCCATTTCCCAGCTGCCTGCTGGCTACACTTGCCAGATGCAGCTCAGAAAAAGCTTGCGCAAATAAATCATAATTAGGCATGTAAACATGCAGCAAGTGTGTGTGTGTGTGTGTGTATATGTATGTATATATATGTATATGTAATAGCGTACGATTGTGAGTAAAGGCGATTACATTAATCGTGCATTCAGTTTGCTAATGGCAGATTATCAGAGCTACAGCTACAATATATCAGCTTATTAATAATTTTCTGAAATTTAGTTCTAAAAAGTATTAAATATCATAGATTATGATAGTTTGCTCCAGTGCAAAGGATGATTTGATTTTACTTTAATGTAATGTTAAGATTTTACTAGAATTTAAATTGAATCGATAAGGCGCTTTGAATTTTAAGATTTATATTGTTGACTATATTATAATATTTAATATACATATTTAAATATTGGTATATATTAAAAAAAGTTTCACAAATAAATATATTTTTTAACTTTTTTTTATTTATTTTTTTTATTTATAAAAAAACAATTTTCGATTAGTTTTATAGCACAGACTGGCTGCCTGGTCATTATTCCCTGAATACGATTCCATTGACGCTCTCTTTAAATTGCTGACATTCTATTATTAGAATAGCTCTAATTACAGTAGCCATGCTTAGCACGCTGCAAGAGAGGGTAGATTAACTTTGGCAGTAATAATGTGACAAAGAGAACTGAAAGAGATCTTAGATTTGAGAAATATTGACTTTGCAAACGAATGGAGCATTAATGTATATAAAAATGTTTCATTCAATAATATTTATTTTCCATTTAACTCATTTATCACATTGCTCAACTTGCTTAGGGTATTCCAATTCAGGCATTCCCCATTCTGTTTTCTGCTTTCATTCACTGTTGGCATTATTGTTTTATTATTGGTCGTATTGCTGTGGCAAGCGCATGTGTGCTCCTCTTTTAATTTGTCTTGCTTAATGATGCGTAAATTGCCAGACAGCTCAGCGTTCTAGGCGTAGGCGTAGGCGTTGCTATATGCATTATAGGGTCATTCCCTAGCTGCAAGGGTCGAGGTCAACGGTGCGGTCGGCCGTTGACTGAAGTGAGTTTTTCTTTTTCTGTTCCCTCAAGCGTTCAATTTATGCAAACAGGCCGTTCAGTCAATGTGCATAATTGATTTCGTCCTACCTCTTTCTGAAGTATACTTACTTACCCGTAATTACGTCTCACAATTGATGTTACCATTTACCTAGCCGTTCGACTGTTGTGGCTCTTTTTATTGTGCACCCCCCATTGTGTGTGGAAAATTATAGGGTTTACGCACCGGCCCCGGAGTGAGCTCACTCTGTGAGTGTCGGTAAAAAGGGCGTGTGCCTTGACGCTCGGAATCTTTTAATTGGCCTATCGCCGTGATTTTCTATACCTGTTTTTTTTTTACAGCCTTTCGCCTTTAATGATGTTTCTGATTCTATGCAGTGCTTGTTTAATTGTATATTAAGTGTGCTTTGACCTTTTCTAATGCTTTATTTATTTTTTTTTTTTTCTCTTTGCAGGTATGTACAAAAGTGACCAAAGAAGTTTCAACAGACTAAGTACCATTAAGGATAGGCAAGCTGTTTTTTGTTTGTTTAATAAGCATTCAATTCATATAAAAGAATTCTGTTATATTAACAAGCTAGTTAAGCTTCACACTTTGCTAGCAATATCAATCGATAAAGCGATAACATTTCGAGCTTATTCATCTGATAAGCTATAGATCTATACTTAGACTTAAGCCTTAAGCCATTTGACACCATTATAAATAAGATCAGAAATTTTTGCTCTGTCAGTAAAGTTGGTTGTTGGATCGCATGCCATAGACGAAATGTTAAGTCCCCTAAATCGCAACGGTCCATTGCAGCGCGAGTCAGCGAGTCAGGTGCAAGAAACTTCCACCTCCTGCTGCAATTTATTTCAAGAGCTTATCAAGTTAAAGTTTGGCGGGATCTTTCATTTCAGTGCACGTAGTGAGCGAGCTTTTTTGCGGCAGCTTAACCTTTTTGGACGTCATGAAAAGTTGACTCCCCAGCAGCAGTAGAAGCGCTTAGTGCGAGAGGGCGAGTGCTTTTTTGCAGTGACTGTTGTCGCCATTTGCGTTAAATGTGGCAACAACAGCGATGCGTAATAGAGTCGGTTAGTTGAACTGGGGTGCTTGGTCTTTGCTGTTGTTGTTGTTATATCTTCTTTTATATATATATATTTTTTTTTTTGGTAAGGGTTCGGGCTACTTCAGTGGCCACACCCACCAGCGCCCACAATTGGCTGTGGCCCACATTGTGTATGTGTGTATGCTAGCGCTGAATTAAGTCTTTCAAGCAGCCAGCAGTAACAATGGTATGTCCTGCCCTGCCCTGCCCTGCCCTGCGTAGCACAATGTTAGAGTTGCACTTAACTTCAGACACAGGAAAGCCGAGCTATGTGCATCGTGCCACAATAAGTACAAGGACAACGACAATGACAGCGGCAACAACAGAAACAATAACAACAGCAGCGAGAGCAACGACAACGGTTAAGCATTGCCAATGCTGTGTGGCTGACAAAAACAAAAGTTGCATGCAACTAGCATGAAATAGCTGCAGCAATTGTTGTTGCCATTGTTGTTGCCGCTGTTGCCAGCAAAGTCAAGTACCAGGCGATTTTTCTTACACAATAATACACTTTTCCTATTTTGTTGACAGGTTTTTTTTCTCCTCCTTCTTTCTTCTTCTTCATTTTTTTCTCTGTACTCCATCGCCCATTTTCATTTTTAGTCACTCGCTCCATTTCGTTGCCGCATGCCGCATGACGTCACTTAGCGCAGACAACTGTGATAATGATTAAATTAGATTATGGATGCTTTCCATTTTTCACACCAACTTCACATCACAAATACACTAAAGTCCCAGACGCAGCCCCCAGCCCCCAGCCCCCCAGTCTCAGTTTCAGAGAGCCAAGCAACGCCAGTCCGTCACAGTGTATTTCAATTTATGGCGCATCCCATGTGGGAATTCTATGCGGGTGTCTCTATGTCTCTGTGCTGTATAAATAATTACCAGCAAAGTTTTATGTTGCGCATATGCATTGTGGGTGCATTTTGATAGAAGCTTCCATATATACATATATGTATATATCTACATATGTGTTCGTATCTTGTAGCCAACCAAGTCGGGCACAAGTGCAATGAAGCGTAAATTAAAGTTTATTGACAGTTTTCTTAAGCGCATTTGTTGTCTTTGCCATTTGACTTCTGAGCTGCATTGTGCGAACGCATCTGATAGATACGGCAATGGTCTTCCTGCAGCCTTTGTCTTTGCTCAGTGCGCCGCTTGACAGCGTCTTGTGACAGTTTCAACTTCTAACATATGTGACGATTATAGAAATCATCTGCCAGTACGAAAAAAGCAACAAGAATGCATATTGATGTGCGCTTTGAATGCAATTCCAATTGAGGGGAAGTAACAAATTGCCACTGGCAAAGCTAAGGACCGACAGAGGGTGCTCTGTAGAGAGTGTATGAGTATGGAGTATATATGTATGTAGTATGAATGCTATTAGCAGGTGTGAGAGTATGTGCGGAATCTCATATTACTGGTGTAGGTTATAGTATATATATACATTTGCCTGCTACTGAAGAGAGCAAGAATATTTGATAAATTTCCATAATAGACCTAAATTAATAAAAAAAAATTTTTTAAATCCATTCGTATTCGAAACTAGGAAAAAAATGCAAGTCTCTTGCTCCTATATCTTCTGAGAACGACGCGTTCAAACATACGAACAGAACTAAATCGACTCAGCTCGTCGACCTGATCAAGAACTTATATACTTTATGGGGTCTGCCACGCCTTCTGCTGTCTGTTACATACATCTAACAATAATGGGTTCACGGTATAAATGGGTATTCATTTGGCATTGTTTTATTGAATGAAATAAAATCGGTGTCTTCAAATTTAATAAATATTCGTGCATAGAGCTCTCTTCTCTGAAATTCGACCAACAAGAACGTTACTTGAGGTAATTGAATTCAATTAGAGTTCTATTTGCAGTCAGAAGTGTTCTAGATAAATAATTCAAAGTGAGTGTATATTTAAATGAGTGTGAAAATTTCGGGTAAAATGTGAAACGGATACTCTGGAAAAGCAATAACATAAGACAGTTCAGACAGAGAGAGATGTTTGTGAGCGATCTAGAATTTAATTGGCTTATGGGATTTGTAATTCGATTAACCCATCTAACATGAGTTTGATGTTTGTTTTATGGCTGTCGGAGCTGGCTCACTGATAGATAAATAATTTAGGTTGTATTTGGGCCCATGTAGAAGTTTTAATTGTATTCATGTCGAATGCGCTTGAATTTTTCTCAAACCATTTAAATTAGTGAGTGTGTGTGTGTGTGGGGACCGCAAAGGACTTACAAGCTATAAAAAAGTGTATCTAACACGCCATATAAAAGACTAATTACACTTTACTAAAAACTTTAACGATGAGTGCCCGCAATCTTGATGCGTGATGCATGAGGGCGGAACAAGCTGCAAGCTGGAAGCGAGAGCAACCGCATTGCTATGAAACGAGATGTTTGAGTGTAAACATACTCGTACACTGTGCTGCCTGAGCCGGTTGAGCTGGTGTGCTGCGAGAGGCGCCACAAAAGTGTTTTGGGGCGTTGCATGCAACATACACACACACGCAAACATTTGTATCCGGCGGCAGCAGCTAGCTAGAGCTGTACATCTGCTCTTTGGGGCTGGGCACATGTAAATGCGACTGTGGCACTCCGCCCAAATGGTAGATCTCTCTGCCTCAGATTCAGCTGGGCCCATTTAAAAGAGATACAAGAGATGCAGCGCCGTGCGTGTACTAAGACGTTGCAAATGCAGCCGACGTGTGTCTGCGTGGTAGTGACAAAATCGAGCTACGTACATATGTACGTGTGCCGGCTTTTGTCAGCCCAGATAGCAGAGCTCCTTTGGCTTGTGCCCCCAACAACAACAACAACAACAACAACAACCATTGCTACATATGTTCGGAAATTCGCCAGTCAGCCAGACAGGCTTCACAGCTTGGCAGGCAGACAGACTATTTGTCATAGCATTCCTTCAACACTGGGATTAAGTTCTCACTGGGCTCCTAGTAGCAACCAAAATATTTTGCTGCACTGCGTCCCTGATTTACAATTGCAAAATGAAAGAAACAAAGCAATGGGTTGGCAAAAATGAAAATGAAAAAAATTTATGTATATTGTATATACAATCAATTTCTGTAGTTCAATGTTTACCTAAAATTTCAGCTAAACTTCAAGCCTTCCCTAAGCTTACCAACCCATATTAAATATGCGCTGATTCAGCTTAAATATTTCCACGCTGTTTGCTTTATTTACTGCGCAAACATTTCTATTATTTTCATCATTTTCATCTGCTAGTTTTTGTTTTTTTATACCCTGAACCCATTGAAAATGGGAAATCAGGGTATAATGGTTTTGTTAAAAGTATGTAACAGGGAGAAGGAGGCGTGGCAGACCCCACAAAGTATATATATTCTTGATCAGGGCGACAAACTGAATCGATTTAGCCATGTCCGTCTGTCCGTCTGTCCGTCTGTCCGTATGTATGAACGCGTCGATTTCTGAAGATATAGAAGCTAGAGACTTCAACTTTTTTTTAAAATGCTCGTATATAGCGCGCGCATATCGAGTTTATCACTAAAAATCGATAACTCATCCCGTTATTTTTTTATCGATCAAAACCCTTATCGAAAACCAGTTATAAAATTATATCTCCTACACCTTTAGAGCTAAAGTCTCCAAATTTTAAATGTAGACTCGACTGCACGTGATAGAATTTCGATTTTTGTTATAATTCACCCCCCACCCCTATATCCACCCCCTTACCCTCATCTCTGTAAAAGGCGTATTTCAAATACTAGAGACTTGAGCTTTGGCAAATATACGCATAGTAATGATAAAACCACATTCTGAAAGTTTCATGAAGAACGTACGTCCACAAAAAAAGTTATTGAACAATTAAGTTCCCATAGTAAGCCCACACTGCAGCCCATGCCTGTTAATGCGTGCGTGCCTATGGGTGTCTATGTATATGTTTGCGTGTGTGTGTGTGTTTGTTTAAGCTGAATGACACTAACAATTATTGAAATGGCTGTTGCTCGAAGGGTTCAGGGTATCTCGTAGTCGAGCAGTCTCGACTAGAGCTTTCTTACTTGTTTTTGTATATATTTTCCGGCTGCAGTTTGTTTTAATTTGTAGACAAGACACAGATATGGTAAGGAAAACAAGGAAGTTGAATTGGTATGAAACTAGTTTACATGAATAGTACACAGCGGAGCGAGCTCTCGCAATGTTGACGTTTGATATGTGGAGCACGCCCCACGTCGCACGCCCCACGCCCCACGCCTGCTATAGCCAGCAGAAATGGGGGAGGAGATGCGAGAAACATGTGTCTAAATTCGCATTCGCATTGGCAAAGGCAAACTCAGCGCTCAAGCAACTCGCGTACATTAAAAATCTACGCTTCCTTCCTACCAAGCTTTTCTATGCCGCACACTCAGCTTCAATTCCAGCTCCGCCGCCTGGCGTGGAGTAGAAGTATTTTTGGAATGGGGCAAATGCATTTGGAGTGTTTGCGGCAATGCCAAAATGAAATACATAATACTTAGCAACAAAAAGTTTCTATTTTGTTGCTGAGTTGCATTTTTCTTCTATTTTGTTGTTGTTGTTGTTGGAGTGGCAGGGGGCGGGGATGGTGGTATAAAGTACACTTCTCATATAAACATGATTTCGCTCTCGCTCTCCACATGCTTAGCCCACATGGTTTGGCTTGATTTGCTCGGGGGTGGCTTTCGCTTTATTTTTTAATTCAATATCGCTGGGAGGTATTTTTATGTTTTTTAGAAGCGACAGGCCCGACGGGCAATCGCATAGGGACGCTCACTCCAAAAGCACACACATATAGAAATTGTTTTGTAATCCGCTTTTAAAATAATGAAAAAAAAAGAGATAGAAATAAAGAAAAAAAAAAATGCATTTAGATTTATGTGGGTGAATCGCCAAAATAAAAATATTTCTGTCTGTCATTTCTGTGAATTGACTATGAGAAAATTTCGCAAATTATGCATGAATGCCTCAGAGCCGATTTAATAATCAATCGAAGTGCATTTCCACATTCTGCCAACTATTCCAATTTACGTGCTTTATAACTCGCTAGCTCTCTCTCTCTCTCTCTCTCTCTCGCTCTGGCTAAAGTTTAAGCCACGCCAAAAGTTGAAGCGAAAAACTTTTCACTTACTTCTGCTTCTGGCCGCCTCAATTCTTAACTAAAGCAAACCGCTCATGTTGCGTGCTCTGCCTGAAACAATAAATTTTCCACAGTGAGTCAATAAAATTGCTAATTTCACGCTCCAATTAACCGTTTATTGTGCCCCAAGCCAAATGTGAAGTTGTTAAAGCATTTCCAGACGGAAAATAAAACTGTAATTTTTATTTATTTCTATACGCACGTATATAGAGACAGAAACAGATTTATTTTAGAAAAACTAATATACATACAGATCTATACATATATATATATATATTTATATATATATATGTATATATTTATTTAAATTTATTAAAATATATAATATATAAATAATTTATAAAGTTTTTTACACAAATATTTTTATAAAATATTGATATTATTTTTTACATAAAAAAATAATTATTTGAATGTATTTGGTTGTAGTACGCTTGATTTATTTGATACCTAAAATTCTTGTCAATTTATTTAATGCACTCAAATTTCAAATGCAATGCAGACAAAGCTCAATGAGCTTACCTGTAATTGTCCATAAATATTTAATATGATTATCAAAGACCTAAAATGGCATGATATTCTGTTAAAATAACTATTCTACATTTGCTGCAGAACTTTTCTACATGTTCACCTATGCCAAGGAGTTGAAGCATCCATTGAATTGCTCTCTCAAGTATTTTAATTCAATTTAAATCTTAAATTTTGCAGTTGTTGCCTGGTTGCATTTGGTGCATTGTAAACGCTTTGCGGCAATTGTAATGGGAAGTTTGTAGCTGATTTGTTGCATGCAGCTGGCAATAATTCAATGCCCTATGAAGCCACTGTCCCAGTGGTGGTTGGGCGGTGCGGTGCGGTGCGGTAAAGGCGGCGTCCATACAGCACATTACTGAAAATCCAAACACCTTCAACGTCGCCGTTGTCAGTTGTTGTTTGCCTAGCAAATGGGGAGACGGTGTTCGCTGTGTCGATGTTGCGCCTGGCGCCGGGGCTGACACTGCAACTGCAATCTGCTGTCTGCTGTCTGGCCTTTTCTGTGCAGGGTGCGGTGCGGAGCGGCGCGGTACGGTGCAGTACGAGCACGTATGGCATTTGCGCCCGGTTGACGCCTTGAGTGCAATCGCTTGCACCTTTGAAGCGTGTCCGTGTCGCACCACCAACAGCGTCGCTTTTGTTCGGGCACAAGGCCCATTGGATATGGATGATGGGACCAACACACAGTTGCCTTTTCCTATATACATTTGTATGTATGTATGCATTCTCATCTGTAGATGTAGCTGTATCTCTGTGTATTTATACTGCATAAACGGAAAGGCAAATGATCTAACCCATACCCTCTCTATTTATATTTGTTTGCAATTGCATAAGCACAGTCTCTGAATACCCTGTATGCGAACAACGAAGAGAAGAACGAAGTGATATAGATTAAATAGATATTAACTAAAGCTAATTCGCTTAACACAAATGCTTGACATACAAATGTTAGAGCGCTAACATAAATGTTATTATACAAATGTTAAAGTACGTTAATATATGTTCATTTGACTTCATTTGTACAGGGTATCCATTCAGTTATTTTCCCTTTTCTCCTCCCAATCTGTTTGTATTTTCGCAAACACATGCGCGCATTTTCAATGCAACATGCAATTTGTCTGAGTTGCAGCCATCCCTCTGGGGGCACTCCCCAAGGCCCCTTTGATGGCCACGCTCCCCTCGATGCCCTCGGGCTGCATCTGCATCTGCAACTCTTCATCTTCACCTTGTGTGTGTTGCCTTTGCTTTTTGTCATTGCCATTATAATTGATAGCGTATAATTTCGTTGCTTTCCACCAATTCCATTTCCCAATTCGGTTTGTTTCCCTCTATCCGTATCTCTCTCTCGCGCTCTCTTGGCAGCTGTCTCGCTCGTCAGCGTTTACTTTTATGCAAATTTTCGTGCAAATTGCTTTTAATGCATTTTGAATGCAATTTGTGTTTTGTACGTTGGAATTGAAGTGGTACAAAAACTCGTAATTGAAACTGAAAGATTTTAATTTAATTTGAGTTTCTGTTTCTCTTATCTCCTGCTGTATCTCAGTCTGTCTACCACGATTCACTCCATCTCTCCTCCTCCCTCTCTCTCTCTCTCTCTCTCTCTCAGTCGTCTGCTGATGTTTGCTTTTGAGGGGAGTTTGTGTATATTTTTAGCTGACTGCTGGGTGTTTGGCTGCACATGCGGGATGGATTTTATAGCGCCTGCATTTCGTTGTAGGCCATGGGCATTCATTAAATTGATTTAGATAAAATCGTGTTTTTGTTGACAATAATTACAGGCGAAATGCTGGCCCATGTCGCATACGACTGCAGCTTAATTATGACAAAACGGTTCAAATTGCTGGCTTTCAACCTGTAAATTGTATGTTAAAAATTGCTGATAAATCAAGGGCGCCGTAAATCATAGAAATCGAATGAGCAAAGCGATAACAAAGAGATTCTGGCTAAGTAGATTAGTACAAAGTGCTCAAACTAGATCTGTTAAACTTGTTTGCAATTTGAATTTTTACTAATATAAATATTTTATTTTATATATAGAATAGTTTATGCAATTTACATTTATATTAATGCAAAACTTGTAGCGCAAGTAATTAATAAGTAAAATTGGTTAATTAATAAAATAGGTTGAACTGTTTGATAAAGCTATTTTCAAGTTTTTATGTTGTTTTTGGGATATTTAATTTAAGATCTTAATAGTTTTCTGTTTTGGCAGAGCCTATTGAATATACATATTTTTTATAATCATAATATACATTTGGAAAGACTAGTTCACATTTTAACCCTCAAATAACCAGAACAGACTTTTGCCAAGAACAAAATAAATAACATGTAAAATCAAAAGAATATTAGTCATATGTATATCAAATAAAATCACATCTATCCATTGTCGGCAAATATTTATTATATATATTGTATATACATATGTATATATATATATATTTTTTTTTTTTTTTTTCAAACTGTTTTCTTATGCATTTCGGACTACACAATTAACAGCTTATCAAATACACGCAAAATACAACCACAAATTACGTGATATATCTCTTTAATAAAGTCTACTTAAAGCACATTGCACCAAACCGCACTGCTTCAATATATATTGGGCTAGTGAGACCTGCTTCTCTTTCTCTCTCTCTCTCTCCCTCTCTCCCTCTGTATATATATATTTGATATTTGCAAACCTTATCAAAGAATACTAAAATGTGGCACTAAAATAAATTGTAACCGAAATTGTGTGGGGGCGAAAATATAAAATAATGCTAGGCCTCAAAGCACGATCCCAGCGGCAAATGCATATTTGGCTAATTTTGATTATTTTACTGCCGCTTTTGGGGATTTTTGTTAATTACCTCAAACATGACCAGCACACACACACACAAACACACTCTCTCCCTCTCTCCCTCTCTCCCTCTCTCGCTCTGTGTGTTTGCGTGTGTATTGTGCACTCTATTAAAATGGTATGTGAGTGTTTTGGGTCCCCGGGCTGCTGGCACTGCTGTGCTCTGATAGAATTTAGGGCTCACTTTATGCTTTTTACGGGCTTGCCATGAATGTGACATTAATGAGCTCTTAGCTTATCCCACAGGCGCAGTCTGGATACGTCACATGGCTGGGATGGGCTAGCATAAAGTTGATGCCATAATTTGTCCTTGAATTTGACTGGCGCATTGTCGACACACACAGACACACACACCCATACATCCATACACACACATACAGACCCACTATGAATATTCATAATTAAATTGTTATTTAGACTGAATGGCAAACTGCGTGCTCATTTAAAGGTTATGGAAGGTCGTCTTCATATTCTTGTTCCATTACGATTTGCTGGCCAGCAAAAGGTCCATGCCAGGCCCTCGAATACCCTTGTCAAGCCAAAGTCGGATGTTTTGGATTAAAAAATTACTTTATGCGCCAATGAAATGCCTTTTCTGCATACACATATGCGTGTGAGTGTGCGTGTGTGTGTGTGTGACTATTTCGTAACCTTTTTAGTGGCTAACGTGAAGTGGCTTCTTCTCAAAGGAGTTCATAAAAAACCGTAAAGTCTCTCAGCTCTCAAGTCGCCTTTGCCGGAGGGGCAGTAAAAGTTTCGATTCTCCAACAAAAGTTAAACATAATCTGCAAGGTAAGTCAGCTGCTCAAAACTTGACTATAACTTGGCATTAATTTAATTAACATCATTTCCCGGATTGTGTGGGAGAGAAGAAGAGAGTGGGAGAGTGTGTGTGAGAGAGAGAGAGAGAGACAAAAGCAGAGCAAGTGCACATTTAATTTGATTGTTTATTGTTTCGTGGAATAAACTGTGAGATGAGGCAAGGTAGATGTCATAACACTCCACAGCTGCTGGTCATTATAGCGAGGGCTGCTTCAGAACTTAAAGTACATTAAAAAGTTAGACAAATTATTTGAAATCAAATTAGCTAAAGTTTGTGTTGCAAATTTAAATGGAGTTTTCTAAGGCAATGATTTGATTAGGTACACCAAATTTGAACGAGAATAGAATAGAATATATTCAATTTATATTTATATGAATTCAGTATATGTTTTCACCTGTGAATCATCTCAATTTGACAGCTAAGCACCCTGCTGATCTCATTAAATGAGCATATTTATTGAATGAGAATCATAATTTTTGGCAATCCGCTCGTAAAGTAGGCTTCAAATATGCTTCTTATATTTTTTGATAGACACTCGTAACTTTTTAACCTAAAATAACCCAATTCAAGTCCAGTTGAACACTTCAGCCACAGCGAGCCAAAGGATGAAATTGCTTTTGGTTCACAAAAAAAAAAGAAGAAGAGGAGAAGAAGAAGAAGGAAGCAGCTGCCTGGTAAAATGAAAAGGTGCCAGACGCTGCTGCTGCTACTGCTGCTGCTGTTGGTCTTTTAATACCTCGGTGTAGTTGTTGCTGTGTCCATTGCATTGCTGGCTGCTGAACGTCAAACGTTGTACTCCAGTGCCAGAATTTATGTTTACCGTCGCTCTAATTAAATTTAATATGCATATTGCCAAGCATTTGAAGTGGCCAGCTGTTCGAGCTGTCCAGCCTGTCCAGCTGTCCAGCTGTCCGGCTTGGCCAAGTTGGCCGTTGGCAACAGCGCACTGAGCATGTCCGTCCGTCGTTGCTGGCTCTGGAGCGGTACAGCTCAGGCTATATAGGTTTAGCTTGCCCAGCAGGAGAAATTGCGCTTGTGGTCGCTTGCCAAGTGTGTGCGTGTGTGTGTGTGGGTGTGTGAGAGTATGCTCGAGTGTGTGTGGGTAATAAATTTGATTAGTAGGATTTACGGGACATACGGCAACGTAAACGTCAAATGTTCGTGGTGCAGTAAATTTTATGCTAAACAGGGACAGGCAGTTGAATGGCAAGGGCCAAGCGAGGGGGTTTGGGATTGGGCTTGGGTTAAGGGTTAGGGGTTTTTCTTTTTGTATGAGTGGCTTTCTGCCTTGACTGCCTGTCGGCGTGTCCCTTTTTTGCTCACTTTACTGCTAGCTGGGCTATTCTTCCCGTCTCTTGCCCCTCTCGTTTCGTTGCGTTTCTTTTGCTTTGTTTTGTTACGTTTAACGAGTTGTTACAATAAAATGTTATTGCATACTTTATGGCGCTATATACACAGTGTGTATGTGTGTGTGTTGGTGTGTGTGTTAGTGTGCGGAAGTGCACAAAACAGACAACGCGGCAATGGGGAATATGGCAAGAGCAGCGGCATATGCAGGACACAGAGCGTCTGCTGCGTCAACGTCAAAGCTGCCGCAAAACGCTTTCGCGTGCGCCATTGTATTTCTAAATACAAAATGGCGACGGGACGCCATTTAAAAATGACTGGGCGCGGTAGTCAGAAGGAGACAGTGAGAGTAAGAGATGGAGAAAGAGAGAAAGACAGCTAGCATGGAGTGCGCTAGTAAAGTGCTTTTGTCTGGCTGCCTTTGGCAGCATTTCCGCATTCCCTTTTGACTGAGGCGAAGGCCGCATTTAAAACATTTGGGCACAGTCGTAATTAGTGCAACCGAAAATTGCTTACAAAATACGCGCTGGCCTTCTAAAAAGCACGGCCTTTGACGTTGATCAGCACATAAACAATTGCAGTGCAAATTGCTTGCACCATCAAAGTCAGTTGCTGCTGCTGCATCAGCATCAGCACGCTCATCATTAACATCATCATCAGGCCATAAAAAATGGGCAGCAGTTGCCAGGGCGCTGTCGAGATTACGCGATAAAGCACAACGTGAAATGCAGCAAAGGAATGGATAAGCGACGTGGCTAAAATGAAATTTATGCTTTGCTTCATGCTGTTCCACTCTTAACCTCTCTCTTTCTCTGTCTCTCTCATTCTGTCTTGGTTTTTCGCCGATTTCCCTCTGAATATCTGACATTTTGGCACATTTCTGGCCTGGCAGCGCCTGCTGTGCCGCCGCCATTTTGTTTGCAGCCACCTCCTCTTTTTCCCATTTTCTTTTTTTTCTTCTGGCTGTTGTTGCTGTTGGTCCTATCCTAATACGAAATGCAATCCTGAAACTCCAGTTCCTGGCTGTTCGTTTCCCCTCTGCCTGGCATCCGCACTGAAATTATGCGCATTGGGCTTCTTTTGCCATTGAAATTTTAGGATTTTCGTTGTTGGCTTTTGCAATTGCTGAAATGGATGGATAGAGCAACGCTTAGTTTTCTTTTTTCGTATTTTTGTTGTTGTTGTCGTTGTTGTTCTTGCTGTTGTTGTGACGTTGGCAAGCCTTTGCGGTTCTATTTGTGGCAAACTGAAAAGAAAATTTGGTTGTTTATGTTGGTCAATTGCAATGCATTTGCTGCTCCATGCTGTGGGGACATAAGTCTGCATTTTCAACTTGGCCTCATATGAGTCCAGGATTTGAGGAATTTCAGTATGAAAGTTGGCAATAAATAGATATGAGTTGGCAAATATATGACAGTTGAGTTGAAGAGGTGATGAATTCAATGAAATATCAATGAACTTTGTTCAATGTATTTCGAAAATGTTGTGTGTCTTCTTTGGTTTTTTTACTGTTGCTGAAGCTTCTATTAAACAAACTATTTATCTGTTAATTTTAGTAATTCAAGATTTGATTAATACACTCAAAAAAGTATTTTAACTAAAATTCGTCTATTTCTTTCATTTCAGGTAAATATGTTTTACATTACAACATTCAAACGGAGGAACTTTATTCGAGGCTATCTTATATATAAATAGTTGCAAATTTACCATTTAATTGTTATGGTAATTCAATGAGGCGCCTAGGTTTCTAGACAAAAGTTTTTGCGAATCTAAAAACTAGTTGGTGGAACAAGACTATATAAATGCTGCCATCAACAGTATAAAATGTTTATAGCCAGAGAGCTGTCTCGTTAAGCAATTGATGACAATTTTATAATACTCGATGCCCCAGCACTTGACTTGTGGCATAAAATGGAAGTGAATATTTTCATTAATTTTTATCATATTGGTTGCTGGCTTATGACGCCGCAACATTTTGCAAAGCAATGGGAAATTGCGTTTACCCCAGCACTTGATTTTATTATACATTTTTAATCAGAGAATGGATGCGTCGTCGCCGCAAAAAAAAAAAAAAAAACCGGAAAAAAAGAAAAAACAAATTAAGATTTATGTGCACTTAAATAAGTTTCATTTCAGCGGGCAAATTGTCAAGCCGGCAATAATGAAATTATAATTTCATTTATATAATTAATATTATTTAAACGGAATATTTAAAACATATAGTATTAATTACGCACATCTCTCTCTGTGTGTGTGTGTGTGTGTGTGTGTGTGTGTGTGTGTGTGTGTGTTGGACAACACGAATGTAGGCATGCGAGACATAAAAAGGCTAATAAATCAGCTGAAATTAATTTTACATAAGATGGCGGAGGCGCCGTCGAGAGCTCCATAAATGACAGCGGCACTTACACGTGGCCGGGCAGGTGGGAGGGGGGATGGGTTAACTCTGTATTGACATTACAGTTATGTGCATAATAAGTGCGCATTATGCTGCTTAATCCAGACAATAAAACACAATTACAACAGCCGCCACCAACTATGTGGCAAAAGCCGCAGGGCTGTTTGATATGAAATTATTGGCATGCAGCGACAAATCAATGCGGGAATATTGCGGGGGAAGCAGCATTATGGGCGGGGTCGTTTCAGTCGGCCATGAAAATATGTTGGTGGCATTAAGCGTATATTGCGAATATTGTCTTGTCAATAATGCCCTGACACTGCATTTCCAATTAAACTTGTTCATATTCATTTTATGGCGAAGAGCTTAATGCATTTGTATAGAGCGCAGCTTTGCACTTTAATACACATATATACACACATATATGTATGAATGGAAATGCCTTGAAATGTCAATTTCCATTTCGTATTGTGAATTTATTTGAATGGCTTTTTATTTATTGGGGTCAAATGTTGTAGAAAAAACTGAAAAGATTAAATTGAAACAAAAAACCTGGCTTTAACAAGTTGAATAGGCTGTATAGCTACTAAATGCCCCTTTCTCATATAAGTAATGAGAATATATAAATAAAATACTTTGAACAATTTAATCAGTTTGTCTGGGTTAAAAGAAAAGGTCTAAGAGATAAATTAAATTATAGTTCCGTTAGACTGTCAAAGGAGAAAATATTTGAATAAATTTGTTAGCAGCTAAAGACTCAGAAATTAATTAAATAGCTTAAGATTATGCCATTAAACTAGTATACCCCATTCAAACAGTGAAGGAGTATGTATAAAAAAAAAAATTAAATAAATTGTTATCAGTTGACATGAATGAAAGTAAAACATATTCAAATGCATTCTGATTTACTTCAAGTAATTTAATCTGTTTGATTTTGTAGTTGTAGCAAATATTTATTGTTTATATTTATTGTTGATAATGCGCATATTGTTGACTGTAATCCATATAGACGATATTATAGTAAAAGTTCGTATCAATTCGAGTATTTTCTCATTTGCCACCGCGCACATTGCAGACTCGGCAATCACCATTGATGATCACATTGCCAGGATTAAGGGGCGTGGCTGTTGAAAATCAAAGTAATTAGTTTTTCTCTTGCAGTTAATTTTCATGAGATTTTTGCTGTAGTACTTACCACTAGCCAGAGCCAGCAGACCGAGCAGAAAGGCAACCGATAGGAATTTCATTTTGTTTAGTTAGTTAATTAGCTTGTAGCTTGTGGAAGTGATGCTGAACTGATGCTGTTTAGCCCAGTGCCGTGCGCTTTTATACGCAGATCAACAGAAGCGCATTTGCTGCTACGGCAACAGTGGGGGAAAACGCAGCGATTATCAGACGGGATTACCCCCTCTCTCAGTTGACGGTGTCCAGAACGTGAATTCCCCAGTTCATTTGAGACGCTGGGCAAACACGGCGATAAGCTCATCTGTCTAATAACAGCGTGTGTGGTTGTTGTTATTGTTGTTGTTGCTGATTGAAAACTGGCTTTTACGTACGCTCAGAACATAAGGCAATCAACTTTGATTCGCCGGCTTTTCTTCGGAAATACAGAAAAAACTCGCTTTATGACATTTTCAATTAACTAACCGGCGCACGTTGCAGCGTAATTGACATTTGCATAAGTTCCAACTAAGTTTGTTGTTATCAAATTAGCATTGCAAATTGCGATTTGTAACGAGAAATTCAATAAATGCGTTTCTATTCATATTGATTGTAATCAATCTTTAGGTATTTTATGCTTAGCAATTTATCATATCGAGAGCTGTCGAGAGTTGGTTAACTATAATACTATGCTATGAGTAGTTAAATTGTTTTGAAACTGAATTCACATGTCGTCAGTTCCTACCATTTTCACGCCCATTTTGTTGCATGTAAATAGTAGTAGCATGCCAGTGCATGCATATGGAGCTTATGCGGCACAATTGCCACTAATGAAAAACCTTATATGCGCTGTGAGAGAGAAATGGCGTCCATATTTGAATAAACCCAACATGAATTTGAAATAAAAAGTTTCGTGCAGATATCTCATTTGTATGCACATAAATTGCATTACGAATTGACGCTTTACGGACGAAAAAAAAAAAAAAAAAAAAAAAAATTAAATGTGTTGGGAAAAAGCAGAGAAAAACCTGACTGAGAAGAGCGAACAAGACACAGCGGAAAGTAAAATAAATTAAAAACTCTCCAAGAATGCTTCGCTGCTGGCAAAGAAGACACAGCGGAATTGCAGCAGCAGCAGCGCGAATGTAAAAAATTGCTGAGCTACGCGTGTCCTTGCCGCGGCTCCTGTCGCACCAAATAATAACAAAAGGTGCAAAGCAAAGCAGTAAAAAAGAAGAGAAAAAAAAAATGAAAAGAAAAGAAAATGAAATGAAATACAACAAAAAAAATTAAGCAAAAATGCACTGGCAGAGTGCAGCATGTACGTTGAAGGCAGACCACGCCCACATTCGCGGCAGCGGAGAACTCTTGCTGATTTTGATGTTGGTAAATTTTTGTGCATTTATCATTCGGCCACCTGCCATGCCAGATCCTCTGTTCACCTGCATCCATTCCGATTTACTCTATATTTTCGTCGATTTATATTTTTTTGCTGTTGTACATTTCCCGCTTGATTTTCACGAATTACGTTTATTGCTGCATAGTCAAGAGAAGAGAAAGAAGGGGAGGAGAATCCGGAAAATTGAAAAATGCTCCAAGTTCACTTGGCATTCGATTTGCAAACAACAGCGCAAGGAATTGTCGATACGTTTTGGAAATAAAATGAAAGAGAGAGAAAGAGGGAGAGAGAGAGAGAGAGAAAGAAAAACAAAACTTCGAATTGATGATGAATTGATTTATGTTTGCGTATTCGCCTCTTGTGCATTCCCAAAACACTTTTTCACCATTCCCATTTTCATTTTGATTTCTATTTCGTTTTGCTTAGCATTACATAGCCTTAAAGAGCGCTGCACTGATTGTGTGTTACTTTGCTCTGAGAATTATTTGAAATCGGATGCTTTCGATAAGCTAAATTCGTTTACACTTGAACTGAATGGAGAAGGATGTGGCACCTGCCGGAAAGAAGTTGATAGGGGAAGTTAGCAAAAGCTGAAGCGAATTTATTTACTAATGATGATATTTGGTTAATAGATAAAATGTAAAACAATGTGCAGAGATTGCGTGATCAGTTCAGGAAATCTAGACTTAAGATATGTATGTACATATATGTGAGTAGCCCATTCAGTTATTAAGTCATATCAAATTTATATGCAGAGTCTATATTAAGGAGAAATTTAAAGAAATACTTTCAGCTTTAAATGTGGCACTGTGAGCTGTTGTATTTTAAATTAATATTTAATATACAAATATATTCTTTATCCAAATGCATTCGACTCCCTAAACAGTTTTGCAGCACACGCAATAATATTTATCAAATAAAAACGTTGCCTCTATTTAAATTTTATATTAATATTCATAAATAACTCAATGAACTTCTCGTAGATATTTTGCCATCCATTAGCCTAAGACGATTGGATAATAAATCTGAGATTTTATTTGAGAAATTGTGAGAAGTGAACGATGATAAATGCTCCTATCGGATTGCTGATGAAATGTATGAAATGCTGTTAGCCATTTAATCAAATTATGCTGTGAGCCAATCCAATATCCTGGCGATGCAGGCGGACAATGAAGTAAATTAATTTACATGCTGTGAGACGGTTAAATGTATTTGGTTTTGCAGTAAATTAAATTCAAGAAACGTTGCAAACGCTGACAATATGCAGTTAATAACACTCACACACACACACACACACACAGAGGCAGAGGCAAAGAGCAGCAGGAGATTGTTGAAATAACTGTTCATCAATTTCTGCACAACTTGATATGCAAATCACGTTTGTAGACCATAACACAAGTCGATTATAAAATATTAATAAATTAATTTAAATTCAAATTGTTATCACAGTGCAGCCATGTCCAGGCGGCCACGCCTCCTTAAGCCCGGGCGTAAATCAAAGCCGGCGACAGTTAATGGCTCAATTTAAGGTGCTCGTAAAAGGCTTATGAGCGCCCTTACTCTGCTCTACCCCGCACAACCTTTGGCAAATTTATATACATATATTTACATACATATACACACAAATCTAAATCCAAAATGCAGTGTTGTCAATTTTCACGGCACAATTTATGTTAATTCAGTTGTAACCTTTGATACCATGAGGCAAGGTGGAAAGGTGGAGCAGGTGACGCCTGCTCTTAAACCCATCAACGATCCCAAAAGCATCCATTATACACACACGCACACACACTAATTCACATACAGACACACAATGACTGGCAACAATCCATTAGTGGGTTACTAACGGTTCTCTCTTGCCGACGCCATTTTGTGTAACAACTGCAAATCAATGCCCTGACATGTGAAAAATGGCAATGGCGCTTTTGTATGCCATGTCTATTATAATATTCCTATATTATTTTATGCATGCAACTGTGTTGGCCCATCTATGTACGTGTGTGTGTGTGTGTGTCTGTACGAGTGTGTATTTGTGTGTGTGTCTGCATTTTCGTAATCAACCTCATGATAAATCGTTTGCGCAAAATTTATTGAGTTTTTGCATGACATTCAACTCAAGCGACAGCAGCTGCAGCGACCAATCATATTTGGAAACAGTATTACATAGTACATTTTTTTGGGAACTTATTTAAGCTCTCGTTTCATGTAAAAATATATGTTAGATTTAGAAAGGGGTTTTTTGATCTTAAAAGCATAAAATGTTATATGTAATGCGCAAAATGGTTTGAGTCCTTATGCACTTAAAATATATTTGAATATCATAGCGATGTAGTTTGTGGTATATTAAAGAAAACTATGTGAAATATTCGATTTTTCTGAAATGTACTCTAATATCAGTAGATGTAGGATATATAATTAATTTATCGAATTTGGAAAATATTGCAAAAATATGAACAAAATTAATACTCACTATTTATCAGATAAGACAGGTTTTTTATAATATAAATCTCGAAGGAAAAACTAATAATAATATTAAAATGTTCATTAGAAAACTAATCTCTAAAGCAATCCTAATCACCTAATAGCTAGTAAAAGCAATTTTAAAACTCAAACTATTTTTTCAATGCTAATTGAATTTTTAATTAATTATAAATGCCGTACTCTAGCAAATAGTATAACAAATGTGAAACCTTAACAAAATTTTCATTTAAAAGTTTTTATTCTCATTTGGTTGTGCAACAGCATCGAAATTCAAAGTGCAAATCCAAACAGTTTATGTTTATTGCCTAACGACAGCCGATAAGAGTTCATTCCCATGCCAAATACTTTCATTTAATTGCCAGATATTCACATGCAAGTATGTGTATGCATGCATGTGCTATGCAAAAGTTTTTATTGTTTGATCAGCTGTTGAACATCTATAGTTAAATGTGGAAAAACATAAAAATAGTCGATTGTACAATGTTTGCCAGAGTGTGCTTCGAATATCAAAGCTTTCAGCACAATTCACCTGCTGAGAGTCATTTGAGCTCACATCGAAATTATGTTTGCTATATTTACTTTTCGAAAATGCTGGCATAGAAACAAATTTAGAGCAGCAGAGCAGGATGATACTGCATAATAGGATGCAAGATAAAGATGAGTTCGTAAAAATATAGAGATAAATTGATATACAGATACAGATACAGATACAGATACAGATACAGATACAGATACAGATACAGATACAGATACAGATACAGATACAGATACAGATACAGATACAGATACAGATACAGATACAGATACAGATACAGATACAGATACAGATACAGATACAGATACAGATACAGATACAGATACAGATACAGATACAGATACAGATACAGATACAGATACAGATACAGATACAGATACAGATACAGATACAGATACAGATACAGATACAGATACAGATACAGATACAGATACAGATACAGATACAGATACAGATACAGATACAGATACAGATACAGATACAGATACAGATACAGATACAGATACAGATACAGATACAGATACAGATACAGATACAGATACAGATACAGATACAGATACAGATACAGATACAGATACAGATACAGATACAGATACAGATACAGATACAGATACAGATACAGATACAGATACAGATACAGATACAGATACAGATACAGATACAGATACAGATACAGATACAGATACAGATACAGATACAGATACAGATACAGATACAGATACAGATACAGATACAGATACAGATACAGATACAGATACAGATACAGATACAGATACAGATACAGATACAGATACAGATACAGATACAGATACAGATACAGATACAGATACAGATACAGATACAGATACAGATACAGATACAGATACAGATACAGATACAGATACAGATACAGATACAGATACAGATACAGATACAGATACAGATACAGATACAGATACAGATACAGATACAGATACAGATACAGATACAGATACAGATACAGATACAGATACAGATACAGATACAGATACAGATACAGATACAGATACAGATACAGATACAGATACAGATACAGATACAGATACAGATACAGATACAGATACAGATACAGATACAGATACAGATACAGATACAGATACAGATACAGATACAGATACAGATACAGATACAGATACAGATACAGATACAGATACAGATACAGATACAGATACAGATACAGATACAGATACAGATACAGATACAGATACAGATACAGATACAGATACAGATACAGATACAGATACAGATACAGATACAGATACAGATACAGATACAGATACAGATACAGATACAGATACAGATACAGATACAGATACAGATACAGATACAGATACAGCAACGGCTCGAGGAAAGAAAGAAAACTAGAAATCAATAAGATTTTATTTTTGCATGCCAGTTTAGTACATAAATTCTTTGCTACACCACACACTACTGCATGCATTTGTATATATGTATGTACATATGTATGTATTTGTATTCTACCTATAAATGATGACTGCATAGATGTGGCTCTGGCTCAATGCCTTTTGTCTGTGCGTCAACCTCAAAAATGTTGCAGTGAACTAAATTCCATTTCCTTGAATTTTTGCTGTTTTCGCATTTGGTATTTGGCATTTGGCACTTGGCATTTGTTCTATGTTTTCCTGTGGGCCTCGTCCCCTGATGACCCCTGGATGCCTAGATGATTGATTAACTATTGAAAGCAAGTAAATGTTTTAATTGAGATACAAAAAATAGCTCAGCTATTAAAATGTTGCCCAGCTGTTGAAATGAGCTGAATATTTATTTCGTTGAATGCATTTAGTGTTTGCTGCATTTCAAATAAGATAAATGTAAATGTGTCAATGTTTGCATTGTTTATTTAGCCATTAAAAGAAAAATATGTTGAAAATGCTTCAACGCTTCGGGTTTTCACCCTTTCGAGAAAAGTTCAATATTTACGACTATGCCAACAATTTATATTTGTTATGCATTGCATTCAAATGAGTGTTTGCTCTCCATTGGGACATTAAAAATCGTTTTTACATTTATTTATTTGCTATAAATTTAAATGAAATAAATAAGAGTTTTATAGCAAACACTGCGTCATATTATCATATGTTTTTTATGCTCCATTGAGCCAACCTCCAACAGCTAGATTAGCACATTCCGTAGCCCTTTTCTGGCTCTACAAGATGGCAACAACAAATACCAGTACTTCCGAACAAGAGAGGAACAATTGCAGCTCAGCAAACATAAGGCCACTCGTAATAGAAGAGCGATATCCTCAACAGCTGGCCAGCCACAACTCAGCCACTGATGGTCGTCGTCAATAAAGTTGAAAATTATGAGTAGTGCCCAGAGAGAGAGAGAGAGACAGAGAGAGTGGCGAGAGATAGGGAATTATAATGGGTGATGTAGCAACTGCTTTATGTCCACTCTAAACACTCGGACTGGTCATGTTCTTCCAGCTGTTGTTGTTGTTATTGCTATTGTTTTTCGAGTTGTACTAGTTGTTGCTTTTGTGGCTGCTGGCTGCTGGCTCGGCTAGCATTTCCGTTTTGTGCAATTTATGGCACATAGAACAGAGAGTTGGCAGAAATTATTTTGAAATATTGCAGACAAAAGCTGCCTGGGCGAAAGACAAATGTGCGAGCGAGTATAGAGTATAGAGTGTGTAGGGGGGAGTGCGGAGGAGTAGGATAAATATGAATGAAAAACTATTAAGTGTATGTCTGACTGTGCGTATGTGTATGTATGTGTGTGCGTGTGTGTGTAAGTGACTGTAACGCTTATCGTCGTTAGTGCTAAGCTCTTGCAGAATGTATTTTGATTTTGTCAAAAAGCTTGATACACATTGCGAAGCATATTTGTTGGAGCATAAACCATTTATATTATTTCTGACAATTAAAAATAGAAGAGGAACATATAAACATAAATATATACATACATATATGAAATCGATAGGCTTTGTATTTAAGAAACTGCTGTTAAGATTGAAGGTCGTAATGGCTTTATTTTTGGCAAGTTATATTGAGGATATAGCTGAATTTAATTTACTATGTTTTAATAGGATTCATGAGATTATGAATAAAATTTATTGTTATTACTAATAATTTAGATTGAAAAATTAAGGAATAGATAAGAAAATCTATAAATATGCAAAATATTTTATATTATTTTTCAAGACGTAAAAACATTTTTTATGCTTTATTAAGCTTTAATATTCTTAAAATTTGTTGATCAATTTTTTTGTTTTTTTTAGAAAAGATAAAAATTTTTTTATTTATTTATTTTTTTTATTGATTTCCTAATCTGTAAATATTTTGTAATATAATATATTTTGTAATATAATATATTTTATAATGTATTTATAGAAATAAACATATATTGTAAAAATAATATTTAACTATATAAACTTTAATAAGTCATTCTAGCGAGAGTATTCAAACTTCTATACACTGTATATCGTTTCTCTCTTTTGGGCAAAAAATTCTCTGATGACATGAGAAGTGCTTGTGATGTCAGTAGAAACCACAGAATTGGACATAAGTGCGAGCTTAGTGGCGGTCACTAAGCAAGGTGATTCAGTTGCCACACACACACACACATACAAACAGAAGAGATGCAACACATAGATAATATGTGCACATATATGCCAGAACTGGTATAACATTTTTCTCTTCTTTTTTGCTGAGCTTTTGTGAGCTCAGGACGCTTGCTATTTTGTAGTTGAGCGAACCCGTGACTGTTGACCAGTCCGGCCGGAAATGGAACAAAGGCCGTGTAGAAGATACATGAGCTCTATGCGCAGCAAATAACTATAGATAACTCCCAGTAGCAGCTCAGTTCTGTGTTTTGTGTCGCGTTTTGTTGTCTGTTTCTGCAGATTACAACAACAAAACCAGTAAAATACATTTGACATTCGTGATGCACGGGCCAAAAATATTTTTGCCGACTGGCAAAAAAAAAAAGAAGTCCGTTGGCCAACGGCCATTGTCAGCGCTTTGTGCCGGTCCACAATCCACATAAACCCCCAATTTCCCTCTCTCTCTCTCTCTCACACAAATACAATAGTCAAGTACAATGGGCGAATATTTGTTCAGTTGACGCTGACGATGTTTTCCAATTTTTTTAATCAGGTTGAGTTGAGTTTTGTTGTTTTCTTTTTTTCCTCACTTCTTTTTCGGCCTTTTGTTCTACGGCTTTTGTTTCTGCACGGAAATATGACGCAAATATCTTAAAGCCTTGCATATTTTTGGGCTTACTTTATTGTGATGCATGTGCCACGGTGTGCATGTGTGTGTGTTAACCATAAATGTGCCATAAATTAGCATCAAGTGCTATGACGCGTGCCGCTCTTTAAACGTTGCTGATTTACTAGCTACTTCATTTCGTGTAGCTTTATCGAGTTAGTTGTCTTGACTTGATGCTGGCTTTCAGTATGCCAGCTCTGTGTGGCATTACGCTTAGTTTTATTATCTTGTAAAGTCGCACTTGTACTTAATTTACGAGCACTATGAAAGACTTTGTATGCGCTTGAGCAGCTCTTGTTTGAAGCGGTCTCTGGGCTATCTTTTATAGCAGTTTAAAAATAAATCTGAATTGTCAACTAAGCGATGTTTTATTTTATTTTCTTTTATTTTTATTTTTTATCGTAATTGCCTAAAGTATTAGTTTGTTACTGTGCGTCAGTGTAGACCAATTCTGAAGTACTTATTTTTCAGCATGAACGACTAAATTTCTTTGATTGTCTATGGCATGGCCTGTCATCAGTATTCACATCTCTCGGTTGTTGTTGGTGTTAGTATTATTGTTATTCCCAGTCACATCATATGTACGCAAGCCGACTCAGAATAAAATAGAAAAAAAGTAGCTGAAAATAGAAAAATAAAAAGAAATTACAGAGTAAAATCTAAGATTTTGCTAACGACGATTAAATGCTCTGATGATGAAAAAGGAAAAAATTAAAATAAAATAAAACTTGAATGCAAAAGTGTAAAAACAATTTGTTGATGGTTTTGTAAATTAAATACACAAATTTTGCAAACAAATTTATAAATTTCAGCCACGTATGAAAAATGAGTTGGCTACAAATATTTATATTTAAAATAAAATTTATATTATAATTAAAATAAAATTATGAATATAAATTTTGAAACTGAAGTTCTGAAATTAACTTATAAAAAAATTTAATATTTTTTATTCAGAATATAAAATATAATAAAATTAATAAAAGTAGAAATAATGGATTTCATGTTAAACTTATTTCGTTTGAATGTTTTTGTAATTTTTTTTTTAAAGAATTTATTTTTAATATTAAATCAAATTCACTTGAGGTAAAATTTTCTATCTCAGCAGTATTATATCGCCAAAAGAATAACACGAACTTGCTCTAATAATAATAAATAATAAGCTACCGCTTCTGGCCCCAATTACATAACATAATTGCTCACAGAATGAGAATACCCTTTGGCAAAGAGTATCTAACAAAAATACTGAATGTATGTATTCTGTGTATGTATATGTGTGTATATATTTGCCTTATTAAAATTCCATGCAAATGCGCTTATATGGCCCAACCAGCCAAGTGGGCGTGCCCGCACAACCCTCCTCCCGGCAGGCATAGCTCCCTGGGCTCCCTGGCGCACGTCTCGCCTGGCTGCTCTTAACGTTGGCCACTTGGAGGCGAGACACGCGCACGCCCAAAATCCTCATCAGCCTGGCCATACAATTTCGAAATACTTTGAGCCATTTGTATGGATCGTATGTGTGTGTGTGTGTGTGTGTGTGTGTGAGTGTTGTGGGGGTTTGTGAGTGTGCCTCAACAATTGTTTCGCTGCTGGAAAATGCGCAAAAAGTAAAATCCTAACCAAAAGTTATTTCATATGCGAGTGTGCAGACGCCGACGCGAGTCAACAAAACAGCGCAAACAGATGAATGGTGAGGGGATGAGGGGTTGGGGGAGGGGGCTGTAGAATATATGGAACCGTGGTAGCTGCCCGCCCAAGGACAACAATTGCAGTGAACGGCTCATGGTGGCTGGCAAGTGCGCGCGTGTTAAGCATATTTAGTTCATTTATTTCAAATTAGATTTTTAAGCGACGACGAGCGCTCGAGGGACGAAAATATTTTGAGTGTCATGGCTGATAAGAAGAAGAGCTGCCGGCTAGCCCAGTTGGGTTGCTGGGGGCAGCAATGGGCAATGGGCAATGGGCAATGTTAGCAATGATGCTGTGCCCACAGATCGTTCCCTTTTTTTGGGTGGGCTTTGCATTCATTTCGAAATTATGCGGCATTTATTTTGATAAATTTTTCGCTTTTTCCTGCCCGTTACGCGGCATATATTTTTCCATTTGCTGATTAAAGCGCCCATGACAAGGGCTGTTTATGTTGTTCTTCTGGTTATTCACTTAAAAAAGGGTTAGACTAACAACAACCGTTTGATGTGGGCTTGCTCTATTGGACCACGAAAGTGGGCGAATCTCATCTGTAGCTGAATGGTTCATTAAGTTATTTGTGTATGAGCATAAAGAAGTTTTGTGCCTGATCCGCAAGTTGAATTCAAATAAGTATTATGCATGTTGGGGGTTAGTGGTCAATGTAGAGAAAGTTTATGTTGTGTGGGGCTAGAAATGTTTTGATATAAGTTTTATATAGCTATAAGAATGAGGTTTCTCTGTTTCGATTCACTGAATCGGAAATTGTTGTTCATAATTGAAATAATTCAAAAGCTTTCAGCATATGTTTGTATTACATATTGGTTTATTATATTATTTTTAATACTAAACAAAGTTTAAAGAACTTTATGGAACGAGATTTCCAAATAAAAGATCTTTTTCTATGCAAATTTGAATGTTTACTAGCTTAGACTGAATTCCTATGCCATAAATTGACTGTATTCACTCCGGCTGTCCATGCATTATAAGAATAAACATATCTAACTTTACTCAACCATACTCCCTTTTAACCTCACAATTCATGCAACATCGTTAGCTGTTTATAGTTAGATTTCCAGTTATTGGCAGTGTCAAGCGACCAGTCGGGGCCTATCATAATGTGTCCATCTAACTACAGCAAACACGCCACGTTGTTCAATCTAGTAAAGTGAATATTGGTTGGCAGGGGCTGGCGGTAAGTACCGCAAGCCAAATGCCAAAGATGTTCAGCAAAAGAGCTACAGGACAGGCACACAGAGAGTCCAGAGTGGGGAGCAGAGAATGTAAAGTAGAGAGAAGAATGTCGCTGAACAAGCAAAAATTTTATAACATTGCGAACAAGTGATGAGAGCGCTGAAAAAAAGAGTGTTGGCAGAGGGGGGAGGGGTAGTAGCGCAGAGCGAGCAGACAAGAAACTGAAAAACGCAAACACAATTATAACAAGTGCGGGCAAGACTAAAAAAAAAAAAATAGAAAAAAAATTACAACAGAGTCGACAGGGTGAGGGCATATAACGGCATGAATGAACATGAGGCATGGTCAGGGCGACAAAGGGCAGCAGGCAGTGTGTTGACCAACAATGTTGGTCACAACACACACAGAGAGAGTGAGAGAGAGAGCAAGAGAGTGTGAGGGAGAGAGACGAGCAAGTGGCCCCACAACCACTAACAAGAACTAATATTTGACAGCTGCCTCTGCCCAGTCTTGTCCTGTCCTGATGTTCTCGTGCTGCCACTTGGCACAGCTGTCTTTGCAGGGTATGGATTTTTTACTTTTTTCTTGCTATTACTGTATACCCTGCATGATATCTAGGATACAACTAGCATAAAATCAAGCAGATATATATATACAATAATTTGCGATCTATGGATTCAAGCTCTTTTGACATTGTCTAGCAACAGTAAACCATAATCAATCAGGGGATTTCTCGACAACAGCTCATTTACAGGATATCTATCTAGTTCATGCCGCTTCCACAACAATATTCTTACATGTTTTGCCATGTTGTCGGAGTCGCAGCGTCGCATAAATGTCGACGGGCCTGCGCCATTTTGGCCAACTCTGCTCGGCGTTCAACGACTTTTGGCTGATTTCGTAAAAGGCCAACAGAGCGAAAGAAGAAAGGGCAACAACAAATATAAAACAACAACAACAACAAAATAAATGTATAAAAAACAAGTAAAGAGAAGTTCAAACTTTAGCGGCAACAAAAGTCAAGTAGCCGTGCCAGCGAACAGCAACAAAAACAAAAAACAAAGAACGAAAAAAAAAATGTATATACATGTATGAAATTGTTAACAAAAATATATACATATATATTTATATATATGTATATAGGTATATGTACATACCATGCACAACACATGCTGCTCATTTCGGTGGAAAATTTTTGCTTCTTTTATTTATTTATTCTTTTTTTATGAAAACAAAGCTGGCCCATGCAGCAGGAGCAGCAGGGGCGTGGCCTGGCACAACACTTCAGCTGGTGCCGTGCGAGGTGATGCGTTGCGCAAAAACCAAACACACATTTAAGCACTTGAAGCACGCAGCGAATAAGTGAGCCAAAGTGGGGCTCAGCAGGGCTAAGAGCTGCGTCAAGGAAACTAGATGCGAGTCAGGTAGACAGACAGACAGACACGTGTGCATACATAGATATTCTCAATATGCGGCGCAGCACGCAAAAATGTTGCAGAGTTTTAGGCGCATGTGGATGTTAAAATGTAAACAAAATTTGTACTTATTTGAAGAGCGCATATGGCAAGGCATATAGAACGAAATCTTCTAGGTAAATATAAATATAAATAAGACATAAATATATGGAAATATATGTATAGTCAAATGAAATAAATTGTATATATGAATATGAATATATAAATGAATACTCTGAGATCGAGATACATATACATTAACCCTAAATAAACTAGTTTTTTTGGATTCTGAGATCAATATGTTAATATTTAAAATAGAAACTATGTTGATATTCTAGCCTTACTTAAGCTAGCTAACTCTCAAAAGGTTATAAAGATTCTGTTTAATTGCTTTAAATGTTAGCTAAATGTTAATGTTAAAATGCCTAAAATATGAATTAGTCCCCAATTCCTTAGCCAAACTCATTGCTTTATAATCACTTGGTAACGTCCACAAACTTCCATCGATAGTTGGCATTGCTGAGCTCGCCGAAAAGCGCTCCTTCAATTGGCTGACGACAGACGCTAATCGTTGAAATGACTTGAGAACTTGACGATTTGATTAAATGTCGCAAGTGCACAGTGGCAAATAATAATGAGCTACTCAGCAGTTACTTTGGCTCATATTTAATCAGTGCTCATTGTTTGATTCCCCAGTAATGAAAGCCTGACGCTTCAATTAAATGGCAAAAGTTTCTTTCGCTGATTCTGATTACATGCAAAAAACTTAATTAAGTCAGAGACGCAGCGCAGTCGGCCGGGTTTGTCAAACGGCAAACTGCTGAGTAACTTTAATAGTTTTACACGCTAACCCACTTTGCACGGCGCGACAGAGAGTGTCGAGGAATGAGATTAACGGGGGCGTTGAGCTGCATAGTCGGGGAGTCAAATGCATTTTTGAAAAATTGCAAAACTTGATTAGCGATTTGTGTGCGCCTCGCACATGCCACACTCAGGCCTGACTATGACGAGAGCTGCAGCGCAAATTTGCAGCACTCGGAAAAGTTTTTTGGCCAACAGCCGAGGCAGTGGCAGAGGCAGCGGCAGAGGCAGTGGCAGTGGCAGAGGCAGCTCAGCTCACTCGCTTGAAAGTGTGCTATGAAAAAGCAAAGCTAATCTGACTCTAACCCCAACTTCGACCTATGACTGTGACTCGTGGGCCACCTGGGCAACGGGCACAGCCTTTGCGCATTCATCACGGAATGCAACAGCCGGAGAGCGAGCGAGCGAGCGAATAAGCGAGAACTTTGCCAGAGCTCCCAGAGTCCCAGTTCACTTATCCATTTTGCAGTGCAGCGAATGATGTTGCGCCTGGCCAAGGCGCCTGCAATCCAATTCCCAATGAGTGCTGTGCAGATATGAAAGCAGAAGTTGCGGCTGCTGCCAAAAGGGGGGAGGATGTGTAAGGTAGCTGCTGCTGCTCCTGCTGTTGCTATGTGGCATTCGCATTGAAAATCCCCATACGTATTTGCAATTTGTCGGTGGCGCAAACGCTGGGGCGCGATAGCGTGATTGAATGGGTCGCCAGACTGGCCACGTGCTCAGCTTGTGTGCGGCATAATGAGAGTTATGGCTAATGCATACCCACTGGCAGTAGCTCGGATCCCGCTGACCCAGCTTGATGGATGGCCAGCCACGATGACCAGGCCAGACACTAGACCCCTCTTAAAAAAAGACTCAAACCCCAAACAAACCAAATTGTGACCGTGCCTGCAATGGCATTGAAGCGTAAAGCTTCTAATGAAATTCTAAAACGTACCGTAAAACTTCCGATTGGGCACTGCAGGTGCGTTGCCCGTAAAGATTTGCATACACTTCAATACCTGGCTAAAGGCGTGTGCTAGTGTGTGTGTGTGTATGTGTGCGAGAGAGAGAGAGTTACGTATTTGGCTTTCTGCATGCTGTTCGTTGGCTACTTTGTCTGCTCTGCAGTCGATTTGTGTCCTTGGCAGGGGAAAGTTGAATCAATGGCAACTCAATTCTAGTTCGATATATGCTTGTGTGCTGCCTTTTAATTTATTTAATGGCTGGCAAAGGGGCTCAACTCTTTTCTTTTATATTGACTAAGCATAAAGGTTAGCCACTATGCCATATATCATTGTCCATTCTGATTAGATTGAGGCTGCCATCGACCCTTTTGCCTTGATCCTTGCTCAAAGTTTGTTGTGTGAACAGGTTTCGGGGTTTGCTTCTTTGTTTGTATGCACAATTGCACAATATTGGATATGCTATTAAAGCAGAAGCCTATTATGCTCAGCTTTAGTGACAAAGGATATCAAGAGTCGCTCTCTCTTCCACCCCCTCGCTCTCTCTCTCTCTCCTCATTCTCTTTTCGTTTCTCTATCTGCACAGGTGCACATTATTTAAATGAAAATGTTTTTCGTGTATGTAAACGGAATTATAGAAGTCATTATAAATAATTTGTTTATTAACTTTTGCTCAGAGGAGGCAAACGAAGTAAGTGAAAACAAGGAGAGCTTCTCTCAGATCCAATTCAAGTGCCGCTCTCTTTTCTAATATAAAAGACACTCGGAGGTTAGGCCTTCCCCTTCACTACACTTTCTTACTCTTTCCCAAAAAAAAATCTAAGCCATTTAAAAGTATTCCATTCTATAATTTATTGCTCAATATTCAATTCGACAATTTAACTTATTTACCATAAGAAAAAGTGAAAAATAAAATAGAAATTCCGGAAACAGGCTCATCATATCATAGCGGAACCTATTGAAAATGAATCCGTAAAGTTATTTTAAGATTTTGATCCACTCTCTCTCGCCACAAGTTGTGGCTGTAAAATTGCCAACTGTAGCTGACAAGTATTTTTGTTATGCCAACTTAAGTAAGGCTGGGATTTTGCTGCTATTTTGTATTCGCTTCTTCTTCTTCTTCTTCTTGCGTTTTCATGCTGCCTCTATAAATGGCGTTGCGATTGTGGGCATTATTTTTTATTGGTTCAAGTTGCCTAACGATGTATATTGGATATTTTATATGCTGCAGCTTAGCTGGCACTCACACACACACACAAACACGTACACAAATAACCCGACAGACACGCACATAAGACATCTTTCTTTCGCTCTGAGACGCATTTATCGGGGCTGGGGTCCAGGGGTGTCCAGGCGCTGCCACACTTCAACTGGCTGCTGAATTCACACAACATCATTTATATTCCAACTTGTTTTCGAGGCGTCTGCAAAAAGTTTCTGGATGGCGACCGCATCACACCAATACTTATATAAATACAATTTATGTGTGTGCCAGGGTATTTGTGTGGCAGCCATTTTGCGTGTTTTTACAGCATACTCCATGTGTGTGTGTGGGTGTGTGTGTGTGTGTGTGTGAGGGAAGTGAGGTACGTTGCACGCTTCAGTTGAACGCACAAGCAAATGTTGTTGCTCAATCGAAAGTATCAAATTGCCCACAATAACACTTAAATCCGACATCTAAGCTGAAGTCAACTCCAGCAAGCGGCAGACGCTGGGCGGAACAGCCCGCAGAGCTAGAGAGCTCGTAGAGGTAACAGACGCAGCAGCAACATCAGCAGCAGCTATGAGGCTGTCAAGCGGCACGGAAATGAGCAGCAATAATAAAAATGTTAAATCTAAGCAAATGAAAGAAATAAAAAAAAAAAAACGAAATTTTTATGCTATAGTGAAAACAACTTGAAAGCGCTGGCAAAATAAAAGAAAATGTTTGATTGATGGATAAAAATGTGCATTTTATTGACAGATTTTCGCTCTTTGCCTGGAAATTGCATAATCAAGGCAAGACTTTGTACTGAAATGGAACTTAAAATGTGTGTGTGTGTGTGTGTGTGTGTGTGCTTTAAAGATTTTGTAGGTGTGCTTGAATGCTTGAAAAAAGTTTCTAATGCAAAGGAATTTAAATTTCTTTGGGTTTCAGATTCGAAAGATGATTTTTAGTTGAAATTAAATACTGCAAAAATATACGGAACTCGGTTTCATTTAGTTTTTTAGCTTGTTAATTCAATTAATATTTAAATAATATTTATACTTGAATTATATATTTGAATTAGAGGATAGAGATAGAGATGAATAGAATATTTTAATTTCGGCGATCACAATCAATTAATTTTTTAATAGAATAAAAAATATATTTAAATATGTTTTTTAGACCTCTGTCTATAAGATTAATATAAAAATATATTTGTATTATATTTATTTGAATTACATTTTTAATTAATTATTACAACTATGTTAATTATTTATTAAAATATTTTATACAATTTTTTTATTCTTATTTAAACACACTCCGACTGAAAGTTTAAGTAAAATATACGTAAAACTCAATCAATATACTTTACCTCAAATTCGTTTTTCTACACAATTTTTTTCCTTCTGTAGAAAAATTTCCTAACTAGTTAAATAAATATTATTGATGATCATCTGACTGTCTTCGTTCTCTATAGTTGCTAATTCAATGAACTAATTTAACTTTAGTAAATGAACAACCTTTTGCAATAAGTGTCGTTCGCTTGACTGGCAGCCAACTTTTTCGTTGTTGTTGTCGTATTTACGCTATTGTCATGTCCTGGCAACTTATTCAATATCAAATGGCGAGCAAAAAGTTTCTAATGGCGGCAACAATTGCGCAGAAAAACTGTGTAAAACGGGCGGGGCGCCGCAAATGCTGGCGCAACTGTTGTGCAATCGTGTCAAATATTAAAACATGAAATAAATATTAAACGTGCAGCAGTCACAGTCACAGTAGCAGTCGCTGAACGAGCAAGAAATAAACAAGAAACTTGCGCACAATAAGTTGCAAAATATTTACAATATTTCTGCTGTGCCAGCAGCAGTTGAGAGAGAGCCAAGTAGAGAAAAGAAAAAAAATAGAATGGGAAATGTATAGAGAAGGCAAAGCAAAAATCAGCCAACAATAAACACAAGCACATACACGCACACACATACACATAAGCTACATAAAGATGAAGCCAAGTGCAACAGAGTGTGAGAAAAATGAGCGTAGCGAAAACTTTTTCTAATAGCCAAAACACAAAGTGGCTAACGAAGAGCACCACAGAGGTGTGAGATTGTGGCTAAAATCAGTTGGCAACAGCAAAGGCAATAAAAATAAACATAAATAAAAATACAAGAACCGATGGATAAAGCGTCGGACGTTACTTAAATTAAAGCTTCATTTAAAATTCATTCAATTAACAGAGAGCTTTCTATTATTTTTTTTATAAAAGCTGCTAAGAGTAAAGCTTTACAAAAATGTAATTAGAAAGAAAATCCTAGCAAATTGTAATTTGATTAATATTTAATAAATATTTTTTAAATTTTCCTAAATTATATTGAGCTGTATGTATATATATTTATAAAAATTCTCCGACTATGCTTTTTATAAAAAATATTTGGAGCAAGCTACTAAACTGGCTATGAAGGATATCATAAGAAATCTATTCAACTTATAAGTTTGTTCAAGAAAAAATTACCGCAAGCCGAATATAATTTAGGAAAACTCCTGTTTTTTTCTGCCAATATTTTTTTTCTGTTGATCTTCAGCTGCTTTTTGTGCGCTTCAATCAGGCGAAAAACAAAAATTTAATGCAACGGCAGATGCTGGCCATCAAATCAGCCGCAAAGTATGCAATTTAAAAATTTCGTTGAAATACATATATTTTTTTCTCATTTTATTTTACTTTTTTTTTTTTTTTTTTTTTTTTTTTGGCAACGCATCGTTGCGGATGCTGCTGGCACTTGGAAATCCAAAATTCAACAGAGAAGTTGCTGCTGCTGCTGCTGCTGTTGGTGGAGCTAAGGCTTCAGCTTCGACACGAACTGATTTATGAAGTTTACAAATGCGTGGCAAAAACCCCGTGACTTGACTTGACTTGACTTGGCTCGCTGACGAACTGCCGGGCGGGCAGACTGATGGACTGGCGGGATTCACTCACTGAGTGAGCAGGGAAGCGAAGCTGCTTGCTGAAAAACGTTTGCCACTTAACACGTACGCCGCATATTTTTGCCACGCCCAATGCAAAGCCCAGCTGCTGATGTTTGTTGCAAGGGGGGCGTTGCGCGAATGTGTTTTGCTTTTCTGTCTTGATTTTTTTTTTTTGTTTTACGCTACAAAATTTTTGCTGATTTGGCAGTTGTTCGTTTTGTGTGTGTGTGTGTGAGAGAGAGAGAGGGAGATAAGTGATGCTGCATAGCAAAATTTATACGCCACACAGATGCCATGCCATGTGCTTTGTTTGGCTGATCCTTGAATAATCAACAACAGAAGCAGAAGCAGCAGCAGCAGCCAGCAACTGGCAAACAGACAAACAGCCAAAGAGCTGTGGGCCTGGCTTAAAAAATGAAAAAAATGAAGAAGAAGAAGAAGAAGAAGAAAAAATGAGTCGAGCGTGGCCAGCGTACGTTGTTCAAATATTAATGTTGACCCTCGACTGCTCGTTAGCCAGGCTAACTAGCTGCCTGGCTGCCTGGCTGCCTGACTCTGTGGCTTTCTGATGTGCCGAAAATGTTAAAGGGACTTGGAGCACAGCTGGGCAGAGTGACTCTGTGTATGTGTGTTTGTGTGTGTGTCTGCTGTGGCAGCATTTACTCATCAGGATCAGCAACATATGAGAATTGCAGTTATACAGAGAGGCGGCTGCTAAAACAAATTTTACTTTATGTTTGAAAAATCTTTATTAAATTTTGTTTGCCAATGCGCGGTTCGGAAGCAACATCGAAATTTTGTTGCTCATATTTTTCGTTAACCTACTTTCGAAATTTGTCAAACGAAAATAGAATTTTGCATTCGCAATGAAAATATGAAACTAACTGGAAATCAGCTATCTTTGCTGACATCTAGAAATCTGTGTAATATGGGATTTCTGTTTAAAATTACAAAAGTGGATATTATTCCAATTTAAAGTCAAAATAAATAAAAAGGGAAAATTTAATTGATTGCAATAGAAACAGGAATTCGAGTTTTAAAATGCATAAACAAGAACCATTCAAAGTCGGTTTTACATAATTTAATTCAGTTAATTAATTTTTTAAAATACAAATTTAAATAATATTTTTAAAATTTCTTAAAATATAAATATAAATAAACAATAAACAGTCGAAACTTTATTTACAAATTGTTGGTTACAAAAATAATTAATTAATTTTTTTTAAATACAAATAAACATAATATTTTTTTAATTTCTCACAGCGTATATATTTAATTTCATAATTTATATATTACTAGCTGCCTCGGCAAACGTTGCTTTGCCCTATCCATTAATTCCTCTACGTCTGTTGACTACGAATCTGCGCGCTTCTCTTCGTTCTTTGCTGGTTTCGCTCACCTCGTGCCTCTTGCAATTTTGATGCACCTAACTGGATGCAGAAGAACTGCAGGAGATCATTTAGAAAATGCCTGCAGCAGCAGAGAATGTTCCCATTGGATCGACTGCAACGATCTCTACCTGGCGCCCAGCTCAAAATTTGAGTGCCCCTCAGACTTTGAGTGGAAGTCGCCCTATATAAAGGGCGGCAGCTGTGGAATTTATTCAGTCATCCAGACTCTGAGGGGCCAGTCGTACGTGCAGGGCAATGCAAATGTTTGTTAAAAAAAAAAACAAAAAAAAAAAAAATTAAAAAAAAAATTTAAAAAAAAATTAAAAAAAAAATTTGAATAAAAAAAATTTGAATAAAAAAAAATTAAATAAAAAAATTTTAATAAAAAAAATTTAAATAAAAAAAAATTAAATAAAAAAAATAAAAAACAAAATAAATAAATAAAAAAATAAATAATAAAAAAATAAAACAAAAAAAAAATAAATAAAAAAAAAAAAAATTAAAAAAAAAAAATTGCCCTGCACGTGCGACTGACCCCACCGGGTCTGGACGACTGAATAAATTCCACAGCTGCTGCCCTTTATATAGGGCGACTTCCACTCAAATTTTAAGCAGAGCGCCAGATAGAGCAATGGGAAACATTCTCTGCTGCTGCAGGCATTTTCTAAATGATCTCTTGGAGTTCTTCCGCATCTCTTGCTCTTCTTAGGCAGACGGACAGAGAGACAGACTGTGAGATAGACATAATTAGATTAATTACAGCTTTCACTTAATATGCATACACACACATATGTATGTATGTATATGTATATGCGAGACTGCAATCGAATCAAATTTAAATAAATAATTGCATTATAATAGTTTAACTATGCAATTTGATAGCACAAAAAATATTTGGTTTTAATCTATATAGTAGAAACGCATCTGCTGCTCAAACATAGGGGGAAAATAGAAATTATAATTGCATCTGGTATTAGAAACGTTTTGTTAATTTGTAATCACCCGCAGGTCGAAGTTCAGGCCCTTTAATTTATTAACAATTGTGATTGTAATCAAATTTATGCTTTGCTCTTATCGTTGCAGGTATGTGTGTGTAAATATGCCAGAAATGTGAAATGCGCAATCAATTGTGAGTCCAGCATGAAATTGAGTAAGAAATTAAATTAGAAACACAATGGTCTAAGGTTGGGGGCGGCTGGGTGGTGCGAGTGGTTTATTTGGCCAAGTCTTCAATGCGCTGGCCAATAAGAAATGCCATTGTTACAACTTTAATTAATGGCTATTAGGCAGGAAAATGCCATGCCATTTTATACGTCTGCAGACAGGCTGGCTTCGGACACGGACGTGGACTCGAACCCCGGAACCGCAGTCGGGCAAATTATACGGCACACACACACATAAACACATGGACGAGGCCAGACAAAGCCAATTGTTGGCTATTTACGTGCTCAGCTTGGGGGCAAATGCAGCTGCGGGTGTTTTTCTGCTTTAATAAGCAATTTTTAATTTGCAATTACTCCAGCATTACCCGTACATACTTACAGAGTGCTGCACTGAAATTATTTTTAATGAAAATGCGCATGCAAACACATTACGCATACGAGGCGTTGCACAAACATCCTGCTGCCGATTGAGAGCCGCCACAAACGTCAATCAATGCACACACTTATACACACACACACACGCACACACACACAGCGTATGTATATAAACCAAATATATATGTATAGATGTAAATGGGTTTGTATATAAGTTGAATAACTTTGCTTATTGCTTGCCCCAGGCATTTTGTGCGCCACAATAGTTGCATGCAGCAGCAGCGGCGCCTCCATCGACTTCCTCGTTGCCATTGCCACGTCCAGCATCGGCGATTCAGTTAAGTCGACTAGGCGGTCATTAGGGAGCTTTGGCGAATGTTAATCACATTACCGCAAAACGTTATAATGTTTGGAGGATGCGGTCCTTGGCTCATCATCGGCGCGTTTGCATCCACTGCTCAAGTAACAATAACAATTATTTTCACCACATGCCTGAGCGAGTGTGTCTATATGTGTTTGTGTGTGTGTCCCCCATTGAAATAGTAAACCGCAATTTGGCTGCCTCGCCTTGCCCCGCCAAACTAGTTGCAAATGCAAACAGCAACCGGCTGGAGGTTTAAGTTTTCAAGTCCGCAGCCTGCATTTAGAGGCAGCAAGCCCTGAGCAAATGTTGCGTATACGCATAATTTTCGTGCGCACTGTGAGCCGACTGCAGCACAATAACAACAATGGCTGACAAAACTGCAACACCAAGCAACAACAACAACAACAACTCTGACTTAGCTAGCCCTCGCATTCACGGGCGACGTTTCCCAAAGGCAAAAAGTTTGCTTTTTGGGGCGCGCGGATTTTATATCAGAAATACACACGCACGCACACACATGTAACTTCTCCACACAAATATATAGAGGCAGTCGCATAATTGTCGACAAGTTACATTTTCCTCTGACTGTGTAACTGTGCGTGCACTGAGCGAATTGTATGGGTTATATGTTAGCTATTGTGTGATTGAAAATTAATTTGAGTAGCTTTATTGATTGTTTGTAAAATTTGCGGTTGTATTTCTTTTAATTAAAAATTAGAAATATGAATACAAAATGAGAAATATTATATAACATATATAGGGTTTTTTAATAAACTTTTTTACAAAATTTTATTACACGGCGTGTTGCCTAATCCAAATTTATTTGCACTAATATTCATTTATTTTACCTATTTATATTTTTTATTCAAACTAATTAACCTATATAACGTGCTAAAATAAAAAGTTTTTGGGTTCATCTAAAAATATATATAAATGTTTGTATTCTATTTATTTATTTTATTTCTTATTTATTTATTTTTTTATTTATTTATTTATTTATTTTTTTTTTTATACTCTGCGATTAATGAAATAAAAACATATTTGAATTTATCGTAAAAAAATACATAAATAAAAATAAAAGAATTGTTTGCTTCTCAGCAATTTTAACAGAAAATTCATTGATTCTTATTTAGTAAAAATTGTTTATATATTAGAAAAAATAAATAAGAATTTTAGGCCTATTTAATATTTGATATAAATGAATTTCTTTCATAGTACCATAGTTAGTTCAGCAATATTAGTAGGAAATAATATCTGCATTTACAACCATATTTTAGCTGTAAATTTAACAAAGTATGCTCCTTTTATTATTGAATAATGAGACCCTTTACTATATTACTAAGATAAACTAAATCTTCTAGCTTAACTACAATTCATAAGTCATAATTCATAGTAAGTGCCATATTTAGAAATAGTATTAGAAAACATTAACTTAAAAATAGTAGTAGATATAATTTTTTTTTTTTATTTTTCTCCGCCTACTTCCCTTTTGCCTTTGTTTTTTTGACCTGTCCATTTCTTATCATTGTACAGGCTTAAGTTTTCTTAACGTGTATCACGTACGTTTGGTAAATGCGATGGGCTCTCATTGAAGAAACAAAACATCAAAATCGATCGATACAAATTACAAAACCAACGTCAGCAGCTTTCTCGTTTAGGGATGCTATGGGTTATCCTTGTAGTGGTGGTGATGTGGATGGTGGTGCTGGTGCTGATGGTGGTGGTGGTGGTAGTGTTGCTGCTGCTGCTGCTGCTGCTTTTGCTGTGGCTCTTGGTGGAGTTTTATCCCACAATTTCAGTCACAGCGGCACGGAGCCAACCCCCTGGTGCATAGTTCCGCATTGACGACGTCGAGGACAACGACGACTATGAAGGCTGGCACTTTGTGCTGCTGCTGTTCGTCTGCTGTTCTGTGTTCGCTGTTCTGTGCCGTGTCTCCTTTGTGCCGTTTGTGTTTTACTTCCACTTCAATCATAACTGTGTTCAATTGTTGTTTTTATTACCGCATTCCTTTCACCTTTGCCCGCACTGACGACCAACTTGCTCTGTGGCTGGGAAAATTGGTTGGCTTTTCCGCACTCACTCTGCAGTTGTTGTTGCTGCTGCTGCTGCTTCAATGTATTTTATACTCTAGCGCAGGGTATTTTGCTTTGATAATCGTATATAGAGAATATAATATGTTATATCATAATAAACGTTGATCGCATTCCACTAGTGCTTAGCTTATACCTACCTGATTCATATTGAATTTCTACTACACATTTTCCATAGTTCATTATAGTTAGAATAATCGAGTATAAAGAGTAAGAATGAACAACTTTTCTTAGTTCTATCCTGCCGGATACAGCATGAAATCTTACTCAAAGTGTTCTTTTTCGTAATTTGAGTATGATAATATGTGAATAAATGCTAATAATATATACTTTCAAACTTCTTTTGATTAAAATATATTATGTATATATACATATATACATACAATTCCATGAATTCCATATCTTATTAACTTTTGCAGAGCATATCCCATTCGTTTTCTTAATAATTCTTCTTTCTTCTTCTCCTGCCGTCATTTTTTTTATGATTTCATGCAACCGACAACCGTTACATGTGCTTATCTGGCGGCAGAGCTCTGCTGCTCACCTCAGCACACATTTTCCATTCATTTCCTTCCCATTTTTCCGCATGAGCAGCGGCAGGCTAAGGGGCGGCTGCCTCATGTGTGTGTGTTTGTGTGTGCGTCCGAGCTCAACAATTGCGCATAATACAAATTAATAATGCAACAATTGCATTTGTTGTTGTTGCTGTAGCTGCTGTTGTTGCTCGTTGGCATCCTTGATTTCATTAAATATTTGTAGCCGCTCGCTGTTATCAGTTTTTGAAATTGTTTTGCATCAGTCAGCAGCAGCAGCACCAGCTTCGTGGCTCGTGCCAGGCACATTTCATGCTTTTATTGCGCTTGTCCCTTGCTTTTATGGCAGCAACAAATAGAAATCGCAGACATAGTCACACAGCGCGCAACGACTTGGCCTGAATCACATTTGGCCCGCTCTAGCCGTTCAGCAATCCCATCAAATGCATTTGGCATACCGAACACGCATCCTGCCACATATTTGCTTCAACATTTTACGAGCGTGTTACAATGATTCAAAGCTCGACGCGTTCTCCTTCTCCTACTCCTTGTTCTCCTTCTTTTAGCCCTGTGTGTTGTTTCGTACGTGTTGGGCTTTTTAATTTGCCACAGACAGATTTTGCAACACTGGCCAATAATAATAATCTAATTATGACAGTCTGACGCAGATAACTTCCACACGCAGCTGTCATTGTGGGCCAGTTAAGGGAATTGCCATGGGCCATGGCCAAGACAGGCATTATTCAGTTATTGCATATTTGTGTTATGCTTGGTCTTGTCAAGCCTTCGCTTATAGACAACATTGTTATTCACATAATACAATATTTCGTCAGTTAGCCAAGCACCTTCAATTGCTTTCATTTAGCTCATTAAAAGTTAATCTTGGCCCGGTTCGACGCTGCAATTCAGGCATTTCAATTAACGCCTCGTTATGAAACTCAGCCAAAGTAATGCCAAGTCTGACTTCTGGATGGGCGGCAAAACTGTCTTTCATGCTGATTTTTGTTATTTACTAGCTGACTTTATCTATCAAAAACTCATTACTAAGCAGAAAACTGGTGCCCAAAAATGATGGGGAAAATATCAATATTAATTAGTATGTATTACGTGACAACTTGCGTATGGGTTCGGCTGGTTGGCTCCACTTGGATGCTCCACTTGGCCGGAGAGTTGCCTTTGATTTGCTGGCCGGTAATTTAGCGATTCATCAGCACGCGAAATGCCGTGGAAAGCTGCGCTTAATTGTTTTCGATTTTCTACCACAGCTTCAGATTGAGGCAAATGGAGCAGATGTGTGTGTGTGTGTTTGGGAGCAAGGGTGTGGGGTAAATCGGCTAAATCAACTAACCCACACTGGATGGATTAACAAAGTGATTGGCAACGACATTAACATTTTCATCAGGCGCACAATGAATGAGTCAGAGAATTTGCCACAGCCGGGAGGTAATAGTCAAAGAGTGAAAGGGAGCAGAAGAGAGAGAGAGACCGAAAGTGGTTTAGGCAGAGGGTGAGGAAGGGGGAACTGGCTAGTTGACAGCCGTAATCCATCATCATTGTCCGAATGGAAAGCCTTTGAATTTTTATGATTATGATTATGATTATTATTATTATGTATTTGCGCGTGTGGGCGGCAACAATGGCGCCAAGGCAGGAAATACTCTATATATAGATTCTATTGTATATGTATATACTGCGAGTGCTATCTATATCAGCGATTTTGCTGCTATGTTAGCCATTTATCGGAATTCATGGCGCACGCTTCTCATTAGTCTCTGTTCTGCACTCATCAACTGTCTGTCGTTATGTTGTTCCGGTTCGTTTGGCCGCGCACGGTGGGGCGGATATAGTCGAGTTGACATGCTTTGACAGCTTACAAATTATCGATACCATTTATATGTCTACTGGCGTACTATGTCAAAAAACATGGCCACAATGCCGGAACTTTGTCAAATAGCTACCACAATTGCAATCAATTGAATAACTTATCTATATGAGGATTGAGTGTTTTGCCAGTGATCAAGCTGCTCAAGATATAATACCTAATTGAAATGGTTAATTTGAAGTAGTGGAGAAATATTTGCAAGTACTTTTTGAGTACTTAGTATTAGAAAGAAGAAGAAGAAGAAAGTAATTGATTTAAGTTGAGTTGTATTAGCACAAAATGTTGCTTATAAGTTATATAAGCTAGTTAGCATTGAATCTATAAAAATATAGAAAAATACCAGCACCATTAAAGACGTAAATAAAAGTCAAATATATATATATTTTTTTAAATAATATCTATTAAATCAAAAGTATTTTTCCCCATTTTTATTAATTTTTTTTTTCTTAATACACAATCAATAAAACTTTAATTTCAATCAACTCGCAAATATTACATAAATACCTTAAATTCATTTTCACAAATTTTAACGACTTGCATTCAGTGCTGAGTCCATTGTATATGTGTCTTTGGGATGGAATGGAGGTTGTGCTGCTTAGCGGGTGGCTAAGTGGCGATAATCATGACTGACTTTTACAACGGCCGTATGCCAGCGACAAATACTGTTCTATGGCCAACTGATTTTACCCCGCTCAGCCGCTAAAGCAGTTTCTGCTGTCGGCGAACACGTTTAATCTGCTTGCCACAGATTTCTATCACTGTCATGGATGTTGTCGCTGGCGTCGTTGCCATTGTCAGCGTCAGGCTGTGCCACATCGTTCGCAGCGAACTGAGCCTGTTTTTCCCTTTGGATTAACAGTGGTGCTGCTGCGCCCTGTCGCGTCGCCCCCTTTTTTTTTTTTTTTTTAATGATACACAATTAGTGCGATGATAAATGGTCTGTCAAATGCAGCATCAATGCCTGACACAACAACAATATCAACCACAACAACAAGGAAACGTCTTTCGTTTTTCTTTTTTCACTTTTCTCTCTCGTTTTTTTTCTCGCTCTTTTAGCATCGATGACTCCTTGCCTACTTAGTCATGGCTGCTGCCTTTGTTATAGCTCGTTCATTGATATCATCAGTTTTTGTAGCTCTCAGCGAGTGAGATATCCACAGAGCAGACAGTGGGCCGTGGGGCTGGCAAAAACTAATGATGGCAACGCTCAGATATTGGATATTAATTGTTACAAATAACAAGAAGCTGCACTTCAGCCAACAGCAGCAGCAGCAGCAGCAGCAACGGGACAGTATCAATTAAAATGACTGAAATAAATTGTAGACACAAAGTACATGGGCAACAAGGCGTCGGCAGCAGCAGCAGCAGCAGCATTAGACAGACATGCCCAGCTGGATAAGCTCGACTAAGTCGACCGGCTGCTTGTCTGACCAGGGCGCCAGGGAACTATTTCTGATTAGCCACGTTGCCAGGGCCGCACAGCCACAGCATTCATTGGGGAAAAAGGCGAATGAAACGGGCCATAAAATATGGCATGCTGTGCACAGCCTCAAGCGTTTCGTTCAAGTAATTGTAATAGATACGTGTATATATGTATATGTACATATATACTTATATTTATGTTTCTCATATTGTCTGGCTAAAAGTCGCACCAAAATCGAGGCGAGCCAACAACTCGCGTCAGGCACTTGCACAAAAGTCATTTAGCTGAAATTTGATGCCCTTAACAATGAACGACATCAGCGAGATGAACTTTAATGGATGATGACACAGAGTATCAACGTTGATATGTTATGATATTGACGGATAGTTCGCTGGAGTTCAATTAAGTCGAAATGCGAAACTCTTTGCTTCAATATTAGTTTATACTTGAGTGGTTTAAGGTAAAGGAATTAGCCGTAAGAAGTTGGCAAAGAACTGTAGCTATTTTGTTGCTTTTTCTTTCTGATAACTGATTTGATAAAGCGATAGATTTTTGGTTAATAATCGCTTTAAATTGTAGTTGAAATTGTCTATAGCTGGTTTCACTCAATATGCCTTTCGCTGTGTGAGCTTTAGTTTCCAGATAGACGGACCGTAATCAATTGAACCCTGTTCACTCACTCACTCCTCTCTCTCTCTCTCTCTCTCTCTCTCTCTCTCTCTCTATCTCTATCTCTATCGTCCTATGCCTCACACCCACACACAGCAAACAACATTAGGCTCATCACCAAAGAAGCATCCAGCTCCGACCCGAAACCCAAACCCAAAATCGAAATGTGCAATCTGTAATCAGCTGCTGTTGCCAACCCAAAATGCAAATGCGAATGCGAATGCGATGGCGATGGCGAATTTCACTGCGTATGCAGATGCGATAGATGGCAATAATCGCGTGCTGGCATTGGGTTGGCATAACTGTAAATTATCGTTACCGAATCAGGTTGCCACATCGGCTCAGATAACGCACTGGCAATGGGGCATACTTGTGTCTTGCATGATTCAATTGCGAAATGGGCGGCAATTGGGCGCCACATCAAAGCCGCCGAGCATAACTTCATTTACATTACAATCGGAATGGGCAATCACTAGGCTGGCTGTGTCTGTGTGTGTGTGTGTGTGTGTGTGTATCGAGTAACGCACCCGCATTGTTATCGAATTGCCATTGGGGGCGGTGCAAGTTGCCATTTGTACTGGCGGTGCTTCAGCCTCTCGTTGTGCCACATTTAACATTTGAACTTTATTATTAGTTTTTGCGGTTGATTTCGATTCGAATGCAATCAGAGAGCAACGACGTTGCAACAGTTTGCGGTACGAATGACACATTAACCAGCATTGCCTCTACAGGCAAACAGAAAGAGCGCAACAGAGATAGCAATACGCCGAGGATAGCCGCAGGATCCAGTGGTCGCGCAGCTTGTCTGTCATTCGACGAAAATGGTTCTACCCCAAATTATTGTTGTGTGCAATAAGGCGGCAGCGAATCCAGTTTGATATCTCTGCTCTTGCCTGAAGTCGTCGTATTTAACTTGTGCATATTAAAGATATCTAATCTATTATATATGCAAACCATCTGGTTTTATTACCGAACTTTGGACATTGGAACCTTTTCATATATGAAAATGTTTTTTTTTTTTCATTATAATTCATTATAATATTTAGTTCTGTTTAATATCATAGAGCTAGCTAATATATATTGCCCCCGATACTATGTCAAGAGCAGACATTAAAAAATCTTTCAATTGCTTCATTCCTTAAAAATTGTTCGATTACTCAAAAGGTTTTCGGCTAAAACAAAAAAATTCAAATTTATTCATTTTATTTTCATTATTCATTATTCATCATTTTCTTCTTTCTTTTCACTTTTCTTCTCTAATACTATTCATCAAATAAAAAGACAAAAATTGTTTATATTCTTGATATACTTTTATTTAAAGCTTGGTTTTCATCATTTCGCTGTTGTTCTTAGTTTTGAATTTTTGTTTCAATTTTTTTGGTTTGATTTTTTTTGGCGTTGCATTACAATCTACTTAAGAGCTAGATCGATTGGCATCTTTTAGTAAGCAATGGAGTAGTCAAACGTACCGTAGTTGACATACTTCTGTTCGAAGTACTTGGCGAACTGGTCGACATAGTAGATCTTAACATCCTTGAAGAAAGCATTAGGCACAAAGTAGCTGTACTCTTCGGCAGAGCGATCGAAGGGATAGCCGAAGGGCTTGCTGTCAACAAAGCGGGTGCCGGAGCCAACGCCGGACTGGTAGGTGTAGTCGAAGTTGGAGAACTGCTCGTAGTTCTCGGTGTATGGCGAGACAAAGAAGTAGAACTGCATGGGCATGCCCTCCTCCCAGCCGCGTGGCAAGACCAGGCGATCGGGGAAGGCATTGTGTGGCTCGCTCAGATCCAATGGGAAGTCGTATGTACCCTCGCTGGCCAGCATGACGTACTTGTAGAGTTCGGTGTAGGTGATGCGGTCCTCAGCGGTCCAGGTGAACTCCTTGGAGCTGCGCTTGATGGTGTTCTGGCCGGCAACGAAGGGATAGACAAAGCTGTCGATCTGCACAAAGTTCTGAGTGTTGTACTTCAGTGGGATGACGCGACCGTACTCGTCGAACTTGGGTCCCAGGAAGACGCGGACAACACCCTTCTGCACCTTGTCGGATTCGATACTGAACTCAAAGTTGAAGGGCTTGTGGTTGAGGCGGGCCTGGCGGGCGAGGAGGGTCTTGTCCCAGACGAACTTGCCATCGACAAAGGTCATCTTGTCGTTGAGCAGATTGGTGACATCAAAGTCAACAAAATCGAAGTAGGTTTCCAGTTTGCTGACGGCCACATCCGTGAACTTGAAGCCTTCATAGGCAAGATCGTTCTTGGTGTAGGGTGCCAGATAGTACTTGAATTTGTAGAAGACATCTGTGAACTTCTTGTAGAAGGAGTAGAAGAACGGATCACGCAACATGGTCTCGAAGTTGAGGAACACGTTGGGGAAGACCTCGAAATCGAAGTAGTCAACATCAGCGAAGTACATATGCGACAGCACATAGTAGTAGTTGAAGAAGTATTTGTCGTAGGTATCAACATTACCCTGCAGATAGTTGCCAATGAATTGGATGGCCTCGGGCTTACGGAAATCGATGACAACACCATCGGCGGTCTTGTAGTAGCCGGTCTCAATCACTTCGTTGATGCGATTGAAGAAGTTCTGGATCTGGTAGAGCATGTCGAATTTGCCATAGGTCTGGTACTCGAAGTAGTTCTTGCGGTAGCTGTAGCCAATGCCGTTGTAGTAGATCAACTGAGGATCGTAGCCATACTCGACCTGTTTGTACCAGAAGTACTCTGGGATTTCGCCGAAACCGTTAGCCAAACGCTCCTGGTAGTAGCGGGCCAGAATCTGCTGAACATTGTAGATCCACCATTCACCGCGACGATCCTTGTCCAAACCGAACTGCTTGCCGTCAAGGAAGAAGGCGTAGTCCATGTTCAGGTAGTACCAGTAGGCGTTCCAGCCCAGATCTTCGGTGAAGTAGCTCAGTTTGCTTTCAGCGTTGAAGAAGTCAATGTCGCGGGTATAGTCGACGGGCATGTAGAACTTGTAGAGGCCGCTCAGGATTTGAGTGTACTTGGGGTCCTTGTTGTACTGTGCAACGTTTTCACGGAGGAAGAACTTATCCTCAACGTACCAGTGCTCGCCCAGACCCATCATCTTCCACCACTGCCAGGTCTTCCAGTCCTTAGTGTAGAAGTAGAAGTTGTCGCTGAACTCGCTAACATCCTTGTACAGGATATCCTTGTATTCCTTCTCGTACATGATCAGCTTGCTCCACACATCATAGTCGAACTTCTCGGCATCGTACACGAACTTGCTGTTGAAGAAGTACTGAGGGAAGATCTCATAGATCTGGGGCAGAATGAAGCCTTCCAATTCTGGCTTGTGGATGACAGCCAGGGTCAGAGCGTAGACAAACATGCCCTCGTTCACATGGACGCGAGCCCATGCAACGTTGTTAACAAAGGTTGCCCAGTCCTTGGCGTAGTAGAAGAAGTTGAACAAGCCATAAGCCTGCTTGTAATGGGTCTTCACCAGGGCACCGAAGAATTCACCCTTGGGCAGCAAGGCACCCAGTTTGTAGGACTCGTAGAATTTCTCCATATAGAAGTCATACTCCTGCAGGCAGACCAAAATATGTTAGAACAATGGATTCCATTCCATTGCTCGAGCTCGATAATATGTTTGACTTACCTTGTATTGTGCCTTGTCAACCACCAGATTTTGTCCCAACTTGATCCATTCCTCGAACATCAAAGGATCCTCTACGCGGTAGAGTATTTCGAAGAAGAACTGTTGCTTCTTCAAGAAGTCAGCATCGGCAATCTTCACCTTTGTTGAGGTGGGCACGCTGAAAGCGGCCACACAGCCCACGAGGGCAAGAAGGACTAGTGTCAGTTTCATTCTCGTTGCGTTCACTTCTACTGCTCCGGCTTTGGTATGCTTCAGCTCCAAACACCTAAAGACTGTTGCTCTAAGCGTGCTGCAGCTGGGCCTTTTATACCCAATCAAGTCCGCCACTGGCACTGCACCATATCAGCATCAGACAATTGTCATGACAGAGCCAAAAATAGCAAACATCATAATTTAATTACCAATTATGTGCAGTCCGATTCGCACTTATCATCTACCCCGGCCCTGAATTGCACGCTGGATCAGATGCGATAAGCCCCAGCCGGCAACCCCAAGTGCATAGCTCCTACGTAGTCTCTGCCAATATCAAAGTTGTGTAATCGCTATACGCGGACTGCAGCATGTCGTGAATAATAATTATTATAAATTTGACACTCGCCGACTTTCAGACGCTATGCGGCGATAATCACAATATATATACATACATATATACACATATATTTAATTTCGACTCTGATATGATTCTTGTGGCATTCAGTTGTTGTATTCGATTTTGAAATGTCATTTCAACTAAAATATTCTAGAATTGTTTCTATGCTGTTTAGAAAGTTGTTTACTGCACATTCTTCGTGCGCTGATAGCTTGAACTTATGTTTTGAATATAACTATTTACTGTACATCTTATATCATTATATATATATATTCATATATATTATTTTAAAATAATTAAATCATTTAATTCAATTTGCTGCTCGAATAAGTGCAAGTGCTTAAACTTAACTGTAAAATTGGACAGCGAATTGAATGAAGTGTGTCTTTTCAAGTGATAACCGGATTTTACTATAATTAATTTTTTATACCTATTTCGTTTGATCATATCTTTCACAAATATTATTGAACTGCAATAATTATGAATGTAAAATATGATTTATTTTTTGTATACGTAGGGCTTCCTTGACTGAAAAGCCTATAGCGATGGTTCTTTGTATATTCTATAACAGTTTGAATTTATGTGTAAATATATTGCTCAAATATATATATCCCCTTTAATATATTTTTATACACTTTAGAGCATTCACAATTAGAATTCGTATTTATTTTTACAATTTGCATTGTTTAAAATAATATTAATTTAATAATATATTAGCCTCGGCATGCCCCTCAATACAAATACACAAAAGTTCGCTGCCATCTCAACAAACATACATACACATATACATGTATATACGTACACATTGCTTTAGATGAGAACCTTTGTTCGCCTCAAACACCTTCTTCCTCCCAGCAACTGCTGGCATTGCAATGCTCAAGGTAAAGAAATACGTAAAGTAAGCGCTGAGCAATAACAAAGCGAGAAACAAAACTCAGCCAGTTGTAAGGAAGTCTTCCGGTAAAGACCAAAACTCACTCAAATAAATGCACAATTAATTTTCATGGCGAGGCTCAAGAGGAATTTTCATTTCGTGGGAATACGCTGCAAATTGTTGCCAACTACAGCTTCTACAATAAAATAATAACAAGTTGTCAAGAGGGGCTTGCGGGGTGTGGCGTTAACATCGGGTGTAAAAAATACTACAAAAAATGGGAGAAAAGAAAAACATATTTTTTTCTCGCTGTTATAACAAGAGTGTGAAATATTTATATATACATATATATATTTTTTACAAAAACGAAATTGTATAAAGTATTTGGCATACCCAGTGTTGAGAGTCTAGCGAGCTGGGTATCTCGTTTTCTGCAGCTTATATATATAAGCAGGCTGTGAAAGCTTGGTTAATAAATAAATAAGTAAATAATAAAAAAAAAAAAAATAAGGAACTTTATGGAACTTTCAACAGTTTCAATTTGTATATAAAATTTTTCAAATTTTGTTCTTTTTTCCACTCACGTATTTAATTTGATATATATGTATATATTTTTTAAGCGTATGTATATAAATTTTTGTATAATTAAATTGCTTGAAATATAATTATAAAATTCCATTTATACAAGGTATTTTTTAATCGACTTTCAGTCAGCTTTTCTATAGTATGCGCGATGTTTTGCTAAAAAGTTTCTTTTTTATTAAAATATTGAATGTTTTTACTTGGGTGTTAGCGCTTTCCCCAGCAATGAAAAGTTTGCCATACTTTGAATTTGTTGTTTTGTGTGCTATTCCTTAATTTATTTTTGCTAGTTGAGGCACGAAAAAAAAGAACTAAAACAAAAAAATCAAAATCGCGCAAATGAGCAAAGTTTTCTTCGCCAATTTCTATGCTTCTTTTTTTTATTTAGCCGAGCAAAACTGCAGAATTTATTGCTTTTGAAATGTGGTTGCGCATAAATGTGCAACAAAATGGTGCAAACAGCCAGCAGGCAACAGGCAACAATGCCAAAAAAAAAAAAAAAGATGGAAAAAAAACATATAAATTCTTTTATAGCAAAAGGTTGCTCTTGGCTATGTAACCAACTGTGGTCTCTCGTTTGGGTCGAAAGCCGCAACGTAAATGAAATGAAATGAAGAAATGAAATGAAATGAAAAATCCGCACATAATTGCAAATGCGTGAGATATTTTCCAAATGGCAAAATTATGACAATGCTATCACATTTCAGCATTCTGGGGTTCATTTCTTCATTTCGCTTTTGGGACCTGCCTCGACCGAGTTTTTACGTATTCCACTCAGGTTTGGGCCTTAGAGGCATTTTGACGCCTCAATGTTGGCGGACAACTTTTGCATTGATGGAGGCTCGCAGTGTTTTTTATTTATTTATTTATTTATTTATTTTATTTTTTTTTTCGAAATATTGAAACAGCTCAAAACGTGAACACGTCAGTAAATGAGCTCTAATCTAACCATTGACCTTCCACACTCGCCAGACAGTTGATCACAAGACTTTTTTGGGGACTGATAAGCCAACAAGTATATAGTTCCGATACTTGTTTTATAGTTGGAAAAAGTTTTTGTTGCTTTATACATGTATATTTTTAATCACGTTAGATTAAACATAAAAGTATGTAAAGTACTCATGAAGTATGGTTAGCTTGATGATAATGTTAAGCATTTAGGTCAAGTTGATGTATGTAAAGCATTTAAAGTGTATAAGGTTTGTAGAGTATGAAAAGTGGAGAAAGTATCTAGGCATGATCTATATTTTCTGTCTATTAAATGTTAAATATATAATATACATAAGTAGAATGGTTGAAAAAGTATGGCAAGTGTGAGGAGTGAGTAATATATCAACAAGCATTATGTTTAATAGTTATGCATTCATAAAATATACACAATTTAATAAATATAAATTTTACAAATATTTTTACATTGAAATATTTTCATCATGGACCTTAATGCCGCAATACATACAACTCCATTATGAGTAATTAAATACGCAGAAAATAATTAAAGTCTGATTTGTGCTTAAAGTGCCTTCAATTGACCGATAAAAATCGGATTAAATAAAATAAAACAGAATTCTTATTGTTATTTAGTCTCATATGCGCGCATGTAAACACACAAATGCAGATGAAACATGCATGAGCTCTTGCACTTTGCACAGTGGGCCATAGAGTGGCGCGACCCACATATTTAATTGAGTGCTGCTCTTTTATTTAAAATGCAAAATTAATGGCCATCCACTATATAAATAATACAATAAAACTATTAATCAATGCTTGTAAACTCTCATATTCCAAAGGGGCGATAAAAAAAAAAAGGAAAAACAAAAAGGAGAGAAAGAGAAAATATGAAAACATAAAAAAAAGAGAACAAAAAACTTTGCCCACTTTATAAATTTAATGGAGTTTACAATAGCAGCAGCAATTATATTTCAAAACTTTTTTACAGCCTTTCATTTTTCTGCATGTGCTCCACATATATACATATACATACATATGTATGTATTTATATATATGTATATTTCTATGTATATGTATCACTCTATACGAGGGCTTTGTATTGTGGGCGTAGCTAGCAGAACTGCTGCCTAGCCAAGATTCACTGAGCCCGAAACATAAAAAGTCTACAGAGAAGCTGCAGTTAGTAGTAGTATGAAAAAAAAAAAAAATGCACTACATGACGCTTGGGGGCACAATAGCGCAAAAGTTTCAAGTGGACTCTCCAGTGGGGTAGCTAGAAGGGGGGCGCAATATAGTGGGGTTGTTTGGGCTCCGTTATATGTGTGCTGGTCGTTGGCATCTGTTCAGCGTTGTGGCACATATTCCACTTTTGCCTTTTATTGCATGCTGTGTGTTGGTTAGCTCTCGGGCTCAGTTGGGCTCTGGCTCTGGGCCCTGGGCCCTGGGCTCCTCTTTTACCATGTATTTTCATTGTTTTAGAACAATGTTTCCCATTTGGTTGCGCGACTGACTTTGATTTGCCGTCTCACTTACATACACCCGGGCCGGGGTGCCAGTGCCCTTCCCTGCAGCCTCAGCGCCACCTCCTCAACCACTTCTATTGTAGTTTTATTTATGCTAGTAAAAGGCATTCTTAAATTTGTAGCCATAGTCCTAGATTTCTACCCACATTGATTGAGACTTTAACATGTTACAATTAAAGCTAAAAAGCTTGTAAATATACAAATTTGTCTAAAAACTATATATAATCATTTTTATTTCTTTAGTATTTGTATATATTTTTAGATATACTAGTTTAAAATGTTTATTTTTGCTACATAATTCTTTAACAAACAATTGGTTCACTCTAAAAACTTTTGTAAAGCTTTAAGCTTTCTGCTTATCGTTTCGCTGAGTCAGCAGATGTGTTAATTCTTGTCATAAACGCATTTGTTGTTGCTTCTGATTGTGTGGCGCTTTGATCGCCGATCGGTCAGCAGTCAGGATGGCCGAGTGGTCTAAGGCGCTGCGTTCAGGTCGCAGTCTACTCTGTAGGCGTGGGTTCGAATCCCACTTCTGACAAGATTTTTTTTTTTTTAATTTATGAATATTTGCATTATTTAACTAACAGCTACGACGACACCTAAATCAAAAGTCTCTCAATTTGTGGAAGTAAAGCAGTCAGAAACATAGAAAACAACTAATTCTCAACCCAGTGCAAACATCAACCGTCAGAGCCACCATTCGTCGTCGTGTTTTATTATTGTTGCTTGGCGTGGTTGGGTTGGGTATTTAGCCGCTGGCTCCTGAAAATGTCTGTGAGGCACTTTTTTTTGCTGTTTGGAGCACATGGCGAGCATTAACAAAGTTTCACTTGAAAATTAAGTTGCTTTTCTGGCTGCTGTTGCTGAGCGAGAATTCAATAAATTTGCTGCAGGGCATGTTTGTAGCAGTTTTGCACCACAGAGACAGGGCGAGGGGCAAACAAGAGAGACAGAGATAGAGAAAGAGAGGGTGTGAGTAGGAGAGGGCAATGTACAAGCAGCAATAACAGAGGCAGAGCAAACAGCAACAGAAAATTTTTGTGCAGGTTTTGTTTTTGCTTGAAAATTTTTTTTTTTTTTCGCAACATGACGACCACGAAACGGAACCTACACACACATATACATAGAGAGAGAGAGAGAGAGAGAGAGAGAGACAAACGAAAGCTCATAAAATATTTAACTGCAGATACACACACCTACACACAAGCACATGTCCGAAGGGTCGTCTGAAATCGTAGCATTGCAAAAAAGTGCGTTCAAAAATGTTTCTTTATTCTTTTATTTTGTTTTTTGCTTTTTGTGTCTTTTGCTGCTGCTAACAATAAAAGTTCTCTGAGCGTCAATTTTGTTGCCGCTGTTGTTGTTGTTGCCGGTCGTTTCCTTTGGCTTCTCATTTTCCGCCATTTGCAGCTGTGCCGAAATGCAAACGACGCACACGCTCATGCACACACACACACGCACACACACACGCACGCTCACCTGCCGTTTCATGAACAGCAAAATATCGAACACCAAAAAGTGTGCTGGCAACATTTCAGGCAGAGCCAGAGAGGCAAGTAGAATGGTTTTTGAATGTGTGTGAGTGTGTGTGTGTGTGTGTGTGCGCCCACATGTGGTCCGCCCATCCTTCGGCGAACCGAAAAACTGGGTTACAAAGTTTTATTTCCAAATGTTGTTTTGTGGGTGTGGATGCGGGTTTTTGGGTGTGAGGCCGGTTGTGGATCGTTACGGGGGCGTGGTATTGGTCCACAGAGGCTATCATGCCCCAGCCAAAGTGAATTTATGCCAAACGCGAATATTTCCATTGATTTTGGCTTCTTTATTGCCATTTTTCGTCCTCGTCGTTGGCATCCTTAAATGTTGTAACAATTGTTTTTTCCCTCACTCGCATTTTGTTTGCCCGTTCTTTGCCAGCAACTAGCAAATAAATTGTTGTCTAAAGAAAGGAAAAAAGAAACCTCCCAGCTGCAACTGCAACTGCAAAGTTACCAAACAAAAAGAAAGAAGATTAAAAAAACAGCAAAATAAATACAAATCAACGCAACAACAACAAGAAAACCAGCAAACGGGGGGCGCAACATTTATTTTGTTTCTATTCGTAAAGACCTTTCAGCTCGATTATTTAAAGCTTCGCTCGACAATGCTCGCATTGCAATTTATTTTGGCAACTAACACGAAAAACGTACCATAAATTGAGTTCGAACCAAATTGAATAATAATCCGAGAAATACATTAAAGAAAAAAAACATGAAAACCATATAAATATTTGATATTAAAATATTTTTAACTTTTTTTTTTTTGTAATTTTCATTAACATGAATTGCAGGAGAAATTAATTTATTTTATATTGGCTTGCAAATAAATTAATAAATAGTTTAGTAATTGTTCTGGCATAAATTTCGATATATACAAATTGCACATTTGGTTGAAATAAATAAGCGCAATAAATATGAGAAGCAAACGTAGGGAGAGCTAGCATAGGTAACGAAAGCATGGGGAAGTCAAGCATAGATATATGAATCAGGGATGAAGCGTACAGAGATCTTGCAGAGGGAGAAAGCAACATTCCTGAGACAGCAGCACTCGAATATACATATGTATTAAATAGATTTCATATATAAGAATAAACAGTATGATGATAGAGCTATATATATGATATATGGGCACACCTTTTTCATGATACATATGTGAATATATGTAATTTGGCCTACCCATAAAGTATACTCCTACATACATACATACATCTGACTATGACTATCAGAGGGTTTTGACTTGCAAAGACCATCTTAGGCCTCGGCAAGCCCAGACGCGTGCTTATGTAACTGGGCAAGAGATGCTTTGCTATAAAATCTACCATAAAAGCAGACATACCCTAATTGAAAAAGTAGCTCTTAATATTATCGTAGTACTCAGGGTATCCCCTAGTCAAGCACTTCTCACTACAGCGCTCTTATTTGATTTCTGTATGACATATCAAAATTTCTTCAATATTTCAATATTTCTGCTATTTATACTCATGCTGATTTTCGTTTCTCATCTCTTTACAGGTGTGTATCAATTACTTGCAAATAATCCCTATTGATTAACGATAATATCTGTGATAAGTATAGCAAAAATTAACATCTCTACTTATTGCATAGTTATAATGATGCTGCGTGTAGATTTATATATAAATTATATGTGAATATGCGTAATTTAGATGGCTCTGCCGTTAAGAGATTTCGTTTGCTCAGAAGTGGCACTTAGTATGTAAATAGCGGGCCGTTACTTTTCCGTACCGTTTGTCCGAGCAGTGCTTTGCAATGATAAATAACCGTGCCGGCTGCTAGTCTCTATGCCACATGCCGCATGCCGCATTCTACGTTCTTGGCCAGGTTGTCATCTACGTTGGCTTCATCATTGTCTTTGTACTCGTCTCATTGCCTCGAGCACTTTTATCTTTACGTTCAGTTCAGTTTACTTTATTTCTTTTGCTACTCTGGCCAACATCTTGAATATTACAGTTGCGTGTGCCGTTGCCTGTACGTGTGTGTGTGTGTGTATGTAGTCAGCCCCCCCAGCCAAAGGCCTTTATCGTAATATGAAAAGCTTCTTCATGCCGCCCCATACTTCAATATTAAAATGGCGACACCAACACTCACAGACACGCATACACACACACACACATTGAAATTATGAAAGGGCCGTGAATGCCGCTACGAACTCAAAGCGAATGCTTTTTCACCACTTAAGACTTTGGGCTTCATCGGTTTTTGGCCTTTAAATAAATAAAACCAAAGTCGTTGAGCAGACGCAAAGCTTTCGCATTCAGGCAAGTCAGTAAATGAGGGAGGGGGGAGCGGGGGCCAAGGGTTGCCTGGCTTGACGATGGCCTGAAAATCCGGCAGCCACAAATAGCGCAAAGCATTCACCAACCGCAGAATAATGACAATAATAATAATAATGACATTGATGATTTCAATGGCAAATAAAACAAACGCTTTGGCAAATCGAAATCTTTTCGCGGCGCAGCTGCTGACAAGTTAATTCTTAGAAAGCCAACCCCCCCAACCCCCACAAACAATTCGCAATGAAAATGTTTCTATTAAACTTTTTATAGAGGTTTGCTGGAGCATGTTCCAAGAACATGTCGGATTAATAATGATGTCCCCAGGTCCCTATGTGTTTGTGCGAATTTCTTCAGACTTCTATTCTATTTCCAAATAATCTTCCCATTCACTGGAATCTGTATGGATTAGATTACTTGTGATAAGAAATAAATCTGTACTTTAATAATATTCGCTTTAATCTGTTGAAGTATTCATATTAAATTGTTAGCCAAGAGCTTAAACCACATTATGCCTTCAGCTTATAGCTATAAAGATACCTTCCTGTATTAGTCAAGCTGCTTAAAGTAGCCCTAATGACAGCCGTTTCCCGTTTGACTAATCTGTAGCTGGATGCACCGCGCTCAATTTCATTAGGGCCAATCGCAGCAGCTAAGCTGCATCGATGCCAATTGGCGCCGTGCAGCACCTGCAGGAGCTCCGGCTCAGGCTTAGGACCAGGTACACTCGCTCGATTTGACATGACCCGCTTTACTTTTGAGCGCGTGCCATGTGAACCACAAAAGCGAACGCGAGCTGGCTGGCTGACTGGTTGACTGCCTTGTAGCTTGTCGGAATGGATTTCAGGTCCTGGTCTGGGCTGGGCTGGCGTCCGTTTTATGGGTCATTGGAGCAGCATCAGTGGCAGCCACTGACGTGCTTCTGGCTGTCATACAGGCAATCATTGGGTTCGAGCTGATGAAAAGCCAGAGAGCGTGCTGCGACATAACCTACATGATAATGTCAGTTGACGATGGCACGGGACAGGTTAGTAAATAAGGGCAGAGCACCACCGGCAGTTCAACTCAGCCACAGCTAAGGCGATGCTGTATCTGCTGCTATAGCTGCAGCTGGTTGACAGGCAAACGGCATCATTAAACACGAACAAAGTATCATCGTCGTACTCATCATCAGCAGCCATCAGATGGTATACATAAACTTTAGCACGTGCCAGCCACTCGCACACTGAGCGAAATTACCCAAAAACATATCAAATGAAATGCTAAAGAATTGTCGCAAGTAGATTGGAGTTGATGGGGGAGAGGAGGAGAAAGAAGGAGAAGTAGAATTCTAAATGTATACCAGAATGATACTCCATGCTAATATATACATAGTTTAGTTACTATACCTCAACGGCATTCTCTCATGGAAAGAGAAACAAATGAAGAAAAGTTTAAATGGCATATTGCTAGGCTTATAAGACTAGAGACTTTTAGATTATATACATACATATGTATATGTGTCAGAGTTTGCATACAGGTATACACCCTAAGAGATCAGTTGAAAATGATCTCTATTTGACCTGTAATACATACGTACACAGGTGTTTATTAAGCTAAGTCAAAATGACTTGCAAAAAGAGCAACTTCCATCAACCTCTCAAGCTCAGATTACATTTCAAAAAGAAAACACGTATATATGTAGGTGTGTGTATGTTTGTATGCATGGAAAAAGCCTCAGTGTATTGCAATTCATTTTGTACATATGCTCAGTTTCGTGCTGTGCATATCATAAAGCGCACACATGGCTCAGCAACGGCCTTATGGGCCACGTCTGGCCGTGCTCGAAAGTAGCGTCAATTTATAACGCAATGCAAGTCATTGTGTGATTGTGTGTGTGTATGTATGTGCGTATGTGTGCTCCAGCTATGGCGGGGCTCAAGTGCCTGAGCCTGATCAATTACACCCACTGACATCGTTAACCCGGTACGAGGACCAAACCCATGCTGGCATTCATATTTGTGTGTGTGTGTATCGAGGGGGGAGGTGGCATATCATTGTCATTGTAATAAGTGACGCGTGTGCTTAGTGCACACACACGCACACGCACACGCACACACACACATAGACCTGTCTGTCTGTCACTGTTTTTGTCTCCATCTCAGCTGGCATCTCTACCTGTTTGCGATTCATTCATGCATGGCTCACTGGCCCAGTTGCGACTGGGTGCGTGCACCTGACATCGCTGGCTGTGGGCTCCTCTGGCCATGTGTTTGTTTAGGCACATGTAAAGCATCTTATCTGCGTCGTGTAAATGCTGCTGCTGCTGCTGCTGCTGCTACCCATTTGGCAAAGCCAGGCCTGGATTATGCACAAACACACACCCAATGTGAGAGAGAGAGAGAGAGGCAGAGAGGCAGAGAGGTGTATACAACGGGCAAATGCTTTGGCACACATTCAGATGAGTTTTCAGCCAGCTCATGCCGAAAATATCATTTAGTTTCTGTTTGAAGAGCAAGTCATACAGGCGTGAGCTCCTAATGATGCACACAACTTGAATGCAAAAGAAAACGTAGAATGAATACGAAAACAAAAACGAAGAGCGCAAAAAAAAATGGTAAAATGAAAATGCATTACGCAAGCTATCAGCAGGCAAACACTTGACGACTACACAAACAGCAACACATACACATATACAATGTATGTATACATGTATATAACATTTTTATCTACAGCTGAAGGTCATCAGAGAGGCTCCAGGTGCATATCAGAACGAAATGTATAGAAATTCTTGATCGGCAAACGAAATTTAATTATCTCCGTACCTCTCCTCGCAACTGCAATACAATAGCTTTTAATTTACTGCTGAACTTACGCCCAACACATGCTGACGCTGTAAAAAGTAATTAAATTTATATATTTTAACATCAGGCATTCCTTTTGTCAGCGCCGTGCGCATGGGCAATTTCTCAGCAGTTACTTGGTGCCCTTAAATTGGGAAGCACGAAAAGGATGTAAGAGCATTGCAGCAGAGGCTGCTCGACTAGGAGATGCCCTGAACCCTTGCAGAAGCTGAATTGTTTGGATCGGCCTGGTATCTAAAATTCGAAAAGCTGAAATCTATAGTTCATACGGTATATATGTTTTGCTTGATCGATTTTATCGATAAAAAGAAATGTGCCGACTATTGGAAAAAGGATAAGCGAAACGAACAGATTGACAAACATTTCTAGTTCGACTCAGCTTTTCGTGCTGATCAAGATTATATAATACTTCATAGAGTTTTTCATCTCTTCTTCCACTTGCACGAAACCAATATACCCTGATATTCCATTTTCAATGGGTTGAGGGTATTACAAGAAGAAGCAGAGGGACACCTGCCAATTGCTTGCAACAATTTGTTGTCATTAAAGGCGCTGGAGTCGATTGTCTTTGGTGTCAGTTCGCTGCCTTGTAGCCGGACTCCACGACTCTGTCATCAGTCTGTCTCTCTCTGAAGTGGAGCCGCGTGCGTTGAGCGTAAATAAATGCAAAATAATACAATAATAATTAAAAGTGCATAAACTACGTAACAGAGTCGTGGCACAGCTGGGCACCGGAATCGCGGAAAACGCAAAGTGGATCGTGCCGGGTCCTTGGGGCGGCGAACATGTGCCGGCCTTGCGTTTCCACTTGACGTAAGTTGCGTTAATTGCTGCATAAATGGCGTGTAGTCCATATCCTGTCACAGTTTGTGGCGACCGCAGGACATGCGGTGAACCCCGAACCTACCGACGCAACCTCGTTTTCCGCTTGGCCTCGTCTTCACTCACGTCCGTCTCGTTCACTTTCGGCCTAAATGAATTTAAAGGCTTTTATGACCTTTCCTTAACGTCTGCCGATTAATTTCATTTCACATGAGGCACGTTTGAAACAAGGTTATGTTGCGCCCAAATGAACGCCAGGTGGCGCCAGCGCTATCAACTCTGGCAATTCTTGATATTTCATTAATTATGAAATATCTGTGCGCAGTTTTTGCTTAAAATATATATAATATAAAAAATAATATATATGTATTTATTTTGTTTAATATATGCGCTATTTTCATGAACTGTAAATGAAGTTGAAGTCTCAGCTCAAATCAGATTTTAGTTTCAGCCAAATACAAAATTTTATAAAAAACAACTCAAATAAATTTCTCTCTTTTATTTTCTTTTTTCTGTCAATTTATGCAATTTGCTGTTTGTATTATATAAAAATGTCGTCGATGAGGGAATTTCGTAAATGTAAATATCCAATTACGGGCATCACGCATTTGGCATTAAGTAGCGACAACCGCAAATTCAATGCAATTATGTAAATAATTGGGCACTCGTCAGAGAGTTCTATACTCACATGCATCCATACATATTTATATGTATTATTATATATGTATATATTTGATCCCTTTTTTTTTTTTTTGGCTCTCATCGAATCAAATTGTAATGCACAAAGTGTAGATGAATTAAATTTAATTGTCAACGATTTGAAATATTAACGAAGCTTCAATTTCAACGCAAATCTCCTCTGGCCCTGTGCTGGGACATTGGCTGCTTTGGAGCCCTTGGGGGGCGTGTTCATTAGCACACAATACGAGTAAATTCGATTTGTTTCAATTGTTTGCATTCAAAAATACAACAACAAAAATGATTTGTAATTGAGTTTGTTATTGGATTACGTGTGACAATAAAAAAAAATAAAAAAAAAAAAATTAAAATAAATATAACATATTTAATATAACAATTTTATGATGTGTGCGGATAGGAATAAACGCAGGTCTCAGCTCAGGTATTACAATGATTATTGTTGCAGATAAGAGCTTGAATTTAAGAATTTATTGTACTATCTAATTGCTATAGCTATACAAACTGAGCACAATAGTTGGGAAGATGCTGAAGAAATTATTTGAAGAAGAAATAGCTTATGAGGGATATTTTGCAGCTTTAAGCTGAAGAAAGAAATCCTAGAAAATGCTTATAAAGAAATATTCTAGTAGGTATTCAGGAAAGTAAAAACCCAGAGGCATGTCCTACAACTCAATTTGTTTGCTTTGAGTATTCCAAAAGTTTTTTGTGGGCTTCTCTTTCTCTCCCCAATAATAATTCATAGTAGTTTATGAAGCTTTTTAATATCAGAGTTATAAAGTAAATTATAATAATATATATAAAAAGATTTTCCCTATGGTCCTTCCATTTCCTATCGTTATAAATAGTTAATTTTTGTGATATAGGGCTTCCCCATGGTCTCTTCATTTAAGCTTCCTTCTTTCCAATTACCCTAACCGTAATACCTGCCTTTATTATTCATGGACATCGTGTATGTCATCTGAAGCACGGCAATTACCGGTTGACAGCGTCCGAAAGGTGTTTCAGTCGATTCGGTTATAGTTTAGGCCAAAGCCAATAGCCCAACAGCATGACGGTCGACAGCAAAACGAAAGCTGCTATCAAGATGCAAGCAGCAGCAGCAGAAAAAAAAAAGAATGAAAAGTTCTTGGACTGTGACTGAGACGAAGATTGGCACATCAATTCGAAGAGGAAACAATACACAATGAGAAAATAGCAAAGCTAAAATCCAAAGCAAAAGCCAAAGCAAATCAAACAAACAGAGGAGGAGGCGCATGGGCTGTGAGGGGGGGGGGGGCTGAATGAGCTAACGATAAGCCTGTGGCCTATGTTGCCTCAGAGATAAGACACTGTACCCCAGCATTGGCGTCGATTTCTGATTTCATTTCGTTTACTGGGAGCTCTATGTCTAAGTGAATCTCTTTTGCATTTCGCTCGCTTTGCCTTTTTTTCCTTTTTTGAGTTTGTTTGGATTCTACATATTTTTGTTTTCTTCATTTTGTTTCTGATGTTTGGCTTGTGCTCTGCATTTCTTGCTGGTGCTTGTGTGTGTGTGTCGGCGTTCATTTCAATTAAATGCAAATCTCGGCTGGGATTTTTCCCATTGAACGCCGCCTGGCCAAGGGATAGAGCTCGTTGCCAGCAGCAGAAGCAGCAGCCACGGAACATGGACAGGAAGTTGGTCGGGTCGGCTCCGTGGATGGCGCGCTGCAGAAATCGTGGAATGTTTTTCACGCATCGCCGCATTTTGTTTTCCGACAGCAGCTCTCCCCGCACCCCGCCCACTGCCACTGCCACTGCCACTGCCATTGCCATCGTCTGCTTTTTTTTTCGGTCTCGACTGTATAATTTTTATGTGACGCCGCCGCCATTGTGTATGCCGTTGATTTCTCATGGCCAGCAGCCAAAAACGAGCCATATCGCATTTCGAAAGCCGCTTATAATAAATGAATACTTACCATGGCATCGCTCACCGCTGCTGCTGGTGCTGCTGCTGCGTGTATAATTTCAGCAAATAATTTATAGTTTATTTATTGCATGCGAAATTGTTATCAATGCTCGGCCAATGCGGCACTGAAAATTTTATTTTATTTTTTTTTTTTGTTTTAATCATAAATATATAATTGTATCAATTTTAAAATATTCACACAACAGTTCTTTAATGGCAGCACGAAAATTTCGGTTGCATTCTAAATAGAACCATTCAATTAGCTCGCTCTGGTCGTAGTCCTTCTCTCTAACTTCTCTGCTAACTTTTTGTAGTTTACTTGCAAGTTCCAGTTGCGTCCATTAAGGTAACTTTCATTATTTAGTATTTTGTTGCAGTTGTCTTCTTCATCGGCTTCTTCTTCTTCTTTTTTGGCCGAGACTCTAGCTGGAGTGCAACATTTTGCCTGCACTTATAAAGTATTTGCATTTTTAATACTCCACTGTCTTTTTGCAGCTTCCACGACTTGGTCAACTCGTTCGCATCGCGGTGGGGCAGACGTACCTGGCCACCACCTGAATGCGCATATTTATGATACGGTCGGGACGCTGCACTTGAGTAAATATTTCCTTTTCCGCTTGTGAATGTTGCGGCTGCTGCAAACTACGCACGCCCGCCATCAAAATAAAAAATTCATTAAGAAATATTTAATAATCTGCTTATCTAGCACTGAGTAATTTGTATAAAAATCTCTGGGTCCCGAGGAGTAAAAGTGCGTCCCGCTCTGCCCTGCATTCATTCGAGAAGCCAAACCCATTCAGTGCTCGATTCTTTCATACATCATAAGGCGTGCGATCTTTGCGTTGTCACGTTTTGGCTCTCCGGTTTTCACTGGCATGAGAAAGTCAAACATGGACACGTTGTCGCCATTGTTGCCGCAATGTAAAATCCTCACAGCGCAGTCAACACACATAGTGAAAGACACAGAGAGAGAGAGAAAGAGAGGGTCCTAGAGCTGCGGCTGGGCTGTCCGGCATTTGTAGATTCCGAATGCCGGAATTCACGTTTATTTTCGTTGAATTTGCATAATTTGGAGCGGCAGGCCCGACTGTCAGTCAGTTGATTAAAGTGATAGACTCTGTCAGGTCCTTGCCTTCGTCCATTCTATATTTTTTTCTGTACATACATATATATATATATATATTTTTTATTATTTTTTTTCTGCTGGCTTTCGCTTCGCTGCTTGCTGAATCGTCTGGCGGATTCGGTTCGGTCTGCTGCGTCTTTGTTCAAATACAACTGAATGGCGAGCAGGAGCCGGGGCAGCAGGGAACTGGGGCCACAGGCTCTGGGCACTGAGTTTGGGGTTTGGGCACGTGTTGAGCTGCAGTTTACTTTGGCGTTGCATACATTTTGAAAGTCAAGGTAAATATTAGATTTTTGGCTGTTTGCTGGCCGAAATGTGTGCCTGTGTGTGTGGGTGAGCCGTGTTGTGTATGTAGGTAAAGCAAATATTAGCTTACAATTTGAGGGCTTACATAGTTAGCTGGGTCGACGAAAAGGCCCGCGGTAGCATTAAACATAACTTATGTGCGACGGCGACTCTATATGCAAAATAACATTCGTGTGTATGTGTGTGTGTGTGCTTAGTACGCTTCAGGGTTTACAATCAGAAAGTTTGCTGAGAATTGAGAACGGGACCGTCAATAGAGGATGAAAGATTTAACAATTAACAGAATGAAAGGGAATAATACATAGATTGTGTCCTGAAAGCGAAGTTTTGAAGAGAACTCTTTGACGAGAACTTATAGGTATTAGAGCAGCTATACATAAGACAATAAAACCTCTTTGTATGACCTACACCTATATGCTTACTTTTTTTTAGGCTTTAGCATAGTCTTCTATTTACAATGTTCTCTCTCTGTATCTCTCCTCCTTTCTCTCTCTTTCTCTCACTCTCCCCTCTCTCGCTCTCTCTCTCTCTCTCTCTCTCTCTTGCTCTCCCCTCTTTTAATCGTTCTCTCTCTTTTTCTCTATAATTCTCTCTCCCTCTGTCAATCCCTTCTCTATCTATCCTCCTTCTGTCTCTCTCTCACTCTCCCTCTCTCTCTCTCTTTCTCTTGTTCTAGCCTCATTGTATTGTTCTCTTTCTTTTCCTCTCCCTCCTTCTCTCTGTCTCTACCCCTTTATCTATCTCTCTCCCTCATATTTATTTCTATCTTTATCTATATACATATATCTCTCTCCCCTATCTATATTTCCCTCCCACTTCTATCTTTCTCTTTCTATCCCCCCTCTCTATATCTCATTAGTTCCTTTTTCTCTTTCTGTATCTCACTCTCTCTGTCACTCAATCACATTACAAATCTCTTAGATATTCTGTTCAACTTTGCTGACAGATCTGCATATTTCATTACCATTGCAGATGTCGTGAATATTTTTTTTTTTTGGAAACTCTTCAAACTCTTTCATATTGTTACGTCGTTTTTTGTTTCAAAGCCTTGTTGCTTTTAATTAAAGCGCCAAATTAAAAATGTCGCATATGTCGAGGCGTGAGTGTGTGTGTGTTGAAACTTTTCTCGTAGTTACGCGTCAACCCCAACTCTCCTACCTCTTGCCCGCCACCCCCCTAAAAAAAACAGCTGGATTCACTCTGCCCCTTATCATGCAGTCAGATGCGCACATGTCCCACGTGTCACGTTAAATGTCAAGCAAACAAAAGGCCTGTCCCATATGAAAAGCTCGTGCACAAAAAGCTTTTTTTACGCCCATTAATTTTTGGCAGCTTTTTTTTATATTTGTTAGTCGTTTGGCAAGCGGCTACGGCAAAGTGCAAAGTGTGAAACGCGCATCCAAATGCGCTTTCAATAACCAGGCTGCAACCAGTGGGCCAACTGCTTCCCGTATGCCTGCTACAGCTGCTACAGCTGCTGCTGCTGCCCGCAGAATGCGCAGCCAGGAATCAGAGTGTAAAAAAAGGACACAGAAAAAAAGACGCTGAAAACTTTTTCGCTCTTTGTGGTTGACCGCTTGCAGTCAAAGTTAAAAGCCGTCTGCAAAAAGTTCACCCTGACATCATTGATCAAACGAAGCGACTGACAAAAGGCGTGTTACGTTATCCGTAATGATGCGCCAGCGAGGGTGGCAGCGACAGCGAGGGCGTGGCCATTATGGAGAAATATAGTATATGTATATTCAAGGGCTGCCCACTGAAATGGAGTCATGTTTATCGAGTGCAAAAGAATTTAAAGCAAACTGCTGACAAACGAAGCTGCCAAGGGCATTTCTCGTAATGAGCAAAAACCAAATGAAAAGAAAAGAAATTCACGTTGGATCTCTATTAGTGACAAAGAGAGGCTTAAGTAAACCTCATTTAAAATTGTGCTCTCATGCCAGCATGAGAAATGCTTCTTTTCATGGCTAACATAAAACTTGCAGCTATTTATTGCTGCCATAGAATCAAGGGGAAGAAAATAAAAATTCTGGGAAATATCAAGCGGAAATTCTAAATAGCTTACTAGTGGAATTTATATATTTATTAGAAATTGGCTAAAGATTTCATGAAAGACTATTCCATATTTAAATTCTACAATTCAAGAACTACAATAACAAATACGAATGTTGCAGTTGGCTAGTATCGGCTGCATAACACTCATTCGCAGCTCGCAAACAGTTGAATTTTGTTTATTTTTCGCTTTGCCACGCCTCCAAGAGTTCTATATATGTATGGTAGTCGAGCTTTATAACTGTAAAACCTGACTATACGCACTATTTCATAAGTATCCACTCTGCATTAACATTTTCTTAGCAACCCAAGCCCTTGACACATTCTGTGAATTGTTTATTTACCCAGAGCTCGAGAGATTTGTGTGACAGCTAAGAATTAAAGGCTAGCTGGGAAGATATAGTCGTGACACCTTTGCCGTTAAGTGCGACTCAGTCTCATTGCCATTAGCAACTCCGGCTGCAACTGCGACTGCAACTGAGCTGAGTGGAGCCATAACATTACACCTCGCCATCGTAATTACCGAGTACTAGTCCCTGGGAGATTTAAGTACTTGATGTCTCTTAGCTAGTTTATCAGGCGGCTGTAGCTCAGTTTGTGGCAGCTGGCAACTATCAGTGGTTGCTGTTCGCTCTCCCAGACGGCGCGGCGCGAGGACCAACTAAATGCGAACAGCTAAAGTAAACAAATGACAAAAAACTTTGCCGCTGTTGTCTTGTTTTTGCTGCTAAACGGGCAATCCTTTGTGCCCGCATTGGCTGCCTTTTGTAGCTCCGGGTCCCAGCTCGGGCGCCATTTGCATATCAGCCAAAGAACAGGCGAACCACTACGACTACAACAACGACTGCCGCCACTATTGCATTGTTTTGCCGTGCCTTGGCGTCGCCATTTTCAGCTCTTTAGCATTTCGCTTTAGTTTTAGCCCTGGCCAACCCTTAGCCTGGCTTTTTTTTATCGCCTTTAACGACGCCTAATTGCCTAATTAGGCATTTGCAGCCAGACCCACCGACCCACCACTCTCTCTCCGTCCGTCTCGTGCTTTGACCAACTTTAGCCAAGTACAAATATTAATATTTTTCTCCTTTTTGTCAACTATTTTGCAGGTCCCGAAGATATACTGAAATTTCTGGGCAACGAGAGCGTCGTGGATCACTTCAAGCTCGTCACCAAGGACGGCAACAGCCTGCTCATCGGTGCCAGGTGAGTTTCTCTCAGATTATTTGCCATTTACCACGCCAGCTGGAAATCCAAGACGCGCTGCTGCTGCACAAACGAGCGCCTATCCTGTAGAGGGTAGAGCCAGAGCCGGGTGCGTCCAAGGTGCGGCACTCCAGTCCACTCAACCCCAATCGCAATCGCAATCGCATAGCGGCGGTGGTAGGGGGGCGCTGCCTGAGCCGCCTCAAGAGGCCTTTGCAACTGGCCGCCTACTTTTTCACTTTTAATTCAGCTTTGTGTTGAATTCCCACTATTGTTGCTGCAGTCGGGGTGTGGCGCAGAGCAAAGGAAACTTTCCTTTCTCCTTTGCTCCATTTTTCATTTGAAAAGCGCTCAGCGAGCAGGAGTCAAACGGTGCTCCGTGCTCCGTACTCCTGCTGCGGCTGTGTGCTGTTGTGCTGTGCACTTTATGAGTTTTTTGCGGCGCGCTTTTGTTGCTTTTCGAAATTGGTTTAGCGGCTGATTAAAGTCTTATAATTGCATTGTCGGAGTCGGAGTGAGAGTGTGAGCATTTACGGGTAGTACTTCAAGCGAGCAATGAGAATTGATTAATAATCCGTGGCGAATTCAATGGGCTACAAACATCTGAATCGAAAAGTTGAAGCTAGAAACTGTAAAGAATAAATTGGAAAACAATATTAACTCATTCGGTTTAGTTTTTGTAGACCAAATGACCTACACTGAATACGTACATGTGTTTTAATAATATAATTGCGTATATATTACGTATACGTAAATTACATTTATTTATCTAATCAGAATATGATTCGGGCGAACGTATTAGAATATTATTTGCCATGCATAATGTAAAAATTAAATGGTTGGCTTAATGTGAATAAAAGAAAATTACGTATCTAAAATAAACGAAACAAAAAATATAAATATTAATAAATATATAGATAAATAAATATATAAAAAGAAAAAATCATGTTTAATGCTTAATGTGTATAATTTAAAAATACCTATCTAAAATAAACGCAAAAAAAGAAAATAAACAATAATATAAATATATAAATATATATATCTATATATAAATATCAATAAAAAATACTTATCTAAAATAAACGCAAAAAAAAAATATATATATATATATATATATATAAATATCAATAAAAAATACTTTTCTCAAATAAACGAAACAAAAGAAAATATAAATATAAAAAAATATATATAGATAAATAACTATATACAAAAAAAATATTGTTTTTACTGACTCCAATTTTCGATTGCTTTTTTCTCACTATTTTAATGAACAAATATTTGGGCATTTAAAATTTTTTGAATTATTTTATTATATTTTATATCGATCTCGAGACACAACTAAATACTTTAAAAATATATAATTCACAAATGTAGGCCTTCAAGCGAAATGTCAAGTTACCATGAATTTCTATACTATTCCAACCCAAAGTAGAACCATAATCATAATGTGAATGACACAAATACTTATTCATACACTACTTTCAACTCTAGCATTTGAAAAATAACAACATTTTGTTAATGACCCGCAGGCAAGACACTTGCTTATATCAGCATCAGCAGTTGAGCTGCGGTGCCCCAAATGCTTGACACATACAAGAAGTATTCACGCTATTATGTGCTTATGCACGTGGTATTCAAAATCAATTACTTTAACAATTTAAACTTTTCTATAATGTGTTTTAGCTGTTACCTAGACGCTCGTTGCCAGCGGCAACACTTCGATATACATATATATATACACACTTCGTATATATGTATAGAAGTCTCAACTCAGACCGGGCTGAGTGTGCGAGGCAGTCAGCCGAGACTTGACAGGCAACAGTTGAAAGTTCAAAGTTGAAGCCTTTAACAAGTTACCTCCAAAAAGCTGTCTTCCCACTTCTGCCTAAACCCCCAACCACCACGCTCCCTCTTAACCCCTCTTAGTAGACTTTCTGTCCAATGCCTGTAATGTCAACTTTTTCGTCGTGGGCTGATGTAAGCCTCGTTCTCAGCATTTGTTTAACATGTTTTAAATGAAACTCCGTAAATGCAGCGCAGAGTGCAAAATCCACATAAAGCAAACTTCAATTTACTTTTCGCACACATTGTATTTAATTTAAGTAGAAAATGCTGACTATATGAAAAGGCAAGGGCACAAAGGACAGCACTAGACGACAGGCTGGGCTGGGCTGGCTGCTGGAGTTGAAGTAGCTCTATAAGTAAAAGTGGCAGCGAGCCAGTTGGACCTGAGACAGAGTCGCTGGCAGCAGCTAACGTGCGTGCTAACTTTGATTTTGCCGGGCCAAGAGAAGCAAGGCAAAACAAAAACAAAAGAAGCAAAAAAAAAAAAAAAACGAAAAGGAAAGCAAAACCAAAACGTAAAACTTTGCAGCAGCAGGTGCCACGCAGTTCTAAACGGGTTGACAGAGCTGGGAGGATGCGTGGCGAGCTGCTGTTCAAGTGGTGAACGTAAAGGGCCCGTTGCCACAAGCAGCCAGATACAAACGTTGTGAGTGGCGGTGCGGGTGGTGCTGCTGGCGGTACACAGTAAATTCTGACGTTGTGGCAAAAACCGCAAAGATGCTTACTGCGAATGTTGCTCTGCCAGGTTTATTAGATGTGCGTCTCAGAGACAATAGATGGGGCGTCGCCCCCCCTTAGCTATCTCAGCCAAATGCAAATGGGCGCCAGCTGACACACATATTAAAATGTTGCATACTTGCTGGCGCTCGCCTGGCCTGCCCAGCCCCAGCAGACATAATAAACTTGTGTGTAGAGCGAGAGCTTATGTGTGTGTGTGTGTGCTATGGCAAAAGGAGCCAAGGAATTTGTGCCGAAAGGAATGCGTGCAACTTGTAAGACAAGACGTCGACACCCTCTGCTGCGACCCCGCCACCAACCGCACTTGCCCGGCCAGCCCAGACAGTGCAAAACTTTCAAAAATTGCAAATAGTTTTTGGTAATTTAATATTAACACGAGTTGGCAGTCCACTCGGGCTCTGTACGATTCAGCTAACGCTATCGCACTTGCCCCATGCTTTCTCTCTCGCTCTCTATTGCACTCGCTCCACTGCACTCTCTGTCTCGCTCTGATTTCCTGTGTCCCTGTGGGTTTGTGTTTGTTGCGGCTTTTAGGAACCACACGCACAGATAGCTAGACATACACACACACGCACACATACGCACACAACAAACTGCCAAAAAATGAATTTCCAAAGGCGCTGTGGGAAAATGTTTGGTTTTTGCAATTAGTGCGGTTTGTGCCATCGTTTCATTAAATATTTTATGTGAACTTGGCCCAAACGGAATTACAACAGCCGAGCTGCATATGGCCACAGCTTGTGGTTGAAACTCTTAGTGCAATATTTTGCTAAGGATATTACATATTATTAAGGCCAAATAGTTTGACACAATTAATGAAACGTGTTGGCTTCGTTATTGATTGAACCGCGCTTAAAAGCGTCTTGTAAATTTGAAAGGCTTTTGGGTTATTATGGTTTGTACGTCGAAATTGAGCTTGTGAATAGATATTTACTTGGACTATGGATAGAGGCAATTAAATTATTACATATTAGTAGGATTTACGATGGATACTTGAACTACATACATTACATACAGAAATTGATTATTCATTTCCTATTAGTCACTATATGTGAACACAATATATAATGAAGTACATTTATATACATTTACAATTTAAGAATTTAATTTAATTTAATTTCTTATCACAAAGTGTATACAAAATAAACACTTTTGTATACCGGATTTTCTTTTAAAACAATGTTTCTCATATAAATATATGATAAATATAATACATACACATACAAAACAATTACAGCAATTTATTTAAATAAATTTAATTGCTAAAGGCTTGCAAATAATATACATATATTTTTACAACTATATATATATATATATATATATATATATATATGTACATACACAAATATGTATATTCAATTAGATTGCCATGTTTATCTTAGCCATTTATTTCGATTCAATTAGTCTCCTTCATTGGGCAGCAAAAATGGAATACATAAATTTCATATTGAAATCTCGTTTCTAATTAACTTTTTTAAGCGAATAAATTCTAATATTTTGTCGTGCTGCCTAATATGTGTTTTATGCTAAACTGCTGTTATATGCTTTTTTCAATTACTTTTATTTTGCAATTCTCCAAGAGCAACAAAAAAGGTGATTCAAGCAAAGACAATTTACGACGCTCAACTAAAACATTCATTTTTTTGTAAATTTAATTACATGCATAATTTCCGGCTATCTTTTTTCTGCCGGAAATGTGTAAAACGAACAAAAAATGAAAATGAGAGAACGAGGGAAAGACAGAGAGAGAGAGAGAGAGAGAGAGAGAGAGAGGCAAATATTATGAGTAATGCAACAGCTAAAGGTTGAGCCTGGAAGCATAATGAGCTAGCAAAATGCAAACAGTACAGAAACGCGCAGCAAGGCACAAAAATTAAGTGAGCGCCAAATACACACACACACACACACACACACACTCAGTGACACACACGCATACACACTAGTGTTGTAAAAAGAGCAAGTTTTGGTTGATGGAAGGGGCCGGGCAGCAGCTGAAGCAGTCAGAGCTTGTCGGCTTTTTGCTGGCTGAGTTTTTGCACGCATGAACGCATTTGTATGCTGGCTTTGTCATTGCCAGAGTTGCCACTTACGTGATTAATGGATTTTTAACAAGTTACACATTCCAAAAAGGAGCCCAACTAAACCCGCACTCGCGCACACACACGCATGCCCACTTATCCGAAGAGAACGTCAAAGTAACCAAAGAACGGCAACTGCTACTGAAAGCCAAAAAGCACTGCGTGTGTGTGTGTGTGTGCGAGGGTGTGTGTGTGTGTTGAGGGTAAGTGCCACATGTGTGCGTAGGAGCTGTATTTTTGTGTTGGCTCCCTACTAAACTAGCATGACAGGGCGGAAATGCGAATGTGACACGCGTTTTGCATGTGAAACGTCATGAACAATGTAGAAAGCGAAAAAAGCAACAACAACACCAACAACAACAAAAATAGAGTAAAGAAATAAAAATGAAACCGAGCGAACGAACAAGTTACCCTCAAACAGACCCCAACAGAACTGGCACGTACACACACACACACACACACAGTCATAGGTAACAGGTATACGCATACATATATAGCTACCTGCCAAAGGCAGACCCAAGCCTAGCATCCATATGCAAAGTCAAAGTGAATTCGTTAAGTTGCCAAAAGCAGGCAACTAACTGCAAATGGATGGAGAAAAAAAACAGAGGCAGGCCACAAGATTCTCGAGGCAATCGAAAATAAACCGTACGACGACATCACAGTAGCCCAAATCTGGGTTCACATTTTTTTCTGTGCTCTGGAGCTCAATTTAATTATGCTCAAATTGATTGAATGCTTGACACACAATTGATACAACCGTTTGCTGAAGCATGTTAAAGAATAAAAAACCCTTGAATTAAATATAAATTTATATTTATATAAATTATTAAAATTGTTAAAGCAAAAACTCTTGAATTAAATATAAATTTATGTTTATCTAAATTATTAAAAAAGTGCATAAATTCATAAATTCAGTTTGATAAAATAAAGCATTAAGCTTTAAAACTTTAGCCAAAGTTGTTTTCTATTTATGCAAAGTGTGTGAAGAGTGCGAAAGTTATTAAAACTTTTTCTACAACATTCTAAAGAGCGAAACGAGCAAGGTATTTGCAATATAAATATAAAGTAGAACTATTAATATTAAAATTAAAATAAATGCATAATTCAAATTCAATGTGTTTTGCAGGAGAGAACAACATTATGAAATAAGCAAAAATAAAAAATAAAAACAAACCTTAAGCAATAAAGTAGATATAATTATAATTTCAACTTTAGTCCGAAAAGTTTTTCAATATCATGAGAAAAAATAATAATAACTTGAAGATAGATGAAATGTTGTATTCAAAAGAAAGAAACTGCTTCACAAGAAAGCTTGTTGTTGAGGTTAGTATCAGAGACCTGGCTATATATGAGATGCTGCTTGAGATTTTTGTATTAATTACAAGAGACAAAGTCAGTAACTACGGCTACGACAACTAACTAACTCGTATTTAGTGAATACATATAAAATATATTTAAAATAATAAAATAAAAATAATAATAATATAAATATATATAACAAAAAATATATGCAATAATTATGCTCTTAAAATATTAAAAATAAAAAAATAAAACTGACTACAGTTAGTCAAGAAACATTTAGTTTTCTTAATTGTTCTTTGCCTATTCAAAGCGAGTCATAGCTGTTAATTTATATAAAGTAATTTCTATGCCTAAATACCTAACGATGGCAGCATTAGGGTCTATGCATTCCACCTATTAAGTAACATTTGGATAAGGATTCAACATTTCCTTTTGCCAGCCGCCCAACTGTCACTTATGCAAATGAGCTCGAGGCATTTCACCCACTTGACTATTCAGCTCGCTCCGTTTTTCTGTTTTCTTCTTCCTTTTTTTGTTCATTTGTTGACTGGCGAAATTGCATATGTGGCACGAGTTGGGCTGAAAGTCGTCTCGTTAATTTTCTGGCACTGGCAAATAATCGTAATTCAGCGCTAAATTTGTTATACACGGAATTTGCCGTTTGTGTTTATCGGATCCGTATTTGGGGCCTGTCTCTGTGCCCGCCAGCCGAACGAGCGCTCAACATGAAAATTGGGTTAACACATTAGGTCGGGATATGTGCAGCGATGTCCTCGCTCATGTCCGTCGTGCTGTCGTCCTTGTCACAGTCGCCTGCCATCAGTTTCGCAATCGAATGAATGGCGACAAAGGCGGAAATAAAATTGCTAAACGAAAGAGAGAGAGAGAGAGAAAATAAAAAATACCAATTCAACGTTTGCCTAACGTGCCTTGCCTTCCTCCTGCCTCACCTCTGAAGTGCTTCTGCTCTTTCTATTGGCATATGTCGGCCTATCTGGTTGCCTTTCTAACATCTTCCTCACAATGCAAGGAGGATAGCAACAGACAGTGGTAAAGAGAATAGAAGAGAAACAACCGTAATTAGTGAATATTTTAATATACAAATATTATATAAAACTGATTAGATATATAAAATAAAAATAAATAAAAAATATCACAAGTTTTAAAAATATTAAATATAAAAATATTAAATTTAAATTTTGTAGAATACAAAATATTTTACAAATATTTAATGCATATTATATAAATATTATTAATATTTAATAAAAAAAAAAGAAAGTTTACACTTGGCTTTCGCCCACTGTGCAATATTTTGGCAATTCAATTTGTGTATGCAATTCTGCTTTGGGGCTTTTCATGCACAGTGCAAATTCGTTTGCACACACACGCGCACACATACACACACATATACATATATACGTCCTCTCGAGGGTGTTGCGTCGTGTCCATCTTTTATTTCATTTCGTTCTTTGCCTTTGTGCAACAATCATTTTTGCACCGCAAATTCATTTCCGTTTGCACTCGTTTCATGGGTATATATACATATATATGTATGTAGGTATGTGTGTGTGTGTACAACAATCGCCAGCTAATTTCGTGCGATTTATACGCATACGAGCGGCGGGTGCAACAGCGTTGCATACTTTTTGGGTCTAGCGGCTTGCCCGAAATGAATTTTCATGGCAATTTTATCAAGGCGCAACGCGTCGCCGCCTCTTTACCTATTTCCCTGCGGCTAACCGTGTTGCGCATAGCGCTGATTTTAATCTGCGGCACAGCGCAGCGCACACAGTGCTTGATTGAAGATTGTAGATTGAATTGTGAAGCAAATGTCCTTGCATGCGCTGCCTGTCCCCCTCCCTACACGTACTTGAGCTGGCCAACAATGCCCCGTCGTGCAAGAGGCTGCCATTGTTGCCTGCTCGACTGTGCATTGTTTGGCCGCTATTCAGGCTGATACTCTGAGTAGGGGAGGGGGGTGCCGTGAGAGAATGCTGCAATTTGAGTCGCAAAAAAAGATGAGGACAAGTGCGCTGATTCTTAAGCACAATGGAGCCAGCAATGATGTCAGCAGGCAATTGGAAATACATACTACAAGAAAGATCTTCAGTAGCTCTAATATCGAGCAGAGATCAGACTGAAATACTTACATACATATATCTATATATAAATATGTATTTCGGTAAATCCCTCAGCCATTTGCCAGCAATATGGAAATTGGCCATGTCTACGCTAACCTAATTATATCAAATGATAAATAATTCTAGCCTTAAGCCAAAGACAAAGCAGAATTTCCTTTGTCCTTCTATGCAAAATAGAATTTGATTTTTTTTCTGTTTGTTTTTGTCGTTTCAAAAACGCCGCCTTTAAATTGTGCTTGTAGCTTGAGGCACTGGGATCAGAGACACAGAGCCTTGGCCTAGGCATCATTGCTATAATTAATATTGCATTCATTAGTGAAATTGAATTTGCTCGTCGAACAGGCGTTGTTTGGAGCTGGAGTAAATGTCTGCTTAAATATGCAAGCAGCTCGTAACCGACAAAATCAAACTGCAAATATGTTGGAGCCCCTTTGATGCGACTAAAAGCCCCCCAAATGCTGACAAATTGGAAATGAGTGACCTGTTGGTAATATTTTATGCAGCTGCTGCATCTGGGGCCGCATTCGGAGAGCGGATGCGGAATGGGTAATTGGCCTCACTCAGTGGAGTGCGCTGCACTTGGACTTTAATCATGCTTATGACTTGCTAGCTGTAGCTGGGTTGCTGGGTTGGAGGCTCCAACCAAATGCAATTCGCTTTGTCATGTTGTCCATGTGTGATTGTGTGTGTGTGTGTAGAAGAAGTCCTACCGAATTGAGCCAATGGTGACATGGCCAGAGGTGAGCCCTGGCATGTTTGCAATGGCAAATATCTGATATCTAGCTGCAACTGCTATTGCTGCCATTGCACCTGCATCTATTTGTGCACCCTGTATGGGTTCGGCTGGACCGGCTGACCTCTTTCCTCTTGCTCTAGCTCTAGCTGTAGCTCATCCTCTTCCTCTGCCACATCTCTCAATGTCATTCACATTTTGCTTTTTTGGCATTTGACAGTTTGGACATTTTCTGCTTGCTTTGAGTGCTGACTAGGGAGCAGCCGGGCAGCGCTAAATCAAATGGTCTGAGGCCGAGGAGTCACAAAAGAAAAACGTCGGTCAATAACATGAAACTCGAACCGTCAATTCGATGCATGCCAAAACACAAGAGCCGACAAACGAGGGATCCACTGGCCAGCGCCAATGTCTGCCAATGAATGCCAGAGAGCAGACCCTTTGCTCGACTAATAAATGCCCTCTAAAAGCCTTTCAATCCATCTGCAAAACATGCAAATTTAAAACCATTTCTTTAGTTTAATAGTTTAGTAAAATTATCGGCTCTTGAGCGTTTCAGAGAGCTTAGCTAAAATATTTTGTTTTGCATGCATAGCTTTGTCCAAATGTCCCCATGCACCAGAGTAGACAGCCTGAAAGCTGTGATGGTAAAAGGAAATGAAAGGAATTGTGGAACTGGAAAATGGGAATTGCTAACGTAGGAGCTGCCTGCTATGCTTCGATAATTTTTGCATGGGCTGCAATTGCACACACATGTAATTCAATATGGGAAACGCACATAAGCTGAGAAAAGAGAAGGCAGAATAGAGTGAGAGTGAGTGCGAGAGAGAGGGATACATAGAGTGGTGGAAAGGGGAAGGGTTGGGAAACTGGCGAATGGCGGCGACAGCATCAAATTTTAACTTTGTCCAGCTGCCAAGGGGCGCTCACACACACACACACACACATACATACATATATACATAGAATGTGAAAACTTATGAGGCGTTGCCAAATTTTCTTGATTTGCTTAGCTTTTGGCTATACAGTAAAGCCATTTACCGTTATGTCACAAGACAGCACGTCGACGGCTCTGCTGCAGCGGCTGTCATGAATGCAACTCAAACGTGGCTGCTGGCAGGAGTCGAAGGGAATTTGGCAGGGAAAACTTCCTCCAGCAACAAAAGCTGTCAAATGCCCGACCAAAGTCAACTTCTTTTCATGCCTCAAGTGTGCAAGCAATGGATACCGAACCGGGTGCATGGATGCAGAATGCACGATCTGCAGAAGGCAAATCGTAATTTGCCTTGCAGGCAAAGCTACATCTCACTGCAGCTGCTGCTCCTGCTCCTGCTGCTTCTGCTGCTGTGCCAACTGCAACTGCTGCCAAAGTAGCGCAGAGTTTGATGACGTGTGACATTGAAAGTTGACTGGCAATGACATAGTAGGCAAGCAGGTTGGCTGACTAAGGCCTGGCGGCTGAAATTGGCATTGAAAGGTCTGTGAAAAATTCGCTAAGCTGCACACCTACGAAGAGCATGTGTGAGGTACCCCAATTTATTCAATATGTATAGCTGTACTATAGGGTTGATGATAACATTAATGCTAGGAGTATTGCTAATTAGAGATAATTGGAAACGTTTACAATGACAATGACAATGACAGTGACAATGACAATGACAATGACAATGACAATGACAATGACAATGACAATGACAATGACAATGACAATGACAATGACAATGACAATGACAATGACAATGACAATGACAATGACAATGACAATGACAATGACAATGACAATGACAATGACAATGACAATGACAATGACAATGACAATGACAATGACAATGACAATGACAATGACAATGACAATGACAATGACAATGACAATGACAATGACAATATTAACGATTTAGATATACCTAAAATATACCTAAAATTATTAAATAAAACCATGCCTCGAAAAATATATAAAACCTTTTCATACAAAAGTTTAATTATCTCCTTTACCTATAAGACGTCTTCATTGTAGGTTGTTTTCTGATTAAAATGAGGTATTCTATTAATTTATATTCAATTCAAAGTACGTGGAACTGACATTAGTGAATAAATCACTTGTATTTATTTACTGTCAAAGTTAGACAATTCCCATTCGCTTCTGTCCTTGATAGCTAGTATAATTTATACACAATCAAGTATTACGCTGCTGCATAATAAATAAATTTATGAGCATTATTCAAAGAGCGCTAATGATGCTTAAATTTCGCAGCAAAACCGTCAACAAACAAATAATATGCCATTTTTTTCATTGGCTAATAATATGACAATGACAAAGAAACAAGTAGCAAAAAAAAAAAATAAATAAAAATAAAAATAAAAAGAATAAGAAAAAAAAACAGGAAAAAACAGTTTGATAAATACGCATGACAAAATTAATCAGATCGGATGGTTATGCATAAAAAAAGTATACGTTAATTTATATTCATCATATTTACATGCCAAGTACAGCCGCTGCAGCCCGCCTTCGAGGGTAATAAATATGTAGACCTATGTTAAAATCTCTGGTTGGCATTGCGTAATAAATTTCACATTTTATTGGCCACACGCGAGAGGTTAGCGAGAACTTGGCATAAAGTTGGGTGCGAGCTGGTAATGATGAGAAAATGCGTCGCTACGCAACAACGGGATACATTTTGAGTTTGTCTATCTATCTATACATAACCAAGGTCACTTGGATGTGCTTGTGTGTGTGTGTGGGTGAGTGTGGGTATGGATGTGTTTTGGTCTTTTTCTTTTCAGTCAATTGCCGTTCGCCTAAGGGCAGCTCTGCGTCAACGCGTCGTATGAGCAATTTGCATGTTTCAGTGGAGTCTAGACGGGAAAGCAAGAGCCTGGGGCGGGGGCATGAATGCGGGCTGCTGCTTTTTGTGGGTCAAGCCACAAAATGGCGGCAACGGCAGCAGCGATGCCGGCGATGATTTTATTTCTTTCTCGTGTTTTGTTTCGACGTTGCCTGGGTTTCTCAATCTATTTTATGGCAGCGTCACATTCTCATTGTCATGCTAGATGATGTTGTTGTTGTTGTTGTTTTTGCAATTTTAACGTCTTTGAAAGGCCGTCAACCACAATGCCGTTATTTATGTGCATGCGGCTTTTGTTTTGTTGCTTTTAGAAATATTTGAAAAGGGTTCTCGATGCTCGGCCCCCATTTGCTCACCCGGTCAACATTTTCTCACTGATTCGAAACGTGTGCGAACAAAAAATGGCATTTCCCCATCGAATAACGCAAAGAAAAGCGAAATGAAAACGTCAACTTGTTACACATAATTTTAAAATTATGGCGAAATCATGCGAAGGGGTTCGTGACAGAGCGACAGCTGCAGTCAGAAATGTGCTCAGCCAACATTTAACATGGACGTGTTGAATGTCTTCAAGAATGTGTATCAAATATATCGAGCGAAATAAAAATGTCATTTTGATTGAACAACTTGAAGCTGTTTTGATATAAATATAAAAAATATATATATACATGACAATTCTATATAAATTTGTAATAGCTAAAACATATTTAGTAGAGCCGTATTGTCTGTATGAATTTTATATGTAATTAGACAAAACTAAGCACATTATTTGTGAAATGCAAAATCGCTTGATATTTCGATAGCTATTCAAATACCCACAACTTATCATCGAAACATTTTATCAAATTAAAAAGGAAATAAAATCAACTAAGCCTTATATATTTAAATAATACAGAGAGAGAGAGAGGGAGAGAGAACAGACAAAAATTCGCTTCAATTAAATACATAATAGAGACAGAGAGAGAGAGAGAGAAAGAGAGAGAGAGACAGACTCGAATGCGTTTCAATTAAGTCGAGTGCTGGCGATAACTAGGCAAATCAGGCAAATGCATTGATCAAATATGCAGTCAGGCATTTGATACCCCATAGCCGCCATGGCCATAGTTTGAAATATCTGCGGTCTGGGATGCTGTCAGGCTCGAAATGATTCGTGGTCGCGATTCGTGTGCGGCTCGTTGCATTCATGAATAAATCGCAAAACAAATTCCAAACACAATTCAATGTGAATTTATTTAATTTTTTTTTCCCAATATTTGCATGGGACAAAGAATATTTATAAACCGTGATAAAGCTGGTAAAATTGCTGATATTTATTTGCATACAAGCCTCAAATACCCGACATTTATGGTCTTACTGACAAATAGAATAATTATAATTTCTATGATTCTTTTCATAGCGCTCTTAAGTACTTAAAAATTGAATGGACATTTAGTTCCCACACGATAATTATGCATTTAAGCTGAATCAACTCCTTAGCACTAATGAAATGTTATAAAAGCTTTCAAAGGGTCTTTAGCATGTTTCCGTCATCTGTATAAAATAGTACGAGGTCTTGCACTTAAAACGCTTTGTAGAAATAAACGGAGTGTAACAGCTGAGCGAAACATAAATAAAAATAATTACAACAAGAGCAACAACAACAGCAAGATAACATGCGCAAAGCAGTGTGAATCCAGCATAATCGTTGCATACGCTGACTGCACTGCTTGCAGGCAGTGCAACAACAGCAACACCAACACTAACACGTCGCCGTGTGGAAAATATTTATGAGCGTGGCTTTTACGCCAAATGCATTCTATAAAATGTTAACCCAGCCCTGTGCTGCGCTTGTCTCTCTCTATCTATTTGTCTCTTTCTCTCATTCGCCTTCTGCTGTGCTGCTGACTCTGCTCTGCGCTGTCGCATTTTAACTTAACGTTTTCGTAAGCGCGTAAATATCATTGCACTATGGGGAATTTTGCCGTTTTTCGGGTATTTAGTCATTTTTTCGAAGTATGAAAATTTATAATTTTTTTATGTTAACATATTAATAAAACTCCAAACTTTAAGGTGGTGTACTTAAAATGTTAAATAACAGCCCACTGTTAAAGCTAACAGCTGTTAAAGTCAGCTGTTGTTTTCGATAAACACCTGCTTTCAGATTGCAATTTTTGGTGGCCGATTTTCAAATTGTCGCTATTTAAAGACCAGAAGAAATTTTTGTGAAATTTAAAATGGATATAAGCTGTAAGGATATATACTATGTGTTACTTGTACTAAAAGTTTGTTTTTGTGCTTGTTCTATTAATATTTTGTAAAATTAACAGATGTGTTTAAATGCCAATTCTCGTAAATAAATGTTAACTTTGAGAAGGCATGTACACTCCAGGCAGATTATGGAAAATACGGTTCTTCCTGTAGGCTTTTTCGGCGAAGAAGCGTCTGAATCACGAAACAAAGTCTATAAAGCAGACAGACTTTATCACGCTCGGAAACATAGTAGAATCCATAATTTCGCAGATGTTTTTAATAGAGCTATGGATACCTCCGATCCGATTATTTCCTCTGAGAATCTTGAAAAACGAGTTCGAAAGCATAAAGGTCTTTCCCTTCCTAATGAAGTCATAAGTCTCTTATTGTGTGAAATTGCAGGAGCAGTTGAGGCCGTTGAAGAGCCTGATGACGATTTTAGCGGATCACTATATCTGGCTGATCAAGAACTTGAATCGGATATTTATTTTGATTTTTAAAACTCCTTAATAAAAATTTGTTTCAATCAAAATTCTTAAAAAATTTAATTTTTTTTTTTGATGGGGGGCGGTGACACGCCCATTTTTCTAAAACATATTTCTGAGGGCATACATATTAATAATAAAAAAACCTGATCAAAAAATCTGCCTTAGTTTTCGAGTTATTAATTAATACCCGATAATTTGGATTTTTCCCCATAGTGCATTGGCGCTTGTGCATTAGTGTGTGCGTCAGTGTGAGTGTTAAGCAGTGCGTTAAAGTGTTTATGTGTTTGTTTACGTGCGTGCATCCGCGTATGCCAGTGTGTGTGCGTGTGTATGCTCTGTTGCAGGCCAGTTATTTTTGTGTGTGTGTGTGTGTTTTTTTTTTTTGTCTTCCTTTTACACTTTACGCTTTTTGGCACTCAACGCTGTCGCAGTCGCAATCATAGCCACCTGCAGCGCCATCGCGTTACTTCTTTCTCACTATCTCTTTCTCCCTCCATCCCTGACTCCTCTTATGCTAATTTCGCTCAGCACATTTTATATTTATACGTTGCTGACAACAACAGGCGACAAAATTGCAGCCAACTTAACTGGGAAAACCGCAGGGTTGCCAACGCTCGTTTCGTTTGAAGTTGTTGTTGCTGCTGCTGCCGCTGCTGCTGTTGTCATAATTAAAACGCGCTACATAATTGCCAAACAATGGCACCATGTGTGTGTGTGTGTGTGTGTGTGTGCGTGCCCCCTGCCCAGTCCCACTGTAACTTTTAGTGCTGTAGTGCTCGCAGGCTCACAGCCTGTGCTGGGCCCATGGCAATCACGACGCATTTATTCGACTGTCTAACAAAGTGGACAATGTGCACTTTTTTCCAGGCCCTGTTTGCATTGGCCAGGCCAACAACCAGCATGCACTCACTCGCACAAAGACAGACTCGTGTGCAGTTTGTGGATGCGCTGCAAAATGTTTCCACAATTCGGGCGTAATTGGATAACGGTGCATGACGGAGCACTGATGAAAAACCCTCCACATTGTTGCACAAATTGTCTCACACACATGGGCCGTTAGAGCGACAGCACAGCACAAAAATAGTAAATAAAGAAAGTGGAAAAGAAATGCTAACGAGCAAAATGAAAAGAAAAACCATTCTTAATATGGAAAGAATATATTGTTGTTAAATTGCGAAAATACACTTTGAAAAAGATCTTACAATAATCTGTCAGCTTACATCAAATAGTCTGTTATGTTATACCAATGTTAAGTAAAATATGTTAAACATATTACAAACATATCTTGGCTTATTTCACAATTCAATTGTAATTCTTTGTATTCTACTAGGTCTGTTCAAAAAGTATTGTGAATTTGTAGTTTCTTTTAGAAAGAACTACTAAAGTGGAATTCGGGTTACGTTTCGAGCAGACCTCGCACAAACACAAATCTGTTTTATATTCACAGAAAGCTAAATTCCTCTTATGAGTTTATATTAAAAATAGTTTTGCAAAGAATTTATTTATTTGAATTAGGTAAAGATGCATCTGTACACTCGCTCGCCATCTCGCCATCTCGCTCTTTCGCTTTGCCCGCTCTTACGACTCTCCTATACATGCACATATCTAATATATGATTGCATGTATATAAAATATGTATGCAAATTGCATAATTTGCATTCTCATGCAGAAAGTTGGAGCGAGCATTGAGCTAAAAAGGTTCTTTTAATATTACGACAACAATTGCTTGGCATTGCCGGAACTTTGCAAGAGCAAAGTTCACTTTTAACCGCATCATTTGGCCCCAACTTGGGGGAGCCACCCCGAGCCACTCTTTCGCCTAGCAGCTGCACCTGCATCGATTCTTAGATCTACCTTGTGCCAATTTGCCTTACCCAGTGCAGAAGTTGACTACATATTTATTTTAAATTTTCCGCTCACTTTTTGCTGCATTCAAGCCGAAAACACCGGAAGTCTCGATAAGGTTGCCTCTGCTGCGTGTTGGGAACGTCTGTGGGTGGCTGTGGCTGGTTGTGGGTGGCTGTGGGTGGTTGTGGGTGGCTGGTTGTGGTTTGGCTTGGCTTCGATTGCCTCATTCACATTTTGCCTCATGACACGCCAGCCATAAAATATTCGGCCAAAGTGCACTCACACATGCATGCCACACACACACACACACTCTCATTCACATGGCCACACTCACGTAGTTGTGGTTTCAATAATCAATGAGTTGATTTTATGAAATTTCTGTTTACCTCACTTGCCTAGCCCTAAAACCCCACAGCAGTGCCATATATTTGGCTTAAAGCATACACACACACACACAATCACACATATACATATATAACGTCTCACACACACACAAGCATACATATATAATTTTATTAACGAGAATTTTGAAATTTTTTGCATAAATTTTCGTATTACGGCATTTTTGCAGCAACCAAAAGCATTTCCACGTTACCCTGGATGAAGCGTGTTGATTGCGGGCGCATGGGTCAAATGAATTTTAATTAATATTTTAATTAATAAAATCAGCAGCTTGCTTATCACGTTGTCGCTGCGCCCTTCTGCTGCTTCAATTGAATTTTTCTTTGCTGGCTAACTCGTTCGATTTCTCATCTCTAATCAATTTTCTTTGTTCTCTTTGTTTTTTCCAGAAATACCGTATTTAATTTAAGCATACATGATCTCACGGAACAGCAAAGTCTCGTGTGGTCGTCGCCGGAGGAAGATACTAAAATGTGTCTCATGAAGGGCAAAGATGAGGTAAGTTGGACTTTCAATTTTGTTAAGTGAATGCAGCGAGAGTAGAATGCTAAGAAGAGAAAGAGATGTAAAAAAGTGAAAAAAAAAGTCTAAAAAATAAATCTTAACCGACTAGATTTTATTGAAAGAGAAATAGAACATTCTTAGTTCGTTTGATTCTGATTTTAAAGGGTTTTTAAATCAATACTTGTGGATGAATCCGTTCATTAAATTTGGTAGATGGTATGATGCAAAATATTCGCTCTAATAAAAGAGAATTAAATAAATACATACAAAATCAGCTATTTCCAAAGGAATCAGACTAGAATAGAGCATAGAAATACTTCTAATATACATAGTCTTGAATTGGCATCCATCTTCATTAGCTTCCTCCATACATTTTAACCTACATTTATCCGACCACAAATCTTAAGCCTTGCCTCGAATAGATTATCATCTTGGCATCCACTTCCATTGCTACTTTCGATTAAGTTTTGTAAGCCTTTTTTTTTTTTGGTAATTTCCATTTCATTGCGAATTCGGGCCAATGCTTCCGCTGCAGCAGCAATTTGGCGGTAACAAAGCAAAAGCAATAAAATCCTTTCCGCCTCCCACGAATCTGAGTCAGATCTGCGATGGATTGCGGCTTATTTTCCTTTGTTTGCAGCAGCTAAGATTCCGAGTCGAATTTATTGTAAGCATATTGCTAATTAACCCATTCGCAAAAAAATGTTAGCAAAAGAATGGCCCAAAAAAAATAAAAAAGGAAAAGTAAAACATGAAGGTAAACATTTTTGAATTAAATTTAGTATTGGCGCAGCTGGAGCTGGCACAGCTTTTCTGTTGCTATTGCTGCTGCTGCTGCTGCTGCTGCTTCGCCCTCCGTTTCCGGTCAAGTAAACAAAATGGCGCCGCACCGCAAGGATAAATGAAGGACATGCCGGCACCCCACACCCGTCGTTGCATGCTCAAGTGCACTTTTGGCATTGCTGACGCTGACGTAATTAAGCAACACTTGTTAGGGGCCTGGCCGCTGCACAGTTGTTACTTGCGCTGGGAGCAGGTGCAATTTGTTGAACTCAATTTGCTTCACTTGACTTGCCCCCAACTAGGTATTTATAGCTTCAAGTTGTTGGCCAAAAGGAAAGAATTAACCTTTTGTTTCTTTGGCCAACATCTGAAAAGGGTTGCAACGCGACTGCCAAACCCCTCTTCGTATGCCTGCCGCACTATGTCTCTGTGTATTTGTGTGTTTGTGTGTCTGTGTGTGTGTCCATAGCGTGCATGGCCGCCATTTTACAAAGGTTGCGCCCTTTGACTGCAGCACAGCCAAAAATAAAATCAACTAAACTGTGGAGAGGAAAAATGAGAAACTAAATTGCAATAGTTAGCATATTATATGCACTAATGAAAAGTTCAAATTTACAATTTTAATTAGCTGACATTTCGCTAATGTGCTCTGCCCTCCAGTGAAGATAATAATCGCCTGAGCAGCGCCTAAAAGCCGACTGCACTTTATTGCCCGCAATGCAATTAGAACAAGCCGAAAAAAAGAAAAAAAGTAAAAACAACCTACAAAAATAAAATGCAAACAAATCACGCGATTTTCCTTTTATCTAGCCCAATTAAATCGCTTGCATAGGCTCAACGGAAATAAACTAGTGGAAGTTATGCACAAAAGGAATTTAAGCTGAGGGGATTTTCGATAAGATATCTTGGGAATAAATAAGTTGCATTGGCTCAGTATCAAAAGCAGTTGGGTAGCTAGTTGAAGGAAGATATATTCTATGGCAAGAGCTGAAGATTATTTCTTCTCAATAAAACAAATTTTGGTAGTAAAGTTCAAGAATTTTTGACATATTGCACACAGCTTCCGCTTAAATACTCATACGAACTTTGACTCGGAAAAAACATTTAATCAACTCTAACAATCACATTCATATTCATATATGTTTCCTGAACAATATTTTAGTCAAATCGAAACTTTAAGCTTGCATCAGCTTTAGCTTTGTGAAATGCCAAAAACAAACGCTCGAAAACTTTTCTCATTTGCGCTGAATATTTTAAGGCCAATTGTGCCAGCAACAACAATTACAACAAAGCCAACAATAGAGGCACAAAATCATGGCTGATAAATTTGCTGAGCGCAGCAAATTTATTTTTGTATTTGCCTCTTTCGACGAAAGCTTGAAAAAATTTCATTTTAATAACGCGCCCAAAATGGCGGCCATGTGTTTTTTTATATATTTTTTGTGTGTTTCTTTTCCAACCATAATGGTGGCCATTTTATAAAAATAAAAAAAAAGAAGTAAAACTGCGAGCCGGAAGCGGCGAAAATGGAGCTTAAAAATGGGTTGCTTTCGGTTGGGGTTACAAGCACGCACACAGCCAAACAAATATGATTATAGCTGCAGCGATAAGGGCATATAAATATATATGTATATATATACATATATATAGAAAAGCTTGTTGTACATTTTTAATTGATTTATTATTCGGCACAATGTTTTATTAAAGCTGCGTAAACAGCAGCGCAGCAGAGCAGCAGCAGCGACAGCAGCGACAGCCGGCCTACAACAAACTGACGCCCCCGGCCAGGCTCCACTTTGGGTGCCAAAAGAGCAATTGGCTGGCCAAAAGTGCTGAGCAGCTGCAAAAATGCGAAAAAAGTTGAAAAATAAAGCTGAAAATAAATATATAATAAATAAAAAAAAAAAGAGATGAGACGACCAACAAAATGAACATTAAAAGAGGTCAGCCGTTGGGCGACTGGTTGCTGAATGGCTGGATGGATGTGTGCATATGCCGTGAATTAATTAATAAAAGCAAGTTAAAATATTTGATTAAATTGTTTAAGTTCAATATTAACGCGAGCCGTTCACGCAAAAATATTTGCACACAAACTTTGCCAGCGATCAAATATTTGCCCCCACGAAATTCCATGTGGCTTTGTGTTCAACTTGTCGAGGATTAAATAGGTGTCGGAAGTGTCAGAAGAGATGAGCTAGTATATTAATGTGAGAGCGAAAAAGACAGCGTTACTTGAAGGGAATTCTTAAAGTAGAGAAGCGGAAGTATTTTCTTTGGCTTTTGATGTCACTATGCACTGAAGCACTTGCAAATCAAATCAAAATCATGCTTTAATAATTTTATTAAAATGTGCTTAACAGGCGTAGATCCTATAAGAAATGAGGAGCAGATTCGGTCCGTCCTTTAATAATCCGCTTCTATCTTAGTGTGAGAAAAATATAAAAAATAAAATTCTTAAAATCTCATTTTAGCCTATATATGCATCACCCAATATAAAAGAGTTATACTTTGTAATCATTAATGCGAAAAAAACAGAGGAACTCAATTGAGTCTTACGAAAAAGAAAAGTCTACCTTTTTTTCTTTTTTTTGCGCCTCTCTTCGCACAAATAAAATGCAAACAGACGATTAATTTTGAATGGCAGCTGAAATGTTGTCAAGCCTAAAGAAATGCGAAAAAAAGAAGAATGAAAAGGTAAATAAACAACACTAAAGTGGGCGTGGCGAGAGGCGTGGCATTGGCAGGACTTTAGCAGAATTAATGAAATTCCAAGCGCCAGAGCAAAATGTCAAAACGAAATGAGTGATTTGAATGGATGTACGCATTTGAATGGACAACAGCTGCCACGCCCATGCCCCCGGCCCCGATTGCTGCTGCTGCTGCTGCTGCTGCTGCTGCTGCTTGTCAAACAACAAGTGAGATAAATGAGCGTGCGATAGTTGCTGTGTAGCTGGACGCATAGTTGCATGGATGGATGTATTGAAACAGGCAGCGACACCGAAATGCCAAGGCACTCTTGCGGTCTCGGGCGCTCGCCCCCCAAACAGAAGGCCGATGTCTATGTCTATATTGATGTGGGTGTGCCTGTAGCCTGTGGGTGTAACTGTGGCGTTGGCGGTGGCGGTTGAATGTTGAAAGTGTTGGCCACCTGTGCATAAATTAAAAGCACTTCCGCACTCCAAATGAACAATAGCCGTCCGGTCAGGGCTGAGAGCTTCAACACAAATGAATTTCAAATGCCATTTCACAGACACAGAGAAACCGAAAGAGAGATGAGGCAGAGAGTGAGAGTGTGAGAGAGCCTGACAGCCACCCATATGGCATTCTATGCTTCTTCAATAACAGCAATTCAGCATTTGGTCAGCCATTGAATGGACCGGAACCCATTCGAGAAAACCCATCCAAAAGAATTCCCGGCATAGTTCAGTACCATTTCCCATTACTTTAGTTCAAGAGCCGAGCCGCCGCTCGTTTTCAAATAAATATTTAAATTATTTTAAAGAGTCCAAAGTGGACAGCAAACTAAAAAAAAATGTATATATTATTATCATTTTATAAATAAATATTTTAAATATTTATTTTATTTCTTTATTTACTTTTTAATTTAAAAAAAAAAAATCTAAAAATTAGTTAATTAATTTTGAGGCTTTTAAAATTAAGTGGACTTTATATTAAATATTATGAAACAATGGAAAGAAATCTTTTTGTCTTTCTGTCACTATTTATAATAATAAATATTTAGCTGTAGCTCACTAATTTGACTCAATATTCAGCAATATTATACGCTATAAAACAGCAACATTTCATTATCTCAGCAAATGAATTTTGCTTGCGCTTGCAGCTGGCCTTAAAGAGACGAACGACGATTACGCAAGTCCAATTAAAGTGAAGCAAATTGTTGCTGGCCGTTCGTCTTGTGGCAGCTGCTCTTATTATTCTTGCTGGCTGACTTTCATTTTTCAGCTTGCCGTAAAATTATTTAATGAAATGCTGTTGTGAGCTATGCTCAACTCATTTGCAACGATGGACGAGTCCGTCAGAGGCATCAGCTCTCCCTCTCTCCCTACTGTCTTCCTCTCTCGCTCTCTCTCAGTGTGTTTGCGTATCATTAACAGAACTGTTGCCTACCTGCAGGCGCTTTGTCGAGTTGAACTTAACTCGAACGCTGCTGCTAAGCCTTGAAATTGATGGCCTTTCGTTCGAGCAGCAGGCAATGCGAAATTTCTGAAATTTTCCAAAACGTTTGTTTGTCAAATTGCAAAGACCACGCATAGTCCTGGCCCCCACTCGCCCGTCCCTCCTGGCCCACCATTTGGCTCTGGCCAACAAATTTGCATTGTCAACGTGATTAACGACAAATTTACTTTACTTGATTTCTCAGCCAGATGCTGTTATGTCTCTCTTTAGTAAATTTCTGAATGCATTTCTCATGAAATCTTTGCTTAAAGATTGCCCCAAATATTTATAGTGATAATATGCGAAAGCTGCAAAACTAATAAACAGTCGCTTATGCTGCTAATTTTCGCCATTAATGGCATGAGCCATTCTCAATTTTTGCATGAATTTCGCTAATTTGCTTTTAGTCCAAAATAATTTGGCCATATGAAACGAATTTGCATAAAATTATGCATTGAGCATTAAAAACAGAACGGAAAATAAATAAATATGAAAACGGCAGGAATGAGTCAGCTGAAATGCTCGATTTCTGCATACCCTGTAGGCTAACTGATGGAGGTATGACACCTATACCTATGACAACTCATAAATATCTTTGCCATTGCATTTTAAGATCACCTATGTACGTATTACGTTACCCATTTATTAATATAAATAATTATTTTCCAAGCAATAGCGAGAAAAACTTCACTTCCAAGTATTTGAAAAATCAATTATAAATTATGTTTAACATTCTAAAAAATACTCTAAGCGTCAACTATGCCCATCGTACAGATTTGAAAAAACAATTGAGCAGGGGTAAAAAAAAATAAAAACAATAAACGGCAGCCATAACTTGCAAAGCAGAAAATTAATAAATTTTCCGCTTAATTGCGTTGCAAGCATTGAAATCGTCTCTTTTATGTATAGTATATGTTGTCTCCTCTATGTTCGTGTTAATTACAGCGGCAATAATGTAAAGTACAACAAAAGTAGAAGTGACAAAGCCCGCCGAAAGAGCCACCCATAAAACCATCCAGCCCAGCTCAGCTGTTCCACATTCTATCCGCATGCCTGTGTAATTGTTGTAAAATGTGTTTTGTTAATTTATTTAAATTTATGCTCAAATGCGGCAGTCAGGCAACAGCAACAACTAAGCACATAACTAACAGCCAGGCAACAACAAACCGCAAACTAAGCAGCGCCAACAACAACAAAATGCAACCACAGCTATAGCAACAACAGCAACAGCAACACCAACAACTTCCCAAAGCAGCAATGCAAACAGTTTAAATATTTAAAACAATAAACAAAATGAAATGGAATATGCTGTCCATTTTACCCATTGCCAACAATTTCCCAAGGCGCTGCGAAATTTATGAAACTAGTTGAGAGAATTTCACAAAATTAGATAATAAAATTCACAGTTGGGCACGCGCTCACATGAAAGGCAGCATGAATTACACAAAAAAAATAAAAAATAAATAAATATTATAGAAATAAGGAAAATATTTGCATTTTATATGCGAGATAACAAATTTTAATAATAATATAACTGAAACTAAAACTCAAAATATATTTCAAACTAATGAAAACCCATAAATTTCTGTGGCGTTTCTTACTTAGAATGATAATATGTTTATATTAGTTATTAAATGAATTATAGTCTCTAAGAATTTAAATTAAATGCGGTTGAAAAACAGTTTTAAAAACATTTGCAACTAAAACTTGAAAAGTCTCGAAGATACTAATTTTATTTTTATATCAATATTTAACCAATATTTAACCAATTCTTTAATCGCCGTGCTCTCTTGCTCAATTTGTTATTTGTGATAATATAAAATGGTATTGGGTCATTTGAAATTGCAGCGAGGTGCAATTTCCGCTAGCATTTTCATTTCCATGCGCAATTCTTCACATTATTGGCCTCAATTTTCCAGGTAAAAGCCAAAACGGAAAATGCGGTTAGCTCTATGCAATGGTGGATAGTTCGGCGGTGCCGAGATACAATCAGAACAATGCAAATGTTGCGGCGGTGCGTGTGGGCAACATAAATTGCAAGAACTAAAACCAACAGAGACAGAGACAGAGACAGAGACATAGACAGATAGAGAGAGAGAGAGAGAAAGGGCAATTCCAAATATGTTTAGATATACGACAAAAGCGACATGTGCACTGGAAAATTGTGAAAATTAGTAGGCAAACAAACAAAATGCTTAAATATTTTAACAGAGGCTGAAAGCGACAGGCGAGGGCAAATGGAAAATGTTGCCTGCTTGTTGAGTTGCTGCAACGGGGGAAAATTGCAAATGATTTGTCATGTTACAGTACAGTGCACTTCCGGTGCTGCGCCACAGTGTGGGCAGAGGGGGGTGGGGTGAGAGGTATGGCGTGGTTTCTACAGTTGGGCAAAAGTTTAGCATAGTTTTGTGGGCCAGACCCTAGCCCGAACCCACGCGTGGCACTCGCTGCGTATGCGTATTTTGCAGGTGCTCGACAAAATTTGGCATTGCCTTTTAATATTTATTGAGTTGCAAGTTGGTTAGCTCGCCTGCCCCACGGCCCCGACAGTCGTTTAAATGTATTTGTTACGCATTAAATATTTCAATTTGCAAAACATTTATGCAAAACAAGCTCACACACACATCGACGGGTGCTGCTGCCGGATCTGTTCTGGCCTCGTTAGGCTAAAAGTGCCGAGCTGATGAGAGACTCGTCCTGCATATTCAGGCCAAATGGCAAGCGGAAATGCAAGTTTTTGATGAACATATGCATATGCTAGTGCCTGATGCACATCTTCTTCATTTGGCATTTTCACTGCCATTTTCCATTTGCCATTTGCCATTTCCCATTCGAAATTAGTCCAAAGCATGTTTGAGCAACAGTTCGTTCGCCTGCATATTTACTGCATAATAAATACCTTCTGGCTTTTCTTTTTCCACTATCGAGCTTAACAAATTACTGCAGGCAAATGGCTGGCAAAAACATGCAATTTTCATTGCTGAAATTTTGCAAATTAATGTTTAACTCTTACAAGTGAAAATATAAATATTAATTAATGCAGCTGGAAAGTTTTCTCCAAGTGGAGAGTGAATGTTCTGGCTTACATTTCGTTTACATTCTAATGAATATACGGCAAATTATATTTATGCCATATTCTCATGTGAAACTTTAGATTTATATATGCGAATGAGGCTCATTCTGAGTTAGCTTCTCAGCTGGGTTTTCTTCAATTGTTGTGAATTCCTAACCAAAACAGTTTATGGAAAGAGTTGAATGCTGTTTGCGCAGCATTTCAATTGTTTTGCTATTCTTGTTCTATCTAGAGCCCAACTGTTTATAGCAGGTAAAAAGAGTCACAGTTTGACCACATTAAGTATAAATGTAAATATATATACACATTATTTAACAAGACAATGTATCCATGTCCATCCATCTCTTTAGCCCCAAAATCTAGAGATTTGAATTTTATATTGAAACATATAAACACATTTATAATTTCTATCCTACCCGACCATACATGGCCGAGCCCATGATAGGATTGATTACGATATTCGATTTCTTCATCATTAAGAACAGAACTATTAATCATAAATAGCAATAATATACATTTGTATATAATATAAGTTATAGACATATAAATAAATATATTAATAACATTTAATTAATATAAAAATTGAATATATGATAATATAATAAATAATATATACATACACAATTTCAAATTAATAATATATGATATAATATCAATATATATATCTACACCAAATATATATATATATACACCAAATATATTTGTCTATAATAAAAAATCCAATCAGAAATTTCTTAGGTATTTAATTACTATAAAAACGATAGAATTGCATTTCAACAATATTAATAATTGATTTTCCATTTTTTTTTCCTCTCAATTTTTTTCACATTTTCTAGGAGGCCTGCCAGAACTACATACGAATCATGGTGGTGCCCTCGCCAGGTCGCCTGTTCGTCTGCGGCACCAACTCGTTTCGGCCCATGTGCAACACGTACGTGATCAACGAGAGCAACTATACGCTGGAGGCGACCAAGAACGGTCAGGCCGTGTGCCCCTACGATCCGCGTCACAACTCCACCTCCGTGCTGGCGGGTAAGTGGCCATTTCACAGTTACCATTCCATCTATTCCCGATACGCTTCTGCTAGTTATAGTGTGCATATTCGGCAAAAAAAATTAAATGCAATTACCCACACATTCACATTGAATTGCGTATATAGAAATATATACATATATATATAACTGTTTTTTGTCAGTTGCAAATCGGATATAAATTGTCATTCCACATGCAATGCGGCGCAAGAGCATTTGAATGACCCCGCATCGCTCTTGCTCCCATCTATGGAGCTGACTTCTTTGAGTGAGTTGTGCGTGTTAAATTTTGCATTTCACAATGTTATTGTTTGACGGCAATGCTCCGAATAATGTGTTGATGGGATGTGAAATACATTGCGGGCCAAAAATAATATAAATATATATATATACACATGCATATATATATATTTATAGTATATATATTTTTTTTCTGGCTATCATAATGCATTTTGTTTGGGGCATTTCGACGGGCTTCGTTCGACGCCCGTTGTGTTTTATTGGATATTTATGATTGCATTTTTGCACACTTTTGTGGGCGTGGCAGCATTTTGGCATTATTTATACACAGTCGCCAAAAATTGATGAATTTCCAATTGAGGTTATTAAGCATATGGGGTTTCCTTTTTTAAAAATATTCATAAAAAGTTGCTGCGTTGAAAAAAAATTGTAGAATATATTTGTGGAATTTATACAGCTTAAAGTAAAGTTATTTTACATTTAATTTAACTTGGGCTAAAATAAAATCGATTTGATTTTGGTAAATCGAAATTTTAAGCTGCAAAGCTGTGGGATTTGTTTAGTATTCGTAAAATTGTTTCCTGCAAATAAATATATTATATATGTCCAATGTACAACATTTTCATTAATTTTGATATACAATGTATTTTGATATATGCACTTACCACAACCCACTTTCGAGTGTCGCAAGTCCTCTAATATTTCATGCTATTTAAATTGCTGTGGCAAATTGTCAAGGAATCAAGCAATAAACATGCAACATGCAGCCCCAACTCTCGAGGAGCATACCTCGTGCCCCCATCGTAGCTTGTGCTAATATTTCCACTTGACACCCATAAATCGACGCGTTTTTCGCGAGTTGTTGCTGAAGTTTCACAACGTGATTTGTTTGCATTTCATTGTCTGCACACGCGAAATTTCGTTAGGATATACTATCCATGTGTGTGGGTGTGTGAGTGTACGTGTGTGTAGATGCTGCCAAAAACTTTGAAGCTAGGGCAAACCAAACTGCGCCAAACACAAGCTGACGGCGCTTGTGCCATAATATCGATAAACGTTTATAACTAACTTCAAAGTGTTTGTGGTCATGTGTTTGTATGCGTGGTAAATATGTATGTATTTATATCTGTGTGTGTGTGTGTGTACGTGTTGTGGAGGGGGCGGCGGCTAAGTGTTGCGGCAAACTTCCGCCGGATGCAGCCAACATCTGGGCCACATCCATGGAGGCTGCTGCCGCTGACAATGTGGGTCATAAGAGTTTATCATCAACAAGCTGCCACATCCGGCGTCCTGGGCAACCTGAAGGCAGCCATCGTCAGCTGCCATTTTTGCTTATGGGTTCTATTCCATTTTAGATACTCTTGGAAATTTACTAAGTGGGGTATTTGGGCTAGTGCTTGATAGCCGAGTCGATTAGGTTCCGCCTGTTCGCTGCTGTCATGTCTAGGAGCTAGAGAATCTGATACATATGCTCATTAGCCTGACGCAGCTTAGCTCTATCATTGTTTTTGCTATATGATTACACTAAAAAAAATAGCTTAATAAGTATATTCTGGCACTCCCAAGTCGGAGTATCTGCAAGTCGGGCGCAACCAACTAGTTTTTTTTTTTTTGTTCCTTTTTTACATTGATTGCGCTTTATGGTGCTAATATTAAAACGACATTTTTACATATTGCTGGCGTTGCTTTTGCCATTTTGCTGGCGTCGATTTATCGACAGGATTTGGATATTTAACGGGCGGGCCATACTGCCGAGGCCATGTTGTTTAGATTACAAATTGGCCCAAACGGGGCCAAAATAGAAGCAAATAAAAAAAAATAGAAAAAGAAGTTACGAAAAAATAATTTCAAAAGCAGCTAAACTGAAAATGTTATCAATTCAGTTTCATTCGTGACAGTGGGCGTTGTGGCTTGTGGGCGTGGCACTTGATGAACTTCTTCTATTCTGAAACCCAATTTTTTCTAGATATTTTAGTAACAACTTTGTTCACAGGTTTAGTTGGATTTTTTTTTTTTAATTTTGTTGTTGTTGTCGTTGTTGTTGTTGCTGTTGTTGTCGTTGTTGTGGCCGTTATCCGAACGCTGAGCGAAAAGTTCGTGGACAACATTTTTGTGCCAATTTCGTTGTAAAAATATTGTTGTACCCATGATGAAGTTTTCAATTGCTTTGGCCACCAATACTAGAGCGATAGAGAGCGAGAGACCGGGGTAGAGGCAGGAGGAACAAGCGAGAGCGAGCACTCTCTCCCTCTCTCACTCTTTCCCAGTCGTTTGGTATTCGAGCAATCGGCCATTCAACCATTCCGTCACGCTTTCAATATGACGGAAGGAATCTATTTTTGTTCGATTTAAAAGTGCATGCGAAATAAATTTCAATCGCAGGACGTATTACGAAACTTTGGCAATAAAAAAATTAAGCCAAACTTCAGTTGTTTTCTTTTTAGCAGCTGGAAGGCAAATCGAGATTGGAATGCTGATTGGGTAGCAAATGAATTGACAATTTGTCCGCCTTTGTCACTTAATTGACTAAATGTTTTTAGTGCACGTCTTCAAATAGAGCTATATTGCATTCTTGCTGGAGAGAAGGGCCAGATAATTGCACTTCAAGCAACTCAATGAAGCATATTTAATAATTTTATATCAATATTTAAAAATATTTATTGGACCACTTCCTAGTTTGCATGGAATATCTTTAGAAATATATAAACTTTACTTCTCAAGCTCAAAACAAGAAATGACATTAAAGCTTCTAAGATAGGGCTTTCTATACTTGATATTTATATATTTTGTGAGCTGAATATTAAGTATACGTATTTATGAAAACATAAATGCACGACACTTGGCCATTTTGTGGAGTGGTTCCTTGGGAAGCACTTCAAAAATATGGCTTAAATGCTTTACCGATTCGCGCATCACGCCTCGGAAAACAATGCGAACAATAGTAATAAATAATTTATAAGTGCGCATTTGCCACATTAATCACGAGCCGACATTGAAGCATGAAGCCTGAAGCCTGAAGCCAGAAGTCTGCCAATGGCAATGGGCGAGGCAGCAGCAGGGAATGAGCTGTAGGTTAAATCCCTGGGTAAAAAGTTTGCCCGTTCCAAAGCCGACGCATATTAATTTCGGCACAACCTTTCCCTCTAACCACGCCCAGTCCAGCGAAAAAAGGCGCCAGCGGGGTGGGCGCTGGCATCGGCGAAGCGTACAAATTGCCATCACTTGCGTTCAATTTTAGACTTTTCCAAGCAAATGCACAGACGCGATTAAAACGCTGACGAATGGCGACATGAACGATGTGCGCCGGGTCGGTGAAGGCGCAAAATGTCAAGGACCAGTAACAGAGCGTCCGGGCAAGGACAACGCAGATTGAACGTCCGTTTACCCTGTTTGCAAACCTATTTGCATTTTGTGCGCCTACAACAACAGCCACAGCACCCAGAGTGGGGGCAAAAAAAAAAGGAAAAACGGAAAACCTCGGCGCTGGGCCAATTTTGATGGCGTCGACAATTTTGGCGTTTTAAAGCTCGAATCGCTTACTGAGGCTGACGGCAGAGTTTCGCGTATTTACCCATTTGCATATAACCGGAAATAGAGTTCTCGCGTGCATATGTGCGGGAGGGTGTGTGTGCGTGTGCGCAAGTTGACCTTTTCATGAAATGCGCCTTAAGCTACACTTGGATCACGCATGCATCGAGAAGCTCGCAACTTTTGAATTAAATATGATTAATCTTAAAATAGGCTTCACATAATAAATATGAAAATAATAATAATAATAAATAATAATAATAATAAAAACTATATGTATTTTATTTTGAAAACTGTTCCCAAGCAGTGCAAATACCAAAAAAAAAAAAAAAAGACAACATTTAATCATACATCCCAAAAGTATGCAACAGTCTTTCAACTACAAATATGTTTCTCTTATATATTACTGCATCCGTCCAAAAGTATGCAATAGTTTTTCATACATCCGCCTTTGCCCTCTCTAAGTTAGTTAATTGATTAGATTATTATAATTAACACACTCAATTGAAACACGTGCTAAACATTTGCAGAATAATGAAATGCAAATATACGCTTGAGTTCAGCACACGTTTAAGTAAATCGGATTAAGTTTGTTTTATTATTTTCCAATTAATTGCATTGCAATCGAGTGTATTCAAGAACAAAAACAATCAACGAAGCTAAGCTTAAAGCCAGGGCATTAAAAGCAACAACAACAACAGCAAAAACAGAGCTGTATATGTGTATACGAGGACAAGCTCCATGCAAATGCTTGCATAAGGGCAACATATGGGTGTCGCTGGCATGAGGCGTGGCCTGAGAGACATACAAAATGAATATCAATGAACTGCGAGAACGACACAAACAAAAACAAGAGCACAATAAAAATGAGGCAACAGCAGCAGTAAATAAAAACAGAAACAACAACAAACAGCGAAATGTAAAATGTGACCTGGTGTGAGTTGAGCTGGATGGGTCGCGGGAGTTGCTGGCATGTTTGTGAAAACTGGGCCAACGCTCGAAGCAGTTAAATAAATGATATCCCACTGCTTGTAAAAGTGCGCATGTGTGTGCGTATACTTGTGTGTATGTGTGTGTTGCTGCAGAACTCATTAACTCTTGGTAAATGAGCACGGAAATAACAACAGTCCCGGAAGAACAGAACCTACACAACGTTGTTCCATTTGATGAGATCGACATTAGAAACAGAACTGGTTGATTACAAGTAGGCAGTTTGCCAAACCGTGCCCAACATCCTCGATAGTATAGTGGTTAGTATCCCCGCCTGTCACGCGGGAGACCGGGGTTCAATTCCCCGTCGGGGAGAAAAGTATGACTGTTTTTTTTATTGCTTAAAAATAAATATTCATTCTTTTCCAATAATTTAAAAGCTTCAATGAAAGTATTTATATATTACAAAACAAAATTAATGCTAATAAGAAACAAAAAAAGTACTTCATTAAAATGTAATAACAGAAGCTGCAAAACGTCTCATATACATATACAAATATGTATGTTTTTGGATTTAAAAAATTTCTTTCCTGCCGGTATTTCTATACTACAGAAGCTAGAATAAGAACAGTGAATAAATTAGAATTTACGATTTCTCAGACCGAGAGCAAGATCCTCGGTAGTATAGTGGTTAGTATCCCCGCCTGTCACGCGGGAGACCGGGGTTCAATTCCCCGCCGGGGAGGATTGTCGATGAACTTTTTTGTTAATCTTTTTAAATATTTATATTTAGCTATTTAGTTAATTTCATACACATTAGATTTAAAATGTTCTTTATTAAAAAACAATAAATATATTCTTATATACTGTCGGCAATAAATAACACATCACATGAGATTCGACCCTGCTCTATTCATTGTGTGATCGAGGAAGAAATAAAGTTTCTTTAGTACAACAACGCTTTTTGGCAAGCCGGTGACAACGTCCTCGATAGTATAGTGGTTAGTATCCCCGCCTGTCACGCGGGAGACCGGGGTTCAATTCCCCGTCGGGGAGATAAGGGCGATAGTCAATTTTTTTTTATCTAAATTGTGTTTTTCTTTACTTCTTTATTTAATAACAATCCAGAATTTAGGCATTTTAATGTTTTGAATATCTTAATTAAGAAAATAGTATTTGATAAAAAAAATAATGTTTTATAATTTATTAGTATCCCTAAAAGTATGCTATCATAAGATTAGATGCAATTTCGAAAAATAATATCATAGGTAGAAATCGTTTAGGCCATCATTATTATTATATTATTAGGTTTAGGCAATCAAGTTGTCAATCTTTTCTGCTAAAATATTAAAGCGTAATTCAAAAACGAATTTCGTATTCTCTCCGACGGGGAATTGAACCCCGTTCTCCCGCGTGACAGGCGGGGATACTAACCACTATACGGAGGACGACGTGTCCGAATATTTCCATCTTCGTATTCAATTTTCAGCAGTTATAACAGCAGTTTCCATAATATTAAATAAGAACAGCCCCAGGGTCATGATTATTTATTAATTAAGCGTAATTTGTTCTTAGCATTTGGCTTAAAGCGCTTTTATCCTACGTTTTATTCGATTCTTTTCTTTTTTATTTGTGCTTGTGCATGCACTCGTTAAAAGTAAAACACAGCTAATTTATTTTAGCCAACTTAAATTGGCTTAAGCGAATGACCAGAAGAAAATAAATGGCGCATTATCTACAAACCAGAGACAAGGCGCGCACATATACACAAACAAACAGACCCACACACCCATAGACAAAAGGACAATGCGGGTGCAATGCAAAACGAGCGGAAAAATAAGCAACAACAACAACAACAACAACGAGAGCAGTGACTACTGTCAGTTTCATTAAAAACAATGAAATCTGCTAAGAGCCAAGAGTTTTAATGAGCGCCTAACTGTGCACAGTAAAAGACATAAAAAAACACACACACACACATATATATATACTGGAGCGAGGGAGTGAGAGAGACAATGAGAGAGAGTGAGAGAATGACCACTGGAAAGTGGTAGAAAAAGCCAAAAGCGGCTGCAGTAAAATATATATACTCGAAAACAAAGTCTAAACACAATAAACAAAATGCCAGCAACAAAATAACATAAAAATGGGAAGAAAATAAACAAACAAACAAAACATACACACAAAGCGAACTAAGTGCAAAGAAGAATGAACAAAAATAAGCACAACTTTTGACCCTTTTTGCGGACAATGCACGAATGTCTCTGCCCCTCCACCGATTCACCTCCCGTTGGTTATTTCAAATCTGTATACTTTTTTTTAATTTTTTTTTAATTTCAAGCAAAAACATTAACAAGAACAATTAGCTCTTGAAATGAGCACAACAGCAAGAACTAGAGCAACAATAAGAACGCAAACAATTGCATAGACAAGTTCAACCTTAGACCCAGCCGCTGCTTATGAGTCAGTCGAATAACAATAGAAATTGGACCTTGAATGACTTACTCCAAATGGCAGACCCAAATAAACTCTAAGAGCCCCAACAAGGAGAAACGCTTAAGTAATTATCAACTCAGCATTGTATTTTAATTACATTTCTATACGAAAGTTTAACATTTCGAGTGGAGCAGTGATTAAATTAAAGTTCTCTTTCTTTGAAGAAATTTGAGAACAACGAATAGAATCAACTACGGGATTTTCTTCCCATTTCATAGGATAGTACTAGCCATAGTATTTGGAATTCCTTCATAGTAGATACCCACCCTTAAAGGCACTTTAAGCAGGCAGAGTTTGCTTTGCAATGCTGCAGCTAATTACGTGAGCTTAAGACGTGGGCAAACATTTGTGACTGTGGCCAAAGGCAAGTGCAGTGCCATTGCCATACACCCATTGAGTCGCAATGACTCAAAGACGGAGGAGCGTGCCTCAGATGAGCAGTCAAAAGGCACATTCACAGCCGAAGAAAGGAACGTTTTGAGCAATGGCCTCTGCACGCTTTACATATGTCGAAGAAACGGGCATTAAAAGCGTAAGCTGTAAAGCAAACAGGAGCCAGGAGACGAGCGAGGAGCGAGGCGCGAGGAATGAGGTTGGGTTTGGGCAACGGATTAACAAGCAGGCTGCTGCTGGTCCTCGTGTCGGAGCAGTTCCTGGTCCCCACTGTGCATACAGGAAGGAAGGACGCACGGAAGGAAGCAACACGCAGAAGCCTCAAGAAACGTGTCTACTGTTTCCATACGCCTCGGCTGCCTACCCCCAGTTCTTGCCATTGTTTCAACAGGATGTACGTTCGAGTATGTGTGCTGAACTGTAAGAGTGTATACGTGTGTGTCTCTCTGTGTATGTGTGTGTGTGTTTATGGCAGCCCGCTTGTAATTTATAGTATGTTTAGGTAGGCGACGCAGCAGGCAGCCCTGCTTTATGTTTGCGTTGGCTCATATTTTTAACACTAAACTTGAGTAAATAACAACAACAGGCAACAATGCGGCGAAGGATTCACCCGAAAAACCTGGCCGTCTGTTATCCTGTTGGTGCCATATGAATTATGTTATGTCTCGCAGTAACCGTAAAAAGCAGAACAGGAAAAAAGAATTGAAAGAAAACACAGCGCCACAGTTGAAGCAGAAATAACAAAGTCTAAACCGAAAGGATGTTCCAGCTAAAAGGATTTTCGAATGTGTCACGATTCATCTGCTTGTTGGGCTAATTGGCACTACAATGAATGCCAGCAGCTATGAGCTGGAAGGCATCGGACATCGGACATCGGACGTAACGAACAAAACAGAAAACTACTTCAATTTCTTTTGCCATTCTTCTCGTTGATCCGATGATTCACGTTTCAATTTGGGTCAATTTGCCATGCTAATCGAGCGTGGTAGTTTCTGTGGGTTTACTTGTGGCCCTGCTTGTGGGTACACGGCCCAGGAAGTCCTTAGCTTTTATGGTGTGCAGCCCTGCTGAAGAATCTGAGATGGGATTTGTATTATTTATATTTCCTATCAATTCTCTTAAATCGCTGAAACTGAAAACAATCGCATATGAGCTGCTTAGAGAATCAACAAGAAAGTATAATACGATGGCTGTTAATACAAGAGAACCACATCCGACTCAAACTTACTTTGTAATTGCAAGTGCTCACATTTTTAGACGTCCTTCGGCAACTGGATATTCTCTCATTAAAGACTGAATTGGCTGACAAACATTCCTGTTTCCATCCTCCCATTTATATTGCTATGCAGAGTCAACCACATACAAGTGAGAGCCAAAAATGAACCGACAAAGTTACTCAATTATGACACAGATTAAAAGTATTCACCATTCTCTTGCGAGAATTTCGTTTAATTGAAAATGTCGTAATTCATGCAACTTATTTGTATGATATTTCATTTCGTACTGCCTCAGCGCCTACTTCGCTGCTTATCGCATTAATCTAAGCTGTTTGTAAGCGCCCGACTGTAAGGCAACAGAAACATAGAAATTATCTAACACAATAACCTTCAGCATCGCAACTGATTGGGCAAAGTTTCTGTTGGGTCCTATGACCCGGAGGCAGCAAAAGGTTAACCCAATATCAAGAAAGCTAAAAAGTTTTGTCGGCCCAAGCATCAATATCGATGACGACAAATGCGCCAGTGAATTGGACTGGGGCTGGGGCTGGGGGGTCAGAAACCACATAGCACAAAGCTGTGAAAGGGCATAATTCATAATTTATGAAAGAGCACAGCCAATGGCAGCAGCCGCTAAGGAAAACAGCTAAGGCATACAGCTTAACGAGTCAGACAGGCGCCGCGGCGCTGCCACGAACAAAAGGAGCCACTCATTTCGTAGACTATAAATGGCGCAATGTATGCTACAAAATTTCGTGTGTGTTTAGAATAAAAACAACTGAAACGAAGAGAGAGAGAGAGAGAGCGAGAGCGAGAGAGAGCTAGGGTTTGTGGAGCAGGTTGGGTTTTCTTTGAGTTGGAACGAGGGAATGAAACACAGCCACAACTGTCGCGTAAACAAGTTGCTCAACTTTTAATGTTGCACATTTTTCCAGCTTTTTATTATTTTTCGGCGTTGCCTGATTTCCATTTTCTTTCCTGGTATTTTCGGGTGGTTCTTTGACGTCGAGTGGGTGCCAAAGCTGGCTCCAAGTGGTGGCAGCTTCAAGGGTTGTTTCGCTCCGACTTAACCTTAATGAGCATCAAACTGTGCGCCGTAAACCAGTTGATGCTACACGGAGCACACAGCATCCCATTGCAGGCGGAAGGTAAAAAGTGTTGCCCTTTCATTGGGCCGTCTCAGGGTTGTTCTCTTGGGTCTAGACCCACAATTGGGGCCCCGCCTAATGATAAACAAACACAATGATTTCAAAATAAATGAGTGGCATAAGCTCTGCTTTGGGTAAGTGGAGTCATTTGTTTGTGGGACCGCAGACTGTTGGGCTGCCTGAGACGCCATATCATTTATCTGTCCCGGCCTGGCCTAGCCTGGCCTGAGCATGGGTGCAGGATTTGTGGTCTTCTATCTGATGGCTACTTACACTTTTAATTTTCCTACTTTAATTAAATGGTCGAAAAAGTTGTTGAGTGGATTTTTACGTGTTGCAAATTACACTTAAAAGAAATTTTCCAAATAAACTTCATGGTTTTTAGTCAACAATTTTGAGAAGTGCATCGAAATTGATGGGGCCCGGTTGCCAAATGGCCGTAGACAGAGCGAAAACCGAAAGCCAAAATCCATTTTCATTGCTTAAGCTACATAACATTGGCCATTAGATGGAGATCCAAAAGCATTTGTTTTATGCTCCGCAATAGCCAGCCAAGACATTAACTTTTAATTTGATCATTTCTAAGCAAAGCGCACGGAGCAGCTCAGATGCAGATACACAGATATACAGACATACTGAGACGGATACAAGGCAGCTGCATTGCAGACCATTCGGTCTCTGGGGCAGAGGTTTTGCTCCCTTTCTCTCTCTCTCTCTCCCTCTCTTTCTCTGCGTGTGCGTGTGCGGGCGTGTCGCAAAAACTGGAACAGATTTTGCACAAAAAGCCAACAGCTGATAATTGTGGTGCGCCAATAAAAAGCAAATTAAGCTAATTGCAAAATTTGCAAAATCCCAGCAAACGACCAAGAACTAAGCAGCAGCAGCAGTGGCAGCAGAAGAAAATCCCAAGGAACAATAAGCCAATGAAGGCAGCATAATAAAAGCTGGGAGTATTATATTCAAGCTAGCCCTCCACTCTCCCCCCTCGGCCAGACGGAAGTCGGGTAATTATGCGGCACACAAGACATGTTGCCAAAGTTGGACCCGAGCCTCGACCTCGTCTCCAACAGTTCTGGCAGCTGCTGCTCCTGCTGCTGCTGCTGCTGCTGCTGCTGCGCTTTGATTGTTCCATTTTGGGCAAGCTTGGCCAACTTGGCTGCACATTTTTATCGGCGCTAAAGCTAATGTAATTAGAGCCAAGAGAAGAAAAAGAAATTATTATGGCACAAATATGGGGCCCTGGACTTGTGCCAGTGCCTGTCAAATTCTTAAAGCCATCATCGAGCTCATAAAACAAGCTCAAAGTCTCTCGCGTCCCAGCCCAAAAACTAGGCCAGCCACATGGCCGCGATTATCGTAATTAATAGGCGCACACAGACAGGCACATCGCGCGCACATGTGTGAGTTTATTTGAGATTAATTAGACAGGTTTAAGCCGGAGAAACCCAGACCCAAACTCAAACCCAAACCCAAAACAGAGCAAGTCGTGCGTGCTCAAGCGCAATAGACATTGCCTTGAAATATTTGCGGGAAGACAACAAATCTCTCTGCAAACGGATTAAGGCGTCGGCTGGCTTTAATAGAATTATTAATTTTATATATGTATACGTTTCTGGGTATTATGTCGAATGCTTTCAATTTTCAATAGAGTCAAATGAAGATGTGCAAGATGAGCTAGGGAGGGAGGGAGACGACAAGTGAGACAGAGATGAAATTTAGATAGATAAGGAAACATGGAGAGAGAGAGAGAGAGAGAGAGAAAGAGAAGGACACGGAAAGAATGTTAACTAGCTAAAAAGTAGAACGACACCTAGATGGATATAGAGAGACATAGAGAAGGAGAGTCAAAGATAGAGAGTGAAAGAGAAAATGTGGAAAAAGTACTGCAGAACGGGAAAAACAAAAATGAAACTAAAAGAGAAAGATAAAGAGAGAATAAAAGACACATATAAAGTGAATAAATAAGTTAGGAACAGTATCATAGATATATCGGATATCTCATTCCCCATCAGAACCTATTCAAAGGCAATTCGCCTGTCTACCTCCAATTGCTAGATCTATAGACTTATACAGTTATGCGGTATTTTCCTTATTATGTCACACGCGAATCAGTAAAAATAAACTACCTAAGATATCGTCTACTCCTTTGACTGTAAATACATTTAGATGTCAAATAAAATCCGTCCGGCACTTCACTTCGCCCCTTTTGTGACTGAAATGAAGTAATTTGCAGTACATTGAGCTCGCTGACGGCCTGAGGTGGGGAGGCCAATTTAAAGTGGGCATTGTAAAGGGTATTGCACCAGTGCCAGCAGAGCACACCAGGCCAGACGAAACCAGACCAGACCAGAGTCGTATATGTGCACATAATTATTCCTAAACGAGCTATTTAACTAACGGCCTTACACTCGACACGCACGCCGCTCGTAATTAAAGTGGCATAAAGCCGCCCCAAAAAAGGCAGACCAAACCGAGACCTGTCCAAAAAATATGTTTACATAAAATATTTAAAACGCGACTGCTACAAGCTACAAGCACCAAACAAACCGAACCATATCCTGGGTAAACCTCTGGTGGTTCTGGTTCTGGGTTCTGGTAAAGGTTTTTGGTTCCGTTCGACGTCGAGCGGCCGCCGCGGCATGTGGCATGTAATAAAGTTACGCGTGCTTAAACACTCGCCTGACTGTCATTGAAAATGAGTGTAATTTATGTATTAGCGTGTGTCTCTCTCTCTCTGTGTGTGTGTGTGTGTGTCTGCTGCATAGTAAAACATGCAAAAATATGCAAATTACCGCAGTCAACGCGATGAACTTCGTTGCGCCATCTACTCGTCTCTTTTAAAGAGGCTTTTCCGCTGTTGTTGTTGTTGTTGTTGTCCTTGTAGCTATCGTTGTTATTATGAAAATCGATTAAATCACTTAAAGAGTTTATCGAACCTGTCAGCCAGAGACAGTGCGGCAGCGAGCCCAGGCAGGCCCAGACAATGTCGGTCAAATATTTGCACAGAAAAACGCTGCTCACAAAGCACAAAAGTAACTTTATGAGAAGCGCCCAGAGAGGCGTCTGTTTGAAGTACGAAGAGAGAGAGAGGGAGTGAGAGAAAGGGACGCTTGTATGCCTGCCTTTGCTGCATAATTTCTGCACGCTAGATTGTCATTTAAAATGAGTTAAGCGCTGCAATTGCTGCAATGCGGACAAGCTGGCAACGCTGACAGTTGTTGCGCGTACGAATAACGAGTGCGGAGTCCGAGTTGGAGTCCCGGACACGGCCGTGCTCCAGGTCCCGTATAGCGATGGGTCCGCTCCTTGTGCTCGTCGCCAGGTAATGAGCAAACAATAAAAGCAAATGTCGCTGCACGAAACAATGGCGACAAGAAAGAGTGTTGTAAAGCGAGTAAGCACGAAGAGCAGATGCCCTGTAGAGAGAGGGAGAGAGAGAGAGGTGAAGTGTGATTGGAAAGAAAAGTTGAAATATAAGAATTTTATATAGTGATTCTGTATCTCTTTCATCCGAAAAGAGAATTTTGTTATACCAATTAGCCACTTTTTTCGATATGGCAAGGAAAGAGAGCAAATACTGGGTATATAAAAAATGAGCTGAAGAAAAAAGCCACTTAGATGCAAGCAGAGCCCCAAAGAGAACAAACGATATAGCCAAAGACGGCGAAACCAAGCGGAATGGGTAAGTTAGGAGGGGTTTGAACGTCGAAAACTTTTCGTGTTCTGTCGATGTTGTGACAGGCAGCAGCAAGGGGATGGGCGGGCGGCGCGAATACGGCCGGAGTGGTGGGTGGAGCACTTGGGGGGTCGGTGCTGTGTTTATTGTGCGCCTCGTTAGCTGGCAATGGCGACCAACAACAGCGACAATGGCAACTCTGGTCGGGATGTAAATTGCATTTCCATTGTTAATTACCAGCGATTCATAAATTTTACATTTGCCCTTTGACCTCAACGCCCTGCGGCACAGACCGTTTATATGGGGCTGCCAAAGGCTGTGATTACTCAAGCATCATGCTGGCTGGGTAATCTTATATGTATGCAAATTTCATAGTATGAAATATCCGACAGACTTCATCTCGAACCCCCTAATATGAATATGTTCTAAATTCTTATTTAACAGAAGCTGAATTTCCTGTAAATGGACTGTGCTTAAGAGCACAATTGACTGCTCTGATTTGTTGTTCTGTCTATAATGCTTGGCTAATTTATCATAGAAGAGAAGGAATATGATGGAAATCTTTAAATTCATTCATAGACCTCATTTTGGGTAGCTCAGCCGTGAGAGTTAGATTTTTTTCTCCTATTTTTTTGGGGAGCATTATTATGCCTCGTTTCGTATTTCAATTTGGGAAATTTGCATTTTCTAGCAATTTCCTAGGAAAAAGTTTAATGACAAAACTTTAAGCTCTGGTTATAGCTTAAAGCGGTTACTTGCCGACAAAGCTGACACGCCCATTGCCGGCCTCACGCCCATTCTCGCTTCCCCTGTGCGCATATTTAGCAAATGTTTTTATTGGCCGTTAGCTTCACCTGGCCCATGCTGGCGCCCGCAGCCAGTGCACTTCAGTTGCCCACCGCCCCCGTCCCCCGCTCCTGGCGCGCTCATGATAGAAAATTAGCATTCGTTATTTATCACCACCACGAATGGAAAATTCGCTGCCAGCGGATTCTATGAAAAGCGAACGAACGAACGAACGCTTTTACTTTTCACTCACCGCGTGACTTTTACAGCCTCTTAATTTAAACAGCCGCCCGTTAAGGGGCGGCTCGGGGCATGTTATGGGCGCCTGGGGGCGCCAGCGGGGCGAGCCGGCCGGCGAGTGGCAAAATTAATTTGTACCAGACGACATTTTTAATGTATGCCCGTTCTGCTTTCTGCTGCGGCTGCTGCTGCTGCTGCTGCTGCTGTCGACTCGTATTTGGATTTTTGTGTTGCGTTTCTTTTTAGTTCGCTTTCGACATTTTCATTCTGTTGCGCTCTTGTCACGTAATTCAAATTTTATATTCACTTTTGAGAGCTGCCCCCAAACGCACAAACACCCCCCCACCGCCCCATTTGGCGTGTGTACACGTGTCTGTTTGCGTGCGTGAGCCGCTGTGGCATTGTAAATTTTATCGATTTACCGCACAGATTTCACACCCTCCACAATCCACAAAAGTCCACAAATCCCGTCCGCACGCTCGCCTGGCTGCGTGTGTGTGCGAATTAACATGAAATTATAATGCACGCATCAAATTCATGTACGCTTTTTTTATAATCATGCAATTTTCACAGTTTTGCATAAATTGTTGGACAGTTTGCGGCATTTGTGTGTCCATACTGCCAGCTAACCCCACACGCTGAGCCGCTGGCTTAGGTCCCATCACAATATGTTGTCAATTTGGTGGGGCTTTTAGCCATATTTGATGAGTTCAGGCGTTTGGAAAATTGTTCGATTATCCGATAATAGCCAGCAAACACAAATACCATCAGATTTGCAGCCTTAATTCAGGTGCAAAATTAATGAATATGTATGTGTATTCACCATTTTTATATGAACATTTGAACCAAAAGAAAAAAGAACTTATCAGCTGTGCCTAATGCGCTAAAAATATGCTTAGATTAGATTTGATTCTATCTTAATCAAATTTATTTATAGCTCTTAATAAATACATACTATTTTTTAATTATATTAGGTTCTATGACATTTAAAATGTGTTATCAGAATGTTAGATAGGTTTGGCCAACGGTCATCAGCGTCCTCGATAGTATAGTGGTTAGTATCCCCGCCTGTCACGCGGGAGACCGGGGTTCAATTCCCCGTCGGGGAGAGGCGACGCGAGTTGCTTTTTTATTTTTTATAATTTTGTATTCTTAATTTTATTATTTAAAATTATAATATTCAAACTTATTTCTTCAAACTCTATATAAAAGTATTAAAATATAATTGTATAAAAAGAGAGAGAAGAAAATTATATCCTATTTAAATTATTATTAATAAAAATTAAATTCATAGCCAATCCAAATATTTATATATATTTTTAAATTTCAAAAAATCTATACATATCTCCCCGACGGGGAATTGAACCCCGGTCTCCCGCGTGACAGGCGGGGATACTAACCACTATACTATCGAGGATGTTGATCGGCGATGGCGTAAATAGCCAACTTCTGTTTGCCTCAGCCCTGCCACGTTTAGAATTTATATTTAAATTGAGGAAACGTGTTCTTAGTTTCTAATGTTGCTATCGTTTACAATAGATTTGATAAATTAAAAAGATAATTTATTGTCAAAGTTTCATTATTTTTCCTTCGGCTGTTGCTGAGTGCTCTGCTTGTATTACTTTGTGTGTGTGTATGTGTGTGTGTGTGTATCTCTGTGTGTGGGTAATTACACAAAATTTTAAAGAGAGCAAAATAACTTTAGCCCGCTTGCAATAAGGGAAAGCGTCTACCGGCTGCCTTGTCAGACGCCTGACAAACCCAAACATTATGCAAAAATTTCAACAGACTGTTAGAAGATTTGTTTCAACGGCCAGCCGAGTCGTGTGCCCGAGCACACTCTGCTGTCGTTCCCCTTCGCCGCCCCTTTTCGCTGGCTCTGTGCTACTTGTAGATGCAACGATAATGTGGCGTTTGGCTTGCTCGACGCGCCGCTGTTGCTCTCGAACTTTTGGCCAAAGCGCCTGTGGGCACAGCGCACAAAGCCAACAGAGCAATCGATTCTGTCATTGAGCCGTCGACTGGCAATGAGCTCCGTTGGACAGCCGCAGTGCTGGGGGTGCGGCTGCTGTATCGGGCCGAAGGCAAAACCATTTCCGGCCAGACAATAAACGGGCAACGTAGCCAGCTTGCTGGGCATTTCCGGTTGCCAGATCTACTTGTTGTTGTTGTTGTTGTTATTGTTAATGTTGTTACTGCTGCTGTTGCTATTGCTGCTCTGTGTATTTCTTTTCTTTTCGTTTCGTTTTTCTTGTTTTTGTTGTTCTTTTTATACCCTGAACCCATTGAAAATGGGAAATCAGGGTATAATGGTTTTGTTAAAAGTATGTAACAGGGAGAAGGAGGCGTGGCAGACCCCACAAAGTATATATATTCTTGATCAGGGCGACAAACTGAATCGATTTAGCCATGTCCGTCTGTCCGTCTGTCCGTATGTATGAACGCGTCGATTTCTGAAGATATAGAAGCTAGAGACTTCAACTTTTTTTTAAAATGCTCGTATATAGCGCGCGCATATCGAGTTTATCACTAAAAATCGATAACTTATCCCGTTATTTTTTTATCGATCAAAAACCTTATCGAAAACCAGTTATAAAATTATATCTTCTACACCTTTAGAGCTAAAGTCTCCAAATTTTAAATGTAGACTCGACTGCACGTGATAGAATTTCGATTTTTGTTATAATTCACCCCCCACCCCTATATCCACCCCCTTACCCTCATCTCTGTAAAAGGCGTATTTCAAATACTAGAGACTTGAGCTTTGGCAAATATACGCATAGTAATGATAAAACCACATTCTGAAAGTTTCATGAAGAACGTACGTCCACAAAAAAAGTTATTGAACAATTTAGTTCCCATAGTAAGCCCACACTGCAGCCCATGCCTGTTAATGCGTGCGTGCCTATGGGTGTCTATGTATATGTTTGCGTGTGTGTGTGTGTTTGTTTAAGCTGAATGACACTAAAAATTATTGAAATGGCTGTTGCTCGGAGGGTTCAGGGTATCTCGTAGTCGAGCAGTCTCGACTAGAGCTTTCTTACTTGTTTCATATTTCTTTTGCTCGTGGAATTGAAGTTTGACAATGCCAAAGCCAGCAGGCTGACACAGGCACAGGCACAGGCTCAGGCAGTCAGGCAATTCCGCAAGTAAAAAGTTAAGGCAGAAAAAACTCATTTATCTTTCGCTGAGGCAGAGGGAGGGACACTTCACTGCTCCCTTCTGGCCGCAGGGCAAGTCAATGTCGCCGAAGACATGTCAAAAGTTTTGCTGCCGCTTCTGTTGTATTGTGTGTTGTGTTTTCTCGTTTAACTTAATTAAATTTTCCTCGCAAATTCGCATTTTCATTTTGGTCCGCATGTACACAGCGTTGCGTATGTGTAATGAGCGCAAGTGCCGCAGAGAATAAAGCAACAATTGATTAAAATTTTATTGTTTTTGTTCGCTTGGCGCAGCTCGGCTCGACTCGACTCGACTCGGCACTGGCCCGGCAGGTCGACCTAAACAAATTTCTTAGTAATACGTAATTTGTGTCTCTTGCTCTGGCTCTGTCTCTGTCTCAAGTCTTTTGCATATTTTAGTTACGTAAATTGGCCCAAGCTAACAGTTTGCCACGCCCTCGTCCGCCTGGGCTGGTCCTCCCTCCATGCGACACGCAATATAAAAGTTTATTGCATTGCAAATGTGAGCTAAAATTTGCACATAAAAAATATCATTTACACTTAATAAAATGCGACGTGTAATTGACATTTATTAGCGCCATTTTTGGTCGCATTTCTCTTATATAATGCGCCTAAAATTTTTACAAGCAGATAATAACGATACTTTGGATTATGCAGAACAAATTTCCAGGCGCGATTTATGCTCGACTATAAAAGTGCGCGAAAAGCGTAGAAATTTGATGGGCAAAACATTTACCGTAACTGATTTTTAATTGACTTGAGAGGTTGATTGAAGAGGCGAATTAATATATCAAATAATTTCAATTAAGGTGAACAATTGCTAAACACGATTTGGCTACATTTTCATATACATAAGTTTCACTGGCTTATCAACTTTAATAAGCCGTTCTCTCGTATTTTTAATTCGTTATAAATATTTTATTTATTTCACTGAATAATCAAACAATTTCTCTCCTTCTGCTTTTTCCAGACAACGAATTATACTCAGGCACTGTGGCAGATTTCAGCGGCAGTGATCCGATTATCTATCGTGAGCCTCTCCAAACGGAACAATATGATAGCCTCAGTCTCAATGGTAAGTTGTTTACAACATTTCCAGCTCCCATCTGCAGTAGGGCTCTCTCTTTTAACAACCTCCCACTGGCACTCGTCGTAATTGAAATGTCGGCTCTGTTATGATTATTATTGTGCAGTGTGCTCTCTATATTAGCGAAATGCTCGCCACTTGAATTGAATTAAGTCCGACTGTGTGTGTGTGTGTGTGTTTGTGTCTCACACATCACAGTGGTCTCTCTCAATACCCGGGCAATGCCCACTGATTCGAAGTCACACTGCGTGCTGTTGCCTTTTGCATATTTCAGGCGGTCGACGCTACGATTTTCATATGGTCAACTTCCATTAACTGAATAGACATGACAGCTTTGACTGCCCGCCAGTTGGTTGTCCGTTACTGCTTTGAGATATGTATATCCCTCTCATCCATCGCCCGTTTTGCTTTATGCGCATCCTGAATATTTTATGCCGCCTCGCATTGCAGGTGACTCACTGACCAAAGGCTCTTAAAGTTATGCTTGCCAAATGGAAACTGTCCATGAAAGAGTACAATATGCACATAGACTTTAAAATACAATATTATCTGCATTTTCAAGATGAAATTTCATTCATATAAATCAAAGAGTATTTGTGTTCACTCTAATCTAGCTTGGCTTTCACATCTTAGTCTTGAGCTATATATGTATATGTATATATATATGTATGTATGTTATCATTTGGCAAATCTATGCCAAATTCTGTATGCATTTGAGCTCGTATTAAACTTTATGCCCCATGCGCTACGCATTAAATTTAATGTCTAAGACTGACACTCGATATCGATTCGACTCATCCGCACGACTTTCATATCAAATTCTGTGAGAATCCTATGAGACTGTTGACCATAAAAATTGTTTACAGCCAAAACTATAAATGGAATTTATGACTTAACTTTTTAACGCATTTGCTCATTTCTGAGTTTTATTCTATAATTTCATATATTTTTCTCAATTTGCAGCGCCAAATTTTGTGAGCTCATTTACCCAGGGGGATTTTGTCTACTTCTTCTTTCGGGAAACGGCTGTGGAATTCATCAACTGTGGCAAGGTGAGTAACGCGAATCGATCGGAATATGCTGGCAATAGACCAAAATAAATCTACAGCAAATGTAATTGGAAGAGTGTTTGTGTGAGAGAGAGAGACAGAGAGAGAGAGAGAGAGAGAGAGAGAGCGAACGGAAATGGCTCTATCGCCGCCATATTGGTCGGCCATTTTGCTTGTGTTTGCTTTATGCGTGCACACTTCCGGCTCGTGCTTTGGCTTTGGCCATGGCTTTGGCTTTGGCTTTGGTCCAATGGCCAAATACAGTTATCGGTTTTTGGATTTTACCGGCTATTTGTTTATGAGCCGCGTTTGTTGGTTTTCTATTGGGATGCGACCACATCAATGGACCGATTAGCTGCATTTGCCGCCCTTTTCGACTCCTCGTTCTCGTTCGCCTGCACACTATTAATATTTATCTTTTCTGGCATTTCAGGCGATTTATTCGCGCGTCGCACGCGTCTGCAAATGGGATAAGGGCGGCCCGCATCGCTTTCGCAATCGCTGGACCTCGTTCCTCAAGTCCCGCCTGAATTGCTCCATACCGGGCGACTATCCGTTCTACTTTAATGAGATACGTAAGTGGCTGAGCAGAGCTTTGAATTTGATTCACATAATATTTTATATACATACATATGTCTATATATATACATATATATTTTGTTGCCCACAGAATCGGCCAGCAATCTCGTCGAGGGACAGTACGGCTCCATGAGTTCCAAATTGATTTATGGCGTTTTTAATACGCCAACAAATTCAATTCCCGGCTCAGCGGTTTGTGCTTTCGCCTTGCAGGTGAGTGCACAATTACGATTTACCTGAACTGCGGCCCAGACCTTAACTTGTGTATATTTCTCCCTTTCACTCTCTTCCATCTCATCTCATCCCATCCACCATCGCATGCTGTTGCTAACCGCAGGACATTGCCGACACGTTCGAGGGACAGTTCAAGGAGCAGAGCGGCATCAACTCCAACTGGCTGCCAGTAAATAATGCCAAGGTGCGTACCACTATTTCAACTATCAATATATACTACACTCGTTTATATACATACGACTGCATATATAATATTTGGTGTGGTTCGGTTAATGCTCACTTTCACATCGAAAGCGGAAAAGCAGTTAAGCGCAGCTGTTTCACAATTTATGACATCAAGAAAGCAAAAGATAGAGAAAAAAGAAAACGTACTTTTCTTTTGCCAAAAATTTGCATTTGAATTGCGAATGTATTTGGAGAAATGGCAGCCAGCTCTGACTGCACATGCTGCAAACGGCTGGCATTTTGGTTTTTGGCCAACGGAATTTGCGGCTCATGGAGAGCCAAATTAGAAATTGAAGATGTTTGAAATTCGAAACAATGGCCGTACTTTGAAATGCGTAAAACTTTTAATATAACTAGAAGAGCACACAGCAGCAGCCGCTGCTCAACTGTCTTGGTAGAGAGCTTCAGCTCTGAATAGAAGTTATAATAAATGGGAAGCATAAATTGCAATCCAACTCGTTAACAGCATTATGATAGCAAGCAACCGAATTATGCGTAAAGTCAGCTTAAAGAAGAATTTCAGTTCGGCCAAAAAATTAATATAGAATATATTCATGTAGTCTACAAACGATTGAGTCATATTAAATTAGATCAGCCTCTGCTCATATGAATGCAATAAATGTTGTTAAATTAATGAATTATGTAAAAGAAAAGTGGCTCTTCTTTTATGTCATTACACATGAACAGCCAATAAGGTAACAGTGCAATTACTCTACCCCCAAGAGTGGCATAACATTTCAAACGAGGCAGAGCAGCTTTGACTCGTTGTTCTGTACTGTCAACCATGTGACCAATACATCCTGTATGGCTATAAAAGGAGTTGCCTGAATGCCTGATGCTTAATAATTTCCACACGACACACACGAATCAGCGAAGTCAACATGCGAGCGGGCATTTTCCGCTGGCGATTCATAAACCAAATCATTGCCAAAACAGAAAGCTCACAGACAGTGAATAAACACACACACACACACACACACACATACACACCCAGTCAGACATACTCGCACAAAGGACACTTTCCGGCGCTGCTTTGTCCGTCTGCACTTGGCCGTGCTGAGCAATTTCCGGAACGTTGTGTACGGGTATTTGTTACGAGCAGCGCGAGCGCCGCAAATGCAATTTATACGCTCCCTTCTGTGGCAAGAAATGAGGAGCAGCTAGAGTGGTGAGTAAGCAGGAGGCAGCGGGCAGGAGGCAGCAGACAGCAGGCCAAGGAGCAGCTATAACTGACCGAGCATAACCATAACCATAACCACATTGCAGTCATATACTGAAGGATACTAATAATTTATATTAAATCTCTCTCTCTTCACTCTCTTTCTCTGTGTGTCTTCTTCGCCGTCTCTCTTTTTTTTTGTTTCTTTAGGTGCCCGAACCGCGTCCTGGCGCCTGTCACAATGATTCACGAACGCTTCCGGATCCCACATTAAATTTCATCAAAACACATTCGCTAATGGACGAGAATGTTCCGGCATTTTTCGGTCAACCGATTTTAGTGCGGACGAGCACAATGTAAGTACTTTTCTCTCTCTCTCTCTCTATCACACACAATATGTACATATATAAATATATACTTTTGTGCAACGCTTCTTCTCCAGCTTATGTTGCACGGGAGGCACGTTGCCCCGCATAGTGCTGCGGCAATGTAAATATTATTGCCAAAAACTATGCGCTCATAACTTAGTTGAGGACGTGGGCGTGTTCCGGGCTGGGGCTGGGGTGGGAGTGGGTGTTGCATGTGTGAATTGCAAAAAACTTTAACTGCAGCTGCCACTGGCATTGCTGCCGATGCGGATGTGGCCAAGTGAATACGTGACGAACCGATTTCAGTGCCCCAGAATTCAACTAATTTCATTTAAATAACAAATTTCTCGCCATCTGATATGCTACAACTTTTCGCATGCAGCTGTCGTAATCGCTGCAGCTGCAGCTCTAAATTGGCTAAAAAAAATATAGCCATTTCTAGCTAAGAGCTTCCAAACTAAAGGAATTTCTGACTGAAAAAGATTTGATATATTTAGCTAACCATAGCAAAAATCATCAAAAATATATTTAAAACTTAAACTGCAGCTAGAGCTTCAATGTATTTATACATATAAATTCAATTAGATATAAAACTTTTTCTTTTCGAGTGTATTTTGACACATTTTGCTAGCACATTGCATTTAAAATATTAATATTTTCTCAATGGTAGGAATAAATTTTAAATATTTAAATATAATAAATACTTCACCTGACAGCAGTTAGCATGGATAAGTTATGAAAAATATATGTATTTAAATATGTATATGTATATACATACGCACATATAACTTCTTTTTTTTTTGCATATATGCGACAAACATTTGGGGTTTGTTCTTCAGTTGAATCTCGATGCGTTTCCCAGAATATTGTATTTTGGATTCACACCTTTTCTCAGAATTTTGATTGAATTTTCCTTAAGTAATGTAATTGTAAATCAATACTAAATCAAAATATTAATATTCATTTATGCTGAAGGACTTCAAAGACGTTTCTCTAACATCTTGAAAAAGCTTTAAGAGTCAGCATATGATATACGCTGTGCACTCAAAATGCTTGCGCCACAATGAAATCATTTTGCTTAAAAAGAAAGCATGTATGTATGTATTGAAACACAGACATACGTACACACATGCACACATACACACCCACATTTACTCTTTATAGAGAAATTGGCTTTTGAAGCATCAAGAAATGTTTCTGGCCGTTGCTACAGCTGGTCCAGCTGGGTCGGAGCTTGTGCCTGGGCCTTTTCTGCATGCTCATAAATTATTTTCAAGACTCTCTGGCAGACATGTGGAAATTTAAAAATTCAATTTGGCAACTTTTCCATGTAATTGAGCCACAATTACGGGCTGTTGAGACGGGGCGGCGGTAAACTTTAAAGAGTAAATCATATGCAAGCCACTGAACAGAGCCAAGCAGAGGGGGGAGCGTGGTGTGTCGGTGCGATAGTGGTGTCGACGGCACCTGCTGCGGCTGCTGCTGCTGCTGCTGCTGCTACTGCAGTCAAGCGATAGTTTGAACCAAACGAACCGAACCAGCCAGAAGGAAATGCATGGATGCGCTGAGGCAACCCGTAACGAAAATATGTATGCACAACTGAATAAATTAGAATGAAATATGGAACACGTAGGACCGGAACCAACTGCCAGCCAAGCAGCCACTCAACCACCCAAAACCAAAGCACAAACCCCACACACACACACACACCCACACACATATATGAGGAGACCACAACAAATGCTGTGTGCGGGCGAGTGGCATTAGCGAAGTGGTTGCGTGTCCTTCCGTTGGATGCTGGGCAAAGGACTTGTTCCTTTTTGGCCATTTACTTGCACTGCAGCTGACTTATTGTGCTTTTGGCCAGATCTGCTCACAATAAGCGCGATTTGAGAGGGCATGCATCAGAATTTAATCATGCCCAGCGCAATTGAAAAGCTTAAAAGTTACGCTGCAACTTATTTGGCAACCCAATTGATACTTTTTTCTAGCTTTCTTTTTTTTGGCTAATCCCAGCGCGTAAGTCGGTCATGCACAAGTGCACAGTTGCTTCAATTGCAGTTACAGTTGCATTTGTCACACACACACACGCACACATATATATATATATATATAGTTGATAAACTCGGCAACTTCTTTGGCCTGGCACGAACCGCAGTTAAAGATGATGAAAGTCACAGCTGAGCGAATGTGCTAGATGTGGTGTAATGCTACAGCTGCCAGGCAGCATCCAATACAAGATTTGTGTGTTTATCTCACATTTATTGAGCTTATTTTCCAGAGCTGACAAGTTTTGCTGCCAAAATTTGTTATCATTGAATCAAGTCACAGACGAGAATGAGAATGAGAATGAGAAGGAGCACGAGAGTGGAGCAAAGTGAAAGCAGATTGCAATGAACTTACTTAAAGGCAACCTCAGCTGTCAATCGTGAATCTGGAAATTCAATAAATTTTGATTAGTTGCATGTGATTTGTATAATAAAAGTAGGAGGAGGCAGAAACTAAATTGTTATATAGAATTAATTCTCTGTGACGATTAAATAAATAATAGAAGTATTTACAGATATTTATTAATAATATTCATTTTTGTCACATTTATAAACGCTGCTCTTGCTAAAAAGCGATGAATTATTACTATATAATAAATAAATAAAATATAATAATAATTTTTATATATTATATATGTACATTAATATAGATTGTTAAAAAGAAATTTGTATATGCTTAAAAACTTGAAGAGCAGCTTAGCTGCTTCTATATATGGACCACTCTAAAGATGTGATAAGCAGCATATTTATGCTCTCTGCTATCCACTAAATATAAATAAGTTAAGCTAGTCCATTTACGGGGGCAGCTAAAATGCTCTTCAAGTTTCACAGCCCACACAAATTTGCTGATAAAATACAAAAATTTGAGGCAAATGCGAGCGAGAGGCAGAACCTGGGATTGGTGAAAAATAATTTGATAGGTTTTCGATTTTTGTTTTGTGCTTTTGTGGCATGCCAAAATCAAATCAAAAATGAACAAAATTTATGACATTCGGCCAAAGCATAAATTTATTATAATTTTATTTGAGCAAAAACATTTTTTGGGGGCATTGTGTGTGCGAGTGTTAGTGAATAAATAAATCGGCAAATAGAGCTATGAATGCGCATGCAGCCAGAAGTAACACACATACACACACACACACTTACACAAATGCACACACTCAAACCCCGCAGGATACTCATTTGCATATGCCAGGGGAGGCTGGACTCTGCCGGGGTTGGGCCGAGTTGGCAGCGTCAAGAAAGTTTCCTATATAACTGAAAAGTTTTAGAAGCTTCACAAAAGTTAAATGCTTCAAGTTGCAAGTCGCTGGGGTCAGCGTCTCTGTAACAAATTGTTTCCTGGTCGGCCCGGAAGTATCCATACTCGACAGATTTCTGCCAGCTGGTTGACCATATCCTGGCCATCCTTTTTTGCCATGACAGGAGCAGTACCATTGCCAGAGCCAGTGCCAGTGCCAGTGCCAGGGCCAGGGCCATTGCCAAGGTGCCAGCCACAATGCTGTTGTGTGCGCTTATCTTATCGGTCAAGTTTTTATACCTCTGCCACTTTTACTGTCATGGCCTTTATCATGCATGTCCTTGCCCTCCGGCTGCTGCTCAGCCACAGACTCGCAACGACACCGTGAGCTTTGGCTCTGGCTTTGCCCACACTAATTTCATTCCATTGCGAATAGAGTTGACTTCCACTTGTGACCCTCATCGCTGTAGCTGTTGCTGCTGCTGCTGCTGCTGTTGTTGTTGTTGTTGTTGTTGTCAGCAGCGGCGGGTCTAAGCTCAACGGAGCGACACAAAAGTTGGCAAAAATTGTGCAAGTTTCAATTGCCAGCTGCTAGCAGAAGAACTCAAACCCTAACCTGCCCCTCTAAAACTGTCCTTTTCTTTGCTATTCTTTTCTCTTTTTCTTCTTCTTTTTCCATGTATCTTCATTTTATTTTATTGCGTTGCTGTTGTTGTTGTCTTTCGTGCTGGCATGGCCTTTTGCCATTTTGTAATTTTCGGCCAGCAAAGCTGTCGTTTTTTTGTTTTTTGTTTTTTCCTTTTTGACAGCACTTTTGCATTGCCATTCATTGGACTTTTGTCCTCATCATGCATTTGTGTTTGTTTCATTCTTGCTTGGACTCATTTCATATCATTCTGTTGCTTTTGTTGCTCTGGGAATTAATTTATAAGCCGCCTCAGCTTTGCTTTCAGCGCGCATTCCATTAAATATAATATATATACATATGTATATACATATACATTTATTGTGTCATTAATTGAAAACTCTCGCTGCCCAACGAATTATGAACATGATTCAAAATAAGACTAAAAACATAACTTGAATTCATATATATTTATTACAATAAATTTTTCTATTTATACAATATATTAAATGAAATAGAAATAACAAGTAAGAAAGCTCTAGTCGAGACTGCTCGACTACGAGATACCCTGAACCCTCCGAGCAACAGCCATTTCAATAATTTTTAGTGTCATTCAGCTTAAACAAACACACACACACGCAAACATATACATAGACACCCATAGGCACGCACGCATTAACAGGCATGGGCTGCAGTGTGGGCTTACTATGGGAACTTAATTGTTCAATAACTTTTTTTGTGGACGTACGTTCTTCATGAAACTTTCAGAATGTGGTTTTATCATTACTATGCGTATATTTGCCAAAGCTCAAGTCTCTAGTATTTGAAATACGCCTTTTACAGAGATGAGGGTAAGGGGGTGGATATAGGGGTGGGGGGTGAATTATAAAAAAAATCGAAATTCTATCACGTGCAGTCGAGTCTACATTTAAAATTTGGAGACTTTAGCTCTAAAGGTGTAGGAGATATAATTTTATAACTGGTTTTCGATAAGGTTTTTGATCGATAAAAAAATAACGGGATGAGTTATCGATTTTCAGTGATAAACTCGATATGCGCGCGCTATATACGAGCATTTTAAAAAAAAGTTGAAGTCTCTAGCTTCTATATCTTCAGAAATCGACGCGTTCATACATACGGACAGACGGACAGACGGACAGACGGACGGACGGACAGACGGACAGACGGACAGACGGACATGGCTAAATCGATTCAGTTTGTCGCCCTGATCAAGAATATATATACTTTGTGGGGTCTGCCACGCCTCCTTCTCCCTGTTACATACTTTTAACAAAACCATTATACCCTGATTTCCCATTTTCAATGGGTTCAGGGTATAAAAATAACTACCTACATACCATTGATAATTCATGAAATTTAAAATTGATATTTCGAATAGATCAACTTACTAGACTAATACTATGCGAAAACCTGCAGCAGTTCGAAACGAGTTTGGATTTTCGCTTGCCATCATTATTTCACAATCAAGGCCTATGGGATCTGTTAGCAAACTTTTTCAATTTGAGTTCAAGCTCTGGCCCTATCTGGGCCCGGCACACACGCATTAGTTTATTCCCAGCTCTCGGCACACATAGCCAGCGAGTCAGACCGCAGCAGTCAACACAAAATGCAGGCCATTTAAGCCAGATGGCTGGGCCGTTGCTGGCCAGACCGAAAAAGCGATGCAATTCTTTGGCCATTTAGAAAATTGGGAAACATAACTAAAGCTCAAAAAACTAGATTTGTTAATTAACAATAAAACAATGCACAATGCCAGCCATACAGGCATCGTCCAGTTGGACCCATTTGATGTTGCTGCTGTGGCTGTAGATGTTGCTGCTGCTGCTGTTGCTGTTGCTGCTGTTGCTAAAGTTGTCCATGGCGAGCATTTGCATTTAAATCTAGGCAACAACTGACACACAGCTCAAATACATAAAACCGTTGCACAAAAAACAACAATAGACAAGGCAGCCAAGCGCACAGCCACAAATGTTGCTTGCAACAAGGACAAAAACAACAACAGCAGCAGCAGCAACAACAGCAAAGCTAACGTTCAACATTTTTGTGGTGAAATCAGAGAGAAATTTCCGTTTTTATTTTCATGTCTTTTGTTGCTGTTCGCTCGAATATGTTTTTACATATAAATACAAATGCACAAACAAACACACACGCACACAGCAGCAATTGTTGCTGCTGCTGTTGCAGTTGTTGCTACCGCTGTTGTGGTTTTCTGCGATTCTGTTTGTCATTCGCACCATTGCTACAGCGACCAGCTACCGCTCTCTCCCTCTCTCACTTTACCTTTGTATCTATCTATCTCTCTCTCTCTCTCACTCTCTGTCTGTCTGTGCTTTATTAATGGTGTCTAACCGAACAACCAACCGCCTATCCAAAAACTGTCCTGTTGTGTCATTCAGCGCTGGCAACATTGACATGTTGTTTGCGGTTCCAATTTGTGCATAGAACTAAAAAACTTTGATAAGTACGCTATTAGATAGATAGGACGAGGCAGCAGAGATTGCCCTTGCTGTGTATTGCATAATGCTATAAGTTTGAGTAGAGAAGAACCCCTTTAACTTTTAAAAATCTTGGCTAGACTTAAATGTGAGTCAATCATTTATTAATGCTGACACACATAAATAACATTCCAACAGGTTATATACCTACTAATAAGGTTAAATAGTTATACATACATATTACTGCGGCTCGTTTATAGATTTGTTAACAAATAAAATTTGTTGAAAATGTCCAGTTTAGCGTTTCTGTATTAAATCTAATTTAAAGAGTAAATACTATGATATCATAAATATAAGACTGAGAGCAGGTGAGCTATAATTGCTCTCCATCTTCTCCATCAGCTGGAATATACATGGCATAATATCTGCCCTTAAAGCTAGCACCTACTTCAACAATTTAATTTTCATATTGTGTTTTTCCCCTCTTTATTTACAGTTATCGCTTCACACAAATCGCAGTTGACGCACAGATCAAAACGCCCGGCGGCAAGACGTATGATGTGATTTTCGTTGGCACAGGTGAGTCGCATTCAACATGGCCAATTGTCGGGGTCCCCGGGGTCAATTTTCGTTTGACATCGATTGTCGTTATGGTTGATATCAGTGTCTGAATGTGCTCCCAAAGGATATTGGTGTCTGTGCGCGGATGCCAGGCGGGCATATAGGACATATATTATATATGTATATTATTATATAGTAAACTCTATCACGCTTTTACCATAAATCATATTTTTAAGGTATATCTGCTCAATATTCATCGCATATTCCAAAATATATTTATATTCTAAATTACACAAAATTTTTAAAAAATATTCCTTAAAATTGTTTCGAGTAAATGAATCGCTGAAAACATAATATTTACTTTAAATTTTAATAACAAAATTTAGTAAATGTTTGTAGGAATTAGAAGCAGTTTAGCTACGATAGAGCTTACTTTCTCTATAAATCAGATTTTTGTTAATACGATGCTTATCAGTCAGTGCCTGAGAGTCTTATATTAAGGAAACGACTGCAACTTGAATGGCTTTCAATAAATTAAATTTCTTTTTGGTTTTTGTGCTTTTCTCAATCCAGATCATGGAAAAATTATAAAGTCCGTGAATGCCGAATCAGCTGACTCGGCCGAAAAGGTAACATCGGTGGTCATTGAGGAGATCGATGTGCTGCCCAAGAGTGAGCCCATACGCAATTTGGAAATTGTGCGAACTATGCAATACGGTGAGTGGAACGGGGCAGCAGACCCATCCAATAAGAGTCAATTAAAAATGGAATGTGTAACGAGCTCTCATTGTATCAAACACGATTCGCAGATCAACCGAAAGATGGCAGCTACGACGATGGCAAATTAATCATTGTCACGGATAGTCAGGTGATAGCCATACAACTGCATCGATGTCACAATGACAAAATCACCAGCTGCAGGTAAGCGTCAGAGAAAAACGAAATATACCAAATACATACACATATGAAACAGATTGAAGCGACGCGTCGCGACAGCTGCAGCAGCAATTGCGACAGCAGCAACAGCAACAACAGCAGCAACAGCAAGAACAATGACATTTTTATTTCATGTAACAATTTGCGTGACTTTCAAGCGATGTCAGCCAGACAGAGCAGAAGTTAGTGACAGAGAGAGAGAGGGAGGGAGAGAAAGGGAGGAAAAGAGTATCTCCAGCCATTTGTCTGTCTGCAGCTGTTGCTGCTGTTGCTGTTGCTGCTGCAATATGCTAGCACTTTATGCGCATTTATGGCGTTTTACATTTCACAATTCGCAATATGTTTACACCATTGCCATTTGAGCATTCCTCTCAAGAGCCCACCATCTCTTATCCTTTGCAGTGAATGCGTCGCATTGCAGGATCCGTATTGCGCCTGGGACAAAATTGCTGGCAAGTGTCGCTCCCATGGTGCGCCGCGTTGGCTGGAGGAGAACTATTTCTATCAGAATGTGGCAACCGGTCAGCATGCAGCCTGTCCCTCAGGTGAGTCACACATACATACACACATACACACACACATACATACAAATTAAAACTCTAACTGTTCCGTATTTGGCTTCAGGCAAAATCAATTCAAAGGATGCCAACGTGGGTGAGCAGAAGGGCTTCCGCAATGACATGGATTTACTGGATTCGCGTCGCCAGAGCAAGGATCAGGAAATCATAGACAATATTGATAAGAACTTTGAAGGTACGACATAAACATATATATATTATATATTTGTATATATATATTTTGCTTTACGTTCTGCCCTGCATGTTGCTATCACTCAGATTTTGTTGCAGCACACTATGTAAATACATTTTATTTACCCGTCGTTTGTCATTTTTTAAATCACATTTTCATATCATTCCGGTTTTCCCCCATTGTACGCCAGGTGCTAGCCAGGCAGCCAGCTAGTCTGCCAGCATGGGCATGCCCATTCACCTCGGCTTTATGCTGACATCTGTCCTTTGCTTATTGCCACTTCATTCTTTTCAATTTCAATCAACATTTACCCAGCACTTTATTCTAGTTGCTTTATTATTATCATCAACTTGAATGCAGCTTAACAGTAAACGTATTTTCATTTATTATTATTTTTTTTTAGTCTCCACCCTGCTTCACATTTTTATCTAAATATCTATGCCATGTTGTTATTTGAGCAGAAGTTTGTATTATATGAAAGTGTGAGCAAGGCGTGGCCTACATTGCAAAGTATATATACACATGGTTAGAAACATGCGCCATAATTAGAGAAACTTTGGTATATATGGTATATAGATATCTCAATCAAATAACAAATTTATATTGTAAGGATTATAAATATTAGAATTTTGGGATAGCTTTTCCATATTAAAAAAAAAAATTATAATAAAATAAAAAAAATAGGAGTTTTAGGAAAAAGTATTAGAAACCTTTACATTCATTTCTTAATCGGGTAGTACAGACTAGACCACCTTACATATATAAATATATTATATTATTTGTCATTTCAAATTGTCATATATTAACAACCATTTTATTACATTTATAAGCTTGCTTGCATTATCAAATTGTATACTCCCATACATATTAATAATAATTTTATCGTATTTATAATCCGCTAACAAATGCTTGTGAAACACCTTGTCAATATTAATTTTTAAGTTCACTAATCTCTAATTACTTTCGATGTAATTAATTCAACTTCAACTACACTTTTGTATATAATACTCCAACAACTATTTAAAACAATTGCTGTTGTTCCTTGTATTAACTCGTTTTTGTCTTCTTCTTGTTCTTGTTTCATTTCATTTATTGATGTTTCAACGTTTAACAAAAAAAAAAAAAAAAAACATGCGCTATTTTGGGCGTTATTCGTTGTGTTTTCGATGTTTGGATGTTTATTGCTGTGGTTACGAAAAAAAAAAAAAATAAAATAAAAATAACAACTTTAAACGGATTCTGTATACACGTAATCCTATATGCAAACATGACCCTGATAAATGCCTCTATATACATATATACTCGTTGTGATGTTCGATGTACCAATTGGATACACTCTCTCAAAATCGTATCGTAATATAATATAATTCAATTGGATCGTATTCCAAAATGTATTCACTGCATTTACTAATCAAAGGACCACAAATCTCTGCAGATATTATCAATGCACAGTATACGGTCGAGACTCTGGTTATGGCCGTGTTGGCCGGCTCGATATTCTCGCTGCTGGTCGGCTTCTTTACGGGCTACTTCTGTGGCCGTCGCTGCCACAAGGATGAGGATGACAATCTGCCGTATCCGGATACGGAATATGAGTACTTCGAGCAACGCCAAAATGTGAACAGGTGAGTGGACATTGTTGTATTATTTCATTATGGCTAGCTCATCTGGTCTTTCCAAATAGTTTCCCGTCGTCGTGCCGCATACAGCAGGAGCCGAAGCTGCTGCCACAGGTGGAGGAGGTGACGTATGCGGAGCCGGTGCTACTACCGCAGCCACCGCCGCAGAACAAGATGCACTCGCCAAAGAATACGCTGCGCAAGCCACCCATGCACCAGATGCACCAGGGCCCCAACTCGGAGACACTCTTCCAGTTCCAACCAGACGGCTATAATACCCAGCAGACATATCGCGGACGGGACAACTTTGGCACACTGCGTTCGCATCAGGTGATGGTGAGTCCCAGCATCCAATGCGATGAAAACTAGCTTCACTTTTAGTGCAACATTAACAAATTCCTTTTCTACTTGCAGGGCGACAACTATAGACGCGGCGATGGCTTTTCGACCACGCGCAGCGTCAAGAAGGTTAGTTCCACATTCCGTAGTGCCTGTTGTAAGCGTTTGACTACGTTTCATCTATTTATAAATATTTTGATTTGATTTTGATTTTCATTGTATACTGATCTCTAATATCTCTAATCGTATCCATTGAGCTCTATTTGATGTTGTTGACATTTTGACATTTAGTATATATACTTAAACGAATCCTTGTGGTGCGCTTGTATTTGATTGAACTCTCACTCAATCGTCGATTGGTGTATTTCTTAGACTCACTTTTCAACTTGTTGTGCGTGTCTCCATCTCTCTCTCTCTGTAACTATCTATCTTACTATCTATCTGTGTGTATGGGTGTGTGGGTGAATGTGTATCTATATATGTTGTATCCGTATATATGTATGTATGTATGTATCTGTTTGTGTGTACTTTAGTACTAAACATCGTATTCACTCTTTCGATAAAAAGCTGCTCACATCACCAGCAGCCATTTGTCATTCTATTCAGTTTATTTTCATTTTCAAGTCTTGCAATATATTTTTTCTTACTCACACCCTAGCTGCATGCTTACGTACTTTAAATGTTTTCTCTATTGAGTGTCTATTATCATCTTCATGATGCATATAAAAATCTGTAAATAGAAAATATGCTAAAAATGCTTTCAAAGTTAATTTTCAATTTTTTATTTATTTTTTATTATTTTTAATAAACGTAGTAAAAGGAACATTCAGAAAATTTCCTTTATTTTTTAAATAAGCCATTTTTGTTATAAAGCAAAATTTATTAAACAAAAATATTAACAAAAACAAACTTTTATTTATCTATTTATTTTTGAATAAATAGTTTTCTATACTTTGCTTACTTTCTATATACTATATACATATCATTATATGTACGAAATATTAAGAAAACTGTAAATTAAACCGTAAACTTTGCTTCATATAAATCATATAAATTTATACTTATTATATGTTATTATTTTTGTGCAGCTTTTCAATTTCATTTTGTATTTGATATATATTTTGTATTATGTTTTCTGTTTTCGTCATTTCGCTTAATTTAATTTTATATAAATTTAAGCAAAAACAAATTTTATAAACACCACATAACAAATATACATATATCGAACTCAATCATCCCATTTAATTATATTCTGTATGTATCTAGTTGTGCATATCGAACTTGGTTCGAGTCCATTAGTCCATTTGCATGCCCATGAATATCAAACGTATGTTCATATGCTCTCTCCATCTACTACATATATACATATATATATAAATCATGTACATTGTTCCATTATTCTGATTCTCAGCTTAAAGTTGTCTGGGGTTTGTTAATTGTACGAATTATTGTTTGATTTCGCTGACGTTATAGAAATACACCAATCTATCGACATGGGCGATTGCGATTCTTTTGCAGGCGTCTCTCTAAGCATTTTGTATAGTTGAATCTTTTCTGCTCTAAGACATATGCTACTCTAAGCTCTAAACTCTATTGCTGAACTACTTTTCTACATACAAAACATACTTAACACGCTGAGGCTATCCATCGATGATGGCTGATGGCCGAACAACTGTCAAATGTGGACAACACCAAGCAACCAAAATACCAAAACTCTATCTATCTTTTCTTCTTCTTCCCTTTTTCATTAGGTTTACCTTTGAGACGGGAGTGGGGCGGCTGAAACCAGTCAGGGACTAATTACCCAAAATATGGTAAATACTCACGAATAACTAAAGCAAAATTTAGTTAACTTTTGCTTTGTTTTCAATTATTGGAAATTGTTGAATTTATCTTAATTTTATGTTCTTTGGTTATAAATTTTAATTTAATATGTTTTTTATTTGTTTATTGATACGGCTGACAAAATTTGCTCAATAGCTGCAGTGTGGATACCCTCGATTGCGAGATCAACTGAAATTCGAAACTCAAAAGTAATTTGCAAAAAAACAGATTTTGCTCCAAGTTTTGTTGAATGATTTTCTCTGCAATTCGGTTTGATCACCTCTAAATCCTCTCTCTTTCTCTATTTGAACTTATATCTTATACACCCAGCACAGTTTGATCGGAATTTGATTCTTTCTCACGAGTAAACTGTAAATTACGTTATGGAATGCAAAGTTTTCTTTTGTTGATTTTTGAAACAGACCGCGAAACATTACATTGAACTTATCTCAGACAAAAACAAGAAATTCTGAAACAGCTTTAAGACCTCGCCCAGTCAGTCAGCCAGCCCGCGCCCAGCTCGACGCTTCGTTGCCATTTGCCAGAGGAAGGGTTACAATTTATGTGTAATCGTTAATCGATCGACCATACATAAATGATCGATTATCGATTATCTTTCGTATGCCTGCGTCTCTGCGTGTATGAGCTGTGTATACCTGTTGCGCTCTCTCTGTCTCTCTCGCTCGCCCTCTCTCTCGCTCTGTAACCCAATCCCTATCCACACTCGCCTAGACTGGCAAACCTCGAACTCTTCTTCTGCATGGGCGTTCCAGCACTCTGCGTATTACCGATAAGCTACACTCGATCCAAAACGATAAACCAATTAGCCAAAGAATGTGTGTGCATTTGAACCTAGATACTTACATATTCACAATATGATTATGATAAATGTATTTGTAATACTTCTAATATACCATCTAATACAATTACCCACACAGATACATAGAACTACTCGTAATACTCACTTAATGTAATGCTATTCAATTTTTTCAGTTTATTGCTTGCAAATTACAATTACATAATAACTTTTATTTAGGTTGAACGACAAGTTAATCAAAGATCAGAAACCTTAAAACACTCCAAAATTTATTGAATCTTTATAAGTTGTGGCATTTGACCTGATCTAAGAACTGAACATTGAATCTGAAGTGCTTGTTGCGACTTTGATTTCGATCTTTGAAGCATTTTATTTGATATTCGTTAGCCAAATCAGAGATAACACAATTTTTGTTTTAGTTTTAGTTTCGATTTCACTTAAAGTAACGTACAAGTTTGTCAAGTTTTCTTTTATAAGTACAATTTACAATACAAAAGGAAAAAATATAAAAAAGATTGTATATCACCACTCCTAGGCTGTAAACAACACAAATACACGAAACAGAAGTCTTGGTCGCGTAAGAAGACAGCCGCCCCGTCATGGTATTGGTAAGTTTTTCTGTTCCATTTCATTGTTTTCAGTTTCGAACACACACACGCACACAAACACACACCAAGTTTAAAGTAATTAAGTCGAACGAATTTGAATTGAATTGTCCATTTTCAATATCCTTCAAAACTTCTAAACTGTCAATATCTCTCTGTCTATATATGTAACTCTCTCTCTCTCTCTCTCTTTCTCTTTCACTGTCTGTTTTGCTGTCTCTCTCTATGTATTTGTTGAACAAAATTGACTCTTGCTTTAAAAAATTGTTCATTTTTATGAGTATTTGTGAAAAATATTACTAAAAACTATATATAAATTTCAAACTTATTTTACTTTTGAAAATATAATATTAGGTATTTTTATTTGTAAATTGAAAATTTAAATTAATTTAATTTTAAAGTTTTCCTTAAAAATATTAAATACACAAAAATGTTTAAGCAGTAAAAATGAACTATTATTTTCTTTTATTTCTATGCTTTCATATATATATTCTTATTATAAATTTCTAATCTGTGTGTATGTGTGTGCGTGTCTGTATATTTGTGCATGTTGCAACAGACTCAATGTTATGTAAAAAGTATTTAAAATAGTTTTGCAAAAGAAAAACGAATATTAAATAAAAGAAAATTATATTTACATTAAATATGTATTTTGCTATGTATTTATGTATACGTATTTGCCTTGAATATACTCTCTTTGTGTTGTTGCAACATGTACTTGCTCGTGTGTCTGTCCATATATATGTGTGTGTGAGCGCGCGTGTGTGTGTGTGTAGTATCTTTGCATAAGCACTCACAACACCTGACCACTGAACTCAATTGACCTGCTGTTCGTTTCTATTTCTTGTTTTTTTTTTTCGTTTTGTTCGTTTCTGATATTGCAGTAACTCAGCACCGTTCAAATAGCCCACAGCAGCAGCAGCAACAACAACAACAGCAGCCGCACTCCAGCTCCGGCTCATCGCCCGTAATGTCGAACAGCAGTTCCAGTCCAGCTCCGCCATCGAGCAGTCCCAGTCCGCAGGAGAGCCCCAAGAACTGCAGCTACATTTACCGTGATTGATTGATATGTAACACCAAATCGATGCCACTCATCCAGGCGTTGCCCACGCCCACGCCTACACCCACACCCACGCCAACGCCCACACAACCAATGCACCATCAACAACAACAACAACAAGAGCATCAGCAGCAGCAACAGCAACATCATCTAGCCAGCAGCAAACAGTTAGCCAAGTCTATGCCCGTCACGCCCATACAGCCGCAATCGCCCACAGATCCAACGGCCGCCCATTTCATGCCGATGCCACGTTCGCCCTCGTACGAGCTGTACGAGCCGCGAGCCGCACTCTTTCGGCATGCCCACTCGGATGCGACATTCCATATGCAACCCTATGATGACGATGACGGCGATGACGACGACGACGAAGATGAGGACGAGGATGACTTGGATGACGGCGATGTGGACACCTCATCGCTGGCCATGATTACACCGCCGCCGCCCTATGACACGCCTCACCTAGCGCTAGCTACCGCCTCTGCACCCCCGCTGCCACCGCCGCGCCGATTTCGTTTTGGGAATCGCGAGCTGTTCAGCATGAGCCCAGGCACGCCCAAGTCCAATGCCATTACGCCCACAAAGCTCAGTGCCGCTGCGGCGGCCATGTTTGCGACGCCGCAGATGGCGCAGCTGAACCGCAAGTGGGCCCATCTGCAGCGCAAGCGTCGACGGCGCAACAGCAGCAACGGCGACTCCAAGGAGCTGGATAAGCTTGTTCTACAGTCTGTCGACTGGGATGAGAATGAGATGTATTAGCGGCAAACGCGTCAATCGATTCCAATGCCCAACTCCAAACTGCACTTGTAGCAATCTTAACATATATAAATATAAATATATACATATGTATGTGTATATAAATATATATATAAATACATATATACAACTTGCATATATACATAGCTCACAAAAATCGTATCGATAGTATGTGAAATTTGTACTTTCTGTAAATTATATTGTATTAGCCTGCGATACACACACACACACATTTATATACATAGACAAAAGCGAACACACACCCACACTCACACACATTTTATAGCCATAGAAAGTTTGGAGTTTATACATATATAATTTTTGCCAATTTTAGATGCGACTTTACATTAAGATTACCAAATGCAGAAGCATTCTTATAATAAAAACAAAGGAATAATAGTAAAGCCAATCGATGAATCGATGTGTGTGGGCATTGCGAGAATTGTGAGGATTGTCTTTGGCGTATATAGTAATCGATTTCCATGTCAATATGCCAACTGATGTGCACTGATATTGGATTCAGTTGTAATTAATTAAACAAAAATTATAAATATATATTTTTTAATTTAGCAAATTTATTCGATTTATTTATTTTACAAATTATATAAAAAAATTATATTTCTATCATTTTTTTATTTTATTAATTCGATTTTAATTTATCCAAAAATAATCTGCAAAACTTGATTTTGAGTTTAATAATTATATACATTTTTTAGTGGATCTTCTGGTACAATTCTCGGGGCGAATAAGATGAAATTGCTTACTAGATAAACGGGCACGGTTTAGTAATATATATATATTTGCATACGTATATAGTGCAGTTACAGTTGAGAAAGTTTTTTTTATTGTATGTACATATGTAGGTGCATACCTATAGTATATGGGATATTCGCGCATTCACCCAACTAAACTTAGTCGCAATAAAGTGAATAGTTTGCATTTTTTGAAATTATTAATATATACATATATACAAGCAGATGCAAATAACAACATTGAGGATTATACACTGTATTTATAAACAGTTATATATACATATATGCATGCATACACGAAGAGCTGCTCATTATACGACTATGGATAAGTGTGAGTAGGCATCAGCAGAAAAGTTTGTTGTCGGGCAAAACTCAAGAACTACGAGGACAAGTAAAATTATTGTTAATTAATACACACTCACACACATACACACAAGCAGAAAGATTTGCAGATATACTCGTAAATTAGTGAACTTGTACATTTTTGAATGATATAAACCGCGAAAAAGCTAGGGACTTTCAATACAATTTGTAAATAATATTGAAATACAAGAAAAATGGTGTATGTAACAAAACAAAAGTCACCCATATTCAAATCTTACAAAATTATTATACAGTACATAACATTTTTTGCATTTAAAACAAAAACAAACAAACAAGAAAAAAAAATAGTAAAAATATACAAAAAAAAAAAGAAAAACGAAAGAAAAAAAAAACGAAACGCTTATTACCGATTTATAAATAAGAAACATACCAAAATAGTAAAAGAAAAACAGAAAAGTAAAAGTGAAAACAAACAAAAATTAGTTTTACATATATAAGATATAGTCAGTGCATACTTACATACATACAAATATTTAATCAAAATTGTTGCTCCTGTTTTTGCTTTGTAACGTTTGTTTACCTTGACTCTTGATAACGATTACAATCGACTTATGTACATAGAAACTGAATTATGCATTTCTTTTTCAATCAAGATATGCATAAGCTTTAAAGGAACTGCCAACAGCTTAAATTTCACAACAGACAACGGAGTGTTGCTTATATCTTTATTAAAAGACCTATATAAATACATATATATATATATATATATATATAGTTATATATATATAGAGATATATATAAGGCTAATAGTAGTTGACTTTCTAAACACACGATACCTACTATCAAATAGCAAAGCGAAATACCTTGGCAGAAACCAACTTTGTTTGTCCTATGAAATCTCAGATACTCGACTTACGTGTTATCGGTCAATTTGATTTGCAGCCTTACGCTATTCGCTCTCTCAAATGCGTGCAAGTACAACAGTGCTTACCAGCAATTGATCTAACCATAACGAAACTTGTATAAAATGTATAGCAATTAAACGCAATACGATTAGTGAAATGTAAAACTGTACATATGTGCGATATATGTGCCATAAATAGCGAAGGAAAGGGAATGAAGCGATGAAACCCCATTTTGCTAACGAATAATACATTATTCTACTCCAGTTTTATACACCTGCTTTTGATCTGATTTTATTTTACAAATTGAAAGAAAAACCCCGTTTTTGATGATACTATACACAGAATTTGTTTTTAATAACAAATATGAGAGAGAATCCACTCAATCTCTATCTACTTTTCTTTCTGATTTGCATTTCTGTTATAATACAGTTTTTAATAAAGTGATTAAAAGATATTGAAATGCATAACGTAACATTAGCTATAGAGACTTTACAACTATACTAGAATATGAAATCGAAATTTTTGCAAATCTTCAAGAGTAGGTCGTTGGCTGAATTGCTAAGTGAAATACGTTTCTCATTCATAGTATAAGCCAATCGAATAAGAAAAGATATTTTGTATAAAGCTTCAAAAAAAAGAAAAAAAAAAAAAAACCTTCAAGACAACAAACAAAATATAATAAAAAAAAAGCAAAAACAAAAGCAAACCTTAAAGTAAATATAAACATAACGTTCTGTATTGCATATATGATGAACGGAAATAAAGCGTAGTAATATCTAAATCAAAGCGAATGTATAAAGAATGGAAAAAGAAAACCAGATAAATATATACGATATACAAGTAAAATTAGAGTAAACAGAATAGAAAGTATGTAATTCTAAAAGAGAATAAAACCTTTATTTATTTGGCGCAATTTACACATTTCTAGAGCCAAAGACACATTTTTAAGTTATAACAAAATATATAATATTATTAGAGTGCATTTATTATTTGCGTAAGCTTCATTATTTATGTATATATAACAGTTTATTAATACAAATTTTATATTTTTGGTTACAATAAAAAATTATACAAAAATTTATCAAATCAATTTTTGTTTTTGTTTTTTTTTTTCAGTTTATTTGATATCAAGTGTCGACTACATCAAAAGCAATACAAAACAAGTAACATACGAAATAAGTAAAAATTATTTATTAAATTACAAGAAATGCAAACAACAAAAGCAACAACAAGAAAGAACAACAGAGATTTTATAATAGCAGATCATAGAATTGAAGGAAACGTAGAACACATAACATGCTAATAGAGAACTCAACTAAAAATCTAGAACTACATTTATATAGCATCTATATACATATATACTGAAAAATTAAATCAGATCATTAACTTTTATACACTTTACATTTACATACCACTTACAAATAGTTATATACTGGCTTATAGAGTATGACGAGTATTGTAATTAAGATTCAAGCTACAATTAAAAAAGGTTTTACAGAGTATGCCTGCAGAACAGCGATAATAGTCAGATGAAGAGCAGTCAAAATTATTGATTATACACAGACACACATAGATGATGCATAAAAATTACCTATAAGTACATACATACATTAAAATTACAAAAATACTTTAGAAGACAAATTGTCTCCAAATGCTTTTAAACAAACAAAAAAGAAAATGAATAAAATAAAAAATTTAAATATTTTACTAGCGACACGAATTAATTTGTGAAGAATTTCAGAAAATGCAAAACTTGTGAGACAAATGCCATGAAGAACTAATCGTATAACAGATCGTATAACAGTTATTAGATAAACATAAAAACATGCAACACGGATAGCAGAACGTAACTCAAGCAACTTTTTAGGTATGCAGCAAATGCTAATTATGATATTTAATAACAATGATAATGATAATGATAATGATTACGATTATGATAATGAGGCATACGTTAATGTTAAGCAAAGATTTTTAACTTTCTCCAGATAAGATAAAAATTGATATTTGCCATGTATGTTATGTATGAAACAACAGCAACAAATACTACGTATGTATAGCAACTTAGCGAGAGAAAACATAAGGAAACATGATAAAGATTAACATTATTATTAACAAACCACAAAACATACACACTCAAGTTTTCATTTAACATTAAAAACGATATATATTCAAGTGCTTCTTACATAAAATAACACACATAATATATATATATATATATATATATATATATATATATATATATATATATATATATATATATATATATATATATATACGTACATACATGCATATATATATGCATATACATTTAACAGTATAGTATATTATTAACGGGCATTAAATTATTAACAAAAACCAAAAAGCATTCAAAAATCAAGAAAGAATTAACAACTAATTAGATTTAAGCATTACATTTACCATATATTATTTATGAGCATGAAAGCGAACTAATGTAGATTCAAATGCCTAAATCGTTTCAAAATTAGTCTATGCCGAGCTGTGCTTCCGGTTGGAGCTCCGGTTCTTGTTCAGGATCCGGTTCCATTCCGGTTCGGTGTTCGGTTCGCGTGTCTTGCATTTAGCTGCGACACGAAGCGTTTGGTTTTTTAATTTGTAAGTAGCCCGCTATTGACTTGCAGCGTAATCGTTGCATTTTAATCAAAACACTTGCGAGAAATCAATTTATATAATTATGTTAAGATTTTATAACGCAATAAATCTAAACTATATTTAAACACAATATACACTCACAAACAAGCATATATATATGTAAATATATATACATATACGAGACTGTAAATAATTGAAACATAATACATTGAAAATGATCAAATAAATAATCTTTCATTCGAAGAAAAGAAAAACACAACACAAAATCGATTTTCTCTATAAACATAAACATATATATATAAATATATATATATGTGTATATTGGCCAAAACACACACACTCCTTCACTCACACACACACACAGCAGAAATAGTTAAAAGTATGTTATGCGTTCTTTGGCGTTTACAAATATGTAAAATACATTTCAATTTGAAATTGAATTTGAAATTAAATTTAAATTGTTGAAAATGTAGCGCAAAGCAAAAAGATAAAGAAAAGAAAAAAAAAATAATAATAAAGAATGAAAAGCGAACGAGTAAGCCATAATAACAATATGAGTATATACCTAAATATTTAATCAAATAAGTTACGATACGTAGTTTGAACAGAACTCACAGAACGGTACTTCCAAGCAACTATAGAGCTACACAAACACAGACTTACTTTCTCGATACCCTCTCTGCCGCATACCTATCAAACATATACATATATATAACGCATAGTAGGTATGTCAACGACGATATTTGGATTTTCTATATTCTTGTTTTTAGTTTGGATAACACTGAAAGTTGTTTTTTTAATTTTTACTTTTGAGCCCGCCAGAAGTATTGAGCAGCCCTTTACTTAGTTCAACCAAACGCTTCAAAAGACATAAGCATAAAAAATACTTTTCAAAACAAATTCTTATAATTATTACATAAAATATATAAATAAAAAGGAAAAAACAAATGTTAGTAAAAGACTGAGCTACAAATAAAAACAAAAGAAAAAAAAACTTATCAATAATTAAAAAAAAAAAAAAAAAAAAACATTTATTAACACGAGGTAAATTTGAGAGAAGCGAACGGTTAAAAAACAGAACATTTTCCCAATTATTTTTTGTTTATTTATTTGTCTTGTTTTAAACTAAATATATAATTTCGATCTATATATGTATATCTATCTCTATTGTAAGATTTGTTAAAATGCAATTATTTGTTAAGAAGTTCCTAATCGTATTGCATTTAAGTGAACTCAATATTTATCAAGTTTTATAGATCTATCGAATTACAAAACAATGGAACTTCTGCATTTCTTTATTGACAATTTATTTGAATATTTATGTGTATTTATAACATATATGTAAATGTATGTCGAATTACGCACAAGTTTCGTCAGAAAAGAAAACGCATTTAAGGCCTAGAGACGACGATGAATGAACATGAAAAGTTTTTACCCCAATATACGTAATGCAGTTGAAGTTTACAAATATTTTACAAATATCATTTTCAGATTCTTATCACTATTATTATTATTATTACATTACTTTCGATCTACCGTCTGCGCGCACTTAGGGCATATACAAGATCTATATAAAGCAAATACCTAAATACAAAACATATATATATATATATATATATATATATATATATGTATATATATACACATATATATATACATATAGACGAACAAATATATACATACATACTACATACAAATGCTTTTAGCTTTCCTAGTCCTCTGATTTAAAAAAGAAACAAAAAACAAAAACATACTCGTACATAAGTGCGATTACCTACATTAATACATCCATACATAGTTGTCGAAGAGAGCGATTGTTCAAGCTTAATCGCAAAACCAAATACAATCTGACCCAAAAAGTAACAATGTCAAAGTAAAAATGAAAAAAAAAATGATTTGATTAAATCATCAAATCAGCATAAAAATGAAAAAGAGAAAGAATGAATAAACTGAAAAAAAAACGAGGAAGGGAATCAGAACGAATATTTGACTTCTCTGAGGCACGATTAAGCAAATGAATGAAACATTTACAATTAACAGCATCTAAATATAAAGCAAGAAATAATAATATAAAAATGAAGAAGCAGAAGCAGAAGCAGAAAAACAGCGCATTCTAGTGTTAAATTCAAAAGCGAAACACAAAACAAATTTAACACAATATTATTAACAAATTATTATATTGTACTATTATAACTGAAATATTTAGATGAAATGACGATTCTTAATTATAACATATTATTATAGAAGCATACTGAAACAACAACAACAACAACAAAATGAAAAAAATGAACCGAAAACGATTATTAAATGAAAATATAGAGAATATTATATTATGAAACAAATTACGATTTATATATTTATTATTTAATTCAGCTCAGAAGCTCAGCGCATAGCCAACTTGCAAGTAAGTATGAAAAGTAACTTAATATGAATTTGAATATATATGAAATTGTTTTTAGATTATCATAGACATGGTTTAGGTACAATATGCATAGGTATACAACATCCCCAACAATAAGTGAATGACAGAAAGCTGTTTGATTTATTGGTAATGCTCTTATTGGCATTTTATTCGAAACAACAAGTTTTGTGTAGTGCAGCTCTACAATTTGTATAAACATAACTATATATAGAACTATATACATTTATACTTATACGTATTCCTAATGTCAATTGACATTGGGCTACCAAGCTATCAGAAATCTGCCTTGCAATTAACTTTGTAAGCAGTCATGAGCCTTGGAATTTGATTTATAGCTTCGTTTCATTCGAAATCTTTTGAATATGTTTTGAAATCAATTGATTTGAAGCTGCTGCCTATAGAAAAATAATTAATACAAACTACGGCCTAGGGCATCTGCAGCATACTTTGAGGTAAAATGAATTGAATACAAATTTCGAAGTAAATTATTATTAGTAAATTGTGCAAGATGAGTACAAGGAATGGGCAATCGTTCAGTTAAGTTGCGATAACCCCGGATCAACTGTAGACTCTGTAGTCTCTGGCATTTCCAGATAATCGACTGCGGCGAATCTGGCGACAATAAGAACAACAACAGTAACTACACAATAAACTGTCATCAAGACGAGATTAAGGCTGGCGACATCGAGAACGAGAACTAGAACTACTTAGAACTATGCCTCTATTTGTATCTCCGCATTCATTCTGAGTATATATATATATATGTGTGTGTGTGTGTGTGCTCGTATTTGTTTGTATTGATGAGTCGAGTAACTTGCGATTAGGTTTGAACTTTTGATTTCCGACTGTCTGCCACTATATTCAAAATCAGTATCAACTTAGCCACCAGGGAGTTCAGAACATGGAGCCGCCTACTGGGAAGAGTCGGCTGCTCTGTCAGCTACTGCTGCTGCTGGTGCTGGGCGCTTGCCACGCCCAGTTCGAAGAGGTACATGACGACAGTGAAAGAGAAGCCTGGCTCCAGGGTGTGTTTACACAGCAGCCTTTGCGGGTGGCACCTTGGCAGCTGCAGGTGGTTACACCGCTGCCGCCGCCACCACCACCAAGTGGCGGAGTGCATGTGCCCGACGTGGGTCAGGTTTTTGGTCAGCGCAGCTACAAGTTCATTAAGAACCGACCCATCGATGCGTTCTTGGGCATACGCTACGCCCTGGTGAACAGTGGCCTCGGACGTTTCCAGGCAGCCAGAGCGGCGCCCTACCAGCCGATCATCAATGCAACCCAATCGAGCCCCAACTGTGCCCAGTTCCCGGAAGTGCAGCGCCTACAGCTGGCAGAAGCGCGCGGCGAGAACGTCGACGATTGCCTAACTCTGGATATCTACGCGCCCGCCGGTGGACGCGAGCTGCCCGTCCTGGTCTTTGTGCACGGCGAGATGCTGTTCGACGGCGGCGCGGAGGAGGCGCAGCCCGACTACTTGCTCGAACACGACGTGATCCTGGTCTCCATCAACTATCGATTGGCGCCATTCGGTTTTCTGGCCGCCCTCACCGATGAGCTGCCCGGCAATGTGGCTTTGTCGGATCTGCAGCAGGCCCTCGAATGGGTGCAGCGCAACATTCGCTATTTCGGCGGCGCCAGCGGCCAAATTACTCTTGTTGGACAGGCAGGCGGTGCCACGCTGGCCCACGCACTCAGCCTGAGCCCCAAGACGCAGCACTTGTTCCAGCAGCTCATTCTGCAGTCCGGCACTGCCCTGAACCCCTATCTGATCGACGAAAGGCCACTGGACACGCTGGCCACCTTCGCACAGCTCGCTCGCTGCCCCAGCGCTGGCCGCAACCTCAGCCCGCTCTACGAATGCCTGGGTCGCCTGCGCACGTCCCAGTTGGCCAGCATCTTTAAGCAGTTGCTGCAACAGAACGAGCCGCGCGGCCTCAGCTTCTTGGGCGGCTTCAAGCTGGTGGTGGGCGACTCCCTTGGCTACCTACCCGAGCATCCGGCGGCTCTTGTGGCCAGCAACAGCGCCAACAATACCTTAAAGCCTGCAATTATCGGTGCCACCAAGGATGCCAGCGCCTTTATAGTGTCCAGTAAGTGAATCAGATTGGACTACAGACTCTTTACAGAAGTCCTTTCTACACTCTTCATATATATTCCCTCATTTGCATTATTTTGCTTCAACAGATTTCTACGATCAAATTAAGCGCTTACAGTCGCAAAATATCAGCGATTACATCAATGTGGTGCTGCGGCACACGGCCCCGCCACAGCAGCATAAGATATGGCATGATTTGGCCATTCGCGAGATCTTTACGCCTGAGCAGTTGCGTTATGTCACCGCTCGCAGCGTGTCGCAGGGCTTGGTGGAGCTGAGCAATCTCATATTGTATCGGGCGCCCGTTGTCTACTCGATCCGTTCGTCCTATAAGAAGAATCCCACCTATCTGTATACCTTCGACTATCGCGGCGAGTACCATCGCTTTGCCCACTTTGGTAATCCGCTGCCGTTCGGCGTGGATGCCTCGCTGAGTGACGACTCGGTCTATCTGTTTCCCTACCCAAGGGATGCTAGCAATTTGAATCCCGAGGATAAGTCGCTAGCCCGCGCCCTAGTTGCCATGTGGGTGAACTTTGCACAGACAGGCATTCCGAATCCGAACCCCAACGTATGGCCCAAGGCTTCAACGGAGTATGGCCCATTTTTGCGCTTTACCAATTCGTGGCAAAGCATTTTGGAGCTGGACCAGCACTTTGGCGAGAGCATCAATGTGCCTAACATATATGCCCAGTACTTCAGCCCCACCAACACCAGCACCACCACAACAACAACCACCACAACAACAACCAGGCGTCCATATTACCCCGCGCAGCCTTACAGACCACCCCAGCAGCCCGTGTACAGGCCACCTCAGCAACCGGAGTACAGACCACCTCAGCAACCGGAGTACAGACCACCAGCCTTTAACGATTACTACGCCAGGGAACAGGAGGTGCGCAGGCATCAGTTGCTGCGGGAGCAGGAGGAGCGGGAGCTGAAGCTACGTGAGCAACAGGAGCGAGAACAGCAACAGCAGGAGGCGCTCTTGCGCGAAGAAGAGGAACGCCAACGAGAGGAGCAGCAACGCCAAGCAGCACTGCAGCGGGAGAAACTGCTGCGAGAACAATTTGAGCGAGAGCAGCGACAGCGTGAGGAGCAGGAGCGCGAGGTCGCGGCTAGGCAAGATGTGGACGAAACCAACGAGGATGAACAAGCGCTGCAGCAGCGTGTGTACGAGCTAAGGCAACAGCAAGAGCGAGAGCAGGAACGCGAGCAGCAAGAGCGCGAGCAACAGCCACCCATTGATTCGGAAGAGCAACGTCTGCAGCAGGAGCTCGAGGAACAGGAGCGGGCACAGGAGGAACGCGATCAGGAGTCCCGAGAGCAACATGAACGCGAGCAGCAGCAACGCGAGCAGCTGGAGCGGGAACAACAAGAGCGAGAACAACAAGAGCGAGAACAACGAGAGCGAGAGCAACAGGAGCGAGAACAGCGAGAGCGAGGCGAAGAGACACTCCCTGCGGATGATGAGAATCCGCCAGAGCCAAGTGCCTATCCGACGTACGAGGATTATGTCAAAGCCTACACGAGCTGGGTAGAGGAGCTCAACAATCGCTACAACCCAGAGAGCTTTGCAAGTGCTGAGCAGGAGGCATCGCCTGACGATGCGCCACTCAACGATCCCTATGCCCAGCCAGACGAAGTTCCTTTGTACTCCGATAACACTCCACGACGCATTAAGCTCATGCGCAGATATCAGCGATTTAGCATCTAAATATAAATATAGAAAGTAATCACTGCCCTATTTCATTTCGATTTGTTAGCCTATATCAGCAGATATTTTCAATTATGTAAAGCATATTTTGTTTTAATAAATAAATTTGATTAAAGTTTTTTAATTGGTCGACTTGGCTTTATTTTCTTCGCTGGTGACAGTTGGGCTCGTTGGGGCTCAATATTTTGAACGGGAAATGTGATGAATGAAATGACTAGTAGGATGAAAAAGGTCTGCTAAGGGTCAGTGATCTAGCTAACATCATTATGTTAGCTAACAATATCTTAACAGTATTATGTTATGCAGCTGTTCGCCTGGTCCTTCCGCAAATTGTACAGAAAGTTTTGTAGAATAGCAGACGCACAGAAGCGTGTTGTAGGGAGTTGGTATACTGTTAGTTTAAAGATCTTTAACATAATTCTGTTAAATATATTTCTGTTAGCCAACATTTTTCTCTCTGCTAGTCATTGCTGTTCGCATAGTCGCCCAAATTTAGACCTTAACGGCCACAGCGAAAGACCCCAAAGTTATGCAGCGATATTTGGCATGGTGCATTTTCATACCCGCTACCTTTTGAGCATTAATTCCCAGCAAATAAACCCTTTTAAATAAAAAAAAATCAGTTTGGTTTTTTAATGGCAAAAATTATTTATTGCTTTTCAAATTTACATAGTTTAATCTATCTAAATCAATATATATAAATATATGATTATCATCATCATAACGTCAGACCGCATCCGTCTTGATAGAATTATTTGCCAGAAAGTCTGACTCCAGATCTGAAACAAAAATGAAGACAAATAAACATATTATTTAAATGAATGTACACATATTATTATTATTTAAATGAATGTATAATCTATGACTTTCCCACATACATCTTAATAAGAATTCATTTCTGAAAAGTTAATGAGAATTTAATTTTTGTATTTTTCCCTTGTCTTGGATTCGATAATATTCTATAAGGCATAGCTCCTGCATAATCAACCGTGACGTACGCATAAATGATGGCTCTGATTATGAAGCTATAACCTTCGCCTATAATTAATTAATTTATGCACAAATACTTTACATGTTATAACAACGTTGGCTTAGATAAACTCTCTGCTAGATGTATTGTATGTATATGTGTTGTTACAAATGTCATTGAACCCGAGTCTGAGCCGTTTAATGAGAGCGTCCAGGCCAGATCATTTCTATTTGCAAAGCCATATAGCAAAGTAAATACTTTCACCCACCGCAACGAATGAATAAGCTTAAGATAAAAACCAGTAGCATTAAACTCAACGAATTCAGCAAAATTTTCAAATTAAAATATCTAAAGTTTAAATGGGAATTACCTTGGCCCGCAGCTCTGAAAGTATAATTGAACCTAATCAATCCGATGCGAGGCGCCGACTTTCATTGTGCGTAAAACAAACAAACTGCCAATTCCCTAATGGTGATCCCCGGCTCTATCTGATGTTTGCTTTTAGCTCTTGGCCAGCTAGTATTAATTGTCTGTTCGCTGCAATTATATTGGGCCGCAGGGGCTCGAGATCGATCTGCCAAGATGGGGGGAAAAATTTAATCGATGTGCGGCTTAACAAATTAGTTCAGTTTTTAATTAGAAGTGAACTTCGGAGAGAACCTAAAGGCTATTAGCAAATTGCTGTCAAATTTCCCTTTTACTTTTGCTTGAATTCAATCAACGCCGCTGCAAGAAACCAGAACAGACAAATGAACAAAAAATTAATTGGTAGCAGAAATGCAAAATAATGGGACGACAACGTAGATGGGCATTGCTTCATTTCTATTTTTTATTTATTAAATTTTTTTTGTATTTTACCTTTTTTTGTTTTGTTTTTTATTTATTTTAATCTTTCGTCTTCTATATCGCATTCTGTTTCTTAATAGTATTCGCGCACCGGAGTGAAACTTTTACTGTGGCCAGGCAAAGCGATCGGACTAAAATCTAATCGCCCACTGCTGTCGAAGATCAGTTGAGTTTCGCACTTATGCGAGCGCAGTGGCATCTTGGCCAGCTTCCCCACATCCAATATGCAGTTTGGTTTGGTTCTCTGCGTTTTGTTCGCATTCGGCGCAGTTCTCGAAGCAGAGGCACGAGTGCGCGGCCGGCTGTACGACGAGGAACAGGATACTATTCTGGAGCTGCCCAAGCTGGGCGCCATTCAGGGCAAAATAGTGGAGACGGCGTGGACCAAGCGTGAGGTGTTGCAGTTCGTCGATGTCCGATATGCTGAGCCGCCGACGGGACAGCATCGCTTCAAGGTAAGAGAGAGGAAGGAGGAAGGAGTTAAGAGAGGTTTTTAGAATAGAATAGTTGTGTCTTAATTATGTGTACTATCTTGTTAAATTATTAGGCGACGAACTGAATCCGTCCGTCTATATGATCTATCTCAAAAGATACATGTATTTGTTAGAGAGGCGTAGAATTATTGAAGTTATAGTTCTTCGAAGGGTATCCGTATACGAGCTGTCTGACCTAGAGTTTTCTTATTTGTATTATTTTAATTAAGTTCAAGTGATACCTACACAAGTTTTTTTGCTGAATGCTTTAAAGCATATTCAAGTTTGCTGATTTATATCAAGTTGGTCCAGCGATCATAAATAATGCTAGACGTCCGCTCGACGAACATTTCACCTGAAGCTCTAAGCCATTTGCAAGCGGAGATATGCCGAACGAAAACATTCACCCAGCTCATTAATATTTATTTAAGCACAGACCTAATCAGGGCTTAGAGCTGCTGGTAACACCTAAAAGGGGCAAGAATCGTTAAGATACGAAATTTCACTTGATTGGTCGACAACAAATTCCGTGCACTAATTAGGGCAACTTTTATTGTGTCCGTAGTAAGCCCATCAATAATCGGAATGTAATTGCTGTGCTTCTTCCAGCCGCCACGTCCCATTGAGCCCTGGGAAGATGTTATGGATGCAACAGCTGAGAAAATCGGCTGTCCGTCTGTCGTTTCGATGGACGCCCTGCAAAAGCTGGACGATGTGCTGGACGTGGAGGACTGCCTGACCATGACCATAACCACGCCGAACGTGACGGCCAATCTGCCGGTGCTGGTCTACATACACGGCGAGTACCTATACGAGGGCAGCAACTCGGAGGCGCCACCCAACTATCTGCTGGAAAAGGATATAGTGCTGGTGACGCCACAGTATAGACTGGGGCCGTTCGGATTCCTCTCGACCAAAACCGACGAGATACCCGGCAATGCCGGCGTGCTCGACATCTTCTTGGCCCTGCAATTCGTGAAGCACTTCATTAAGTATTTTGGCGGTGATCCGAGCCGCATCACGGTGGCCGGCCAGGTGGGTGGCGCGGCCATAGCCCACCTGCTCACCCTGTCGCCGATGGTGCAGCGCGGCCTGTTCAGTCAAGTTATCTATCATTCGGGCTCGGCCATTATGCCCATTTTCCTGGAGGACAATCCGCGCAAGCATGCCCAGGAGATCGCCCAGAAGGCCGACTGCCAGATGGTAACTGTGCGCGATCTTAACAAATGCCTAATGGAGCTGAGCGCCTTGGAGCTGTTGAATGCCTTCATGGAGCATGCGGTAGGTGAAAGCTTTATTCATGTCTTCTGCTCTACATATTCATTTATTGGCAGCTAGAGAAATCTGATCTGGGCATTGGTCATACGGGCGGCATACAGTTCACAATTGGCGGTCCCAGCGGGGTGCTGCCCAAGCATCCATATGACCTCATGCTGGAGTCGAACTTCTCGTACCCCGCCATGGGTGGCTGTCCCAAGAATGCGGGCACACGTGTGCTCAATGAGATCGTGGAGAACGACTTTGAGGGCAAGATACCCGACGATGAATACAATACGTACGACTATATCGATCACGTCATACGCCAGGTGGTGGGCACCGACAAGACCATGCTGCTGACCAGCTTTGTTACCCACGACTTTTTCAACCGTCAGCTGCTTGAGAATGGAAGCTTCGACACTCTGGCTCCACGGCTAATTGATGTGAGTAGGAGTCTGTTAATACCATAACTGTTGTATTCTAAATGGATATGTCTTTCAGGTGGCGGGCACCTTGAACCATAAGCTGCCCGTTCTGCTGGCGATGAACATGAACAACAAACACAATCCGGAGAACACGTTTCTCTACTCCTTCGACTATGCGGGCGAGTTCAATCGATATCGCGACTTGGACGAGGAGACGAACATGCAGAGCCCCTTCAAAGCTGGCGTCTCACTCACCGACGAGGCGCTCTATCTGTTCCCCTATCCCGATCATGTGAAGCGCCTGAGCCCACCCGATTTGACAATGGCCCATCGCATGGTCGAGCTGTGGACAAACTTTATAATCACCGGCAATCCCCTGGGCTCCTATCGCTCCGGCTATTGGCCGCCCATGACCACGCTCTATGGCCCCTATATGAAGATCGATGAGACCTTGACCATTGGCGGAAACTACTTCACTGAGTTCTCGGCCACGCTGAAGGACGAGGAGCAGGGCCACAGTCTCATACGTGAGATTTACTATTTACGCAATCGAGCACGGCGCAAGGGCCTCGGCCAGGCGCAGCGCAAGAAGCAAGCATCGAGCCAACTCAAAAAGCTGGAAGTGCAAAAGCGTCTCGTCAAGCGTCCAAATCGCAACAAGATACGGTTCTAGGATTCAGGCAACTAGACCAATTAGCTAACCAGTATTTCTAATAAGAATCCGTACTTAAATTATAATTATTTAATTGAATTTAATTTAAATTAAAGAAGTTAGTATACTCATATATAGAAGGTTAGATATATATTCAAACCAATTGACCGTCTTATGTTGCTCAATATAGTAAAATTTCGATCCGATTTGTTGAAATGGTTTACGGGAAACTTTTTTTCAACTGACAATTAATTTTGGAGCAAATATTTCAGCTCTACTTCCTCAATGGCGCTTAAATAATGAAAGCTTGCATAAAAGGCATTGTTCAATGCATCGATAAGCATGTATAATATAGTATGATAGTAATAATAATATTTCAGTAATAAAAATATTTCAAAAACATATATAAAATCTATACATATAGTATATAGTTTACTTCCTTCTGCATTTTGACACTTCAAGCAAACCCATTTCACCTTTATCTTCTATTTTCAATGGGTTCAGCGTATCGAAATTAAAGTCTTTGACTAAAGAAACAAAGGAAATAGCATAAATTCAGATTAATCATAATGAAAGAAAGCTTTATTAATTATTTAAGCATTTCTGAAACTCATATTCGGAACATTAAGTTATTCAATTTATTCAATTTTGTGAATAAATTATCTTATTTACATATGTATGTATGTATGTCTAATGTTGTATGTGTGCCGATTTTCTAGCTATGAAAACCAAGTTCTGGCCACGACCCTCGCTGGCTTCGATCTCATCGTTGCCTTCCTCCTGCTCCGCGTCCTCTTCTTCGTTTGTCTCTTCTGCGGCTGCTTCTTCTTCCTTGTTGAGAACGTCACGTAGCACTGCCTCCAGTTCATAGTAATCCTCATTGACGAGATTGTAGCCCTGCTTCACCTCCTGCACCCCAATGCTATACTCGTCCAGGTAATTGTCCCCAAAGCTGATTGTACGTCCGATATGCATATATGGACCAGTTTCGTCGTTCATGGCTGGCCAGGCGGGCACACCCGCCGCCTCCGGCACGCCGTTAGCCGCAAACGAGGTCCAAAGGGCAACCATGCGCTTGGCGATCTTGACATCGCTGTTGGCATTAATCATATTGATGCGCGGCCAGGGGAACAGATAGAGATTCTCATCGGTCAGGCTGACGCCCATGTCGAAGGGCACATCGATGTCCTCATCCTCGCCAGTGGCATAGCGATTCAATTCGCCCTCGTAGTCAAAGGTATAGAGGTAGGTGCTGTTGGGCAGCTTCTTGGCGTTGGCCTGGAGCACTAGCAGCACGGGATTCTTCAGCGCAATCGTGCTGCACAGCTAAGTAAAGGAGAAGTAAATATATGAGTTCCACTTGTGATAATTGAATAGAATTGCAGCTCACATCAATGAGACCCGGCGTAAGGCGCTTGAAGCTGCCATTCCGGATGTCCTCTGCACTGAAAATGTACTCCTCGGCAAACTCCCGCCAAGAGCTCGTCGGATCGGCGCCATTAATCTGCTGAATGATTGTCTCAATGTACTTCTCGCCGGTCATCTTGGCATCTGTAGTGCTCTCATTGAAGCTGTCCACAAATAGATCTACGGAGGAGCGGATAGGTTAATGTAGACTCTTTTCTTCGAAACAAATCATTGATCTTCCCGGAATTACTTACCCCTCATCAGGAAGGTGCCGCCATGCTTGACGCTGCCGCCTAAAGTGGGATAGGCCGTGAACTTCTCAGCGGCAAGCAGTCGGCCCGGATGCTGGGGTAGAATGCCCGACGGTCCGCCAATGACCATCTGGACACCACCGTAGGCACCGGAGGCGACTAAGGGCTTCTCTTCGCCATACACACTGAAGGCAGCCAGCAGCATTGTGGCATTCATGCGATTGAAGCACTTGTGGAGTGAGTCCATCTTGGTTAGCTGCTTGCAGCCGGCAATGCGTCCGATTTCCTTGGTCGTCGACAGCGGGGAGTCCGTGATGAAGGCCGGCGATAGCGCTGTGCCGGACATATAGATGACGCGATGGAACAGGTCCTTAGGCACAGCCGGGCTCAAGGTGAGCACGTTAATGAGTGCCGCTCCGCCCACCTGGCCGAACAGAGTCACTCGCTCCGGATCGCCGCCAAAGTCCGCGATGTGTTCATTGATCCACTTCAGTGCCAAGATCAGATCTGTCACAGCCGCATTGCCGGGCATTTCTTCGCTCAGCGTGGAGAGGAAGCCGAAGGGACCCAGGCGATAGCGCACCGACACTAAAACCACATCCTGCTCCAACAGATAGCCAGGTGCCGCCTCCACAGTGTCGCCGTCATAGAAGAAATCGCCATGTACGTAGACCATGACTGGAGCTGGCTTGCCCTCCAGCTAAGAACAGATTCATTATATATGGCATTCAAGTGAATGAAATCAAGATAAACCCACCGATTTGGTATTGACTGTCAGGCGCAGACAGTCTTCCACATCGACGCCGTTCTCCTCCATTTTGGCGAACTTCACAAAATCCTGGATGGAGGGGCAGCCGGCATGATTACGATGTGCCTGCAGGATGCCCTTCCAAGGCGACGCCATTTCCGCCGGCTTTTAGGCCAAATGAAAAATTTAATATATAATTTGTATGATAGCATTATCTATATATGCATTTATCTATAGACAAACTAAAAACTTTTGAAAATTTCAGTGGAAAATGAGAAAAGTGTTTGACTTAAGATATTGAAAATTGTTTTCCGTTAATTTTCAATAATATTTTTATAACTTCGATCATTTTTAATATGTGCAAATAATATAATAGTCGATTATAGAACAAATATAATATTCCTATGTTTTTTGCACATTACACAATTTTTTGTATAAAGCTAAATATATTTTCCATGGTCTTTAAATAAGTTTTTTTTAGTGAGTGATATCTACATACAAGATTTGTACATTGACCTAAATTGAGATAATTAAATCCAATTAAAATTCACCCTGCTTAAAATAAAAATAGACACTGACCCAAATTTCACAAAAAAGAATTTCAAATATAAAATCGAAAATCAAATCTAAATCTCACCTTAAAACGTTCCGCCTTGCCGTATGGGATGTCTAGGAACTGCATCACTTTCTGGCCAGTCCATTCCGTAAGCAGGGTGCGACCACGAATCTTGCCCAGATCCGGCAGCGTTGTGGTGAACACCTGGGAAATGGGTTTGTTTGGTTGCTTTTTGTTAGGCCTTTGATTTACAGGTCTTTGTGCCTGGTGCGGCTTGGGACGCCTGTTGGGATTAGCCGGCTTGGGGCGCTGTTGCTGCTGTTTCTTATTCTTATTCTGAGCCGAGGCGCCGCTGATGGCAGCCAGAGCGAGAAGCGCCACCAGAAGCAGCAAGATAATCTTCCGTAGGTTTGCCATAATTTGACCCGTTGCCGTTACGCGTTCAAAGGCAACTGTTGACCAGATTGGTTGGCAACTCAAAACGAAGACTTTCGCAACGGGTCTTGAGGCGGCGCCGTCACAATTAAGTAGCTCTTAACCGGGCACCTGGCCGCGGTTCTATTTTAGATGAGAGTTCGAGCGAAATGGGGTCAAGTCGCTGTTAACAGTTCGATTGAACTCAAGTTGGGTCCCCCTTGCCAGCCGCAAAGCTTCATAATCCAATTCGATATTCGCAAATACAGATTATGAATATTTATCAAGTTGATTGCCAAAGCCGAAACCCGTTTGCCCCAAGGGGCGCACGCTAAGAGTCTTATGGTCTCTTCTACAGATTATGCTTGATTTTGAAAGTAAAATGCCGAGCCCTAACTAATTCTTGACCCATTTTATGCAAATATGGTCAAACTGTATGCAAATATATTAAACTCTGACCGAGCAGCAATTAAACTATGTATATACAAACTGTGCTTAGCAGTCAACGTACGGCTTTTTAAGTTTTTTTATATACATACTAGTTCTAAAGAATTCGTATAGTTAAGTAAACATTTGCGTTAAGTTAATCTAGGTATATTTGTATTACATTCGTTAATACTTTATTAATAAATTAAACAATAATGTTAAATAATAATTAAATATTAAAATGCATTAGTCTAGATGTCTGTAAGATGGCATTCACTAGCTTAAAAAACGCACAAGAACAATTGCATTGAAATGCGCTAAAATTGTGTCTGCTTCTTGTTCCGCAGCGAGCATGAGTTATTGGCCAAGCTGTAAAAATGTATTTGAGAAACAATTTAACAGTATATAATTTGTTGTCAAATGCAGAAGAATGAACAAACCGGGAGAAGCAATAGCAGATCAATATATGTATGTATGTTTGTATGAGGAACACCTGACAGTGGGGGTTTTTCTGAGTGTGAGTGTTTCTATATATATATATATGTATTTGTGTGTGCGTTGGTGTATCGCCCACACACAATACACACATTTATATGTAATATAAGCGCACAACCGATTTTGTGATGAGTGTTTCGTTGTCATAGAAACTGGTTTGAATTGTCACATTGCCATTTAAGACTTTAGCGGGCATCATTTGGGACTCGGGGGCTGCTTCAATGGTGCTTTGCCATGTATTCGTCGTGTTGGCGCCCACGAAGCCCATCTCGAAGAACCACTCCTCCATGATGCGACCCTTGAAGAGCACCTTCTGGTCGAGCCGAAAGTTTTCCATTGACTCAATCGTGCTGAAGTTGATCTCACGCGATACGGCGCGCATGTCCAGAATTTTGACTGGTACCCGCGCCTCATGTTCCACGTCCGGTGCCGAAAAGTCTTTATTCTCCTGCCAGATAACTTTGCCGGTGTCTGCATCGCGCAGTATCATGTAGTTGATCTGAAATCCCTTTTGGATTTTGTCGCCAGCGCTGAGGTCATCGGATCCCATTTTAAAGCCACTATATGTATCACAACCAGGAGGTTATTATTTTTGTTCGTTAAATTTACTTCTTGCAGAGCTGATTATATTTTTGGAAATAATCAATGTTTATTTTTAATGCTAATTATGTGCGTAGCAGTGTATTTAGTTTGAAAAATACATATGTACGTGCAGCCGTATTCGCTAGCAGCTGTCTCAGCTGTGAGACAATCGATTATTTGCAACAGCAGGGGACTAGTGTTGTTAAACAGCGTCATAGCTATCGATAGGTGTCACGAATTTATCAAAAGAATTAAATTAGCACTATAAATTCTAGTAGGCTTTTAGTAAACAATTATTCGTTTATTTAACGTCTAAACGAGTATATCAAGATTTAAAGACTGTTTCAATCGAATTTATGATTAATTCTCGCGTATCTGTCCGTTCACTGATTCGTGCAGCGACTCTTAAGTTTTCTTAGAGCCATCCAGCAGCTGTTAATTTCAAATTCAATCTAATAGTTGCTGCTCGCTGTTATGCAAATATTTTACCGCTGTAGTGCTGTTAGAGTACTGTTGAAAAAATACTAGTCAATAAAAAACAAAAAAAAAAACAGGTAGAATTACGTGGACTGCTTGGCTTTCAATTTCATTCCGTTGTTCAATTGCGCACAATCAACGAATAGTAGCGCCTCGATAAGAGCCGGCATAATTGATTTACACATACTTGTCACTCAAGCACATACGTAGAAAGTGATAAATTACCAAAAATGGTCGATCTTATCAAAAAGGGCGCACTGCTTCTCATGAATCAGAAGTGCTATGACAACTATTTTCTCGAATACAATTTCCTCGATGGTGAGTACGTCGAGCTGCGTCTGTCTCTGTCAAAGATAAGTTAACAATTTTATTTCCGTTTACAGTGTCGTGCTTCAAGGCGTTACTGAGCAAAGGTCTCGGCATCGGCATCATCGCCGGCTCGGTGCTGGTGAAGGTACCGCAGGTGCTGAAGATTCTAAACAGTAAATCTGGCGAAGGCATTAATTTGTTGGGCGTCATGCTGGATCTGCTGGCCATTACATTCCACATGTCGTACAACTTCATGAACGGGTATCCATTCAGCTCCTGGGGCGACAACACTTTCCTCGCCATCCAAACGGTTGCCATTGCTGCGCTAGTCCTCTACTTTGGCGGACGGAAGCCACATGCGTTCATCTTCGTAGTGGCATATGCCATACTGCTGTATATTCTCAATTCCGGACTGACGTCCATGAAGGTGCTGTTCGCCATACAAAGTTGCAATATACCCATCCTGCTGGTGGGCAAACTATCTCAGGCAGTGACAAACTATAAGGCCGGCTCCACGGGCCAGTTGTCGGCGGCCACCGTCATCATGATGTTCGCCGGCTCCGTGGCGCGCATATTCACATCCATTCAAGAGACGGGTGACACAATGATCATCATCACATTTGTCGCCTCGACCTTTGCCAATGGCGTTATATTCAGTCAGCTGTTATACTACTGGAACAAGCCCGTGGGTAAAGCTGCCAAGCCGGACGCTCCAAAGGTCAAGAAGGCCAAGACCAAGAAGGATGACTAAGTTGTAATATCATAGCATTAAGATTGAACACTTTCTCGACATGATTGAACAAAGATCAAAACTAAATAAATTTATTATTTTAGCAATAGTAATTGTAAATCATCCCAGTTTTTATTATTTCTCGTTTTCAAAGTGCTTTCGCAGCAGATCCAACGCCCTGAATCGATGCGAAATTGTGTTCTTCTCCGATTTGGGAAGCTCCGCATAGGTTTTATCGTAGCCCTTGGGTTGGAAGACTGGATCCCTGTGGGCAAAATAATATTAGCATCGTATTTGCAAATTTCACTCCAATGCGTACCAGCCAAAGTCACGCGGACCTCGTGGCTCCACAATGACGCCTTCAGTGATGCCTTGAAAGATTTGCGGCTCGGCCGCGCAGCTCTCGCAATATGCAAATGTGCAAATAGCACGTGCGGATTTGTCCTCCCAGCCACTCAGCATACGATGCAGGCCCTCGGGTCGCAGTTTCTCGAGAAACCACTTAATGTACGGACCAGGCAAGCCCTCAAGCGCATTGAAGCACAGGCTGGTGTCCTCTATCAGCACTGGCCCATCCACTTGCCGGGCTGCTTCCTTGCATTTCTTCACAGCGATCTCGTCAATCTCACCCTGTAGCTCCGGCAAATCAACCTTCTTCGAGATGATCGTGCGGGGAAAATTGGGCCCAAGTATGGCGACCAGTTCCTCCAATTTCTTAGCATTGCCCGTCACAAAAGTAATTGGTTTCGACATACTCAGCTATTGTTGTCGCCAATTTAAATATGTAATTTGTATGCATCGTCTGTTACGCCGGCACATTCCAGAGATGAGACGATAGGTTGCGCCATCAGCTGATCAAGGTATGACAGAAGGACAGGGTCGTTATGCATTTGAATGGGCCAATTGGGCAAATATTTATTTGCGAATTCTATTAAGGAACAAAAATATAAATAGTGCCACGTTTCATTATAGTTTATCTTGGTGCACAGCTTTCTTCCTTCTTCTTCTAAACGCAAAAACAAAATATATGGCTATTTATACTGTTCTATTTGTGTAAATATTTGTTTTATTGGGCCCGATGTCTCTTAATGTCAACTTTGTGTACAGTATAGACTCGCTTATCCGGAAATTTACCGGAACGCACAGTCTCGTATTTGGCACTTAAGATCAAATTGTATAATTGCTATAAGAGTATTATATGTCTAAAACTCCGGTATTGTTTGAAATATGTTACTAGGAAAATGCACTGTAATGCAATAAAAAAAATGTTAATTAGCACAATTCCACAGTTAATTAACAGTTTCCGTTAAATTGATATCAGATAAGACGTATGCAATATTGATAAACCTTTAACTTAAAATCTAACTCAAAGTGGGTTACATAAATGCGTCAATTTTAGACCTTATTCTTGAATGAAAAAATATAGGCATCTAATTAAATTTTTTTCTCAAGTAAATACTTATTTATTACTCTTACAACTTCGATGATCGACTTGGACATACCCTGTTATATTACAATATAAATTATAATTTAGTTTTTTGAATTAATTTTTTTTTTCTTTTCTATTATTGATTGGTTTTTTTTTATTATAGTTTTATTTTAAAATATTTTTGTAGTCCTATTTTTATTTAATCTTATAACAATCTCAACATTTTCATATACAAATGCATACATATGTAGTGCAAAAAAAACTAAACAAAATGTAAAATTCACATCAAAATTAGCGTGAGGCGCTATAGAAAAGCACCCCAGCCTATATACATGGCAGCGAGATTATCCACTTTAGTTGCCTCATTAATCAAGAAGTTAACCTGCCCCTCTGTGGACAATGGAATGCTGTTTGCCTGCTGCCGCTTGACCTGTGAAGGGCAATGATTCAATTTGAGTATTTGACCCACTTTGGAATCGTCTGTAATAGCTACTCACATGTCCCTGCAGACGTTCCGCAATGCGCTGCACATCGTTCGTGACTTTCGGATCAGTCACCTCGGCGCCGTTTTTATTCCGGTTGCTGGTCGAGGCCGTCAGACGGCTCTGGACACCCAAATCGTAGACGAACGGCCGCAACATGGACATAAGCGTTTTCGTCTCCTGCTTAAGCAGTCGCAGCGTTATCTCACAGCACTTGCGGAAACTGCCCTCCACGCCTAACGGACCCATGGCCGTGATCATGTTGTGGGTGAGGCGGAAAGGAACCACCTCGGGGTAGGCAAACGCCTCGCCCTGATTGAACAAGCAATTGAAGTCCACGTGCACCGCATCGCCATTGCGCTCGTCGAAGAGTATATTCTCACCATGGCGATCGCCCAGACCCAGGATGTAGCCCACCATGGACATGACGGCCACGGTGCGTATATACGAGTTGCGTGCCTCATACCAGCTGTGGGGCGTGGTAAAGCGCTGCAGCAGCCACTCCTGGAACACGGGCGGATGGGCGGGCAGCAGCTGGTTGAGGAACACGGCACGCTTGCGCTTTATTGACTCCGTTTGCGGCAAAGCCAGCTGCTGGAGCTGGCGGCCGCTCATCACCTGGCCACGCTGCATGTACAAGGCAATGCAAATGCTGCGATACGAATTCAGATTCGGCAGCCACTCGAGCAGGCCGCACTCCTCATTGAACGGCAGCACGGCATAGGTGCGTATGTGCAGACGCCTCTGGCGGGCACTCGCATCCTGATGCAGATAGCGCTTCATCAGTCCATTGAACTCCATGAGACGTGCATCCTTGCGCAAGTCGTCCTTGGGCTTAACCATGACGTCATAATCCTGCCCATCGCTGCAGCGTATAGTCAACTTTTTGGGCCGTGCCGCCGAGCGCAGCACGAGCACCTTCTCCTGGAAGCCAGTTATATAGATATGCTTATAGGGGAACCAATTGCTCGTCGATAGCTTGTTGGCACCCGGACTGGGCGAGGGCGTAGTATCCTGCGCCGAGGATATGTTGAATGTCGGCTGCATATACTTTTCGAAGGGCAGCATTATGTTGGAGAAGTTCGCCTGGCCGCACAGCTGCGGCAGCCGCTTGTCCAGGTCGCTCAGCTTGTAGCTGCGATCGAGGGTGACCTCCTTGTTGGTCACGCAAATCAAACGATCCGTCAGAGTATTGAAGTCGCTCAGTAAACGCTGAAATTCGGCATTCTGCAGCCGCTCATCGGTGAGTATCGAGTTGCAGCGCTTCACGCGATTCACCGCGGCGGACTTGAAGTGGGGCAAGAGCATCCAGAGGGACTGCTGCGGATACTCCCGGATCAGCATGATGATCACAGTGCGCAGCACGGCGAACACCTCGGCCGAGGGATGGCACAGGCGGCTCAGCATTTGCGAGTACGCCGTATAGAACATGCCCGTGGACAGCGCCGTGCAGCAGTTGTTGAGCAGATCATTCATTTTGCGCACCAGCTCCGCATGGGTCGTGCTGGCTGCGGGCGTCGTTGTGGCCGCGGTGTCCAGCCAGAGGCTGATCAGGCGCGGCATGGACTGGTAGACATGGTCGCTGCCATAGCGCAAGGATTTCGCATAGTTGACCATAATCTGCAGCAGCAGCTCCTCATCCTCGCGCGTCTGCGTATTGGCCGTGCCGGCGGCTCGCGCCTCACGCATCTTCTCCAGAAACTGGGCCAGCTGCACGAAGCAGCGCTCCGATTTGTGATGCACAGCGATGGCCTCCTGGAAGTACTTGAGTATGGCGTCGGCGCACAGATTCATCGAGTCCGCATTGTACGTGGCCTGCAGATACTTTCCCTCGAAGTAGAGCTGACGCTGCTCGCCGCTGAGCTGCTTGACGTTGCCCTCGCATTGCTGGCCAATCGCCGACAGCTGCTCCTCGAGGAAATTCATGGCCTGCACCTGATCCCCCTTCTGCCACAGCAGCTTGGCGCGCTCCAGGAAGAGGCGGCTCGGCTTGTACTCCGCCGCCTTCATCAGATAGAGATGCGCGCGCTGCAGCTGGCCCGCATTACGATTGATTTGGGCGCTGTTCAGCCAGAGCTGGGCCAGCTGTGTCCGGAGCTGTGCCTGCAGCGGCGCACGATCGCCCAGCCGGCGCTTGAGCTCGGCGAGCAGATTGCGTCGAAAGCTGTAGATGGGCTCCAGCACGCGCAGCTGCGGCTGCAGTATCTGCAATCGAGACTGCCAATCAGCAAAGTAGTTTCGCATCAATTCCGTCTGCTGCTGCTCCGTCACCTCCTGCTGCAGCGCCGACAGCTGCTCCACCAGCTGCTGGCTGCACTGCAGCTCGTGCAGCATATGCAGCTTCAGTACATCGTCATAGGCGTGTGCATACGAGTGCTGCTGCAGGGCGGAGCAGCTGCGCAGCTGGTCCAGCACCGAGCAGCGCATGGAGTCCAGCAGCGAATCGAACTCCACTTTGGTGGTCATCGGCTGCCTAAGTGCGAGACATGCCTGGGCGCACTGAGCATGCCAGTTGGGCTTGCAGCGGCTCTGCTGCTGCCGTTGGAGCTGCAGCTCCTCCAGTTCGTCGTAGCTGCCCAGGCGCCAGAGCAGCTCTGCCTTACACTCGCTGAAATAGTGCTCCGTGTGCTGATCCGCCAGCCGTTGGGAGAGCCCGTCGGCAATGAGCAGCGCCGTCTTGGGCGTGTCCATGCGCAAGTAGGCATCGATAATGGCGCGTATGTGCTCCGGCTGCAGTTGCTCCGTGCTGGACAGCAGTTGCTCATAGCATGTGATCATATCCTGTTGCCGTTCCACCAAACGATTCACTAGAATCTCCTGGGTGACGCTCATGTCGCAGCTGCGCGTCTGCACCGCACCCTCCACCGAATCGGCGTCCATCAGTCGCCCATACAGCTCGACGAGAAACGTGAACTGCTCCAGCAGACGCGCCGTCTTGTCTCCATCTACATAGGCCTCCAGGTAGCGCAGCGCCCGCGCATACTCTCCACAGTTATAGCTGGCCCGCGCCACACGCAGCTTGTCGATGCGCTGCACGAACTCGTAGATGGCCCCGTAGTTGGAGTCCACGTCCTGGGGCGGCTTGCCGGCCATGCTCAGGCCGTGTTGGCGCTGCCATTCGCGCAGCCAGCGCTGCAGGAAGTCCAGCAGCTCGGCACAGAGTTTGCCGGCCAAGCGGGACTGGTCCTCAGCACTGGAGCCAGCGAGGGGATCATCATTCGTTGTTTTGGTGGATGCTCTATATTTCTTCGACTCGAAGAGCTTATAGCCGCCAGCGTTGCGGTTTGTTGCAGTTGGGTCGAAGGCAGTTTTTGCTGGTGTCGCCACTTGCTTGGAAAGTTCTTCATTCGCCTGCAGCACCGCCTGGAACTCCTCCTCGATGCGGATGCGCTGCTCCGCACTGCACTCGAGCAACGCGTGCAGCAGGATATAGGGATAGAATGTGCTCAACATGTTGGAGTCGCGTCGAATGCAGGGCTTGTAGGAGCTGAGCAAGTGGCGCGTGTCCGCCGACTGCACGTAGTCAATGAGCCGCGAGGCCCAGAGGAACGCCCACAGCTCGTAGGAGTTGTGTGTGTACTGACTGCCAAAGAGCGGATGCTGGGTCAGCGTGTTGGGCCGCTGCGAGCAGGTGTAGCAGGAGTTGAGCAGCGGTTCCATGATCTCGCGCATGCGCACCGGCAGCGACTGCCACAGCTGCAGCTTCTTCTGCTCCTTGGGCGCAATGCCGCAGACGGCGAGTGTCTCCTGTATGGCCAGCGAGAAGCTGTCCACGTGCTTCGTCTTCTGCTGGAACTGATAGCCGCGACAGAGCGCCGTCAAAGCCAACACCGTGAAGTCATCCGTTAGGACGCTCAGCGGGAGCTGCTGCGAGCTGGCGTAGTTGTAGTTGGAGGGCAAATAGCTAGCATCGATAGCACCCAATTCGCCCAGGCACTTGGCCGAGGCTAGCTGCAGCGAGCGATCGTCGTGCTGGCTGCCAGACATCAGGATATTGACAATCTGCTCCATAAGCGGCTCCATGGGCAGTTTGTGCAGTATCATATGATTCAGTTGTGCTCGACGGCGACCGAACAGCTCCGCCAGATGCTCCAGTCCATAGACGCGCACCTGCAGACACTCGTTGGTGATTTGCTTATGTAGAAAGCGCAACTGATCCAGCAGCGGAGCCTCCTCCTCGTCCGCCACAGGGCCGCCAAGACACAGCTGCGCCGTGTGACGCTTAATGCACTCTCTTATAGGCGTCGATACATGTTCCAATCGCTCCAGAAAATATAAATCTACGATAAGAGAGTTATTGAAATACAAACAGAATTCAGTGATTCATTCAGATACCTTGTATATAGCTGCCCAGCATGGATGCGTTGCGTAGAATGACAAATTCGTAGAGCTCGTTGACCTGCTCCACGCTGTAGGCGAGCAGCGGCTGCAGCGTGGCGACAATGCGACCCAGCGAAGGGCCCAGCTCCTGTATGTTGACCACATGAAGAAATATGTGCCAAATCTTCAAGCAAATGCGCTGCAGATTTGGCTCCTGCAGCGTGTGCACAAAACTCAACATGGCGATGATCTTAAAGCGAAATTGCGTCACATGCTGAGGGCCGACAAAGCGTAGAATCTGTCCCAGACTGTAGAGTGTCTCCTCCTTCAGGCTCTTCTCGAACGACGTCTCAGACAGACAGCTTTCGAAATAGGTAATGACGCCGAGTATGCGCTCCGCAATGAACGTGGAGAACTGAGCATTGGTCGCCTGCGTGGACAGACTCTCGCTGCCTCCGCTCAGCTGCAGCAGGCTTTGAAAGGAGCGCATCACAAAGGTTGGATTTCGATTGAAGTAGATTAGCAGCTCGGCTACAGTTTGCTAGGGGAATTGATAATAATCAGTTTCATTGAAATAGAGCAGAAGCAGTTCGAGCACACCTTTACATCCGCATTCATCAGTTCCTGCAAGGTGGATTGCGTGCAGCTGGCCACCAGCTCGATGCAACGATTGGCCAGCTCGGGCGGCTCGCTGAGATGGACGTGAGCATAGAGGCGCAGAAAGGACGTCGAGAAGAGTGCAGCAATGGGCTTATGCACTTGTTTGGCTATGAGCACAAAGACGCCCTTGCAGCGCGGCTCCTTAATACAGTAGGGCAGTATCAGGGTGGTCAGCAGGCGGTGGTACTTGCAGGTGAACTCCTGCACGCAGGAGTAGCCCAGCATTCTGGTCAGCTGGAAGACAGATCATAGATTAAATGAGTACTGCAGAGCGTACGAAAGACTCACCGCTCGCAGGGAGTGGGTGAAGCGTACTCCCTGCGTCAAATAGGCCTGCAGTGCCAAGTGGACGACCAAGCCGAGCGCATCGCGTTTGTACCAGTTCCACAGCGTGAGCGGCTCCAGGTCGTGGCGTGCGCACAGTTGGCACGCGGCGAGCACAGCTTCCTGGGCGACCAGCGAACGCGTGTGCACTAGGAAGAAGAAGGTCATCTTGAACCAGTGGAATAGCCAGAGCTCATCGATCTTCGGATGCGCTGCGCACACGATCAGACGCAACAGTTTTTGCTGCTGGGCCGCGCTTTGCGCCTCCAGAGGCTTCGTTAACATATCCACAATCCAGCCGAGCACAAGGCTTGCCAGCTGCTGCATGAAGTCCGGGGATTGAGATGCTAGCACGGGCACAAGGCGTTCGAAGCTGCGCTCATTGAGTGCCTGCAAATCGGGGGCATTCCTAAGCAAACTCAGACAGAGCGAGGGCTCCAGGTTGATCAAATCCAAGTGATGGGCAATGTAAGCGCATTTCGACTTGAACAGCATAGCCTCTCCAAATGCACTCAAGCTGGAGCTGCTGAAGGTCTTGACAACCGCAGTGCTCGGCTTGCACGTGCCCAAATATAAACCAGGCAATGTGGCAGGCAGCTGCTCGCACTTGGAGCAGCATAACATGATCTTCCGATTCTCTGCCTTGAAGACATGCGCCGTCTCTGGCTGTTGGGTGCACAGCAACAGACGCAGCACAGCGGCCAGCGTGTTGCCATCCTCGGTGGGCTTCAGCTTGGGCAACATTTGCTGCAGGTGCCCGGATTTGATGTAGCCTGCCACATACAGCTGAGGCAGATGCTCGCAGATGAGCTGCACAATGTCCGCTTGCTCGGCGTTGAGCAGCGCCAAACACTTCTGTGCAAAGAAGCTCTGCAGCTGGGTGTGCGCACTGGATGGGATCTCCAGGCGGAGCGTGGCCAAAGCAAGCAAGGCCTGAGTTTTCTTCTCCTGCTCCGATGACTGCAGTGCCCGCTGCAGCACGCCCAGCAGCTGCTGCTGCGTATGTGGCTTCAATTGCAGACGCAGGCAGGTGCAGTGCAGCAGCAGAGCGCAAATCTCCATGAACTCCGGACAGGCCACGCACAGAGAATCCTCCAAGAGCTGTGCACTCAATACATTCCAATTGCAGTTCGCATCATTGTGCAGAGCAAGCTCGTGATGCTGCGGCAGTTGGGCGAGCAGCTCAGCGTTAAGCGCCTCATCACTGGCAGCCACGAGCTCCTGCTGATTGACCATCAGCAGCAGCTGCTCCATATGCTTGAGCCCACGCAGCACAGCCAACAGTTCGGGCAGCTTCTCGGCCATCGGCTTGGCCAACAGTCGAGCCAGACTCTGGCTGAGCATCAACGAGATTTCATCTCTAATTGCGGGTTGCTTGGCAGCAACTGCAGCGAGTAAGGTGAGTAGAGGCTCAGGATTGCCACGCCACTGACGCAACAAGAGCTGACAGGTGTGCGCAGGCAGCATTGACTCCGGCTCCTTCAGCTGTTCCTGTAGATAGCCGCAGAGGACCTGGAGCAGATGGCAGCGCCAATCGCTGGCCGGCTGAGACAGCACCTCATGCAACAGTTGGCAACATAACTCAAGGCAATCACGGTTGGACATCTTTTGCTTTGTAAATACTATCAGCAGTTGCTCGGTGTGCGTGACCAGCCGCTCCAGTTGTGCCTGTGTCATGCACTTGTCTTTCCAGCGGCTGATTAGGGACCACATTAGAGTCAGAGCGCGCAGCGTTAGGGATGCGTAATGTGCCACAGCTACGCTGTTCGACCAACTGGTTGTGGAGTGAGCTTGGAGCACAGAATGACAATAACTCAGACATGTCAGCTTGGTATCCATGTTGCACTCCTTGAGCGTGAGCAGAGCCTGTTGTAGGCTCACGGCGAACAGTTCGCTGTGCGTGGCATTTCCAATATGGTGTGCCTGTTGTAGAACTAACAACAGATACTTGGCATACGCATCCGATTTTTCCAGCTGCAGTTTAATCACTTGGAATGCACATTGATCATCGAACTCCTGCAGGACACTGGAATCGCAGCAAAAGATGTGCAAATGTAAAGTGCGCAATTCTTTGGAATTCTTGTCGGGACTAGTGTAGTCGAAGGCGCTCATTTTGTCATAGAGCTGTTGTAGCGCCTCCCCGTAGGCCTCTACGAGACGTCCGTAGAGTTTCGGATGGTTGCACCAGCAGGATAACAAAAGCTTCTGCTGCAGCTGCACATTTTTCAGACACTGTCTAAATTGATCAATTAATACATACATATATAGGGAAAAGGAATTAATCCACTTACCCCTCATCCGCACCCTCGCTTAAACAAACAGACAGTTTGTTTAGTAGCCATAGCAGAAAGGCATCCTGAAATTCGCTTTTTAATTCGTTCACAGATGAGCAGCTGATGAGACTTGGATCCTGACAGAGAATGTCGTCAACCACATTGTATACAGCTGATAAGTTGCTTTGGTTGCGATTCACCAAATTGTACAACAATTTCCACATATCCTTACGCCGGCCCGACATATTGATGAATCTATTATTTGAAATATCAAAATGCGAGGGTCGGCCTTTCCATGCAGCATATCAGCGTTACCAGACCACCAAATCAAACAAATTGCGACAGTTTTAAAATACCAAAGAAATATACTAATTATCATATGGCACCTAATAAAGCAGCTGTTAATTTTTGAAAATCTGACACAGCTCAATTGTTTTTACAAGCTTTAATTTACTAATATATACCAAATTAAATATAGGCTCATCAAAAAAATACTGTAGTTCGAAAGATCAAATCAAGGAAGACTTTACCTGAGATAATAAATTAAGCTTTAGTCGAGAAATTAAATATGTATGTCTAATATATATATAGCTTATCATTAGTTTGCGTCATATAATTTGTGTTTTTGCACTTAGAACTGTAGGATCAGTTTTGTTGATCGTTTGAGCGACGATCTCTTAACCTATCTACATATTTGAATAAACATTATTCCACAAATGAAAATTGTTACGAGAATGCAATGGAATAGTTTTTAAACAATCGCCTCAGCGGATCCAAAGACCAGGAATATGATCCAGCCGATCAGGTTAATTCCAGCCGCCGCACTAAAGACCATTGGCCAGCTCTGCGTCAGCTCCAGAATGTGGCCTGCCAGGTACACACCAAGGAAGCCAGGTATGGCGCCCACGGTGTTCATCAGGCCAAAGACGCTGCCGGAGTGCAAGGGCGCCAAGTCTTGAGGATTCACAGTCACCGCGTTGTTGTGGAAGCCTGTGCCGCCAATGATGATGGTCATACAGATTAGAGCCGTGTGGAAGTCCGTGGTGCGGCTCATCACAAACAGTGCCACGTTTTGTGCGGCAAAGCAACAGCTTTGAATTAACTTCCGCACTGTCGTCGTAGACCACTCCCGGGCTATGAGCCGTGTGGTCAAGTACTTGGCGAAGAAGGTGCACGGCGGCAATGCCAACCAAGGAATCATGTTGACCACCCAGCCTTTGGCATGGGGAAACCCATCGTGGAAATATGTTGGCAGCCAGGAGAGCAGAACAAAGAAGCAGTTCATCTCGCAGGCATGCGTCAGCACACAGGCCCAGAACGGCAGCCGGCTAAAGAAACGCAGCCAGGGCACAGACGCCTCCGTGAGCGCTTTATTACCGCAGAGGCGTGCTGGCGTCGAGATATTGATGATTCGATTGCGTTCCCCAGCCATGGCATAATAGCGCAATACTAGCGCCCAGGCGAACCCCATCAAGCCGATCACACGAAACACATACGACCAGCCAAAGTAGTCCAGTACAAAGGAGCCCAAGATGCCGGTTAAAAGCGTGCCCATGGCCGAGCCAGAAGTGAGCAGGCCAAAGAAGCTGCTGCGCTCACTTTGACACAGATTCTGCAAACAGAAACAATATCAAATATATATGTATAACGATAAAGCTTTCAAATGTACACTTTTACCTGACTAGTCAAGCTGATCATGCTTGGGAAATGCACGCCCTGCAGCGCACCGTTAAGAATTCGTATGGTCACAATGATTGGTATCGTATAGCTCTTGACCGATGCCGCCGACCAGATGATAGTGGGCATTAGAAATGTGATGATGGACCATCCAAGGGCGGCAAACAATATAACACGCTGCCCACCGAAACGATCGCTGAAATAGCCGCCCATCACCTGGGTCAGCGTGTAGCCCCAGAAGAAGGAGCTGAGCACTGTGCCGGAATCAGTTTTGCTCCACTTTTGTGCGGCTGCCACGGCAGGCACCAGCAGCGGCATCGTCGTGCGCGTCGAATACAGCATGCAAGTGCCTGTGAGGAGTGTAATGAACCAGACGCGTTTTTCATGCCTGCAAATTAGTATAAGTATATGAACAAGGAAACTCGATTATATGACCTAGTACTTGCCTGCTCCAAATACTTTGTGTGTCCACAAGCTCGCCGCGCAGCAGCGAATACTTTAGTTTCTCGTCCATAACGGAGCTGCCGATGATGGATTATAGTATTTACTGCTGATATTGAACGCCCCTCACGCCATGCATTTCAATTTCCGCAGTTGTGGCGCTTTTCGCTTGAGCATTTCTATTATCACAACAGTTCAAAACTCTACTTGGGTTTCTCTTTATTTACAATAAACTATTTCTTTACTTGCGTACGTTGGCGTTGTCGTTTAGTTTTTACGTGGCCACTTTGCTGCTTGGGATTAAATGGTATTTAGTGAGCTAAAACTGCTAAGACATTCAGTTTGTGCGATCTATCTATGCGCTACTTCTATTTTAAGTATTATATTTGGCGCTTCGTTAGGCTATACGTAATATAATTTGAATTATAACTCAAAATAATATATATAAATTAATGTGTTGTGTATATTTGATAAACCTATGTACATATATTGAATTAGATCAAATAATGCCTTGTGTAGCGCAAAAGTGCCCTTGCCACATATGTCCGAAATCAGCTGTTTGGAGCTGCCATTTACAAATTACGGATGCAATGCATTGTAGTGTTACCGTACATTTTTTGGCGCGTAATTTGAATTCTTATATCTTAATTATCGTAGTATATAATTCAATTTGTTTTATTGATTGAGGCCCAGCCAACCTCTATTTTATTTAAATTAAATCTTGCTAGTCTATAACGACTTAGGTAGAGAATAAATATGAAATGAAAGGGAATAGCCCGCATTTAGGAAAGAAAAAACAGAAAGAATGATATTTGAAGTTTGTTTGTTGTTTTGTTTTTTATTATGTATGTATATAGATATTTAATTCATGTGTAGAGTAGAAGGATAAGACAAATAACGTGAAATAAATACTCTAGCAATGCGCTGATATAAACAGTTATTCGTCCAGCGTGAGATGCACATTAGCGGAGGGATGCAGGCCAAGTTCCTTCAATGTGGCCTCATTGTGCTCCGCTTCGAGAGACTTGCGCGGAAAAGCACAGATCAGCTTGTAGCCCTCCAATGGTATGTGCTTGTGCGTTTGCTGTATATAGAGACGTAAAGTCTTTAACTTGGTATCGGAGGGCCACCTCAATTGGATGACCTCTTCGCCGCCGGCGGCGTCGAGTAGACGCAACTTCAATGCAGTTAGCTCCTCTGTCTTTGAGCCCAGTTGAGCATCATAAGAGATGGCGGCGCCCTTGAGTTCATCCTCGTCAAACTCCTCCAGGCTCTCACAGTCACTGGCATTAGTGTTAGTGTTGTTGCTGGTCGCATTTGTGGTGGTTTCTGCAGCTCCGCCGTTTTCATTCATTGAGTTCTTGATGGCCAGGGCCAGTTGCTCCTCTTCGGTTAGTTCCAGCAGCTTGGCTCGTTTCTTGGGAAGTCCACCGGTTGAAGAGGAGCACGAGGCAACGTCTTCTTGATCATCGTCATCATCGATTTGTATGGATGTGCGTTTTGAGGAGCTTGCCTCCTCGAGAGAAAAGCCACGATGATCCCGCAGAAATTGTCGTAAATCCGGTAATACATTATCTTGATTGGGCTCTGGACTGCGCCAGACCTCCTCGCCCGTGCGTGGATCGATGATACACAAATAGGGCAGCTTGGCACAGTGATAGAAGGCCACAAACCGTCGTCCCTCCGAGCTATCGTTGTCCACCTGCCAGAGCACAAATTGTCGTCGTACCAGTTGCTTTAGCTCCTTGTTGCTCCACACATCGCGATTCATTGTCTGTGATTGAAAATTGTCACCCTGCACGTTAACAAGCAGCCAGCGCTCGCGCTTGCTGGCAAATTCACGGGCCGCTGCCAGGGAGCCCGAGTATAGAATATCTGTGGGCGGGCGGAAGAGATCACCAAGGCGGGATGAAGTGCTGCCGCCTGAGCGGCCCTGTAACGACATGGCCTGCCCGGCCACAACCATTTGGGCCGAACGCTCGCGGCGTCGACGATGTGTACTCGGATCGGAGTAAACGCCGGTGGCTTGAAGCTGTTCCTCCATTAAGGCGCCCTCCCGTGCAAAGTCACGCAGTGGGCAAACTTTAACTCGCTGTGATACGCGAGACATACGACTGTTATTACTGCTGCCAGACGCAAAAAAATTATCATCCTCCGGTAGAATCAGTTGCTCCCGTACTGGTGCAATGGGCGCACGCACTTCGTCCTCATCTGCAGCGCCTGCCGTGGATGAGGATGTGGAAGCGCCATTGGCGACGCTGTTGCCGTTGCCACCTTGTTCGAAAAACAAGGCAACTGCTGCCGCCACATCGTTGGCACAGGCGCCAAGATAGTGTTTGGCCTCCTCCGCAGTACAAGCAGTGACTTCCACCACGCGCTCGATTAGCTCGTCTGTTGTTGCTGCATTGCCACTCGACATTGCGGTGCAGCGAGTCAAATGGTCTTTATCGATTTCTTAACTTTAGTAGCTTGCGGATTTTTCGTATAATGCTCAAAGCAGACACTTGAAACAAAAACTTAAACTTTTATTTGATGTGAAATGTAAATGTATGCAAGCTTGTAGTGCTGTAAGGCGCTTTAAAATAGTGTGAGGTATCGTTCGAAACTAAACAGCACAGAGTAATCGATGCTATCGATATATAAATATCATATAGAGAAGAGAGTACGTTGTAACTGTTATTTCTCGTTATATATTGCTCATCGCATTCAGCCCTAAATTTGCACGGCTTCTCTCTCCAGCAAAGATTGTAAATAAGTCAGCAACAGTTAAATTCTCAGTCACAGAGAACTAGTCACAGGTACATTGACTGTGCGCATCTCTAATCAACAGTATCTCTCTGCGTCGGGTGCACGCAAAAAAGGTTCGCGATAAGACTTGTTAATTATAAAAATAAAATTCTTAAAATAATGACTAATGCGCGGCTAGTCTAAATTCACCAATGCCGAAAAGTCTTGTGTATGCGTAACGCGCGGTAACGGCTTGCAACGAAGCCACTGCGCCAATAGGGAATACCAATTCCAATACAAAGCAAAAAGTACAAGTTCTCACTTTGTGCCTCTATAGTATAACGGAAGAATGTGTTAAGTGTGCGTTAAATAGCTGCGAGATTTATTGAAAGCGTTATCATTGGTTGCTGCTGCTGTTGCTGTTGGCTGAGTGCATTCGATCTGTTAATCGCATCTCGCCCGCCGCCTCTCTGCTGACGTCACAAAATGGTCTCGTTGATAAAAAACCAATTGCTCAAGCATTTGTCCATGTAAGTGTCATCATAAACGAGTTAGCATGAAATTGAATTATAAACTCTATGCTAATTATGGCCTTGTAGTGGTTGGTCGCTTGCTCGGTTGCTCCGGCGCCAGTTGCTGTGGGAAATTAAATTGATTTTTCCAAGTTCTGCTGCTGCTGCTGCTGCTTTTGCTCTGTTTTAGTTGCTGTTCTTGTTGTTGTTTTATTGTTGTTGTCTCTGCGTGTATTGGTGTGCCGTTCTCTTGTATGCGTGTGTGTGTGTAGATTTTTGCAGCCTCTCAACACATCCACAAGGGGGACGCTTGTTTATCGACTGCCCCCTCTGCTTACTATGAGTAACAAGTGAATGACTGCATCTCCCCGTCTCTCTCTGGCTCAATGTTTCACTGCGGGCTTACAGCTGTTATCAACGAAAATAAGCCTTTCATTTATAAACATCTTTAAGTGACTCCCCGTATTGGAAAGAGTTTCAATATGTTTATATGTGAACATATTGCAGACATTTCAGTATATACATACATACATATATATATATTTATTTCATATATTTATATGTGTATAAATACTATAAATATTGTCAGCTGGATAAATAAAAGTTATACAGCAGCGAAATTTCATTGATTTTTCATTGTTTAGTTATCATTCATATAAATAAATTGAAAAAGTAAGAGCTTATCAGTTAGTTTGTTTTAATGATAAGGCTTGTAGATTAAGCGCGTCTTAGAACTTTAGAGCCCTCTTCCAGTTTCTATCTATCATTCACTTCATTTACATAAAACTTATTCTGGTTTCCCTTTCTATCCATTCGCTGTTCTAAATACTTACGCTATATAAAGCCATATATGTCTGTCTAAATAAACACTTACTTTTTTCGGAGTATGTGTATTCACGCGATAAAAGGCTCACTTTCGTTTTCGCCCCGGTGGTTCAGTTTATTGTGGTCCTAAAACTTATTTTACTTTTTATTTACACACAATTAAGCTGCAAACAAACTAACTTTATGGTAGGACTTAAATGCTAATGCAATGCAAACTTGTTGCCTTTTATCGCTTATCTCTCTCACCTATCATCCCCGCCCATTTGATAAAAATATAAGCAGCAGCTCCTTTAAGTAAAAAGTTTCTGCTGTACCTCAAATAAACTTTTCAATATTACAAACTTTTAAGCTGGCATTTTCAAAGCATTTCATTGGAATACTTAAGTAAATATATATTACTTATAAATAGATTAAAAATACATGGGTCTTAACTTAAGAAGCAGCTTATAAAACTTGATTGAAATTAGTTGTGCCACTCGGAAAGAACGGCATTCAATTTAAAATTAACGACAGTCAACTTAAAAAAAGAGAGAAATATATATAGTTGCTAAGTAACTTGGCGGCTATATAAATATATATATTTATATATAATTTTTTATGCAATCTTATCTGATTGCTTTCCATATAGCTCTAAAACTTTATCAATCATTCTGCTGGCATATCAATCAAATATCGTGAGCCCACGAGAAATTAGGAATATTTAAGACATACAGTTGAGTTCAAGAAAATAGTAGCAGTAAATGAAAGCAAATACATATGTAAATTTATAAATACTAACTAAATTGAAATAAAGAATAAAAACTTATCAATAGTCAGAGACATTACTTATGTTATATTTAATTGATAGAAATGCATTGGAATTAAATAGGTTTTATTTTTATTTATTTATTTATTTTTAATGTGTAGAGTGGAAACATGAAATTAAACAGTAATTAATTTATAATAAGGGGCTGTATTTTCTAGCCTAAAGCATCAACTTCAACTTGAAACATTTATGTAAATCTTTCAGCATTTGCATTTAAGTACTCAAGAACTCTCTTTATTCATTTGATACTTAAACAGACATCTCCTTTATTGAGCTTGAGCAGGCAAATCAGCGTCGATTCAATCAATATTTAGATTTCAATTATGCATGCAAGACGTTTACTTGAAAGACATTTACTTGAAATGGGTCAATTAATGGCAACCGACGGGTCACTGGCGCCACTTGTTGGTGACAGCTTTGATAACTGAAATAAACGGCTTTTAATATCGTCTATTACATTACCCCATTCTAATAGCTACACGAAGAACCTATCATCGGACAAAATCAATTTGAGCACGTTTCGAGGCGAGGGTGAGCTGTCCAATCTGGAATTGGATGAGCGTGTGCTGACAGAGCTGTTGGAGCTGCCCAGTTGGCTGCGCCTGACGTCAGCCTGGTGCAATCATGTCTCGTTTCGCATTAGCTGGACCAAGCTGAAAAGCGTGCCCATAACGCTGGTAAGTGCGACATCTTTTCCATTTATTATCTAATATAGTTATGGTAATTGGATTATGCTTTCCACAGACGCTGGACGAGGTACGCATCACCATCGAGACCTGCAACCCCACGACGCGCGATGCTGGCGCTACCGCCGCAGCGCTGCCACAAGTGCCTCAGGGTAAATACAGCTTCATACACAAGGTCGTCGACGGCATCACCATTGTGGTGAACACGGTCAATGTGAATTTTGTGAGCGCCGCATTCACTGCCTCTGTGCAAATGTCGCGCATTCGCGTCGAGTCCAAGACGCCAAAGTGGGCCAATGCCGACTTGCGTCTGACGCGGCTCAAGGATGGCCAGAAGGGCATTATATTGATCTTCAAAGAGCTCTCCTGGCAAACGGTGCGCATCGAGGCCAGTTCCACTCAGGATAAATCGTTGACCCCGCTGCGTTTGCTCACAAACCATGCGCGCTGTCGCATTACTATACGCAAACGCTTGGCGGATTGCACATTGCTGGCATCGCGCCTGGTGCTCATACTGGACGATCTGCTGTGGGTGCTCACCGATTCACAGCTGAAGGCAGCGCTGCATTTTGTTGACTCACTTTCCGGATTGATAAAGGCCGCCACGCATGCCACACAGAAGACAAAAGCTGCGCGTAAACTTCAGGTGAGATGAACGGTTATTAAAGACTATTCAAATTAACTTTCTCCTTTATAAAGACGCTGCCCGAGTACCAGGCGCAGGTGGCGCAGCAGCAGGATCGTCTCTCGGAATCGGTGCACCTGACGACGGCACAGCGGACGTTCAATGCATTTGATGTGCGCGAAACCTCGTATCACTTCTTCAGTCAGCGTATCGATCTTCACTTGTGCGACGATGAGGGCGATGGGCGCTCGAGTTATCCGGATCTGAACAAAGGTGGTGCTCTGCAGGTGTCTGTGACTGCGTTTCAGGTCGACTATTATCCTTATCATTTGGCCAAATCGGATCGCTCGCACTGGGCCAAGTACAAGGAGGCGTCGGTGGCGCCGGCGCTATGGCTCAAAGAATCGCTGAATGCATTCCGAGAGGCAGTCTTGAATCTTAGCCAACCCAATAGACCAGCCACTCATGCACCGCTGGAACGCAGCGCTCCCGCTTCGCCTATTATGTTGAATGCATCGCTGCTGAATTCACAATTAGCTAGCGCTGGTCTCGGCCCCGGTTCTAATGGCAGCAGCACGCCCACTGCAGCAGCGGCTGCGGGCAGCTCAAGCTCGGCCGGTGGCTCCGGCAATGCCTCGGCCAGCAGTCAATATACTCAGGCAGCCCAGCAGCGCAGCACGTTGGAGAACTTGGCCAAATTAATGAGCGCTTGCGTCATACTGCGAATCGAGGATTTTACACTGTATCGAGTCACTACGTCGGGCAAAAAGCAAATGCCAAAAGAGTTTGTCTCAGGTAAGACCTAATTGCAAGACTCTAAATACCTGCACAAGACACAAACAAATTGTAGACACTTCACACCTGATGTACAAAGTCAAGCTCATAACAGCTGCAGTGCGCTGTTACCACACTATCGCTTAACAGAACTGTTAAAAGTTAACATAGTTGCAGTACCAGTTCTTAGCAGTCCCAGACTAATGAGAATAATCACTATATTATTTTACGAAATACTCCTTTAGCAAGTTTTATTTTTGGATTTAATTCATCTCTGGGCACCTATTTATTAATTAATTTTAACCAACAATAAAGCTATTATCATATGGTGATATATTACAGTACAACTAAGTAAATTTCAAGATTTAACAGACATCCTTATGAAAATATCAAAACATAATTTCTAACAATCAAATATTCGCGACAACGGTACATCAGAGTTTATACAATTGCATTACCATACAATACACACATCACCACACACATACACACACACACACCCACACCTAACACCTATAAGTAACCACACGCGTACACAGCATTTTCTTTTAAACTAATTTATCTTTCTCTTGTTCTCTCTGCTTGTTCCTTTTGTTACGTTACTTTTCACACAATTCACATGATTCCCATTTGCGGTCATGACATCTCATCTCATCTCATTGTCTCGTTTGTAAAACGCTTTTGTTGTTTGTTACTGTCGTTATTGTTGTTAATGTAGCACAACATAAAAGGAAAACCAAATCTTCAGGTGAATATCATGCAAAAATTTGCGCCTTAAGACAGGGACCGAATTAAATAGATCTACACTGAATTAGATACTTCATTAATCCTAACTAAACTAAACGAAACTTTAGCAGTTATGGCAGTGTTTGATCTTTTGATTTGGTCCCATGCCAAATTGTTCGTGGGTGTCATTTGTAATTCGCTTTGGAATAGACAAATTGTCCTAAATTCAACTAACCAACACCTCTGATTACAGGTGATAAGGATCGTTACTCGTTTCCCGCCGAGATGCCCATAGTGCATGCCGAGTACACGTATTTCTATTATCCCGGCGACTTTGTATTTCCACGTAAGTGATTGACTGAACTAATATGATTTATTTGACTGCAATTAATTAGCATTGTTATGTTGCAGTACCGCCTTCAAAGATGTTCGTGCACATTAATCCGCTGCAGGTGCACTTTGATCTGAGCTCGATATTGTGGCTGAATTCGTTTGGTTTGAATCTGCACGAGAGTTTGCTGCGCACCAGCGTCGGTTCCCAGACCACGCTGCAGCAACAGCCGCAGAGCACGCGCGGCTCCATTGCCTCCAATGCCTCCTATGGCTCCAATGGCACACAGATGGCCGCTGCACTGAGCTTGGAACAGGAGCCAAATCTGATGTACATGGATGTCAAGGTGGAGGCTATAATGCCGCGCGTGGTCATGGAAGCGGCGCTGGATGCGCCCAATCAAAAGGATCGCCCCAAGACAATGCTAATACAGATTTCTCGCTTTGCCCTGACCAACATACGCGAGATGGGCAGCTCACGTGCGGATTTGGCCCAGGCACTGCATTCCTTGCAGGAGGGCTCACTGGTCTTTGGTTCCGGCTTTCCCTCCGTCGAGGGGGACATGTGCATCGTTACGGATCGCATTCTATCGCATGTGGCCGCCTCGGATGTCAGCATGATGTCGGCGCCGCTGTCTCCCACGCAGGCGCAGATGCCGCGATCCGCATCCACGCAGTACCTGTCGCGCTACGCAATGTGGTCGGAGCCCCGAGATGTTTGGTGCATTAAATTGGATCCCATTTGGGTGGATTTTCTTGGTGCCCGATCGCTAGGGCCGAATAAAGCAATACCGTTTGTGGATGCGGTGCCCATCACGCTCTGGCTGCACTCTGGAGGCGCGGCACAGGCGCAGGCACAGTTGGATGTGGGCAAGTGTCAAAGCACAACCAGCTCACAGATGGAGAGCATGGGACTGACGCCTTTGCCTACGCTGCCGCCCTTGCCGCGCAATCCCTTCCTCAGCGAAGAGGATGTGCGTGTCGTGCAGCCCCCGGCCGCAGAGGCTGCCACGCCCGTCGAACGCTGCGCCGATATACATGCGATAGCACACATATCGAACTTGGTCAGCTTGCAAATAGATCACTTTCAATTGCTGTTCCTGCTGCGTCTGGCTGAAGAGTTCAACGAAATGTCCACGTTCCTTAATCTCGATGCGGAGCGCATCTTGCAAAAGGTAGGTCAGCGATCATAAAAAAGTAATACTTTATAATAAAAATTTATTTTTTTCATTTCCCTACAGCAAAATCAACAAAAGTCCATCATATTTGGGTGTGTTGTGCCACAGATTGAGGTGACGCTGGTGATGCCATCGCCAACACCTGGTAAGGAATCGAGTGGTGGTGATGCTGAAAGTGTCTTACCCGATTCAGCTAGTTTGGGTGATGATTTACACATGAATAGTAAGAATTATATATCTTTTGTTGTCTCTCTTTCAAAAACTCTTTAGTTTTAAATCTATCGTCTAAGCGCTAGCGTTAACCAAACTAACCACAGAACTGTCTTTGATCTGTTTGATCTCTAACATAATCACGAAACAAAGCATACGACTAACAATAACTCACAAGTAGTTCTCACTGATTAGTGCTTCTTAATCAGTCTAACACACCGCCCCTCTTAAATCCCCATTTAGGAAATGTTTTCATTTTGTTTTGATGCTGTCTTTTGCTTATCTATTCTTAAGAAACTCTTTAATTATCAAACTGTAGGAACGTACACGTAGGATTCCAAGCCACTTATTGTTAACCTTCACATAATGAGAAAGTTTTTCTAAAGGCCAAGTGGAACTTTTTTTTTTGTTTTCAAATAAAAGAATTTTGTAAATCATATCACAAATTCTATTGTGGTAATGTGTTAAATCATTTCTTATCGATAATAAATTCTATTTGGTTTGCTGGAATACTCAACCCATAAATAATCTCGCATGTTTTGTACTAAACTAACGCAAAAGCTAATTAGTGACTAACTATAAAATATTGTCAAAGATAAACGATATGCTAAAACTCTCAGCACGATTTGTATAAACCAGTCACCGATTTCACAGGCGGAAACATAACGTGGCCCACACCACCGCCGTTGGATCAACTGAAGAGCAATACGTTTGGCAGCGTCGAGACTCCATCGCCCGTAACCAATGATCCGCCCTTTGATAGTGGCATTCATATATCCAATCCAAATACTCATGGGTTAGTTCTTAGCCAATTGAAAGCTATTTACTTTTGATCTAATTTATTATATATGTATTTCTAGTTATAATGTACAAATTCAGAGCACACCAACGATGGCTTCCTCTACGCCAAGTCAGGGCTCACGGCCTGACACTGGCATCTCCATGCAATCGCAATCAATATCGTCTGCCTCGAAGAGCTTGAAGAGCACAGCCCGCCCTGGTACGGGTAGCGACGCTGTGCCAAGCATTACCAAGGAAATCAATTCGGGTCTTATGTCCATGAAGAAGGGCTTCTCTAGTTTTATGACTTCCATTGATTCGGCCATCAAGTCCGGAACGCCCAATGATGATGCCAGTGATACCTTCTCAGTACAGAGCGACATTAGCTCCGATTCGGAGAATTTTGCAATAGTTATGGGTGATGACAAGACAATGGACTGCATGGACGTTATGTTCCGGCTAAATCCATTCACGAACGACAACAACATGAAGGCCTCTCCCGTCGAGGTGGCCAGCGAGGTTTACGAGGAGCCGAGCAGCTACAAGACAAACATGTCCTCGCCATCAGAGCCCTCAGAAGCTAGCACTTGGCGGCGCCGGGATCTAGTCTCCATGGCCACCTTTAGGTTGCAATTGCATTCTAGCTGGTTTTTAATTCAGCGACTTATTCAATTCATTTCTATTTGATTCCTATTTAAATGTAGATTAACCACAGTGGAGCTCATACGCCAGCAGGAGGGTCCCAAATCCTCGGTGCGTTTGCAGGTGTCGGCTGTTTCCTGTGATGAATGCGGCGCAATACCCTGGGATGAGTTGCAGGTGCGCAAGATTTTGGGCTTTAATTGTTTATCTATTTTGAATTCATTTATTTATTTTTTCATTATAATGTCTACACTATTGTTTTCTCTCTTTTATACGATTTGAGTTTTGTATATAAGCAAATCATTTCGTTGTGTTTTCGATTCTTAAATTATTTATTTTGAACTTTTGCTGAAACTTTATTAAATGTTTTTTGCCTAAACTTTCATAACGTTTTCTGCATGCTCCGATCAATCTCTACTGAATATCTAACAAAGTTTTTATGCTCAAAGAAACAATTGATTTCAATGATTATTTAGTAATACATTTTACTGTAAGATAAACTTCTCATATATAATCATTTTCTCATTATATTTTCTCTTTTCTCTAAAAACCGTATATATTTTCATAAAAAACAAAAAATCAAACAAAAATCGATCTCAATGTGTGCTAATTAAATACGAATATTGTGCTCAACGTTTAATTTACTCTATAAACTACAACGAACACTGTAAATTGAATTACGACAACAACATCTACATGACACATTTTCTAAAACAACAACAACTACTACAACAACAACACTCTTCAACAACAACAAAACAGATCGCGCATCAAGCGAACAAGGTATAGAAAAAAAGCTCAACTACAAAATTGAAATTCTCTTTTAACAGCTAACTTGATTTGTTTATGATTTATGCCGCTTTTGTATATACTTATTAACAAATATTTTACGCCTTTTTAGTTTAGTGTTTACATTTTGAAACATTTTTTTTTTTTTTGTTTTTCTCTGTAGTTAACTTTTGGTGTTGGCTCCTGTTGCCAGCGCTACTGCGGTTTGAAAGCGTTTTTGGCCACTAGTTAAAGTAGTTAAATATTTATAAGTTATACTATACGAATATATGCTAGTTTGAACGGGTTGTTTGTTCTTACATATATATAATTATATATGCAATTACTCAACAAGTTAATATAAAGTCTGGAATAATGTAGGCAGCTTTTTTTTGTTAAAATGGTTTATTATTTAATACGAATGTTTTTTTTTTAAGCATGCCTCCTCATGCGCCCCGATGCCTATATCTGCAAGCCTTTGCAGATACTAAACAATTTAATTAGTGCATAACGTTTGGATTAATTAGTCAATTTTTACTTTGTAGAACCCAGTCTTAAGTTTAGTTTATAATTTTTATGTTCTCGTTGAGTTTTCATTTGCGAATCGGCTTGGTCATAACTACACTTAGGTTTGCAGGCGTTTACACCGCAGCTGGGCATATACGAGATAAACTTCTAACGATCACCATGAGAACAACAACTAAAACAACAATAACTGGAAACGTACATTTGGTTTAACAATTTAACATACTACAGACCTAAACACTAAATAAACACGCTGCTTAGCCCTAATGACAACTACTAAATCTGAAATTAACTCTGCTTCGTAGTATATCTTTAACATAACATCAATCTGTCACACACATACACGCTCACGTACTCACACACACATACATACATACGGTCACAGCAGACTGCATGTGCGTAAGTGCTTACTGCTTTGCATGTTTGTAGTGTGATTCTTATGCATGCAAGTTCAACTACTAGTAGAGTATTATGCTTGGTTTGGGGGCAAATTGATTCATTTTGTGGTTCACTTGCAGACCAAGTTTGGAGCACGTTGTAAGGCCTGGAATCTGGCGCCTTACAATCCAGAAGCGCCGCCCTGTATCAAACTGCGCCTCGAAGAGACTCTAAACATGCCGAAGGAAATTGATGGATTGATTGATCGCAAACGAATACAAAGGTAAGTCTATGCGGTCTATAGATTGTCATATTTGCTTATATTTTATCTTGAATATTCACAGCTGGTTTACTCATCATGCCGAGATACACGTGAAGGACATCAATATGGACTTGTCCATGAGCACAGTGATTGGTCTGGCTGATCTGGCTGAGGATGAGATAATAACACCGCCTATGCCCGTTTCGGTAAACTTGTTCTTTAACCTAAAATACCTATGGCTCATTTGTTTTGTATTTTAGATATATTTGGAAAACGTGCGAATCAATTTGCTGGAAGATCGACCGCCTGTCAATATTACTTCGCCGGGTCCAGTGCCCATTAATTTGTGTATTGGCCGCATGCACTTGGAGCGCGACAAAACCGGCCAGCTCAACATACAGCCCATAGGTGTGTTAATAACTAACTTGGCATAGTTTAGGATTCGTGTACAAATGTGCGTTATTTGCAGATACAAATATCAGCTCTGACCAGCAGCAGACTTTAAATGGCGCCTTGCGTGGCACAACACGCGAACGCGATCGCGAGCTGCTCTCCATGCAACTGGTTATGCAGCAGATGAAGCTTGACAACGAGCACATGCGTAAACAGCTTGTCGATTCCAAGGTCAACACAGAGAACTATAGGTAAGCGTATCCTTTTACACTGTTATAAGAAATGTTAAATTCTAGTCGTGTATCCAAATAGGCAAAAGACCAGACAGGAAACGGATGTTCTGCGCTCATATTTGAAGGCAGCACAGGATGATATTAGCATATTGCTTGAAGAGAAGAAGGCCTTGTTGGATACCATACGCTCCATGCAGGTATATTTTCAATTGTATCCCTCAATGCCACTTTGCACTGACACAAAGATCCACACTCACTTAACTGTCTATTTGTCTATCTGTACACGTCTAAATGTTCGTACGTTTTTGTCGTTTTACACGTTATGTACTTGTTGTTTTGCGTGAGAAGTTGAAATACGTTAGCCTTAAGAATTCCACAAATAATAATGCAAGGACTAAAGGTCAGTCACTTATTGCACGCATGAATCTTACTTATGACACCTACACACAGATACACCTATCTATTTAATGCATGTATATCCCGCGTCGTTCTTGAAAGTCCACTTCTAATTTATATCTTTCGTTTTGTAGATACAATTGACCTCATCGAATATGACCCGGAAGAATGATGGAAACAGGTAGCACAACTGCATGGACTGCATACAATGCTGCGGCGAGAACAATAATGCCTAGGCCTAGTATGCGATATAGTCAATGCCAATGCCAAATAGAGACGTCCTCGAGTCATTTGTCGCTTTTATCATCGATACATTGCGTTGAGTTTAGCAGAAGACTGAGCCGTACTAAACACGGACACTTTTCACGTTGCCGTTCGTCGTCATATACTTACGTACATAGTTCGACTATATACTATTATACTATTACTAACTATATTATATATTTGTATTGGTTTTATATTTTTAAGCTGATGTTTGCTATCGTTCCAAAGAATGTTTTCCCTTTACAAAAAAGTATCTTGAAATCGATTTTATTGTTTTGATTTTTTTTATATTATCATTGCTAAGTCTTCAAAAGCAGCAATTTTTAAATATATAGCACATTGTTAATTATTTTACAAGCGAGTAAATCAAATGAGTAAATAGCTATATAATCGTGTAAATCGACATTGATATTACGCCAAACTAAAAGAAAGAAAAAAAACAGAAAAACATTGTATATTCAATAGATATTGATAACATATTGTTGTGATTCATGATCATATCAAAATACTAAATTCTAGTAACTATACGTATTATGTACGACTATTATTATGTATTTGTGTATGTATTGCTGTTGTAGTCCGTGTGCTAAGTAGCAAATTAATTGGCCAAACCTATTAACTCATAGTATTTGAGGACTACATAATTGTAGATCTCCCAAATCATTAATCTTTTATTCAAATTCATTGCATTCCACAATTGATCGTCATTGTTTTTGTTTATTTAGATAATACTATATATACACATGCTCCCACATACACACTATACTAATCAAAATGTTCTACTCTCAAAAAAATCAAAAGTATCATAATGGTTAAAGATATAAAAGATAAACTCAAGTAAGCAACGCGTATACAAATTTTGAATTAATAGTTTTCATATTTCAAAATAACAAATCAAATATTTATACAAAACGAATAGCAAATACATAATATACATATACATGGGCATTTCGTTTGCTGCTTACGAATGTAAAAATGAAATAGTATTTGTAATAATATACATATTATGTGTACTTGAAATATACTAGCGAGAGCATAAAATTATTGATTGTTATACATGCATTATATGAAATTTTTCATCTGTAGCTAGGCAAAACAATATTAATTAAATCAATTCCCAATATATAATAAAAATATATATATGAAATTATACAGAAATGAATTTTATTTGATTTTCTATGTAGGGTTCGGTGATACTTTAGACATGAAATTGATTTTGATAACTATCGATAGAAGAAGTGATCGATGTAGGAATTAGAATGGGAATGGCTCCTCTATTTATTTCAAGCAGCTATGCTGTGGTTCAAATGTCTCGATTATAAATTGACAGTTGTGGCATTACAAAGCTATTTACTAATTTTGATGTGTTCACTATTGGCTATAGCTACAATTCGAATAGTACGATAAAAAAATATTAAAAAATCTTAAGCCTCGCGTTAATTATAAACATATCTACAATGGAGACTGTACAACTGAGTAACACCGAGATAAGGCGATTGTGGAACCAAGTGGTTACTCAAACGGGTGTCGACAAATACAGCTCTGACGAGTGGCAGATGCACTACGAGCAGTTCTGGAAATGCATGGTATCCACCTTGGACCCATACATAGAGATTCAAAGTGTAAGTGTAGATTGCAGTTAATGAATATTGATATTTCACTTGGCATCTGCGTTTCAAGGTCGAACAACTCACCCAAGGGTTCCCTTTCACGCTGCCGAAAGGCAAGCAGCTCTATAATGCTCCAATTATACCTCCGGCTCCGGTGCAGACGCCTGTTATATCGCATTCCATATCGGCGCCACAAATACCACGCGCGAACACCGACAATAAGTCCACAGGAAGTGTGTCGTTGGACCCTGGTCCACCACGCGGTAGACCAAATGAGCTGGATAATCAGCTGAATAATGAGCTGAATAATGAGCTGAATAATGAGCCACAGCCGCTTCCATGTCAGGTTGGTATTGCTGTAGATGCACTGCTTTGCCGCGATGTTATATTATAATACTATTCTATGCGACTATACGAATTTCTGCAGAAGCCTAGATTTGGGGATTATATGGAGCAGCAGCCACGCAATGACCAAGAACTGATAAGTCAGAGGCATCTTCAACAGCAGCAAGAGCAACTTGCATGGCAAGAGTTAAATAGCCCAGCTGATGAAGATGTTCCAGTTAAAGGACGCAAAAGGTCACATCAACAACAGATTGAAGAACAATATCTGCAAGATGATAGTCAAGTACCTTATAACCATCAGCTAGATACGCAACTAACCGAACCGATATTGGGAAATGTTGATCAGGAACAGGATTGTTCATTGCCAGACGAGTCACCGCCAGCGAAACGGATACGTTCCCGTCGCTCATCTTCGAACAGCGGATTGTCACCAAAAAAACCGGAGCGTACTCTAGATAGTGTGGAGGAGTATATCCAAGTAAATTAACTGCTTATAATTATTTTTAAGTTTAGTTAAGTTTACTTATTAAGAAGAATTTCTTATTTTATTTATTTTTATTTATTTTTTTTACCAATATTCTATTTTTTATGTTGAGAATCGGTTTGTAACATTTATTTAATTATTTTAATATCTAATTAATTTACTTCATAGCAACTAGAGGGCTTTCAGATTTGGTCCAACGAGGTTGACCGAAAGAAAGCTTTGCTCTCAAAGCTAAAGTCCAAACAATTTTGTAAAGCGACATTAATAAGAACTGGCAATGAGAAAATCGATTCAACTTCCGATCAAGATGTGGAGAATAGGCTGATTGAAGATATCCTTCAGCTAGCTGATAAAAAGCAGAACACCAATGACAAGTCGCCAACCGAAACGATTCCAGAATCGTCTTATAATACTGACGAGCACATCGATAATTGGCTGCAAAATTTCAATCTCGAGCAAGCACCGCCCAGTGCAGTCAACACAGCTTCCGTTAAAGAGTTCTTCAAATACTTACCGAAGCTATCGATGCTGGCTGGAAAAATGGACTGGATTAGATCTGTAGTGGGGAATGTGTGTTTATGGGAATCTATGGAGAAGAATAAACGCAAGAAGACGAAAGGGGATAAGCCAAAAACATCGAATAAATCTCATCGACGTGCTTGAGGCAAGTGACTGCAAGTAAACCATAAAAAAAATTATTAATGAAATTTCTTGTATTATTATAGTGTATTTAAAGGTCAGCTACATGCAAACTAACTCTGCTCATCGGGTGCAGCCAATAAGCAGTTTACACTCAAATCCACATACCGAGAGTTCCAGTCAAGCAGTGCATATGCTTGAATTTAAAGTTTGGCCGTTAACTTTAATCAGATGGTAAGCAGTGTAGCTGTTGAAAGAGTTAACACATACAAATGCAAAAACACCCCCGATTCTCATTTCGCCGTCTGATTTATAGCACAAAAGATCGTTTGCGGCTAGAGGCAAACAAAACATGTAAAACACTTCACATAAATTGCATTAAAGGGACACTACAGAAGCGGCAGCAGCAGCAGCAGCAGCAGCAGCAACATCGTCATCAACAACAACAATAGAAATATTAACAAAGCGTTGTAAACAAACGTTGTAGGCTGCAAACCAAAATTGAATTTGCGGTTTTGGCATGTGGGACAAGTTCCAGTTGTAGTTGGGCGGACAAGTCGAACAAGTGCGTATCAGGTATCTATGCGAAAGGCCGTAACACGTAATACCCGATGAGACAATGCGGCAAATAACTGTAAATGAAGCTAAAATGTGGTCAGCAAATGCGGCAACCGCACAATAACAAAAACTGAAGTGGGAGTACTCTGTTTAATGAAGTTTTGAGTAAAAGTTACCCTCTACTCAAGTTTGGAGCTGCTGCACGATTCCATTATCCATTGATAAAACATAAATCAATTATACACTACAAATTATATAAAATAAATGATATATACTCTTATTAAATGTTTTTACATAGTATCCTTCTTGTGCATCTATATCCCTTTTGATTCCACATCAATATATACAGGGTATTTGAAAACGAAACAAGTAACATTCCAAAATGAGCCGCCAGCCAGAATTGTATTTCCCCACAGATTAAAAAAAAGAAGCTAGCACATACATATTATGCCTACCTCACATTTACATGCCTGGATTTGTCGAGACCCGCGGCAGTTGGCAGCCTGGCTGTGACGTGATATGGCATGCGGTTAGTTGTTGACCATGCGATGATGACTGACCAACTGACTGACTGACGTGACAAACTTTTTGCCACTGCCTGGCGGCGGCCGGTGAAAGTTCGTTCTCCAGGCAGTAGATCATCAGCCAGCCATGTTTAAATGTTTTAAACAGTCTTCACAGCCGAAGCGTGCCAGAGACATGTACAACATACGTTCAGCCAGCAGCACTAACTGGAGCAGCATTAGCAGCAGGAGGTGCTGCAGTGCGGCAGGATATATATACACGGCACACAGTGGCAGGCCGTCAAGTTGCGGTTGCTGAATGTGTGTCTGTGTGGCTGTGTGTGTGTGTGCTGCATTTGTTTTCTGGTGTCAGGCAACGTCTCATTTCAGCTGAGCGTTAAGCAAATGTTTAATTAATTAATATAATTATTTATTTTGATGTCCTTAAGCTGATTTCGCAAGATTATATTTCTACATTGAATTATTTAAATAAATGATAAATATGAAATTACAGTTTTTGAATATGAATATATTATCATTTCTCTTGCTGCATCATGTAGATATGAAAGTAAAATTCAGAAATTATTATTATTTTCTCGAAGTATTTCTTTAAATTATTTCCTCTAAGCATTTCTGTTACATTTTTCTTTTATTTCCTCTAAAATTTCTCTCCAAGTATTTACACCAAGTATTTCTTCTCAGTATTTCCTCTAAGAATTTCCTCTATTTCTTTTTACTATTTCCTCCAAGCATTTCCTCTAAGTATTTCTGCGCGTCTCCAAGTAATTGCTCCAAGTGATTCCTCCAAGTAATTCCTCCAAATATTTCCTCCATGAATTTCTTCTAAGCATTACCTCCAATTATTTGCTCTAAGCCTTATATGCTTAGCTGCACGATCATGCAATATTTATACACACTTCACTTCACTTCATTTTACGGCACTGCACGCCTGACCACCAGGCCTGGGAGACTGAAGAAATGCTGCAGCTGCTGCCTTTTATATAGTGCGCCTTTCACTCAAAAACGAAGTCGCTCTCAACTGTTGAGCCCGTCGCTAGGTAGAGGTCGTTGCAGTCGAGCTGTAAGTGACCAATGGGAACACTCTCTGCTGCTTCAATTACTCTTCGTTTCACTTCGTTTTACCTAAATATAAATACCAAATGAGTACTGCTGCATACTTATAGAGAACTTAAATGATCTATAGTTCTCTTTCGTCTCTTGCTTTTACTAGGGGATCTCTCTCGAGCAGTCTCGACTAGAACTTTATCATTTATTTATTTATGTATTTAGTTTATTTATATTGTTTATATTTTGTTTATATTTTTAAGTTATTTATTTTATTTATAAGTTTTATTCATTTACTTTATATTGTATATAATTTGTTTATACTTTTCATTCTTATTTATTTATTTATTGATTGATTAATTTATTTATTTATTTATTTGTTTATTTATTTATTTATTTATTTATTTATTTATTTATTTATTTATTTATTTATTTATTTATTTATTTATTTATTTATTTATTTATTTATTTATTTATTTATTTATTTATTTATTTATTTATTTATTTATTTATTTATTTATTTATTTATTTATTTATTTATTACATATTAGACTTAATAGTATTGCAATGGATGGTTTCTCTTTTTTATTATGAATTGAATGCAGTTATACAATCAGCCGTGATCGACCAAGTATTATTATTAAATTTGACTTTATCAACGGCCATTACACACACACACACACACTGACGCACACACAGTTAAACAAGGGCAACATTGTGATGAAGTTGACCAAGTTTTAATACCCGTTGCTGGCCATGTTGCGCATATGTAATCCCATTAAAATCCAATAAGTTAAATTATTTCCATTATTATTATGTGAGCGCACTTTGTCGCCTGTCGGCTGTCCAAGCTCAACTTTGTGCGTCCAGCGTGTCCTGATGACTGCTCGAATGGGCGTTTATCTCGCATTGCTGGTCGGTCAGCTGCTCTGCTGCTCGGCAGCTCTGTCCGTGCGGCTTTTGTTGACCAGTCGGCGGCACTTTTGACCAATATCTGCAACACTTCAAACTCATCCCGGCCATTCTGTGGTTACGGCCATTGGCTTCTGTTGGCCATTAAATTGCATTACGGCCGACAATCATTGTCATTGTTGTTGCTGTTGCTCATGTTGCAGCTTCTTGTTGCCACTGTTGTTGTTGTTATTGCTCTTGCGCCATGTAATTTCTGTAATTTCGTTGTCTGTCTTTGTCGTTGGCGTTTTTAATTACTTTGCATTTTGATGCGTGCTAATGCTTAAGTCAGACCAGCCAGACCAGTAATGCCACTTAATGAGCGACTTCTTTTTTATTTTTATTTTTTGCGTAGACTTACAATATGTTGCTTAATGGATTCTTGAAAAGGTGGCGCTTGAATCGTTTATTAAAGTTATTTAGTCGAGAGCGATTATAAAATTAAATTGAAAATAGAAATTATTGTATTACATTTTATTCTACTTCATTTATAGCTTAGAGAGGAAAACCAACATCCCATTAAGCGCTTGAAATTCGTGTGGCTTAATAAATGGAGAGAAAAGTGTCGACTCGACCAAAAATCGAAACGGAAAAAACATGCGCATAAGCAACGAAATAACAGTAAAACTATAGTAAATTGGCTGTACGACCAATTTAGAGTTTTGGTCGCCATTCATCGTTGATATTTTTCCCTGCCAAATGGCAGAGGAATTGTAGCAACAACTTTTAGATTTTTTGGAACTGTTAAGCGCTTATAACACGCATACGCCGTGTATTTCAAACAGTCAAACAACAAAACCAATAGAAAGTATGTCGACGCTGCAGTGTGGGTGGCTGCTCAACCGGAGGGGGGGTATCCCAATTTGGTCGCTTCACGAACATGCGGCAGAAATTAGAAGCCAAACGATGCGAACTGCGAGCTGCGAACCCACAAAACACACGACTGACAACGGAAATTGTGCGAGCCTCTCGAACGACGAAATTCACACAAATATTGACAACTGAGAGAATGGCGACAATATTGAAAATATTTGTAGAGTTGGGAGAATCAGCGAATGCTAAAATAATATCAATAGAACTAATGCCGAGTTACACATGCTCAGAGTGAAAATTGTAAAAACATTTTTGAAATCAGATATTCTACCTCAATATGAGTAAAATCTTATGATATGTTAATTTTTCAGTTTTTTTTTTTTTTTTATACAAATTGCAGTAGAATAGTTAAAATTCTGAAAATATCATTTCTTATTTATATATTCTTATGTATATTATATATGTTATGATTTATTTGATTACGCGGAAAAAAATATATTGAAATTTATAAAAATGTATAAATTAAAAACTGTATAGAAAACTGTATTTTATTTAATTTATTTTAATATTTTTACCAAATTTATTTTTATAAAATTAAAGTTAAATCTCTCAGCTCAGATAATGTATATAAAGACATATAAAGCCTTTCATTTATATTTCCTTTATTCAATAAATTTAGAGCTTACTAAACTACGTTAACTGCATTTCTATTGTCTACAGGGTATAAAAGACTTGCCCGCTCAACATTTGATTGTACAAAATATAACAAATTCAATATCGTATCTACATGTGCAAACAAGTTGGCCTGTTGTTGCGTGATTGCCAGCACAACAACCTCAACATGCACAGAATCTGTGCACAGATTCCATTTCAAAAAGACAAAATAAGTAAATGGAAATTCATAAATTTGCCAGTGGCTGTGTGCTTTACTAATTTTCAACAGTCCAGAGTTTTCACTATGGGGCAATTAGAATGTTGTTAACAGATAGTCATTTGTTGTTAGACGAAACAAATATAGAAAAATCTATAGAAGCTGTTGGATAGATTAGTAAATCTAAATTAAATATATGCTATTTATATGCTAAATATATGCTATTTTCTTTTTGTTATTTAGACAAAGATTTTATAAAAATGATTTAGTTTAAACAAATATCAGATTGATTTTGAGAAAAATATAAGTTTCGGTAGGCTAACAACGAAAGAGAGTTTGAAGAGAGTGTGTTTGCTGTAATTCCTTAGTATTTACATTTATTAAATAGGTTAATAACTTACATACATTTATCCATTACATATATATTTTTAAATAACTCTAATTATCACAAGTTTTTACCAAATCATAAATTACAGTTGATTCTGAAAATATTTGCCAAAGTTATTTCTACCAAAAAATATTTTTCAATTTTAATTATGAAATTGCAAATGCAAAGTGCAAATACTGCGCGTGCATTTGTACATTTGTAGTTTATTGAAATAAAAAATATCACAAAAACTGAAAATTGAATAAAAAAATAAATAAATTTTATAAAAATTGTTAAGCTGCTTGTAAGCCGCAATGCAAATGTGGCTTTAATCAATTAAAAAATTTTGCGCTCTGCCAAAAGTTTGTTTTGCATGTGTGCGTGTGTTTGTGCCGCGGCTGTGAAAACAACAATAAAGCAAACACAAACACAACAACAACGGCAGCAATCACACTGTGAGGAGCTTACACGGGGCGTATGTGCAACTTTTGTGGCCTGCCTGTCATGGCTAGGCGGCTTTTGCCAAAAATGTTTTCGAGCAGCGCTTGCTGTTGTTGTTGCTGCTATTGTTGTTGCTATTGTTGTTGTTGCTCTGCGGTCTGTTGGCTCGACTTGACTTTTGGTTTTCGCAGAGCCTTTTCGAAGCTCTCGTGGCTTTGTTTGTCCTTGCCTAATGTTGCTCATCATCCCATTGTTATTGTTGTTGTTGACTACGCTGAGTCTTATTTATGTGCCGTTATTGTTGTTGTTGTTGCTGTTGTTGCCTGTGCCGCTGTATGCAAAGATAATAAGATAAATGTTCTCAAAGGACTGCACGACACTGTGCCCCATCGTTGCTTATGCAAAAGGACATTTGCGCAAATGTTTTGTGATAATAAATATAACTCTCTGTGGCAGCAGATCTCTCTCTCTCTCTCTCTCTCTCTCTGTGCTCTTTGCTCTCCCTAACCATCCAACTGTCACCCACCACTATTTTATAGTTTTGCGAAAATGGAAAACATAAAAAAACGTAAAAAAATTAGTTGTATCTATGTATATGTGTATATATGTATATAAATATTCATATATGTAATCAAAAAATTGAGCATTTATTTCGGTTTCATGTCTGCGGCTTGGAAATATTTTCGTTGATTGTAATTTATGTTAATTTTGTTCACATTTTATTTTCCGGCTTTCTAATTGAAAAATACATTTGCCTATCGCAATATGGCTCAGAAAATAATATCTTTAAATTAATATCATACACATACCCTGTATAAAAAAAAAAACTATAATTGGAATCGGATTGGGATAGAGAGATCAAACAGATTCTATGTTGAAGTCAGACTGCAGAGATTAATTTTATATAGAAGAAAGATCTATGGGATTATATATCGAAGTGTATACCGACTGCACATTGAACTGACTATTTTTAAAAATATGTAAATTGTAACTCTACTTGAAATCCGGCTTTTCTATACAGCCTTATATAGACTCAAGCAACAGACAGATCGAACTGGTTTCTATACAGTCAGACTGCTATAGAAGATGATATCAGTCGTATATCGACAGGCAGATAGACTTCTATAGAGGCTCAGCTACTATTACCTCAGCTGCTTTGTAATGTCTATCCGGTTGAGTCAACTCGTTTCATTAAAGGGTATTTATTTGCATATATACATACATATATAGGTATAGCAGCACATATGAACTCGATCGGATATCTGGAAACAGTAAAGTGCTCGCATTTTATTAGCTTTTCGACACTCTCTGGCATTGGTAGAAAGTTTGAACTTATCATTTTGTAGTTTTGCAGTGCTCTGCATAAATTTGCGAAAATCAAATTAAACAAACATTTTTGAGGGGGTGGGGGTGGGGGGTTTGGTTTAGTTTTGTAATGAATTTATAACAACATTTCTAAACATTTGCTAGCCATAAAAGCGAAAAACGAATTTGCATAATTGACATTTCGCCCGGCCAGACCCAAAAAGCCGCACAGCCAAAATTTATTTTTACATGGCCAACAACATTTTTCAGTTCCTCTCCTTTTCCCTTCCATCCCCCATCTAGTCCCTCATGCCATGCACATCGGCGTGTATCGTTGTTTAAAGTGTGTGGGTAATTCAATTTTGGCAACTGCTACTTTAGTTAGTTCAGCTATTTTACATAAATAACTAACTGAAGTTTTGAGTTGGACTCGAGAAAAAAATGCAAAATTTTGCTCAACTATTTAGAGAACTTGCAATATATTTAATTCGTTAAAGTAATTTCTAAAATAATAAATAAATTGAAACTTTCTTTCCCTTGCATTTCGCTTAAATCACGGGAAAACAACGAATTGAAATTTCCATCATCTTTGCCTTGGCCATGTCATGAAGAGTTGTTGCTCGAATGGCCAAGATGGAGGCATGCACATTTCCATAATTAAACGTACAACGCATAATGGCACCTTAATGGCTAATGAGTTTCATGGCAAGAATGGAAGGTGAGGCGAAGACTGTTGACTGGACTGAATTCCAACAGCATTTGCATTTCTTTTCATTTCCATCATGACGTGCAATGGAATTGAAAATTAAGTCATTAAGCTGAGCAATGGTCCAACTAGCCCACTGGCCAACGCCACGTATACGTATTATTAAAATGAAAGACGAACAAAGGGCGGAAGCTGGCAGCCGTGCTAGAAAATACCCTGTAAGCAGAACGTGTGGAATCAAATGAGAAGCTAATAATGAAATTTATCTAATGGAGAGCGAGGTAGAGGCTCTCTCTCTCTCTCTATCTCTCTCATCGTCAAGTTTATGAGTTATGATCTTTTTCCTTTCATGCTTACAGGGTATATGAAAAACAGCTGCCAAAGACAAATGGTTGTTGTTGTTTGGGCGCGCGTCAAGCGCAGCATTCATTCACATTTGCATACAATTATTTACGCATTAAGTCAAACGCAATGTGAAAATTCGCGCAAGCAATGAAAATGTGATTTGGTCTTGTGACAATTGTAATTTTTCACTCGCTTGATTTCTTTGTCGCGTCCAAGTCTTCAATTTGAATGATTAAAGATTTTGTTTTCCCGTTTTGTTTCTGTTGTCTTATTTTGTATTTGGCCCGCCATCACGTCAAGCATAAATTTTTCATTATACTCCGCCGTATTGACTTGAGCCTGACTCGTTCGCCGCGTCCCTTTGGTTATATTTTACACTCAATTGCCAGTGGGTCATGGGATGACCAATTGGTTTTATGGCCAAGGCTCTATGTGCCCAGTGCTCTGTGCTCTGTGTCTTGTTTGCTTGTTTTCATTCGTTATTTTTTTTTTGTTTTGCCTTTTGTTTATCTCTTTTCTTTTATGAGGCTTTTCATTTCACTTCATTTTGTTAATCAATTTATATGGGTGGCGAGCGGTCGGGGGGGGGGGGGGGGGGCTGCTCCCCAAACAACAGTTAGCATATAGGACAGTCGCCAGAGAGCCGATAAGAGCTTCAACTGGGCTCGCCGCTCATAAAAACGGCTCTAAAATCGAGTGAGTAAAATGTTGAACTCGAGCTGGCTCCGAGTAAATTACAAACGAATGGATTGTTGACAGTTTTCTTGTAGAGTTTCGACAAAAATACGTTTGATTTCAATGGGAGAGAAATAAAAAGAAATTCTTTTAATAGATTTTAATGATAACGGAAGTTTTATTTGTTCAAATAAAATTTGTTTTGAACAAGTTTAAATTTTATTTTAATTTATTTTATGATTTGATTATTGACGTCTTTGTGTACTTCAGATAGGCATACATAACAAAAAGATATTTAAATATATACGCTTGATGTCTTGCCTTATAAGATTGATGGATTCTTGATTGATGGTGTTAAACTTTTCATTCAAAAGACTTTTTGCCATATTCAAGAAATTCTTTGCAATTTTTTGTTCTGCCTGGATATTGAGTGAAGTTTTTAAACGGTTTTTGGCCAAAACGGAAATGTTATTTTTGCCTCACTTTGTTGCATATATACATATATATATTTTCTTGACGCGTAATTGAAAATGCGGTGCACCATTGATAAACTGCCAATGCACGGAACGAGCGAAGGATTCGTGATAAGTTTCTCTGACAGAGCCAATCATTTGGTCGCTCCTCCCCAGCCCTCACTCTATCCATCTCACTCTATTGCTCTCACTCTCTCTCGCTCGCTCTCTCTCTCTTTGTCTGTCTGCTCCCCTTGTGGCTGGCTGGCTACGTGTTTCGCGTTGCAATTTGCAGCTGAGCTCATGTGCAAACGAGCAATTTCGTGGGCAACAGAAACGAGCCGCAACGAGCGCAGTTTCTTTTGCTGAAAATGCAGCAGCAGCTGCTGTTGCTGTTGATGTTGCCTCTGCCGCTGCTGCTGTTGCTGCACTCATTCAATCAATATATTTTGAGGTTCAATTGAATCAAATGCGATTTATGCAAGCTGCGCGCTGCCCGCTGCCCGCTGCACATGGCCGCCTGCAATGCTGCCTCTAAGTTCACTCCCTGGCCAGTTGTTGGTTATTAATTTTCCAATTAGAGCTATGCCAAACCTGCCTAATTGCTATCTTGTAATGCGATCCCTGGCCAGCGAACTACAGCTGTATGACGATTACCACATCGTCGAGGCCTCTGGAATGACGCATTCCGCTCGGCTGATATTTCAGGCATCTAGCCTTACTCGTTGGGGTCGACATGTGCTGCATTTCGCAGCTGAGCCATGCATCTTGAGGTTAATTATGCTATTAAAGACTTAGATGACTCAAATGGGAAAATTAAATTTGGCTATTAGGTGACAACGCACAAAGCGGTTTGAAATTTGTGTTATATCTGAAGAGAAGAAAACATGTTGATTTAAGTGGAGTTCATTTTTATATCTGAAGCTCGGTTACCTTACAGGAGAAGCAACGAAGTGCAACGGCATTGAAAATTAAGTCATTCAGTTCAGCTGGACCAACGCCACGTATACTTAATATTAAAATGAAAATCACAGTCTGCTAAATGATTATCGCATAATTAAATAAAAATAATAAATAATAATTAATAATATATATAATTAAAAAATAAAAATAAATAAAAATATACAAAATAAAATAATAATTAATAAAAATAAATAAAATAAATAATAAAATAACTCAAACACTTGCCTATTGACATATGAACTTTAATAATATATATTAATATATATGTGTATATATATATACCTTCACCGTCAGCTTTTCATATTGCGAATACATTTCAAATGTCAAAACTCACAGGAATTGCAGCTGGCACTGAACTTAATAGGCCAAGCGTAGCTTAACACCAGCTTTAATCTTGTCGCATCATTTTGGCCTTAGGCATACTCTGTACTCAAAGAGCGTATGCTGTTTCTGATAAAATATAAACAAAGAAATGTGACTCTGGGACTCTCTACTATATACGCAGATTCTATATACACATATAAATAAATACTCTTATAATAAATAATATCATGAATATAAGAAAATTATATGAATGAATTCTAACTTGGAGTTATGTACACTGTCTTAGTCACAAGTCAAAAGTAGCTTATGTTAACTAAGTTAACTATGGAAAAATGATACTACTATTGATATTTCATGATCTATATTTAAAGGGTATCTCATAGCTTCATACTGCCTCTGCCTGCACTGGCATGCACCTTTGTTTAATGTTTAATGCAACTGCGCGGAACGCATTACGCAAACACCGCATGAGGGAGAGAAAGTGGGCGAGTGTGTACTTAAGTATTTGTTCATAATATTATAGCAGGCGTTGCGGTTCATTTGGTTAATGCATGCAGCTCGAGCCTATTATTCACGACTGCATAATGTGTGTGTGTGTTGGGGAGTGTATATGCATATGTATGCGTGCATCTGCCTTTTGTTCGGCCTGACTTTTTGTCTAGGCATTCGATAATGGCCTCACAAATTCCACTGCTGTCCAAATATGATGCATGCATCCAAGAGATATATCCATTGTCTCTGCTGCCACAGAAATTCATCAGCTGCTGCCGTTTTGCAAGGCACTGTAAGCGGCTTTCATTAAAGCTCAGCTCTGTTCGATTACAAGAGGAGTATTCTCTATTAATTTGTCAGATTATCAGGGAGCAGCTTATTAGTACGAATGTTGGTAGCTACAACAGAATAGAGTAGAAATAATAATGTTTATTGTATTAAGTGTGAGAGGAACTCAAGCAAATTCGAGTTTCATTTGCGACAATGAGGCATCAGACAAACTAGGAGTAAAATATTTACTATCTATTAACTAATTCAAGTAATTAAGAGGTCTGACAGAGCTAAGGCTATGAAATAATGTAATAATTTAATACTACCATACAATTATTTTTTTTTACTATGGTGAACTAAATCACATTTATGATTTATGAATTTAATAAACATTTTTTATGCCACAGACATGTGTTTTAAGTCACTGTACCTTTGCTTCAGCACATAGATATAAAAAACAGCAAATGTATTATACCTAAGTAAACAGCATATTTTACTTTTAAGGTACGTTGAACACTCTCTGTAGGTATACCCTGTAATTGCAATGCCAGTATTACAGTTGAGGTATGTTCTCTGGCTGTAATACTGCCAAATGTTAAATATATTTTAGAAAATAGAAGACCTAAAAAATATTTAAAAGTACTATAACACAAAATGTGAAAAATGTTCTCACTGAGCAATACCTGATTTGACGTTCATAAGAGAATTTTAACTTTAAACAGCATCCAATACATATATGCGCTGACTTACTGTTACTGCCAATCGTTCCCTAATAGATTTCATTGAGGAGTTACTGTAATGGATTTTTGTTTGACTTGTCCTTAGCCTTGATTCGTTAGGTGCTTGAAAAATCTTATAAATATTTAATTTTATGCACACATAAAGTGTTAAATAGGGTATCTCCCAGTCGTGCAGCATGCAATCGCATGCCTCGTCAGCTGTGCTGGGCGAAAATAGTTACAATAAATAAATGCGGCCATGGCCGAGTGCTTGTGAATAATTACGCATTAAAAAAATTACAATAATTTTTAATTAACAAAACGGGCGCGACGCGCAACAAAGCGAAAAGCTTGCCCAGGTAAAAGGAAAGCTGCAAGTGCATATTTTTGCGAGCCTGGTCACAGGTGTGCGTGTGTGTGCGTGTGTGCGACTCGCTTATAATTGCGCACATTATGCAAATGAAGTTATTTTTTACTTTTTTTTCGCAGCAGAGGAAATAAAATGTGCAAATTAAATAAAATATAATGCAAATACATGTGAAGAGTCGCTTTTAAATTGGAAGCAAATGGAATTTGCACAGACTCAAATCCAATTAGACTTAATACGCAGCGAGTGTGGCAAAATATTTGATATAAAAGTCAAGAGGTTTTGTATTTGGCATTGCTTGAAGGCGCGCCCAACTGAGCAATTGCAGCAGCTGCAAGCATTTCACTTGCGCACTTTGCCGTTTGCCAGGTGAGTTTTATCTTAGCTGGCTGCGGCCCACTCTCAAGTGGGCATGGCACGCTGAGCACGCTGGGCGCCGGCGGGAGCCGAGGGGTGCTGGTCCATCACTAATTTTATCTATTTCTTGCACTTTGGCCAAAGCAATTGTCTTAGACATTTTCATCATGCAGCGCAGGGGTGGACAATGGTGGGCGGACGATGGTGGGCGGAGTTGGCCTTTGAGTGGCGCACAATCCTTAAGTTTTCGTCCTCGCTGTGACTCCTCTTGCGTCGTGCTAGTGCTTGTTGAAAATCAATTTCTTGCATCATTGTTTGCCAAGTGAAGTGCACTGGAAAATTTCTCAGAGCCATCAACTAGCAGACGCCCTGCAACGTCGGGTGGGTGTCTTAAAAATCAACGTCATATTGAATTGACTGTATATATATATGTGAGTGTGTGTGTGTGTGTGTGCGTATATGTGTGTGTGTGTGTGTGACGATGAGTATGCTCTGCAGTTGAATCCAAATGAAAGCAATTAAGCTGCCCAGCTAAAAAGCCAAGCTTCGAGCACAAGAAAATTCATTTTCATTTCTGATTACGCGAACCACCCAATAGCCCCAACCAAGCCCACCACCACCCACCCAGGGAGTCGCCCGCCTCTCGAAAATGGCCAATCACCGAACGCCAATAGCCAATTGTTCGGCAGCTTGAAGCCAGAAGCGTTCCATTGAAACGTAATGAACGGCATTAGCCAAGCCGCCTGACCACATAGCCCGACTACCGTAGACAACCCCTAATCGAAACCGCTCCCCCCGTCAGAGCCGCTCCCTGCCCCAGTCCGCCCCTATTTGAGCTAAGCCGTGCGCGACCCGCTGCCAACATTTTTGTGCACTAATTTTGGGTGCACAACTAGCGAAAATTCTTTAGCCAGACGACGACGACGACGGCGAACAATTTCGTTAGCATCCTTTGGATCCTGGACAAAGTTGTAATTTTATTTTCGAAATTCGTTTAGTTCTCTCTGTTTGCGCAAGAATCCGTTATTTTCTTTGTGCCTGGCACACACACACACACACACACACATATATATATATACAGCAAAATGAAGTTGAAAAGTATTCTTTTTTTTTGTTTTTTTTTTATTTTTTATTTTAGTTTGGGGCGCGTTCGTTTAGTTCGGCCATGCGTAGCACGAGATCTGGCGGGGGACGGGGTATGGGCCGCCTGAAGGGAGAGTGGTCCGAGGCATCGTGTTGTCTCAACCGCCAGCGCTGTCATGTCATCATGTTGATGAAGCAACCGGATGATGAATGGACGTGCGGCACAGTGAAGCTTCAATTGATGCAATCAGCGTAAAGTGACAGTAGCTTCTACAAGTTTTTTTTTTCTTCTTTACTGTTGCCTTCCCTATTCCCTACAGCCAGTATCGAGTGGATGGAAACGCCTTTCTTGTTGTAATAATTGCTACAGCTTTTTGTCGCGGCTGTCGGTTGTCGCTGTTATTTGTTGTTCTAATTTACAGCAACTTGACTGTTTTGTTTTTTGGTAAGTATAGCAAGTTAAATGCCTAACATGCTGTTGGGACGGCATAGGGGAATGATAATTTCAGGTTTTAATGATATTTATTGATATAAAGAGAAAAGATTTGATGGTCTGTTATAGGAAAATTTTATTAGTATTTATTATCAATTACTATTCACTTATAATACATAAATACATAAATCAAATATTTAGACAGGAAGAACTTAAAAAATAACTTAATAATACTTACCAAACTTTGCTCCTAATTTATTTTTGATGAGCAAATAGTAGTGCCTATTAAGTTTGTTTATGTTAAGAATTTAGGCATTTTTACCCATGCCAAGTCGAGTCGGTGCTTAAGTCAAAAGTTAAGACTAGTAAAGATAGATTAGACGAACATTTTGCTGGGACAAAATTCAAGCAATGCTCTCAGTCATTTTTATATCAAGCAAATACTAAAAATAACTGCTTTTGTGATCAAAGTGTTTTTAATTCCGTCTAACATTTCCAATTACATAATATTTCGGTGCTCGAAAATACAGTGCAAACCCGAATGCGAAATGTTATTTATTTGTAATTTCAAATCAAGTGTCTATTCAACTATCTCAAATCTCGAATATCAATGAGGTGGATGCAGCAAAACAATTGCACTAGCCGAAGGATAAACGACTAGAATATACCCTACGTAGCAGAGAAATGAATTTTTGAGGAGTTTCCAGTGTAAAGCCTTTATTTTCCAATGCAAGTATAATTCAGGCCCGCTTAGCTACTCATCTTATATGTATTAAAAGTATTCGGCCATCAATTGAATTCATTTCATTCTAGCATACCCCATTGCGTATGGGGCGTACAAATATGATTGCTGTTAAGCCTCAAAACCCATTTGAACTCAACAAACAGAGAATATGTTGTAGTATTTGCAGGTGCCTGACCTATTGGAGGACGTCTCTTTGTGCAGCCTCTCAGCATTTTGTCTAGTTGCAAAATAAACTTTTCAGAGATATGCGCAAATAGAAAATTGGATTTTGGTCAAACAACTTGGACGACACCCATGTCAGCAGCAGGCAACAACAAAAGAGCTAGAAAAAAAAAGAAAAATAAGAAAAAATTGAAATTAAGTTGCCTCAAAGAAGGCCAAACCGAACTAAAAGATGCGAAGCGGTCGGTCGGCCGTATAAATGTACGAAATCAGCATAATGTAATGGAAACAATTTTTATGACAACCGAACGGCATCAGCAGCCCAGCATCTATGCTACGTGGAGGTTTCACGAGTGGGACTGCGACTGGGTGACTCGGTCTGGGACAGGGACAGGGACTGGGACTGGGACTGGGACTGGTTGGCTGACCAATGTCAGTCCTAAAACTGACAAATTAGCATTTTTTCCATTTTATGCCAACGCTCGTCGCTAGCGTCCAACTAAATATTTGCCCTGGCGACCGCAGCGCAAAAAACATCGCCAGCTAAAGTAGTTGAGTTGAGTCGAGTTATTTTTGCAGCTGACCTAATTTTATAATGGAAAACTTGCGATAAGTTGGCAAAAAAAAAAAAAAAAAAGAATGAAGAAGAAAAACCATTGAATCTGACGACGATGATGGAGACGCGCTTCAGGCAGATAAATAGCTTGCCCTCACTGCTATCGCTTCCCTTGACTCTGGCGAGTATTCATTTTGTACTCTACCCTAACTGAGAGGAGTATTACACTTCTCCCATTGAATTGTGAGCAGTCAATATGTATTATTCTTATATTCTGCATATGGTTCATTTAATTATATTTAAATTATCGCCCGAGCGCTACCTAAAGCTTGAGCTCTAAGCTAATACTTGAGTAGAGAGAGAGAGAGAGAGAAAGAGAGAGAGAGAGAGACAGACAGTAGAATCGTTTTAAAGAGAGATTTGGTTTTGTACTGTATCCATACACTTTCCTGTGTTGCCATTGCTTTGCATTTGAATTGTGTGCTACTGTACAATAATTAGATTATTGACAATTAATATATAATATATCTAAATATATTTTAACGTAAATATATTGTAAAATAACAATGTTAGCGTATTGAAACTTCGTTAGTTTGTCTGCTCTACAGCGTTATCTCTTTATATATACTTTTTTTTTTTTGCTCGCCCATACATTTCATTTCGTATAGATAGAGATTGAGCGGGTGGTGGCTGACAAATAAATCTCTTTTGTGCGGACCTGAATTTAATTTCCACATGCTCATGAATAATTTTCAAATTTCAAATTCAGTAAAATGTGAAGCGTATTTCCGCCAACGGCCCAATAAGAAGGGCACACAGTCACAGGCTCCAGAACTCTTCTGTATGTGTGTTCTGCGGGGACTCTGCTGGGGCTCTGCTGGGCATGGCTGGGCACGGCTGGTCTCTCTGCTGGCGTAGTCACTCGGCTCCGATTTAGTCGCTCAGCAGGAGCATCAACGTTTTTCGGTCTCTTAGTCCTTTTTAGTCCGTTCGTATAAAAAGTTATGTCAGCAAAAGAAATATTGCCCATATTATGGCTACCAGCCCACAAAGTAACAGCTCACCTAGGCTTTGCTGCAATTCTCTCTGTAGCGTTTGCCATGGCCATGGCCTCAGCACAGATTTCCTTTTTAAAGTCCTTTCATGACTTATTTGCCAGGCCGCCGAATGAAATCCAAACATTTCAGCCTTTTAAAAACATAAAATTTGCACATCCATAAATTACACACACACATACACGCACATGCACTCATGTACATACACGGAGTAATATGTAGGTATGTGCATGTGTATGTACGTATATGTACATACTTTTAATGGCTGCGTAACGAGCTGACTCGGTTCATTTCTATTTAACATGCACTGTCATAAAAACTCGTACCGAAATTAATATTTATGTCATAATGTGACGAATTAATGTTAAGAAATATAATAATCTAGAGCTGGCTTTGAGTAAGTAAAGTACTATATATATATATATATATATATATATGTATCTGGAAGTGAATTAAATAACAAGTAAAAACTTGAGAAAAGAGGAAAATATAGGTAAAAGAAGAGGCTGCCTGGATATGAACTCGGTCTTACAGATTTTTTAAAGCAATTTTAAATAAATAAAGATATACTATATGGGTTTCCCTCAGTTTAAACAGTTACAAACTCATTTAATTTAAATCTCCTTTTTCCTCGGCTAAAAGCAAATATCAGTTGACCGGCTGATTGCTTATGCTCTCTTAGCAAACAAAGGTCATATTCCTTCTCACCCGCTCTGAGCAAGAGTCTTGGAAGTTTTTCGTCGTTTAGTTTTCGATTTCTATTGAGCGTTTTCAGTTGAACTATTCTCTTACTGAATACTGTTTAAGGACAGAGACGATTAACGTTCGCACAGAGAGAGTCAGTAAGTGAGTGAATGGCCCATACATACATACAGTGTATGTATAAGAAGAATATAACTGCAGACATCAATAATCTTTATTATTTTCAGTACACAAAAAATAAACTAATTGCACTTTGCAGTTATCTGACTAAGAGATACCCTATGGCATGCTTTTTCTAAAGTTTCATAATTATTTTCGCACTCTCTGGGTATTCAACCTCTCGACTCTGTCTCATAAGATACGTATGTTTAAGCTCCAAGCAGCTGTCATACTTCTTAGCCTCGATTTAAGCCTGCTCTGGGCTCGTATTTCACGTCATAATTATGTATAGTGGCAGAGTTGATGTTACATAATCAGTCCCGAATTGTTGTTGCCTCAAACATGTTGATCTGCACTTAATGTCTACATAATCTTGCATGCCCTTTACAGGCGCATATGTACAGCGCGACGTATACGTAATAAGTCAACTGCGCACTGAAGTGAAATATTTATAAACTGCTGTCGTCAACAATCAGATGGGCAAAAAATTAAGTTTATAGGCAGCCGTGGCAGCTGGGGTCGCGGGGGGTCAGACAGAGCGGTTTACTTCAATGCATTTATTTGCGAATTTCATTTATCAGCGAGCACTTCATAGGACGTCAGAGTGGCGGGCACTTGGGCGGGTGCTGCCACAGCCACTGTCCAAAAGCGAATCAAGGACCACGCTGCAGCTTATCGTAGCAAATCCTATTGTCGTCATATTGACATAACCGCAGCTCCTCTGTTGGGCCCCTCCATCAGCCAGCAGCTCAGCCGCCCACTAGCCACAGAGGAATTACTCTGGCATGTCCTTTGTGCTGCTGTCTTTGCGGTCGCTTGTTCGCAATGGCAATGGCGTAGCGCTGATGTTGTTGTTGTTATTGTTGTTGTTATTGTTGTTGTTGTGTATCTTTCGCTTCAGTGGCTTAAGTTCGTACTTGGCACGACTTATCTTTTACACCGACTTGTTTGTAAAATGACGAAATGAATGTGCGGTCAGTAGCTCGCCAAATACCATCTGCACAACATCTTCGTCTTGGTCTTCGACTTGCTTCTTCGTTCCCCGTTCCACGTTCGTCGACTTTCGTCTTTCGTTTTTATTTTCATCAGCAGCATTACTTTCATCATCATCGTCGTCAGCATTCATCCTTTCGTCAAGTTTGCTTGCTCCGACAGGCGAGTGACGTTGAGCATTGGGCGCAACCCAAAACACAATGCAGTCCAATGGATTGTGAGCATCATAACTCAGAGTCAGTCACCAGTTAGCGGTTACAAATGTTTCCAAATGTATTAAATAACAGAGTTGTATGTCCAATACTTAAATGCATCTATCGTCGTTGCACTTCACTCTCTCACTCTCTCTCTCTCTCTCTCTCTCTCTCTCTGTGTGTGTAGATGCCCTTTGTTGTTTATTTATGGTAGTGCAATTTTGTTTTTAATGGAATAGAATTAAGTAAATGATGAAATGTGGATAATTTGTTGTATAAGGTTTTATTTCGTTAATAGCTTTAGCAAATCTACAGCAAAGCGAAATTGGAATTTAATGAAAAGAGTTTGTACTTAAATTTAAGAATGCATTTATTATCCTTGATTAAAATTTGAAAAAGGTTGTAATTTATGAATCTGATGCCGTTGAGCTGAACTAGTCTTGAGTCGGGTACCATCGATGACATAATACTCCTTCACAGAATAATTTCAAGAGTCGACCTTTAAAAAATATATATTTGTGCATATTTGATTTATTGATGAAGATCAGCTTTTGATTATATATAATATTAATAATTATAATTTTATAAATAATACTACTACCAACTTATCCAATAACTACAAAAAAATTAATTTTAAAGCACAGTAAAATAATAATCACAATAAACGAATTCGTACTGCGCAGTAAGCCTCCTGCTGGCACCTCCGCTCATAGAGTGCACATTCGATTGCTCAACAAGGTCCAGTTTTTACAGGCCGACCTGCTAATGACCATTTGGCCTGGGGAGGTCCATGTGCAGCATATTATATTTGCGGGCAGCCGCGCACTTTTAAATCGTGGTCAAATGTAAAATACGCACCATCATGTTGAGTAACGACAGTGGCCAACAGCCGTTGCAGCCGCACAAGCAGCCCTGTCCCGCGTCCTTTGCCGCTGCCAACTGGCTGTGGTGCGTCCTGGCAGGACATGGACGCGTCGTAATTAGCTGTGCACAGCGTTGCTGGCGATAATTAATGACGTTGGTCACGTTGGTTTCATGTCGATTTCATTTCATGACACGGCCGCAGGCAGTTCCTGTGCGCCCGCCCTGCTTCTCTGCTTCCCTGCTGCCCTCCTGCCAGCCCCCTCGTGTGTCCTGTGCGGTGATTTGTCAAGCGTTCGCATTCAATAAAGCGAAGAGCAGCAGGAGAAAAAGAAAAAACACACACACAAATTTTCAATGCCTTCGGCTGCATGTAAATCCACATTAAATTGAATTTCGTTTGCTACACAAAAAAAGAGACGAGCAAAAATCGAATTTTTTATTTTGATTTTTCTTTCACTCTGTTTTTTATATAGGGTACTACATCCGCTGTTTCCGCTGATGCTGCTGCTCCTGCTGCTCTGCTGGTTCGGTTCTGTGAATTTTGTGTGCTTCTGCTCCATTTTGCAGGCAGCTTCATTAAATGCCACCCATTTTGAAATTCAATTGCAATTTGAACTTTGAGGCCATTGGATAAATTCGAATAATTGAATAATTTATAGCGAAGCCAAAAGGCAACTTTCTCTGCCAGCTACGGACTTTGCGCTCCAATTGGATACCAATTGGATTATGCAACATTATTATACACCAAAGAAGTTGCAAAGACTAGAATTTGGGGTTTGGTTTTCGGTTATCGAATACTCAGCTCGTTTCGACTTGCTAATTGTTGTTTGCGTGCAATTTTGTGCATATTTGCGTATCACTTGATTTTGGCCAAAAACCTAATGACGTTTCCATTTGGCCAAGTTCTGCAATTGCTTTGATTAGTGCACAGTTTGTTAACTAATTGAGTAGCTGCTGCTGTGCTGCCACTACCACTCCTGCTTTGGCCGTCCGAGTCTCAGTATCAATCCCAAACGCAATGGTGATTGCAATTTCAGCACCCAAAGGGCATAAAATTAATTAAATTCGTTTTGTTTGACATTTCCGCGCTCGCACATGATTCAAAATTTCCATTCAATAATGCACAAATGTTTGATATACTCGAGCTATGCATTGGTGTTTGTACAGTGCCCAGCAAATATTTGCATACACATACTAAACCTGATATATGTATGTGTATATATACTAAGTAGTAAATATTTAAAGCATTTGGTCAAATTCATTTAGCATTGCATCAATGCCAGCCATATACAGACGAAAGAATTTCTAAGGGCACTTGGACTGCATTCGAGAGCTTTCTGCACTGCCTTGTGCATTGGCGATAAATACTTAAGGAATTTAATCAAACTAAAATTATTGCAAATATTTCAGTAACGAAGTTAAGCTTTGATGCTTTTACTGAGAGCTAAATCAATTTAGTGAAAATGTTTAATTTATTTATTAAATTCATATTTAACTTTGCAAATATCGTATCTGTATCTGTATCTGTATCTGTATCTGTATCTGTATCTGTATCTGTATCTGTATCTGTATCTGTATCTGTATCTGTATCTGTATCTGTATCTGTATCTGTATCTGTATCTGTATCTGTATCTGTATCTGTATCTGTATCTGTATCTGTATCTGTATCTGTATCTGTATCTGTATCTGTATCTGTATCTGTATCTGTATCTGTATCTGTATCTGTATCTGTATCTGTATCTGTATCTGTATCTGTATCTGTATCTGTATCTGTATCTGTATCTGTATCTGTATCTGTATCTGTATCTGTATCTGTATCTGTATCTGTATCTGTATCTGTATCTGTATCTGTATCTGTATCTGTATCTGTATCTGTATCTGTATCTGTATCTGTATCTGTATCTGTATCTGTATCTGTATCTGTATCTGTATCTGTATCTGTATCTGTATCTGTATCTGTATCTGTATCTGTATCTGTATCTGTATCTGTATCTGTATCTGTATCTGTATCTGTATCTGTATCTGTATCTGTATCTGTATCTGTATCTGTATCTGTATATGTATTCTGAGTTTAATTTCTTATAATGTAGACATAATATTATTATACTTTGATTTCTTATAATGTAGACATAATATTATTATATATTATTTTTATTATATATTCATCTCAACTTGTTGTCATCAACCACTGCTACAGCTGGTTGAAGGGGACCAAATTCTCGAAAAACAGATCTGACCCGATGTCAACCAACTACATACAGCGTTGTGGATGTTTGTTTGAGTACACAACACAACACAATTTATTATATGTTTTTGTTATTATTTTTTCATAGTATTAATTGAAATGTATTGAATTTAGCGCATTGTTTGGGTTTCATTAAGCACGTTTGCAGCAGCTGTAGCTGCAACAGCAGCAGCAGCAGCGGCTCGTGGCATCAGCAATGATTAATGCAGCTGCAGCTACGCGACGGCCCTCGCATAAATCAATTCCCACTAATTACGCGCTATTGTTGTCGCACTAGTCCAGAATAATATTAATTGAATTAAACCACATGAAAAAAATTGTAAAAAAGGAAAAGAAAGAGTTTTATGGATTTCTAGTTGAAGTTGTACGTGTATTTAAATATTAAGGTATTCACTACAAATGTTTTATAAATGGAATTAAGCTTTATCATACAACAAAAATTAAATATAAAATATTCACTATTACGCCAATAGATACAAAAAAAAAAAAAAAAAAAAAAAATAAGAAAACTATATTACATTTACTGAAATATAAAATGATACAAAATATTATATGACTCAAAATACAAAATATTTCAATTATAAAATTGTATTTTTTTTTTTTAACTTAAAAAATGGAATAAAATTTCAATTGCCTTCTATAGAATATATAGGATATATTTATTATTACATACAAATATAAAAATAGATATTAAACAAAAAATATATATAAATAATTTGTAAAAATAAAGCAGTACATCAAATACGTAAGATGTGCTAGAAGCAAATATTATCTTTAATTATTTATCATTTTTAATTATATATTATATTATTATTTAAATAAAATTGTGAAATCTATCTATAATATATGTTAACCCTTCCACATTTGAAGCGTTATCTTTTTTTTCATTTTGCGTTTAGTAGTATTTCAATTTAATGCTAGTCCATTAGCTGCATTTCTAACATATCTCCTACACTTAACACCTACATGCATGCAGTCTGCATTTAAGTGCTGGCCGCATGCCATTTATTTCGGGCTTCAACGTTTTATGCCATATTTACAGAATTTTGTATAGTTTAATTTGTTGGCTATTTTAAAGTTTGCCCCGACCAGAGGCAGTCAGAGTTAACGCTTACAGCAACATTTCCGCCCACACAAACACACACGCACACTCTCTGTATGTGATGTACATGCAATTGTTGTAGTCGTTGTCATTGTTGTTGTTGCTGTTGTTGTTTTGCATGAACCACATTAGCTTCATTTGTTCTATTGTTTTGATTATGATTTACAATGCCCAGTGCGTTGCTTTTGTCTGTTGGTGTCTGCCTTTTGCTGAATGAGCTTGCGGTTTGTGTGAGTCTGTGTGCGTGTGTGTGCATGTGTTGGTGTGCAATAAAGGATAATACATTTGCATGTGTGCTGACCACACCAGTTAGACAATAAATTTCATTTAAACTGTGCGCAAAAATGTTTGCTTTTGTTGTTGTTGTTGTTGATGTTGTTGTTGTTGTTGTGGTAGGCGAATTAGCCAGCTGGTGGCGCAGTATTATTAACGCTCATTAGACCCAGAACAGAGTACTTATGTGTCCCGATGTGGTAATTAAAAAATAAACATGCTACACCTTTAATGTGAAATAAATTATAATCTGAGGTGTTGGGCTTATGTCCAGCATGTGCGCCTAATGCTAAATGGCGTAATTAATTTAGTTAACAGTTAAGTGCTAGAAAGTCGTATAAGCTCTATATATAATATCAAAGTTAGAGTTTATGGATCCAAATTTAAAGTTATGGCTACGTCCATGAGTCTAGCCAGTCTTTAAACAATTGCGTAACCTATCAAATTTACATAAAGTCTTCACATGAAACATTTTTTAGCAGCCACTATTATTTCTATGTCATTAATGTCTTTGCTTACTTTTCTGACTGATATTTTTAGGTATAGATATAAAGTGATTCTTTGAGTTCATAACGCGCTCGAACGCTATCGCATTTAATTTTCATTGTGAATGTTTACAAATTTTTCTATCTAAAAACCATGAAATTTTGACAAAGAATAGAATGTGAGATCTCAGGAAAGCCCCTATTTATCCTTGACATCGCAGCATTTGATTTGCTGCAGCACTTGATCAGTGGAATTGGTGTGCATGCTTACGCTGGACTGGCGCTCCTCTCCGCCGGGAAGCGACTTCTCGCTGGTATCGCCGGACTCGCTTTTTTTTCGCGTCTGCCTGTTCGCGTGATTGTCGGCGGGAAAGAAATGCGCCTCCAGCTTGCGCACACCGTCCGGCGTGCTCAGATCATAGGCGAATTTCAGATACTTATCGAAGAAGATTTTGGTATTTTGACTTTGGTTCTTGTTGCGAATCTGACGCTGGGCAGTAGCGTCCGCCTTGTCCGGTGATTTTGACTCCTTCGCATGTTTGTTGGTTGGCAGCGCTGTCTCCGCTGGCGTTGGCCGCAGAGTCTTCGTTTTCGATGCGGCTCCATCCAGCTTCGGCTTGCGCGCTTGCTTGCCATACTGGGCCTGGTCGACGTGCCTGGCCAGCACCACAGTGCGCTCGTTTGACGTCACCTTCGTCACCTTAGCCTGGCCTGCCATTTGAACCGAAGCACTCGCTGTGGCGGCTGGCGCCTCAGTGCGCTTGCTGTACGACTTTGGATTGCTGCTTTGCTTCGTTACTGCCATCTTTTGTTTTCGATCCTTGTCCTTGTCCTTGTTCGCATCCTTGGCATTCACACTGACAATGGTCGGCGGCGGGTAGGCGCGCGCAAGCGGAGGCATTTCCAATTTCAATGGCTTATAGCTCAGACGGCTGCTGAGCATGTTGCTGGGCTTGTGGGCCGGTGCGTTGGTAGCCATCTCTGAGACAGGAGATAAAACGAAAAGTTGTTAGGAAAACTTGTCGGAAAATAGAAACAGAACACCAACAAACAGTAACACTTCCAAATGAAAGACCTGAAGATTATGCTAAATTTTCTAAAATACAACTTTAATTATCGAGACGACTGACAATATTTTTGATATTTTCTACATAAACGGAATACTCGATTTTTTTGTTTATAAAACACTTCTGTGTATTTCCATTTATGTTCTTTTTGCGTATTTATTGGAGTGAGCGCATAAATAAAATACGATTACTCCATGGTTCAAATAGTGAACATAAATATTTAAATAGTTTTTTTTTATTTTGTCTTTAAATAAATGTGAGCAATAAATGTGTTTTTGCTATCTTTGCCATTATCGCACACTTCTAAATTTATATAGGAATATATCTGATAAATTGTCTGTTGCCTGTCATCCACTCGAGTTTAATTTGCCTGTCATTCCACATTGCTGCTCTTAGGGAGGGGCGGACCAAGGGCAGCCAAAGCTGACATTTGCCGGTTGCCAGTGCCAACTGCTACGCTGTCAGTGTAGACCCCAACATGGAGCTCGTCCGAGCTGCTCACAATTTGTGAAACATCAGTGGAAAAAAATATCCTCTGGGGTAGTTTAGCATGGGTTGGAAAACTAATTACTTTGAAGTTTTTACACGCAGATAAGACTTAAATCACCTAAGCAAAATGAAATTCCCATTTACTGACCCAAAAAATGTTTGGCCTGATAAGAAATGAAAAAATAAAGTTGTAAATGGCAAGTGAACAACGCGCAGATACCTTTTTTCTGTTTCTGTATTTAATCAAATTTTGAATATAATGGTAAATATATATGTATATATAAACAGTTCACATTTCAAATTCAAATCTAGGGTATACAAATAAGTCGCATGGAAACTATGTACATATAACGTCGTTAGGCACAAGAAATGTGTGAAAGTCGAAAAAACAGTGTGAGCGAGAGAGGGAGGAAGGGAGAGAGAGGAGAAAAAAAGAAAAACGCAACCACGAAGCGGGTTAATTACGCTACAAACAATAAATTACTAGCTGCAGGCAAATGCGCAGAAGAAGAAGAAGAAAAATCCTTCGTAATGGTGAACAAAATGTGAAAGTAAAAGAGAAAGCGGGCTGCAAATTGGTGTGGGGTGTTGCTTACGGGTGGTGGGGCGGTGGGGTCTGTGTCGCATGCGACCCTAATCAGCTTAGTGACCGACAGATGATTAAATTTTTGGCCTTTGAGTCAGAGTCAAAGCGCGTGCGACACCGTTGGCAACCGTTGAAGTCGCATTACGTATACGCCATGTGTTGCAACAAGCAACTTGACTGCGCTACAAACCTTTCAGCAATTCGTACAAATTTCGCATTTCATGCGCTTGTCCAAAACTTTTTGCACATTTTCTATCCTTTATCTTGCTCAGCTCTTGTCTAACTCGGTGTGTGTGTGTGTGCGTTTGTGTGCCTGTCAGCGTGGTAAGCTGTTCCCTTGTCGGTTGATTTTCTTTTCCTTTCTTCCTCTTCTTCTTTTTTTTTTTTTGTTTTTGTTTTTTGTTTTTGCTTAGTTGTTTTCACTTAATTTCATTCAGCTCGCTTTTGTTTTTGTACTGCTTCATCATGTTACAAAGGAATTTTTTAATTAGGAAATGTGTTTACCCGAATTAATTGTTATTTTTGTGCCCAGCGGCAACAGCCGCAGCAGAAAGCACAACAATCTATCCCAAACAACAGCAAAATACAAATAAAGAAGTAAAAATAAATAAATATAAAGAAATATTTATATATATACATATATATATATGTATATATAATGGTTGCCGACTTCATAAAACTTTCTGACAAATTGCGCACGTTTTAAAGTTGAGTTTACAGAGTTGAAGCCGGCATTTTAATTGGGTGGAACGAAACACAGTTATTTCAGCATATAATGCTGTGCTTGATGGAGTGTCTGGGTGCAGGGAAAATTGCGATTTGCTTAAGGATCATAATGAAAGCTGTAAAAGTGAAGTGCGAAAACATTTCTGCTGCAAATATTTATGTTTAGTCTTTAATATATTTCACATCAACTTGAATTTTATATTGAGCAGTGAACGCTCGTCCTCTTTTTGGATTTCATTACTAATATAACATGTTTATCTCCCCTAATACATTTATAATACATTCAGACCATAATCTTTATGGCTGTCATTCGCTTTATTCAGCTTACAGACAAATCCAGCTTTCATATGACTTATTTGCCCTGTGCCAAAGAAGTTTCGGTAATTTTTCGTTTATTTTGAGCTCTTAAATTCTTGATAAACGCAGCGAGGAAAATCTCTTAAATAATTGAAAAAGTCACTTAAAGTCAATGCGACCCCAGGCAGCTGCTTCACAGCCTGTTGCCGATTGTTGAGTAAACAACAACACATATTTACTTTATATTTATGTGAGTGTGTATGTGAGTGTGCGAATATATGTGCTGGACTCTACAGAGCAGAGCGTGCATCCAAGTGCTCCACTTCAGTGCCATTGTGAGTGACACTTCTTTGCTTTTATTTTCAGCCATGCAGCATCTGTGTAGACAATATTCAAGCACTTGCTTTATGTGTATGTCTGTATGTGTGTGTATGTGTGTGACGAAATTTGTGCTTATATAAGTGTATACGATTTCAAGTTGGCTGCTGCACTGCTGCGCTTTTCAACGCGAACGAGAGACCCATCGAGCCCTTCTCCAAGGCATTAATGTCAACAAATGTTGTGGCCCCTGCTGCCCAACGAAAATACTTGACTGCTCTGTTCTGTTCAGTTCTGTTGCGTTGGCCTTTCTGTTGGTCTTATCGTGAGTGCTCTACAACTTTGCTCAGCACTTTTGGCCAGCTTAACTGGCAGTAAATTTAAATTGGCGACGGATGTCCAGAAATATAAATTGCAGCATCAGCATAAAGGCAAGCAGTCTACCTATGTGAGTAAGCGCTAATCATGTGCACAATACCAAAATGAAATCTACCTAAGCACTAGTCTCCCACACACACACACACACGTACACACGCACACTTCACACACCAATACGCATACATTATGTATAAAATGGCTGCCCTCGGCTGCAGTCAGCAGTGCCGCCATTCGTTGCCGTTAACATTTCCGCTTTATTTGTCTGTCCGCCCTTTGCGCTTTATCTGTCTCTCCTGCTGCATCTCGCTCGCACTCGCTTTGCTGACTATCTGCTTCCCTGTCTGTCTGTCTGTCTGACTGTCTGTTGGTTGTTTGTTACCTACATTCAAACTTCGTTTTCCCTTCTCTTTGTTGTTGTTGTTTTTCTATTGTGCAGTTTTAGTTTTTATCTATTCGCTGCGCTCTGCTTTCTGCCCTCTGCCCCTGCCTTTTGCCCTCGGCGTTGGCATTTTGTTTTTGTTTTCCTAATGCTTTAAATATAAACTCAAATAACGTCGAAAATAATACATAAATCACCGCAAATATCGCGCCGAATTTCTTTTCAATCTACAAAAGCTGAAAATTCTTTGCTTTCCCTAACGCAGTCGTAAACAATTCCGTGTTTCTCGTTCTGATTTACAACTATAAATTATACGAACCCAAATCCCATACACCCCACACCCCTCACTCCCCCTCGCCAAGTGTCACTCCCACTCCCACACTGCGAAGGACTTTATCTGTTAATTTGATAGCTGCGAGTTCTTGTTGCAATGGTTGTTTGTGATGTTGCAGTAGAAGATGAACTAAAAAGAAAATAAAGCCAAAGCCACAAGAGACATTGATGCGATTTGTTAGAGCTTATAAGCAACGCAGCGAGCTATTGTACTCGCATCTCTCTGTGTTTCCGAGTACAGCTTGCTGCTGCCAGAGATAAATTACTCAAGAAATGGAACTGTGTGTGTGTGTTGAGCAGTGAACGGGTATATAAACTCGATGCGACTTAAACAAGTTCTGGCAGTTGACAACGGAAAACTCTTCACAGAAGATTTCTAATCTTGAATTAAAGTCGATTGTAATATTTATAAACATGTATGCAAATAATAATAAAATATAATAATACAGTCAGTCTCTCTCTCTCTCTCTTGTTCTCTCGCTCTCCTTTCTGAGTTATTATTATTTAAATTTCGTGTCACATCTTCAACTAGGCAGCCAAGTTGTATTGCCTTGGGGCCAAAACATGTTGCCCGGCAGGAGTGACATTTAAATTTCCCGTTTAGTCGCCGCACGGCTAAGCGATCAATCAAGTGGCATGCAACGTGTGCCACGAAGGAGTCGCAGCTGCGGCTGCTGTTGCTGCATATTGAAATGTGAGTTTTCATCATATTTTCGCAAGGGGGAGGCAGGTGCGTTGTCTGTGCCACGCTGCTGGCCACCAGGCAATCAACCTGTTCGCACACGCCAGGCAAAACAGTTAATTAAATGATGAAAGCATTGACGTGCCACAGCAGGAGGCGAGACTGGGACGGGGCTGGCACCAGACTGGGTCGCCTGCTGGCCAATGGACAGGCAAACGTGTTAAACTAACCAAGTCAACCGATGCTCACTTCAAACTAGCTACTGGAACTTGCCAAGTTGCCGAGTTGCCGAGTTGCCGAGCTGCCAAGTCGTCTGCCCTGCACTGACAGCCCGTCCGTCCAGTCCGCCCGGGCGGAGCTGCCTGCCTGTCTGTGCACTGACTTCATAATGCATGAAGGGACACGCGTTCGTTCGTGGGCACGCACGCTTCACTTGCATGTCACACGCCGCTTGATTTGTTACCTGATTCGTTGGCTGGCAACGGGTGCGCGCATTGTCCAACTGCCGTTGTGGCCAAAGCTATGCGCTGCCCCCATAGCTCTCTCTGTTGCTATCTCTATCTGTGTGTGTGTGTGTGTGTATTGAGTTTTCATTTCATTTCCTTGTCTTTGGTTTTGGGCTGCTTGCTGTCTGTTGACAACTTTGTGCAGTCAGTTGGCCATTTGTTGATTTGATTGATGGCCAACGCCTCGAGACATGCGAATTGTCAACTCAATGCAACAGCAGCAGAGAATAAATTGTTGTTGTTGTGTTGTTGTCATTGCTGTTGCTAATGAACTTACATAAATGAAGCCATTAACAAGTTTAAGCTACACCTTGCCCCACAGCCCACAGCTGCATAACGAATTTCCATGTTTGAAATGTCGTAAATGTTGTTCGTTGTTGTTGTTGTTTTTTTCATAGCTGACCAGCTCCGCCTGCTGTGGATTGCAATAAATGCTGTTAATTAGCAAAGTTCATAAAATGTACACAGATTTCATGTATCCAGTGCAGAGGATAGTAGTTTGCGGTCGAGTAATTTACCTGCGGCATAATATGATTTCATGTTTTTAACTTCATGTTACGCATACGTCATGTTGTCCGTGTTTTCGTGTTCTCGATGCCTGCAAATACATGGAAAACATGAAAACATTTAAATTAGTTGCTACTCGCGCAGATACTTGTAAGCTGATTAGACTAATTGGATTGTGTTTTATTTTGAATGGCAACTTAAATATTCCAAATTAATAATTTAAAATGTGCAAGCAAAGAAACAAATTTACTCAAATTATATACATATTTTCGATGAAGGCACATAAAACCTAAAGGAATTTAAAGCATTAGAGACTAAAGTGGAAAAGTATACAAATTTGTTTTCATATATTTTTTAGCACCTTTTTGTGGCCGCAACTGCTTCAAACAATAATCCACTAACAACACTTCAGACAAAGCACATCAAATTGCAGTTGCTGCGGTGTGGTGGGTCGGTGGGTCCGAGAGACCCGCAAACACTAGACAAAGTTGTTTCAACAAAACGTTTGCTTATCTTGCACTTATCTTTATCAACTTGAGGCTAACACACATACACATATGTGCGTGTGTGTGTGAGGACACTTTGCTCATGCAAACTCTCGAGCTGCGAACAAACAGTCGATAATTTTTGCTAACTGAATTGACCAAGTCAAGCATTTCACTCTGGCAACATGCAGGCAAATAACTCATTCAATTTGAAGGGGCCAGGAGTTATTTAGGCTATGGATTGATGTCAGAGCCATTAGGTGCACTTAAAGCCCGCAAAGCTGCAGGGGCAAGAGCGAGAGCCGGCCAAACTAGTTTGGCCAAGCAAACAAAACAGAAAAGTTGAGCTACAACTTGGCTTGTTTCTGGGCTTTGCTGCTCGTCTAATATTTTCAAGCCAGTTTCAGTTGATAACGAGCAGCTGAAGCAGCTGACAGACAAGTGCATTTTGTATGCGACTTTCCAGTTGCAAGTCCCATTTAAACTTAAACAAGACTTTGGCTGGTTGGCGAGAGACAACATAAATCATGAACAGACACCGACAAAAGCTCAACAAAAAAATAAGAGCTGAACGACGAGCGAAATGTGTGAAAAACGTTTAGAGTTGGCACCAAATGTGTTCAGTTAGAGAGTGATAGTGGGGAGGGGTGTCTGGGGGCAGCAGCTCTTTTAGGAACTGAACTGCTTGCCTGGGCTGCACAGGACTCTCATTTTGGCCACAGCCGCCGCAGAGTTGAAGAAGCAGCGACATGACCAAAAACGCTCTGCGGCTTTTCTGCGCTGCTTTTCCATTTGTTTTTCCCCATTCTTAGTTTTTCCTTCACTTTTTTTGTTGGCTGTTGCGGTAACCGCGCTAGCTAAACTTCCGGCGTAAGTGTTCTTGGTATATATTTCGCAGCACCGGCAGCTGGAGCGCCAGCTGAAATGACTTTAAAAGGCCATCAAATGAAAGCTAAACGGAAAATCTGCTATTGCCGCTGCTGGCAACTACAAATGGCGTGTAAAAGTTGAAAAAACAGCAACAACAACTATGACTAAAACTGTTAAGCTAGGCCTGCAGCTGCAGCTGTTGCTGTTGTTGTCGCTGTTGTTGGCGTTGTTGATTCGCAGTTAGTTTGCTGCAAGCTGCAAGTTGGCTGCGGCATCTGCAGTTTGTCTGCGCAAATTGCCAGTCACTCTGTGGAGCGATAAGAGCCGATAGCCGAACCAAATTGAAAACTGCTGCGCTGTGGCGCCTCAAAGTAGGCAATACATTTACCACTTACGACCAGACGAGCTGGGAGCTTTGAGCAGCAGCGCAGCGCTAGTTGCCACAAATGATTTTCAGTTCTTCTTTTTAACGTTTTTAGTGCCCGCATCCTCCCCCCTCCGCTCTTTTTTTTTTCTATTTTCATGTATTTTCACTTTGCCTTGCACATTTCCTGTGCTAGCTTTTTTGTGTGTGTTTGTTTTCAGTTTTTCGGCCAGCCAGCTCCAATGTCTGGCCAAATTCAGGTCGCAGCCCCATCTTGGCCAGCACAGCACATTAAGCTGTTGCCAGGGCAGACTATATGTATATACATTTATAATACAGTTCCTGCATTTCTTGCACATTTTCAGTTTGGCTTTGTTGGCTTAAAGTGGTGAATTACGCAAAGTAATTGTAGTTTGCGTTCATTAAGGATTAGATTAAAGCGGGCATTCAAAGTTTTTATTTGCTGGGAATTTTTGCTATGATTGGTATTATTTCTATTATTATTGCAAATTTGTTAATATCTTTCGCATTATTATATATTTTTGTGGTTTTAGTTAGAACTCCCAATTTTCGTATATATTTAAAAGGAATTACATTATATTATAGGTATATATAATATTAATTGAATAATTGTAAATTTATATATTTCATTGTATGTTTGTTCATATTTTTATTTTATTTCGTAATTTAATGCTTCTCTTTTCATAGCTTTTACTTTACACTTAATATGAGTATTGTAATATAATATATACAATATATATTATTTTAATTTATATTATATTATTAAATAATTAATTAGCAAATATAAGTGTTCCAACACATAATATATTTTTTGCTTTAGCCATAATAAATATTATTTTAATCGTTTTTGTGTCATATTTGTGTAATAATTTTATTCAATGCGATTTCACTTTGTAATTTGAATAAATTATAAATTTCATGATTAGAGTCTATTTTAAAATATATTTTGAATTTATTTTATCAATTTGTTGAGGCTTGTGCACTTTATTTAATTCTGTAATCTGCTTTGCTGTTATTTAAAAATATATATTTCGTTCTAACTGCACAGAAATAATTTAAATAAATTCTTATTTACTTCACATATTTAATATATATTCAATATATATTCACACAATACGTCTGGCATTCGGCATGAATTCTTGCAGTTCTTTATATAGGTATGTACATACATACATATATATAAGTCAATTTTTAGGGCTTTGCCATTGCCAATAACAGTTGGAGAATTTGGTAAAAGAAAATTCGTTAGATCTTTTCCTTTGTTGTTACATTATTGTCAGCTCTGCGTGATTTGGTTCTGTTTCATTTCGCTAAGTCCCTCGTTGCCGAATGCCTTTGACCATTGTAATTATTTTGGCTCGATGCGCTTTGTTGATGTCTCGTTGTGGTTGTATGGGACTGTGGTGTGCGGGTGCGGTGTGGTGGTGTGAATTTCAGCAAATGCTTGTTGGCCCGTCCTTTGGCCTTCATTCTTTCACGCTTTCTTTATATGGGTGCCGACACTGTCTGTGTGTGTGGGTGGGTGTTTGTGTGTGTGAGAGCTTTTATTGTACTCATATTGGCCATGACGAGGACGTGCTACTAACTTGATTGCCATTTCAATTGACCGCAATTTTAGAATGCCTCTCCCTTTGAATCTGGCTCTGCCCTTGGCCGCATTGCTGTCTATGCTGGGCAATGTCGCCCGTCGTTGCCTTTTGTATCGGGACGGCCCTTTGTTAGCTTCCGCATCATTACGGGCCTTGCTCTGGGTCATTTTCGTTGGGATTTCTCTTCTCATCTCTCTCTTATTTATTTTTTTTCTCTGTGGATTCCTCGTTATTTATCACTGGAGGAGTGGCTAATCTGTCCGCACGCTGAATGAGCGTAAGTCGAGTCCTTTTGGCCATTTGTTGAAAGCAGCGGATGCAGCACAGTTGCCGGATGCATCGATAACCATTTCCTAGACACTGCCAGTCCATAAATGGAAACCAATTTTTTTTTTAGCTCTGGCTCTGGCTTGGCCAAAGCTATTAAAGCAGTTGCTGCTGTGGAATTTCAATTAGGGTTGCGTACAGTTTTTTCGGTTCACTCTAATTGTTATAAAATCAATGAGCTGCTAAGGAAATTCCATTTAAGCATTATATGCGCAATCTGATAAAGTTGTGCCACGCCCCCTCGCCCACCCGGGCCAACATTTGCAACCGCATGAAAACAATAAAACAAAAAGGGTAAAAACCAAATGCAATGGTTGGCTTGCACTTTTTGCCTTCGCCTTTGTGATTTAGTGGACAGCAAACCCCTAGCCGCACACGCCCACCGCCCATCGCCAACCGCCCAGCGTCCTTAGCTGCACCGCACTGCACTTTAAGTACTTTACGGGAGTTTTTTTAATGTGTTTTTTTTTCTGCTTTTGCATTTATACTCTTTTTTTGTAATTTTAACGCCTTTTGTTTCGTTTCTCTTTTGCCTTTTGTTTGCCTCTCGCACGTATCACTGCACAAAGGCGCAGCGGCCATTACGTGCCTAGCCAAGTGTGCCAGCCTCTGTGTGTGTGTGTGTGTGTGTGTGAGTGCATGCAATAATGATTGGAAAGTTTCGCTTTGCAGTTGCGTTCAAAAATTTAGTGCATGCGGACGTCCCAGCCGTAAATATTTGGCAAGCGCCACACCGCCAACACCCCCAACACGGCCAGCGCCAGTGGCACAGCCACTAACGGCACATTTACATAACAAAACTGCATGCGGAGCAGCCATTAAATAATTAGAAATGTCTCTGTGTGAGTGTGTGTGTGTGTGTGTGTGTGTGCTGGAGGCAACTTTGCGCAACGCCTTGGCCATTAAAGCGTAATCAACTCTCAAAATCATTGGCGCCAGGCTGACAGACCTAAAAAAACAACACTAAAAGTTTAAAAAAGGCGAGCTAAGGGCAATGATCGACTTTATTAATACCCTGTAATTATGCTACGAGTGAATGGTATAGGAGAAATATTTAGTATATTAATATATATAATATGATTTACTTTTGATTTTCCTTTTGAATATTTTTTTAAAATTAATTTTTTATTTTTTATTATATTTTGTTTATATATTTATGAAATTATCTCAATGATCTAGTCAATATCCACATTTCATTCTCCATTTTAATCTCTTCTTTATCTGCAGCCAAAGTAAATTCCAATTTCTCTTAGTGTGAATGAACTTTCTGATCTCTGGCTAAAGTTGATTGGGGCAACCTCTGGCAGCGAATTGCTAGGCTCTGTGGAGCGTCTGCTTGGGGCTGAAGGGCGCTTGGGGGCACCTTAACGGAAAACTTTTGCAGCGCATTGTCGTAAATGAAATGGCTTGCGTTTTGGGGTTAGTTGCTGTCATAAATTTTTACTGACTTCTCTGACTGAGCCCATTTGACCCCGTGTTGCTGCTCTCTCGCTCTAATTGGCAGCATTTGATAAATGCAATTGAGTTTGCATTTGGAATGTGTTTTTCTTCCTCCTTTTGTTTGATGGATTACGTTTAATTGCTCGTTAAGTAGTTTTAGTGGCCCACGTTGATTGGCGCACTATAGAATTGCAGTTGCAGCTGCAGTTGCAGTTGGCTTAAAGCTAACCAGCGCGTAGCCCAATTTAAGTCACAATGTTGTCAGACACCTTGAGGGGAGGGCAAATGCCAAGCAGCAACAGCAGCAGTTACCAAAAAAAGAAAAAAGGTGGAAAAAGCAGGAAAAAATGTCAACGACAACCGCAAGTCAAATTGACTCTGGCTTTGACACGTTGACATACGATAAAGGTATTTGGCGTGTGGGCGTGCCACACACGTATTGCTTACAGCGTTGTCAAATGGTATTTTCATCACAGTCCTCGCACCGAGAGCGCCAGCAAGGCGTGATCCAGGCTTCCTGCCTGCCTGCTTCCTCCTCCCACATTCGAGTGCCTCATGTCATTATGTATATTGGAATCTGCGGAAGTTAGAGGCTGGCAGCGAATGGATTGGCATGATGAACCCACGAAGAAGAGGAACGGCAGCAAGGAGGTCTCGGTTCTGGCTGTGCTTACGCTGGTTTCACACTGATTACACAAACGTGAGTTAGCTGCTTTCAGCATTGCGTTCTACATGCAAACATCACTTGCCAAACTTTATTTTCATTTGGCGGGCTCATACATTTATTCATATGTGTGAGGGTTACTCTCTCTCTCTCTCTCTATGTGTGTGTGTGTGTGTGTGTTTATACACTCACTCATGTACTCATTCATTTACATCATTTGTATGTTGTTAAGTCAGCAAAATTTAACGTACTTCGCTTTTCTGATTTGCACTTACTCATGCTACTTTCTCTCTCTATCTCTCTCTCTCTCCCTCTTGCTCTCTCGTTTGGTGCTTCCAAATTGGGTTCTGATTTTGTGCACCTTATCTCTGTGTATGTGTGCGAGAGTGGCTTTCACTGGATTTTCTTTATGTGCGTCATGCTGAAACATTTTTTCTTCATTCTCAGCAGTTCAACGTTTTTTCCCTTGCTTTTGCATTGAAAACATTTCTGCGGAATTGAGAAAAGTTGTTAGGTAATATTTGTGTGTAAGTTCTCTTAATATTTTGCAGTGATTTGCAAAATGAAGCTAACTGTTTTTAATTGGGCCTCAAATGGGCTGGCTCTGGCCCCTTCTCTCTCTCTTTCTCTTCAATGATGAGTCAAGTTTGTATTCCATATTTACATTTAATGTAGCGCTTAGACTAACTTTACTGCTGCGTTGCTATTAATATATACATATTGCAAAAGTTACTCATAATATGCTTCGTCAGTCTTATAACGAGCTTCTTAGATCTCAAAGTCAGTAATTCCTTTTGATAAAGCTTAAACAAACTCTGTGAAGAGCCAGCGCAGTTTAACTATGAGAAAAAGAAATAATGCTATAGATACTATAGTTGAATACTTTTTGCTATAAACTTATTTTGTCACAGAGAAAACTTTCAAGTCAACTTCACTTTAAGCTTGCTGCAGCCTAAGAGCTCTGCTGCTTACTAACTGTTCAGTGATTTCAATGTATTTGCGCCTTGTGAAATTTATATACTTAAGTCTGTTCTTTATTTAACTAGCATAAGTTTCGCTTAACTTAAGTTAAGAGACAAGTATATTTTTTATTTAGTTTTAAGAGAATTCAAATTTGTTGTTTTATACTGGACTTTATAAATCTTTAAGAAGAGACTTTTGCTGTGCTGTCTACTACTATTTATATAAGAGACCTGACGATGCATGCACAGCTGGAGTATTTAAGGAATTATTTATTGAAATCTGAGTATATGCCATAGTCTTAACATTGGAAATGATCGACGATTTCTCCATGCTAAGTGCTTAATGCTCAAATGCAAATACAAAATTCATTTGAATATATCTTTTGCATTCCAGGAATCAAAAGTCTGTTCAAAATAAATGTAGCTGCTACTGATCAATTAACTAATTAATTTTTATTATTTCTTATCAAATTAAAGTCAATTGTTTCAGCTAGCTTAAAGTCTGTTTTGTCTCATTTTCAATAAGCTTAAGCAACTCGGCATTTTCTCTGTTTCAGTCTGGATAAAGAGAAGAATGCAAACTAGCTAGAGATGCGCCTTTGGCTTGTTTTCCTGACGTTGGCTGTCATTAACATTTGCCTTTTCTTGGTTCACTTGAGCGCTGGCTGTTTCTCAATCATCTGCGCTCTCTGTCTGTCTGTCAGCAGTAGCTGCTGCCATGCCTCCAGCATTTGCATGACTTCAAGAAGTTCTGCTACAATACGTACAACTCCCCTGTCAATCAGGCGGGAGCAGGAGTCGTTTTATCTGTCTTGCTAGCTGCAGGCTGCATATCGTTGGCGAAGCGTAGACAGAAAACGCGTATTGAGTGGCCGCACACACACACATAAACACAAACACAAACACGCTTTGTTACAACACATTGACATTTACGCAACATGTCCCTGTTGCATGTTTGCAATTTGCATTTGCAAATAGTTGCAAAAACGAACATCAAATGTGGCAAATGCGCCACGACAGGCGCATGCATTAGTTTTGGACTTGCGGCACAGTTGGTTGAGGGAAACGGCGGGACGGGGCGGGACGGTGCTATGTACGTGGTGTAGGAGTTTTGCATCAGTTTAGTTTTGGGGTTGCGCCAAAAGGCCACCCACAGCTGACTTTGCTCCCCAAAAACTTTGTAAATATGCATGCAAATTTTTGCAGCGCTCGCAATGCTTTCAATTTTGTTGCCTTCCTATTTGCACTCACACACACTCGCCCCCATATGCATGTCTGTTTCGCAGTTTTAGTTACAGTTTCGGTTTCATGTTTACCATGTTGCGGTTGCCCCCTCGCTGCAGCTGTTGATGTTGTTGTTGTTGTTGTTGCGTGCTTTTTTGATAGGTTGTGGGTTGGAGTCGTTGCTGTTGTTGTTGGCTTCGTTGTTGCATAATCAAACTTGGCATTTTCATAAATGTTGGGAGAACAGCATCGCAGCTAGCCAATACACTTGATAGCCAATATACCCATATTGTTTTGTTCAGCTCTCTTACGGTCTGACATGAATGCATTCGCCATCTCAAAGACCGGGAGTCAACAGCTATTTTGGCAGCTGCTGTCTGCTGTCTGCTGTCCGCAGTCCGCAGTCCGCAGTCTGCAGTCGCCCATTCAAACAATTTGTAGCCTTCGGCATTTTTCATTTCAATGTCGCCTTCTCTCTATCACTATCTCCCTCTCTCTCTCTCTCTTTCTCTCGCATACATTTTTGGAATATTTGTGGCTGCTGGTGTTAATTTGCATGGCCCGCAAATGGCAACTGAATTCGGCAGTCTTTAGCATATTGGCAAATTAGCATATTGAGCTCTGGGAACGAGAGAATCTGTTATAAGCCATGTTATTTTTCTATGCATACATTGTTTGCACTTCAATTAATGCATTGCACATCAGAATACGTACTCCCCTAACTGCTACGTCTACTCCAACTCCCAGTCCCACTCCCCACACACACACAATTCTCACAGCTCATAAGAATTGTTTCGTTGTGAGACGAGCATTTGCTATGCAATACGAGTTTTTCTGATAGCTCGATAAGAAATGAAATTCCGAATATCTGGAAATGCTATTAGAAAATTGTTTGTCAGACTGCAAAATGTTGCAAAATGGCGTAGGATTTGTTTTTTTTTTTCCTCTGAACAGTTTTTTAGGACAAGAATTTTAATTAAAATGCAAGAGTGCTGAGCAAAAACTTGAGAGTTGCCAAAGAACCTTTTTATTTTTTTGTTGTAGATATAAAGGCTGCCGCAAAAGAAATCATTCGATATCCTGTTTTATCTCTTTCACCTCTGTAGCCCTTTTTTCTTAGGTGTAAACCTAAAATTTCTTCTAGTTTTAGCAGATTTTTAGCTTGGTTGAGAATCGAGTATCTCGATGTATGGAGCTATTTTGTTATCTAAAATTGTCGAAATTTCTTTGTGTTATGAAATTCACATATGCTTCAGCCGACTCTCCAAAATGTTCATCAAAATGTAACACAAATTAGTTTTCTGCCTTGCTAGCCCGTTAGCTATGTCAAAAAAAAAAAACTTTCATTTGGATTAAAGACTATCGAAAAATTTCAATTTAAAGACAGCTCTGACCATATCGATTGGCAGCTACAAAATTAGAGGCCATCTAATTGAGCTTGTGGTGCTTGGGTGTCCTGCTCTGCGCTTTACCACCCCCTCCCCTCCTCTCCACTCCTGGCAACCGTCGTTTGACAGAGCCAAAAATTCGGAAATTTATGTGCGACATTTTGTCTCTGGGCCTGAGCTCCACACATACGTTTTACGAGTATTTACGACTGTTTCAACCCGCAGCTGTTTTTCGCGTGCCCGTTTCTCGCTTTATCAGCACTTTGTTACGCCCCATTCGTGAGTGTGAGTGTGAGTGCGTGCGTGTGTGTGCTGCGTGTGGATTTAATTTTTTTTCTGTTATGCCCGCCTCCATATTTTATCGCTCAGCTATATATAAAATGAAATTTTTGTGCAAAAATTGAAATATTTATTGATGTGTTCTTTTTTTCGCTTTATTTTGTTTTCGCCTTTTTTTGTATTTATATATTTTTGTTGTTGTGTGTTTTCACAGCCTCGGTGTGGAGTCTTTTGCACTCGTCTTCGTCGTTGTCGCCATTGTCCTTACGTTGTCCTTGCGTCAAGTGTCAAACGCTGCTGAGTGGCCAACGCCGTTGCTGCCAGTTTCCGTCCGTCGTCGCACCACCAAAGCGCCCCACCCACCGCACTTATTGAGGTTTATTTGCGTTGGCGGCAAAGTGTCTCGTCGCTTGGTGTTGCCCCCGGTTTACTGCCAGCCAGCCAGCCAGCCGGCCCGCCCCCTTTTTCTGCGGCGCTGCTTTACTTTGTTACGTTTTCTGTTTGTTTTGCATTATTTGCTGTCCCGGCTCCAGCCCTGTGGTTGCCCTGGCTCTGGCCAGCTCTTGCCACATTTTACTTATATAATATATACACATATATATTCAGATATTTTGCAATGCTTGTTGTTGTTGTTGTTGTGCATATCTTATGAAATTGTTTATTTTTCTGCTGCTGTGCGTGTGTTTGGCAGTAAAATGTTTTCATACTGCCCAACAACCCAAAGCTCTCAGGATGCCACAGCTCCTCACACACATTTTACACTCTCAGCCACGCCCACACTCCATCGTTTTCGTCGAGTGCATAATGGCTGTTTACTTTTAGCCTTCCTTTTTGCCACTTTTTTTTTTTTGTATGTGTTTGTGCGTGTGCTTCCTTTCTTGGCCCTTTCCCCTGGCTGATTCACTTTGAAGTTCTGCCGCCTGCTCTCGACTGATGCTAACTAAACTCAATGATTTTCACTTGTTTTCGTTTGCCTTTTTTGACAAGTCTTTGGCTTGCTTTTCTTTTTCACATTTGATATCCTGTATTGAGTTATACAAAGGGCATATTGTGTGGGTAAGCATCAGATACTTAGCTCGACTTTTGGCTGAATAAAATTGGCGTTAAATTGTTGGCCAAGCCTGTGAGAGCTAAAGACCTTTTTCCAGGGTATTCCAGCTGCTAAGCACGCCTCTCTACAATTTATTTCTTTATTTTCCGTATACGCCTTCATTAAAGGGCTGTTAAAATTGGGTAAATAACAGGTCTTTGCCATAACAATGCCAACTTCTCTGTCTCTAATTTGTATGCACTTCATAAGAGACTTTGAAAAGGTGTTGAATTTTATTCCTGAAACTTTTAGTAAGTGTGTGTGTGTGTCTGTGTGCATGTGTGTGTATGCTTTAAATTATAGACATTTACTGCGAGCTGTTTGTAGTTGGCTCTAACTGAAAAGATTTGCATAAGGCTTAAGTCTTTAAGTTAAACGTCAGGACACAGCACAGCATATATGTATCTATGTGTGCCTGTGGGTCTGTGTGTTGTATCTCTAACAAGTCACAGCAGAGCTGGGCAGGCAACACTAATTGGTCGTGTCACCATCACGTAGCCAGTGTCAGAGGCTGAACCAAGGCTGGACGCCTGAGCTAGCAGCTCTTTGCTGGGCAGCGAGGCACAGGCCGTTCACAAATATTACGTATACGTATTGTAGTTAGAACATGGCAATCAATGCCCAAGGAGACGTCACTAGCTTAGCCAACTCTGTGGCTCTTGTTTGGTCTGGTGTTTGCCTGAGGCTTTGGGCCAACTTCTGTTTCGCCAGCCTCATGTTTATCCTGTTGGCATATTTGCCTTACACACACACACACGCACACATACGCACATAAGCGTGCTTGGCTGCTGTGCGTGCATGTAATTTATTTTATTTGGCATTTATTTTTTATGCTCATGCGAAAGTCAAAAGCTTTCTGTGCAAATATGTATCTACGGCATATGCCAAAAAGTACTTCGGTTTTTGTATCTTTTGTGGGCGTGGTATCTGAGACAGTTCTCAGTCCGTTTGCCGCTTGCCATTTGTTGTTTCTCGTTTGTCGTTTGACTGCTGCTCAACCAGGGCTTATTAGCCTGTTTGTTTTTGTGTTTTGTCCTGTCTCGGTTTGTGCCTGTCGAGCAGCTGCAGCTGACCTCAAGCTCCGACCTGGAAGGGGCTTACGCTTGTCTTTTGGCTTTGCCCAACATGCAGCATATATAAATGTATATATATGTACTTGTGTATATATATATTTTATATGCAATATGCATGAGACCGTGTGTTTCCCTTTTGCATCTCATCAAAGCTGCAAATTTGATAAATCTTTCGTTTTCTATTTTATTTGCTTAAAATGTAAATGCTACTCGTATTTCATGGCCCGGCAACAAGGGGAAAACTTTTGACGTACAAAATATAAATTACATAAAATATAAATTACAAAGGTTTTTTTTTTTATTCTCGAATTAGTTTTGCAGCCTCGAGCATATTTTTCATGTATCAAATATGACAATGGGTTACAACTACAAAAATATATGGAAGATTCAATAATATTATATATTTTTATATCATTTGTTGTTAAATTAAATTAAACTAAAAAATTACATTTTACTAAAAATCTAAAACAAAAATTCTAATCAAAATATTATGCATGCAATAAATTCAATTAATTTTTACATACATCCATATATTTACACTATATTTACAACTACAATATATTGTTATACAATATTATATTAAATATAAATTTGCAAACAACATTTATTTCAACACAAAGTTCAGTATGTTCGCATTGAAAATCTAAAGGAAAAATTCGAAAATCTTGTTCATGTGATAAATTCAACAAATTTAATTTATTTTTCTAAGACTTTCATTTAAGTGTTTGCTCTGAGATTTTCGTTTTCTGCTTGCCTTAACTGCAATACAATTAAGACCAGTTACGTTGATGTTTTTCCCAATTCCTTATATATATATAAAAAGAATTCTTTGCATTTTGCTAGATGAAAATGTAGCAAAAATGTCTCATGAATAAATGCATTTGCGGGCAGTCTTTTTACGGTCAACTCCTTGCACACACACACGCACACGCACACACAGAAGTGCGCACATGTGTGTGCATATCCTTAGCAAATATGGTAAAAGTCAGGGATTAGACTGAAGCATTTGAAGCAGATGCAAGCTTTCAGCTTTTGTTAATATTTTACAATGCTTTTAGGTTCGAAATATATGTATATATGGCTTCACACGTACCTTGTAGCACAGGTAAAACTAACGTTAAATAAACGCTGGCACATATGGCAGTAGTTCCTGCTGCTGCTCATATATTGTAGCAGTTCCTGGAATTCTGTATCTTCAGGCATCCGAGGGCCTGCACAAAGTTGGAGAGTTGACAAAATATTTGCACTACGAAATGACAAATTAATTGTGAAAATGTAGCGCTTGGCGCTTTTAAAGCTGAAGTGCAAACAAATTTTTCGGTGCAAACAAAATTGCAGAGACGCCCGTCCGCCAGCTCCTGGCCCAAGAATTTCAGGGTCTGCCATCCCGCCAGCCGTTTTACGGCGGCTAGCAAATTAAATTCCTTGCCGTGGACAACTTGCTGGGCAGGGCTGGGACGCAACATGAGCACAAAGTAAACAAAGATGTACGACAAATGCAATAACAACAGCAACAACAACAGCAGCAGCAGCAGCTACTACCACTATTACAACAAAGAGTGGCTGTTGACTAGGGGCACAGCGGGGTAAAACATGGACAACAACTACCACAACAAGAACAACAGCAACAACAGCAATAAGAACAACAATTGCCAGTTACATGCCACGTTGAACTCATAAAACGAGCTTTTACCTCATTTGGACGAAGTGAATACGCTGTTGTCCTGGCTGGGTCCTGATTGAGCACCATGAAGATAGTTTGTTGCAGCATAGAGGTTAGCTAGAGCTTGACTATGGTTCGTTTACTTCATGATGCCAGAGACACAGCGACAATTTGTATTCTGCTGGCTCTGCTGCCCCGAATGTGTGATACTCTGTGGCATAATCAAGTTGAGCTATTTCGAAATATTTCTGAGGTGAAATTCAGCTTAGTTTCTGAATATTTTATGGCTTGAAGTAAGAGAAGTCACATATTAGGCTAGGGTTCACGAATTAACATTGCGTATACGTAATGAAAGGCTTTGAATACACTTGTATAACTGAGTTAGCCATTGAAGATAATTCATATAACTGTATTACATTGCTGACCATTGAACCTTGGCGACTTTTACATTTGAAAACGCTTTAGAATTATTTGCTCAGCTCAGCTGCGGCCAGTTCGTTTATTTGTTCAACTCAAACAGGCAGAAGAAACAAATGTTATTTTACAAACAAGACAGAAATAATTATAAAATGTTCAATACAATTCGCATTGAGCAGGCAGCCAAGTTTGAAGTAAATGTTGCTTTTAATTCAGGGGATTTAAAGTGTTTAAGTTGATTCCTCGACTTACCTCAAAATGCTGTAAAATATTGTTATTTGTATTTGCCTGTTTGACAGCTGGATTTTCCACTTTTTGCGTTTGCATTATTGTATTACCATCTGCAAATAGATATAAATAAAAACAACAATGAAAACCAATTTCAGGCTGTTGAATTGCAAACTCATTAAATCAAAGCTAAATTGTGCAAATAGATGTCAAAGAGTTAGCATTGAGACCCATTTAAATACAATATTTTGCATGAAATGTAAATCTTCATTATATTTATATTGCGCTGTATTTTGTATACTCTGCAATTGAGTGAAGCATGGGGTATGCTGCAACAATTCTATAGAATTGAGAATTTCTGATAATGTAAACATAAAATATTTATTTTTTATATATTGAACTTTGAAGCTGTTGGCATTTGAAATGCTTCTACAAGTATAGAATATTGCCTGGCCATGTAGTCAGCCTTTATTTTGCCTATGCTGTGATTATTCTCATTTTGGAAATGCAAAATCAGCTATGCGTAACCAGAGCAAACGGCTCTGATACCAGCTCAGCTCGTTGTTTTTCCCTCCTATTTATAGTTTGTTCCCTAAGCGAATGGACGTGGGTAGAGTTCCACATTTTTGTTGCTGTTGTTGTTGTTCCATGTAAGAAATTCAAATGGAAATGGAGAGTGGAAAAAGTCGTTTTGTATAAATATTAATGAAGTAGGCCATAGAAGTGCGAGGTTTCTATTGAGTGGGTCGATGCTATTGAATGGGGCATTTTGTAACAAGAAATTCTGGCCTATTTACAGGCTACAGCCTCTCGCTCTCTTCCACTCTTTCACTCTTTCTCCCTCTCTCTCTCTCTGGCTCTGTCGCCTCCCAGTCTCGGTCTCGGTTTGTGAGCTTTGCTGTTATTGGAACTTGGCTCCTGTTTGTGCTCGCATATATATTGCTCTGCTGCTGGCTGTTGTTGTTGGTCTTATTGTTGCCGTTGTTTATTTGCATAAGAGCCCAATAAGCAACGCATAATGGAACCAGAAACGAGCTCGAATTTTCTCTTTAGCTCGTTATTAGTGGCTGCCGGGGCCAGCCAGCTCCACGCATCAGCGCTCCAAACATGATGCAGCAAATGGCGTGTGTACTAAATGCGTAATTACTGGACCAGTTCAGACTTGTATCCATGTTCGGGTCTAGCAAATGGCGCTTGTAATGATAATGCCGCCATCGAGCGCTGGCTGGCTGCAGAGCACCGGCAACGTAGTACAAGTACATAAATTCCAGCACTTATATAGAGCACATATTGTATTCCTAATCAATGAGAGCATCAAGTACAATTTCTTTGTGCAATAAGAGTTTCTTTTCTTACTCGAGGTCATTTGCAATATTTCTAATTGCAAATGACATTTGGCTGCGAGGGCAAGTGATAGGAGCACAGACGCAACTTGATTGCACAGTCAAAGCTCATCAAGAGGAATGCTGCAGCATGCAGTTAACGACAATACAAATGCGTGTGGCTGAATAACTTCTCAACACTCATGGAATCACCCACACGCACACACACACACGCGCACACACACGCCCACACACGCAGATAAAAGCCCCGATTAGAGCGACAAGACACTGCCCGATGTCGTAGTAGTCCATTAAAATCCACTCAAGTGCACTTAAACGCTTCCGAGTGCTTTGCAGCACTGCAATGGCATAAAAGACCGAATTCGAGTTGACTAAGATCCGAGTTGTCAAGCCTTTGCTCATATGCGAATTCAAGCTCTCGTTCACTCTCTTAATCGGTCGGCCATGCATACGCCGATTAAATCCGATCTAAGTGCTTAAGTATGCTATTATAAAGTTATGCCAGGCTGGCAGCAGTGGAATGAGTCAACTTGCGTCGTGCTGAGCATGTAAGTTGAGGCTGCAAGTGCTATGTGAAGCAATCAAGTTGCTTGTCATCAGAAATGACCTAATACTCTGGCCCGCAATGGCAAAATATATATCAAGCTTGAGCTGCAGCCTTTAGTGAGCTAATGAGAACTATTTTGGTTTATGAGCTGAATGTCTAGGCATTCGATCGACTTGGGTAGATAAGCATAAGTGATGTAAGTTAACAAACATAACAGGAATCAAATTGTTTTTATATAAGGATTGATTTTGCTATTCAGCAATTTGATATTGATGTCAAACAAATCAATCATGCACTTAGTCATAGATGTATAACAGCTTCTAAGAAAACGTGCAACTACCTTTATTTATTTTCGCTAAATCTGAATGCAAACCAGCATTAGCTTATATACATTTCCTACTACAAAACACTCAATGAGACACATTTCCTTTCCTCATCTCTTCTTACTTGCGATTCCTCATCATCATCATGGATATGCTATAGATGAGCTTAGTTAACTGCAATGAATTCAAATATTATTTTAGCTAATAGATTTCCAAAATAAATCCAACTTGCTTGCCTGCAGCGCCGTGCCCAGGCTAAGCGGCACTAGGCCGAGCAGTACAATGATTTTCATGTTCTGCGCCCGCTGCAGCATCACCATATATAATTTGCGCTGATCGCAGTTTAGCTCGTGCCAGCTCAGACAGGAAACGGTCTGGTACACCTGATCGTACTGCAAAATATTAATTTGTCAATTAGCTCGCACACAGGCAAAGACTTTTCAGGAAACTGACAGCGAATTCGATTTGGGTGCCCACAATGCAGTAGACGGACATCGAATAGGCGCTAACCAGGAAGAAGATGGCCGAGATCAGGTCAAACTCATTCAGGTTCACGCACAAGCAAATCACAATTGAGACCGAGGCGGCAAACACCTGAGCGGCGATCAGATTATCATAGATCTTCTCGACCAGCTCGCAGTAGCTGGAATTCATCGTATGTAAGCAGAAGTTTCGAACGAAAGAAGAGCCTACTTGACTCACTCAACGAATAGCTGATGCCAGTTGATCAAGTCTATGAGCAGGGCTTGTATATTGAAGTCCTTATACTCGCCCACATCGCACACATATCTGGACTGCTCCTTGCACTCGAGTGCGTCGTTCAATGCGGTCGCCTTCAGTTGGAAAATGTCGGCAAAGGTTTGGATCTGGATGAGGGCGAGCAGGACCAGCATATCGCCCAAATAGAAGCCAATGCCACCCACCACCTCCGGTATCGTGTGCTGCAGATATGTGAGCCCGTAGCCGACATTCGAGTCGATGGACAGGCCCGGTATCTCATACGGCATGACGGTGATGCGTATGCCCTTGTAGAAGAGCAGCACCAGCGGCATCAGCAGCATTATGAGAAACGTAATCGAGTAGCCGACGAAAATGATGCGCTGTATTTTGTACACCCGATCGATGCCGAAGTTGAGGGCGTGGATAAAGTCCACGCCGCGCTGCTCGTACTCCTCGCATATTTGAATAATGAAATGGAGCAGATCCCTGATGGGCGTATGCCTCAGCAGTATGGTGAGCAGCTTGGCCGATCCGCTCACGAGGCCACCGAGCATAATGCAGGATTTGATGCCCTCCAGCCAGTTCCGGCGCGCCTCCATGAAGCCCCAGTAAACGCCAAAGACTGCATAGGTCAACGGCGCCGATATTGTGATCCAGGTGCGAAAGATGTACTCCTTCTTCACCGTCAACATATCCAATCCCAGCTGCTGGGCCACGGCATTGATGTGCTGCACCAGTCCTTGCATGCGCAGCGAGGGCTTCATTTCGACTGTTTGCTGGCCCAGCCATCGGAATTGCCTTTTATAGCCCGAGAATGCTAATTGCTGTTGCGGTGGTCTTGCAATAATTACTTAATAATGTTGTCATTGATTTTGTAATTACTGCAAATATGTGTAATTGCAATTCGATTCCCATAAATCAAGGCTATGCGACATTATAGTAAATTGCTTTTAAATGTCATCCAAAAGGTTTTTATATGCACTGCACAATGGCAGGATAGCAGAGACTTCAAGTTATCCCTTCATGTTGAATGATTTCCATACCTATTGCGGTATAATTCTGTAAATTTCTGATGCGCTGTGCTCTAGCTTATTCTTCTTAAAATGAGGTTGGATTGACTAAATATAATTAATCTACAAAATATCTGTGAATCTGTATAAAAAATCGCCAGAAATTTTGATAAACACGAACTATTTTTTTTATTTTCTCGGTAATGAAATGCCTTTGTTGTTCAGAATATCTCTGAGAATATCATTCAAGAATCAATTACTACCGCCTATGGCATATACCAGCAGAGTATTAACAATTCGAAAAGCTTATAGCCGTCTCTCTCTGGCTGCTAATGTTGCCCCTGAGAATTATTATATAGATGAGTAATTGCGAGCATTGCAGCATGGAGTCCTGCATTTCTGCAACATTTGCAGTGCTGCAAAGGCACGTAAAATGCAATGTCTACGGCCCGTATTTTATGGCCATCTGTGATTTATGCCCTTGGAATGGCCATTAAACTGCAACTGCAACACATTAAGCTGCAAGCTGTGCAACTAGTTGCATGCAACAACAATGTTAACTGTCTGCACTGTGGAGAGCTGCTGCCAGTTTACCTGGGCAGCAGCTCCGCTTTGGCCTGGCTCTAATTAAATTTGAAAACGTTTTAGGGCCAACAGCGTAAATGTTTATTTTATTTGTTTTGTTTATCTTTGGGAATTTATTTTATTTTCACTTTCGGGACAGTGCTTAGCAAAAGTTTTTGGGTATCGAAAGAAGTTGCAAAACCATTAAATGGCAGCTAAAACTTGAGAGCCTTCGGCTGTTGGCAGTTTGTTGGCCCAGTTTTTTATTTGATGCCAGCAGCACGTCAGGACATTTGTTTTTATTGCTGCCATGTATGTGTATGTGTGTGTGTGTGGGTTGATTGTACTGCGCCCGTTGTGCTATCCCTGGAACGGCAGACGGTAAGTCGCAGCTAACGAGGCCATCAACAGGATGCGGCACCAGCACAAAAGCCGATTGCAGCCAGCTATGTGATTAGAGATGGAGATTGCCTGGTTGAAAAAGAGGACGACAGCAGAAAGAGGTAGAGGCCGACTTCCTGGAGGGCTAGAGCAATGCCTTTAACTGTAATTGCCTCAGCCGTGCCTCATCGTGCCCTACTGCCTGGGTGCACAAATTAGGCTTAAACGCCTTTGACGGCATAGCTCTCTCCCACTTGCTCCAAATACATTTGGTAAATGTCTATCTTTCGGTGTTGCCCTGTCTCGCTTAGGTTTTAGATTAGATTTAGTGCAAGGCTGTTCTTATTTTTTTTTTTTTTTGTAGCATCATCGTCTGTTAGGCAGATAAGCAGCTGAATTTAAAGATTAGTTGAGTGAAAGCCATTCGAAGTGGATTATGGCTTAGAATGTACGAGTGAATCTAATTTAGTTTTATTGCCGCTTGTTGCTTGAGCACACTTTAAAGCAAAATCAAATGAAATAAGGAAAGATATTACTACTTAGATATAATACACAGATAAGTACGTATCTCGATATATTTTAACATGGGTTTCCTTTTTGCCCCACATTTTGTGTCCAGCCCCTCGCACATGCATTTCAAATATTCCGGACACGCTCATAAACAATCATTTAATGGCCTATGAACAGCAGCTGTTACAATCTCATCTGTGTGCAAAGCATAGAAGTGAAAATTATATAAAAAATGTATACCCTGTATTGAACTAATATCAAAGGAGGTTGAGTTTTTTCTGAGTTTTCTTCAGTTTCATTTAAAAAAAATATATACCAGCACTTATGCAAGTCCATTTGAGAGGTATCTACTAGTCGAGCTGAATTTGATTATGTTTTGCTTACGCCTCTTGTCCTTGGCTGATCATAAAATTAGCATTTTAATGCAAGTCTCTCTCTCTCTCTCTCTCTCACACGCACACACAATTAGGTAGGGAGGGAGCGTAGCAGGTCCCATTTATTTCTGTTTATTTAGAGGGCGGGGCAAGCCCGGCAAGCTTTACCACTGTAAAATGGCGCACATAAAGTGAACTTTAATGACTAGGTATGTTGTCTGATAGTTGGGCAATGTGCTCACATTTACATGCACATTAAATGACCAGACAGACAGGTGCTGGCAATGGGCAATGGGCGGGCGTGGCAGGCAGCGCCAAGGATGTGGCTCTAGAACCAGAGTCGATACGTTTTTGGCTGCCCCAATGGTCATTACTTGGCAAGCGTTTAAGTCGCCTGAGCCGTTGAATTTTAATGGCCGCCATCGAGTGGGAAGCTGAGACCGGCAGACCAGAGTCTGGGCCCCGGCGCACTTCGAGTGTCGTTAAGAGCAGCAATGAAACTCAGCTGGATCATGTACGCCGGCCAAAAATACCCCGAATCCCGCTCACGGCCAAATGCGGGCTGGCCGACCAGTACGCTTTTCGGTTACGGTTACGTTAACGTTTACGGTCGTGTCTGATGCCAAATGGCGATTCTGACCATTGGCTGCAATTAAACTCACACGCCCAATACACACACACACACAGCCAGACAGCCACACACACACTCAACTGGCGTGTTAATTGAGGTAAATTACGTCATTTTTTTATTGTTATTTTGCTTTTTGCTTTACGTTTTTCTTTTGGTTGTCTCCGCCAGCGCCAGCCGAATGGGTTCATGTGGAAATTTATTTGTTTAATTGCATTTTTTCACAGCGCCCCAAAAAATGTGCTATAAAAAGTGCACGAGCCGGGCATAAGCCGTAAATTTATTTCTGCCGGCCTTTTTCATGGGCACTGCATTTAATGAAATTTATAAAATATATGCGATGCCCGGTTGCATTGCATATTTATTAGCGAGCACTGCTCAAAATACCCTGCAAATACTGAGAAAATTGATGGGTAATTGCCTGTGGAACAGAGTATATGAAAGCAATGTTTTATTTCCCCAACTATTGTTCATGCCCAATTACAGGGTATATCACAGTAAAAACAAGAAGCACACACATTCGTTTAGCGCTTCAATTGTCTTACCCTTACTTGAGAGCCAAAAGCGTTGAAAACTTTGTTCTTTATTAAAGCCAGAGCCTTAAGTCATAGACACCGCATTATGGCAGACATATGTACTCTATCTGGCCCGTCAGTGCATGTGTGTGTGTGAGTGTGTATGTATTGGTGTGTGTGTGTGTGTGTGTATTATGCTTGTAGCTGTTATTGCAGAACTAAGCGATTGTCTGCGTTTCTGTTTTGTGTTATGTTTTGTTTTTCTGCTATGTTGCTGCAGCTGGTTTTTCCTTTGTTTTTGCTCGGCTCTGCGTGCGCCTTGTGTTTTGCCAGCTTCCGTTTCCGCCTGACTCTGCACAGCCTCTTCATTGTGTATGTGCGTCTGTGTTTGCCTTCCTGTTTGCGCCTGGAGTCGTCCCCCCTCTTGCTCGCTTGCTTCATATTTCGCCCGTTTTCGTTTACTTTATAAAATTGTAAAATATTACACAAATAAATAGAAATTGTGTTGGCCCGCCCAGGCAGCTACTTAGACAATGGCCCGCAGGGAGCGGCCAAAGTTTTCGAGCGCCTTTAATATCCACAGCGCCAGCTCTGCTGCGACGAGTCCCCGAGGAACCCATTCTCTGCCGCCACAAGTCACATTAAAGTCAAACGCTGTGACAGCAAAAATGTTGCTTTGCTTTTCATTTTTCATTTTTTTATTTTTATTTTATTTATTTATTTATTTATTTTTTTTTTTTTGGGTCGCGACGGCTTTTTTATTGCATTTTGGGTTGATTTTTGTTGTTGCTTCAGTTGATGATGCTGCGCTGACGTTGGCAGTACCGGCTTGCTCAAGGTGGGGCAGCGGGGGCATGCAACAGCAACTTGCAGCTGCTTAACATCAGTTTTTCGGCTATTTTTTGGGTTTTCTCAGCTTTTTTTTTCCGAGGGTCTGTTGATGACGTTTTGTCATGTTGTTTTTGCAGCTCACTGCGCTGGCTCCGCACTAAGCCACGTTGCTCTCTCTCCCTCTCTCTTTCTCTCTCTCTCGTGCTCGCTCTCTGTCTGTCTCGCTCGCTGCTTATTCGCAGCAGTCTAATATCAACACTTTTGTGCTACGTAATTACTTTGAAATTAGTTTGCGTCACAAACTTTGCACATTATGCGCATCCTTATGCCTGGCCCCGAGCATTGCACACACATACACTCACACACATACACGCACAACATGCTTGCTTTAACGTTAGAGTTGCCATTAGCGTTGTTGTTTGTGTTTAGCTCTCTCTCTCTCTCTCTCTCTTTCCCTCTCTCCCCGTCTGTCTTCGTCTTACTCTTTTTTCTTTCCACTGTCTCTGTCTTCTTGTTTCCTCTTCTGCTTTTTGCTGTTTTGACGTTGTTTTCTGAACTTGTTTGTTATTTCATTAAATTAAATGTTCTGGGATTTTAGCGCTCAAATATGTGTGTGTATATGTCTGATTGGTGTATGTGTGTGTGTGTATTTAAGCGCGTGCATGTCACAAATAAAATAAATATCATTTAATTGCTTTCAAAATACACAGAACACAGCGCCACGCATTTGTTTCGCTAATGTCCCAAAACACCGAAAACAACTTATTTGCTCGCTGGGGAAAATAGCGAAATTCATGGAATGAACTAGCGAAAGACAGAGAGGGAGACATATAGAGTGAGAGAGAAGTCCAGAGGGAGAGGGAGATAGTGAGAAGCTGGTTTTGAAAATCAATTGAAAGCTAAACGAGAGCAAAAGCCATACTTATAATTATAATTAGGTATACATTTATATGACTATGTGTGTGTGTGTGTGTGTTTTTGACTAATGCCAAATTGAAATATTCATATAATTTTTGATTTATTATGTAGATGTTGGAAGTGGAAGAGTTGCTTGTCTAAGTGACTAATTCATTAGGACAAGTGAAAGTCAATCGAGAGGCAATGTGTGTTCGTGGGGAAGCTAAGATTGTTAGATTAATGGTTATATGAGTGCAAAGATGAAGATGGAAATGATGATAATAATAAACATAATACTCAGAAGTGACACTGTTATTGTTATGCTTGGCATAGAAAAGCAGTTGAATTTGCCTTACTCGCTGTGATGCTAAAGTCACATTTTTGTAGGCATAAATACATAATTTGCAACTATACATACATATGTATAAAACAAAGCAAACAAAGTGCAATAATAATAAACAAATGCATAGCGTCAGTGGAATATGGACTTTGTGGCACCAAAATAGCGAAAAATAATATTTAAATTGCGGCAGAGATAGATAATGAGCAAACTAAAGTGTCGTAGTGTGTGTGCGTGTGAGTTAATAGAGGCGTGGTACACACACACGTACACACATACACGCACACAAATTGAAGCACGTTGCGTATGCGCAACATTAAATGCAGCCGCTGCAAATTATGTTGCGCATACGACGCGCTGTACAAACTGCAATTAAAATCATGCAATTTTAATGCGCAGCGTCAACAGTTGCATAAGCAAATAAGCAGCAGCACGAATAGCAACAGCAACAGCAAAAGCAACAACAACATCTGGAACAGTGCCCACAGCTAAGCAAACATTTTAAAATATTTAAACAACGCGATGAGCAAGAAAACTTCACTTGTTGTTTTTATTACAGTTGCTGCTGCTGTTGTTGTTGCTGTTGTTGCTGCTGCTGCTGTTCTGGTTGTCGTTGGGTTAAGTGCCAGCCCTGCATTTTTACGCTTGATTGTGTTTTATGGGCGGACATGGTATTTCAACGCCCATTCACCCGCCCAGTGACCCATGGGAGAGTTCCACCAGCGTCGGCTGCCAGCCGCAGCACCATAAATACTGCGGCTTGTTCTCGCATGTCGGTGTCGGCACACCCCCTTACAGTGCCAGGCCACGTACTAAGAGGTTCTTTGCTTGTCACTGCTTCGTGCAAACCGTTACCTTCTCTCACACACGCTCACACGCACACATACGTGTTGAGACTCCTTTGCATGCGCTGGTTGACGCTGTTGCCCTTTGCTGTGAGCGTCTGACGTCGGCTGCTCGTGCATTTTTTATGTTGCAACCTGGGCTGCTCAAATATTGCAGCAGCCAATGAAGCATGCGTCCGACCATTGCAGCACGTTGCTATCATCTGGCACGCCCACGCCCACACCCACGCTGAACCACGCCAACCGCAACACCGCCAACACGGTCTGATTTGTGCAACGATTTTCAACTTGGTGCACTAATGAAAACATAACAGGGCAATGCAATTCTTGCGGACGTGGAAAATCATAACTTGCACAGATTCCGCCTCCTGCTACGCCTCCTACCCACAACTCAACTCAACCCAGATGCATTAAATGATTGGCTGTTTCACATGCTTGGCCAGAAATTAATTAAAAATTTCTTTGAACAGCTACGGAAGGCCATTCACAAGGCGCGTTTCTGGACTTGACTCCAGCACAAAAATAAATAGTCTTTGGCATGCAATGAAGTCGAATTTGATGGCTCAATTGCCAGTAAATATTAATTAATTATAGTAAATTCCTTTACAATTCCACCAGGCTGTTGAAAATGTAATAAATTAATTTCTAATTATATAATAATTGGCATTGATATTGCTACTTAGTTGCTTGGATGATAACTGAAGTAAAGTAATTAAAATAATTTTTTCAAGTAAAGTGAACTTAAGCTAAAGTAACTTTGTAGATGCTGCTTTAACTAGTTTAACCAAATTTGTTTTTTTTTCTTAGCCTCATTGGCTGCTCTGATGCGAGATAAAATTCTCTGGTTATATACAAAAGCTTTTGTTCTTAAAAATAATGTAGACGTTCAGCCTTCCTCTCAGTTTGGGCAGCAGCACAACAACAAACAATTCCCACCACTTACCATTGACCTGAAACACTTAAATTTTGCACCTCGGACACCTGGCGGCGACTTCATTAATTATTGTCAACAGTTTGGAGTGCTGCGTGGTCGGCTGGAGTAACGCGAAAATCATTTATTATTTTAATTAAGCTCGCGCAAATTATTGTTGGCCAGGTGAAAAATTGTGACCGCAGCCAACGAGCGAAATGTCAGTTGCCGGCAGCGTAGGCTAAAAGGGCCGTTGGCCATGGCCAAACAACGTGTTGCTGACAGTTGTTCAATTCGCGTTCGGAAAGTTATGCGCCTTATGGCAGTTGCCCTTTGGTGGCGATGATGTTGCTATTGCCATCATTTGCACATTAATTAATTATGAATTTCATTTATTGATGATGTCGGAAAGTGTGCCAAGCCGATTGGCTCGGGGCTGTTAAAAGCTGTGCACTGGATTTTAAGAGAGTGCAATGCAAATGGCCAACATGGATTTCCAGCAGACTTTATTCTGTTACTTTTATTTTCTTATATACATATATATTTTGTAGAAAATTGATTAGCTATTACATGTGGCCACAACGTTTCATACATATCTATGAATATACATACGCTATACCTATCAAATGCCAGGGGCTAAATTGCGCTGACAACTTGACAGGGTAGAAAATGAAAATGGAGGAGAGATTGAAACTATGTACAAGAATTCAAGCTTATATTTCGCTACTGCCGTTGCGCTGTATGCATAACAAATTTTTACTGTAGATGCGTGTCGGCATTTCATCAGGTTTCGGTGGGTTGCCTAACAAGGTTAACAATTGGGCACGCCCAGCCATCCCTCAGCCAGGCATCATCCAACTGCTCTTCGTGCCTTGTGGGCCATGAAGCTTTGCGACTGATCAACTTTTGTTCAGCTTGTTGTTGTTATTGTTGTTATTATTGTTGCGCACTTAACACGCCGCTGTCGTGTTTATTATGTATGAAGCGTCAACGAGTCGCACACACACACGCACACACACACACACACATATATATATATGTATGTCAAAGTTGCTGAATAAGTTATATTTGCTTGCCGAGCGGCATGTGCATTGTGCGTTGTTGCTTGCGGCCCATTTAAGTTAGATTAGCCGAGAATAATATTAATCAATCACGCCTCAGGATTCTCGTGGCCAAGCATGCGAGCAGCCAGGCATATACTGAGTCGGTAGCCATTTTGTTGCTCCATTTGTTGGAGCCTGCCAAAAATTTGCTGCTGGCACTGCTGTTGCTCTTGGCTTTGCTTTTATCTCATCATTGATGCCCGCCTGGCCGCCTGACTGCCTGTCTATGGCCTGATGCTCTGCTGCCACTCTTGATGATGAGCTTCATAATGTGCGTTCCGGCTACCATCGACTACAGCTGACAGCTGCTGCCGCCTCACAAAAACGTGTTCTGGCTTAGTCAACTTGCTGAGAAAAATTGCCAAAAGTTGAGCAACAGCAACAGCACAAAAAAAAGAAGAAGAAGAAGAAAAACGAGAATTCATGTATATGTATATATGAAATATATGAATGCTCCCTGAGTCCTGCATGCTGTCAGCTTTTTCAGCGCCTCCGTTTCGTGCTTTGTCTGTCTGTTATAACATCATTTATTTAGCACTGCGGGCACAACAATTTTTTGTTTCGCTCTCGCTCTCACTCTCTCCTGCCTTCACTGTTTCTTTTTTATTTGAATTTATGCTGATAATGTGAGAATAAAACAAACAAGAGGCGCGGAAAAAACATCCACCCAGCAGCAGTTGACAATGTCAAATGATAGCAGCTGGTCCAGGTACACCAATAGCCGGGCTGAGTGTGTCCATATGCCGACCCACCTCAGTCAGTCAGCACCTGCCCTCGCTCCCTTCTGGCCATGGCTGTAGCCGGTATGATTAATCTGCCGCATGAAGACAGCGAAGCTGGCAACGCACTTTATCATCATGTACGGCTGCATAGTTCAGAGCTGTATTAAATATTTATTCCTATGGCCAGCTGCGACGAATACACATCTATATGGAGTCGTAGCCGCGCTGCGTGCCAAAATGTTTGTGACGCAATTGGCGCAGCAATATTTTAAGTAAATATTGATGCCCAATAACAACAACAAGAGCTACAACAACTTCGTGTTACGTAACGGAACCTGGTAACATTTGCCAGCAATTCATTGGATATCACATCAAAGCGCGTCCCTTTTACATTCAACAAAAAAGTCGAAAAAGAAGAAATTTAGAGCTGATATGCGACTCAAAGCTACACTTTGAATTATTTACTAAAATTAAAAGTATATGCAAGAATATAAAAATTTATATATTTAAAAAAGTTCCTTCATAATTTTCTATATGACTCAAGCGATGACTATAATTTGATTCAAATGGATCTAGTTTTTGAATTCAATCTTTAAACAATTAATTAAATAATAGCTCAAATCGCTGCAGCATTCAAGCACTTTCAACTCGTATTAAAAGTGAGGGTATTAAAAGAGAACTCTATTTAGTTGCCAGTTTGCTTGTTGCATGTTGCATGTGCTGCGTCCTACTTCTCTCTCTCTCTCTCGCTCTCTCTCTCTCTTACAAACACTCTGTGTTGTGTGTCATCATAAATTTATAGACGTGCCCCATCAACAGACGCACCCACATGCTGACAAATGCCTTATACTACTCACTTTCTCTCTCTCTCTCACTCTCCCTCTCTCTTGCTGCTGTAGGTGCGAATGTTGCTGCTGGCGCTGGCGTTGCCGTTGCCGTTGCCGCTGCCGTTGCAGCGTCGTCATCAAGTTTTATGCGCATATTTGTTTTACCGTAAAAATATCATGTAAAAAGAGCGCAGGGAGAGCATATAGAGCGCTGAGCTGGTGAGCGTTAAGCAGATTGCACACAGCTTAATGTCTACTAAAAATCGAATTGTGATCCATCAACTATGCTATATGGCTGCCATATACGAGCACCAGTCAAAGTCAGCTGCAACTTGGGCGCGTTTTGAGTCTGATGTGATTTTTGTAGCGCATTTATGTATAATTTTATATTTATGAGCATGGCTGTTAAATGGCCAAACGGGGGAAATGGGGCGGGCGTGGCAAAAAATGTGTTTATGCCTTTAATGCTGATTTATGGCGTCAAGGCGAGAGGACGATAACTTTGTGCTTGGACTATCTGTGTGTATGTGTGTGTGAGTGTGCCTGTGTGTGTTGGTGAAATTCGCACCGACTAAACATTAATCAAAGCTTAATGTCTGCCTAAACGGCATGAAAAAGGGTTATCAAGCGAGTAGCTGACAGAAGATGAAGAAAAAAGTGTTGCCTACTTTCGAGCGCACTTCATTATCAATGCACACAAAGCACGATGAGCAGCGCGGCGCCGTTTGCATATTTAAGGCAAAAATAAAAACTACTTTAACAAGTGCTTTAAATAATAAATGAGACTGAGTCGGGCAGCAGGCGTGGCAGGAGGCAGGCGGGGCTGTTTAAATAAAAAGCATCAAAATGCACTGCCCGCGGCAGCAGAGGCAACAAAAGCACAAAGCAAAAACGGCAACATCTTGAAACTTGGGCGGCACTTGATGAGTTGCCAGGGGACACAGAGGGAGTGGGGAGTGGGGGTGGGGGGCAGATGGGCAACCGCAAGTCCCAATAAGCCACTTAAAAAGTTTATAATTAACAGCAGCCACAGCAAGAAACAGGAAAAGAGAAAAAGCTGCGAACAAAAAATGAAATATATAAATAAGTAAAAGTATTTGTCAAGGCACTGCTCGAACTGAAGATACCCTGTTAAAGAGAGGCAATATAAGCATATCAAAAAAATTAGTAATTTAATTAGTGTAGAATAAGGGAGAGTTCGACAGAGTCTATTGAGGAATGGAACAGATGTTGCTCTCGGGTCTGCTGTATTCTATTTACTATTTAAGTCGGTTCGGCATTGGCCTCGTGTGCTCCACTTCAAAGGTAACATTGAATAATTGTGCCCCAATGAAATTCTATTTAAAATGCGCAGCGTGTGCGGCTCATATTATTTTTAATCAATTAAGTTTTGTCAGTCGCTAAGCCCAAGTGTCAAACAGGAACTTCAGCTAAAACTTAAATGATGAGCCGCACACGTGACATGTCTGTCTAATGGACAAATGCCACCAACGCCGCACACTCGTCGAGCAAAGAGAAAGAGACAGAGAGAAAGAGAGAGGTAGAGACAGAGATGGTGTGGGTGAATTAAGCGAGAGGGATAGGCTGATGGAGTGAAAGAGGCACAATGAGCATCGTTATCTTTGGCCATTTGGTCGCCTTTATATTTACTTATATGCAGTTAATAATTATGTCACTGCCTCGTCTCGTACAGCGCGCCTCACGCCTCTTGTTATGCGAATGCCCCTATTATATGCTCTGCTGCTTCTAATGATGTGCCCGTTGCTGTCATCTCTCTGCTAGCCTCCTTCATAGACAAAGGCGACAACTGCTAACCCAGCCCAGGCCCAGATGTGCAAACAAAAGCGCAGCGGCACACACGTTCGCTTTGGCAGCGTATATGTGTGTGTGTCTGTATGTGTGTGAGTGCACGTGTGTATATACATGTGTGTCTCTCTATCTGTGTGTGTGTGTGTGACAGCTGTTGTTGTTTTGTAGTCTGGCAAGCGGATGTGCGAGCATTGTGTTGGCACATCCGGTTACATTATGAAACTAACACATATAAACAATACACACACACACACGTATATAGACAGCCATGCACATACAAGCACACGCACACACTCAGGCCTGTTGTGCAGTAAACTTAAATGGTGCGCCCTTATTCTTTTTTGTATACCTCCCAGGCTCCCAGGCTCCAGATGGCAATGCTGCTGTGTGCTCTGCATTAAATATACTCGTTTACTCACACACACACACGCACGTCGCATTCTGGCCACTGTTCTTAAGTGTAACTACAGCCCGGGCTACACGTTGCGGCCATAACTCATGGCCCGTTTGTATATGGGCATTAGGATGCTTTTACCAGGCTAGTTATAGCTGTCACTACTCAACACAATCTATGTTTATGATGATGTACCGAGTGCTATACGAGTGTATATAAACTCGGATCTATGACAGAGAGGAAACCATTGCATTAATAATTCATATAAAAAATATTTTATTTCTATTGTAAAAATACTGTAAAGGTTACTTAGTAATTTTTGTTATATTCATCAAATTTAGTTTCATATACAATTTTCTAGTAAATTTAAGATCATAATATCTCAAACGACATATTACTAAAAAAACAATAATAAGTAAAACAGATATATGAAAATAATATACAAATATTATAGTGTTAAAAAAAAGTTTGTATTAATAAATAAAAATTAATATATATACATATATATATTATTGTAGTAAACAAACAAAAATATTAAGATGGATTTTTGTAATTTCTAATTACATAAAAAACCAAAAAAAAAAAAAAAAAAAAAAAATATATATATATATATATATATATATATATATATATATATATATATATATATTTCAAATGATTTTTATAATATATTTAAAGAGATTTTTATAAATGATTTTTAAAAAATATTTTTAATATTTATAAATATTTTTGATTGTTGTATAGGATAGTAGTTTATTATTAGCTAACTGTGAACAAAAAAACCTTTACAATATTTCATTTCTCTGTGTCCAATATCTTTGCTGACGAGTGTAATTTGATATAACGACGCGCGTGTGTGTTTGTGTGTGTGAGTGTTGTTGAGAACACATTAAAGCCATCAGTTCGTAGCATTTGGCTCAAGCCATCTTCTAGCTGGGCAGCTGAGCGGCAGCCTTGAAGCAAACAATTTCGCAGCCCCAAAAACAATTTCACGTTCCACGTTCAGCCACTCGGGCTTGGCACCACAACCACAACAGCTTCCTAGCGACAAGATGAGGCGAATTTTATGGCTCTCGCTGGGCACTTGGGTAAGCAGATAATTACATAAAAATGAATAATAATCTTAAATGATGCGTCGCCGTCTCTGGGGCATTGACAACAGCTTATTGACAAAATGTGTTAATGATTCTGCAAATTGAATTCTCAGTGGACAGCACAAAGAGGTGTAACTGTGTGCGTATGTGCGTGTGTGTGCGTGTGCAGCAGGAAGTGGACGAAGGCAATCACCTGCATCATGAAGATGCCGGAAGTAGTAAGAAAATGCTGTTCAAGATGAAACTGTAATCTCTCTCTCCCTCTGGGTGTCTGTGTGCGTGTGTGTGTGTGTCGGAAGTTACGTTTGATAGGGCACGGAAGTGTCTGGCAAGACGCATCACAGCGCTCCTGTTGCCCTTCTCCTGTGGCGCATTTAGGTAGCTGAGGGTGGAGTAATTGACCGCTAAGCCAATGGACAATGAGTCGCGTTAAGTGCAGTCAAAGCAAAGAGGATAAAGAAAGAGAGAGCGAGAGAGAAAGAGAGAGAGAGCGAGAGAGAAGACAACGTTATTAGTTGGCGAGCACTAAGACAAATAGCGCATATAAATAAGCCACTCGCTGACATGGCGGACGATGCAGCGCCCAGTGGAGCAGCTGGCCGAGCACAGGCCGGCTTGGCAAAGTAAATAGAAATGTAATAATGAGATAAGAACAATAAGCGCCATGTCTGAGCCGAGATATGGCCAGAGCTGAGCAGCTGAAGAGCCGAAGAGCCACAGAGCTGAGGAACAGCTGCAGCTCCAGAGTGTGTGTGCTCGTTGGTCATATTGATGTCTCGCCTGCTGGAGCGTGATTATGAGCAGCCTAAACGTATTAGGGCCAAGCTGATTGGCTCACCCGACTGCCGGGCGATAAACCACTAAGAATTGCGCTATTTGTTTGCCTCGAACGGCAATCGACATGAGGGGGACAGCAGCAGCTGCATGATGTATTGAACGGACATATGGATAAGCATAAGCTGTGCGGGCCAACAGATGCCCCATTGCCCATTGTTAGATTAATCTCCGCCGACAATGGTCTGCCCAGATAAGCGCCAAGCCAATCTTAAGAGCTAAAACAATCACTTCAGATGGGCCGCGAAAGTAGATAGAGTGTGTGGCAATATCAACTTAAGCTCCAATAATTGTGCTCAATATTGCTTTATATGTTTGGATTACACTAATCTAAATTATTTGCTCTCGAAGCTGTTGGATTATTTTCATGCAATTATTTAGCTAGCTGTCTGGATGAGCTAATGCCAGCTATTAATCTCAGAAGCAATTGCGGTAACATATCAGGATTTGTGTTAATAATCTGTCAGGAATATCTGTATGTGTCCTGCTTAAGTCATGAATTGCTTTGAAGAAACAAAGAGTATCAAAAATAGGTTCATAATGACTGAAAGCTTTTTGCTTTGCCATCAGCTAATCAGGCTGATCAAAGTCTGGCAAATGCATTCCGAAAGAAGCAGCTGCTCTTGTCTAAACAGCTGCTGATGGGTGGGAGGGCTATCATGTCGTCGCAGCGGATACATACACACACACACACTTACACACAACGAATCGTGGAGGCAGCTGGGTCCGGCTCTGTGGCAGTCAGAGGTAGCCAAGGTTATCCACATCGAGCTGAACACTTTGCTAGCGCATTATTTCAAGTGATGCATCCTGCGCTGTGTGTTTGTGTATGTGTGTGTGTGGGGGAGGAGAGAGGAGGTTGCTCTTTAAGCTTGGCAATCATCGATGCGGCGATTGTCGATGCTTGCTGCGCCAGCTGCCACGCGCAACGCATATCCGCAGTTTGTTGATGGCAGTCTGCTGCAAGCAGCCTGAGCAGGAGGCAACAGAGTCAGCAGCGTCGTCGTTTCTAATGCGGAATTGCGAGTGCAACCCACACATACCCAATCGCCTACACACAGACATTCTTCACAAGCGTCGTCATTATAAATTGAAAGACATTCGCAGAGTCCAGCCCAAAAGCGAGGGGCTGCAGAGGGCTGATGCTGCAGCATTCCTGTCTGTGCCTGATGCCTTTTACCTAACTGCATCCGGCGCAACGTTTGCTCCGACAGCCAGCTGATGCTGTGCTGTTGCTGTTGCTGTTGCTGCTGTAACATGTGTCGCTTCGAGGAAATTGAATTTTTATTAAAGGAAAACATTTTTATTGTGGATTATTTTCGTTTTTCGTCTTCGTTCCGTGGCGGTGGGCGTCGCCGACCCAGCGCGCGGCTACTGCAGATTGAAATTTCAGCATCCGCTGCTGGTTTAGCTCAATTGAATTATATCGACATCAAAAGCAACGAACTTTAACAGTCAAGTATACCTAATTAAATTATTGTAAAAGAGCCAAGCTTAAACTTCAGCTCAACATTTTTATAGTTTGAAGCGAGTTTTATATGGCAGGCATGCTTGCTCGTTCGTTTCGATTTTCCACATGCGCGCTTGATTTTGCTTTCCAAATTCTCTTTTCCATTTACTTGCTCGTCTTTTTTTTTTTTTTTTCATGCTCTCCCTTTAGCTGTTTACATGGCTTTCAATTGAAAATTCAAGCTCAAGTTGCGCACAATTTGGCTTACGGCCACGCCCAGCTGCCCTATGTATCTGGCCGCTGGATTTGGTGGCTTTAAAATTATAGTTGCTTAGATTGCCGAGGCTATATATGGCTGGCTGGCTGGCTGCATGAAACTGCAGTTGCAAGCTCAGCTCTGATTTCTGTTCGACTGCTCGTAAAACGTCTATAGGTTAAATGTTGAACCCTTGCTGGCGTCGTTCATTCTTCGAGCGACGGCAATGGAACGCATTGAGTCATAAAATTTATAAAAGCATTTGCAATAAGCATTGCCAAAAGTATCCACAATTCTGCACTTAAAATGTTTGCACACACAAAAAAAAAAGAGTATATATATATATATATAAAAGGAGAGAGAGAGAGAGGGCACTCGCCGTGCCCCTTGCCCCAGGTTGGGTTAACAGATATACTGCATAAAATTTGCTAGCAAGTACTTACCATTTTATTGATTTTTAGTGCTTGCTTCGGTCTGCTGCTGTGGCCTGGACACTGGCTGACTCCTGCTGCTGCCTCTGCTTCTGCCTTTGCCTCTGCTGCTGCTGCTGCTGCTGCTGTGGCATATCTGCAATAGAGCAAAATATTTTACCATTAAATTTGGTTGTATTTTATTTGTAGTTATTTGCATTGTAAGAGTTTCATTTCGGGCAAAACGAATGTTGATTCAGCTACTCGATCAACTCCTGAAATTTAGTAAATATTTATTCAATTGTTGAATACAAGTTTTGTGCTTAGCTGCAGCTAGCAAGGATATATATGAAATATATAAACTGAAGCAAAGCTTGGATTTGAATGCTAAACTTCACTCAGTAATTATATTTATATATTAGAAAATTAAACAAAGGCTAACTAACGAAGCTAACTAATCTTTAGTTAATTGCTTCACTTCACTTACAATTCTGAATGTCAAATATAATTTTCTCTAGCTCAATAATTAGCTAAATAATAATTACCAGTGCAAATAACTCACCTTCAGCTAATGTCATTAGCAAATTTACACAAAGCATTATTAAAAATAAAAAATAAAATAAAGAAAATATAAAATGCAAAAATGAAAACATGCAAACTGCAAATTTGCAAGTCAAGATAGGTTTAACCTTTGAGCGCAAAATACAAAAAGGAAGAAGAAGAAATATGTACATATATAAAACAATGCATGTAACGGATATGAAAAGAAAGAAAGAAAACAGAAAAGGACAGGAAAAAAGTAAAATGGCGCTGGGCATTATGGGCAGGCTGGGAAGGAGAAAACAAAAGTGAAATACAAGAAAATGCCTGTAGTTGCGGCCGTCGGGCTATGGGGCCCAAGGATGCCAGGACAAAGGACAAAGGCAACTTTGCACTTTTGTTTGTCGTCACGTGCACTCAATAAACTTTGAACAAATTTGCATTTGCTGCTACACACACACACGGGCGAGGGAGAGAGGGCGAGGGAAGGTGTGTGTGTGTGCTAGGAAAAAAAATAGAGTCTACGCTGGCAACGCGTCGAGACGCATCGAATTTCAGTTGTCGTCCGAAAGCGGAAACAAAGTTAAGCACACAAGGTCCACTTCCTGTTTTTGTTTGTCGCACAGCTCGAATCAGCTCGATTGAGCTCGATTTGCAACGGCTTTCTGCCACAGATTGCAACGGGTTTTGTGTTTCACCTGGCATTTGGTTACCTTTCATTTCATTTGTCGCTTTCAAGAAATCTTGCAGCCAGTGCTTAAGTTCTTAAAGCAGATAACTTTTCAATGCAATCAAATTGAAAGCTGTAAATGAGATGCAAATCGAAGCAGCGGCCAATGCGCTCGACAGCGTAATGAAGATGCTGCCAAGCTCAGTTGGCACGGCGCAAGGTTCTGGCCGTTGCTTGCCGAGGAAATGAGTAAACAACAAAATGTGCAGGTAACCGCACAAATGCTGGCAACAAGTCTGGCCCAGCCGGATGCTACATTGGATGCCGAAGGGGCGTGCATCCCCAGACACAAAACGCATCAACAACCGACACAAGCAGCAGCAATGGCAGTGGCAGCCACGTTGGGCGCATAATCAACAATGGGCGTGGCATGCTGCAGCTGCAAACGAAAGCGAGAAAATGACTTTTCTTCTTTTTCCAGCAATTTTGTTGCTACTTGCAATTTATACAAAAGTCAAATGTTGATTTGTGGGGCCGCAGCTTCCAGCTACTACCTAGAAGGAAACCAAGGGCGGGAGGGTGAGGGTAGCAGCAGCAGCAGTCGCTGCAGCCACAGGTCTCCGACCAGCAGACGGACCAGCAATATATTGATTTAGTGAGCTCTGTGCTAGGGTGCCAAGGTGCATTTGCATTGCCTGCCATTTCTTCCTATACCCTCTAGTCGCAGCGCTGCAGAACGTATTAAGGACTACTGCTTGGAGGCCAGCGACTAGTTGGCTTCGGTCTGCAGAATATCTGTTAGCTGAGTATGTTCCATTGTTGGACCTTGCTGACTGCTGCTATTTAAGACTCGCCTCGATGTTTGCATTTTAGGATTGAAGTCGAAGAACGACTCGTTCGCCATTTGCATAATAATTGGCCTCATGAAGGCGAACAACGGAGGCGGGGCAGCAAGTGCTTGGCTGGCAGTTGTTGTAGTGGTTGTTGCTGTTGCTATTGTGGTTGCTGTGGTTGGCTAAAAAGGGCAAACAATTTGTGGAATAGCTATTGATGTATATTGATCAGAGGCATCATCAGCAGAGTGCTAGCCTGATTGCTTATCTAGCTGAAATGCAATTTGCACTTATCCTGAGCAATCGACTTGTGCCTCTTCTTCTGCAGCAATGCCAACTCAATGGGCATCTGCAGTTGGACGTTTTGCCCGCTAATCTGCAAGTCACGACAAGTTCTTCAGCTGCTTTATTAGCATTTGGTGTCAGCTATTAATAATGTTGCGACGATGAGAGGACGACAAATCTGCTGAAGCCTGAAATTAAGGCCAGTTATATAATCCCGCCCCAAGGCCTAAGTTCTGGCCTCACTCCATACGGCTTGACGCGCCCACGCTTACGCCCACTGACACACCCAGCCTACCCCACCTGGGGCACAGAATTAAATTGCCACTCTTTGGCAAAATGATGTATTTGCCCATCGCCGTCGCAATTTGAATCCCTGACTCGCAGCTGCCAAAGAGCCAGAGCTGGAACCCGAGGCTGGCCCGACCCGAACCCGGCTCAAGTTGATCGAAAAGTTACTTTTACCTTTGGCTGTTGCCTTTTGCATTTGCCAAGGGTTTCAATTTAATAACAAATACCGGCTGCTGCCAGCTGAGCGCAGCAATGAAACCGGGTTCATGGGGTCCCCGGCAAATGGAGCCGGGCACGTTTTCCACTCTGGCTTCATTTTCTGTAACCTTTTTTTAAGTTTTGCATATTCATATACATGAACGAATATGTTGCCTTTTTTTCCAGCGACAAGCAAATATTTGGGTATACTTCATGTATCGGGTATTAAGGGTTTCTGGTTGGAGTGAGTAGGAAACATTTTTAATTGCCAAAATGATATGGGGTAAAAATAATACATAAATTTAAATAAACTCGTATAACTCGTATATATATTTCTGTTTTGTATATGCTTTTGATCTCTTATAATTTACCGTGTAATGTGTGTGAGAGAGAGGGAGAGCGAGGGAGGGCGGAAGAGAGATATCTAATTAATCTGAGTTCTAAATTATATAAACAGATTTAATTTCTCCTCAATGAAATTTCATTGCTGTATTAAAATTGTATAGATATTAAATACCCTCAACTCTCTTTCAACTTAGGGTATGTCCTCTACTCGTATACCGTCACTATCTTCTTTTTTTTTTTTTGAGTTTCATGATATGTGGGTCTCTTTCCACTCTAGTGTTGAACACTCGCTCTGGGGCAGGAAATTGTCGGTTGTATGCCATAAATTATAGCACACTCTGCTGCATTTTGCTTCTGCCATTGTCCCCTGCTAATGGCACCTGGAATCAGCTGTAATTTATACCACTTTATAAGCATTTAACATGCTTATATTTACACACACACACACACACACACACTCACAAACACACATATACACGCAATACAATGCATTTTTCAATGCTTTTGCAATTTCCACCTGGCTAATAAATAACCGTAATTAATGTGCCAAAAAATTGAGGATACAATAAAAGTTGAGCGTGCATTTTATATCATTCTATAAATGATTTGGAAATTGAATTTAAATATATATACATATTTTACATATACATATATTTACTCAGAGTTAATGAAAAAGCATGTTAAAATATATGTATGCCCAGTGAAAGGAAGCTAGTGCTAATCTATAGCTTAATTATAATCAAGACAGACATTAATTGAAAGCCGAGAAGGAAGACGAGGAAGATATTGAAAAACATTTTCAATGGAAATAATATTTTTTGAATACACTTAATACTCTAAACAGAGCTTAAAATCTATTTAAATGAATCTCTGATATGCATGTATTATGCTCTAATAAAATGTTTGAGCAGCTTAGCTGGCTTTATTAAAATTGACAGCAAATTGGTTTGTTGCCCTGCATTTGCCTGAGAATTCATTACGCATACGACGTGTTGTCAATTAAATTCGGTGCTGTCCTGGACTTGTGAAACTTAAGCTGCATTTGATGTTCTGCTAGTGCAGACTATTCGCAGCATTGGCCTCTGGCCAAGTGTCAGAGCAGAGATTTGCCCAAAGATGGTTAAATCAGAGCTAAGTAAACATGGCTCGAGTGAAACGCAAAGATAAAACACTGGCAATCGCCGGCAGGGCTTAAACCGAACATTTTCGGTAGTGCAGATAGATAGTCAAGAGACACTTGAGCATGGGCCTTGATTACACCATGGCACAAAGAGAGAGAGAGAGAGCGAGTTCACAGTTCACAGTTTACAGTTCAGGATTTGCTCGGCAGCCTCGAAGAGCACAAATAGACAAAAGTATCTGTGGCACTGACTGTATCAGTATCTGCTATCTGCATCCATATCTGTGAGCTGTGAGCTGTGAGCTAAGGCGAACGAGAAACTCATCGTTGCCAAAGTTCTGTGTGCATTGGCAATCAGTGTTAAATAAACGAGCAGATAGACAGCAGCAGACAGCCTGGCAGGAGTACCAGCTGGGGCAGGCAGCCAGGCCGAGCTGGGCCAGGCCGGTCTGGTTAGCCCAGTTGACAGGCATACAAAGTACAACATGTGCTGAGGAGGCACTCGCTCAGCATTTATAAAATTTGCAACAGTGTTTCGAGCACAGCTCAGCTCAGTGTGGCTGATTGATTTTCAAGTGGAAAACCAAACCAAACCAAACCGAACCAAAACCAAACTTCGGCCAGTTCTGGCCACAGCTTGTGGCCGGGCTCTCAAACGGCAAACTTGTTACCAGTTGGCAATTGTCTTGTATTTCTCATTGTTATCATAAGTATATGCAGCAAAGACTGTCTAATTAGTTTTGCTGACCTTAATTAGTTTTATCGAAAATGTGTGTGCGTGCGTGTGAGAGCTTTCTCTTATCTATGCTGCACACGCTGAGCCTTATTAACAAAGAGTTTTGTCATTTACATTAATTGCATTAATTTAGTTAGTTTAATCTGCCCAGATGTTGCCCTATGCATTATGAGATTATGCTAATTTATGTGCAGGCTGAAAATCTCTCTGCCTACGCTTATGCAAATCTCTATGTAAACTCGGATGCAGCCGAAAATAGAGTTGAATGCTTGCTCTCAGGATATTTGTATAGAGGAAACTATGCTGCAACTGATTGATTAATAACATTCTGATTGCCTGTTAGTTCTTAGTTCTTAGACGAACGCTTAAGTGCTCGAATTACAACATTTGCTCGCCTGTAAGCAGTCCACACAGTCGGGTAGAATTTTTAATATTCTTCTGGAAAGCTGATATACTTAACCGTCTCCTGCTCTTTCACTGCTTGGCAGAAGCGAATTTGAAACGCTGTTATTTATGAACAGGTACTTTGACTGTCTCAGTCGCAGTCGCAGTCGCAGTCGCAGTCGCTGGCTAAGTTCTCGTCACTTAATTGACTGTAACAAGCTGAAAGGAGACAGGAGTCTCTTGCCTGGCTGGCAGCAAACTTTACAGGCTAATCAGTTGTTTAAGTTGTCGAGCCGAAAGTCTGTCGAAAGTCTACAAGCAAACTTGACACATTATCAAAAGGTTTGAGCCAGACTCCCTCCAGCTGAGCTGCCGCTGCCGCTGCTGTTGCTGCCGTCAGCCTAGCTACTTAAGTTGATAATATTTTACACGTCAACTGCGAGGGCCAACAACAAAAGCGGGCAACAGTTGCCAAAGCCAGGCTGGCAGTGGGATGCGGCCATCAATGATGGCAAGAAAAAAGAAAATATTAATGGAAATTCTACTTGTATGCTTCCTGCCCTCCTCGCACAGCTCGCACACATTGAAAATGATGTGTCGAAAATATTGCGCAGGAGACTAAGCTAAGGCCAAGCCATTGACAAGATGATGCCACAGCGATATGTATGTATGTGTGTGTGTGTGCGTGGGTGTGGGTGTGGGAAGGTTAACATGCAACAGACAGCAGCAGCAGCAGCAGCGGGGACGACAGGAAGTGAGTGAAGCGACGAGCTGATTTATTACAAACGCCGATGCGGATGTCGATAAGCAAAGAGATGCAAAGAGCTGCAACGAGCTGCAGATGAATGGGGGGAATGAGGGAAGTAGATAAGCCGCCGCCAAGCAAATGCAATTGGCAGGAATTATGGAACCAGACGATGAGATCTAGCTCGACAACGCAGCAGCAGCGGCAGCAGCAGAGGCAGCGACTTCATCAAGCTGAGTGGCTGCAGTTTTAATCAAATTTGCCAGCGACATAAATCAGTGAGGAGCAGCAACAGCAAAGGGCGAACGCGAACAAAATTTGGTCGAGCTTTAAAAAAAATGATATATATTTACATATTCCAAAACTAAAAGTAAGCTAAGGACATAAATAAAAAAATGAAAGAAAGGAATAACGAAAATGTGCAGAAAAAAAGTGGGAAAAAAATTATAGAACGTGTTGTGCGCCCTGGAGAGAGACTCCATTAATATTGTGCGCTCAGGTGAGCTGCCGCTGCTGCAGCTGGTGGCGCCTCCTGATGGATGCTGTTTCCACATCTTGAGCTGTCTTGCCACCTGGCACCTGCCGCTAACACTGCTGCCGTTGATAAGAAGTAAATGCACTCCCAGTGGCAGCTTTTCACAGTGCTTGTCATTTAGCTTTGCTGAGCTGCCATTTTTTTCTCTCTCTTTTATAATTTTCTTGCATTTCTTTTTCGGTGTTTTTGCCGTTTGCTGTTGTTGGCATTGCATATTTTAAGGCATTTCGTTGGCTTTTTAAGTTGACATTCGCTTTTTGGCCAGCGCTACGTTGCGCGCGTCATGAATTATGAGAGATGTTGCTAAACGCTAACTCATGATAAATTTGCAAGACACTCGTTAAAAGTAATAAAACGAAGCGATATGGATGTAAGCCAGCCAAATGATTATTAAATGATTATGAATCGATCTCGATGATTATTAAATTATTAAAATTGTGCTATTGCTTTGATATCAATCATAAAAGTTATATATAGTAAGTTGTAAAAGTATATTAAATGCATTAGAATAACTATGACGAAGTTAATTGAAAGTTAGATCAACTGTTTATTATAAGCAACAGTAGCTAGCTAAACTTATTTATCAGTAATCTAGAAATTAAATCAACTCCCAGTTGATCGCATCAATTTTAAGCATTGAAACTTATTTCATTACTGATTTTAATACAGATTGTCACGTGGTTTGCCTTTAAAGTACAATGCGCGTGGTGCAATGTAAATAGCCACAGATGCGAATCACACACACACTTACACACACTTACCCCTCTCTCTCTCACACACACACACACACATGCACTCGTGTGTCCACTTCATCTAATTACAAAAGTTGGGGCGCGAACTGCTGCTGCTGCTGCTCCTGTTGCAGCTTTGACAAATGGCTAAAAAGTCGACGCGTTGCCTTTTTCAATATGTTGCGCGTGCATAAACTATGCTAGCAGCAGCCCGTTTGCCACGCCCTTGGCGCCCATAAAATGCAGCTGGAACTGACAGTGGGAGCTGGGCTGGGTCGTTTTTGTGGTAGCTACCTATGCGAACTCACATGGCAACTGTCGACAGGCTGGCACAGACAGCTGTGCTCCTAGTTTGGCCAAAGTTTCAAAATTAATAGTGCAAAGTTTCTAATTAAATTACAGAATGCTCGCACACACGCACACAGATGCACACTGATAGCTGCATGTGTGTGTGAGTGTGTCACGCTTTAATAAAGATGCCCCTCTCTCTCTCTCTCTGTGTGTGTGTGTGAATTGAATTGGTTTTGCCTTGTGCTTTGTTGCCATTTCTTTCATTTGATGGCATGTGTGCAGTCATCTGTGTGCATTGTATATGTGCTTGAGTGTGTGTGTGTGTATGTTATTATGCGACGCCAGCTGCCGTAACAATATATTAAGCCGTTAAGTGAGGCGAGTCTCTGGCAGAGATTGCGAATCGCATAAATTGCGTATACGTAGCATAACATACTCCGGCCCGAGCGCTGATCAAGCTGCTGTTGCAACAAAATCAAGTGGAGCACGCTGCCTGCCTTCCCGCCTGCCACACATTGCCGAGTTGACATAATTACAATGTATTAAAGTTATGGCCGTGTGTTGCCGGTTGTGGATTATCAAGGGAGAATCTGAATGCGCATGGGACTGGCTGCGGCGCTGGGCTATAGATATACCACGGCTGTCTGCGACTGCCGCCAGCCAGTTGACACAGCAGCAACAATAACAGCAATTCGAATGAATTTTTGTTGTGCTGTGTGTGTACGTGTGTGTGTGGGGGCGCGCGACAATTATGAATCTTGCGCTGTGGCGCGTTGACAGCTCCGAAGCGTTGCCAGGACAACATTCACATGGCCACGGCAGCCATGCAATGCATGCGGGCAACACAGCTCTATCATCAGTCAGTCCGTCAGTCGCTCAGTCAGTCAGTCAGATATGAAGACATCAACGGAAAGCGCACAGCAGCGCACAGCACAGCTGAGCGAAGCAAGCCTGCTGGCATTTTACTTGAAATTGCTGACAATTTCCATGTGGAACTGCGGCGCAGTCAGAGTAAATGGCGAAACGCGTTGCGAGCACGTTTCATGCACGGCAGTTGAGGATTATTATAGCGTTATTATATACCCTGTAAGCACTCGAGAATGGCATGCTGGTGGGGTGTTGCCGCCCAAGAAGTGCAGAAAGCTGCCAGCAGAGAAAACAGCTGGCACTGTGAGACCTATATACGTATGTAGATATCTGAATAGGTTTGATATTTTGCCATGGTTTGCAAATGACTTGAATGAAATAAGTTTAGTTAAATAAATAAATTGGTTAATTATGAGCTAAAAAAAAGTTTTTATTAAATTAAATATTTTAATATTATTATTTAAACTGCTCAAGCTATGGATAACATTAAATGTTGTTTCAGAATAATGCACTGTATATTTACAGTTTTATTGTTATGAAAGAATTATTTCTAAATAAATAAATAAAAAACTAAAATATAACTACTCATTGCTCGTCCCTTCTCTCTCCCCCTTGTTCTCTTATCTTCCTCAATTTGATAAATGTCATTTCAAAATATAGTATATATTTTAGGACTCTCATTCGTTGATTTAAAAGCCAGCACATTCGCAGTAAATAACTGCTCAATGACCTTCCGTCCACACACAAATACACACACACGCACACACATGCATACTGACACTTTTCAATTAATGTGCGAAATCGTAGCAGCTGCAAACGGCAAATATGTTTAGTCACATGCTCGTAAATAAGACGCCATTAGAACCATCTATCACTGTGTGCGCGCTGATCACGATAGCCATGCAGCCACGCCCCCATGCCGTCTGTTCGCCGCCTCACACAGAGGTACGTAGTCGGGCATTCACATTTATTTATTTTCGTGTTAAAATCAAATATATTTCTGTGGCGCTGCCAAACCTCTGAAATGTAAATATTGGCATAAACATTTAAAAGGCAATAGCTACAACAGCAACAACAGCAACAACAACAACAACAACAGCTAAGCAGAAACAACTGCTGCCCAGTCAGACACGAACATCGTCAATGTAAAAGTAGCCTTAAAGGAGGATTTGCCGCTCGTCCGTGTCGGGCATATTGAACACACCCAAAAAACAGAAATGAAAAAAAAAAAAAAAAAAAACGTAAAAGGAAAAGGAAACAGCCCGAACTGAACTGAAGTGAACCGAATTTATAAGCATTAGAACACGACCGTGGGCTAATAATCAACCAGAGCACCCACCCCCAGCCCAGGCGGCCACCCAACGTCCAATGCCCACAGCCCGAAGGCAGTTAAACCTGGGCCAGATTACCTGGCCCTATCCAGCAGGTAACAGGCGGCTGGCAGCAGGCGGCGCTGCGACGTAAACCTAATTTTTGGTATTTCTCTTCATTTTTTTATTTTTGCTGTCTTTGTTTTTAACCTTTGGAAAATGTCGCTGTAGGCCAGAGCTCTGGCTCGGCATGGGGCAGTTGGCGCCGGGCTTAGGGGTCACTGGGCATGGGCTGGCTGTGTGCAGTGGGCGGGCGGTCCTTCCCATAATAAATCACATAAATATGCAACGCGGTGCCGTTGTGTGTGAAAATGGAAAAATATTGGCCAGGCAGCGAGTGACGTGGATTTGTGCCATGGATTTCTAGTTGATGCCACTGGCAACATCAGGAGGCCTCCCAGACCCTCCCCTGTCCAAGCCAAAGCCAATGCCCAATCCCATGGCCCAAATCCAGATGGAAATCGCTTGGAATGGAACGTGTTCAGCTGCCGGCTGCTGGCTCAAATGGGATTAGCTTTTAATGCTTTTCGGTTATGTAATTTAGAAATGGCTTTTCGAATGCTCTTTCACTGTCGCTCTCTGCCTCTCTCTCTCTCTCTCGCTCTATCTCCCTATCTCTTTTTGTGTCTCCGTCTTGGCTTGCAGGTAACTAAATCCTAATATATTTGCAAAGTAGTTGCCATTAATCAAATCTGTTAAATTACTTGCACGCCCATTTGTTGTGGGCGTGACAATTTATGGCACAAGCTCGCACTCCCTACTTCCCTCTCTCTCTCTTTCTCTCTGATTCTCGATGCTTCCATTTAATGCTGAACTGAAATACTTAATTGCTAGCTCGTAACTTGATCTGGGTTTGACAGTTATACGAAGTTATAATTAGTTGAGTTTCGACCTGATAATTTAAGCGCACATAAAGCTGGCAAAGCCATTCAACTTTCGATTTAAGTGTCAGGAATGTTCGCATATATATTATTTATAAATATACATATATATATACATATATATAGTTGCCCTTCTTTGACGTTACTTGTGACCTTATGCTAGATATCCAACTCAAATAACAAATATTTGTAATAAATACCATCAGCTGATATAATCATTGGTTTCGCTCAACTTGAAAGCCGTCTTTAAGCAACTTAACTATTACCTCAGTTAATTTATTCCCTTCCTATGACTCGCCGTTTCTATTAGCAAGCCCCTATCTCTGCCTCACAAGCCCTCGTTCATTACTTTCAATTAGCCGTCGCATAATTAGTCCCATAATTAAGTTGTCAGCTGTCAATTAGGCTCAAACACAAATTCAAATGCAAAACAATTCGTGGCGAGGCAATGCTTGGTAGTCTTGTCTCTGCCAGCTGTTCCAAACGCTGCTTTAAAGCGGCTTAAATCCGTATTAGCCACCTTGAGATCTTGGACGCCTTTCGGCCCAGAGGCCCGCAGTGCCTGTGCATTGCTCTAAGCTCATCCAGAATATTTTAATTAATTAATTTACTTGCAATTGCTTTGCGTTTGGGCCGCGGCCGAGGCGGGCTGAGCCCAGCCGTTGCTGAGGCAGCACATCGACTGTGATTCCTTGGCAAGGGATTGCGCAAATCCTTGCCAGCCACATAAATATTTGACTTGGAAAATGCCAAAACGCCTGCACAGCTATAACAACAGCAACTCTTTCAATTTGCAGTCAGTGCAAAATGTAAATGGAATCATTGTCGGCCAGTCAGTCAGTCAGAGAGTCAATCAGTCAGTCAGTGAGTCAGTGCCGCATACTAAGTACAATTAGATGTGGTTTCGCAGCGAGCTGCAAGGATTTGACGTCTTATCGCGGCACAGACGCCACTCGCTGTTTGCTCTTGTGGCATGCAACTTGGCAGCAGCAGCAGCTGCAGGAGAAGCAGGAGAAGCAGAAGAAGCAGGAGTAGCAGGAGCAGCAGCAGCAGATGCGATAGAAAAAGATAGAAAATGAGTGGCCTGCAGCAACAATGGCCCGTTGGGCAAAGAAAAAGCAAACTTCTATTCCTCAATCCTCAATCCCTCCGCCCTCGCCCATCCCCCCGCGAGTCGCGCTCAAGTTTTGAGTAATGAAACCGCGTCTGCTTTCGCCTCCGTCCGGGACTTGAAATTTATGCGCAAGTTGTGTTTTGTAAATCTTACGGATTAATTATTACAACTTGGCAATGTTTACAATGCATTTCAGTTGTTGCTTAGCTTTTTGTTTATGCTTAAGTATCTTATCTTAAGACGCTCCGTAAGCCATCCTCGTCCACCTCCTCTGCCCGGCTAGGGCTTTGGGCGCACAAAGTTGGCCGGAGCTTAGGCCAGATTGTGATCAGCTTGTAAAGTGGGCGAGTCCTGTTTGCCCCATTGCGTAGTAAATTGAACGCACAAGCCCCATTAAAGCAATCACACCAAATAGCAGCTGTGGGGCATGTGGCACTGGAGGGGGCTGAAGGGGCATTGCACAGACTTGTGTATGTGATGGAAATTTTTTAATTAAAAACTAATGTTGCGAAAATATGAGGCAAGACAACAAGGAAAGGCGTCGCGGCGAGCTCACACACACACATACACACAGCAAGTAAATTACGCCTAATTGCGAGTGTTTAATTATGCACTAGTTTAATTTTATGGCCTTGCGGTTAGGCTGGGGCGGACCCCAAACCCCGGATCCCCACATGCCGCGAGTCGTTTACTCGTCGAGTCCTTTTTGGCTTGACTGCCGCAAAATATATGGCAGACGTATATAAAGACATTAGACAAAACAGGAAGTGGATGTTATTCGCACAACACCCACACACACACACACACTCACACAGTAAGTCGGCAAACGTGGGAATACGCAAAACGTTTGTTTTAACGTATGTTACGAGCTCTTTGTGAACCGTAGCCAAGGGTGTTGCCAGCGGGCACTGCGCTTAGCTGCTGCCCCACTTGCCGCAGGGCTTTAGCTGTGCTTTAATTTACGCAAACACTGAGCAGAGAGGGAGAGAGCTACCGAAAGCAGCAAATAATTGCTGGCTACGTAAGCGTTGATAGCATAAAAGGATTTCCAGCCAAAGCACAAACACAAGGCGCCATTTACTACAGTAATTTTTGTTGCCTTTGTTTCTGTCCCATCTCATTCCCCTATCTTACCGTCCCACTCTTCCCACAGTGCCCACACTCAGCTGTCGCTCTTGGATATGCCACTTCATGATGAGGAGCACTCGACAGGGCTGGCGGCTTATGGCAAAGGGATGGCACTCGCACTAGCTGAATTGTTTGCCAAATTGTTTTCGGCATATTAGAAAGTGTATTTATAGAACAACCAACTCGAGCAGCAGCAATAGACGTTGAGTAAAAACAAGATGCGCGCACTTCAAATGCTCTGCACGTCAATGAAATGAGAGTGGAGTCTTTCAACCATTAATTGTTATCGTCTTTCTCTCTCTCTTTCTCTCTCTCTCTTGGTCTCTCTTTCTATGTCATCTATTATATTTTACATATATGTATATATTTTCTCTTTTTGCTCACTTAACTGCTCATTAAAATGACATCAAAATCTAAACTAAAAGTAATCAACATAATTTGCAAGTGTCCAACGATCATATGACACACTTCAGGGACTCTTCGCATATATATGCGATTGTTTGGGTAGCCTCAGGCGTTTAGGATCTACCCACATGAAAAACTTTCTAAGGTAAATACAGAGAAAGTTGTTAAAAGACGAATATTTTGTTTTTTGTTGTTTCGCTCTGCCTGACTGACTTTACCTTTGAGGCGTGCTACTGGGCCGAAAAGTGGCCCAACTTATAATGTGTGCAAATTGGCCCATAAAAAAATCATGTGTGAAAATTTGTCAGTTGGGAAATTGGCTCCTTGAGCGGCAGTTTCTTAAGTATTTGTTTCGGATGACCTTTTGCGGTTGGCCTAGGGACTTGCTGCTGCTGCTGCTATTAAGGGGCTCAGAAATAGATGGGTACCAAAACCCTTTGCTATCAGCACCTTGTCTACGGCACTCGACAAATTGGACTTTCATTAACCAGGCTCAAACAAACAGAGAAGGAAGTGCGAGAGAGAAGTGAGAAAAAGAGACAGCAGTGCAACAAAACCTCTTTTTTCTTGTTGGTTCTTTGGGTTTGCTCAACTCTCAGACAATTTAAAATTAATTGGTTTCCATGTCTGGCTGGAAGTCTCTCCGTCTCCTGCTTAGAAGGTGCAGGCCAAAGCAGAGAGCCCAAAAAGGGGCTACAAATTGGTCAGCTACACATTTTTAGGACCAGCAAACTCTTGCATATCCTGTGTGCGGTTTTTCACGCAAAATGAAATCATTTGAAAGTGCTTGCCGTACACGCACCTCCCCAGCCCCGTACCCACCCCTTCACCGACACCCTTGACGAATGCTGGAAAAGAGAGAGCATCATCATAGAGTAAACAATAAAGTGAAATGGTTTCCTTTTTTCTTCTTCGTCTTAATTTTTATTCTATTTTCTTTTCTTTTTTGTTGCTTTGTTTCTTTGGCTGTGAAACGGTTCACAAATTTGCTTAACCATCAAAGGGATGAGTTGCTCTGTGGTTGGCCGGGGCTTGGACGTAGGGGCTGTTGTTATGGTTCACAGCAGCTGATGATGCGCTGCCTAATTAAATGAAAATTCATGGCGTATGCTCCGAAAATGAAATTTTGTTGGCCAATGAATTGTTGCTGCTGCTGCTGCCACAGTTGCTGTTGTTGTTTGTTGTCTGCCAAAAAGTTTCTCAAAATTACAACAAAACAATGAGCCTGCGTTTATGTGTATAACTGTATGTGTGTTTGTGCGTGTGCGTGGGCGTGTTTATGTTACAGAGCACACAATGTTGTTTTGTTAATAAGATACAATGTTGTTGCTGTTGTTTGTTTGTGCCTGTTTTGAAAAAGTCATTTTTCTTGCTGCGAGTTGCCAGGCAGCCGCCGCTGCTTTGGCAATTATTTGAGTTGTAGTACAACAACAAATACATGCACTAATACATACACAGTACAGACTCACACAGGCGCGCACACACACATGTGCATATAATTACTTTGTGTACATTTGCATGGCAACACAGACAGAATCAGTGCGAAACATTGTAATGCGTATACGCAGTGTGCGCCCCACAAAACTCAACGCAACTCGACTCGAGGCAGCCTGTCCCGTCTGCCGACTGCCGACTGCCGACTGCTGTAATATGCTGCCATGTTATGTCGTAAATGTCGCTTTTTATTATTTTACACACATTCCAAGTGTGTGTACGTGTATGTGTGTGCGTGTGCTCTGTGTCTTTACCATCAGCTTTCGTTTTTGCAAACGCCTCTCAGCTTTTGTTTTATTTACATTTGAGCCGGAGCTTGTGTCTGCCTGGCTGTCTGCAAACGCCTTCTGCCGAGGGTGGCTGCCATCTAATTTTCTATGTACTGACAGGCGGACAAGCCGTCAGACAGCGACAATGACAAGGACATTCCGCAATGAAGGAATGTGTTACAGTTACAGGCTCTGCCACTTTGCGCAAATATTTAATGGCGTTGATTTTTATAATTAAATTGAAGCAGCCGTAACCGTACCCGTAGCCGTAGCCGCAGCCGGAGCAGCTGTGCTTAAGTAACAAGAGCAGCTAACCCATACGCCAGGCAATTTAGAGTAGCACATAGATGAGCAGAGTTTTAGCACATTTATTACACCTGGCGTATACGTAATGTGCCTTTATTTATTATTGTTATATTGTTGTTATATTTTCGTGCTGTGTAGCCAGCTCGTTTTTTATTACCTACCTCTGTGCTGATTTATGTGCAACCTAATGAGATTTGTGTCAAGTGCAGCCAAGCGAATTGCCCAATATTTTGCCTAAAGCAGCTGAGCCTTTACAGCTAAACAATGCCTCAATGGGGCGCCTAGAAAGTTGAGGCACTTTTTAAAATAATACAAAGGCTTTGCACACAATTGATTGATGGAAATTAGTGAGTTTCGGGGAAATTAATGTATTCTACTTAGATGCATATCTATTTTACACTTAAATGTCTCCCTTTGAATTATAAGGTATATTAAAAGCTGGAGTAGTATTTATTAAAATCTTTAAAGAAATGTATATTTCATATTATAACACTAAGCGAGACAACTTTGGACAACTTTTTATATTTGCTAATTTTAAATCAGTATATTTTATATTATTTTCCTTATTTAAATAATTTAATGAAATAATATTTAAACTAAAAAAAAATTATAATAAAATACTAAAATATCTATTGGCTTATTTCCGATTGAATGAATTAATAACCTCACTAATTGCTTTGACCTTAAATAAAATATTGTGAGAGCAGTTCACAGCCAAATAAAATATATCAAATTACATATGCCAGATTCTCCCTGTATTGGAATGCATTTTTTATAAATTTAAATACTACATCGCACTATACATATCTCAAACAAAAAGCTTTTTTATTTTAAATTCTCAATTGCCAGCTTTTTGATAAATTCAACTACCGCACACACATTTTGGATTTTCATTTTAAATAATCCGCAAACTACAATTATCAATATTACTAGATGGCAAGTCCAAATAAAATTGGTTGACCCCATGTTGGTCGCAAAAAAAAATTATCAAATAAAATAAAGTGAGAGAGAGCCATAAAATCGAATTTACAAATCATTAAACAAATTTCGCACGACTAAAATTGTGTTGTGAAATCAAATAAATTATCGGTGGGCAATAGTTGACCAAAGTGCAAACGTAATTAATTAAAATGCAGTCCACGATTGGCCTCCAACAAAAAGGAGAAATATAATACTGACAAATAATAATGATAAAAACTTGTATTGAACTGTTAGGCAATTGACAATATTTGAATAATTCAATGTATTTGCGGCAATTGACAACTTACCGCAATTTTCGGTGAGCATTGCTGAAATTTATGGTATTTGTTTAGCGTTCTCTGGCTGCATGGGCGTGTTTATTGGGCTTGTTAGTGTCTGTGCGGGCATTGATGGCATTGGTCTTGTGTGGGGCACGTTGCACAGACGCCGTGTGGTGCGTGTGGCTCAAATTAAACACAGTCACGCACGCAACTCACTGAGCTGAGTTATTTTAATTGACACACATGCTTGGCACTTGACACCTGACAGCAGCTGATGACTATGATTATGTTGACGTTGATGACGACAGCTAGACAGCTAGACAGGCGGTCGAGCAGCCAGACAGTTCAAGTCCTGGCCTCTGGCTAACGAGGCCAATTGTTGAGTTTGCCTCAAACTTGAGCCCAACCACAACTCAAAACTCAAAACTGTAACTGAAACTTTCGCGTCACTTTGTTGCACAACGTAACGCACTGGAACGTGGACTGAACGCGTCGCGTCGCGTACGGCAATTGAAACAGAAGCAGTTTGGGTTGGTCGTCGTCGGTCGTTGTAGAAGATGTGGCAGCAATAGCAGCGACGACAGCGACGACGGCAGCAGCAACAGCAGCAGCAGCAGCAGCAGCGAAGGCATCACCATCAGTGTGTGGCAGTGGCAGCAAAAAATAGGCTGAGCAGCAGCGCAGACCAGACCAGAGCAGACCAGACCACCTACAACACGCAACGACGACTGAACGAGCGATTGCGAAAGGACCAAAAACATCACCAGGCGCTGGCAGCCTAATAACGCGGTCCGCAGTCGGCGTCGCAGCAGCAGCAGCAGCAGCGCTAGTAAAAAGTACGAGCTCGACGCTCGACTCGCACGATGAGCAAATCTTGGCACGAGAGCGCAACCTGGGCAGTGGGTGAGTGCCGAAGGACGAAGGAACTCGCTGATGGTGAGACACTGTGGTGGCATCGGGCCACGAACTATTTAAGTGAAGCTTGCAATTTGCGTAGCGCATCGGCATTTTGTGCCGAAGTTGCTGTTGCTGCTGTTGTTGTTGGCCGAATTGTTGTTGCCCTCGCATTGCATGGGTGTAAAATTGTTGGCTCAATGCACAAGCAGCAGCAGCAGCTGAGGCAATCGCAGCAGCAGCCACAGCCGCCGCTGCCGCAGCAGCAGCAGCAGCAAGAGCAGCCCATGGTCGCATTCCTCCTGCTGTTTGTTTCTGCTGAAGCAATGGACACTGAAATGGGTACACTAAGGGTCACTGCGCAACGCGTGGAATTGAAACAGTGGCCGTTGTGTGCGTTTCGGGATCTGTTCAGTAATGTGGCTGGCTCAGAGATGTGGGCTCTCAAGGAATTTGATTCGAATGTTGAGAGGCTTTGCGGCTTTCCTTAGAATTTGAGCTAGATAGAGATTAACGATATCAAAATTGTCGTACAACATTAGAAGCGTCATTAAGCCCAACACTTTTAAATTAGTTTTGAACAATTTTATAGCAAATATCATTTGAGTGTTTATTTATTATTGATTTGCAGTATTTTCAGATTTTTGTTGAACAATTTTCATATTAAATAAATTTTTTTATTCAGTACAAATTAAATAACTAAAAAAATAAAATATACCGCCTGTACAACAACTTCATTCGTTTCATTAACAGTGCCTTAACATGCCTCTAACAGCCACGCACGTGAGGCCATTCAAATGGAGACGTACTGAAATGGAACATATCCTCGCTCACTCAGCTTGTTTTGGTACATTCTCTCAGCTGTACGAGGCGCATGCGTCGCAACAACAACGACAGAGGCGACGAAATTCCGACACACACTTCGGCAGGATATCGTGTCAGTCGTCATCAGCCGCAGCCGCTGCCGACTGCGGCAGCGACGGCGACAGCGACAGCAGCAGCGGTTGAAAACGTTGCAAAGAGCCACACAAAACACAACTTGCTCCACATATTCTAGCCCTACTTACACAGCGACATACTCCCCCACACACACGCACACACACACAGCTTACGGATATTACATAGTGGCTGAGCCAATGCGTTGGCTATTGGATGCTGCGCTGCCGCTGCTGGCGTCGCTGCTTTTCGGCTGGGCTTTTGTTGCTGTTATCAGCGCACATTTCGGCCGCCGCGCGCCGTGCAGATTCCCAAATGCTGCCGCTGATAAGAGCAACAAAGTGGCAGCAGGCATGCGAAATATATCCAAAGCAAACGAAGTCGACCCAATTTTTTGTTTTCTGTATTTATTTTTTATTTTTTTCTGTAGCTGCCGCGTCACATTCCCCAAGGAGCTTGCGGGCTGGCCAACCGCCTAAAGGTGGGTCAGGTGCTTGAAATGGCTACTCTTAGGTGTGTCTGGCGCCATTTGAGAGCAGGCAACATCTTTCAATGACTGGGCCAAAATGGCTGCCAGTTAACTGAAGAGCGCCAAATACCTCGGGCAGCCCACATTTTATTTAACTTCTTTTTTCTTCATCTTCATTTTCTTATTTGTATTTTTTTAATTCGCAAGTTTAACTTTGAATTTGGTTTGAAACGCCCACGTGCGCCCCGCCCCCGAACTTAATTAAATGTTGTTAGAAACGCTTTTCGTTCAACTGCATAAATTACAAAGCAAAGTACCACTTAGCAGGGTATCCAACGGTGGCTGTGGCTCTGGCTCTGACTGCGGCCATAGGCCACGCCTTCAGGCAACTAAATTATAGGGGAGGAGGTCCCGTACAGCTTATGCTAAATGAAATGATTGTCTCGACTCTCGACTGCCGGCGTCTTAGTTTGTATTGTGTTTAAATTTGCCTAATAAATGGTTGACAATTGCTGGCATACGTTAAGAGTTAAAGTATTTACTTTGGAGCAAATTGGCTAATTTACATTTGAAAAGCAGCAAAATGGTATTTAGATAAAAGCCAGTCAAACTCATGGTTAATTATCAATTGAATTACGAGTGAAATTACTGTCATTTAAGATATATACATTTTGAGGTGAATAGTTATATTCTTTATATATTTTATAATGGTCTAATAAATTTACTAATGAGAATTAAATATATTATAATATGTAGAATTTCTAATATTTAAGATATTCCTTTTTAAAGTTAAAAGGAATCCATCAAGTACGCTATTGAGTTTGAAGAAGAATAAAAAATACTTTATGTATTTCAATATTAGAAGATATAGTAGCCATATCAATAATATTAGTTTACTTTAAGACATACATTACATACATATATGTATGTATGTATTTTTTGTTTTTATTAATACCAATTCAACGTAATCCATTATATTGATATTTGAAGCGACTGGATGACTATTAAATGATGTTATGTTTATTTTATAGCTGTATATAACAATCTTCATCTTATAAAGTCGACGCAAAAAAAAAAAAAAAAAAAAAAATTGCAGTTATTCGAAGGTTGCATTAAAAAATCCGCTTATATTACTCTTACGTTATTCTTTTTGGCATATTTTGAAATGAAATTTAAATTTCCCTTTGCGACATGCAGCTCTTCTGGCATAGTGATTTGTAAGCTTCATAGCTTCCTTTTATCTACCTTCGCCTTCCTTCACTCAATTTTACCAAGTGCTTGCTATAAAGTGTGTACATTGAATGCATATATATGTGTGTGCATTCATTCATTTTTCACTTTTCAGCATTATCACATGAAATTAATTAATTCCATTCCAATATGGTTATACCTCTACCTCCCAAGCGCTCAAATGCAAATGCTTTGCATTAGAGTTAAACATGTGTCTGCTGGTCATTTAAATGACAAACCGCATGGCAACTGCTTGCCAGCAGGCAACTTAATATGCAGGACAAATCGCGCAGCAGGATACAGAAAATAAATTGTGGAGACACCCCGTTGCGAGAGTCCATCACAGTCTAGTGCCGCCCCTGCCCTGCCCCGGGCTTTTACCAGCTTCGGGTCTCATTATTTTGAGGCGCATTAGACGTTAGCAAAATTGTGGCCAGGATCAATTTGTTGTGCTAACATTTATTGTAATTTATGATTTGCTTTGGCAGCAACGTTCTGATTTATATATATCCCTTATTTTATTTTATTTTATTTTATTTATTTCTTTTTTTTTTTTTTTTGGCAGCAAAAAGGATTCGGCCACTTTGAAGTGCGGCATTGGCCCAAGGACTTGCCGGCATTAGCTCGCCTGGTAATGTCACACGGCAGCAAAAGTTTCAGCGAGTTGTGCAAAGTTTTTGAGTTTTAACTTTTTTATTTTATTTCTCTCAGTTTTTCCATCTGCTTGTTTCAGCTGCTATTGGCTCTCATTTCAAAGTTTCACTCGATACTGTTGCAAGCATTTCGTAAAAAATGGCATACAATCTGTCAGCGAAATGTTGCTTACCAAGTGGCAAGTGCCAACTGACAGGGGCAGGATGCTGGAGGCAGGAGGCAGCAGGCAAGAGACTGCTAGAAAATCAATTGAAATTTTCCCTGGGTCTCAGGTGTTTATGGACGGAGCAGAGCTGAAAACTTTTATTATTACAAATCCCATCCAAATATCGCCAATGCAGCAAATGTCAATCGAAAGCCCAACAAAGTAATACTCTGAAAATGAAGTTTCCTATTTTTCAAAATATACCACGCAACGGTTTAGAGCTTAAAGGGTATGATGGACCTTAAACCTTACATCGTCATGTAATTTATGTACTTTTTTCATTATTATAATTATTATTATTATTGTTATTTTATTATCTCTTTTGAGCTTTTACTATTGCACATAAATATCTCAATCTCAATCCCTCACAGGGTATTTCGCCTGTCGACCCTTGGCCTCGCTCACATTGCTTTGGCTTTCATTCAGTTCACAATTGGCAATTACATTGCCATTAGCTGTGGCCTCAGCTACGCCCTATTTATAACGCCTAAACAAAATGCATATTTCATGTTCCATCATTATATAAAAAAAAAAACGAAAAATATGTTTTTGTCGGCTTTCCCATAAAGCAGATACAAAATTATAAAAGAAATATGTTTCTCCCATTTTGTTTTTGTTTTTGTTTTTTTTTTTTAAGGGGACGCGTGACTGACTGACAGCTGCTGACCAGAACACGGCCCTGACGAATGCCACCGAAACATACGAAGGTGAGGTGGATGATGCTGATGCTGATGCTTTGGGTGCTGGGTGGACCCAATCTGCCTCGTCTGGGTTTCATGTTTCATGCGGCCATGTTGTTGCTGTCATTCCACGGAATATGTCAAGCCAGCAGCGCAAATTAGCCAAACGTTTTCTTTCTTTTCTGGCTGAGTTTTTGCGGCAATGGGCGGCAGTGAAGCGCGCGAATTGTAAAAGTTTATTTTGACAGCACTTGTTCTGGACACCTTACGCCCTTGCACGTGCCCCGTGGCATGGGCCAGGGCGTAGACATGGACATAAGCTCCTCACCACCTCAGTCTGGGTTCAACTTTCTCTTCAAATGTCTATAAATACGCTTTAAAAATTGTATTTAAGTATTTTTTATTATTATTATGATTTTTTTATGTTTGTAATATTCTGTAAATAAATTTTACTAAATAAATTAAGCAACTCTTTCAGAAATCTAATTTGATGTATAATAATAGAAAGCTTTAATTATTAATGCACCAAAAGTTAGACCCCACAGTATAATTTCTAATACCTTCAGTAACTCATATAAGTTATTTTAGATCTCAAGAGCTCCTCTACTGACTATATCTTAGATGGACACTCTGCACTGGCCTAAGTTTATATTCTATCATTCAGAGTGTGTGGCTTAAAAGTGTGTATAAATATAGTTGAGCCCAGGAAAGCAAGTGCATGCTAAGTGCCTTTGCTGAAGTTACTACCAACTAGGGGACATTGACCATACTGGCTATAAAAGTGTCTTCTAGTTGGCAGTAACTTCAACAAGTGCAAGAATTCATTGTTTAGGCAGGTCAATAAATATTGATGGCTTTTATCAGCTGCTAGTTGCAAGTCAGATACATAACGCAGCCGACAGCCTTTCACGTTTGTAGTGCCTATATACATGTACATATCTACTCCCGTTTCTGCTCTATCAAAAACCCATACAATATCAAAACTCAAACATCTGTTAAATTCCCCGACATGCGTCTATGCCCATAGCGTTGCCAACGGTCTATAGCCAATTATTTACCTGCACACACAAAACCATAATTAATTGGGCCTGGAAAATCGGCAAAAACGATTAGCCGCACAATCGTCGAATAGCTCAACATTTTAGCATGAAGTGCCATGTAATTACTTTTTGGCAGCTCCATGAAATCAGCAGAAAATCACAATTCGAGGAAATTAACTCATTTCCACATAAATTAGTTCCGAATGCTGCTCAATGCTGCAAAATATTATGCGTCGATTATGATTAACGATCATTGGCCGCCATTGGAAACGGGGAAATGGGGGATGGGCTTAGTGCTTAAAGTTGCGAGGGGCGGGGCAAAGGTAGCTTAAATGGGTGGCATAAATAACTCAATGCAATGCAGTGAGTGTGCACAAAACGAGACGCGCCCACTTTTTTTCCATGGGCGGAGCATAAAAAAATTACTGCTGTAAAAGAAATTTTTGTTCTCGCATACCATAGCATATATACAGAGAGGGTAGTTAGGTTAGATTTTTAAGTAAGTAAATATACTTGAAATTTGTTTAAAATTAAAAAAAAAAAAAATTATTTAAAATTTGGATATATTTATATTCAATAAACGTATTAATATTATTTATTAATTATTAATATATTTTATGAATTTTTCATATATATATTTTATGAATTACTGATATATTATATATTATAAATTTATCAAATATTTTTTATTATGTTTTATAAGCCTTTTTTTATACTTACAATTTTATTATATATACATATATTTTTTTACAATCTATGATTTTATTCACAGCATTAGATCTATGCAGAGTATTGGCCATTCGATCAGCATCATTTCGATATTATTATACAATCTATTTTATTTTATTATTTTCGTCTGCACCGCCTAGAAATATTTATGAGCTGAGCACACGACGTTCGCTGGCGGCCAATTTTTGAGGACAAGACAGGAACTCAGTGCAGAACGCGGCAATTACGCGAGCCTCGAAAAAATATTGCCAAAGTCATTGACTGGCCGAGGAATTTATGAATTATATAGAAAGCAGAGCAGAGCAGAACGAAAGATGAGCATTGGCAAAAAAATAAGAAGGAGAAAAAAAAATCGAAGCGTAGAAAGAGGCTCCAAGGGCAAAGCAGCAGAAGGAATATATGAGTGTATATGAGTTATTGGCACGCATAGCCAAGTTTTTCACTTTACTGATTCATGAAAAATACATTAAAGTGAAACGAGAAATCTGTAAAGTTGTTAAGAGGAAAGCCGCTTCTCAGCTTGCGTTTGGTAGGCAGTCATTAAAAATGAATTTGTGCCCAAAGCGCAGCTAATGAATAAAGAAATTTTGGATCAATTGAAAACGTGTGTATGTATATGTGTGTGGGTGTGTGTTTAGGTATTAATGTATGTGTGAACGCGTGAGGGTGTGTGTGTGTATGCCTGCTCTCTTTGCAATCAATCAGTTGCCCAATTCAGCCCCACTCTGCCGCCTGTTTGTTTATTTGTTTGGCTTCGCTTTGTGTGCACGAAAGGACATTTTCAAGGGCCACACCCAGCGCCAAGTCGGGCCGAGATTTATACATTTGACATATTAGTGCAGGCCAGTTGAAGAAATTGATTCCTGCCATTCAGCACAAAACTCAACTCAAGTGTCCAAAAATGTCCAGACTTGAGATTATTGGACTGGGTATGAGTGTGCGTATGTGTGTGTGTGTGTGTGTGTTCGCTAGCTAAACCAAATTTGAGTTATTGAGCATCGAAAGGTTGAAAATGTTTTCGTTTCCCTTTGCTGTTCAATACGTTGTTTGCTGAAATATTTCCTTTGCAGCTAATAGCAAATCCAAAGGGTTCGGTATAAGAAGGGGCTTGAAATTTCAACACTTTTTTGTTGTATCAAATGAGTTATAAGGCTTAGGATTGTATATCGAAATTTCACTTTTCCCCCAGACATGAATGATTGAAAAAAAGTTTGAAATGTATTAAATTTAAACATGAATTTGATTGATTTAAAACAAATGTAAGAGAAGCAAACGTGACTTAAATTTGTGCTGGAATATCAAAAAAATTTATAACAAGTTTAAACAAGTATAATTAAAGGTAAATTAAATTAATATTGAAAGTCTGATAAACTTCAAAGCAAATTGTCAAAAGAATAAATTCAATTTTCGTTACATTTCGGTTAATTCCTATTAAATTAATGTTGAGATACTTTAAGGTTCATTTTCCACGAAAGAATTTATTATATTATTAAAGGAAGATTCCACTTCCGATAATTATTAAAGTGCAAACAAATGCTGAACGTCAGTGGGCAACCGAAGATGTTGTCAATGTCGCAAAAGCATGTGCTCGGTTTATGAACATGTTGGCTAACAACATTGTTTATATTGCCACTCACGAATACACACAGGTTGTGTCACACACACACACACACACAGAGAGAGAGAGAGAGAGAGAGAGAGAGAGAGAGATGTGTGGGAGTATATCTGGATGCGACTCGCGAGTAAAGCATCTAATGAAATATCCCAAGGGAAACGTCGATTGGGCGTTCGACGTGATGAGTTCTACGCAAACATTTGAGCAGCGCTGTCAACAACATGCCAGGCATATGGACGGATGGGATGGACAACAGGAGATAGGAAGAGCAGAGAGCGACGCACAAGCCGCAGGACACGCGACGCACGACAGCAAGACAAACCGGACAGACAATTGACGTATTTTGTTTATGGGCCAAACTGCGCACATTGATGACAGTCAAAATCTATCAGGGGAGTCAGGCGAGATGACTAGATGGCTGATGTGTTAGCTGAGCAGCACGTGATGTCATTAGCAGCGGCAGGCGAACGCATTTGTCATAAAGCAACAAAATGCCCGAAAAATTGAAACGGCTATGGGAATGGACATGGAAATGGCAACGGAAGTCAGCGCTGGCCGCAACCGCAACGTGCGTCACGAACGCCCGCCAATCATCGTCTGTGGGGCAGGCGAGCGTGGAAGCGGGCGTGGCTGGGTGCAGTATCAGTTGCAGCAGGAGGTGGCGACACTTGATCTATGCCAGTGCTGGTCGTTTATTGAAATTCCTTAATGAGCAACAGCAACAGCCGCATCAACAGCAGCAGCAACAGTCGCCGCGGTGCGTTGACAGTTGAATTGCAATTTCCGCCTCAGGGTTGCCCATCAACTGCATCTGTTTGTTGTGGGTGTTGCGTTTGCATGGTCAATTTGCGTGCAGTTCAATTAAAATGCACATGCAACAAAGGCTGCCACCGAAAAGAAAACTGTAATTGCAGTTGCTATCAACTGACGCGTCCAACGCGTCGTATACGCAATCAACAAAGTGACAAATTGACTTTTGCGTTTCACTCTTGTTGTTGTTGTTCGACGTCTGTCTAGCTGTCTGCCTGCCTGGCTGTCTGTCTGCCGCATCCACTGAAGGCTGTTGCCAATTACCGCTAATGTCGCACAGTTGCCGCATTCACATAAAATTAATGATAAGCGCGCTATAAAATAAGTTTTACTGCAGCAGCAGCAGACGATGTCGAGTCGTCGGGTTGAAGCAACAGCTGAGTAACGCGCTGTGGCATCCTGCCGCCATATCCTGACTGCGAAAAGGTTATGTCACAATAAAATTAAATCCAAGCAAGCGTGAAGTAGGTGAAGTGCCAGCATCTCCCCACCCCTTCAGCAAATTGAAAAGTTTTTTGGTCGGGCTTACGACTGCCACCGTTACGAGGCATGACTTTAACTAATTGCCTTTCATCTAATTTGCTGCTAAGCGTCTTAGACACTGCCTAAAGGACCAATGGCCACTCTCTCTATCTCTTTCTCTGGCTTATCAGCCGACCCAGCAGCCAGCACATTAGCATATTTTTAACTTTTATGCTCAGTGTAGTTGTTTATCTCGTGAAATAAGCTTGCGAAATGCCTGAATATAAAAGTCTTATATCAATCTTGCTACAACTTGATGTCCCGCTTTACTATTCCCTATTCCCGCTGCCGTTTTGTCTCTTGCCTTTCTCCAGCCGTTACCCCTGTCTTTGTCACTAGCTGCTACGTCTTTTTCATCGTCGTCGTTTCGCACTGAAAGTTTGAAGAGCAACGCACAGAACACTGAGAAACTGGGGAACTGTTTGCAGCAAGTCCAAGCAAGTCACCGGGCGACGCACCTTTACTTCAGTCATCCACTTTGTTTTTTTTTTCTTTTTTTTTCTTGGTTTTTCCTTTTTCCTCCCTTTTTTCCATGAATAAATTGCGCAGAATTTATGTGGAAAGTTTTGTGTGTGCGCCGGCATCAGCTCCATTGCCAGCCCGAAATGAAAGTGGCTAGCGGAGTTTAGATGAATCTGTTTGCCTTAGTCTGATGAGTTATCTGCGCAAATGCAGCAGCGGCAAGAGGCAAAGGCAGCTGGCTCCCGCCTCCCGTGCCTCCTGCCTCCTGGCTTTCTAGTGCTCCTCTAAAGTAGGCGGCAGGCGGCACTGCACAATTTATGGCTGAAATGTTAATTGAGCGCTGGGCGGAGTGCAAAGCCCAAAGTTGGACCATTGCAGTTTCCGAGCCAAAGTTTTCTGTTTTTTCAACTTTAGACTTTCGTAGAGTCGGATTTGAAATACGTCCCAGAGTTGTGTGCTCACCAAATCGCTGCAAAACAATGCATATTCAGTTTCATTTTGCATGCATGCAGCCCTCGTTATTCCCAAATAAACTTCTTCCTTTCCTTATGTTAATCTAATTGCTAATTTGCCAGCCAAAACACCAAAATTGATGTTTATAAGCCCCAAGTGGGGTGTCTTTTGGCAACTGGCATAATTTGTAATTTCTTAAAGATTCGTTGCAGCCCATTAGTTGCACCATCTTAAGACTCTCTCTCTTTCTAGTGCTCTCTGTGGAGGCATTGTTCGTATTGCATTCGGTGAGGCCTAAGATCCCTTTATGCTCAATTATTAATGCGCTCGATGCTCTCTGGATGTTGTTGTTTAGTGTCGCCAGCGCTGGCAGCTAAGCGTGTGAGGATTAAGATTTACGCCACATCGTGCCTAAAAGGAAGGAAGGCATGGAACGTTGGCTGCCCAGCCAGTGTGATTCAGCTCTGACACATGGGCGCATAATTTCCGAGCAGCCATGCGACCAGAGGCCCACGCCCACAAAATGCTAACCGCAAGCCAAGAGCAAGTCACACGTTGCCATGGCACTCGACATTGTCGTAGCCGTCGTCTGTGACGTTGACGATGGCGGTAACAGCAACGGCGACGGCGACGGCAACGGCAACGGCGACGACGCATTATGGTTGCTACGTAATATTGCTGGAAGCCGCAAAGTGTGAGAGAGAGAGAGATAGAGAGAGGGGAACGCAGTAACAACGTTGCGTATACGTAATATTTCAGCATTTGCTCTCGGGCAGGCACGCCACACGCTTCGCTGCTATTCCTGCTGCTGCTGCTGCCGATTTTGCTCCAACTGCTGCCTGCTGCTGTTGGCACTGTCGACTCCATCGCCATCGCCATCGCCATCATCGTCGTCGTCGTCGCTTCGTTGGCCCCGGCTTCCTTCTGCGTGCCACTGCGTGTGTGGTCTACCATTATCTGTCTGGGAAGCCATTAATTTTTCAAGATTGATCCGGTATGCAAATTACTTACACAGAATGTGCACGAGCGCCAGCAGCGCTTCCTTTACTACTTTGCTGTCTATTGTGTGTTCTATGCGTGTATCTATGAATCGGTGTGTGTATGTGTGTGCGTGTGCTTGCTTGAGCACCAAATGTGCCGGCTAAAAACGTTCCTTTTATACATTTTATTTTCTATACATTCTGCGCTTGCTCTTGCTGCAGTATCTAATTATTTGGGCGTTGCCTTTAAGGCAGCGAAGAATTTATCACGAAACTCATTTAAAAATATAACGCTTGGGATAATTACCACATCGCCCGGAGTTCATATACATAAATTGTTGCAATTGCCCCCAGTCTTAATTGGTTTTCGATTCACTTCTGTGGAGGACGCGGCCAACTCACTTCACGCATCAATTTGCTGCTGTGAAGTGTTATGCACATTTCGCTTCAAGCACACTCAAATGTTTTTCATTAACTGAGCAATAAAAAGGTTTAAAAAAGGTTTTAAAAATTCATTCAATTGCAATTTAAACTATAAATCGCACATCAGCTGCTTTGCTGTAATTAACATTTTCAAGCGAAACAAATTCTTTTAGCTCAAGCAGATTTCGTAGAGAGAAGATTCAGCTTGATGAGCTACAAGTTATATAAATATATTTATTTATGTTTAATATTTACATTTTTTTTTTTTCAAATTGTGCTTTAAACAATCTTTGATCAGCTTAAAATTAATTCCACAACAAATTAAATTTTTGTCTTCTATAATTTGCTGAAGTATTATCTGCTACTGGCATAAAGTCTCAAGCAAACATATACACACCCACACACTCTCGCTGAACAGCTCCTCTGAAGTGTGTGTGTGTGTGCTCAAAATGACAAAGATCACTTAACGGGCAATGTTAAACAAAAGTCGCTGGTAACATGTTGTGGATGATAATGCTGAAGATGATGCCAGGGATGTTGATGGAGGGGGGACTATGATGAGGGTACTGTTTGCATACCAGGCAATACAAGCATCATAAGCACACGCTATATAGAGACACACACACATAGAGGTGAATGCAAACAAACAGAACGCGAAACTAGCAGCCGCAGTTCTCGTTAACACATCGTGATAGCAATCAAAGCGAAACAAAAGCCAGCAAAACACAACAAACAGCAAACGAAACAGGCGCATTATCAACATGGTCAAAAGCAGGTACGGGCCACCAGGTACTGATAGGCCCATCAGACTAGGCATATAAACGTAAATACATTTTTTTTTGTGGAGAGAGGGGGGAGGGGAGGTGCTGCAGGAAGCAGCGAGCCGCTGGGCGTTATCTCGGCACAGCTTTGCATAAATCAACGTTGCACAACACATTTTTTTTGTGCTGTTAAACCGAACTCAAGCGTTAAATTGGTGTGTATATGTGTATATGTGTGTGTGTGTGTGTGTGCGTGTGGGTGTTGGTACAAATTATCTAAGACGTCCCAAGTAAAATGCCAAACAAATTGAACTTGAACAGCGCAAGCGGCGCTGGGCGGGTGCCAAGCGGCAAGGGACATGGCTGCAACTACGAGAAGTCAGCGTAATAATATCAACAACAACAACAGCAACAATAACAACGAATATCAAAAATTGTAAGGCATACAAAACATACATACAATGTGGACGCTCATTTAATTGGCTTCTACAGAGAGCTCTATCTGCGTGTGTGTGTGCATAATTTATATACAATTAAATTAAAAGCAGCCAAAATACATATATTCACTGTTGCCATATAAGGGGCGTGGCCGTAGATGGAGCTAATTATAAATACTTGCAGCTAAGAAGAAATCAGATGAAATGTAGTAAGTGGAAAACTGTATAGGCCAAAGAAACAAAAAAGAAAAGTATATGCATATGAAGCCAAAAATTGAGTGCCCCGAAATGTATGCTATAGAAAATGCGCCAAAGTATAATTGAGAATAAACAACAACAAATATTAATGGGAATTTGCATAAAATAATGAAAATTAAATGAGCGATAGTTAAATGTAAAATGAAATATATATATACATATATATTTCACTGTCTGTCTGCCTAAGAAGAGCAAGGTATGCAGAAGAACTCCAGGAGATAATTTAGAAAATGCCTGCAGCAGCAGAGAATGTTCCCATTGCTCTATCTGGCGCCCTGCTCAAAATTTGAGTGGAAGTCGCCCTATATAAAGGGCAGCAGCTGTGGAATTTATTCAGTCGTCCAGAGCCGGTGGGGTCAGTCGTACGTGAAGGGGATTTTTATTTTTTTTATTTATTTATTTTTTTTGTTTTATTATTTTGGTCAAATTTTTTTTTTTAATATAACATTTTTTTTGTTTAATTTTTGTTTTTATTCAAATTTTTTTTATTGAAATTTTTTTTTTTTATTGTAAAGTTTTTTTTATTGAAAATTTTTTAATCTTAATTTCTTTTTTTTTTTTAACAAAAACTGCATTGCCCTGCACGTACGACTGACCCCTCTGAGTCTGGACGACTGAATAAATTCCACAGCTGCTGCCCTTTATATAGGCCGACTTCCACTCAAAGCCTGAGGGGCACTCTAATTTTGAGCTGTGCGCCAGGGAGAGATCGTTGCAGTCGATCCAATGGGAACATTCTCTGCTGCTGCAGGCATTTTCTAAATGATCTGCTGGAGTTCTTCTGCATCCAGTTAGGTGCATCAAAATTGCAAGAGACACGAGAGGAGCGAAACCAGCAAAGAACGAAGAGAAGTGCGCAGATTCGTAGTCCACAGACGAAGAGGAATTAATGGATAGGGAAAAGCAACGGTTGCCGGGGCAGCTAGTATAATATATTATATATATATATACATTAAATCTTTGACAATACAAATAAACTACATAGTATATTCCTCAAAGACAATGAATGTCAATAGACTTTTGCAGCGACTTATCCTCCATGTTCCAGCTCTGATCGATTCAAATCACAGCTCAAGTTTTAGCTTTACGAGTAAACAGTTTAAGCATCCTTGATTTACGTTGATACTCTAAATGACATTGAGCCTAATGCGAGGACTGATATGTGAGTGATTTAATGGGCAATCAATTGATATCCATACAAAAGGTACTCATTCATAAATGCTTGCGATAATAACAGGGAGGTGCTCCAGTTATCGTTGGTACAGCTAATGAAATTCGAAGGTTGAATCAATAGAATCATCAATCATCCAGAGGAAATTAACACAGCCTGTATGTAGTTAAGCATTAGAACAATGCAGGGGCGAACATCTCAACATATATGTCTTGATATGTGTGTTGGTGTGTGTGAGTGTGTGTGTGCATTGCCCTGCTTGCAGTATTAAATACGAGTATGTTTGTATATTCATTTGTGTGTTCCATTTAATATTTCAGCCGCAAGACAATTGCTCTTAATAATCGTGGATAGGCAGGCATGTGTTGAGGATGCGGAAAGGATGTGCCGCACAATTTTAATTTATATACATTCACATCTATACACCCACATGTCATACACAAGACGCATGCACACACACACACTCGCACTCACGTGCTGGTATAGGCGTGTGTGTTGCGAGTTTTTCATCGACATTTAATTGAAAATAACTCAAGCGTGTCAGCAACGCGCGCGGTTAATGAGCGAGAAACTCGAATGTCTGTCGCGACTCGCGACTGCCACTACCATCCATGCTCTCTCGCTCACTCTCTCTCTCTCTCCCTCTCTCACTCTGTCTCTCCATGCGTATGGCACATGTTTGGCAACCGAGCTCTTCTTGCCAGCACGTGAATGACATCAATGACAGTGAAAAGGCGTTTTTCTGCACTTAATGAGCACGACGAGAGGCGGGCCAAGGTGGCGCCAGGGCATGGGCCGAGTAACAGACAGGGACACGGTTATCCTGCATATATATAGACGATATATATGTATATATGTGCGAGCCAGCTCCCTCTCTATCTCAGGCTAAGTAAGTTGCTTCTCTTTTTTTTGGCTTTTTATCTGTGCCAGCTGCTGGCTGCGTGTGACAAGTTTATTTATGTGTCTGAAAGGCAACCAAATGAAAAAAAGTAGTGGAAGCTATAGAAAACGAAGCAGCAGCAAAAACTTAAAGACATCACCCGCAACAAATTTTTCTGTCTGTCATTCGGTGAGTGCGCCACAAGATCTGAATGACTTTAGCCATTGAAAGTGAGTGGGAGGAGGGGGAAGGGCGAAATGCACTGTCTAACGGATGGTGGCCTACATTTCACGCCGCTTACAGGTCAATGAAGCTGAGGTAAGCAGTCTAGTTTGTTTTATTCCATAATACACCTTTTATTAAATAACAATAATTAAAGCATAGGAATAATTTATCGTCTATCTTAAATTAATCATCTACAGAAATAATATTAAAATTGTTTTTTTTTTTTTAAATTTTTTTATTTTATATTATATTTATATATTTTCTAATAAATGGCATAATTTCTGTAGATTTTTATATGAAATATATATATTCTTTTATTATTTTTATACTCTGGGAAAATGTCAAATATGTAATAACCAAAAATATTTTTTTTTTTTTATTTTGAAAATACAATTTAATAGATTTTTTATTTAGTGAAACTAGTATACCAACTTTTGAGCTGATCAAAATAATGTATGCTCTCATCAACAACAACTATATATATTGAACATAAATTAAATAAATTATCTATATATTCATTTGATTAATATATCAAATTACTTTTTGTTCATATTTTTGTACATAAAAAATTATCAATGCTAAAGATAGTATTTAATAATACTCAAGTGTGAAAGTTAGCTCTTCTGGCATGTTGTGATAAAATCAAATTGTTTTTTTATTAAGCCATCGCTTGTAATTAAAGATAAAATAAACCATTTAAGATTTACTAAATTTAGCTGTCATGCTCCCTGCAATTCAGCAACAAATTTACAGCTTTGTTTGTTCGGCTTCGATTGCAGCAACTCAATTCGTATAATTACTCAAATATTCTGCTGGCCAACAATTTACACAGGCCATAAACTGAAAATCACACACATACGCTGGCATACATATAAACATACAGCACATACAGCTTCACATACATACATGGCTTATATAGGGGTTCGAACTTGAACAATATTAAACTTTTGTTATTTATATTAAAATTTTGCTTTATTGATGTGGTTGTTTATATTTGGATGAGCTGGTTTTTCTCTTGTTTCATTTTATGAACGCAGTGGTTTAGTTTTTGCCAAGCTGTTGCCCAGGCACACACACATACAGCAAATGAAACCAACAAGCCAGAACTAACTCATATGGGTCGTATGGGCGAGGGCATTAGCCATGTGTGTAGACTGGCATTTCTTTTGGCTCACACGAAAAAGGTCTTTTTCATGTTGGATTGTTCTGTGCATGTGTTTGGCAATTTCCTGGCTAGCAACGAGTTGACCACAAAAAAGGCAGAAGCCAAAATAAAAAGCAAATAGAGAGCAGCACAACGAGCTGCAAATAAAAACCAAACCCGGGCAATCAACAAATACATTTCCACAGCACCTTATAAAAGTATTTGAACCTTATGCTGACCAAATTTTATCGCGTTTGACACACAAACACACATACACACGCAAGGCACACACATACACACTCACATGTACTTATTGGCATTGATTTTGGCTTTTATTAGCGTCAGCAGCCGCAGCACAGAAGTTGCCAAGTCGCACTTGACTTGACTTCATCGTCAACCTACCGACCCCCAATCAACCAAGCTTCGCCCCCAAGCCCCAAGCCCCCACTTCAGCTTCAATTGCCCTAATCCATTGCAAAGGCGGCGTGGGATCACGTACAGCATGCGCAGCGAGTATATCTTTTTAAAAACATTGTTAAAGTTTTGCTTTAGTTGTGCTGATTTCACAGTCGCCCCAACTCCGCCCACTTCCTCGTCCTCCTTTTTTTTATGTGGCATGTATATATGTATTTTATTATTGAATTCCAGTTCAATTTGTTTTTATTGATTTGCCATTTTGCACTAGCCCCAGAGATGTGACGGAAATTGTCAATGTTTTACAATAGTTGCAGCGACCGCTCGTTACCAGCACCCCGCTAGCTCCCCGTTCCCCGCTCCCTGCTGCCTGCTGTCCGCTTGTTACCCCTTTGCCACTGCCATCCCCAATTGCACCCCAACCCAGTCGACATCATCATGGCTTTTTGAGTTTTATGTGCACTTGATAAAATTTCAATAGTTGAACCCCATCGCATGGCTTTGAGGTCTGCTCGTCGTTGTTTTTCGCGCCCGTTGCCTTTCTGGGCTGCCTTTAGTTTTATGTGATATTAAAATTGATAGCAAATCGCTGCTGCTTCTCTTGTAGCTGCAGCGCAGTTCAAGTGCGCATTGCTCGTTGATATACTGTTGGGTGGAGGTGGTAGAGGGGGCCAGATGGAAGTGAAGCACAGATGGAACTGAAGCTGGCGTGAGTTGGCTCCTTTGACTTTTATGGCGCTCAGCAAGTCCTGGCGCTTTGGTAAATTGATTTTCATACGATTTTCAATAAAGCCAATTCCATGCAGCGCATACGCACTGTGTGTCATGGCATGCTTTATGCTTGGCCAACATTGTTTGAATATTTGAATAAATACAAATTCAAAAGGAAAGCACAAATACATATTCGTGCGACACTATATACTTTAGGAGCAGAGAAAAGGCCAGGAGCAAAGCCGGAAAGCAGCTTCAGCTTCAATATTCAGTTGTCGTGCACGATATAAGCAAATTGCATTTACAAACTTACACGCTCACAAATCCGGCAATATAATTTGTGGATTTAGTCCAGAACAATTTTTAAAGACCTTTTACTTTGCCCTGACCTACGAACCGGAAGTCCATTGTAATAGCTTGCTTCGAAACGATTTTCATGTAAAATTCATTCCATGGCAAATAAAATTTGTGGAATTCAATTAAAAATGTTGTAGTTGGTCAATATTTAAAACAGTGCTTAAACATTTATGACTGGCTATTATCGACGAAAAATAAAAACTCGAATCGAATAACACAAAATAAGAAAAACATTTCTCTAAAATTGTTGCCTGCAAGTGACAGAAATATTTAGCGGCCATTGAAATGCGCGTTGCTCAAATATCCGAATTTCCCTGCTGTTGTTTATTGTCAACTTTAAACCTGGACGTCGCGTGGTGTCATAGCATCGCCCGCTCAACAACAACCACAACAACAACAGCAGCAACGTGGACAGAGAGACAGCAACAGCTATAGAAGTCACACATTCGACTAATGCAATAAAACGCAGACAATGTGTGAAGTTGAGCGTTCGAATTTCCGAGTGCATTTTCCATTTTGTACAGCGCATTGATGCACAGAGCGGAGAGCCAGGCAGATGGGACTAGATGGGGTTGGTGCTAGTGGAACAAAGAAAGCTTCCACACATTCGCATGCACAAAAGCCAAACCTCGGCTAGCATGCGTGTGGGCATGGTGTAGAGGGATGCCTGCGGGGGGCGTTTGCGCTGCGTAGGCGTGGCTGCGTGTATAATTTGCGATTTATGAGCGCAACGTTGACAGCAGCTCAGCAGGGGGAGGGAGAGGCAGAGCATGCAGCGAGCAAGTGTAACACGTGCTGAGCATCGTCTAATGCGACTAGCAAACACCTACACACACACACACACACACGCGCAACGCACACTCACTCAGTTACGGGAACATCGTACTCATACGCAGAGAGCGGAACTCGCACAATGTGTCAAATGTCATATATGTGTCGCGTTAATAAATTCACTCAAATGTTTCAATGTGCCCGCTGGCAGAATAAAGTGCGCCACACACACACACACACACACACACACAGAGGCAGGCACAGACAAACAGCAAATCTATAGTGCAGCCCGCAGCATACCTCAGTCTCTTTTTCCATCTATTTTTCATCTCTCTTTCTAGCACCACACTTCTGTCAATTGTCAATGACAAATACAATAGCATTGACATAGAATGAGTCTGGAATTACCAACAAATATAGCTTGCATTTTATTGAATCTATCGAATTCTATCTCGCAGTAGCAGAGCCGAACTATGTTGGCTTGGAAATGTTCCATGAATGCAATGCAAGAATGTGACGAATAGAAATTTAATTGCCTTAATACAATCAATTATGAACAGATATGGGAATTAACTAGAATAATAACTGAAAATGGAATACGATTTGAATCTATGACTCTAATCTAAGCTAGTGATGAGAGGAAAGTAAGAAAATAAAGGATAGAGGTAGAGGAACAGGTAGAGATAGAGGTAGAGTTAGAGATAGAGGTAGAGGTAGAGGTAGAGGTAGAGGTAGAGGTAGAGGTAGAGGTAGAGGTAGAGGCTCAGCTATGCATAGGGGTAGAGTTAGATGTAGAGCTAAGTAAGCTACATCATACAATAGAGCGTATAAAGTAGTGCAGTATTTTGAGCTGGTCTATTTGTGTTCACAATGATTTAAAAATGCATACATTAAAAAATACCAACAGTCATTTACTCTATTTTTTGGTACTTTTACTCTATTCTCTAGCAGCAATAAATTATGTAAAGCGATCAATTGAAAAGCCTATTAAGTGCACTTTGTGAGCTCAAATGATGCCATAAATTGCGGATTCTGAAGACATTTATTTATAAATAGCTGAGAAATGAGGCTATTAAAAATAAAATAAAAAGCATATACTAAATACACTTTTGGTAAGCTTAATGTCATCAGCAGAGGAATACATTTTATATAGACGCCTTTCTCTGGGCTGGCCAAATGTACTGCAAATAATGCAGAAGGCGGCGTATAAATAGTCATTCCAAATGTGTCTTTATATAGCTGGGGATACATGAATTTGTCATTGAACTCTACTGCAAAGGAGCCCTTGCTCGCCCCTCATATCTCTGCTCCACCCTTTTTCTTTTAAATCTATTTAATTGCGAAATCACAGCCAAAAGTGGGCATGGTCCGATGTGTTGTTTGTTGTGGTGCGGGTTTGTTTTCCTTTGCCTGATTTCTTGGCTGTGCGGCGCATTGAGGCGCCTTGCCAAGTGGCAAACGAGCTAAAACCTGAGCCGGATGAACCGTTGGCATTGGCCAAAAAGTTTGCCAGCACCGTCATAGCCAGTGCCATCCCAAAAAGCTTGGCACCGGCTCACAGTACGCGCCCGTCGCGATATTTTAGCTACGTTTGTCGTACAACAAAACTGCATAAATTTAATGCGGATTTTGGCAAACGATGCGACAACTTCACTTCACGTGCCAAAGGCCCCACACCGAATGCCATCGCCAAGTTCTGGCCACGTCGACTCCTGGCAGAGGCCAACGACGCGCCTCGACGCGACGCACAGACGAACGCCATTTCGGACTCGCACATGGACCGCAGGCAGCTGGAGTAGGGGTGCTATGTGGACATCTCCCAGGGCCTGCTCCATGGAATTCTATGCATTTCCGTGTTGGCATTTGTCGCTGGTTCATTGTGAGCGCTGCACAGTGGGACAAGCGCGCTAAATGATTGATAAATAAATGATTTTAATACAATGATTAGATATGGTAGATAAATTAAGTGCTATACAAATTTCATATATATTCCTTCACTCGTAGTTAGCGCTGAATCTCTTGTCAAAAAAATTACAACGATTCGATTGACATTTGATTTGACTTTTGATTTCTTAAAGAAGGTAGATTCATTTTCTAAAAAGTCTTCGGCATGCCTCATATAATAGTGTTGATACAATCGACGCATCATTTGGCCTCCCGCACTTATCTCGATTATGAAGACATCGACGATTGCATGGACGCCCTGTGCCGCATTTTCGAGGGATTCATGAGGCTTAAGAACTTTTACGTGGACAGCAATAACTACCTATTGGAGCTGTTCAATTTCTTAGACACCCTGGTGGACATCTCCTGCGTGGTGCTGCATGACGGCTCCAACATGTACATGCCGCACAACAAGCTTTGGATCAAGGAGCAGCTATTTCTACGTTTGGATCGCCTTGATTGTGATGTCATGGGCTACTGAGCTCTGTTGATGTGAGCTTGGAATAAACAATCTCAACTTGCGTTTCATGAATTCTTTGAATAAAAACATTTATAACTGTACCACTGTCTACCGCGCCTACAAATCTGTAGCACGCCCCTCATCCATGCTCGTGCTGTGTATGCATTATAATTTGAGTGGCATGTTGAGAGTGGCTTTTGTTTTGCTTTTAATTAGATTTACATTGGCCACTTTTCAGTTGCGGCAGTTGCCACGACTCTCGGCTGGCTCTCTGTTCTGCCAACGTGCCGACGTTCCGCTGTCGCTCTGTCTGGCCTGCTCGCACTCAGCACGCTGCAGCATAACAAACACTGCGCCTTGTTTATTTTGGCGCCTTGTGCACTCATTGCCCCCATTGCCCCAATTGCACATAGACAACAGCCCCCGATGCCCCGCCTCTTCTGCAGTGATTGCCTGTTTTTCTCTCTTTCCTTTTCTACTTATTTTTCTACTATTTTTTTTTTCTGTTGAGTTATTTTCAACAGCTTCACTTTTTGCACTTCCGCTTTGTGTGTCACTAATTGCTTTTGTGTTTCAGTATTTACAATTGTTTTGATTCATTTCTTGTTGACCCCACGCCCTCCCGCTAGCCGCCCTCCCCCTGTCAGCTGAACAGCCTTTGCAGCTTTGCGTGCTTAATTAAATGCACTTTCAGTGTCGTCAAGTCTGTCCCACTCTCTCTCTCTCTCTCTCTCTCTCTCTCTCTCTCTCTCTCACACTCTGCGCCCAGAGGCATTTTCTCTTTTGCCTCTCTCACTCTTTGTCCGCCTCTCTCTCGCTCCTTCCACATTTTCCTAATCACATTCTCTAATGAAATTTAATGAAATCTCACTGCATTTCCACGCCGCATTCCTAATTGGCACAAGCACTCAAATGCTTCGTTTGAGCACAAGTTTTCATTATATCGATTTGTGTTCGCAATGGCTAAACACAAAACCCAATTAGTAGGTGCCAGGGGGGTCTGCTCAGGCTATGGCAAGCAGCTCAGTTCAGGTGACTGAGCCATGCCACAGCCACGATATTTCATAAATCATAATATTAGGCGTCGCCTGAAGACTGATTGCCTTGCTTATCATATATCGTTTCACTATACTCCCGACTGAGCTAACTGCAATTGTGAATTACTATTCTGGGTAGATGTTATTCCTTTACTGCTTCCGCCAAAATATTTAATAAAAATATTTCTTTATAATGAATAAGCTCAATAATATACTTTAAATACAAATTCAAATTCATATAAAAATCAATAGCAACTAGAATATAAATGAATACACATATAATATATATTAAATACTTTTAATATTTTTTTAATATTATATTAATAGAAAATACAATAATAATTATTATAAAAATCAATATAATTTAAACATTCAATCCATTGAGGTGTCTGCCCGCGTAATAGGACCTCGGTTAAACGGCAAAACTAAATTGCACAACATAACTCAGAAAAGTTGTGAAGAATAATATCTCGTAATGCTGCTGATGATGCTGCTAATTCAAAACCGGAAAAGCTTTTAGCCAATTTGCATAATTTGCTAAAGAGCGACCAAGTCGCGTCCGAGTCGCCTTCAATCCTCTGCCGCTATCAAGTCGTCTAGCTGAAGTCATTTTTCTCAAGCGTTGCCGGCAATGGGAACAACGATGAGGACGAGGACGACGACTAGAGAATAGGGACGACAGCGACAAAAGACATTTTTAAAGAAATTAATTAATGAAATGTTGATTAACTTTTGCCAGCCCGTAGAGCCCGAGCCGTAGCCGGAGCCGTAGCCATTGCCGTTGCCGTTGCCTGGCTGACCGGCGGGCTAAATGACGGTGGGCGGCGGATTTAGTGGTGCGCCGTCTGAGATTTATGTCGAGGCATTTGTCATGGCAAAGAGTAAACAAGAGCGAGGCGTAACGCCTCTCTGTGGGCGTGTGCCCAATGCCAGGGCGTGCGCATAATCCACAAAATAATGCGCACTAAAGCTATTTACAATTCGTGAATTTATTTTTAAAAAACTTCAGTTGGAGCTGATGTTGGCGCTGCGGAGCGAACAAAGCAAAACAAGTTGTCCTTCGTCTGCGTCAGATCTGGATTTGGATCTGGGTGTCCCGGGCTAATTAGCGTGAATGCTCCCGAAAGAAGCCGAAAAGAGGAGAATGGGAGGCGTGTGGGGCATGGAGCAGGCAGGCAAAATGGGGTCGCTGCATACTTACCCTTGCTGATCCAATTACGCGAACATGACAAACGGTATCATTTAGATATTTAATTTGTGACTAACCTGCAGCTCAGACGGATTCAAATTAGCAGACATAATACAGACAGATGGGACTGATCGATGGAGGTAAGAAAAGTAGAGCTTGAATGGCAGCAGCTAGAAATTCTTTAACTTGGGCTTGGCAAAAATTATAATACCTACCCTGATTACATTCAGATCTTCTGCTGATGCTCACGATTATCTTTTATAAAATGAATTATTGCAATTATTATTATCGCAGTTAAGCAACCCTAATCACGCCTAATTGACTATATTGTCTAATATCTTATCTCAGCTCGAATCTCGCATCTGTCTGCTGCGGCGCTTGGCTGGAGAGGGTATTCAAACGCATTTGCAATTTCTGCAGTGCGATTAATCATTGTAGGGGTCCTTTGCGATTCGGGACTGGGTGGATGGGCGACATGAAACTCGTCAAGTTGTTTTGTGTTTGATTGATTTATGTATTTGAGCCCATTGTTTGGCCCTTAATTAGTTTGACCAGGTGGCTGGTTTTGGCTGCCGCACCCAGCAATCCCCAATGCGTTGCGCTCCCCAAGTTTCAACTAGGCACTATTAGTCAAAGTCGACTCCATGGCCGATAAGTTGGCAGCAGGTTGACGCTGGCGAACGAACACCTTGGGCGTCGATTTATTGCGCATCTGATTATCAAATTGCATAAAAAATGGTTAGCCAATAAAACATTTTGACATGCAATTCATACCTTACATTTTGCACTGCTGCAGCAGCCGCAACCCCTTTTTAGCGGCCCGCCTCTATAAATAACATGACGCAATCGACGGGTAGCAAGGGGGCAGAGGGAGGAAAAAAAACACATTATTTGGCAATAAAATGGAAATCGATTCGGGAATTGCGAACGGCGAGCAAAGTTGACAAATTGCAGCCAAGGAACAAATGGAGCGCCGTAAGAAAAATAATATCGACTATCAAGGATTTCCCTGTTTCATTGCCGTTGCCTGCCTCATCCTGATGGCTGCTGTTGCTGTTGTTGCTGCTGCTGCTGCTGCGGCTGCTGCTGTTGCGATTGCTGCTGCGACAATTTACATGCCCCAATTGCAGACCCGCCTCGTCCATTGCCTGAAACGTCGTTCAAATTGAAAATTTTTCGTAGATAAACATACACACACACACACACACTTACACACATACATATACACATTGTCAGCAGGGCATCCTTTGTGGGGCTTTTGCTGCTGCTCCATCTGCGATTGCTCTGCCGTCTGCCCCACCAGCTCCCTGCTGCTGCTGCTGCTGCTCGTGCACCCTTTGTACTTGTCATTTATGAAAATTTGTTTATTTTCGTAATGCTCCATTTGCAAATGTAGCCAAAGTAAATATTGGCGCTTCATATGGCAGACTGGGCACAGCCCTAACCCACTTTGGGCTGGAGGCTCTTACAATTTTGTGGTTTCGATTGCGGCGCATAATTCATCTGCCCTTGTTACACTCCCCATTTGCGGGCCGCACAACCGGCGATCGAAAATAAATTGGTAAAATTGCATTTATTTGTAATTTATTGCGTTGCATTTATTCATTCATTCATCATCCATCAATCAAATATTCCAAAATAATTATACAAAAAATCCAATTGTTATTCTCTATGCTAATTTTTTTTACATTTTTAAATTATTTTGCGGCTGGCTTTGACATGGAAATTCAACGGCTTTTCCATAAATTATAACTGCATACATGCAAAAGTAAATTACAAATTAATAAAACTTATCAATTTTAAATTCCAAATGAATTAATTAAACATTAATTATAATTTACTTCAACTGTCCGACGGTTGCTTGGGAAAAGAAAAGGCCTTGGGCCACTTCTGCAAATTTGTATATGAAAAATGTTTTTTATTATATTCGGTTAAACCTAAATGATCTGAATGAGACCATAAATAGCATCTGCAGTAAGTGAAAACTCAATAAGGCTTTTCATCTGAAATCCTTTATATTTTAGTTTGTCGAAAGTGAATTGAAATTCATGTTGTGAATTCGTCAGTTAAAATCAATAGCAAGTCTCAATCAAATTCGATGCCTGCCCTTGGCAAAATTACATACTTCCAATTCATAACGCTTCCGGCATAGATTTTTAATAAATTTTCATAACCAAAGCAAACGCCGAGTCAGCTGCAGAGTAAACCAATTTCAGGACATACTTATTCAGCGTATTACGTCACAGTTGCTGCTCGGGTCTCCCACGTCATATTCGCATGGTTGAGCGGGAAGGAGGGCGGGGGACACCGTCAAACGGCACAAAAATATAACAAAAAGGCCAAATAAACAAAAGTCAACAGCAACAACAACAATTGGAAAGCATGCAAACGATTGTTGTTCGTGCCATTGTTGTAGATATAAAAGCGCGAACGGGCCATAAAAATGCGGGGCCAAAACAGTCAAACTTATGTTGTTGTGACAAGAAGAGTCGCAGCTCAGCCCCACCAGAAGCCAAAATCGTCAACCGAGAACCCAAACCAAACCCAGCTCAAAGCAGACCCAACCCCAGAGCCTGCAATCATTTCGATTTGAATCCTGCGCGACTGGCGCTTATATTTTATTGCTATTATCCTGTTTACTTCATGTTTATGAACAAACACACTCACACACACACACGCACACATGTTGTTATGGTGTGCGAATTAGTTGTGGCAGCAAAATGAAAGCGAATGCTTCAGCATTTGGCATTTCTTTCTCTTTTCTGCTCTTCTTTGGTTCAATTGAATTTTTACTGCGACAGTCAAGAAATGAGACTGAAACGACATAGCGAAAGAGAGAGTTATGAAAGCGAACTGGGCTACCCAAGGGCTGACGGGTGATAGGTGGAGGGCGGGGGCAGCAAAAATAGCAGAGGGTCGCACTGTGTCGATTCGAATCATATGCTGCCAGCACTACGATGTCATACGCGTGCACTTTATATACACCCTGGACTAGATGCTCTCTGAGAGGTAGTTTGAGCATGACATATACATATATATAAAATAAAAATATAAAAAAATAACTAAATAAATAAAAAAATATAAAATATAAAATAAGAAAATACTCTTATATTATAAATGAGAAGACAAATAAATTATAACAAGCAATGGCAACGTAAAATCTCTCCCTTGAACAAAAATCTATTTTCTGAAAGAGCCCATATGAAGTCCTCTCTGTACCTTTTACCCAACATAAATGTGCACTATCTCAGAAACGTATCAAAGCTGATTTTAATTATACTTTTACTGAAAACCGTCATCGAGTTCACGAGAACTAATTTGCCCTTTTTCTCCATAGGTGACTACAGGATATCTTTATGGCACTTAACGGTTGTTGTTAGCGGAATTTGGAGCTCTGTCGCTCGTTCGAAGCCACTTTCCTCCAGTATCTCATCAACGTGGCCCTTTGTTGCGAATAGTTGCAGCATCCAAAGCCCAACCACTTGATAAGAAAAACTGCTGGCGTTGTACCTTTTCGGGGTTTCAGCAGCAGCTGCCCAAAAGTAAATTCATATCCCAGCTCTGGCCACACACTCGACGAGGGGGGCTAAAAGCATTGAATATGTAAAGAGACAGCATTGTCATATTTTCAAATGGAGTGTATAAGTGGGTGATTCTGCGCTGCTAAGTGTGTGTTGTGTAGTTGGAAAGGGCGTCAAAGACGGGGAAAAGGGAGAAGCCCACAAACATTTTTGTTTAGTCTAATAAACATTTATATGACTTTCTGGCAAAGTGCTTCACAATGGTTGGGGGTCAGGTCAACTTTAAGCAAAGTCAATTGTCGCACAGCTTTAATGCCGAGAGATTCTGGGTAAATAAATTACATCAGCAGCAACTAACAAATCAAATAATCAAATGCATAAATTTAACAATTTTCAGTAGCCAAAAAGTCGCTGAAACTTCAGCAATGGACGCGGATACGGAGGCGCTGTTACGTTCTGATGTTGGCTGCGTCGGCGGCTTCTTTTCCAATGACTCGCTTTGTAATTTATGACTTGGCACTGGAGCAGGGCACAGACAGCACCAGCACCAGCACCAACACCAGCATCAGCATCACCAGCAGCCAGCATCACCCGAAGAGCTAACCAAAAGCCTCAGCCTCGCCTTTCGAATGACAATTTTCGGCACAATTTTCGCCGCGGCCGGCGTAGAGAAGACGTGCGAGGCACTTCGGGAGTAGACTACGTCTCTCCGACTCGAGTATGGTAGCATTGGGAAATTGTAAAATTCTGTTGAAATATAAAACTTTCCGCTGCATAACGAGCTAACGATGCGGAAACCTGAAGAAAGTTATGTTATCAATTTCAGTAGCTACAAATAAATTTGAATTTAACACGGCCCGCACACAAAAAGGTCATCAACAAAGTTTGTAAATAATGTGCGCTCGCACTTATGCTGCCATATAGCAAAATTGCTTAAGAATTCTAGTTGAAAAGTTTCAGCTCCAAGTGCTGAACTGCACTCTAGCGAGACAACTATCCAAGTTAAGAAAGTGCTTTATGCGAACTAGCAAATGGTATAAAAATAGTTAAATGAATTTAGCTCCATTAGGCAATCACGTTTAGTTTGTTCCAGTCCATTCGACATGAGACTATATTGAAACATAGACTATGCTAAATGATGATATGTAAGAGGACTCGTAATTGTATATGATAAATGCACCTGAAGTCTTGAAGACATGACTAAAACTAATATACATATGCTTTTTCGTAAGAATTTATGCAGAAATATGTTTTAAGCTCGCGCTGACACTTCAAGTGATAAATGGAACAAAATAAATTTTCGTTGTCATCTCAGTTTGGTTATCAAATCAATTTCCGTTGCAGAATTCAATTTCCGAATGCAATAATTATGCCAAGTGTGAATGCAAAAAAAAAGAAAAGAAAAGAAATGCAAAGACCGCAGAGTTTTCTCTTTCTCTCTCTCTCTCTCTCTCTCGCTCTCTCTCTCCCATGGTCGCTCAGTCAGTGGGCCCACCTGTCTCGTGCATCGCCAATTAATAACTTTTCTTTTCGCAGTTGTTTTTTATTTTTGTTTGTGTTTTCCGCAATGCTTTTGGCACAAATCTTACGTAGCGCTGAACGCCATAGGAAAATCACATAAATCCTTGAGCATTTAATTCGAACAATAAGAAAAATAATTACGAGTGCTGAGCACGTGAGTCAAGGGCTCTTCTGACGGCTATTGGGTTGAGGGATAAGCCGTGAAAAAATTACAAGTCGAGGCGCGCCCCATTCTACGCTGGATTGCTACATTCAACTGACAGTCGCCCGGAAGCAGTAGCAAAGTGTGCTAGTGTGTGTGTGTGAGTGTGGAATGGGTTTACTTGTCAGGCAGTTAATCTAAACCATCAAGCTGAGGCGCCGAGTCGCTATCCAGATATTCCAGGCGAGGCAGCGTCAGCGGAAAACGGCGTACACAGGTGCAATTAGGAATTTTTGCACGGAAGCCAAGTCAAGTCAACAGTGTATGTGTGTGTGTGTGTGTGAGAGATAGAGAGAGAGTGAGAGAGAGAGAAAAGGTCTATGTGGAAGAGAGGACTGTCTAGTCACCCAACGTGGGTCGTGCCTAGGCAGCCAGCCAACAATCGTCAGTTTCTTGCTATCATTCGTGCCACCTGCCGCCAGCACACCCTTCTAGCACCTTAGCTGGCTGCCACACTCCGCACCCACACCCCGCTCGTCACTGCGCTTAAGCGCCCTGAGCTCGTTTACTATTCATTCTAGCGTGCCATTAAGATTTGTTGTTTGAATACATTTACCATTTGTTAGTGCAGCCATTGCTGGGTAAATGCGAATGTATAGGGTGTATATACGTTTGTGTGTGTGTGTGTGTGTGTACGTGCTTCATTTTGCACTCACAGCAATTATTTACTCGCGCTTAAAGCTAAAAGGCTTTAATTGCGCGATTATTTGTCTTCTTCATTAAGCGAAACACGCAAATCTCAAAGGCAAAGGCTCTAAATGGCGAGCTGCAACGCGGAGCGAGCGACAAATGCGAAAAGTTGGCGGAGCGCAAACACTGAGCACTACAAGTAGATGCCTAGCACAGTTGTAGTTGTTGTAGAGGCAATGGTATTTCATATGAAAGGCAAGCGATAAGAGCTGAGTTAAATTATATAGATAATGTAATGGAAGTACTGAGAAATAAATGAGCTATAATTGTAGCAAGACAGATAATGATAGGTGAACATAAAAGAACATAAGTAAAATACTGCTCATTTATATTGTATACATATCTATTGATTCTTCAGCTCATATCTCCATTTGAAATCTATCCAACGCTTATAAAAGGTGTTTGGCTCATGAAGTTGTTCAGACAACAGGTTAGCCAGCATATTCGTGGCCAGCATTATGTTATTGAGCAGCAACTTTTGTCGCCAACTGTAAACTGCACACGCGACGTGCAATGCCTCAGTCAGCTGCTGCTCCTCCGTGCTTCACGCTGCCTGCCGCAGCACGCCACAAAAGCAAAAGCACACATTCAGCGAAAGTTTCTAAATTATTGCAAAACAAGCAGTCAAACAAGCAGCAGCAGCAACAACAACAACAACGAGGTAAAAAATAACAACTATTTGTGCCAGAAGCCGCGCCTTGTTGCGGGCTCTCTGGATCTGAGGCATTTTGTGCTAAATATCGAGACGATGCCAGGGCCAACGAGCGACGACTACAATTAAAAGCACACCTTTTGCAGCCATGATGACGACACGACGACGGCTGGCAGGTAGGGCATTTTCCACCTGGTGCTTCAATAATTGACAAGCCCCCAGTGGGCCAGAGGCTGGGGTTGGGGCCGGGGCGGTGCTGGGGGCGGGGCAACGCGACTGTGCTACAAAGTGAAAACATAGCGAGAAAATGTTGCAACGTTTTAGTTTTAATTTCTAAAAAGAGGGCGCAACTGGGGCAGCCGAGACCGAAAGAGGTGTCGGACACGCCCACTTTTTAGCTGCTACCTGCCAAGCAACAGCCAGCCGCGTCAAGGAATTTAACCTTAGCGCCCAAGTGTTTTATATTGTGTAGTCGCTGGAATGCGCTAAGGATGAACTCAACCCCCACCCCAAACAGCGCGAAATGAAGCTAAAGTTTAAGTTTGCTCATGTGTATGTGTACGTGTGTGAGTGTGTGCATGTGTGTGTGTGTGTGTGTTGGCTGGGGGAACGGAAGCAAACAACAGAGGGCAAAAAGAAAAGTTACTTCCTCTCTTTAGCGTGCGGCAGTTGGCAATCAAATTGCTGACTCAGTCCAGCCAGACATATTGAGCGGGATCCAGAACTGAAGCGGGACTAACCACCCCACCCGGCCCCAATTCGCCAACTAAGACAATGTGTGCGGCGGCAGCCCTCTTAAAGACAATCCAGCCAACATCCAAAAATAGCTGCACGCTGGCATACAACACCGTTCTATGCGTGACAAAATGGTATTTAAAGCCGCCGGAAGCGGCAGCAATTTAAGTTGCAACCAGCACCTCGTGGCTTGCATTCATTAATGCCGACTCAGGTATTCGACTTTTTGCCATTTTGTAGCTCTACATACATCTGCCTTCCTTATATACTCATGCAGAGATTGTGTTTTGTGAAGTCAACAGCTTTAAGCCGTCGATCGCTGAGGGCGTTTATGTTTTGTAGCTTGTGGGGGTTAGCTGAGTATATGGGAAGAGTTATTAGGGAAAATTCTGGGAGTGAACAGTAAATTAAATTGAGAATGTGAGCAAAGCAAACATAAATAGTATTAATAGTTTTTAGTTATAAACATGCACATTATAATAATGAATAGTTCTTTATACATTTTGATATGACAACTTCATTTTTCAACACATCAAAGTTATGCGAAAGACTTCATATATGTATGTATATTTGCATAACATTTAATTTAAAAGTGGAGTTCATAAGCCCCGCCCCATTCAAGCTAATATATAATATATTGTCTCTGCCCACTCCCACTCCCACTCAAACATTTTCGCTTTGCCACTTTCCAGAATTGGCAAAAGTTGGCGTTGAGCTCACGTGCAGGCCCGACCACATCATTAAGTCGAAAAAGCCGCCACAGAAGTCATTTTGTTTGTTTAAAAGATGAGCACGAGAATTAATACTGCTGGTGAAAGAGTTCGGCTTGGAGCTCAGCTCAAGTTGCGAAAAGAAATAAAGTGGATACTCCCACGAGCAGGAGAGGCTGTAGTACTGCACCACCCTACTATCATTAACGGGAAACTTTGATTGGCAACCTGAGGGTGCATATTATTTGCCGTACTATATTCGGCTTTACCTTTCAGCTGCCTGCTCCTCAGCTCCTCAGCCCCTCAGCCGTCTGCCCCACCCTGTCTCACTTGTGTATTTACACAGGCTGTCGCGCTGGCAAAGTTTTTGGAGCCAGCAGAAATCGACGTTTCGGCAACTTTTAACGCACCCGCATGCATTTCTGCTTGCCTCAAATTGTTGCAAATAAAATGGCCCGCCTCCCCGCCTTTTTGGGGCAACAGCTCGTAATTTCTTAAATAGTTGCTCATCAGCCAGCGTATTCGAGTTGGGGCTGGAGTATTTCCGGGGGCACAGCTGTGGCTGTCTGTGTGCACTAAGTGGTTGTTGGCATGTATTTTGCATAGCCATGTTGGCTGCTTGTGTGTGTGTATGTGATGTATGTGTGTGCGGCATAGGTAAAATACTTGTGTTAATTTATATCACATACAGTCTGGCGCACTTTTACCGCTTGCCACAGCCATGTGCGAGTGTAGGTGGATGTGTATGTGAGTGTGTGTGTGTGTGTGTGTGTGCATATACGTGTGTCTCTGTATTGATATTTACACTGAGTGCTGCCTTTGCCTAGTGTGCGTTTGTTCGCTTAGAGCAGATTTGTCAATTAGGCCTCCACACAAAATGTTGACTAGAGACCAGTTCCAAAATCTAGTTAAGTAAATCTGCCAGAATGCTCGACTAGCAGATGCCCTCGGTCAAATGAAATGAATTTAGTAAATTTCTATGAGAGTAAACTTTTTACATTACAATCTCTTTTATAGACTGTACGAGTCCCTGGAGCAATAGAACCTTTCACAAACTACTTTGATATCATTTGGTTTCTCCGATTGTTGCAAATAAATAGTCAGGCTCTCATTAGGGGCTGTAGGCGAATCGTTTTGTGACACATCTAGCTTACAGCTTTAGGCTCTCTCCACGGAGCAGGGGGAAAACAAAGCGTATCGCGTCTGTAAAAGTACACTCAAAGGCAAACATGCCGCAGTTACAACGCGCGCCCCTCTGCCTCGGGTCCCTCAGCTAACCGCTCAGCACAACTGCGGTGGCCTCAGCAGTGTGGACCGCGCAGAAAGGAGCGAGCGGAGCGCATTTGCCGGGCATCTAATCAACAGAATTTAGCGTCATTTGAGTGCGTGCGACATGCTAACTGGGCGAGGAAAAATGAGGTGAGTGGGCACGGGGCGGGGCGACAACACATTTGTATCAGTGACAAGCATTACAGCCGCCACTCCCCCTGTCGCCCCCCACTGCTACTGTCATCAATTTGAGTTTACTCCAAACACCAACCACCCGCCCGTTGGTGGCACTGATTTCGCGTTGATTTTGCCAAATTGGAAAAAAAGCGAAGCGAGACGCGCATCAAATCCATCAACGGGTTGAAATTGCAACATTCAACGAGGACTATGACAAAAAAAAAAGAAGGAAAGGAAAAAAACGTAAGTGGGGCACGGGCTTGAGGCGAGCAATGAGTAGACCAAGTCATATGAACCTGCTGATGACGCTGCCACCCGTCGATGGCTGAGCTGATGCGTGACACGAATTCCAGTGGCTGGTATCGGGCTGTGGCCCAAAGTAGATGCCGCTTAAAAATTTAAATTGTATTTGCGACAGCGGTTGACGCAGCTGGCAGCGACTGTGGCAGCGGCTGGGCAGGTGGTGCACGGTGCACACTAAATCAAAGCAAGGATAACGCCCTGTCCTTAACGAGCGACAGGCGACAGTAGACATGCGACTAGCATCAGTCGACGGCTCGTGTTCCGAGAACAAAAACGGCAAAAATTGCACATAAAAATTGCAAAAGCCGTTGGCGCTGCTGCTGAGTGGGTGGTTGAGATGGTTGGGGTGGTGCGGGTAGTCCTAGTCTCTTCCACAGACTAAAAATTCAATCGTACATCTTGCACACAGTTGGGGCCAGACGGGACACCTGCTGATGAGCAAATCTTAAGTGCAATAAAGGCGGAGAGACGCAACGAAATCCAAAGTACGTGCCGCTCAGCCCCGGCCAGAATCCAGTCCGGATTTCGCATCCACCTGGTTCACTTACTTAACGGGATTTTCGGTCTCGTGTTTTCAAAGTTCCAAGTTCTGCCATTCTTTTAAGTAGTAGATGGCCCACCAAGGCGTCAGTCGCCTGTCTCTCTATAAGGCTTCTTGTTTTGTTCTACTTTCACGTTAAATCGTAAATTTTGCAAAAAAAAAAAAAAAAAAATAGATAAAACAACAAAAAAATGGAAAACTTTGAAACGCCTACGTGACGCACTGAAGCAGATTTCTGTAACACCCACCAAGCAGTACGATTCTACATAGGTAAAACAACAAAGCCAAGACAACAACAACAATAAGAAACGGAAATAAAAAAAAAAACATGAAATAGTTTTTCTGCCTTTGCCTTGCGCAAAAGTTGCGCTAAACTCAGACGCAAGTGTTAAGTGCGTTGGGTTAGCCAAGCAGCCAACTAGAAGAAGAAGAAGAAGCAGAATGATACGCAGCAGAAGGGTAGCTAACGGTTTGAGGTTAGGGGCTCGCATTTGCCAAGCTAGTTAGCAAAGGAGTTCGTGTTCCACAGCTGAACTTTGAGCTGCCAGGAAAATTGCAAAGCTTTTGTACCCAAGAACTTGCCGTAACAATGGCCCCCAAGCACCTTTTTACTCCAATGCTTAAAATATAAGGATAAATTGCTCTGCCAGTGCAATGCCAAAGAGTCCGAGTTCAAATTCAAATATTTCAAAAATCCAACGCTCTTTAATGGTGTTTTATAGATTTGTAAACTTGCATTAGTGCAGACAAGCGCCTGGAGTTATGAATTGAATTCTTAACGAAAACTGAAAACTTTCAGTTACAGATGAAATTCAGATAGTTTGGGTGCTAAGACTTTAGTTTATGGATACAAGACCTTTAATCTTTAAGTTTAATTGACATCCAGCCATGATTTCTATATTTTACATTCCTGTCATGATTACAATATGTTCCATTATTCATATTAAATTTCATAAATTATTTAGTTTAAGCTTACAAATAACAAAAAAATTAATAAATTTGACTATTTATTATTTATTATTCCAGTTTTCAGATTACGCCTACAATTTACTACTCCATTTTCTGCACTGGATTCTCGATATAATTATTTCTTCAACTTTCGATAATTTGGTATGCTATCTAGTCAGAATAGACGGCTTTAAAAATTTTTTAATTTTTGGCAAATTCACAATTAATGATTTCATAGTAATTTCATAAATTTACCTTTTGCTCTTTCAGTTCTAGTGTTAATCTCAGATTATTTTAAATAATATATTTTACCTTACAAATGTTAATTTTACCATCTACCCCATAAGCTCCAGTGCTCATCTCACACTATACCAACAAAATGTGGCTCCACATACAGCAGAGGACAACCAACTGGTCTGAAGCGTGTAATCTACATGGTTCCTAGATTTTAAGCTTCCAACTTAATAGCCGAAAATTGATTACGTATACGCCACGTGACGCTATGGATGGACGAAAGCGCAACTCATAAAGAGAAAAACAAAAAATAAAGTATACATATATAGATACATATTTACATATAATAAAAGCAGCTTTGTGCTTATAAATATTTACCGACAAAAGCGACTCTCGCTCTCGCCCTGCTTCCCATTTTTTATGCGAATTCTTAAATTTTTACATTAAATTGTAATTCACGTAAAGTGCGGGGGCGACAGACTGATATTATACGTTGTTAGGGCGAACGGGGCCAATGCCAATTCTGGTAACAAAGCATTTTTGCATATTTACTTAAATATCAACCATTTTAACGATTTACTGCGAAAATTTCATGCATTTTATGTGTTCTACACTCCCTCTATATATGAGGGAGAGAGAGAGAGGGAGAGAGAGAGAGGGAGAGAGTGTGCGTGTTGTACTTAAGCAAACATGTCAGTGTATGTGTGCGTGCGTGCGTGTGTGCGTTAGGATGAAAGGCCCTTGACCAAGTAACCATAAAGCATGAAGCATGCTGCAAATAAGTAAGGCTAGACACCCTTAAGGATGCACGGGCGCAGCACCAGGCGGGTGTGTCTGTGCATGTGTGTGCGTGTGTGTGTGTGTGTTGTTGGTCAAAATGAGTACCCAGAAACTGAGCCATGTGAGCCAGAACCGAACTGAACTCGCTTCGCCCACCCACCCCGCCCTGTTTCGTTGTGTTTCATGTTTCATGAGTGGGCGCTTACTCGCATACGGGCTGAGGTGGCTGGGCGTGGCTGGGCAGAGGCGGGCAGAGGCGGGTTGCGGCTTGTAGCAGGAAACATGAAATTTTAATAATGTTTATAATGCCAAACGGATTTGTTAGCCGACGCTGCACACTGAACTGCATATGGGTTTGAGAGGGCAGCTCAAGAAATTGCAATCATACAAAATAAATAAAAAGTTATATATTGTATAAATAAAGACAGGCCATCCTACCCAATAGCCGACTGAGTAGAAAGTGATATCAATATGTATGTATAAATATGATATTGTTAGCTGGCAGTGCCTCATAATGTGCAAAATCAAGAATATACTAGGTATGCTAGATATTTAATTTTATAAAAACAGCAAAAGTCTTTTATCCAAACAAATCTCCTCTAAATATATATTCCTAATAAAATAATGGCTCCATATACAATATACTTATATATCGACGTGGAATATCTTCATGATATTAAATAACAATCAAGAGTTTCACTAATAATATTTGAAGACTTAAAATCACACCGTATATACAATTATCACATGTAGTAAATGAAATTCTAATTATTATGATAGTAGATCTTTCGATAAGCCCTCGTTGATACACAAATATGTTGAATGAGTTGGTGAGTGTGTGTGTGTGTGTTTACTGCAACGTACATTGCCATTAAGAGTATTCGTTGCTGCTGCCGTCGCACACCAAGCCATCCTCCGCCCCGCCGCCTTTCGCCTTCCGCCTTCCGCCTTTGCAGTGGTTCAGGCAATGACATATTGCGCTGCACAAATCCTCAAACAAACTTTATATGAGTGCCAAAGGATAAGAACAAACAGCGCTTGGCTCCGGCTCAGGCTGGCAGCATCATTGACATATATATTTCCAGCTGGTGGCGGGTGTAGCCGAGGTGCTGCTGCATGTGCACAAGGACGAAGCTTCAACGAAGGAGCGAGCCGTGAGCAGCATCGACCTGGCCAAACATTCCAGCCACTTGTCAAACTGTCCGGCCCATCAGCAGCGGCCAGTGTTGAATCAACAAGGACGGCGGCTGCCTCTTGATGGTGGCATGTGGTCAGGCCATGCGCTGCTGCTTCCTCCTTCTCCACGACTTCCACTTTTGATATTGAAAGCGAAGCGCCGCGCTCAGATTGTGGTCAAGCGGTCGTTCAATGAACCGCATGATTTTAATGCTCTCCTTTCTTTCCATCCAGGCCAGAACATTTTGGCCATGTTATTAACTTGGCCGGCCCATGGCCCGTTCAGGCCTCTCGCAGCGAGATGCAAATCTTGCGGCCATATCAAGTGGAAAATGCGGCTCGACTGTTTCCATTGTTGTTGCCTTCCTCGATGGCTGAGACTGAGACTGAAGCTCTGAGGCTGGGACTGTGGCTGTGCTCGGGTCGGACAGCTTGGATGAGAGCGTCATTTATTTTATTTTATGCCTCGGCTCGCATGTTTATTGAAATTTCGTTTTACGATATTTGTTATAAAATTTAATTAGGCAATTGCCTGGAAAGCTCACATGTGTCCAAGGGCAAAAAGCTGTCGAGCCAAAAGCCTGGTCTTCTGCGTATACACAACATATTTGAGCAGTTTTTAGGTTAAGTGCTCGGGATATCTTTATTTATATGGCATGCAGCAGTAAGTGTGAGGCGGGGCATATGCACTCTGCAAGGCCGGATGTAACACAGACTCTTAAGAGAGATATATTAATCCCTGTAAATAGATGTAGGGTATTTAAAAGTCGAGTATGTACTGCAATGGGTCTGACTTTATTGTGCATTTGATTCTCTCAATAAGTAAGCCGAAAACTTAAGTTGTAAAACTCGATTGCCTTTGGCAAGTCTATAAAACATAATCGAGTTGGCCTCTAATGAATCCATCATTATGAAAATAATAGCTAAGCCTTCCAATTTTAGCCTTGAGCGACTTTGTTATAGAGTTAGGTACATGTTTAATAGTTTTCTTTTGAATGAGTACTTCAAGAGTCTAGCTTATGCTAAGATTATATTTCATGTTCATCGTAATATAATTAATAATATTTTCTCAAAGTAAATAAATCATCCACTGCGAGTCTTTATGTTTGGGAGTAGCCCAAGAGCTTGGCTTATCTTTGATATATTTAAGCATTATTAATTTTCTTTGCGTAACATCTAAGACAAAGAGAATAATCACAAACTTCAACTGTTTTGCACACTGCAGAAAATTAAAGTGATTTTCTAGCAAGCTTTTACTTTGCGCAGAGTATTTCAGATTCGCATTTAATACAGATTCATTATAATTTTACCCACTCGCATAAATTGAGTAGTTTATCTTTTGTTGTCGACTCACTCGTTATCTTTAAAGTGCTGACCATGCTCCATGCTCCATTCTCCTCAACCAGCTGGCCAGTTGACTGCGAGCTTCCCTCGGCCATTCCCAGACGCTATATTCATATTTTTTTCTTGTTTTTTTTTTTTTTTCTGGCAATTCGGGTGCGTGGAAAACAAAGCAATTTCCTATCTATCAGATTAAACTATAAATTTCATAAAGTTCACTGCATATTCACGGCAATCGAAACGTAACGAATTTAAATGGCCAAACAACGCGCCAACAGTCCAAACAGTCAAAAGGCCAACAAAAAAGGGCCAGCACAATACGCTGATATCCGCTGCCACAGGGCCTCCTCCTTCTGGACAGAAATGGGGATGGGCACTAGTTGAGGACGATCGAGAGTGGAGAGGGGACGGGCGCCACGCTGGGTCGCGCAATTGAAATGATGCTTGAAGCGATTTCAAAAAGTCAATGGCTTGCATTTTATGAGCTTTGCAGGACGCTCGACGAGCGTCGAAGTTGAGCCCAATGTAACTTTTTTTTTCTTTTTTTTTTTTTTTTTTGATTATTAGTTTGCTGGCGGCTGCTAAAAGGAAGCTGCTGGCCATGTTGTTGCCAAAAATCAATTGAAAAGGGCATGAGCAGGGTATATTGGCTGCGTAGCTAGATTGATCAAACCAAATATCTATGCCTAAGTTAACAATTCTTTTATTCTGTGACTTTAATAATAATAAACCAATAATTGCCGAGATGATCTACATTTCCTAAAACAACAAACTAGAATAAGGAAGATATATCGCTTGTAGAACATATAACGGTCATTTTAAAAGTGAGCTCTATTAAAATTAATTCATCGGAGGTCTCATTACCTAGTTAAGTACAAAATGTACGTCATATATGCTCCGACACCTCGCGACGTTCCCCTCCCATGCTTAGCTTTCCAGTACAGGGTATTTGCTAGTCCGCCACATCGAATCAGCCTTCAATCTGACTTGTTTCTGTTGCTGTTGTACTTGTGGCAACATTATCGAATTCCGTGCCTTTTTTTCCGCCACAGGCAACGCTGCGAGCGGCGCGCCGATACGAGTGCGTGTGTTGCTTGGGCGAGCGAGAGTCGGGGCGGGGTAGCTGTGAGCCCTGTAACGGTTTTAAAGAACGCGCCTAATTATCAGTCGACAGGCGCGGGCGGCCCGAAAACTCATTTCCCCTTGGTGCTGGCTCATTTTCTGTGCTTCCCCATTAGCGAAACAAAAGTTCAACATTTATTGTTGTTGTGTTATTATAGCTTTTACAACAAATTATTGCCAGCAAAAGATTCCTTTTCAAATATTCGCCTTCGGTCGACCGTTCACAGTTTATTGTTTTCGTTGTTGTTGTTGTTGTTGTTGTTGTTTTCATGTTTTCCGTTTAATAAAATCGAAGTTATTTTTGTTTTGATGCCGTCTGCCCCGCACCTTGGCCCACCAACACTTTGATTAGCCAAATTAGCGACAGCGCCCGAGCAATAGAAGCGAATCACGCTGGGGCGTCGAAGCAGTGGGTGCGGTTGGATTCGGTTGGATTCGGTTGGAGGGTGGTGGTGGAGGGTGAGTTCGTTCTGAGCGAGCTTTTGGCCAAGTTGTGCGTTGAGTTAATTAGCAAAATCGTAGACGGGGCTGATAGCAGCAATGGCAGCAGCACCAGCCGGAGCAGGAGCAAAAGCAACTCGAGGGAACTTTTTAAAGCAATTTACAAGCGTAAATTGTAACTTTTGTGTGACTTTTGTTTTTATGTCTGGCAGTGCTGCTCTGTGCGTGTGTGTGTGTGTGATTGGGGTGTGCGTCTCATTTACTGAAATCAACACACTCGTAATTTCTCAACGATAAGTCATCGAGCTAAGCTGTGGAGGCAATCCGGTCTCAAAACTACTTAGCAACTGCAACTTGAGCAGACATTCCCCCGTCCTACTAAAACGAAATGTGAGTAAACAGAGCGCGAGTGACATTTGCTTGAAATATCACTTGAGAATTGGATTATTCAGCCCAGAACAAAATCTTTCTGAAATAAAAATTCCCTGTGTTGATAGACTGAATGATGCTCTTATATATTTTCATTTTCTAATTAGAGCTTTAAGTTGTATTAATGCTCATTAGGCTGCATTCAAGCTGATTCAAGAGCTTAGCACTTGTGCTTGGCTTCAGTTGGTGTCATTGGCAGCTTGGCAGGCAACGGGAACTGAATGTATGCGGCTGCCACGCCCACTCAATTATGCGCCCATAAGCTAGTGTTGTTCGTTGGCTGCATTGTTGTTAAATATTTCGTTTCCGTTCGCACTGTTTGCCAGCTGCTTGGTATGCAAAATGAGGCGCTGGCAGTGTCAGGGCTTCTGGTCCTGCGTTCGTAATAGTTGCAGCCGGCAGCCAGGCAGTCAGACAGCTAAGCAGGCAACAACAACAACAGCAGCAATATACACAACAGCATATAACAACAACCGACACTTGTGTATGTGATGCTCCTATTCCTTCAGTTCCTGCAGCTGTGCTCTTCCTCTTCCTGCCACGCACTTGGCAAAGTCGAAAATTCAATTTCCTGTTTTTCGTGTATGTATGTGAGCGGCATTTTTGTTGCTGTTGCTGCTTCTGCTGCTGCTGTTGTTGTTGTTGTTGTTGTTCTTTTTTGGCACTTTTGCGCTTGGCATTGTATTAGATTCACATTTGCATGCCCAGCATGAAGTGAGCCACAGGCAAGTAGTAACGAAGCCAGCCAAGAAGCTGCAGAAGAATCGAGGCATCGGGCATCGGGCATCGGGCATCGAGCCTCGGGCATAAGGTATAAGGCACGGCGGGGCTGTGGGCGCACGAACCACTTCCGAGCGGCAATGGGGTGCAGCTCCAACTCTGGCCGGCGTGCGTGTCCCGTTTTGGCGCTGCATCTGCGTGGAAAGTTGGCAGCGTTCTTTACCCCCCCCACCCAAAAAAAAAGCAAGAAGAAAACAATTGTAAACCCGTAAAGGGCGGCGTCATGTGCACTTTCCAATGCAATTTTTGGTGCTCGTATTAGAAATTCATTTCGAGCTACCAGAAAAGCATACAAGAAGCAGCAGCGGCAGCAGCAGCGGCATCTGTTTGTGGTGCCACAGACGGAAGTTTTGCTATCAGCACGTTGGCTTTTTGGGCACGCACCTCCCTTACACACAACACTCCTCCCACCCCTCACTCCACTCTCCTCACTCCTGACTTCCCATGCCCGTGGCTCGACTCTTTGTCGCTCTCGCGGTGGCTTTCACATTTTTGTGCTGTCATGCAAAGGCCAAAGGCTGCCACGCCTACCATTGCTTAACTCGATTTACAATAAATTCTCGTATTATACTTCGTTATGCTCGCTGTGTGTGTGTGTGTGTGTGTGCGTGCTTGTTTGTGTGTGCGTCTGTTGATTTGGCTCAAATGTTTGCAAGTGTTATATGCAAATATGTCAACACATTTTTTCCGCTTGATCAAAGATAAATTGGATTTCTCTCCAGACCTTGGCATGTCGCATTAAATCAAATAAAAATGGAATATAAATTTGTTTTTTGTTTTTATAATTAAAAATTCAAGAAAGATATCAATTTATTTCTTAAACATTCTTATAAATATAAAAACATATATAATATACATTTTATATGTTTAATTCTAATAAATATGTTTTTTCATTTTCAATTTCTAGTTACTCAAATGAACTGATAGAGACGATTGCATCATCGTTCAATTGCTTGCTCTATTTTACTGAACTAAGCTGGGCCATACATTTGCAATGGGTTGAGGCTATCAGAGCTGGTTTTGCCTTTTAATTAAGTGCACCAGCAGAAGAAATCAATTTATTTAGCTGAGTTTTTGTTCAATCACGCTACGTGTTGGTTGGCCGTAAATTCCAGTTGTCGTGGCTCCTAGCGCAGCTCTCAGGACCTCACAGCTTTTCGCATGCTGCTCACATGAACTGGGCGCAGTCGTGCATACCCGTGTGCGTTCTTAATATCGACATAGTACAAATACAAATACATGAAGCTAATCCAGCTGCAGGTAGCAGTAAATGACAGTAAATGATTCAGCTGACCCCACAGTCAATATACAGTGTGTGAACTGCATGTATGTGTGTGTGTGGAATGGGTGTGTGCTAGTGACAAAGTAAAACTGGTACGTGATCTCTGCTAGCTGTGCTAGCGGGACGCATCATCATTTCAAATTCCATGCAGGTAAAAATTCTTGTGCTCTTGTGCGCAAGATTGCAGGCGAAGCCATGAAAAAGTGGGAAACCAATTCAGATAACTGCAGAACAGAAGCTAAAAATGGCCAAGCGAATGCAATGAATCGCAGCGCCAAGGGGCCGGCCAAAATATGAAATATAACTGCAGCAAGTTCGGCAACGGAACAGTCCACCACCACCAGCACCACCATACAATGCCCCACCAAGTTTGAAAGACCATTCAGCCAGACAGTCAGCTAGCCGAGCACGTGCCGGAGCATAGCTCCGTCCGACTTTTGGTTTGTCCATGCCCCAGCGCCAGTTCCTAAGTATTATTCATCATCATCGATAGTGGCAGCGGCAAGTCAGGCATTAGCGCGCTCCGACTCTCCCTCTCCCTCTCGCTCTCTCCCATGCAGCCAAATTGAAGCTATGGAAAATTTACGCTTCAAATACAGGTCCATTGTTCGCGGGCATAAAAACTATAATACAGTCGTAATACGTGCCACAGATTTAGCTGCCGCCCGCTGCTAAGTGGAGCGCGTAATCAATGAAATTGTCATATAATTACGATTCTGAAAGCTGCAACATTGTTGCCCACTCTTCACAGTGAGCAGCATTGCGACAGATTCTTCGTATCACTTTAAACAATGCAAAGGATATCCATTAGATACTTTTTCACAGCAGCAGCAGCAGGAAAATCAGCACTGAAAATTTTCGACGAAATTATGAACGGAAGTTGAAGTCGAATTCGCAAAAGGGTATTACAAATGAGCAGAATGAACAATTCACTGAGAGGGGGGCTTAGAGCGCATTGAAGACATTGTTGAAAAGATTATTTTCTTTTAAATCTGAATTATGTAACTTTATTCAAAATCATTGCTTAGAGAGAAGCAAAGCTTTCAAAATATTATTAAATAATTTTGTATTTATTGATTCATTTATTATTTGAGTGAATTTAATGATTTATTGATGTATGTATTAATGTAATTATTTTTCTATTTGATCATTCAACTTTTCCCAAAGATCAGCAGACCTGAGATTACGTGCTCTGCAAATATAGCTATTTAATTCCGCACAGCTCCCATAATTGACGCAAATTATTACAATACTATAATATGAATCAAAACACAAATTGAGGCAAGGCAAATGCCACAAAAATAGCTGTGCAATATAAATTTCGATAATTGGACAGCCGAAAACGAGGCACGCTCAAGCTTTATGAGTCGTCGAAAATGTTAGATTTCGAAGCACTCATATGGCCACGCAAAGGAAGAAGAAGAAGAAGACGAGGCTGAAGCTAAAGAAATATACAACAATTTTGCATGCGCTGCACAAACAAAACATATAAATTCATGAGTACCAAAAACGATTTAGTTAAGCTGCTAAATTGCCTAAATTCGATGAAAGTGTGCGAGAGGCAGAGAGAGAGAGGGAGAGTGTGCGAGAGGGAGAGAGAGGGTGAGCAGGAGAAATATATAACAAAATGGAAAATCAAGCAGACTGCAAATGCCTGGAGCATGTGTGTGTGTGTGTGTGTGTGTGTGTGTGTGTGTGTTACACCACACGAACGCGTGAAATACATCTATATATACACACATACATACATATGTATATATATATTTTTTTTTTGACAGCACATGCAGAAATACGCAGAAACATAAATAAAATAAAGGGAACGCCGAGGTGGAGGCATGAAAATTTCATCGATTTCCGGTTAAAGGCAAATATTGTAACCATAAATATGAGCCGACTATAAATATCAGCAATACCCCGTCCCCCCTTTAACCCCCTGCATCCACCTCGCCCAACCATAGAGCTGTGGGTGGCACTTTCACGCCAATGTGGCGATAATGCGATTGCTTTCGGCTTTGGATTTGCGCGCGCGATTACATTTCGATTTGGTTTCGATTTGCTTAGGCATCGCCATCAACAGCAACAGCATCCACATCCACATCCACATCAGTATCGAGCTCTGTCGTTATATTATTGGCATTCGCTTGGCAGAGACAAAATTTAAATTGTTTTTGCCATTGGCAACATCATCTAAATACACGTGGCATCAACATTTTACCGCATAGGAAGCGGCTCGCAATGAATTTGGAATGTTCTTGCGATCTGAATTTGATTACAAAACGAAAGTGTGTAAATATAAATGCAGCCACTCAATTAGTTGTGTTGACTAAAGGCAATTATTTAATTGATATATGGATTGCAAACACATTCAATTACGACAGCAATTACTTTAGAATTTCAGCTAAGCTCTAATTTAATTCTGGACTTTATATGTCTGTGAATGGAAATTGTATCTTAAGAGTTTTCTATTTTAATTATATACATTTTTGAGTTTGAATAAAATTCCATTTTCTTGAAGCATTTCACGCATAACTAAAAATGAATTGCATTTTCGGGGCTGTGTAAAGCCTGCCTACAAAAGGCTTTGCCATACACATTTGATATTTTACCGAAAAAATAAAATAAAAATTCGCTTGACAATTTAAAAACACAAACAATATATATTTATTGTCAGCATGACAAACAAATAAGCCCAGCCGAATCGAATCGCCCTCTCAATTGGCACGAATTGTTATTTACCAACTGCCGAATGCTGGCACTATTTTTTAATCTCTTAGGCGAATTGCAGTCGCTCGCCAGTCAGCAGCTTCCTGCTAATACGACTAAGTGCTCACGGAGCGGCGGCATGGGTTGACGCTATTCAGATCGCTGCCAATATATGTAGGTATGAATATTCCGGTTCGGCTGGTAAACAACATTTTTTCGTTGGGCTGCCTACGCAAGGGCGAAAAATGGTATTAGTGCCTCATTGTCACACGGACAATGACAGAGGCGGAGCGATGTGACTTGTTGTGTCCATTGTCCATTGTCTAGCCTATGCTTTTGTCACGATCCCAACACAAATCGAGTTTGGCTTGTGCATGCACGTGCATGAATGGCACAACAAGAGCCGAGCGAGCATCAAAAGCCACATCGTTTGCACTGAGAGCTGTCCTAATACACTTACTGCCAGCAGGAACAAGACTTGACTTAATTAAGTAAGCAATATTACTAAGTACAAGAAAATACAATATATATTTCTTATAATATAAAACCTTTTTTTAAATATACAGAAAAAGTCTACACGATACCTTAGCTTGAGAATATATCGTGATATAGATATAGATGAACACCTGTAATACTATCAAGTTGCAGCATTTTCTTTCCTTTTTGTTAAGGAAAAATAGAGTATGCAGCGCGTATAGAAACCTAATTTCTCAATTTCCGCATCTTTCGAATTGTATTTCCACTAACATTGCCTAGAAATCGATATTCAGAGAGGCTACTATGCCTAGCAGTATGCTCCGTTGTCAGGCAAACACAAGAGCAGCCGATAAGAAATTACGTATACGCAATGTTGTATGTTAAAATCAGCTTTAAGGCAGCTGCAATCGTTTAATTTGTTGTAATTACATATGAATCATATCTTTTTAATGACTAACATTTAATATGCTATAAGCACACACACACATGCACACACATGCACACACATGCACACACATGCACACATGCACGCATAAACTTATACAGTAACCACAAAAACCGGCGAAGGATTAAAACTGATTAAAATGAATGACATTAAGCGACGGGCATATTTTAATTATTTAATGCTAATTAATATGTTTTGTAAAACCGCAGCAGCAGCAGCAGCCGCCGCAGCAGCCTGTGAGGACGGGCCAGTGGCCGGGTTACGCATTGAGGGGCTGGGCTTAGAGCCAGTCCCTGTTAACTTTGTCATAATGAGTTTTGCATTTAATTTTTGGCGAAGCGTCGCTAAGCTCTGTTGACAGGCGCAAATTGTAACTCAAAGCTATATATGTATATGTACATATATATGTATGTATGTGTGAGTGTGGCAACTATTGAGACAGACTTTAATTAATTTGTTTGTTGACTTGGCAACTGTTTGTAGTTGTCTCTCTCTCTCTCTCTCTCTGTGTATGTGTGTGTGTGTGGGTGTGAGGGTGTGAGGGTGTGTGTGCGTAGCTTTAAGTAGTAAATATGGGCGTCATTTGCGGGCATCTTATCAACTGCTTTGCATATATATCGCCTGGCTGGCAGACGAATTGAGAAATATACGCACAGCAAACAAGCCGACAGAGACACACTGAAAAGTGAAATGCTAGCGGCAAACAAGCAAACAAGGAGACAAATACTATTTGCCGAGACATTTCTAACAGTTTTTGCTAACAGCTTGCTTCCGAAATCCTTTTCGCAGAGTATTTAGCCAAATAGTAACAAATTTCCCGAGACTCGAATGTTAGGGCAAGTCGAGCTGTTGGGAAAAATGAAACCGAATACAAATACATGTTGAATCTGTTTTCGTAATTCCTTTGGAGATTTTGACAAGAAAGTTATTTTGAAGAACGCACAGTGCGCTTAGCTGGAGCCCACACTACTCCGGCTGATTTATGCTGTGCATTAATATTTTAATGTCTTCATTGCGAGGCCTACGCAACGGCAAAAACAAGCAACCCCCAGACGTATGCTATATCCCGTCTGGAGTGCCCATGCAATCCATTAAACCTTATCAGCCATAGTCAGTGACATAGTCAGCCGTCCAGGCAGCCGGCAGCAGGCAGCAAGCAGCACCACGTACTTACTATTTGCATTGCCTCCCTCAGTGTTTACGCACACATTTGTCTTGTGTGCGAGTGGGTGTGTGTGTGTGGGTGTGTGTGGAGGAAGCAAAAGTTTCGAGCTGCTATCTAAACTACAAGGACGAGAAAGGACCTTCTTTCTTGCCGTTTGCTGCAAATTCAATTATAGCAAATCGCATGCAAATGAGTGAAATGGTAAAGTTAAACGACAAACGGCTCGGAAAACGGAAGAGGCGGAAAAGCGGGCCAAACGAAACGCGTTTTCAATTTTCCAAATTGCATTTCCCATCACCATTTTTTATTTGTTATCAAAGCATCTTTTGCACATTTTGTAATGTGGCTAAAACAAAAACTGACTAAGTCGATTAAGTCGCCACGCCCACATAACAGAGAGAGAGAGAAAGAGAAAGAGAGAGACGGAGAGAGACACAGTCATTACTCATTTTTCGTCGTGTTATTTTGCCTCGTTTGCAAATTCAATTTACGTTTCTAATTTAATTTTTTGCCAGCAATTAGAAAATACGAAAATATTTTTGCCAACTCTCAACGCAGCTGCTAGTTTTTTAATTAGTTGGGCATGTGCGGGGCTCTATGTGCTATCTGCTGCAATGTGCTCGCATGCATGCATGCGAATAGTATAATGGTATTTATATGCAGACAAATACGTGGCGCATGTTCAACAATATCAGACTCTATGCAAATGTGTACAGATGATATGGCTCTGCATTTGCAAACGAGCATTAAAGCTTAATGCACTTATCTAACAAACGAATTCAGGCGGCAGCTTCCACTTGTATTTACCAAATGAAACATTTCTATAGGTATATATATTAGTTTATACAATTAGAAACATTTGAAAGTATACTTTTTGCTGCTTAGAGTGCATTCCAATTGCCTCAAATTGCCTTGACCACTCTCCCCTTCGGCTGAACTAAGAGGTATAACTCTGCAATGCTGTTCTAAAGTTAATTTGGATCTATGGGTAACGCTGGCAACAGGAACCATAGAGAGCCCAGCCCACGATCATATGAACCATAGTCGGATCTGAGAAAAAAACTGAATAGCAACAAAAATATTTATTCATTATTTCATTCATAAACCAGTAAATTAATCGGTTATATTTTTCTGTTGCTTTAAATATTTATTATATTTTTATTTGTTTTACTTATATTTAACCTTTATTATTTTCCTTCATTTCATATATAAAATGATATTTATTAATATTATTTAATAATTCATATTAAAAAAAGAAATTTAATTTAGTAACTCCAAATGACATGCGTGCACAAAGTAAATAAGAGAATTAATTAAAATGGAATCCTTTGACTTTTAAGGGTCGTTTCATTTCACTTTGAAATAGTAGAACAGCAATAAAAATTGCATGGCTTTAAGAGAATTCACTGAACGCCATAGAGTTACCCACTGAACTATTTTTTAATAGCTCTAATAACTAGCTTACTCACACACACACACACTCTCACATGCGCTCTCACACACATACGTATACATAAGTAGATCCGAACACATTGTCAGCGCATTTTTAATCCGCTTTTCGATACCAAACGCCCTTTTTGCCCAATTAAACTCGGCTTAAATTTTTTTCTTGCTGCTGCACATACACTGTTACACACACACACATGCAGCAGCAAATTGCCAGCCAACTGCACAATTTTTCAATCAACTAAAAATGTTTAGAATGGCCGATACGAGTATATTCATTCGTCCAGCCAAATCGAACGGCGCAGCGCAATATGTGCCACAGATTGAATGTGGCTCTGTGTGTGTGTGTGTGTGTGTGTGCATGTGTATGTGAACGGATACATTCATGTGTGCAACAAAAATACCATAAAATAAAAGTGTCCCTTACCCCTACCCTCCCCTCGTTATAAAGAGAGCGAAAAAGAAAATGTTGAAGCGGCAACGAAATTTGTTGCAAATGCTGCGCACGGGGAGAAATGTTGCCACGTTGCGCCAGTCGAGCGCATGAAATTGCCATTTCCAATTAACGCCATTGCAAAAATAGTTAAATGCCAACAAAAACAACAACAAAGGCTAGAGCAACTTGCTGCCGAAAACAACAGTAACAGCAAGTAAAGCAAATAGCATCAAGGACGGGCCAGCGACAGCAGCTCCTCGTGTCATGCCCTGTCCATAGTTCCATAGTCCGCAGTCGTTCGCTGCTCGCCCTCTTTTTTTTTTTTTTTTTTTTTTTGGATGTACCAACAGCAGCTGCAGTTGCAGTATATGTAACTAACTCTATTAACGAACCGGAAACGGAAATACAAACGCACATCAGACACACGCACACATACACAAACTGAACGCAGATTGGGCAGCGGTTGAGACACATGTTGTGGCGTCTCGCTCTGTTGGTTATTTCGGGTATTATCGAGAGTGCTCTGTGTGCGTATTAGAAGACATGAATACCCTGTAATATTTTATAGAGATTCTATATATATACATATATGGATACTAGTAAAGTACAATAGAAATATATTATATATTCTTATGAAAGCAATTTTTAATAATAGTAAAATAAAATTAAAATAATTTGTGTATAAATTACGATAAAATATTGCAGGAAAACAAAGTTTATTAAATCACACTTAAAGCCCAGAGCCCAATATACAATACGACAATTTCTATAGGACTCAGGCGGAGAGAGCATTAAGTTGCTGCGATGGTCGTTTATTTTGTTGACAGTCGAGAGACACTCGAAAACTGGTTACCTGGAAAACAAAAAAAAAAACTTTTGTCTGGCCCCAAATGCCCACCTCGGAATGCTGCAAACATCCAGTCGAGCCGCTGGTCGCAATGTTGACCGACTTTTTCGAGTTGATAACATTTCGAGCATTTTTAAATGCTCGAGTCACTGGCCATACGCAGCACACCCGCACACGCCACGCCCATGCACTCATCTGGTCGGGGATTTCCCTGGCAAATTTGCACGTTTCTATTGTGTGCGTTATAACGGCGTTTAAAATGCGACTCGATTTTTATCGATTTAATCAAGCAACGGCGGCTGAAGCGGCTGCTGTGCCAAGTACATTGTATACATATACATGTTATATATGTATATGTACATTTTTTTTCTCTTTCATTTCTGCTTGTGTATGGGTGTTTTTTTTTTTTTCATGCTGCAACCTGCAACGATTTCCATACGTAATTGCACTGTAATTGACAATTTATTGTGTCAATCGCAATCGAGGCGCAATTCCACACCGCACGGTGTGCGCCACGTTTAATTAACAAGGCGACAACCATGCCACACACACACAGACAGACACACGAACTAAAAGAATGAGATAGCTAGACAGGTGTAGCGAAAGGGATAGCGAACGATAGAAATAGCAATAAAAATGTGAGGAAGGGGGGAAGGGCAGTGCCAACAACAGAGGAAACTTAATCCGGTTTTTAAACGAGCACCCGCAAAGTTGCCGAGCTAATCCACAGCTGCAAAACGCCAATTGATGTTAACTATTAATGCCAGCTGGCTAATTAGAGATCAAGGCAATCGAGAAAAAGAAGGAGGGCCGAGACAACCACAACAAAGTATCCAATGCCACGATTGATGCACACAGAGCAATTGGCAATTGACGATTCGGCTGCATGCAAAGCCATAAAATAGCCTGTGACTTCACCAGAACGGAGCTACAAGAGTGGGTAAGTGCCATGAGTGATATCTCTTGATTATCATCCTGTTGCCTACTGCAACTGGCAAGATGCAGAATAAAGAGATTTTTGAGTATAGTCAGCTTCTAGGCATAAAGCAGCATAGCTATATCAACTAAATTCTTCTTTTGAATCTCTTTTTAAATACGAATAATATATATACTACATAAATTACAAAAAAAAAAAAAACTTTAAGAACACATTATTTGTATATACTTACTTCTGTACAACTTTCGATTTCAGCTTACCTTCGAGTCCTTTGAGAGAACAACAATAATTAGCCAATTGCTGGCAACGGAAATTGCAGGTAAACTTAATTTGAAAGCAGTTTGGCAAGTTAATGTTGGCTTTTCATCTTGGGGGCTAATCAAAGCTCATCAAGCAAAAGGCGCACTAAACGCCACACTAATAGTAGCAACAGCTACACGATTTATGTGGCATATCCATTTGAAGCCGGCCCTGGCACAACACATCAGTGGAACGTGGAGCCGCCAGCTGCGAGCCGAGTCGAGGCTGGGTCTGAGTCTGTGTCTCAGGCCAAGGCGATGGCTCATCAGCATCCATCTTCCAAACTTAAAGGCAGGCTGCACTCATTGGTTCTCTAATTGGGCCAGCTACAGCCTCCAGTGTTGATTAACGTGCCCACCAATTACGCGGCCCATATATAACAAGGGCTCAGACGGCGCAGGGATCTCTCATGAGGGGGGCCGGGCTGATGCATATCGACGTGGCCAGTGATAAAGTGTGCGTAACAAAAGCTAATAATTGCCCAGCCAATGTGCTGGCCACGTTGAAAACTGGCTATCGTTGTCTTAGTTGCTCTGGCTACTATCGTTGTTGTTGTTGTTGTTGTTGGCTGGCTGGCTGTTTGCTTTTTGAGTGGCCAAAAAGTTTTGGCATCATAATTTATAGCTGCGTTAAACAAGCGAGGATAACAAATTAATTTTGTCTGTTCGAAGGAGCCAGGAACGAACAAAAAAAAAAAACACACGGCCAAAGAAGCCACAAGGACCGTAGCGAACTGGACGTGTAGCCAGGACGATGCAAGGACGATGCCAGGACTTATGAGCACAACGTTTACTCTCGAATTTCTTAGTTGGGCCAATTAATTTCTAAAGTCAGCGACGTGCCACAACGCTGCCGTTTCCTCTCGGTGTTTGTGTGTGTGTGTGTGCCTCGTAAATCTTAACGAGCCAAAGGCGAAATTCCTACGCACTCCCAACGACAACAGCAACAACAACAACAGTCGCGAATGCCACTCATAAATATAACGTGCAATGTGGCAAGTGGCAAGGAGCTGGGCTGCTTGTTATTCCAACGTTTGTGGCCATAATGACCATTGTGTATGTGTGAGTGTGTGTGTGTGTGCGTATTACATCCTGCGAGTTGCTGCCGCCCATTGAAATACGTCAAAATATTTGGCATTCGATGTTTGCCACGTTTGCCAACGTGGCTGATATTTATGCGACGAATGCTGTATGGCCCCCACACAGATCTCTCCCTCTCTCTTCTTCTCTCACTGTCTGTCTCTGTCTTACACTCTGTGGTAATAACTGCCATCTAATTGCAAGTTTTGTTTTGTTTTATTGTCACACACACACAGATAGACACACACACACACACACACACAATGGCAGGCGAAATCGCAGCCAAGCAAAACACATAAATCTCACTCATGACTTGGTCTGGTTCAGCCCCAACTCGAACTCGGACTCCGCCCCCAGCTCGGCCCGCATTGTTGTTTTTCGGCCAAGGTGTTGATAACGTTGTTTTATTGTTGTTGCTGCAAACTTGGCTGCTGTACATCTTAATCGTAATGCAAAACTTGTCAAGCTGATATGTAAACGAAATACGTGCCGCAAATATTTGCTGATGTTGAATTCTTTTTCGTGTCATGTCAACGCAGCATTTTCTAATTTATGTCCATGACTGTGACTTGGCTGTGGTAACATGAATGCTGCCACAGTCGATACTTAAAGTGAGTTTGGCTCGAGAAATTATTAGTTCTAATAGTTTTTATTGATATTTGCAAAGTATTTAATATTTATTTATTATATATTTAATCATTTCTGGATTTTACCTAAAGTTTAAAAATAACATACATTTTTGAATTGTTATAAAATCTATGAATTGGAAATCCAAACTGAATATAATATATTGCTTCAAATCTAGAATTATATTATTGTTTATTCAGGCGAACGTATTTTGGTTAAAGTTCAGTTAGATAAGAGTTTAAAGCTGTGATTTACTGCATGCCAGATGGCAACAAAGCTCTTAACTTTTTACTCGGCTTTATGGCTAAATCATACCAAAAGTGCAGTCAATAAGCCGAAGCCAAATCTACACTCAATGCCAGCACTCGTACATACATCCATACCTGTTTACACACACACACGCACTCATACTCATGCACACTTGGCCAACTATTAATCCACATCCGAGTTATAATTCATGCTGATTGTATGAACATTTCAGCTTTTATGTGAACCGTAAAACTTTACTTCCTGACTTTTCATCAGCCAACAAGACCTGAACTCAAACCCGATCTCAAGCGAATCCTTTTCGCTCCCATCCGAGCGAGCAGAGGTAGGGGAATCAGTTTACCTGGCGTTGCCAACCAGACAAAGTTTTTGTGCTCTGCTCCGATTTTAGCTGCGAAAAACTAGCAAAAGTAGAAATTTTTCAATTTTTGTATGTGCTCTGTGCAGCACGAACAATATTTGTGTGTGTGCGTGTGTGTGTGTGTGAATATTTTTCAGTAATTCCAGTTACAGTTTGCAGCTCTCTCTCTCTCTCTCTCTATCTATCTGCATCTCTATCTCTGTCTCTCTCACTATTATATATATATGTATAAATTTCTATATGCAGAGCTTATTCTCTATCTGACTTTGGTTACAAAAGGCTTTTGCTACAGAGAGGCATTGCGTTGGTCCGCCACGAAAGGATGACCAGGTACGATGTGTAGCTCTGTGTAGTTGCTTCCGTTTCCGTTTACAACTTTGTCCTGTCATTTGATGGTGCTGAAGGAATGAAAAGCGGGCGACCATGAGACTGTGTGGCTGTGGGGCTGTGCCATGGGCTGGTCCAATGTGCTCCACTTAAATATGATTATTATTAACCCAGGCAACAGTGTGGCACTTAACAGGGCGCCGTCCTCGGGCTCGCATTGAGTGGGCCAGACGCTGCTGCCAGCCTACCTGAGAGCGAAAGTTATGCTTCGTTAAGGATCTCGCTGCACACACACACACACACACACGCACACTCAGCCACATCCTGTGCCACTGCTGACGTGAGTGACTCTGTTCACGTAGTTGTTAAATGCCACGTTTCACTTGAATAATTGAGAGCGATTAGGCCAAAAACTTTTGCATTGATTAAGGTTTAAGTTGGCCAAACATTTACCCAACCAATACGCCCTCAACGTCGCCCCCGCCCTGTCCTGCTCGACTCAACTCAATTGCCTGGCGGCTAACATTGTTTTCCATGGCCCGTACACATCTGGCAGCCAGCCTAGCCCCGACTGGTTGCCACCTTTGTCATTTGCTATCAGCAAATGTTTAAATATGCATTACGTGTGTTATTCTCGTGTTCAGCAGCACTTAGGGATTACCCCGGGCTGGAGCATGAAGCTGGTGCAGTCGGAGCCCAACTTGGAGTCCGAGCTGGAGCTGAAGTTTCAATTCGAATTGTTGTTTCTGTTGAAGTTGGCTAAGTTTTGTTTGGGTTTTTTGTTCATGCCTGTGTTTGGTTTCGAAAACGGAATAATCTTGGCATTCGCCAGACAATCGGTCAACATTTTCATCAAATCTCCCAGGTAATTTGACATTTTGTTAAAGCAAACTTAATGAATTGTTAACTAGCCGTGTGTTAGCCTAATTGTTGTCAACGTCTAGTCAATGTAGCTAGCTACATTGACTGGAGCTAGTGAAGTGGGAGTCGAGCATTGCACAGCTCCTGCAAAGGACAAGCAGGCAAACCAATATGCAAATGCCAACGCCACTAATTATACCACAAATGACACCATTGAGGCAAACAAAAAATGTGTGCTTGCCACAAAACGTTGCCGGCCGAAATGCCCAAATTGCTGACACAAACATCGCCAGTGTGACCAAGCGATATTCAAAGTGCAGGCAAGGCTAACTGCCTTTCAGGCAGAATGCAAAATGCAAAATGCAGAATGCTGAATGCTGAAAGCAAGGTCTGGCCATCATTATGCAAGGCAACGCAAAATATGCAAAGAGCAGAAAACCGTATGAAACAACAAAAAATCAAGTAAAAACTCTGAACTCGAGTCTAATCAACTCCGTGATACTCTGTCTGCAGTCACAACGAGTAGTTCAGCTTTCTGATTTGGACTTGACTCAAATCATTCAATCTCTTTCCAGTTTGGAGTGAAGAGTATGCATCTCTCTCTCTCCATTCTTCAGCACTTCGAGGATACGCCCACTTCGGCGCATGGAAAACAGAGTATTTGAAAAAATAGAAAATAAAACCAGATGATATGTTAGTAGAGCTGCCCATAGAAATCTCGTAGACAACTGGGCAGGCACACAAAGGCACATTATCTCAAGCAGAGAGATGGGCGAATGTCAAACGTTTTGCCCGAGCGCAGAAAATTTGCATGCATAGCCGTTGCACAGTGAATAGTCTTCTCATGGCCACGCCCCTGAATGGTGTAACGCCCATTCGCACTGGCTGCGTTTGCTTTGTGTGCGATTTGAACAAATGCAAACACTTTGATTTTCGTCTCTTTTTTTGTTTTTGTTTTGTTTTTTTTTTTTTTCATGCCGACCAGAGGATCAACTGGCAGCCAACACACACATACACACACAACCGAAGTGTGTGTGCGTGTGTGTGTGAGTATTATTTATGTTCTGTGCTAGGAATCTACTTGCACCGCACCACAAATCTCAAAATCAGCGAATGCAGCTCGTGCAGAGCGAAAGAAGGCAAAAAACGAAGCGAATAAAAAAGAATAAATACAATTCTGGCCCCATGGATAACCAGCAAGGATATTCGAGCAGGAGGCCAGCCAAAGGGCAACGCATTGCATTCGCATTAAATCGAAGTCGTACCCGTGACTGCGCCGCTGCACCACTTCACTCCACACCACACCACAAACACCCGCCGACCCAAACCCATGTCAACTTTTGCCATTTGGCAGCTGAATTGTTTGCGGCCCGTCGCTTGGAGTAGAGATGCTCGCGTGAGCGTTAAAGCAGGACTCGAGATTGTTTACTAAGCTACAACTTGATAAAAAGGTCGAGTTTTTACTGCTAAAATTACGGATGTAACATATTTTTGAGGCATTCATTAGATTTTAATTTCTCCCTTTATTTGGCGTACGTTTTGAATTTCTCTTGAGAAGACGAAACACGAGATCATCTCTAAGCTTAAATCGCACTGGCTGCGATTCAATGAGATTTTCTATTTGGAAGCCGCACTTTTTCTTTTGCAACTGGGTCTGTTTGTGTCTCCTTGTTGTAGGTTAGTTGGCTAGGATGGGTTAAGAGTAGCAACTCACACACACATACATAAACTCTGCCCATTGAACCACCCACACACACACACACTCACACACTTACACCCACAGAGCGGGGCACTTGCATATCTGTGTAAATTTATGATTGTCCCATTTCCGTTTTTTATAGCCAACTGCTGCTATTGACTGTCTTGCTGTCCGCTTGTACCTCAGCTCACCACTTGCCCCGTCCCGCGCGGCTCTTGGCCCACCCACTTCATCTGCCGGCCATCAGCCAGGCTTTCTGTCTGACTGGAACGGCTTGCTTATCCAGAGACCGGCATTACTCTGTTGCCCCCCTGGGCGGCTGCTGCACTTTTCTGGCTCTGCTCTGCCCTCGTCTGAGTTGCTTTGGCATTTCTTTTTCACTCCACTCATTTTTTTCTTTTTATTTTATTTTCCAAATCCATGCCGCCTGCAGCTGACTTGCGACTGGGTTATGTCCTGGACAGTGCTATGGCTGCCACGGGTATTGACTCGTCGTGGCTCAGTGCGCCTGCTCCCGGGCTTCTGTTGCCCAGGCATGGTTCTGGCCACGGCTCTGGGTCTCCGTATGGGGTTTTAATTTTGACAGCTGCAGATAAATTGTTAAATGCAGGCTCGTGCAGCTCTCTTTCTCTGAGTGCTTTATGTGGGCTTATGGTTGTAGGTGCATCTATGTGTGTGTGGGTGGGTGTGTGTGTTCGTGTGTGTGTGCGGTTGCATATAAATTTATCTGACTCGTTTTTTGCTCAGCCATCAGAGCCTGTACACATTTTTCAACGTTTTTCTTTTGTTTGTTGGCATTGACAGGCGCCGATCAAATGCAAGTCCCAACTCCGCATACCCCCCCCCCCCCCTCCAAGGGGAGGCGTCGAATAAACAAAATGGGCATACAAACGCAGAGAGAGAGAAAGAGGGAGAGACAGAGAGCAAGAGCGAGAGCGAGAATAAAATCGAGGCCACTCGCAAATGCATTGTATCTATCAGTTTGTAGTTGTCATGAAATATGTTGAATCGTATTTACGTCATAAATAAAAACGGCGTTAACTATTTTCCAGTTGCCGTTGAAGTTTTGTTCGAATTGTGCAAACAGTTTTTTATTGAGCGTCAACAATTTTGCGCAATTTAAAAGTTTTTCTTGCGATATTTATGCATTTATCTGAGCCCCCGGCCATTCATATTGTATAACAATGTGCGAGCCATTAATGCATCTATTAATTGTTTATTAAATGAAATAATAGCTGCATACAATACGACTGGCTATTGGATAAGAGAGAAAATAAATTTAAAATAATATTAATGTCAAGTTTGCATTGAAATGAAATTACATATTATTATAGATTTATCATGAGGTGTATAATCGACTGACGGACGCTTTCCCCACTGCATTTAAATCAATAAATCAGTTTTATTTTATTGAATACTATTATATAGGGGTGTGTACACACTTGCCGTGCCAAAAACGCGCCTTCTCTGCGCTTCTCATGCAATCAAGTAAGCCGTTATTATGCAGATAATATTATGAATATAAATGATTTATTGGCTTTCTTAAGACTCGTTAAGTCTTGTCTCATTAAAGCCACTTAAAGCGAACCGCAGTACATTAGCAGCTTTCTCAAGCTACAACTGTTGTTGCTGCAACCAACTTTTGTCACTTCCGGCACTCACACAGACACACACACACACAAACACAGTCGTATAGCAGCTGAGGAGCACACACACAGTTAAAGTAACTGCAACGAGCTGCCGAAAGCAGCGTTGACATTTTCATTTAAATTATGCACATCACTTGAACTTCCTGGCCGCAGACAATGGTAGAGGCAGGACGCAGCTGATGAAGCCGAAGACAGTGCCACCAGAAGATGCAAATATGCAGCTGTGTGAGTGCGACTGACAGAGAGAGAGAGAGAGGGAGAGAGATAAGACTTTACTAGCCCTCGTCCGCCGTCTTCTGCCTCGTCTCCTTACACCACATACATACATACAGCTGCTCTCGAGGAAACTTTGTGTCAAGGCGCATTTTACAGTTATGGCTGGCAATGGGCAACTTTTGCCATTCGGCCCGGACTCTTTGGGCCCATTGTCTGGGGCTCATGCAGAGATCCAGTGGCTGAATACAGAATCCGGTACGCGCGCGAGCCCTCTGCCGCAGCCGACTAATTAAAACGGAAATCCACAATGACTCGGCCCCTGCCCCTACCCCTACTCCAGCCCTGCTCCATGTTCGGCAACTTCCGCTTAAGTAGCAAATCCAAAGTAAAAGAAAATTTCATGTTTTATGTCTCCATTTTTACGTTTTTCTTTTCTGTTTTTTATTTTTGGCTTCAAAGTTTTTTATTATAATTTTGGACAACGCCGAGCGCTTGTAAGCAGCCGCTAAGCCAAAACGAAAGTTGGGACAACAAAAAAAAAAAAAAGTTTGGCGTAAAATTAATAAAAATTACGAGTGTCGAGCGCAAAAAGTTTAACGCGTGCCGCTTTGAATAATTGTCTGGCATTGACTTCATTTAGATTGCTGCTCCAGTTCCTGCTGCCGCCCTGGCCAAGTCTCTGCTGCTGCCCCAAAAACCTGCCACATTGAGGCTTATCGGTAATTTTTGCGCCCATTGGCAGTTGGCTGGCTGCATTGTATTCGACGTAATTAGAGACGCGCGTTTTACGGTTATTGTCGTTACGCGTGCGTATCTCTTTTATGCTAAACCGGATGCGCCCGGTCGCCCAGTACCCCGAGGACACATTCGCTCGTTTCTGATATGACTAATGTATGCGCATTACGTTTAGCTAAGCACGGCCCGTTTCGCTGCTTTCATTCTTTTCCACCTATCCATGCGACATATCTCTCTCTCTCTCTCTCTCTCTCTCTCTTTGCAACAGTCCGTGCGGACGTGCAGATAATGACAGCTGCAGAGCCCTGCGGCATCTGAGCGAAACCTGCCACCAAGCGCTTGGCGGAGGAGGCGGAGGCCATGGCGCAACTGCGTCTGCGGCTGTCGAGCAGCGGAAAAGTGCTTTGACCATGTGGTCGGGTTAAATAGGGCCACACACACACACACAGCTCCATATATATATTTTGTCTGTGCAAATATTAAAAATTTTATACACTGAATGGCAATTTGCGGCCATGAGATATCCCATTAAATAAAGGTGTGTATGCAAAGTTTATAATGTTTGCTTACAAGTTTTCAAGTTATATTTTCTCTGTTATATTTTCAAGTTATATTTTGTTTTTTAATAAAATGTTATTTATAAAGTTAATAAACATGACTTTTATATATTTTAATATTTTCTCATTGACTTTTTGAATTGTTGTGCAGTCATGAAAAACAAACCACAGTTTAAAGCTAAGCCAGCCGAAACATTAATTTAAATATAAAATTGGATGAATAAGTTGATAAATTTGCATTTAAAATGTGATAAATTATAATAATAATAGTTAACATATATTTTACATAATTTGTGTTGATGGCTCGATTTCAGCAGCTGGCAGCAGATGATATGAAATGCATTTGGCAAACAAATTGATTGAGGCAGCAATTGAGCTGCAATTGAATTAGACAACATTGAAATAAAATGCAAGCAATGCCACAAACACACGCAACACAGAATATTGAGAAAGCAATTTGGGAGACTGTAAAATAGAAATTCGATATTCTTAATTAGTTGCCATTGCCATGGAGCTTGAACTTGCTGCAGCACAGGGAGCAGACACAGCAGCAGGGACAGCAGCCGAGCAGACAACAGTTGAGCCGAATCCAGTCGAGTTGAGTGTTGGCCATAAAATATGTGCTGTTGAATGCACAGCTGCCACATCACGTGTAACATTGTTCGCTTCTGTGTGGTAGTCACTAAAAGAAATTGTGCCACAAAATGCTGCCATGGACTAACGAATAAATTGCCAATTTGCTATACAGCTGGCAACAAATTTCTCTCTGCATCGACAAAGAAATTTTGCCTTCGATTTGCGCCAAGGTGTGCAGCAAAAATGCATTTAATATACCTTGTGTGGGTGTGTGTGTTTGTATCTGTGTGCGTGCAGTGCAAAGTTTATTCGCAGCTGTTGCTGCTGCAGCATCTACAAATTACGCATACGTCCCGTGAACGTGGCGTGCAGGAGGCAGAGCACAGGAGGCGGCGGAAGCAGAGCCAAGTGAGAAACAAGCAGCTGTCAGCTTTATATAAATAAGCAAAGCTCAAAAGCTGCAACATGCAATATGCAACATGCAACATGCAACATGCCACTGCCAAAAGCAGCTAAAACACATTCTGTCTAAAGTTAACTTATGGCATAATTCTTTAAAAGTGCCAGCGCCTGGCATTGGCATAATGAATGAGCAGTCGAATGAACAGCCAGCCAGCTGCCACACCCATACGTTTCGTCTCATCCTCTCTCTCTCTCTCTCTCTTTCTCTTTGTGTCTTTCTCTGTCTCGCTGGCTGCGAAAAATCCTTTCATCTCTGAATACGCATTTGCTTTCACATTGATTCATAGCGGCTGCTGACAGAGCCATTTGGCGCTGCTCGTGAATGAATGAGTGCATCATCAAGCGGCACGAGGCAAGCGGCATGCAACACTCGTTCGCCAGCAAAAAACTGAGTATGCAGAAAATTGTTCTCTTGACATCATTGATAAGATAATTTGCCGTGCACACATGATGAATATAATCAATTTAACAGAAAGAAAATGCTGCATCTGACGTTTCAATTGTTTTTACTTCAACCGCAGCTGAAAGTTTTCAATGCAAAAAGAAATTCAACTTATTTAATTATTTATTAAGTAATTTTAATTCTACTCGAAATTTAATTATCCAAATAATTTGTATTTAAAATAAAAGAAATAAATGAATTGAAACTTTCACGTGAAACTTTTAAAACTTTTAAAAATTCTACATGGAAGCCATAAATCAAATATGTAAAATTCATAAGTTACTCATATGGAAATTCTATAAATATTTAAAAATATTATGAGAACTTGTTGTTGTTTTTGGTCTCGCTTTAATATCTGCATTGGTGGCAGCCTGTGCGATGGGACTTGGGCTCGGCTGACAGCTGAATAATTCTATTAAATCTCTTAACCACATTGGACAGGGTCACGTTTGGCAGCTGACACGTCGACGCCTCGCTGATGCAGCACAAAAATTGCAAATAAAATTGAAAATTCAGCGTGCTGCTGGCTGCCAAAATCAACATTCGTCTTCCTTCATCTAAGAGCCAAAGAGCCAAAGAGCCGAAGGCCCCGCAGCAGCTCCAAAGTTCAGCTTATGCAGCACACGCAGTGCCACAAATGTCATGTGCTATATAAAATTGCGGTTGTCTATTTAATGTCACAGCCTACAACGTGAACAAAGTTCACAGCTTGCCAGTAAATTCAAAAAAAAAAAAAAAAAAAAACTCGAAATTGTCAAGGTGTCAGCAGTCAAGTTAATTTCAGCAGACTGTCGGCTGCTTCTCCCTGCTCTCCGTCCTCCTGGCTGGCCGACTGACCGAACTGCGGTTGCGGGCTGCGTCTAACCGCTCAGCTGTAAAAGAGCCAAAAGCCAAACGGTCAGGATATCGGACTGAAAACTGGACACTGGACAGTGGACAGTGGACACTGGTCTCAGCCTCATGTGTGTTGCCGCAAAATGAGTCTCATTGGAAATGAATGTGCAGCATAGAGCAGAGCTCCTCTGATCGCTAGCAGGCATAAAAGCATTTTGGTTTCGGTTTGATGACTATGCGACTGTGTGCATGCATGCATTGGTGTGCCTCTGTGTGTGTGTGCGTGCGTTCATTTTGGCTTTTAGCAATTCCGGTTTTTGACAATTTTCACACGCTCTCTGTTTGATGACTCTGACAGGCCGTAAAGCACAAGTAGAAAAAAAAGTGCCGAAACTCTGCTGCAGTTCGTTAAGCACGAGACCAGAATGCAACTTCATGAATGTGCGCACTCAATATTTATGCAAATTTCCGCTTTGCCGCAAAAATTTCCATAATTAAATGTGAAATAAAACAAAATAAAATATGAAATGAGCGAAAAGTCTGGACCAGCTAAGAAAGCAAAAACGAAGTGCAGCAAGAAAATATGTGAGGCCGAGGAAAAATCACAAAGGCAACCAGAAAGAAAATGCAAGACTGACACAACGAAGCCTCAATACACTACCAATTAGATGATGCGTCATCAATAAGCTTTAGAGAAGCTAATCAAATTATGAGATTAAGGCTTTGTTTCAAAGTCGCTTTAATTACTAAACAGAGTTTATTTGGAACTTTTCTTGAAAGTAAAAATAAAAATGTTCGAATTATAATGATACATCAAATATATTGTATTTTAAAGTAAAAATTTTAAAATTTTAGCGAAGCAATTACGGCAGAGAAATATATAGTTCTCTTACCAGATCAGGATAAAATTTTGTTCATTTCTCGAAAGTGACTTAAAATTTTAAGCTTTACAACAGCTACAAACTAGCTTTGCCAATGCGAAAGTGTATATGCAGCCGCATATGTTGCAAAGTACCAAAGTCATATCAACAACAGCTGACGCCTTGCAGAGCTGATGGCGCTGCAGTAAGAAGAAGCAGCAACAGCAACAGCAGCCTCAAGCATGCAGATGCCTTAAGCGCAACTTGGTCTGTTTCCTTACCAACTTCATGTACCCGCCGCTTGCCGCTTGCTGCCTGCCACTTGCCGCATGCAGCCGGCTCGACTGCAGCCGTCCCACTTGTAAATTTCCTTTCTATTTTTTTTTTCTTTTTGCTGTGCAGTGCATCAGCAATCAGTTGAAGCAGCAGCGCCAGTTTCGCTCAAACAATTAAGTGGGCGTGGCTGTGGTGTTGGCATAACTTTCAAAAACTAATTAAGGCAACTTAAGTGCAGCGTCGCCGCCGTTGCTGCTGCCATCGTTTTGGCCTACCAGGCATTTCAATCAAGAGGCGCTGCCGCAAGAGACGCCCTTTCCCAAAAAAAAAAAAAAAAAAAAAAGAAATAAAAAAAAAATAAAAATAAAAAATAAAGAAGCAAAAAACAAAAAAGTTGAAAACAGCTGCCAAAAAATGCGAATACTGAGCAAGAGCAACTTGCTGCAAGAAAGCGTGTGGGCAATGCGTCTGTGTTGGTGTTGATTTAGGTTCACTTTAGCGTAAAATGAATGTTTCCACTTCAAATAAAAGTCGCAGGCTGTAAATCACGCAGCGCCAACTGCTAGTAGACCGTCTCTATTTGTGTTTGTGACACTTTGCAGGGCAGCGGAACAACACTTGAGTGTGCACAGCCCAAAAACTCGCTTGCACTTGAGTGTCAGCTGAAGAGCACCAAGCATCGAACAACGAACACCGAGCACTGTGGCTGTAGCCAGTTGCTCAGCTCAGCTGTAGCTGAAGCAATCCCAAAAATGTCCAACGGCGACGACATTGTTGACGTTGTTGATGACGATGCTGCACCGGAAGTGGCCGCAGCCGCAAGTGTCAGCGGTCTGTGCCGTCCAGCACTTCATAATTTCTTGACAGTGCTCCTGCTGGTGGCTGCTCCAGCAACGCCTTTGGGGCTCCCTGTGCTAAATGACACTTTATAATTGTGCGCCTCAGTGCAAAAGTTTAACAATAAATTGAAAAGTTTTCACAGTTCTGCTCCTGCTGCTCCTGCTGCTTTTGAAGTCAAGGCGTTTCTTATTATCCTTTTGGGCTGCCAATGCTACAAAGCCAGTGTTAGTGCCCGCCTTCTGTGTATATGTGTCCTCGACTTTTGTTGAATTTTAAATGTGCATTTTACAAATGTTACTTGTGGTCTTAACGCTGCCCGGGGCTAACAGCACCAACAACTACAAAAACAACAACAACCAGCAACAACTTTGCCCAAACTTTTTGTCTTAGCTTTCCAGCTTTATGTAATTGTTGTTCTTGTTGTTGTTGCTGCTGCAGTTGCCACTGCCAATGCCACTGCTGCTGATAGTGCAGATTATTAAAGCAAGCACTCTAAATGCCTCAAAGGCGCTCATTGAATATGCCTAACGAGTTGCAAATGCAAAAGGCAGCCCAAAGTATTGCCTACTTCTGGGCGCTAGTTGAAAATATGTTTGAAAAAATGTTGCCTACTTTTGTGCGCTACAGAATTTGTGATAGCTGATAACTCACAAATAGAAACTATTGAAAGTTTCCAAAACCATAAAGAATTTGTCTTCGACAATGTACATATGTAATTTGAGCAGACCTAAAAATACATATATAATTTATTTATTTTTTTTTTTTTTAATTTTTAACTTTAACATTAAATAATAAAATATGCATCATCAAATTTAATCACAAAATGAACAGACATATTAAAGTAGCCTGATAAGAGAAAGAAAGAAACTTTTGGCAATTTGTAATAAGCCACATTGAAGTGGTTGGGGCTGGCACCCGTTTGACATTTGGCAAAGTTCATTAGGTTCATTAGACGGAAATTGCAATGCCAATTACACGCATAATACGCACCATTACATAATACAGAGGCACCCAGCTCGGCATTTGATGTCAGCAAGTTGGCAACAAAAGTTGCCGCCCTCACACAGAGACACTCACATGTACGCAGCAGAAGGCAATGCCAAAAAAGTTGCAGTTGCAAGTTAAAGTTGCTCACGCTAAGCCAAGCCAGCAGCTGCCACACACATACACCAAAACACACACAATGAAAGCAAGTGCCAAGCATCAAGCGGGGATAATGCAACGGGCCAAAACTATTGGGCGTGGGCCATTTGCAGGAAAACAATGTCCCGCAAAAGTTTTCGGGCAACGCACGGACTGCGCGAAAATGCATGCAATGTGCATTCGGTGCCCAAGCTGCACCCCTCCGGACACGTAGAGCGACTCTGCCGCCCCACGCGCACCAGGACAAAGTTCTGTAATAAAAAATATAAAAAACAAACTTTTCGTCGTGACACTCGCCGCGTTGCATTTGGGGGCTGCTTTTGTGGCCATGTTGTGCCTTTCTTTCGCATCTTTCTTTTTTGTTTTATTCCGTTTTATTTTAGCATATATTTACACCCTAAAAATTGTAGAGGAAGATAGGTAGATTGGCTTTGTGGCATGCGGGATATCTTGACAATTTTGTTAAGCAAACTCTCAGGAATCAGCGAAATTGATATTCCTATACAAACTTTACGTTTCTCTCACTCTCTCCTCTCTTTTTTCTCTCTTCTCTCTCTTTATCTCTCTCTCTCTCTTTTACACTATTTCTCACTCGTACTCTCTATCAATCTCACTCTATCTCTCTCTCTCTCTCTCTCTCTCTCTCTCTCTCTCTCTTCTCTCCTTGGCATACAGCTATATTAAAACGACTTTTCGATTCTACAATCCTAATGGTTTGAGCCCTGCATTAAGAACTATTTTGATCTCTAATGAGGGTATTTCTATGTCAGGCACTCTCTAAAATCACTCTTACATACTTCTTTATTTTGTGTTGTTGTTGCAACTTAATTTTTTGCCATGCATTTTGCGGTCTTGCAACTTCAGCGAGGTGGCAGCGTAATGCCACTTATTTTTATTGCATGCCATAAACACAGCAACAACACCAGCAACAGCAACAGCAGCAACAACAACAACAGTGCATACTTTGAGCTTGTTGCTTAAATTCTTAAATATTTGGTTTTAGTTGCAGTTTTCAAGTTTTGGGCGACTTGTCTTGACCGCCTGACCACATAATTACGCCATACGCTTGGCCCGAAGACCAACAGTCAGGCACTTCAGTTAGCTGCATTGCTTTGCGGTTTGCCCAATGCCAATTAAAAGCCATGGAATTTTACAAATTAAGCCTCATTACGTACACACACACACAGATACACACGTATACACATTCGTGTGCACACACACAAACACAACCGCAATCCTGTGCAACTGGCCAGCTGTTGACACATTACCTCCAGCCGAAAATCCATTTTCTGGCTTGCGGCTGGCCTAATTGCCCATAATTTTGGCCGACGGCTAAGCTTAGCAGCTTGAGGCCATTTACACTGTTTTTGTGTGTGTGTGTTTTAATGTCCATAAAAAAAACAGGAACGAAATGCACTCATATGCGTAATACAATAAGAAACTAATAAGCTTTATAATAGCATGCATGAATTTACCTTTTACTTTAAATATTGTAATTGAAATAATTAATATGTAGTAATCATATGTGGCACAGCAATCAAAACTATTAATTACAAGATTGGAATTTCCCAATATGATTGCCCAACTATAAAGTGCCCCTCCCAATATGAGAATATTTGCAAGTCGATTAGCGTAGAGTGTGCCAATTGATGTAATACCAAATATGGAATGCAGATAAATGTTCTCTGAAGTAATAGAAAAAGAATAAGTAATGTTCCTAAGACACATCTGATCAAATGAGGGATTTAAATTAATAACTGAAACTTCTTCCTTAAGTTAGGCAACTAAACAGCTTTGTTTTTATTTTTATAAAACTAATATCTGCTATGTTTATAATACTAAAATTAAATTCCAAGTTTGATCCAAGTGAAGCCTAATTACACATTATGTATACGCATTTAAATTGCAAAAATATTTATACTTTCATTATATTATTCTTTATATTACTATATGTATATACATACATATACATATATATGTATATATAGCGTTTTATTGCCGCAGCACATAAAGCCAGCTGCCAATTGGTGTGAACTGTTTATGACTGCTGAATGTTGTGTCTGCCCCCCAGCCGATGCGATGTCGATGGTGATGTCGATGGCAATGGAGCGAGGTCGAGCAGTAGCTTTTTGAAGTCTGTTCGACTGTGCCGTGCTTTGGCTCTAATCGCTTCTAATAACGCACAAAATTGAAAAACTTATGCGATATCATTGGGGACTTAGGCAACACGACAAGTGCAGCTGCTGGGGGACTGAACCGAACTAAACTGAACTCGACAACTTGAACAACTGTGACAACTTAAAGCAATGGAACCCGCAAAACAAAACAGAAAAAAAACCTAGAAAAATGTGGATTGAGGGTAACTGTCATGATATGCCGTAAACATGGCCAGCTGTAGCTGGACCCCATGGCCAGGATTCAAGTCACATGGACACATATTGAGCTCGGGCGGTGCGTCAGTCCGTCGGGCCGTTGCTCCGTTCCTCTGTCGCTGTATTTGTGTTTGTTTTTGCTTTTGCACTGTGTCACTTTGGAAATTGTACAGATTGTACAACAGTTAGAGAGACAGAAACAGCAAGTGAGAGGGAGAGAGAGAGAGAGATAGAGACAGACCGCGTACAGCGTCTGTTTGTTTTAATTTCTCTTATCGGCAGGCAGCTGCCTCTACAAGAGATGCCCATCTGCTAACAGTCACCCAGCAATTCTACACTTTGGCTTCGGCTAGTGCTGCAGCCCCATTCTCCACTCCCCACTCCCCACTCCCCACTTCCCACTCCTAATTCCCTATTCCCTTTTCTCCTGACTCCCGACTCCCCAGTGCCATACAATTTTAATTGCACAATGGCAGTTCTTTTGTTTTGCAGCTACAATTTTAAAATGAATTCATGGCTTGTGCTCCGGAGCTGGCCTTTGTTTGACGGCTCAACGTCCGCAAGGAGTTGCCAGCAAATAGAACTTGGCTGAGCCCAAGGACCGACGAGCTGGCTCCTACTCGCAGCGGCGAGCCATTTAATTGAAACTTGCCTTGTGACTTCATTGGGCCAGCCAATAAAATGTTTAACTTTGATTTAGTTAAGGGATTTCGAAAGAAATTAGCTCAAAACATAATAGAAAAGCAGCAAAGCATTAAATAATGCTCAATTATAAATAAAATATATATCTGCGAATGATTTTTGCTACGAAAACTTTTTATTCACAATAAACATTATAATTATGAATGAAATAAAAAAATTATACATTAATGAATTACAAATATAGAGCAGAAATTATTTAGACCTGAAATTTCCATTGAAGCAAAGCCTATTAAATGCTACGAGTACTTATAATATTATTAATATTCTGTTTATGTATGTATATTAAAAATGAAAAAAAAAAAATGGAAAAATAAACTATATACCTTGCTCTTTAGTTAATCCGCTTTAAAGAGGCTTAGTGGCGTACATTATGCTCAAATGTGGGAGACATGAAAGCCGGGCTAACAGTTCTCTATCAAGAACTTCATCAGCTTGTTAATGGAACGCTCTTCTTCTTCATCGTCATCTTATACGCGTATCACTATCTAGCTGAGAGCTGTTGTTGCTTTTGTGCTGCTCGTAAATTCTCACACATTCTGTTAGCCTCTTAATGAGCGGCTCTTAACATTTTGCTCTAATCCCAGGACAAATCTGCCCGAACTGCGTTTGCGTGTCGTAAACATGTTTTCTATCTCAGATGCTGCCGATGCTGCTGCTGCTGGTGCCCACAAAAATGCCACAAAAAAAGAATAACGGACCACAAAAATTAAACAGCCCGGCCGACAACTTGGCCGCTAAATGTCCAATAAACACATTTATCTGACCCCAAAACATAAAAACCTGCGCCGTCGATAACATTTTATAACTGAGCCAAGTGCCATAACGCGCCGAAATGGCCAAGAGGCAGCTCCTGGGCGAACACTTTGCCACACTTTACCCACTTTTGCTAATGAATTAAAGCCGCAGTTAATAAAACTTAAGCAGCCCCACTGGCAGACAGACATTCTATTAAAGATAGGAAAAATTTGCATAGAGCCAAAAAACTAAACCACAAAACAGCCAGCCATAAAAATAAACATGAAATAATTTTATATTTGCTCATAAATTCGCATATATTGTATATAAATTTAGGCGCATAAATCAAATTAACAAAAAACATCCTCAAGAAAAAAGGAAAAATGAAAATCAAATGGCGCATAATTTAATATATGGCAACAGGACTTCTAGAACAATTATTATTGAGTGAAGTTTTAATGCCCTTGCAGGCAATAAAATTTTATGATAAGCTGTTAAATATATGCTAGAGTCATGTGATTTTGTTTATCAAAAGAGTTTTTAATAACTTTTATAAAAATAGTTGTAAAACGCTGACCATATCCTGAGCTCAAACTACATAGAATACTAAATTAAATCTCTAGAGAATTCCTTTCTCTCGAGCAGATCAATCTCAATAAAAACCAAAAGATTTTAATCAAAAGTAAAAGCCGTCAGCAAATCAGGTGCTCATTCCAATCGAGTACAGATATATACGTATTTATATTATAAGAAGGCTCACTAATGATGCGAAATTATATTAGACACAGTTTCGTAAAAAGTTATAATGCCCGCTGCGCAGGGTATAAAAACCAAACGGAAAGTAACAAAAGCCAGAAACAAAAACAGAAACAAAACAAGAACCAAAAACTGAAGCCGAAACAGAAACAGAAGCCGAAACAACAACAAAAAAAAAAGCAAAAAGTGTTAATGAACAAAATAATGAGTTCCAGTGCCCAGTTTTGTGCCACAAAACATTTTATGACACTAACAGCTAAACGCCACGGGGATAACTTCAGCAGCAGCACAACTAGAAAGGCCAACAGTGTGTGAGACAGAGAGGGCAACACTGAGAGAGCGAGAATCGGGCAATAGCAATAAATAATCAGCAAAAGTTTTCGTTGAATCGAATTATCACCCCCTGAGGTGCAGTTCCGTAATGAATTTGTTTTGGGGTTTTCTTCGGTACGGCATTTAGTTTCATTACGTTTTGCTTTGGCTCCATTGCGGCTGCGTGACCCAACACAGGCAGACAGACAGCATTCCTCACCCAGCAACTAATCCCAGCTCCCGCTTCTGCTCCATGTCCCTGTAGTGTGGCCAAGTCGGTTTTTTGATTCAGTTTGCTCAGTTGGTTTGTTTATTTGTTGATTTGTTCAGTTCTGTGTTCCGTTAGTTTGTTTGTTGTTTGGTTTTATGTTTTTTATGGTCACGTTTTTTAGCACTGCATACACATACATGCATACATGTATGTATTTGTTGACTCTTTGTATGTAAATCTGCGGGCGCATATTCATTTGATTTGATGTGCTCTCCATTGCCCCACAATTATTTGCTGTCTGTGGGTGTGGCTGTTGGCATTGCGGCTTGTTTTGGCCTAGATTGGCAGCTGTGGCAACAGTCGCTGCCAAGTTGACTAAATATGAAATTGAATTTGTAACTTGTTCGTTTAACGAGCTTTCTAAATTGCTTTTCATCTAAGAAAAAAATGCTTATAATCGTAATGGAAATATTATTTTACTATGTATGTAAATTATAGTATGCCATTTACGTCTACAATGAAATTAAATCCAGATTTTACATATTTTACAACAACAAAATTAATTCATAATAAAAATGCAACTTTGGTCAAATTTTCACGTTTTATTTATATCAAACTATAAATTTGTAAGTAACTAAGTAACTAAATTGCACATCAACATTTAAAGAAGACTAAATTTAAATTTGGTTTTCGTTTCCCGCGTGCTGCACGATGTAAAACTGGAATGTGCCGTGCTTATTGGCAAAGCAAGCGATGTATGGCGTTGAGAGCAGGAAACAGAGTTCAAGGCGTGGGTCGCCCATGTTGGGAAATTTCTCCTCTGTTAGTTCCCTGTAGCCGGCTGTTGAGAGTGTGACTCTTACTCAAGACATGTTTCTTTCCAATAAGACAATGGGCGGTGCCACTTACCGCGTATTTGCGAGAGCGTCATGGTGTGCTCGGGCGAGGTGCATTTGCCATTTGATAAGACACGCCGCACATTTGTCAGAATTCCGGGGTAGTAAAGTCTGATTTTGTGGAAATGATTGTCGAGCGACATTTCATAAATGTTTATATGTTAAATGAAATGTATGTTTGGTTTTTAATAAAAGCCCGTCTACACAGCAACCTCGCTCGAGATGCACTGATACAGACGTCACAGTATTCTATGTAAACCGGTTTCCCATAGAATGCAGCTGCTATTTATGCACCACCTTAACTCCCCCTCTGCTCGCTCACAATCACACTTTATCATGGTTTAGTCTCTTTCGCTCTCTCTCTCTCTTTTCCTCTCTCCCACTCCAGCACTCTCTCGCACTCTCTCGCACTCTCTCTCTCTCTCTCTCTCTCTCATGATGGTTTCCTGGTGGTGGTTTTCTTTCCAGCAGAGATCGTTGACCGATTTATCAAAATTTTTGGTGGTGGATTCAACTTGTGTCTTGGCTAACTTAAGCACAGACACAAACCCCAAAGTGTTATACTGTGAGAAAATCAAATGCTGAAAATTGTAGAACACTGACCGCACATTCCAAAACGAAATTCTTTTCATTCTCATACTTCGAGCGTAGCAAGTAGCCCAAACATTCACCTGAGCAACCGCAAACAGAGCGCTACGACATAAACAAAACTTTTACCGCCATTATTATTCAGCGTTAAGACTATACAAAAAAGACATGAAAGAGCAGGGGCAAATAAGATGGACAGGGATATAGACAGAGAGAAAGAGAGAGAGAGAGAGAGATAGAACGAATGTTTGGTAGGAAAATATGGAAAACGACTTGAGACGAATAAAAACTGTGCTTATTTTCACACTTGCAGGCAAAGGAAGATGGAAAATAATTACAAACTTGGGGATGAAGTAGACGATACAGAAAATGCACAAAAAGAAAGAAACACGAAAGGAATAAACAAAAATGTAAGTATATTACTTTTGAAATACCCTATAAACAAATGACTATTTAGATTATAATCTTTGCTAATTTGAATGTAAACATTTTTAATATTATTTCCTTTATTTTGCCTTCAAAGAGAAATCATGAAATTTAATTGTCCATTTCAGTTAGGGCATTCCACTGCGACTATCTGAGAGATGTGGCAAACAAGTCGACAAAGTCATTTTAATTTAAATTGTGCAACATTTCAACACTTTGGTAAATACATTTTCACAGTCTGCCTTTGGGCGCTTTCACTGCGTTAGTTGCGTTGTCCTCCACAATGGAAATGCTGCACCGCAATTCAACACAGCACAAGGTGTGTGTATGTGTGTGTGTAGAACATGCAACGACTATTCTTGGTTCGTGCAGCGTTCTTAATTTGCATGTTGCCTCCTTTTGTGGCAACACATTTTGGCAATTCGCATATTTTGTGGCTTTATTTGCCGCACTTAATATTATTTCTCAATTTAGTAGAATTATGTGCTTAGTTTATGGTCTAATCAAAGCAAAAGCCTATCAATTTTCAATTGCCAAAATGCATAAATCTGGATATGCAACAGCCGCAACGCTAAGCTAGGCAAAAGTTTATGGCAAATTATGCGTATTAAATGAGCCATTTATGAAGACCAAAAGACAGAGAGAGAGAGAGAGAGAGAGAGAGTTAAAAAATAATAATTCGGTTTTAGTGGTAGTAATTAAGAGCAAGCCAATTGCAGACGACTGTGAAATGCTCTTTGATGGATCAATAAACGAGATGATCATTAAGTGCTTTAGATATGCATAATAATATAATACTTTTAGCAGATATGCTTTTGTATAACACTCAAGCTACCTAACTCGATAGCCAAAGCCCTATTGAGTCTATGATTAAGCCGAAAGCCTCTTTCATTTGAAAATCTTGTTCCTATGCTAAAAGTCTTTAGTAATTCTGTGTGCCAAAAGCATTTTTCTTTAGGTTCAATTCTAAGGCTTAATATATAAAATATGCATATTTCGAAATTTCCTTCAACCATCCAGCTGACATTTAATATCTTAGCGTGCTGGGCTCTAATTCTGAAGCATCTACCATTCAGCCGGCTTATCCGCATCATAATTTGAAGCTCATTAAAACACATTCCTAGCTAGCAGAATGGCAGAAAAGTATGCATATAAAAAAAAAAGCACAAACAAGCGAACGCAGTCAGCAAAAACTAAACCATCCACACACACAAGCATGTGTGCATATGTGAGTCGTAGATGATGCCTGATGCCCACCCACATACACACACCCGCAATACACCCACACCCACACACACACACACACACTTAGTTATCTGTGCATTGTGCATTTTGTGAATAAAAATTTGCAACGAACATAAAATTCGCAACGGAAGTTATTTCACGCTTGGAGCGAACTGTTGCCGCTGCCACAGCCGCTGCCGCTGCTGTTGCTGCTGCTGCTGCTGCTTGGGGAGGCGGCACGTCAAAACTAGCTAACGAAGTAACAAACGCTCAAGAGTGGGCGAGGATGGGGCAGAGGAATTGGAGAGTCAGAGGAATTAAGCAGCGTAACAAGCTGTCAGTATATGAGTCGCTGCATGTGTATGTGTGTGCGCGTATGCGTGCCTCTGTGTATATGTATATGATTGCAACGTAATTGGTTTCAAGTTGCGGCCACGGATACATGCACAAAAAAGTCGTTGCAACAAGTTTAATTAACATAAAATATGCAAAAACAACAAATGCAACAAAAACTTGCATTTAAAATCAAATTACAGAGTGCAGGCGCCCTATCTGTGTGTATATGTATATCTGTGTGAGTGTGTGCGTGCATTGCAATGCCATTTATTGTAGCATACTTTTTGGGGCGCGTGGCATTGGCAGCGCACGAGCTCATGTACAATTTGTAACCCATATTTTTTTCGGCTTTGCCAGTGCTCTTTCTTTTATTTATTTCCATAATTACAACAACAACCAACTATTCACAATTATTGTTGTACACTGTTGTTGCCGCTGCTGTTGCTGCTGCTGTTGCTGCTGCTCCGTCCAGACGCATTTATTAATTCCAATCCATTTGCACACTTGATTTACGCCGCACATAAATACAGTAATAAATGAAGCTCTCGTAGGCACTTCGAGGCCCTAACTGCCTCTTGGCCACACACAATACACACACATGCACACACACCTATGTATATCACACATGTTAATTTAAGCAATTTGGCATTTTGCATTAATAGTTGCAATGCTCTGCCTATCGAGCACAGAATTTGGCATGATTTCTTGGATTATTACCCAGCGCATATCGCAATTCAATTTTAGCTCTGTGTGAAGAAATTGGAGCTTGCTTAATGAATTTCTTAGAATATACAATACTGTGATAATAATAATTATAATAATATATTATTAAAATAATATGAACATCGCAAATATATCTGAATATCAATAGCTCTCATAGGCGCCTCATTTTCCTAGTTTAGCTTGAATAGCGCTATCAACTATTTACACCTGTAACTGTTGATATCCTTAAAATGGCATCTTAACTGTCAAAAACATATCGATAGATAAGAAATCTCTCTATCTATAGGCTTATATCATCTAATATTGAGCCTGGTACGAGCTATCAGCGTATCACACTGAGTTTATCAATTGACCAAAATGTTGCCAAGTGCAGAACTGAATTTTGGCTAACCTTGCACAATTTGTTCAACTGTCAAGCTGTCTAATTGAGTGTACGCCCAGCACGTAAACAGATACGCACACATGCAAAGCTCAACACCTGAATGCATCGAACTTTTGCTTGACAAGTATCTCTCCCTCTCTCTCACTCTCCTTCTGTATAACTAAGTTCCATATCTAAACCAATCGAGTGTGTGTGTCGTGCGCAATCAATTTCAACTAAATACCGTCTTCATGCATAATTGCTTTCCCATGTGTGTGGGTGTCTATATATAAACACATACATATATACACATACATATATATGTATGTATGTACATTCGCTGTGCGTACTTATAGAGTGTGCTTAATATGGCAATTAAAAGATGATTCCAATTATGAGTTTACTGCGTGCAGCGCACAATACACGTATTGTGCACAAATTGCATTAGCATGGGAACGTAGAGCTCTATTAATTGCCATAATAAACAGGACATGCCCAGAAATTAGTTAAATCAAGTACACATTGTAATACAATTTAAACCTCAAACTCAGTTTAACTCGCATGCAATTAGAAAATAGCTTTCGAATCTCGCCAAACCCAAATCGGCTATAATAAATATCACTCAAAAATCGTCTTGATTCACCTTTAAGATATGCTAGAATCTGATTTTGGATCGAGTGCAATAGGATTATACAACTATTCTATATACAAAAATAAATCGAAAATGGTAAATGTTGTATTTAATCTTAGATTATAATTACAATAATATTTGTATATATCGCATATTCTTCCTCTTCCTTGTCATATAATATTTGATTAATTATTCCTCTTTTATCTCAATGTCGGTTAAAATAGCTATCGATATAAGAATATCAAAGTCATCGATAGTTCGAACTCGAGTTGTAATACCTAAATATATACATATATCTATCCTTGCTTACACATTCACTGCTCATTATACCCTTCCAGTTTGCTATGCTCGCAGGGTAGATAAATAATATAATATGGCAGACCTAATCTATAATTAAATCGTGTAAACTGTCGTTTGTGTTTATACGAGCGCATTAATATTAATTGCGCTATTAAATAGCTTAATTAAATTTCCACTTAAATTACTGCGCACTTTGTGTGCTTGTACTTTTTTGTAGTAATAAAACAAAAAAGGAAAAATAAAAAACATTTAAAATGTAAAAAAAAGAAATAAAATAAATAAAAATAAGTAGCACTCACACATAATTAATCAGGAATAAGTGCAAGTGAGATGGGCGAAGGACTTGGGCAAATAAACAATTTACATAAATTATACAAACTTAAAATGCTGTACACATAATTAGAAATATGATACTCGACTGCACTGTGCACAGTTTTCAATTGATTTATGCAAATAGCCAAGCCGCAAAACAAAATGCAAATTTGTCAAACAATCGGCTAAGCATTTGTAGAGTACGAGTGATGTAGGAGTAATTGGACTATTACAAATATTAATTCACATATGATATTTGTGGATGTATGATATAGATAGAATATTTGATCATTTTTTTTTAAATATATAATAATAAGCAATAATAGTCAAGCAGAGCTAAGGAATTTTCTTACTTTCCTATTCCATTACAGTCAGTATATAATAAATTTCATATATACAGAAAATTAAACGAGTATTTCTATTACTTCTTTATTCCTATATGCATATGCATACAGGGTATACATAAAGTTCTGAACTAATATATTAATACTCTGGCATAGTCTATAAATTGCAATTTTTTGCATTTGCCATGTTTTTGCATGTTCTGTTTCTGTCAAGCTCTTACAGTTGTTGCATGCTCCACAAAGCCACATCAATGACCTGGCTTCTAATCCCATCCCCTTTACATGTCCACTTCAATTTATGTTTTTGGGCGTTGTCGAATGCAACCAAGTGCAAAACCAAATCAACCAAATATTGCACAAAAATATATTGAATTAAATTTATATAATTTTCTACACATTTGATTTAGTTGTTATGCATATAGAAACATGTATACACATTTATATTTATTAGTTTGTATATTTCCTTACAAATTCATTTGAAATCACTTGCTTTGTAGTATGTTGTGAATGATTAAGAAATGTGTATGTACTTGTACTGCAAATGAATACTTTATACTTAATTCATTGTATAGAAATTTAAGGAAATAAGCTGGAGAATAAAAACTAAAATTTTATATTAAATACATGTCATGTACATTATTAATGCAAAATGATCAATCTTAGCGTTAGTCTTTGTATATATCTCGTGGGAAAATTAAAAATTAATTAATATTATTCTATTTACTTACCAGCTCAACTCCAAAAGTCCCGGGACTTGAAGTAAATTTAGCGTGACAAAAATTTGTAATTTATTCATTGCACATATTTTAAATGAAAAACAGCTCGGCTCTCTGTCAATTAAAGTCAAGAGGATTGAAGGCAACGCATATAGATTCTAATGAGAAATGAGCACACTTTAAATTAATAACACAAAGCGCACACTTAATGCAAATTGCAGCCCAGGGGCTAGGGCTGCTCGGGCTGCTTGGGCTGCTCTGGAGCGAGATTCTAATATGCTGTCAACTCATTGGCCAGCGACATCCCTGGCCGCCACTTTGAGGCGTGTGTGCAGTAATTATGAGGGCATTATGTTGAATCCACAATCGTTATTGCATGGACATGCTGGGATGCCAGGACGAGCAGAATGACAAGGATGCTGTTGCTTCTTGCGCCGCTCGCTGTACTGCACATGCCCAACATTTGCGTTATGCATGAGCCCAGCATGGATGTGCGCACTATGTGGCCGCCTCGAGGGGTGGCCGCATGTTGTGCAGGACTCGTCTATTGGGCTGTGTCTAAACTGCGACAACATTATTTAATTGAAACTAATTTGCCATTTTGCGGGCGTCGTCAAAATATTTAATGCTGTTCCCAGCACAAAAGGGGGTCGTGGCACTGACAGCAGCATCGTCTGTGGGGTCAGTACTAGTGTCCGAAATGTGGGTCAATTTTGGCCCAAGCTGAGTTCACTTGCCACCAAATATTTGTCAACAGCTTTAAGCAGTCCAACAGTGCTGCATGTGTGTGTGTGTGCGAGTAACCATTGAGCCAGTACGAGTGAGCCCTATAAATTGACTGCACAAAATCAAGCAAGCAACCCCTTTCACCCGTATGGCTTACCATATTTCTCACCTTGTAGAAATTGCGCACACGTAAAAAAAATTAAGCGCTTTATAGCATGCAACTCGTACGCCGAGTAATACGAGAACTATGGGTACTACGCTTCCTCGCCGGGCACATGCTCTGTTTACTTTTACGAATTGTCCCGCAACAACAGCATCAGCAGCAAGGGCGACACAAACTTATAACTGAATGAATAGTCTGGAGAAGAGCTGGGGCAACAGCTGCAGAATTTAGCTGCAAAGCAGCTAAGTATTCACAGCTAAATAAACAAACTTCCGCTGAACAAATGTGAAAGGTTTTTGCTGTTGTTTGCAAAGGCAAAGCACAAAAAACATTCTTGAATGTTTTAAAACAAATCTAAAAAGATATTGACTAGAAGATGCCGTGTAAGAAGTAGCAAACCTGATTTGTGTGTGTGTGTGTGTTTGTGTGTGAATAAAGCTAGTAAAAAAAAGTTGTTCAATAAAATTGAGCCGACTGGAATATACAGTATTTGCATTATTTTTAGATACATATGTGTAAAAACAGTTCTGAAGCTTCTGATGGCGGTTTATTATTGCCTGGTTGTATAGTATTTTCTATGCGAAAAAAAATTTTTTTTCTTAGTTCTTAAATATCTCTAATACAAAAAATCAAATACAATAATAGTTTGCAGTTAACGAATTGAAACAAAAAGCTTGGCGAAAATATAAATGCAGAATGGAATGGAATACTTAAATTGTTACATTTATTTTCTTTTCGATATGTTTGAGCTTCATTTGATATATATTTTAACATATTCGCAAATTTATAGTCCGGCTTGATACTTTTTAAGATTAACGTGTGTTGCTTTTGCTCCCAAGGCTAGTAGGCCTTCATCTCAATTTCTATTGCTTCAACTCTATAAAGCTATAAAGGAAAAATTTACTAAAAATAAATACTTTATAAAGTTTTTAAATTAAAACTTTCGCACTATAGCTTTAAAAGCAGCCGAAAAACAATTGAAGAAACCCGCCAAGCTGATAGCACTAACAGGCACACACACACGCACGCACACACATGGCGAATGACACCGCCAGCTGCAGGCGTGGCACAAAGTGAGCAAAACGCACGTGACGCTCATCAATTTGGCGCACTTTGCCTTCGCTGCGCTGTTTTTAATGCGCTCCACCGACTACAGCAATGACGACGACGACGACGACGACGATGATGATGATGGCTCGCACACCCACGCAAGAGCCACGCCCACGCCGTGCACTCCCACCGGCTGGATTCGTTACTGTTGCTGCACACGATCCTGAACCTGAACCTGGTTGACTGCATCGTTCCGCACATGCTGTGCACGTGTTCCTTACACTCCTGTCTCTCTCACTCTCTCCTTCCTCTGTCTCTCTCTGTGTGTGTCACGATTTTGCATATTAATTGCATTAAGTTATAGCCACCGACTCCACTGGATGGCGTCACATGCGCCACATAGCCCTTAGCCAGCGGCACCCAGCGATAATTTTAGCTGGCTAAATCCACTTGGCTGCACATGTTTGGGGCTTAGTTGCCCTGTGCTTAACTGCAATTCGAACTGGCTCGCATCCGCAAAGCCATAAAAGCCCTGTATGAAACTCACTCACCTACTCACTATTTATATAATATGTGCAGCAAACTTAACTAAACAACAAACATTTTTGTTGCCATGCGCCACAAATGGTTCGTCCACTTGAATTTATTTTTAACAACATTTTTAATAGATACAACGAAATGCGATACGCGGCTAAATACAGCTACAGCAACGCCCACACATACATCTACACATATACATACATATTTATATACATTTATACATATATACACAAATATTTTTCACATATTTCAAAATGTTTGCAGCTCGTTTGCTATTTTTAACATGAGTCATTCCATAGGCACATATAAGTGCTACCATTTGGTAGATATTTTTGTTATTTGGCTTTTTCGGTGTTGGCCTTGGTGAAAGGATATTCAAAATGTTGACGTCCCGAACATTTTTTTTAAATAAACCAAATTTAAATACAAGTTAGAGAAAGAAATAAAATGTAATTCTATTTATGAATAAGTATAAAATATCGAACAAATATTTATACAAAATAAGAAAACAAAATATTTTATAATATTTTTAAGACTCGAATAATTGCATTTAACATATTTTATGATTAATATATTTATAAGGGTATATCATGTAAATAATTGACAAACAAAACTTGTTAAGATATATACATTTTTTTTTTTTTTTAATCTTTTGTAATCATTGTTACATAATTATTCTTTTTTTAATTCACAAATATTTGTATTTATATTTTAAACAAAATTGTATTTACTTTATAATATTTTGTTTATTTATTTATTTTTTTTTTTTATTACTCGTTTTTCCACAATGTTTAATATGATGCTTCGCCAGATTTCGCTCCATACTTCTTTACATTCCATATGCTTATATAAATACTATTGAATGCAAGGAAGCATGGAACTCTCAAAGGCCCAATGAACAATTTAAGACCCATTTGTGGGCCATACACTGTTGGCTTTAATGTTACTTACTGTGTGATTTAGCTTCCACTTTAGTCCGTCTGTTTTTCACTTAAATAATGACAGTGCTGAATGTAATTGCAACAAAACATTTTACACAATACTCTAACTGCAATTTGCGGGGCAATTCATATCCAACTATTCAGTTGGTATTTTGCTGTATTTTCCTTTTTGTTTTTTATTTTTATTTTTATTTTTTTTTTCTTTTACTGTTTTAGAAGTAAATCCTTGGCATCCTTGTGCTTCTTGCGCTCCGGCTGTGGCTTGCAAATTTTCCTGTTTCTCGTTGGCTTTGCTGGTTTTTACTTTTATTTTTATTTTATTATTATTTTGTACTTTCTTCTTTCTTTTTTTTTTTGGAGGGGGAATTGTGCTTAATACTTTTGCCGTGCGTTTTTATAGTCCAACTGCAATAAAGCAATTTTTAAGCGCACTGAAGTGTGTTTATATGTGACTGGGCGGTATGGGAGAGGAGGCGTGGCTGTCGGAATACAACTTGAATACAACTCGCATTCGCGTAGTATCTGCTTTTGTTTTTACTTTACTTTTTACATTGTTTTTGTTTTTTGTTGTGTTACATTTTTCACGCGCCTGCACAAAAAATTCATAAACTTTTTTTCCAGCTGTTTGTTGTTTTTTTCTTTTCTGTGTGTGTATATAGAGCATCGCGGCGCCCGCAATCAAATTGCGCCCTTTTTGTTTGGACTTTTTTTTATGCGCATATTTTGCGCCACATGGCCAGACCCGAACACTCCCCAGCACCCACTGTGTCTCTGTATATGGCTTTGGCTTTGCGCTTAAACGATTTTTTCTTTACATTTTTTGTTTAATTTGTATCTCTGTTTTTTTCTTGCTTGGTTTTTTGGTTTTTGCACACATTCCGGGCAAGAAATGTGCCACACAAAACAAAATCCGCGTTGCTGACAAACGAATGCAGTTTCGATTTAGGAACCAAACTTAAGTCGGGAGAGATAGAGAGATGGTAACGTTAACGTTGCGCCCTGGCAAATGCGACTGTCCTCTAAGCGCATTGTAAACAGACGTTTATATAGGTGCCTCTAAAATTAAAAATCTCGCCAGCCCTCGCCTCGTCTCAATTGGAGACCCACATGAAGCGTCGCAGTCGACCCGCTAGCAGGTCAAGCCCAACGCCCGATGCGCACATGTGCCCCGTTTATAGATTTTACCTACTTGAAGAGAATCAACAAATGCATTGCTCTTTTGACGGCAATACCCACGCGGCGTCTGCGTCAGCGTCAGCGTCAGCGTCAGCGTCAGCGTCATTGTTGTTACTGCAGGATGTGGCACATGGATGCAATCTGCAGACACTGCAGGCGTTTCCCAGGGCCTGCCTTAAGTGTAGCGGGACAGACCACGCCAGGGCAGGCCAGACCAGAGCATGTGGTGCACAGTTCCACAGCAAATCATCAGCCCGAATGTCAAATGTTAATCATATGTTCAAGATTTCAATCGAGAGAAACTCGCATTCCAAACAGCCCATTAAACAACTAACTTAATTAACACTAATTGAATTTCGCAATTTTACTTAATCAAAATTACGTGTCTAAGACTGCATATGTTACAGTTGATTCACTCCTAAAATCTGTATAATAAAATCCTCTTAAGTGAATACCCACCTCTTTTTAAATGTATATACCACAATATGAAATCTGGATTATACATTTTTTTTTTCTATAACTGCCAGATGAGTCATTAAACAATTTTGTCAATATTATGATAAACCTTTTATTCAGCCTATAGTTGGCTGTATATGCAAGTCAAATGTTTGAAGTTTAATTTAATCATTGTTTGTTGTGTGTTATTTAAAACCAGATATTCTAAACCTTGCTCCTCAGAACTCGAAATTGTTGTTCTTATTTGCTTTGCTGATATATAATATGAGCAATTTGTATAAATCTTTGAAAGCGACTTTTAAGTCATTCATTTTGAAATTGAAGTCAATAAAATTCTCAAACTCTCCGCCCCTCTGCAAGCACAAAAAGGACAAAATGGAGCTAGATGTCTTGGTCTTTGGTTCATCAAATATTGACTACATTACGTAAGCTCGCCTCAATTCAAGCTCTCATTCACACTAAAGAAATGATTCCAAATTCCTGCAGCTATGTCAATGATCTGCCCAGATCAGGAGAAACAGTGTTTGCTATGCACCGTGAACGTTGCTACGGGGGCAAAGGGGCCAATCAGTGTGTGGCTGCTGCCAAATTGGGTGCCAGATGCGCTCTAATCTCCAAACTGGGCAACGATAAGTTAGGCGCTGAGTACTTAGAATATCTGAAAGAATTAGAGATCAATGTGGATCACGTTGAAATGATGGATGGCCAGTCGACGGGCCTGACGGAAATCAATGTGGCTGAAAATGCCCAAAATATGAACATTGTACTATCCGGCGCAAATCTTATGCTCAAGGCCACCGATGCCACCAACGCTAAAAAACTATTCAGACACTCAAAGGTTTTACTTTGCCAGCTAGAAACAGACGAGAAGGCTGTCCTCTATGCACTACATCATTTCAAGGGCGTGTCCATATTGAACGCTTCGCCCGCACACACAGACATGAATTTGGAACTGATCAGAGCACCAACAATTCTGTGCTGTAATAGACTAGAGGCGGCACAGATAACAAATCGTGAGCAGATCGACACATTACAGGATGCCAAAGCAGCGGCTACTGATCTTATTGAGATGGGTGCCAATAGCGTGATCATTACCATGGGCGATATGGGGGCCGTTTACTTGTCTAGCAGTGAGCCTGATTTGTGCACCCAGTGTCCGGCAGCGCCAGTCCGCTATTTGGCGGATACTTCGGGTGCGTCCGACGCTTTTCTAGGCAGCTTAGCCTATCACATATCGATATATCCAAATTTGATACGGGAGAGTCACATTATTGCTGCTAATATCTGTGCCGCCTATGCTGTTGGCCATCGCGGCACTCAGCCCAGCTTCCCGGGCCCGGAACTGTTTCAGGAGCGTCTATGCCAGTTCGACCCATTGTACTATATCATTGACGACAATACTGGTAGAGACTTAAATGCTGGAGCACCAGCCGACATAACGGCAACGGCGCCTGTGGCGGCAGCTGAAGCAGCGCCAATTGTAGCTCCAATAGCTGCGCCAGCAGCAACTACATCGCCAGAGGCAATGACCACAGCAGAGGAAATACCAGCGGCACTAGTAGACCCCAGGGCAACGGGATCGCCAGCGGCCATGATAGTGTCAGCAGGAGTGGCAGTGCCTGCGGCAGTGACAGCGGCAGTGACGACGGCAAAGACAGCGCCAGCGTCAAGCAAGAAAGCAGCTGCCCAAATCTCAAATGTTAATAAAATGTTAAAAACATCAATCGAGAGCTCACATTCAAAACACTTCAACCACCAGTCAAATTAGTAGTAATTCAATTTGCAATTTTTTTTTCGCTCAAAATTTCAAGTCTTAATTTTCTCTTAAAACTTTTCTAATAAACCCCTCTTTAGAGAAAGCATATATGCTCTTTTTATACTCTGAATGCATTGAGAATATAAAATCATAATAGATATAATGTATGAAAAGCTGAGCTGAAGTTTCAATTTCCTTTTATACTGTCTGTCCGTTTGTCCGTCAGCCCGTTTATCGGTCCGTTCGTCTTAGCTAGAGTCTCGGATGCTCAGTTGCTGAAAAATCCGTAATGCCTAAATTAGTGGGATTCGTCCCACCGGCAGAGCTAAGGGAAGGTGGTAGAGCCAAAGATTCTTTTTAAGGTTCCATCGAAGGCGGCGGGTGTTTTTTTAATGAACAATTTTTTTTAGCTGACAAGTATGCTATTATTTATTGTAATCTAAAATTGTAAATTGTATCGTATACAAGATTGATATGGAGTATGTTAACTATATATGCTAATCGGCCAGTTTAGTCATTAACTACATTTCCGATACTGTACTTTTTGTCTGCCTCTAATTAGCCGCATTTCAAACACTTCGAGCTGAATCTATTCATTATGTATATTATGTTGGTTAACTGCAGATATTCGCAAATTGGTCCTCAGAAATCGGAATTTCGCTTATCTGATTTGCTGATTTATAAGTAATACAATACAATACAAATGAGTTTTAAGTCATTCATTTTTAAATTTGTAATCAGTACGTTTTTTAAACTCCCTGTCCCCATGTATGCACAAAAAACGATGAAATGGAGCTAGATGTCTTGGTCTTTGGTTCAGCAAATATTGATTATATTACGTAAGCTCGTCTCAACACAAATCCTCATTCGAACTATAGCAGTTATTCCAAATTCATGCAGCTATGTCAATGAACTGCCCAGATCGGGAGAAACTGTCTTTGCCGTACACCGTGAATGTTGCTATGGGGGCAAGGGGGCCAATCAGTGTGTGGCTGCTGCCAAATTGGGTGCCAGATGCGCTCTAATCTCCAAACTGGGCAACGATAAGTTAGGCGCAGAATACTTAGAATACTTGAAAGAGTTGGAAATCAATGTAGATCATGTTGAAATAGTTGATGGCCAGTCGACGGGCCTGACTGAGATCAATGTGGCTGAAAATGCCCGAAATATGAACATTGTACTATCTGGAGCGAATATGGTGCTAAAGTGCACTGATGTTTTGAACGCCAGAAAATTGTTTAGGCATGCTAAAGTTCTGCTTTGCCAATTGGAAACAGACGAGAGGATTGTTCTCTTCGCATTACGTCAATTCAAAGGCGTGTCTATATTGAATGTCTCGCCCGCCCATGCCAACATGAACTTAGAACTGATTAGAGCACCAACAATTCTATGCTGTAATAGATTAGAGGCGGCACAGCTAACCAATCGTGAGCAGATCAACACATTACAGGATGCCAGAGCAGCGGCTACTGATCTTATTGAAATGGGTGCTAAAAGCGTGATCATTACCATGGGCGATAGGGGTGCCATTTACATGTCAAGTGATGAGCCGGATTTGTGCACCTATGTTCCCGCACCACGCGTCCAGAATTTGGCGGATACTTCGGGTGCGTCCGATGCTTTTCTAGGCAGCTTGGCTTATCACATATCAGTCTATCCAAATTTGACGCGAGAGAGTCACATTAGTGCTGCCAATATCTGTGCGGCCCATTCTGTTGGCCATTTCGGCACTCAACCCAGCTTCCCGGGCCCGGAACTGTTTCAGGAACGTCTATGCCAGTTCGATCCATTGTACTATATTATTGAAGATGAAACTGCACAGACACAGGCCGAGGCTAAGGCAACGCCAGATTCACCGGTAGCTCCTGTGGAGTGTGACTGTGCTTGTGAAGTACCAATGACAATGGCTACGCCAGCGCCAATAATAGTACCAGTGGCAATACCGGAGCCAGAGCCAGAGCCACAACCAGAGCCAGAGCCAATTGCAGTTGCGGAGCCAAAAGCTATGCCAGTACCGACACAAGAATCTGAAGCTGAGGAGCCACAGATTAAGCCGGAGCGAAGAACTCTGTCACTACCATTTGGTATGCCGCGAAAGTCGAAGCAAGAAAGTTGTGATTCTGGCAGTGACTTATCTGGACGGGTAGCAAATAAGAAAATATTGCAAAAAGAGGACCATTTCGGTGATGAAGCTGGTAAAAGTTCGAAAAAACCTACGGCACAAGGCAGGAGAGAGTCAAAAACTGCGCCGGTACCAATAGCTGCGCCAGTGCCCATAGAAGCTCCGCCAGTGCCCATAGAAGCTCCGCAGAAGTCAAAAAAAGAAACTTATGATACTGTGAAGGAGCTATCTGTACCGGTAGCTGGAAGAGGCCAGTTGCGGAGAGCGTATCATACCAGCGATGATGATGATGCTGACCGACATGTAACAACCCGCACTTCCAATAAGCCCTTGGTGATTGGCACTAAGGAAACGAAGGCCAGCAAACCGCCAGTGCTACCGCCTATACCTATATGTGTCCCAATATGTGGCCCGAAAACCAAGACCGAAAAAAAGCCAGCAGAACCATGTGACTCGTGGAGTGACGTATCTAGGAAAAAGAAAACGCGGAAAATATATCACTCCACCGATGATGAAAACGAGATAGGTGCAAGAGCCCCCAGGGCTAAGAAATCGAAGAGAGAGTGCTGCAAATTGTTTTCGCCGGTAGCAGCACCTGCACCACTGCCAACTTGTGATTCGGGGAGTGAACTATCTAGGGAGAAGAAACCGCGAAAACTTTATCTTTCCTCGGATGATGAAGGCGAAGGACAGGTGATAAGCCCCACAGCTAATAAACCCATGGTACACGGTCATAAAGAGGAAAAGATTGTGCCAGTGGCAGCACCTGTACCCCTGCCAGTATGTGCGCCACAACCCAAGGTAGCAAAAAAACCTGTGGAACCATGCGATTCGGGAAGCGACATATCTAGAACGAAGAAAATGCGAAAATTATATTATTCAACCGATGAAGAAGATTACGAAATTCCGACAAGCAGTAGGGTAAAGAAATCCAGGAGAGAATGCTGCAAATGGTTTACACCGGTAGCAGCACCTGTACCACGGCCAACTTGTGATTCGGGAAGTGATCTCTCTAGAGAGAAAAAAGCGCGGAAAGCGTATATTTCCTCGGATGATGAAGGCGAAGGACAGGTGATAAGCCCCACTGCTAATAAACCCATGGTACACGGTCATAAAGAGGAAAAGTTTGTGCCAGTGGCAGCACCTGTACCCCTGCCAGTATGTGCGGCACAACCCAAGGCCGCAAAAAAACCTCTGGAACCATGCGATTCGGGGAGCTACATATCTGGACCGATATCTAAAAGGAAAGGATATCATTCTACCGATGATGAGGGTGAAAGACTTATGATAAGCCCCACGGCTAATAAGCCCATGGTACTGGGCAGTAAAGAGGAAAAGGCTCCTCAAGAGAAAAAGGTTGCGCCGGTAGCAGCACCTATACCTCTACCGATATGTATACCAACATGCAAGATCCCAAAAAAGTCGGCGCAAGCACGTGTTTCGGAGGTGAAACCCCCAAAATTATCTCCACCTATCGCTGCTGAAGTCGCCAAAGCTCCTAAAGAACCCAGTGCTAAAAAACCCAAGGGAGAATGCTGCAAATGGCCAAAGCTTGCGCCTCTGTTAGCACCTGTACCCCTGCCACCTTGTGATTCTGGGAGTGAACTATCTATGGAGAAGAAACCGCGAAAACTTTATCTTTCCTCGGATGATGAAGGCGATGGACAGGTGATAAGCCCCACTGCTAATAAGCCCATGGTGATGGGGAATAAAGACGCAAAGCTACATTGCATACCTCTACCGATATGTGTACCAATTTGCAATATTCCTAAAAAGTCTGTAGAGCCATGTGATTCCGGGAGTGACGTATCTAGGGAGAAGAAAACGCGAAGGGTGTATTACTCCACCGATGATGAACCCGACGAAGGTTGGAAAACTAAGAAACCCAAGTTTAAGTGTTGCAAATGGTGCGCGCCAATAGCCGCACCTGTACCCCTACCACCTTGTGATTCTGGGAGTGAACTATCTATGGAGAAGAAACCGCGAAAACTTTATCTTTCCTCGGATGATGAAGGCGAAGGGCAGGTGATAAGCCCCACTGCTAATAAGCCCATGGTGATGGGGAATAAAGACGCAAAGCTACTTTGCATACCTCTACCGATATGTGTACCCACTTGCAATATTCCAAAAAAGTCTGTAGAGCCATGTGATTCTGGGAGTGACGTATCTAGGGAGAAGAAAACGCGAAGGGTGTATTACTCCACCGATGATGAACCCGACGAAGGTTGGAAAACTAAGAAACCCAAGTTTAAGTGCTGCAAATGGTGCGCGCCAATAGCCGCACCTGTACCCCTGCCACCTTGTGATTCTGGGAGTGAACTATCGATGGAGAAGAAACCGCGAAAAGTTTATCTTTCCTCGGATGATGAAGGACAGGTAATTAGCCCCACTGCTAATAAGCCCATGGTGCTGGGGAATAAAGACGCAAAACTCCTTTGCATACCTCTACCGATATGTGTACCAACATGTAAGATCCCCAAAAAGTCGGTGAAAGCACCTGTCCCGGAGGTGAATCCTCCAAAATTACCTCCACCTCCGCCTATCGCTGCTGGGGTCGTCCTAGCTCCTAAAGAACCCAGTGCTAAGAAGCCCAAGGGAGAATGCTGCAAATGGTTTGCGCCGGTACATGCACCAGTACCATGTGATTCGGGCAGTGACATCTCTAGAGAGAAGAAACCACGGAAAGTTTATCTTTCCTCGGACGAGGAAGGTGCCACTTCTAATAAGCCACTTTGTATACCTTTACCGATATGTATACCAAAATGCAAGATCCCAAAGAGGTCGTTGCCTCCATGTGATTCGGGGAGTGACATATCGACAAAGAAAATGCGACACTTGTATCATTCCACCGATGATGAAGACTACGAAGTTGCACCAAGGCCTAAGAAATGCAAGTTAACTTGCTGCAAATTGTGTGCACCAGTAGCAGCGCCTATACCATGTGATTCGGGCAGTGACATCTCTAGAGAGAAGAAACCAAGGAAAGTTTATCTTTCCTCGGACGAGGAAGGTGCCACTTCTAATAAGCCACTCTGTATACCTTTACCGATATGTGTACCAAAATGCAAATTCCCAAAGAGGTCGTTGCCTCCATGTGATTCGGGGAGTGACATATCGACAAAGAAAATGCGACACTTGTATCATTCCACCGATGATGAAGACTACGAAGTTGCACCAAGGCCTAAGAAATGCAAGTTAACTTGCTGCAAATTGTGTGCACCAGTAGCAGCGCCTATACCATGTGATTCGGGCAGTGACATCTCTAGAGAGAAGAAACCACGGAAAGTTTATCTTTCCTCGGACGAGGAAGGTGCCACTTCTAATAAGCCACTCTGTATACCTTTACCGATATGTGTACCAAAATGCAAATTCCCAAAGAGGTCGTTGCCTCCATGTGATTCGGGGAGTGATATATCGACAAAGAAAATGCGACACTTGTATCATTCCACCGATGATGAAGACTACGAAGTTGCACCAAGGCCTAAGAAATGCAAGTTAACTTGCTGCAAATTGTGTGCACCAGTAGCAGCGCCTATACCATGTGATTCGGGCAGTGACATCTCTAGAGAGAAGAAACCACGGAAAGTTTATCTTTCCTCGGACGAGGAAGGTGCCACTTCTAATAAGCCACTCTGTATACCTTTACCGATATGTGTACCAAAATGCAAATTCCCAAAGAGGTCGTTGCCTCCATGTGATTCGGGGAGTGATATATCGACAAAGAAAATGCGACACTTGTATCATTCCACCGATGATGAAGACTACGAAGTTGCACCAAGGCCTAAGAAATGCAAGTTAACTTGCTGCAAATTGTGTGCACCAGTAGCAGCACCAATACCATGTGATTCGGGCAGTGAGATCTCTAGAGAGAAGAAAACGCGGAAAGCATATATTTCGTCGGATGATGAAGGCGAAAGATTTCTAACAAGCCCCACTGCTAATAAGCCCATGGTGTTAGGCAATATAAGTGCTAAGGCACCTCCAGTTTTAATACCTTTGCCGGTATGCGCTCCAATTTGCAAGATCCCAAAAATCCCATGTGATTCGGGGAGTGACTTACCCGAACCAACACCTAGAAAGATAAATTATTCCACCGATGATGAAGACTATGATCGTCCAATGGTAATCCATAAATGCAAAGTATGTTGTGCTATAAAAACAAGGCCACCAATAATTTGTGATTCGGGGAGTGACGTATCTGCACCGATACCTAGAAAGATAAAGTGCTCCAGCGCGGATGAAGAGGATGAGATTATAGTTCCAGTCGTTGCTAGGAAATCTAAAATTAGTTGCGCTAGTTGTCACAGCTGTAACAGAATCCGAGGCCGTGGTGAGGGTCGCCCGTGCAAAAGAAAAGGATGATGATGAGTGGTATTCGTACCATCGATATTTTTTTTACCAATGACAATAGTTCTACCACTGTCGACAGCTTTGCCAGAGGCAAAGACCGCGCGTCTTATCTGGAAGATAAACACGATAAACATATCGGAAGCTCCTCGTCTAATAAACCCATGGTGTTTGGTAGAACCCAACAGAAGGCAATAGCTTCGTTGCTATTGGTATGGACATCAATAGAACAAATTCAGGTTTTGACAAATGTTTACAACCATTTTTACATTTTTTTTACATTTCCACTCCTGTATTTAATCTCAGTGACCAGTGGAATAGGCGCATAATTAAAATGGACATTTTCCAAAAATGTATCTAACGTTTTACGTTTCTTGCAATGAAATTTAATCGAACTGTTATGCTCATATTACTACTTATTAAGTTGGGGTAGAAATTAGCATACAGAAGAGGCGAAATAAGATATATGCCTAACTATTCCATTCAACGGATTTTAAAACAAATTCAACCTAAAAATGTAGCTAGTAACGTTTTGAAGGATTCCGCAGTCAATAGCGCCTGACTTTACTCTCTGAGAATTCCACTCGCCACTCCCCGCACTTTTTAAATGCATTGCTTTCGTATTTTATGCACTTTCATTTATATTAAAATGTCTGTTTAATGGCGAGCCAACTATATCATATGTACGCAGCCAAGGCTAGAGTGCGACAGAGACAATGAGTGAGAGGGAGAGGCGTGTGTGGAGTTGTGAAAATTGTACACTAGCAGGAACAATAATAGCTTTGCATCAACGGCGACCATGTAACTAATTATTTAAATGCTATTAAAGCGCACATATTTTAATTCAAATTAATTAACGAGCTGCATTCGTAAAACGGTTAATGTTAATATGTTGACAAGGAACTAAGTGATTAACGGATTAACAAAAATTTACGCATACATGAATGCATGTATAAATATATATGATAATATAAATTATATTTTAAATAAAAATAGGTTTTATATTTGGCAAACTGTACTTGTTCATTACATAACCAAAACATATTTTCAGCCAATGAGAGAGCTTGAAAAAATTGTTTTCAAAGAGTTAGATAAAAAAAAAAAAATGATGGATTCAAAATTTTATATAATTGGCATGATCTGTATAATATAGGTTGTAAGAGCTTTTCTATACGTATCTCATCAGCTATAAATACGAAAATAGCGATGAGTATTTTAGCCGCATACCACAGCCCAGAGGCTCAGGCACTCACACCCAATTACTCACACAATCACACACACGTACACAAATACACACAGACTCATGCGCAATTCTCTGGCAATTTCTGTTGTATTTTTGTACAATTTGCAGCACGCTCCATAAATAGCCACAGACTGTCTCAGCGAGGCACAGCAAATAGTTGAATTTTAGCAGATTACAAAGACTTCGAATAATGTTGCCATTCATGGAAATCCTTTCACTTTCGCGTTCAACAATTTCAGTTTTTGTTTTTTGGTTGTGTTTTGTTTTTAAATATTAAATGTTTTTAAATATAGTTTTTAATGTTTTTAAAATGTTTTATAAAATAATTTTGTCATTTGAGCACAGGTTGTCAGCACTTGATCAAGGTTTCTTTTTGCTTTTCTTTTCTTGTTTTTAAATTTTCTTTTCTTGTTTTATTTTTATTTTGTATATTATAAACAAAGCGGCGAGACCTGGCCGGAGTCAGGCGATCTGCACAGCTCGAGAACAGAATCGGTAATGCACTAAAGGATGCAAAAAATATTCTCAAATTAATTCTTGGCGCTGACTGTGCGGCCCCCAACGCGTTGCCCGGCTATAACTGTACCGGCTGCCCGAACGGCCGACCGAACGCTACCCCAAAAAGATCCGAGAACACAAGAATCAAAGAATCGAGAGTTGCCTCACTAACACCCACCGCCCCGCTCACCTACTCCGCTTACCAGATTGCCCGCAGCGATGAGAACTTTCATTCCGTTCATATGTACACATATACATATATAAAATGTATATATGTGTATATATAAATCTGTATAGTTGTATATATTAATAGCTTTGTCTCGTCTTCTTGTCTTGCTGCAGGCTTGTATATAAGGCGTATATATCTATTGATATATAGCTGGCTATATAGCTAAGATCGTACGCCAAAAATATACCAAAAGATTTCGACGTTGTCGTCTTCGTTGATGTTCTTGTTGTAGTTGCTGTTATTGTTGGGCTTTTGCTTCCACATTCCGCCTCAAATGATCCACACCACTGATCCTCTTACGCAGGCGCATACAATCACACACACACACACAACACTTACACACACAGACACTGTCTATACTTAGCCGCCGCTTTGGTATATACGTAAGATCGGCCGATCGTCGGACTGCTGCCTCGTCGTGCCAATGCGAACAGCGCACAGCTATAAAAATAACATCCAAAACTAAACTAAACAACAACAAACGATAGAGCTATAATTTTAGTATATATACGTACACGTATATAGATATACATATATGAGTGTGTCGAGCCGGCCGATCTAGCATTACGTTCCGATTGTGTTTCGGCTTTTTGGCAATATATAGCAACGGCAATTGCCATAGCTCAACTGGGCCTTAGGCATCAGCTTGCCATTTCTTTGCCTTTCAATTTTTATGTGTCGGTTGGTTTTTTTTTTTAAGTCTTTTTTCGCACACTCTCGAGTCACTCGCCTTTCGGGTTGACATATTTTTGGAAATGTCAAAAAGCGTTCGAGTTGCTTAATTACTTTTTTTGTACACACACACACACTCACACCTACACACAGACAACACTATGGGATGTACACACATTTGGCCAGAATCCAAACGGTGATCGGTTTAGCTCTATTATTGGTACAGCTCCTCGTTAAGCTATTCTACAAATACATTATTAGTGCTACAAATTTTGTTAACATTTTCTTTTTCGTTATTTAATAATATAATATATATGCTTACTAAATTTAAAAAATATATATTTTAAATTTAAAAAAATAATAATAGTAAATAAAATGGTAGCTTAAAAAATTCTAAAGCTTACAATTCATGGTTTTTCTATTCAAATGATTCATGAACTGAATTTAAAAAAAAAGTCGATGTCCTCCAAAATAATCATATAATAAAATTTCTGGTTTAAATTCAGAAACTCTATGACCTCAACTCTTGAAGTGAAGCACATAAAAGTGCAAGCTCATTTAACTAATGCAATTTATTTTGTATTTAATGCTTTAAGAATATTTCGACTTGTATCCCTTTTAAGGGCTTAGTAACATTTGCAGTTGGGCGTTGCAAGAAATGCACAAAACGCTCAAACACAATTCGCCTTTTAATGTGCAAATGTAAAGCTTAACTAATGCATGCACTCACACTCGCACAGAGAGAGAAAGAGAGAGAGAGAGAGAGAGAGAGGGAGAGAGAGAGAACTAGCAGATGCACACACATAATAGATGCATCTGATAGCAAGAAAAAGGCAGGAGCTGAAGATGTCTCTGCTTACATGCGAGCGAAACATACAAATGCAATTTAATTTTTTCTCTTGGTTTTTCAACGATTTCTACTTTATTTTTTTGTTTTTTATTTTTTCTCAACTTTGGCGCGTATGAAATGTATTTTTGGGTGGCAATAATAGCTCCCAGAGACGGTCGTCCTTGTCGTTAGGTTGATGAATTTGTCTGTGGCTGTTGTGCCATAAAAACATAGGCACCAACTGCTGTCTACAAATAAATCTCGTTAAGGAGTACACAACAGGCACACCCACACTCACGCACACGCACACACACGAACACACATACATAAAACCTATTTTCTCGTTAGACCACTTATGCAGATGCAGATACTTTACTCCCAAAAATCATCGGGAACATGAACATAAAAACGCATGCTCTGAGCGTTGAGGCAAAAAGCAAACTTCTTCAAGCGAACTTTCAATGCTCTAACAGATCAAATTCACTCTATTTAATACATGACATACACATATAGTATGTAAATAAAATATATAGATAAAATAAGAAATTAATTTATATTTAAAAGCATTTTTTTTTTAATGTTTCATTATATTTGCCTGCCACTGTCTAGATCGTTGTCTAAATACCTGCCGCATTCATCGAACTCTCAGGAAGGGCATGATATAGTGAGTTTCAGTGGGTCGCGACAACTTGAATACGATTTTATGCATGCACTGCACTTGGCTAATGTAACAAAAAATAAATAAAATAAATAATATAAAATATTAAACGAAAAAAAAATAAAGCTATTGGTTCAATATCGAATCTCTTCGCGTTTTTCCCTCTGTATGTCATACGCATTTGGCCTACCACATTTTGTGGCACATTCGCATAATGTGTCCGCACAGCCACAAGACAAATTCAAATCCTCAGCACTTTTCTTCTCTCCCTCTCTTTCTATCACGCTCCTCTTCAGAGTTTTCTTTGTTTTTACGACGGCAATTAAATTGCAGAATTTGATTTAATTTATTTTATTGATAATAAAAAGCGCAAAATCTCAAAATGCTGCCTTACAGGGCTACTTTTTTTTGTTTTTTTTTTTTGTCATAAGATTTGATTTGATTTTCCTTGCATTTGGCTGTGCGCCCCTCCTGGACCATTGGCTGCTCCCGCAGCGCGACTTCGACTCGACACATTTCAACTCCAGTATGCAAGCGCGCTTGTCACATTGGAAAATTGAAAATCCTTTTATGTGCAAAACGTGACAAACGATTTTGGATTTTATGCCCCTTGAGAAAGCATAAATCTATATGAAAAACTTTATGCGAGCCTTTAAGAGCAGCTCATATAGATATGCATTAAAATTATCATTTGAGTGATAGCAACTTTGTTTAATTCAAATAGTGATAGATAGTGTACGGGTATAATACGAGTTTCGCATTTTCATTTCAATCATACAATCGATTTATATAGAATCCAATTAAATAGTTTACTTAACTTATGTTCGTCGGGTCTCCTCCACTCAATCGATGCCACTTTGGCATTGTCTGTAACGGTTTACATGTGTAACACACTCGTCGCCCTGATCTGGACATGAACAAAGCCCTTGCTGGGCTACCTACAGCTCTTATCCACAGTGCCACATGTGACGCAGCGGCTGTCTCAGGCCGCTGCCTCAGCCTCAGTCACAGCTACGGCCACTGGCCCCTTGCAACGTTTGTCTGCTGGCTGTTTCGTAATTACGTGGAAGTCAAGCCCAGCAAGCGGCAAGCGGACACATGTAGAACATGCCACATGCCTACACATGTACCGATAGCCGGTCCAATCCGTATGCCAGACAACATACATACATACATACATACTCGCTTCGACCCATACTGGCAAACACTCATTCGAATACTCGTATTCGTACTCGCATTCGTACTTATATTGTATTATTGCACATGGCTCTGGCCATGAATGAACAAACTCAAGTGGCGGCATTTTCAATGTACTTCATTTAAAAAAAAAAAAAAATTAAATAAAATTAAAAAAACAGAATCGAAGCAACAAAAAATACGCGAGAATGCAATGCATATTTGCGATTTATATATTATAAATCATTTACATTTGTATTTACAATAAATATTTACTTTACTAAAATTCCTATTTGAATGTAATATATTTATTTATTATTTATTTAATTTATTTTCCCCTATGCAATCAAACTTGATGATCCATAAAATCTATAATTCAAAACTTTAAGTAAATTCGTATTTTAGGTAAATCCTCTAACTATATTAGTTAAATGGCATGCATTTCTTAACGGGCTAAGTCCCATGCAACTTTTGGGCATATTTCATGTCAGATTTTTCGATTCGGCACAAGTTTTGTGGAAAACGTTAGCCAAAATATATATGACAGAGCTATAGCAGGCAAGCCGCCAACGAATGCAGCATTAGCTCCGTACCTCTTCGACTCCCTTCAGCACAGCCTCCGTGCCTCACACACAAACATGTCAGCAGAGCAAAAAGTTTACGCAGTGTACCGTAAATTGTGTGTTAATTCAATTATGCCCAAGTTATCGCCTCCCCACAGCGGTGGCCCAGTCTCTCTCACATACACACTCACTCACACACACACACACACATAGACAGCTGTGTAATTAAAATACCAAATGTTTATTCAGGTAAATAATTTCAAAGTGCAGGTGAAACAGCGTCGGCAACTGCAATAACAAAATTGATACCATTTACCAGCGCGTACTGCCCATTGTTGTTGTTGCTGTTGTTGTTGTTGTTGTTGTTGTAGCTGTTGTTGTTTATGGGCAGGTTAGTAAGTCTCACTGACTTTTGGCAAGCGCCGCTGCAAAAACAATCTGATGTCAGGCACGATGCCACACACCAACTCTCTCTATCTCACTCTCGCGCTCTCTCTCTCTCTCCCTCTCTCTCTCTCTCCGCCCACAAAACGCTGGCGGCGCCTTCATTCAAGCGTTGAAATTTCCAGCGCAAAAGTTCTTAACAAAACTTTTCATTAAAGTTTGGCCAAGAGGAAGACGGAGTCAAATGACGTGAAGGAGCTGGGAAAAGCGCGAATAACTTTGCCGCTGGCAGGCGCTGCTAAACGTCATTTGTGGGCATGGTCGAATGCAACAAAAAAAAATGCCTGCCTGCCCTGCACAAGTATTTGTTTCGCCTCAGAGTGTATGTGTGTGTGTGCGTGGAAAGGTTTTTCTCAAGTTTTTAGTCGCCATCCGCAAAATGTTTTTCTCGCATTTCAATTCACCACAAAAACGTTTTGAGAAATTATTGCAAAAGTTTTTCATAAAATGAAAGCGCATAAATTTAGTACAAAAAAGTGCGACGGAGTGAATGGAGGGCATTTGGTGGGGTTAGATAGTTATAGAGCTGGTTAGAGTCAAATACCAAGCGGCTGCATTGCATGCGTCTGATATGAGCGCCAAAACCCAGCTCACACACACACCCACATACTTCATGTGCACCTTTGTGCGACACGTTAAGTTGTAAAAACAAAAAACAAAAAAAAAGCAAAAAGTTGAAAAAATGAAACAGCAGTTGCTGCAACAAAAGCGGAACGAGTGCAAAAACTTTACGGGGATATCCAGAAAAATAAAAAATAAGACAGCAAACATTTCAGACAGCAACCAAAATAAGAACAATACGAGCTCTAAGCCAAAGGTATAACGGAAACGCTTAACTCCGATGTGTAGAAGAAGATATAGCTCTAGCAACCTTAACAACTTTAGATTGAATTATTTCATGAGTGGGTTTTTGTTTAATTTTACTAGCATAATTTAAAAGCCGCCCTCAAAACGTTTTATGTTTCTATTTTCAATAGAATATTTGGAGAAAATCTAATGAAAATTTTTATAATATATTATAATGAAAAAAAGGCATTTCATTTATTTAACAACTGGGGAGGCCTTAGTTAAAAGACTCGATTATACGAATAGTCAAGTTTAGTATTACATTTTATCACAGTAATTAAATTTGCTACAATAGCAAAATAGTAAAAGCAGGGACGAAGAGCAATTATAAAAAAAAAAGTTAGCTTTTATAAAAAAAAATATGACCAATTTCTTTTTAATAATTTAATGAGCCTTGAAATCAGTTTGATGTTATATATAGCTATATATGTATGTATAGCAACTCAAGCTTATCTAATATTTAAATTTGACTGCCGCAGAAGCAAATTTCCATATATTTTTGAAAAGAAAATATGTCTTGTCTTTGTAATACACGTATATAATACCAGGGTCTTTCAGGTTTTTTTTTTTTAACACATTTTTTTTATTTTTAGCCATATTTAGAGTAACAAGCTAAATAAAATCAAATTTAATTTTTTTATTATTTAGATATTTTATTTTATTATTATTTTACTATTTTATTTTATTTTTAGAAATATTTTTAGATCAAAAATTTATTTTTATATTATTTTAAAATAACTCGTAGTTATTACATTTTTTTTTAATATTATTATTTTTTTTTTTTTTATTTATCTACTCCAGCAGCAAAAGTTCTTAGGGTATACAATATTAGGATAGTTGACTGTCGCACTGCGGACGTATTTCTCATATAGTATAGCTTTCGTTCTATCTTGCTTTCACTTGCCTTCTCTTTTTCTCTTTGTCTCTCTCTCTTTCCCTCTGTATTTTTTTCGACTTTTCAACTTGGACGCGACTGTGACGCATCGGCGTGCGGGAGAGGAAGGGTGGCCGATAGTCGTGAGCTTGCCGGCGGTTGGAGGAGCTCGGCGGTGTGCATTTGAAATATGGTCGCTTGTGCCACAAATAAATAACGCTTTCAAATCGCACGCAAGTGGATACAGGCAACATTTTGAGTGTGTGGGTGGGTTGCGGGCAGATGCAGCTGTTTCAGCTGCTGCTGCTTTAGGTTTAGTTTCTGGCTAGGGCTCTGCTCTGCCAGTTAAGCACTTACATGCACACACACACACACACACACACACACATGTATATATACACGCATATACACACCTACATAAATAGGAATTAAAATATAAAATGCTCTCGACGGCAACAAACAGCGTCAGCAGTCAGCATCAGCAACGTGGGCAGCTAACAGAGCTTACACGGATACTGATACAGAAATACAGATACAGATACACCCACACAGATGCAGATAGAAAGATACAATTGCTCAGAAAGAAATGCTCTCCCACATACTCATAGATTGCCCGCCAGTTGTCTGCGTCTGCGTTGGCAACTAATATTTATTTTTATTCCACATACTACCCAGGGGAGGGGGCAATAGTGTTGGGACGTTGGGGGGGAACGCTTTATTTTATTTTATTTTGCTCTATACTCGACAAATCTTCGAAGGTTAAAAAGTTGCAGAAAAATGAGACAACATTTATTTTCGCCTAAAGCCAAAGAATTTTATTCTCTGCAGGGCATTTTTTTTTTATTTAATATATGAAATATAATTTTTAATATAAAGTCCACAAATTATTGTTAAGATATGTGAACATATACATATATTAGATATACTACGAAGAAAAAAATACCTCTAAATGTATTTATGTAACAGTAAAAGTCTGCTAGTTAAATATAGAAATAAGCTGACGAAAACATTGGCAACAAAAATTTCATAAATGTATTATATTTTGTTGGAAAATTATTATGAAATATACATACATATATACCAGTAATCATTGTCTTTTTCATTGAGTCATGTTTGCCTGAATGTCAATTTATCATTAGCTTTTTAGTTCTTTTAGCTAAAATACCGTAGAAAGCATACATACTCTGATCCCTATTCCCACTTTAGGTTTTTCTCTCCTTTGCCTTGATTCCTTGCCCATAAAGACCCATTTGGATGAAAATGAAAATTTGATTTATAAAACCAGCAAGAGCCAAAGTTAATAGGCTCAGGGTATCTCCTAGTCGGCTACTCCCAAGTGGAGCACATTTACTCTGACGTACTTTCCTGTTGTATATCATATTAGAATTTATAATATTTTTTATATTTATAGATGTGTATATATACACATATATATTTCGTACCCAGTCAAAATATTGGACATATTTAAATTTCTTTTTTTTTTACTTGTATTAAAGAAACGTTCTCAACAAGAACTTCTGGCCATCATTTATTATTGCCTGTTAGCATTATCTAACAGCACAACAAGTGAACAATTTTTTTGATAACCCCACGTAAGTGGGGCGTGGCCGAGTGCTACACATCAATGTGCTTGAAGCACTTGACAGGCCGCGGTGACAGGTTCATCAGCTTGTACAGCAGTTGGCACTTATTGAGCAATTAAATAATCGAAATGCACGTGCAACATGTTGGGCCTTTGAACTCGACAATTATAAATGGAAAAAAAAAAAAGAAAAATCTCCGCCTAGCAACTAGAAAATAGAAAATATTTGTCAACGCGTTGGTAATTGAATGCCCCAGGCAGGCCGAGTGCAATAGCCTTTGTCAACGTAGAAGAAAGACCAACCCCAAGGCGACATCTAATTACAGCTAGCAAGAAAGCGGGGGAGACGGGGAGGGTGTGTATGGTAGAGGAGATCAACACGTAACTGTAGCTGTATGAAAGCAAGCAAACACAACGCACACACACACACATATGCACATACAATCTGTGCCGGAAAATGCAGCGAACGAGCGAGCGTCTTGTTATTTATAGAAACCAACGCGTTGCAAGCGAGATGCAAACACAATTAGACAGAGATGGAAACAGCAGCGGATCGCAAGAGAGCGCACAAAAACGGGCAGATACAATTTTTATGATATTTTTAAACGATAAAATCACAGCAGGCGAAGTCAAGTGCACACACTCCCAAGCACATTGCATGGGCATCAAGTAACCCGGGAACATGTTCTGGGATTGGGCTGAGCGAGCGAAGCAAATGGAGCCATTAGCCAGCCAACCAGTCTGTCAGCCCGCCAAGCAGCCAGCCAGCCATATACCCAAATTGTGGCCTAAATATAGTACAATTTGTCCAACACTCGAAATGGAGTTGCTATATTTGGACCTGGCCAACAGCGGCCGAGCACATGGCGCTCTCGAGTTACATTGACGCGACTGCGTCTGACTCTTTCGAGGAGGACTCTAATGCTTAATATTTTTGGGTAAATTCAATTGGCAAAGCATAGGCTCGGGCCATGTGTCGCTAGGGGGCTTTGTATGTGTGTATGTGTGAGGTGTGGCTGGGTAGCCTTATGCATAGTATATTCAAGTCACGATTTAGCATTTTTCATCAGCGCTGCGATTTTCATGTCACGTTCGCTGACAAAGTTTTCTATCCCGTAACCTTTACCCGTGCCAAGGCGCGAACTTTTCAAGCATCGCGTCTTTTGCGGCCATACAGTCAAGTATATACCGAACTTCATGTATGCCATATACACATACACACACATACATACATACTAACATACCATATAGGACATCTAGAACTCTATGCTCCTGCCTTCGGCTGGCAGTTGTTATGTATTTTGTTCTTGTTTGCTCGGCAAGAAACTTTGCCAGTTTCCCTGATGTTTAATTGTTATTTTGTGTGTCTCTTGTGAAGCATTCTAAGTACGTCTGATCTCATTTTGAAGTTGTTCCAAAGTTATCACAGGCCCGCCGGCTGTTGGCGTAACTAAAAAATTGCCAAATTGGGAATATTTAAAGGCACTTGCCGCAGTTAGATAAAGTCACATACAAATATGCTTTAAAATTGGTAAAGCTTACATTATAAGAGCAAGAAGACTTTTATGTATTAGTTGGAGAAAATCAAATCGTAGAGCAAGCAGCTTGGTCTCTTTTTCCTACTGAAAACTTTACTTGAAATATGAATTTTATTTCGAGTATTTAAAGTAGGATTAAATGATTATTCGCTTTTTCAACGGCTGCTTCATTAAACTAAGATCTGCGCCAACTTTATTCACAATTTGTTTGCAATTTTGTGCTTGCACAGAAACAACAACAACAACAATACAAAAACAAATGTAAACTTTTGCGAACCACAACTCGGACGCTGAAAACTCTTGAAGTAGTTCGCTTTTTGCCACTTTATTAATTTCAAAATAAAATAGCACAACCATTAACAATGCGCACCAGCAACAAAAACAAATACACACACACACATACACATACACACCCTCAATGCGAGACATGTAGAAGTGCTGTAGGTGGGCGTGTCCAAATCGGAAATACCCTAAGTAAACATACAACATATTGTAGCACTTGTATTTTTGGGTATAACAGAAATCTAAAAAGAATTTATTTGCATATTATAAAAATATTTTATTACAATGATTATAATCTAAATATATCTATATGGTAAACTCTACATGATTTATATATCTAATATATGTATATAATATCAACTGTTGTCCCTTAGCTTGCACATTTCACTAGGAACATGCATACGCTCTTGTATACCCTGTTCTACAGTGCTCACAGGGTATATGGCGAGCCACAATAAACAAGCAAAGCGGCAACAACAAATTCTGAAATGCAACTAACTGCAGCTGGAGAGAAAAACTATGTTGGCTCGCACATTGGTTGCAAACGTGTTCTTCATATTACAGATTTAAGTACTTAGAATGGGATCGTATACGCACACTTTTGTAGTAGAGTGTAAAAAGCACAGCACAAGCTTCAGCTACAACTAGTACTGCTATTGCTGCTGCTGTTGCTGCTGCTTCTTCTTCTTCTTTCGTAACTGTTCTACGTTGTGCTTCTTCTTGTTCTTTGCACGCTCCATAGTCATTTGGAGCATATGTTTCGAACATTTTTCATAATCAAAAAGCTTTTAGCGGCGGACAGTGGCAATGATGGCCACGACGACAACGATGCGGCTGCCACACACACACACACAAACACACCTCTCTGCCCACTTGCCACGCCCTCCTGGCCAACCCTGTCGCCGCACTAAAAAGCTGCAAAACTGACTAACTTATTGCAGCCAAGTGGAGCTTATTGTCCGTTTCATTTTCAAGTGCAGCAGCGTGTAAAATCGCAATAATGCACCACTTTCCAAACGCTGCACAGTGCTCACTAGCAGCGTTTGTTACCGATTTGTGGCATAACGAAAAATACCAAAAAAATCAACTTGACAAACAGCTGCAGTTAGCTTGACCAGCTGGAAGTGAAGCCATGCTAGCAAATACGCTAATAAGAATCCAATAAGAGATGTGTCCGCATATGTAAATAATGACGTAAAAATGGATCTGTATGGATCGGTTGATAAATATAGAATCAAATAAATATAGATTCAAATTTTACACTCTCTCTCTTTTCACTTTTTTTCATAACCTCTCCGAATTTAAATAATATAGTATAGTATAAATGAATATAATTTGAACATTTTTCAATATTCAATTATATATACCCGTCGCCCACCTTGAGGTTACAGGGTATGAACAGAAGAAATGTTGTAAAGGACAAACAGCATTTGTCATGCCAATTGATAGTCGACAACAAGTAGAATAACATCAACTAACAACTGAAAAGAGAACGAAATAACAAATTCAATTTATCTAGCAAAACACACACATACACACACGCACACGCACACACACACATTGTCGAAAAACAAGACGAACAATTGAATTCAATTTCCATAGGCATTAACATGTTGCCAAACATTTATAACAAATTGCAGCGAGTGGCCCATTGTTCAGATGCATATTAAAGCATACTTATTTGCCAAAGCAATTTAAAATTGTTTATTTATAGTTGACAGTTGTGCTGCGTATAATATTATATTTGCATTAAGCAAACAGCAACTCCCACATTTAATTGTTGTTGGCTTTTGCTGTGCGCATTACGCATTTTATTACGTTTCCGAATGCTTTTAATTGCCTTTCATTAATTTTTACGCAATGCTGGTCATTGTATGCAAATAAATTGCGCATACGCCTAGTTTGCCAGCTGCAGCAACAACAGCCAACACACATATGCATATAAACCATAAAGCAGAGGCTGAGCTACTTGACTCGGCTTTTGGTGCCACAAATAAAACCTATAGTAAATTTAATAAGCATAAGTAGTTATATACTATGTATAATTAAATAAATGGTTCCGGCTTTTGTCAAAGTCTTTAACACTCCCAACTTATTTGGCTATAATCTGGGAAAGCATTGAAGAACATCCCCTTATGATTACTTGGACATTCACTTAAATATATCTCATATACATATAAAATTATACATAAAATTTGCACTGTATGTATAATACAGCTAAAATTTTAAAACAAAACAATGTCGAACGTGTCAGGAAGCCTTCGGAACATAAACGTATGTATTTTGCAGAATCAATGCATCAATGTCATTAGTTTCGTTACCATTGCCAGATGCATCATCGCTCTCCATGGGACTGTTTATAGTGTAGAGAATCAGGGCCACAACTAGAAATATACCAATTATGGTAAATATTAAACAGGCAATCAGCTTGACGCCGCATCTTTTCCAGCTGCAAATTATAGAAGCTTACATATACAGCACACATGCTCGAAGGGGGGAGGAGAAGGGGCTTGATGCTTACCTGAATGCCGCATTGCACGCAGCAGACTTACACATACTCAAGAATTTTTATATTATTTTTGACAAGTTCCCAATAGGCTGTTAGATATCAAAATAAACCCCAACTAAATAATTTAATACGATTGAGATATTTGTCAGAATATCAACTAAAAGAGCTAAGAGTGCTCTAGGAGATTCGGTGAAACCTGCAATTAGCTGTAATTCCAATCATTTTATGACTGGCTATATCGACTCATCTCGTCGTCGCGATCTGCTACGCCTCCCTCTGCATGGTACATACATTTATACAAAGCCATTATGGCCAGGTTTCCCATTATCATGGACAAGCAGACGACTGCTGAATACACATAAACAGCCACATCAATTTATCGACTGGCCACACCCAGCACAATGCCTATATTCCACAGCTGATGCTCATCTAATACACATAGCCCGAAGCATGCCAAGTATCGAGTCCTTAGGCAGACTCGAGGAGGGCCATTTCTCCGTTGCTTACAGGGTATTCAAATGATGCCCCAGCAGCATATTTTAGCTTTCAGCCAAATTATATACACACATATATTTTTATTTGTGCGCAATTTTGATAGCAATGCGATGGTAAATTCATAAATTCGATTAACTTAAGCCAGCAGCAGCGCATTCAATTGTTGTTAAGGGCCTGCAAAGGCAACTGCACAAATGAAATTTAAAAATAAATACAAATAAAACATAAAAAAGAAAAGAAAAGAAAAAAGAAATATATATATATATATATATATATGTACATGCCGCATAATCGAAATGTATTTTGGGTTTTTATTGCGACTGTGAAGTCAAGGTAGCACTTGAATAGCCGAGGGTGTGCGAGCTGCGAGGGAGGGTGTGTGGCAGGTTCGATGATGGCAATAACAGCATTTTAACGCCTTATGGTCCATTTAGGTAAAAGTGCCATTTGGGCTGTGGGCTTAACAAGAAATTATGACCTCTGGGCGGCCCAGCCACAAGACTCAAAAAAGTGGCAAAAAAAAAGCACAAGGCATTTAGGATTAAAGTTATCGAGCGAAGGTAGCGAAAGCAGAACTGAAAAGCTTAAAGATATCAATATCTCAGCTTGACTTGTTGTTTGTGAGAGTGTGCTAATGTTTCACAAAAACTATATTTCCGCGCTATTTGAGTGCAGTTACTTACATTAGCCATATATAATATATGGAATATATGTATATAATTATTTAATAAAAATAATAAACTATAATTGACTGCTAACGAATTTTATTCTAACTAAATTTTTGCAATTCAAAATATAATCTCACAGTTGATATCAATATCAAAGTTCCTGTTAGTGATTTATATTGATATTTTGCTTTTTAGCCATCTTAGTAGCCAACGATTTTAACAAATTTCTTGAAATTACTTTTATAAAAAAAAAAAATTAAAAAAAAAATAATTCAAATTGTAGGCAAATTTAAAATTTCATCATGACCTATCGAGACCCGAAACTATTTGTGGTCTTCATGACAATTGTGATTTGCGATTTTTTGTTTCTTCAGGCTATTGAGGCTGTCAAAATTGATAAACCGAAGCCCGAAAGGAGCAAGTGAGACAGACCGATGGCTGTGCCAGCTAAAATTAGTGAAACTGAACAAGGCGTAAGAGTACTGCAATCAATGGAGATCAAGTCAAGCTGTGAAGGAAGCCGTAAAGGTCTTGGAAAATGAATACTCTTTAAGGTTTAGACCAATACTCTAGACAGCTTTAACCTTTGTGAGCCTAAACATATGAAATCAATGCGTAACAAATGTCATGGAGTTAATAAGAAAATAGTAATAAATCCGATCAAGAATATATATCTACAAATATATGTATATATTGTATAATTATTTAGATAGAAATTGGGATCAATTGAGATTATCCTTTAAATACTGATTCAGTTTGCCATTTCATTTTCGTCCATTGTCCAGATTGGAGTGCATCGTTTCGATGGCCTCCATTGGAACCTGAGGCTGGCCACCTTTCCGGCCGCTTAATGTTAACGATGCGCCAAACTTACGGCGGGGTGCAAGTGCTCCAATTGAGCAAACTGTTGAGCTGAAATCTGTGCCTGATAGCTTTCAAGTCCCGATGAATTTTCGTGTGGCAAGCATCCATCCGCCACATCCACACGCCCCATAAGCCCGCAACGTTTCAACTACTTTCGTGGCGTTACATTTCAATGAAATTTCCATAAGGAAACCATTTAAGAGCTGCCGAAATACGGAACGAAGGAAATCTGTGAAAAACCGCAATGTCAGTGAAGTTGCCCCCCACCCGTGCTCCGCCCACTCCTGATTGTTGTGTGAGGCAAAACTGATGCTAGTAGTTAACGGTACTTTGTATGCAAAGTGCAAAAAACGGAAGTAAAGCGCCGAATAGTCGAAGCAACTAGCCCAAGCCCAAGCCCAACGTGTCGAAGGGGGCAAAGCGATGTCGAGGGCGTGGGCGAGGGCAGATGAGTGCCGGCCGCAAAGCGCTCAGCAGCTTGTATTTGATTATTTTCTTCTTTTTTTTACGCCGGAGCGACTGCTCCTAGCTACTTTTGGGTGCACTTTATTTTGCAGATTGTTAGCGTTTATATCCGAGGCAGAAAGGGAACAGCACCAGCACCAGCAACAGCAACAGCAACAGCAGCAGCAGCCGCCAAGCTGACAGCTGACTGAAATGTCGAAAGTAAGTTCAAATCGCTTGGGTTCAGGCTCCATCCGTTTGGAAGTGCTCGACGTGTCTATGTATCTACGTATCTACGTATCTATCGTGTGATTAAGAACGTTGCCTTGTATTTAAGTGTTGGCCCTAAGCTCTTTGTTACTCTTTATGCTCCATTAAACGGCGATTGGCTGGTGTCGTGCGTTCGGCGGTGTGCGGTGGGTGCTGCTGCGATAAGTAGGAGTGGCAGTGGTGCGAGTGCCAGCGGCCAGCTGCCATGGATTGGATACTTGAGCAGCTTTGTGCACGGCTTTAGATACAATTTATCGATAGGCACTAAGTTAGCCCACACAACTGGCTGTACTTTATGCACAAATCCTAAAATATTGAAACGATTATAAGCAATTTACTTTAAAACTTGAAAAAAAAAAAAAAAAAAAACAATACCAAAAAAAAAAAGAAGTTAAAGCTTTATTAAAAAATAAAAAAAATATATATAATCATGAAAAATATTTTTTTTAAATGTCTAATATGTTTTTTACACGAAAATTAAAAAATAATATATTTATATAGAAAAAAAAACTAAGAAAAAAATATATGTAATATTTTATTTATCAATGAATTTCTTTAAAAAAAAAAAATTTTAAAAAACAAAACTTTGTTCATTAAATAAAAAAAAAAAAAAAGATAATATATTTTGTTTTAATAGTAAGTAATATTTTGTAAAAATAGTATCTATTTATTCACACTTGATACTATATATACAAATATATATATATATGTTTTCATATATGTTTATATATTTTAATTTTTCTTTATATTTATAATTTTATTTTTAAATTAACCCAAAACCAAAAGCTCATTATATTAAAAATTTATGTACTTAGCTCGAAGCTGTTAGCACAGCACTTTGATTATTGTAGATGAGATCTGAGCACGCATTTTGGATGGCGAATCTAGTCGTAGTCGTAGTCGTGTAATTTCATTAATGCCCTTTAATATGGTGAGCGCAACGCATCAATGAATTTCATTTCATTGGATCTTGGGGCACTTTTATTCTTTCATTATGCCGATGGCTTCCGTTGTCGGCAACCTTCAATTTCTTATTATTTTTTTTTTTCTGCTTTAAATTTGGTTTCTGTTTTTTGTTCGGTGTTGCCGTCACTTCTTTTTGATTGCCTTTTAGTACATTGAACATTTGGTATTTGCTATCTGCATGCTTCGTAGAGTGAATGGGTCGAGTGGGGGCACAGGGGAGGGGCGTGGAGCTTGCCGTTACTTCGATTTGTTTCTTATTTAAATTTTGTATACGCTTCGAGCGACATAGTAGCAATGCCAGGGCGTGCGGCTCTTGCACAGGGCTGCATTAAGTGCTTTTGTGGGTGCAAACGCGAACGAAAAAAATGGAAAAAAAGAGGAAATCGTTGCGGTTGCCAGCTGTAACGCGTTTAATTTATACGCTCGCCCTGCCACCAGAACAAAATAAAGAATGGCAAAAAGAGCAGAAATAAAAATATATATTTATTTTACAGCTGCTTCAGCACTTAGAGATATGTATGTATGTGTGAAGAGTGTTGCGGGCAATAAAAAGCAGCCAGCGAGTGGCATTCAACACCTTTTTCTATTTTGGCCAAAAAGCTTAATAAACAAACGGTCCAAATGGGGTGCGGATACGGATGCGGATGCGAATCCGAATCCGAATGCTGCTCGGGCTGGCAATTGGCGGTGACTCTGGGCCCAAACCAGCGCATAAACATTTAAGTCCACAATTTGCACAGCACGCAAAGAGGCAGAGCACACACACACCACACCACACACCCAACCGAATGCTAGCCAAATGCAATTTTCACGTGCAACCACAACGAAATTTATGCCACACCAGTAACTACAGCTACAGCTAAAGCTACAGCAACAGCAGCTGCTGCTACTGGTGGTGCTGCTACTGCTGCTACTGCTGCTACTACTGCTGCCCCACCCCCACCCACACGCGCATTCACATGCCACTGACAATGGTTGACACCGTTCGCCCGCAGCCGCAGCTGCTGCACCTTTCACCACCAACGCATATGAGCCGAAGTCGAAGAGTCGACGTCGTCGTCGTCGTCGTCGTCGTCGTAGTCGGCGTCGTTCTCAACATCGCGGCTCCATGCGTGCCCGGCTACGTTGTGGCAACATAAACATAAAAGCAACAACAGCAACAACTGAAATAACAACGGCAACAAGCAGCATCACAACAGACTTAAATGCATGCCCCATGGACAATCTGAGCCATGAGCGAAGCTTTTGGCCAGCTATAGCGATACGTCCACAACTTTTACTATGCTACCGCTAAGATTGTAGTACATCATTTGGAGTAAGCTTTCAGCTTAAGTAACTCGATTAGCCAAAGCTGAAGTGCAATTTGGAATTCTTACAGTTATTTCATTAAAATTTTAAGTAAAAGTATTAGATATTACAATATAGAGATTGAAGAGAATATTTTTGCTCTAAATAAGTCGTTGATCAAGTCATACGAATGCAATAAGAACAAGCTGAAGCTAATTCAATTTACATAATATTCAGTTATTAATATTATAAGGTAAATTGTTTTCAGCTTAAGATATAAAAATAAATTATATAAATTTATTTCAATTAAATTTATATATTAAATATATTTATTTTCATTTAATTAATAAAGCTTCAAAGTTTCGAGTACCTTGATGGAGCTTTAAGGATATTTGCTGTAATCATTAAGTATTAAGATAAAGGATGAAAACATGAAAGCTTAGAGCCTTGAGAAAATTGTTTATAAATGTATGAAGTCATCTCTCTGAGCCAGAGCCCAATATTTTAATAAATATTTTATGTTTTCTTATATCAACTGTCTCAAACCTTAGGAAATTTTAGTAAATTTAATGAATAAATTTAATGGAGATAAGAAAAAACTTGGCTGTATTCGAAAGATTAAAAATAATATTTTGCTAATATTATGATATTTGTAGAAAATGTAAATATAAAATAAATAGAATAGCAATTGAAAATAAAATATTAAAATTGATTACAAACCAAAACACAGGCTGCAAATTGGCCATTGGCTATACGCGGCTATAGTTTCAAGTATTGGTCCGGATTCCTTTTGTTATACCATTTGTAAAGTAGGTGAGTGTGTGTGTATGTATGTGTATGTGTGTGTATGTGTGTGTGAGCAGCATTGTAATGCAGCGCTATCACCTGGCGCTGCATTTGCTCAGTAGCCAGCTTATTTATTGCTGCTGTTGAATTAAAATGAAAAACGTTTTGTGCTGGCCGAGACTCTGGGCTCAGTTCATGTTCATTTCGAAAGGGGCCACATGATGACATAACCCAATGGAGAGCAAAGCGAGGCGCTTCCGCTTACTAACGACACTGAGCAGGTGGAATGGACTGGAATGGAGTGGAAGGATAGGGTTGGGGAGCTCGATGGGTGACCACGGCTGGACGCACAGGCTGCTCAAGTAGTCATAAGCACGACTCATGGACAGCTGCAAGTGAGCTGACTTTGGGTTTCCGCTTCCGCTGCAATGTGTCGCCGCCATTATGCAAATGCCGGCAGAACACCTGCCCAGCCCCAACCCCAGCCCAGCTGGGATCCTTGGCAGCCAGCACCGGTCCACGGCTCATTGCAATCTGCATTTAAATGACCCACAAGCATTGTGGAACGCGAACGCGAACGCGCGCGCATTCACTGAGATTTTATCGAGCATCGTCTTGTCGCATCATTTGCAAAAATATTAAAGAAAATATATAGCTAGCACCTGGAATAATGCATAAAGCATAAAGCACCCCAAGGAGGGGACACAGCTAGCTGCGTGCCTGATGTCCTGAAATGAGAATTTTTGCATTTCTTGTCGATTTTTTTTTTTTTATTTTTGGTTTCGTAATTGAAATTCCTTTTAATGCTGTGATTCCTACGGGCTTTGACCAGCCAGCCAGAACCAGTCAACTAATGATTCTTGGCCGTTTTGATTGATTGCCTTTTCAGATATTTCCAAGGAAATGCAAATCAGTGTCGTAGCTAACGTAAGAGGCTATCAATAGGCATTCCTAATAGATCGAATAGTCAATCAAAAATATTTAATATGCGCCGACATCTGACACAAATTTAAAGCTAATCGATGTTGTGCACTATGAGCCGACAGACAATTCAATGACAATGAAGTATCGAATATGTAATAGAGGGCAGGCAGTATCTCCAGTATTTATTTATTTACAGCAGCAAATTTGCTTTAGGTTGGAATTGAGAGAACGAAGCAGCCGATGGATATTTGAGTATCGTGTGTAGACACAATTGCAACAACTAAGATTGCAAGTCTTATTAGATTGTTCAGTTTATGATGTACACATGCGAGGCTTAACTTATTTATAGCAATATTTTGCTAAAGAGTTAAAGTAGGTAAAGTTCTGGGCTCTGCTATTGTGCGACGGAGTCGAAAAATAATTTTCACAGCAAAGAGAAGAGCAAGACAGGGCAGAGCTGGGCACGGCAAGCGGCGGGAGTCCCCAGACATTTTCATAACTTTGACAAGGTAACATACAGAGTCGAAAGACTGCTAATAAAGTTACATGCACACACACATAGAGAAGAAGAGTGAGTGAGACTGAGAGCGAGAGCGCGAGCGAGAGGGAGAGGGAGAGAACGAAGCACTTAAATTGTGTGTAACTCGCGTTTTGTTATGAGCCAGCAAAGCACGCTCCAACTCCACACCCACACATAAACACCATCCACACACACACGCGCGCACACTCACACACTCACTACACTCACATGCTTGCCCAAGAGAGTTGTTAACGTTTTTTCATCGCTGTGTTTACTCTTTTTCATCTTGGCGCCATGACTCTAATGACAGGACCCCTGTTGCCGTCAGGTGGGTGGGCAGGGCAGACAGGTAGGCAGCGATAAGCGACAATAAACATAAAAAATAAAAGTCAAGCCAGCTAACACCGACCCAGCCCACCTGTCTGCTAGCTCGGCGAAAAATTTTAACAACCACACGAGATTTTTGTCGAGCTTTTTTACGGCTCTCATGGATTTTCGCCGGATTTTCAACGCATCAAATTGTCCAATTGTTGTTGTTGCTGTTGTTGCTCTTCTTCTTTTTTAAGCGCTCATACAAGACTCACAGATACGAGCGAAGCTGGAGCCACTCTCCGCCCGCTCCTTGGGGTACGCAAATTAGTTCGCAGCGCAAATCCATTAATTGAATTATAATTTACAAGCGCAATTCCGGCGTTGGCGGCGACGCGCCCTCGTGGTGGCAATGTGGAGCAAGTAAACAATAAAGATGTCATATACACCAGCCTGCCGACGTACCGGGATGGGGGGTTGGGGGCGTGGTGGCCTTGTTATGCAAACGTTGTATTCGAAACAAAAAATTGTTTTACATATTCGCATACCCTTTTATTTTTCCTTTTTCAGTGCTGCTCGTTCGCAACCGACATTTTCGCAATACCCTGTATTCATTTAGGCAACGAAAAAGGGTGGCTCGAATATCATCTGTAAGTTGATCGAGCTTAAAATGTCTATTATATTTAGATTTAGAGTTTTCTGTGCGACAGCTTCGCATATACCTTAGTATAATATCAAAAATAATACAGGGTGTCAGGCAGTCAGTCAGTCTGAGACTCGTACTGAGCATTTCGCCTTGTTTACCAAGCATCACAAATATTTTGTATATATTATTATAAAATGAACACAGCGAAAATTGAATTTCAATTCGTTTATTTTTTTAGCGTATCTTTTTCTTTTTTTATTATATTTGATTTTTTGCGTTGGATTTCATTAAAAATATGAAAAATTGTTAGCCGCATATTTGGAAGAGGAAATATTTTTTAAATGCAATTGATTGCGCTTTTAACGAGCATATTGTAAACGAGTTTGATTTAATTAAGCATATGAGAGATGTAAGCAAATATTTTATGGGAAGCCAGAAGTAAAATGATACCCAACAACAAAGCAGGAAAAAAATTGATTTTTCATTTGTTTGCATTTAATTAAAAATATGTATATATTAATGGAAAAGTATTATGGAAACAATTTGAAAGCAATATGAGTTATGCCTGCAAATTTTTTAAGAAATTTTCAATTAATGTTCGTACATTGTTTGTTAAAGCGAAGGCAAAGTATTCAAGACACTAGAGTCTGGCCGAGTTGCAAATACTCTGGCGACAGCCAAGAGAAATATATAGTTAGAGTAAGTATAGATACATCGTAGGAATTAATTAGTCTCTATATAAATAAATAAATTATTCCCTATACTCATTTCATTTCAAAAACCATCTGGCAACCCTATACATATCTATTGACAAGGCCTTTTGAGAGATATCACATTCAAATCTACTTGAACCAAATAAAATAATATATTATCATTAACATAAATAGAATTGTGTTTTACTTTGATTAAAAATAAAGTAAATATAGGTCCGTCAAATATGGGCAAGCTTGTAGTGTTGCCAGCTGGGTCCGTCGAATATACAAGGATTTTCCTTTTGGTCATGTATGATTGGAAATTTGAGTTTGGTCCTACACTATATATATGTCATTATACCCTGAAAGCAGGGTATATTTATTGTGTTTTCATCGTGCAATTAGTCATCAGCCTGGCTTCAGTGGATAAGCAGGCAGCTCTCAAGCATTTTATACTCCATTCGAATGGAAATTTATACAAAGTGAATTAAATATAGCCAGCATTGGAGAAGTCAAGCAGCAAAGCTGTTGAAGCCTATGGAAAATTGAAAGAAATGCAATCGAATTGCATGATGGGGCGACAGCTGACATTTGGACGTGGTTCATAAATTCGAATTATTAATAAGTTTGTCAGATCGATTGCCAGGCGTTTGTCAATTTGTCGCCTCAGCAAAAGAGACGATGCCAGACAATGCCACAAGTTGCAATCCCAATGGCAGCGGCAGTGTCGAATGCATTGCAAATAGAAATTGGCAAACACGCACCACAGCTACACAGATGTAGCAAGTTGAGCAAGGATGTGTTGCATGTCCTTGCTGTTGTGTCCTGCCCGCCCCCGCGCCCTCGCACTGCGCTGTCCTTGTCATGTTGAGCGTCAGCTTAACATGCGATCAGCGACAGTGAACGACAGGCTGAAGTGGCATGCCTTTGCAATAGACCAGCAAGCCACCACAGCACCACAGCACCACAGCACCACCATTGTGCACTGTGAACTGTGAAGGCGTTGACAGACAGCAATTTGCAATTGCTGAAATAATTTCGCTTTAGATTATTTGTCGCCCCCTTTTGATGCGTGTTAACTGCCAAATCAATCGTGCCGAAAAACGAATCCAGCAAAAACGCAATGTTCATCGGCCATTAAAAAGCAATTTAATTTACTCAAATTTAAACTCACACACACACAGAGACAGAGAGAGAGAGAGATATATGTATTATCTGTCAGCTATAAAGTATGCTGCAGACATTTTGCGAGCAGCTTGCAAGGCATCAACATTTTTGCAGCTAGATAAATTTCAATTATTAAAATCGAATTTGCATGGCACGCTGTGGGCGGCCATAATGACTGGGGCGTGGCATTAGTGGACATGCTAGAGCGGATGGCGTGTCGTGTCGTGACACGCACACTTAAGGTCTATCAAATGCTATTTAGCTGAAAATCGAGCGGAGATTTAAAATATGCTTGGATAAAAATATAAATTAAGTTAATTTTTGAAAATGTTGCAATTATTATAAAATATATTAATAATAAGCTTGGTTTGATACGATTCGATGGGAATGAGAGAAACCAGGATGAGTTAATGACATGCTTCAAGTTAATCAATTCTATGAGAGAGAGAGAGAGGGGAAAAGAGGGAGAGAAGACGAGACAGAGAGAGAGAGAGGGCGTGGGAATAAATATCATTTATAAGGAATAATAAACAAAATTTAGCCCAAATATCTCTGTATTTCTCTGAATATGCAAAACCAAATAAATCAAAGCGACTTGCAACACTAGTTCAACTACGCAACACTGGAGCTGCGTTGTTTGCTTGCAATCTGTTTATCACAAATACAAGCACATGCACACACACGTTCACAATTGTATGCTCCAAGAAAAAAGCAATTGAAGCGAATATTTTTGTTTATTACCAAATTCACAAATTATTAGATTTGTCGCACTCTCTCTCTCTCTCTCATTCTCTCTCTCTCATTCTCACTCTCTCGCGCTCTCGCTCTCGCTCTTTGTCTCTGTCTCTTGGGCGTGGTCAGCTGGTTATTCGATATGTTTTCCAATTAATTTGGATGTCGTTGCAGTGTTGAATAACGTGCTTATGTTCAGCTGTCAAAACTTTTAAGCAACAACATCAACAACAACAACAACAGCAAAAGTGTTTATAAAACTAAATAAACATTATTTCCCATACGCTCCATTTATCCGTTCTATGCAATAAATTTGTAAAATTGCGAATTTTCTGCTTCAATAAATTGTCAAATCTGCAAATCAACAATAACTTAATCTATGGGACCTTCACACAGCACAGCATCGTTGTAGGTGTAGATGTGAGTGTGTGTGTGTGTGTGTGTGTGTAGAGCCCGACTGCATGCAATACGTATACATAATGTGCTGTTAACGGCTCATAAAATTGCACTTTAAAACGCGATTCGCAGTCGCGAGTCGAGCGCAGCAAAGGACAAAACAAAAACAGGAAGTGTCAACGACAACGTTGGCTAGCATTGCCAACAACAGCAACAACAACAACAACAACAACAAATGCAACCAGGCAGCAACCGAACAGCAACAGCAGACCCAATAATTTGGCCTGGGTAACTTAAGCAGTTGTGAAAACATAAAATCTTATATATGTTGTATGAAAATTCTTTATTAACTAAATTAACTGAAGCTTAATTATTTTCTATCTACACTAACAAAAAAAAAAAAAAAAAGAAAAGAAAAGAAGTAAACAAAAAAAATATTTATTTCTGAAATTTCAAATAAAAGCACAACAAAGTAGAACAGAAAGAGGCTAGAAAAGAATTTCAAATTAAGAGTATATAAAATTAAAAAAAAATCCCTTTAAATCTTTTTTTATAGATATCAAAATGTGTCAAATTGGTCTGTCGAATTTGGTATCTTTGCAGATCTTTGTAAGTTTTGCTTTCCAACTCTCGAAGCCGCCCTCGCACTCGTTTACAGCAAAAATGAGCGAGCGAATCGCATTGTCATTGCAGTTGTGTCTGCAACATGGGCACATAAATTTGAAATTGGCGCTGCAACTAAAAGCAATGCAAAGTTGATTTTCAAATGAAATAAATGAAAATAATCAAAGAAGTCAAAGTTAAACCCGAATGAGGTATATAGAAAATAAAATGAAAATGAAAGACACTCATGTTATACAATGGTATAGAAGTCAATATATATAATATATATATATTTATATATATATATTTCACTGTCTGTCTCTCTGTCCGCCTGCCTAAGAAGAGCAAAGGATGCAGAAGAACTCCAGGAGATCATTTAGAAAATGCCTGCAGCAGCAGAGAATGTTCCCATTGCTCTATCTGGCGCCCTGCTCAAAATTTGAGTGGAAGTCAGCCTATATAAAGGGCAGCAGCTGTGGAATTTATTCAGTCGTCCAGTCGACCCCGGTGGGGTCAGTCGAACGTGCAGGGCAATTTTTTTTTTATTTATTTATTTATTTATTTATTTTTTTTTTTTTTTTTTTTTTATTTATTTTTTTTTTTATTTATTTTTTTTTTTATTTAAAATTTTTTTTATTTAAATTTTTTTTTATTTAATATTTTTTTATTTAATTTTGTGTGTGTTTTTTTTTTTACTTAAATTTTTTTTTTTTTTTATTTCAAATTTTTTTTATTGAATATTTTGTAATCTTCATTTCTTTTTTTTTTAGCAAACAACATTGCCCTACACGTACTACTGGACGACTGAATAAATTCCACAGCTGCTGCCCTTTATATAGGACGACTTGCACTCAAAGCCTGTGGGGCACTCAAATCTTGAGCTGGGCGCCAGGTAGAGATCGTTGCAGTCGATCCAATGGGAACATTCTCTGCTGCTGCAGGCATTTTCTAAATGATCTGCTGGAGTTCTTCTGCATCCAGTTAGGTGCATCAAAATTGCAAGAGGCACGAGATGAGCGAAACCAGCAAAGTACGAAGAGAAGCGCGCAGATTCGTAGTCAACAGACGTAGAGGAATTAATGGATAGGACAAGCCAACGTTTGCCGGGCCAGCTAATATCTATATACAATACAATATTAAGTTGTTTTCATTTTAATTTTAACAATATTTACAGGTGCTTACTAATTTATTTTCAACTGAGATATGAATGCTGGCTAAGCTCCCATTAATGCTCTAGACAATTCAGTTGAAATCAAGCCCAGTTACGCCCTCTTCTCTCTCTCTCTCTCTCTCTTTTCTCCTCACATACACCCATGCAAATATGTGACTGATAATAATAATAAAAAAAGTGTTGCATATGCACGGGCGCAGCAAAAAAAAATATTGTGATTTTTGTTGTCTTCCCATTTGAGTGCAATTTCGCTGCGTTTGTGCTGCATAAATATGAATGCATATACATACATATATATGTGTATATTTTTTTAATATGCTCGCAAATGACAAAATGAAATAAAAGATAAATACTCGATACGAATGCAAAAATCACACACAAAATACACACGCATACACTGAGAGAAAACAACAACAATGCGCATTTTAAAAACAAATATAAATAATGCATAAATACGATGACGAACAGCGAAGCGAGTCATAAGACACGACCCATTTAAGTTAAATGCTCGCACGGGACCAGTCGTTGCTGCTGCTGCTGCTGCTGCTGCTGATGATATACCCTGTACTCCGATAGCAATGGGATGTATAGAATAAACAGAAGGTGTGACTAGAGCATGATGTCATGCAAAAAAATTGACAAACATGTTTAATTGGAACATGAAAAAAAGTTTATTTATATTAAAAGTTTTATATTTTTGTAAATAATTAAATAATATAATATATAATGAGCTTAACTTACATTTGCATTGCTGTAGCTTAAACGAATATCTCTTATGTTCAGTAGAGCTCCAACTGTATTTATATATACATATGTATACCTATCCCTTGGCACATATTATCATAAAGTTTTTAATCATTTAAATCATTAAATTTCTCATTTCCATTTCAGTTATCAATTTATGCTTCAGCATGAATACAATGTTTGGGAATTGAAGAATTCTGCAATTCAACTGAAATGCTTCATTTTGCAGGGTAACTGCCAGTCGAGTCGCATTCATTCGCTTTTAAGCTTTGGCGCGTTGTCATGAAATATTCATGCCAGATATTTACATGAGAGGCATTAATTTTGCAATTTCATTGGCGCTTGTTATTATTATTATCATTTTTTATGCACACTTCACCGTCTTCCTTCTTTTTTTGCATAGGCGTGGCGCATAGCGCTAAACGGCGCAAAATTGATATATGACACTCCTTTGCCTAACGCCCATAAATATACAACAAATGACATGGAATTTCATACGGCAGTTGGGAAACATTTTACGTGTGTGACGAATGACATACGAATGTATAAAATATATAAATCTAGAGACGGCTAGAGCGAGAAATATATTTCTATATATCCCTATATAAATCTATATATATATATATATTATTTTCATATAGATAATCTCGACAACAAGTTTCGTTCAAAAAATTCTTCAAATTTTATAGATTATTGTTGATTTATATTAATCATAATTTTGTTATCTTCAAGTTTAGAAATATATCGAAAAGTTCATTACATTTAATTAAATATTTTGTATAGATATTGATATTGCAATCGCAATGATTTAATTTCGCGCATCTAGAATTAAATAATGCCCACAGTTTAAGTTTTGGAGCCTCAAAATAAATATGAATCAATATTTTGTTTGCATTGTTAAGCCCCGATTCGCAATTTGCATGCACAAATAAATTAGTCAAATATTGTTATGATTTACGCTGATTTGTAGCCAGCATCCATACGCCAAAATTGTTATATATGTACATATATATTTATCCTATAGGTACACACAATGGATAAAGTAAAATAAATCAAATTTGGGTTGCTTTTCACTTTGGACAAATTCGGGGCTCTTGCTTGAACAATTGAAATTAGTTGAAAATATTCGAATGATAATTAGTGAGGCGACCCGAACCCATCTTGATTATGGATAACTAGTAGGATATCCTTTTGATATCCTTTTTGTACGCGAAATCAATTAAGGGCTTGGACAAATCGAGCTCAGCTCGTTGATGGATATTTTATGGATACATGTGACATTACTGACCGGCCGCATTCTGGATGGAGGAAGCGCCATTACAGGCTGCCATTTTTAATGCTGCTTTGTTTCCGCTTCCGCTGTGCACCGCATGACGCAATATGAGTGCACAAAGCGATCCGCCCTTGTTGTTGTTGTTGTTATGATTGCTGTTTTAATGATATCTGAATTGAATTGGCATGACAATTTCAATCAATACACAGCACGAAATTACACAGAGTTATTAATTTATTACGGCACTCGTTAATCCCACAACAAATATGTGAACTTTCATATGAAATAACCGAATTATGCCACAACACCGCAAAGAGCAAAGATTGAAACTAGCAACGCTTCGCTCTGAGCAGCCCAGTCGCCCAGCGTATATCTCAATATGAGCATATGTGAATAATTACATACATATACATATACAAATTAAAGACAATTATGTTGATTCACTTGAGTAGTTACCTGAGCGCACCTTTTAGACCTCTTATGCTTACGCCTATCTGTTACATATGTGTGCATTCAAGTGAAACAATAAATGAACAATGAATGGACGAATGGCCGGAGGGTAAAGAAAATATTGTACACAAAATGTATGTAATATATATTAAGAACAATTGCGAATTGTCTCCTTTTACTCGTTTTCATATTTAAATTTGAAAGTTGGCGCCATCTACAGTCAACGAAAGCGGCTTTGTGATTAACATATGTTAAAGCTATGATTTATTCAATTATAAATGGCACGCGAGCGCCATCTGCAGTTCGTTATGTATGTTCAGTTACATGTTTGAATGAGTGACTTGTACTTGCGTAAGTGTAATAAACTAAGAACACAAAACATACACACATATATAGAACTAATCATCAAATCTGCTACTAAAAGGCTGTTCAGGTAAACTTTAACTCTACCAGAGTCAATTTCCACACACAATTAACAGATTTGCTCCACATGTTAACAGCTGAGCTCGGCCGGCACTGTTAGCTTATATAGCTCATTCCTAACTGCACTATCAGCTGTTTTGTTATTATTATTTTTTTGTCTTGTTACTGATAAGAAGCGACGCAATTAGATTGTGCCTCTAAATGCAAAACGTCGCTCAAAGATGAGCGGCAACATACACGGCATCAGTTGGTTTCCCAATTTCCCCGATAAGTTCGTCTCCTGGGGCCAGGAAATCAATTTATACGAAGTGCGCAGCAAAGAGGACTCAACCCAGAAAAGTCGCTTGCCCTACATTCCGGTCAACTTTCTGTCCAACGAGACGCGCTATCAGTACGCCCGCTGCGTGGCCACCTCTTATCACAGTGACCAGCCAATCATTGCCGTCGGTCTGGCCGATGGCAAAATCGGCATCTGCAACTTTCGCGACACCTACGACAGCAGCTGGGAGTACAGTATGGCGATATAGCATCGACGTCTCCCATGAAGCATTTATCAATTTGGTTTCTTTCTTGTGATCCTTTTGCAGCACCCCGACAGCAGCGCATGTGCACGTGCCTTGCCTGGAACGAGCTGGATGCAAATATATTGGCCATTGGCCACGATCGCCATCGCTCCGATTCGTGCATCACGATTTGGGACATTGAACGGGGCGTGCCCAAGGAAACAGCGAACTTCTTTGGCCTGGCCGAGGCGGCAAATTCATTATGCTGGGACCACAATCATCGCATGCTCATCGCTGGAATGAGCCAGAAACTGATCAAGCTCTTCGATCTGCGGCGTAATTTAAACAAGTTTATATAGTTGATGCCCATTCAATATCTCTTCTTCTTCTGCTACGTCTCATTCTAGAGAGCAACACCACCTGCCAGTCCATACAGACGAAGACAGTGCAGGGCCTGTCTGTGGCGCCCAATGGCAACTATTTGTGCAGCTATGTGGACTCGGTGATCATGCTGTGGGATCTGCGCGCCATCGAGCGACCCTTGCGACAGATTCAATCGTCCAGGAATCACATGCAGATCAGCTGGTGCCCCACCCGCACGTCGCTGTTGTCGTCGCTGCAGCGCGAATCGCCGTATATCACGCTCTACGACATTCGCAGCGTGGACAACGAGTCCGGCCGCGATGTCTACCATGTGAAGCGCCAGATCAGCCCCTTGCCGGCCAAGTATCAGCACAGCGGCAAGTTTGCCGCAGTCAACTGGCTGTCCTGGCATCCACGCGACTTCGAACGAGCCCTGTTGTTGGCGGATGCCCTCAATATATTGGAGTTCCGGCTGCCCGCCAGCTTGCATACGGCATTCAGTAATCGGAGCAAGCTGCCGCTGCTCATGCAGCGTCCTCTCTATGCCCCAGCGGCCGTCGGGTCGTCCACAAACAGCCAGCAGCCGACGCAGACGACGAGCAGCTCCAGCACGAACAGTGCCAGCAGTTCGCTGAATGAATATAACGTCGGCTCCTCGTTGAGCTTTGATTTTCTGGAACGCGAGCTGTTCGAAGAGGATCTGCTGGAAGCGACGCGACAGCGTGCGATGCAGGACTACGGCATTAAGCCGGATAACACGCGACTCGCTGAACTTCATCTGAGTCAGTATCTGCGCAACGTTTGGGCCACCCTCAGCAATATGCACAGCGAGGAGCGCCTGACGGGCCTGAAGACCACGCTCGGCATCAACCTGGGCCACACCTCAGAGGCGCTGATGGCCAGCTCACGCATTGAATCCCAGTTGCTGCAGTGGCCCGACGGCATCAACAACTCCAACAAACTGGTTTCCTATAGGTAAGCGCAAAAGAACCGCGGCTAATCCTTGGCTCATTTCATCTTCCGTTCATCCCCGTTGCAGGAGCGAGCAGCGGGACAAGGCTCTGCAGCTATGCGGCTGGTCATTTGAGCACGAGCTGGACCGCTTCATCGACGAGCTGTACGCGAACAAGGAGTTCAGTCGAGCGGCCATGATCTGTGTATTCCACTTGAAGGTGCTGGCCGCTTGCAATATATTGTCCCGGGCGGCGGATAAGATGCGCGATCCGAGCATGTATCGGATCACGGCGATTGCGTTGTCCAGTTTCAATGCAGATCGGTGCAGTTCGACGTGGCGCAACCAGCGCTCCAGCGCGAACATGCAAATTCAGGATCCGCACTTGCGGGCCATCTTCTCATTCCTCACCATGGAGGGGGACAATTTCGATGCAGTGCTCCGGGAGGAGGGCATCTCTCTGGCAGATCGCGTGGCCTTCGCCTGCAAATACCTATCGGAAACGAAGCTCACAGAGTACATCAAGCAGCGCATTCAGCGCTCCATCGAATGCGGAGACTTGAATGGATTGCTGCTGACCGGCGAGTCCTTGGATGGCATCAATATACTGCAGGCCTACATGGATGCCAGCTTTGATGTGCAAACGGTCGCCTTGCTGGCCATCAATTACTTCCGCAACGAGCATTTCGCAGACAATCGCATCCAGTACTGGGTGACCAACTACTTGGACTACCTGAACAGCTGGGGCCTGTGGGAGAAGCGAGCGGAGCTGGATATTAAAATAGAGAATATACGCGCGTCGACGCGAAGCGCTCGCACCGTCTACCTATCGTGCAATTTCTGTGGCAAATCCGTGTCGAATGCGCTGCTGGATGAGCCGCGACCCCGCAGCACCAGCACCAGCACGAATCGCTTATCCTCGTGTCCCAGCTGCCGGAAGCCTCTGCCACGCTGCTCGCTCTGCCTGATGCACATGGGCACCATGATAAATACGAGCGCCAGCGAGAGGACGTCAACGGAGCTGCAGGGCGGTTGGCAAATGAAGCCGTTCTCCAAGTGGTTCTCCTGGTGCCAGACGTGTCGCCACGGCGGCCACACCGAGCACATTGTGCAATGGTTTAAGTAAGTCTATTCTTATTATTTAAATAGTATTGCGTAAATTGTAATCCGTCTCACATTTGATTGCAGACAGAATTCCGAGTGTCCGGTGTCGTCCTGCAACTGTCGCTGTTTTGACATGGATGGCACCAAGCCAAACGCTTTGCGTGAGATTTCCTAGCTGCTCTACACAGGCTTGCAACAACAATTACAAAAAAACGCCCACGCCATATGGTTCGCCTTAAACTGATACATAAGTGTTCATTGTACTTAGACATCGGCATATGTGCCTGTAGCTTAAGTTTATTATGACCTACAGCTTACAGCTGCTCAATTGCATTTTATATCTACATACATACATACATATTTCAAAATAGTAGCATACACACCATACATGGCGAAATGATGCCGCCAAAGCAGTTGAATTGATTCAAATTTAAAATATTTCACATATTTACAGCACTGGAATTTATCGATTATCGATACTCATTTCTATTATATTTGTTGTTTACTTTCTTTGTACATCTCATTTTCAACGTATACTTCTATTTTTAATATGATATACTGCAAATTTTTAAATATCTTGTACTGAATATGGGCACTTGGTGATTATCAAACAACATATGACTTTGTTTGCTTGATAAGTGAACTAAATCTATGAACAATAATCGCTCGGCTCATTCGGTTCAAAAGTTTATTCATTTGAGTCAGTGTTAAATTTTGATACACTTCTATTCTACACGTTTTTGTACGCGTATCACACTTTGTGTAAATTTATATTTTTATATTCTTTTAACTATAAACGTTGTTCGTTCAATTAAATACATATACCATACATATCTATCAGCTCGACCAAATTAATTGTTCAGCAGTTCGCGTTCCACAAAGCGGTGAAAGAGCGAAAGAAATCGCAAGTTTGTGTGCAGTACTACGAATTTTGGAAGCAGGGGGCAGACTGAGATTACAATCAACGCACGCTTTGTTACGCATTCCCTTGCACCGCTTTTACGGTTGGTCGTCGGTTGTGGTGTCTGTTTATGTGCTAGAGTGGGCCGGGAGATAAGCCAATTCACGTTTTGCAGGTTTCGCTCGGAGTTGAAAATCGTGAGTGCAGCTTGCAAATTAAAAATGCTAATAAACGCTGAATAAAGCTCGTAGATGGATGTCACCAAAAATACTTTTAAACGAACAAGAATAATAATAGGCCAGAAAAATCTTTTGATGTGTTCCTAAAATACAAAATACCTTGTCTGAATATGACGTCGATATTTTGTTGTTGCTGATATGTTTTTTTTTTTAGTCCCAACAATGCGAACTGCGAAAGTTGAAACATTGCCAAATAATATCAACCTGCTATCAGCGCGTGACCCTCAAAATATTTTCAAGTATTATTCGGATAATGCTATAGAAATTTGAGCTTTAAAGAGCTTGGCACTTGATAAATAACCCTTTCTTAACAGCTAGATCGTATATATGTATTTGAGAGACATCCTTTAATTGTAGACCAAACAGAACTTTAACACTCAACCAACGGCTTATTATGTCATTTAACTAAATTTAGATTTGAACGCACAACGCTGAAATACTTTGTATTTGAAGCTCTCTGGCTTAAGGCGCTCTCTCGCTCTCAATATTTTAATTATTTCTGTTTTGTCATGTCATAACTGTTTATACCCCAATCTCTGCTTCCCTATGCCATTCATGTTTATGTTGTTCCAGTTGTTGTTGCTCATTAAGTGAGCCGGCGAAATGCACAATGAAAACAACAGAAAGCAGCGAGTGCGATTGAGAGAGGGAGAGAGTAAAAGAGAGTGAGCAGCACAAACAGCTGACGCCATTGAGCGAAACAGCGTCTGTTGAGGGAAAATTCAAATTATTGCAACAGTTATTTATATTGAACAACGCGAGCCGGACAAGCGAGCGCTCGTCGCTCTGTCGAGTTTTTATTGTTGTTTGCCTCATTATTAAAAATAAACGAAACGATTCCGAACAATACCGAACCTATCCAATAAAACGCTTGATTGAACTGAAGCGTTCCTTTGCGAATGAATGCAATATCGAAACAAAGCTTAATGAAAACAAACGACTAAACTAAAATCAACACCTAAAACTCAATATCAAGGTCAGCAGCTTCAAGAAAATCTACAAGGCTCACTTTCAGCTGGTATCTATATCAGCATTTTTCTTTATGCCTCTGGAATAGAGGAAAAATTTAATTTACTCAGCATATTTTGCATATTGAGCTGCTTAACCAGTATTTGATAAAGTGCATGAACTTGTTCGCCGAAGGACAAGTGCAAAGCGCTCCGAGCGAACTTCGCTTTGAAAGCTTCCAGTCCCAATGTGCTCTTCCGTATGCGTTACGTGATCTATTGAGAGTGCACATTGAACTTGACGAATCTAATTCTCATTCAATGTTGTCCCATAAACTATTCGAGCAGTAGCTATCAAAATCTTCTGTATATTTGTATATGTCACAGATTATGTACAAATATTGGGAATCACTGTAATTGCGAATGCAGTGATATTCTGTGAGTATGTATTGCGATTTTGTAGTGCAGTGTAAACGTAAACGTCACATAGCTATTTGTTTTGGTGCTGTCATTTGTGTATCTACCTGCCAAAGAAAAAAACGAAAAATCTATGAAACATTTATATTGTTTTTGCACTTTTTCATTAACATCTTGTTGAATTGTTAGTGATAAGAATATTATATAACAGTCAATGGAGAATAGAAGATGACGCGCTTCATTAAGCAACACCATGCTTACGTTTGAGCGGTGGGGAGAAAGTCACTGTCGCGGTTGGCTTAGTTATTTCTATTTATTTTTATTGATTCCCTGAGCCGCAAATAGCGCCTAGTCAATCACGCAACATACCGTTAGCTTATATGAACATAATTTGGACCTTGAAAAGAGCTTTGCATTTGATCTCTACTTACAGTTTGAAGCTAAGCTGTCTTCCATGCTGCAGCGCCGAACGTAAGGCGCGGGACGACGAAAAGAAACAGAGTGAAAGATCCTCCACACCATCATCCACACAGCAAACACATTCAATTAGACAGAATGTTACGCAATACGCCTTTCGCCGGCACGCCCACATACAAATTACTGCTAGGCTTTGGCCTCTGCTCGCTAGGCAGTGCCATGCTCTACGCCTACTTCAAGTCCCGCAATGACGACACGGAGGAAACGGACACGAAGAAGCGAACAGATGGTGGACAAGAACAAATGCAGCAACAGAAACAACAGCAAAAGGAAATCTGTCTCAAAATCGTTGTGGACAATGACCATGTACCGTTGATAATTGGACGCGGCGGCGCCAACATTAAACTGATTGAAGAAAAGACCGGGGCAAAGATAAGATTACGGTAAATATTTAACGCAAGTCTTAGGCAGAGAAAGAGAAGAGAAATGCTAATTTTTGTAGTCTCTCTCTCTCTTTGTTTGCTATCGATATCAAGCAAAAAATAAATAATATTGACCATTGTTATTCCCAGCGATAAGGACAACTCTCACAAATTCTGTGACATAAACGGCTTGCCCGATGCAGTTAAAGCCGCTCGTGTTATGCTCATCAAGGAGATTGAGCGTGCGCCCATTGTCAAGATGGAGCTGCAGGTGCCACAGCGTTTGGCCAGCAGGATCAGTGGACGCGGAGGCGAGATAATACAGGAAATTAGCCGAGCATCATTGGCTAAGCTCAGCATCGATCTAAATGGACGCAATGGCAAGGCCAAGATCAGCATTGTTGGCAACCAGAAGCAGGTGAACATTGCCCGCAAGCTGCTAGACGACCAGATCGAGGAGGACGAGCAGCTGCGACTGGCTGTCGATGAGGTGGAACAGCATCGCGAACCACGACGCTCGCCCAGCTATAGTCTCACCTCCAGCGTGTACTCGTCACAGACGTCGCTCAGCTCCCAGCCGCCGCGAGACAAGCTAATGGCCTCTCGAGGAGATGACAAACCCATGGAAGTGTACGTCTCGGCAGTTGCATCGCCCACAAAGTTCTGGGTGCAGCTGGTGGGTCCGCAGTCCAAGAAGCTGGACGACATGGTCAAGGAGATGACCACCTACTACAGCAATGCCGAGAATCGCGCCAAGCACCAACTGACCACACCCTATATTGGCCAGATCGTGGCCGCCGTCTTCAAGTTCGATGAGAAATGGTATCGCGCCGAGATCGTGGACATTATGCCCAATCAGTATAATCCGAATGAGCAGGTCATCGATCTGTACTTTGTGGACTACGGCGACAGTGAATATATCTCTCCAGCAGACATTTGCGAACTGCGCACCGATTTCCTAACCCTAAGGTTGGTATATCAAATATTTTGTTTATGTATCCCCTAGTAATGAGTGCTCGAATTCTTTCAGGTTCCAAGCAGTTGAGTGCTTCTTGGCTAACGTAAAGTCAACGATTGTGGATGAGCCTAATACCTGGCAGAAGGCATCTATATCTAAGTTCGAGGAATTCACAGAGGGTAAATATCATTTCCTTTTTGCTTCCAAACGCAAATTTTTATAAGTGCTACAATTTGTACAAACAGTTGCCCATTGGCGCAAACTGATCGCACGGGTGGTCACTTACAAGGAGCGTCCGAAGGGGACGAACACCGCTAATGCGGCAGGACGAGATGGCACACCGCTACCTGGCGTGGAACTGTTCGATCCCACCGAAGGCGCTGAGGTGAACATTGGCGATATGTTGATAATGCAGGGCTATGCCCTGCCCCTGGATGAGGCATATCCGGTGCGATCGCGCTCCACGTCGCCATCGACTCAGAGTGATTCCACCATCGAGGAACTGTGCGCCACAAATACGCCCCGAACTCCGCTCACACCGATGTCGCCCATGTCACTGTCAATCACAAACGATGTGGACAGTGTGGAGGATGCACACTTTGCCAATCAGCTGCAGCACTTGGGGCAGAAGCTGAACGGCAATGACCTGACCCATATCAATCCAGTTCAGCTGACCACAGAGGACATAAAAAACAGGAATGGAGAAGCCATCAAGAGCACACACATCGATGTGGCTCGCTAATACAGATTGGCACTTTTTAATTCTAAAAATTAGTCTAAGCTAAGCTCTCGCCTTATGATAATTGTGGGTGGTCATTGTAAAAAGGCAGCTCACTACTTGATATGTATATAAACTTAAAGAAACTTAAAAGGAAAAGAAAAAACAATACAAAACAATTGTTTAGACTATAAGTAATTAAGGTATTGAAACAATTTCTTTAATTTATCATACGAAATTTGACTGTTTATTGTGCTATATGAACAAAATGCACCAGCATAATTCTTTATATCTTGTTTATTTAATAGATATGCCATGTTACTTAGGCTAAAATCAGATGTACCAGATGTAACTGGCTAAATAATTTTGTAATTAACATAAATTGTACTGGATTGTTGCATTATGCCAGATACATGAGGCACGTCAGAGCCCAGCTTTAGCATTCAAATTCAAACGTTGTACATCAAACCCAAAATACAATTCAAAAAACACTGTTGTACTTAATACTATTGCAGTCTCTTTAATGTGCTCAGAGAATAGGCCATTCAGATGAGTATATCGTTGGTAGTGTTAATAGCTATAGGTGGCAAGTAAATTGCTCGGATCTGGCTGCGCAGGCGTGCGATTTCCATGTCGTCGCGCTCCATTTCGCGTATGAGCTGCGAGAATTGGACAAGGCCTTCGCGATTGCCGGGAAAGCCATGCACTTTGATTACCTCCAGCTGCAGCTGCATGACCAGTGGGAAGACATGCTGCATCATGAGAATCATTTCTTTGCCAGCTGACGCTTTCGCTTCGGATAGTTTTTTAGAGTTCTCCGGCTGATTCACTGTGCGTATTATATCCATAAGTATTTGCTTTGCAATGTCATTATTGAAACTGGCCAGGTAGGACATTTCTTGATACTTATATGTATATATTATTTGTCTTTTATGCTTAGGCAAACAGTACAAACAAAATATCTCTATATTCCTCCACACAAACTTTACATACACACGCTCACTTTGCTCTTTGACACTCACATAGAACTGGCCATTCACAATGTGACGCGATTATAGTGCTGTTAAGTGCCTAAAGCCAAAGAACAGCTGTTTTTTGGTGCACTCCGCGAGCTAAATACTTTTCCATCAGAAAAAATGTATACGTTGACCTAAAAACACTTTTCTATACATAAATATTATATTTGTTTTTGATTCAGACATGCATCATTTATTGTGGTGCAAGAAGTATTACAACCGTGGCGTATGATTCAGTTCATCGTGCGCGGCATTGCTCAACACTAGACGAAAAATGTCACGTCGGAGAAACAGAAAAGACACAAAAAATATATTATAAAGCTCATTATGCGCAAGTATTTAAATAGATACAAAATAATATAAAAATATGCAATTGTATATTTAGTATGTGCTTTAATTAATTCGAAAAATTGTTAACGTAAATTGTAAAGTTTTAATAAAATATATCAACAACAACGAAGGCGACGTAGTTTGTGGGTGCATCTCTTTAGTGCGAAAAGAAGAAAAAACAAGAAGCGGAAAAAGTGTGACAAAACCAACAAAAAAAAAAAATCAGCAAAACTTGCAGTATAATAATAACACACAAAGTAATAACACGGATCCACACACACAGAGAGAGACGAACGCACACCAACACGACAGAAATACACAATAGGCAGCAAAGAGGAGGCAGGTGGCAGCTCACTCAACAATTGTGCCACACATACAAAAAAAAAAAGAAACACTAAAATAAATAAAAATTAAAAAGAAACCACAAAGAATCATAAACATAATGAACCGTAGCGACGGCTTGGTTAGGCGGTCTGTCAAGCCACGCGAGAATGGAGCCGAAGGCGGTGGAGCTGGTTTGAATGCGAACACACCGGACGACAATCAGGACACTCACGACAGCAACAAGGATCAGGAGGATAACATCGATGATGGCGACTCGAAGGAGACACGTCTTACGCTTATGGAGGAGGTGCTGCTGCTTGGCCTTAAGGATAAAGAGGTGCGTTATTGTCGTTTGCCTGCAGTGTGATAAGACGTTTTATCAGCTGCGTGTATATCAAATATTGTTTATCTTTAGTAAATAGTATTTCATATCACCAATATACATTTATATATAAACGCTTGTTTAGTTTGCTGTTAGTGACGACAGCAAAGTTTTCAAAACTACTTAATTGGCAGCTTCCGTTATTGTTTTCTGCTTTGGCTACTTCTCACTCTTCTTTCACTCATTCGCCCATCGAGCAGCTCATCATCAGTAAAGCTTTAAACATGCTATCGTTTCTGTTGTAGGCTTAATTCAAGGTGCAATATGTTGCGTTGAAGTTGTGTGCAATAAGCTTTAAAGCTCAAACTCCGTAACTCTGTTAACACTATATGGATACAGAGAAAGACAACGAACGAGTTTAGCAGCGGCGCTATCAGAAGTGTGCTTTGCCCTTCTTCGCTGTCCAGCTTATCCTCAATTGTGTGAAATCTGTGTGATTTATCAAGTGGCATAATTGAAATTAAGCCCATACATCAAATGCCTAACTCTCGATGATCTTTTCAATTGCCTACAAGCTTTAGGGCAACTGCGATCTCTAGAGCTTTTTGCCTTGCCGTATTTTGACTTCTGAGCCCCTATGGTCGAATTCCATCAGATGTGCTTACGCACAGTCTTAAACTTAAACAAGTTTCGTCAAGTCTTTTACGCTCATATTCACCTCGTAAGGTGTTCGCTTCACATTTGCATAATTACGAAATACTCATTAATCTCGCACATGCTTGGCAGCAGCTGCTGATTCCAGTGGCTCTCTCATTGTATGTATACGGAGTATCCATACGTGCCCGTATAGGGCTTGCGAATAAATCTCACTTTGCCTTTGCCCGTGCAATCGCATTGTGCTTTATTTGCTCCCCTGTTTTATCATCTCGTTCTATGAGCTTGTGTGTGTATGTATGTAGAGCTTGCTTCCAGACTCACCCACCACCCCCACACAAGTCGTGGAATTTCGACGTGTCGTTTGCTTTCCACTTGTTCGCTTTGATCGTTTTGTCTCGCATTGGATTGGTTTCTTCTTCCATCTACTGCTTCTGTTGCTGCTGCTGCTGCTGCTGCTGCTGCCACAACTTTTCTTATCAGCAAATATTTTTCTTTCTTTTTTCATTTAGCTAATTATTTGAGGAAGTTACTGTTGTCCGTTTCTATGCTTATTTATGTACTCACTTATCGCAAATAACGTCATTAACGAAATGGTTTTTTATAACATTTCAAATGGAGTGATAATGGGAAGTCGTTGTTGCAGCCCTCGCATATACGAACTGTGACTCACTAATGGTTATTAGTTAAAATATGTATATATTACATGTATATAATTCTTATATACGATATGTCAAATATAGTTACACTTTACAATTTTCTGGCTCGTTAGTCACAATCGAAGGGCCGCATTATACATTTCGTTTTAGCTTAAACAAATTCAACTGTTTAAACTTTGAACAGTTGGCAACGACAGCTGTAAAAAGTCGGGAATATTTCACACCCGTAACAGACTGGCCTAAACTCGACTCTTATATACATAGGTGGAATCAAAAATAATAATAATCTTATATACAGTTAAATATATGTATGTATGTGTATGTCTTCATAAGAGATATTAATACTAATCGATTTATTATATTAGTTGTACTATCAATAAATTATAAGTCTTAATTTTATATGTATGTATGTATTGGTGTGCTTGTTTCTATCAGAAAGAAAAAACAACGGTACGCAATTTGGAGATTGGTATAGAAAACGAAGGCCGAAGCATGGGTGTTAAGAAATTAAGTTTAACACCAAAGATTAAATTGCCTCAGTAGCAATATTTGAGCTTCACTTAGAACTCCACAAGTAATTCATATTTAATATATGTATTTTTTAAATTTTTTATTGAAACAGGGTTACACATCTTTCTGGAATGACTGCATATCAAGCGGCTTGCGTGGTTGCATTCTGATTGAGCTGGGCCTGCGTGGACGTGTTATGATTGAGAAATCGGGCATGCGGCGTCGTGGCTTGTGTACAAGGTATCAACATAAATCTGATCAGATCCATCATGATCGCCATTAATATGTGATTTGTGATTGTGTGCAGAAAGCTAATACTGAAATCGGATCAGCAAACTGGCGATGTTTTGTTGGATGAGGCACTGAAACACATTAAGGAAACAGATCCACCAGAGACGGTGCAAAGTTGGATCGAATATCTGAGCGGTAAGTGTTTCACTTGGAACAGTAAAAAAAAAAAAAGTTTGCTTAAATTTCAATTGTTGCAGGTGAAACTTGGAATCCACTGAAATTGCGTTACCAGCTAAAAAATGTTCGCGAGCGTCTGGCCAAGAACCTCGTCGAAAAGGGTGTGCTCACAACAGAGAAGCAAAACTTTCTGCTCTTCGACATGACGACTCATCCGCTCAGTGATAATGTGGTTAAGTGCCGTCTGGTCAAGAAGGTAAGTTGAGCCGCATACTAAATAGTTTTGTCCATTTCCTAACTAATCTTCAAATTTGTATTACAGATACAAGATGCGGTACTTTCCAAGTGGGTGAACGATGCGCAACGCATGGACAAGCGAATGCTGGCACTTATATTCCTGGCGCACGCCAGTGACGTCATCGAGAATGCATTTGCGCCGCTCAACGACGATGACTACGAGGTGGCCATGAAACGTGTGCGCGAACTGCTCGACCTCGACTTTGAAGCGGAGGCGGCCAAACCGAATGCAAACGAAATACTTTGGGCTGTGTTTATGGCGTTTACGAAATAGGGTGACTTCCTAACTCCACAACCTCTCCCTAAACCTGGCTCCACAGCAGTCAGCAGAAAGCACCCACACAAAGTAACACACATATATACACTCTCACACACTAACACACACACACCTACTCTCCCAAGATTTTCATTTTTGGCTGCTTGTTTTCACATTGAATCGGGTGATTCCAAATGCGCCCTGAATTCAGATTTCCTTCAGTTGATTTAAAAAAAAGTGCAAGAGACAGTGCGCTGGGTTATAGAAACAGATATGTATATATATGATTTTCTATATTCCGCCCTCAAAATATCCGATGAAAAATCTTTCGTTTTATTTCGTTTATTTTTTTTATTATTATTTCATTTCGCAATTTAATTTATATGAACGAAATGCTAGCTATTAGTTGAATTTTACCAACAATTAAATGCCGTATTATTCCATAAATTGTGTTCTATGTAATTTGCAACAATTTCGGCATGCGTATAAACGATATATCAAAATTTCATCAGAAGAGGAGTCGTCATTGCTTAAACATAATACAAATAATGAAGTTGTAAACTGCAAGTTTAAATGATATATTCAATATTTTGAGCTGCGACCGGTTTTTTATGTAATTATATAAACTTAACGTTAATTGTAAGAACTAACTCTGATGCAAACGCATTAGAATGTTTAGAAATCTGTCATCTGTGTGCCCAGAATGTTTGCCTGTGCTAGGATTCAATTTAAATTTTAAAAAATTCTCTATTTGTAATTGGGAAAACAATTTGAAGAAAAATCATACACAGAGTGACGGATCATGTGAGGGATTGCATCTTAGGCAATGTTTATTTAATTGTTATGAATTTCGGGAACATTGAAATCGAAAACTTTTCTAAACAAAACGAATGAAAAAACAATCTAAAATTTATGTAAATGTAAAATGTGCACGTCAAATAATAATAAATCTAGATATTTAAAGGCCTAATAAATATAATACAATATAAATATAAATATATATATATATATATATATACATATATAAATATCTTTTAACTACTTCTCTTTCCAATTTTTTAGGAAAAACTTTTTATTTCAGCATACCAAATTTATCTACATTTGAATTGGAATATTTTGTTACAAAAATATGAACCATACTGCAGATAGTTTGGCAGCAAAATGGATTGGAAGACAGTCGAAATAGAATTTTTTCAGATCTCTGTTTTTTAATCTACGAGGTATGCCATAACAATGCAATATCATCGGAATTTTTTTTTTTTTTTTTAATTTTAAATCTTTATTTGTAGTCGATAAATTTATTGACTTATATTTATTAAAATTGAGTAAACTGTTTAAGTCTAATGAAAACGATCGATTTTTGTATATTTTTTTAATAAAGTTTTTATTTTCTTCTCAATAGTTTATTTTTTGCACAAAGATTTGGGGTTGTAAGGGTGAGGGGGTCGCATATACCGACTAAATATTAAAATAATTCTCACAAGAAATTGTATGGGTATTTAAAGATATTAATAATCATTTGAATTACGATACAACAAGAACATTAAGTGTGGATAACGAAATATTGCATGTAGCTATTTTTTGTTTTCCAATTTATCCTGATTTCTGGAAACTATTTAATTACTCCATATGGTATATCGTAAACAATATTTATTGCATCAGGCTTAATTCACTGATTCGTTTTAAACTAGGAAAATTTGTCGTGTAACTGTGGTGCTGACATTTTTAATTCCATTAAAAATATCCACGTAATTTGAACGGACAATATGAGGAAAGAACAAATAAACACGAAAATAATTTGTCTAATTGCAGTTGCTCGTTTAACGAATGTTTATAGCGCAGAAATTCACATACAAACACACACGCACACACAGATAAGCATATGGAATACTTAAGCTGTACAAAAGAAACATAGAGAACATGCAAAATGTAGAAAGTTTAATCAAAGTTAATGGAAGATTTGTAACGCTCGAAATGATGTCGCGGCTATATGTTTATATGTATATATATATGAATATGTATGTATAATTGAATTTATGTCTGCTCTATATGCTATAAATATGCCAACGCGCTCATTTAAACCGACGACTGCTGAACGAGAGACGACGCATGCGCGCCCGATTCTGTGAGTAGCTCCTGGACCAACGCTCCTCAGTGGAATAGCAGCTGGCAGTCGGCGATTTATGTGAGTTGCCTACGTGCTAACTTAACAGGTCCTTGATCTCCTTATGCATGTGGCACAGGAAATCTACATAACTAGCCGAGCCATCTGTGCCGCGATCCTCGATAAGGAAATGCCGAAACACGCTCTCCAGCTTGTCGTTCTGCCGCACACAGGTGACCTGGAAGCAGCGAAATGGAGTCAATAAATTGCTACCTAAGTTCCCTTAGTTATTTTGCAGAACTTACCCGCATGTATCGCGTGCGCTCTTCCATAATCTGGTCGATGATGCCAGTGATGCGACGTGCCAGCGGCGTATCGGCGGTGATTGCGAATCTTTCGGCATTCACCTGTTGCGTGCATTGCACACCGAATACGGATTGCACAAACGTGGGCGACAAGGACTGGCCCAGCCAAATAAACAGATGCACACCATTCTCCAGTATGTATGCACCGTCTTCGGTGATCTTCTCATGTGTGCAGCGCACCGGCGTTGGCAGCGACGTCTCATCGATATCCACGTTGTGTATGGGAATGAAGCGTGGATACAGGTAGTTGACCGACATATTCAGATCCATGGCCAGCACGAATTGTATGACATAGGAGCGATCATCCAGAGTCATATCAGAGCCACCAGAGATGGCATCGTTCTTCAGCAAACAGGATGCGTACAGCGGCAATAGCTTCAGGCACTCGGGTAGTATCAATTGGCCAGCGGATGTTGGCGATGTGCAGTGCTTGCGATAACAGGCCAAAATCTGTGCTGATCGCTGTATGAGATTGTCTTTGACCTGTTTGGGCGAGTGCTCCATCAGCTTGAAACAGGCCTGCTTCGCAAAGAACAGCATCATGGCGTCCAGGTCACAGCTCTTGAATACATCCGCAATAGTTACAGTTACGCGCAGAGCTAAATTCAATATGCGCAAACGTCGCTGGCCACTGCACGATGTATACAGCAAGGCCACCTGTAAGTACACATTTTCCTCCGGCGCCAACTTATCATCGTGCTTGATCTCAATGCTCACCGACTTGGTGGCATCTGTAAAATGTAAAACAAAAAGACTTTGTTGTAATTTGTTAAGCAAATCGGATATATCTAGTTGCCGGCGACTTACCAATGCTCGCCAGCTCCACGTCAGTGGTATTTGACATGTAGAAGTGTCCGAAGAATTCCGTAGGTCGAATACCCGCCGAAGTGCGAACACGCATCACTGCATCAAATGCGATCGGCCGTGATACGTTCTTAATGATATCTTCAATGAGACGCTTGCCATCGAGCTCGGCTTGGAAGTATGTATACTTGTAGACCTCGCCCCCAGTCAGCCGCGACACTTGTCCAATGGTCGCAATGTCAATGTAAGCATTGTTGAACACAAATAGATCTACGGAACAGCCCTGCTGTACGCATTCCTGTCCCAGCTGATTGTACACTGTCGTTTGAGGCGTCAGAACCGTTTTCTCCTTGTCCGTGCCAAGCAGTTTGCGATCATCGCGATTCTTGAGCTTGCCAGGTGCCTCCGCGATGGGCAGCGTTGAATTGAATACCAATAGCTTGCCAGAAGCATTCGATGCCTTGAGCGCTTCCAGACCGGCCTGTATGGCTGGATAGAGTATAGTTTCTGTTTCCTTGGTGTCGACAAACATGCGCGGTATTTCCTCCATTAACGCATCGATCACCGCCGCCGACTCCTCTGGATGACAGAGGAAACCATCAAGCAGCGGCATAAACATCTCCTGCACATCGCCCACAACCATCATCTGTGGTTGAGCTAAATTGCTTTTGATGTTGTAGAAGTGAACGGTGCTGTTATACGTTATGAAGCCGACGCGCACCTTTGACTTATCCTGGCCCTGGTCAACCGGCAAATGTTTGAGTATGTTCTTGATTTGCGAGCAAAGCAGATGCACCAATCCGGACTTGATCGTATTGTACGATACATCTATGATGAATATAAACGCGGGCACCTCTGGCGCTGTATTATTCTAGAAAATAAAGAAACCAATTCAGTAAAATAATAGAGACAAATCAAATGGTGACACCTACACGACAGTAATCCTTGGTGGCGAGAAATTCGTAAGTGCCCAAGAGCAGTTCCGGTCGCTCATGCTTATCCACACGCTGTCCGGTGTGATCCAAGTGCTGATAGTAATCGGGATGAACTACAAAGAATAATTTCGAAATACAATTCAAGCAAAGGAGTTGAGTCTTTATCGTTCACCTTCCGTTGTAACCTTGCACATTAGGCACTGGAAACGGCGACCAGCGTCCACGAACTGCATGTTGGGCGACATATAAGCCTTGCAGCGATTGCAACGTATTGGGCCCATGTCTCCAAAATTGACAATTGGTGGTTCCATTTCGCCTTTGCCAATGCGCGCCAGCGGTGAAATGTTGAGCGTTAAAGGCAGTGCCGTCGTCTTCAACAAATCACCCGTATTGGGTACGCAGTAGAGCGAGGAGCGTATGAAGCGCGGTGACGAGTTGCCCTGATCGTGCACCACAAACTTCGTGGTCACCAGCGGCGGCAACAGGCCCGGCTGGTTTGTTACAAAGATTCCACCGGCTGCTTGCTGATTTTCAATCATCACCTGGATGGGATTGGGCATTTGATCGGGATCTAGGCGACGCGGCGGTGCCTGTTGATACATACTGCCAGCTCCTGGCATGGGCGGTTGCTATAACAATAAGTTGATAATATATTAATATCTTAGCAACAAGATGCATTCCAGCAGATACTTACGTTATAGCCAGGACGGCCGGGTCCTGGTTGTCCAGGATAGCTGCCAGGCTGTGGGGGATAGCCAGGCATGGGCTGTTGAGGTTGCTGACCAGCCTGGGGCGGATAGCCGGGCATTGGCTGAGGCGGATAACCAGGCATGGATGGCTGCTGCAACTGTTGCCCGGGCTGTGGCGGATACCCGACTGCTGGCGGTGGAGCTGCGCCAAATTGTTGTGGCCCCGCCTGCTGTCCTGGTAATGGAGGGGCACCTGGATATGCACCCGGAGCCGGAGCCGGAGCCGGAGACGGACCCGGAGCTGGTTGACCAGCATATGAGCCTGGAAAGTTGCCAGGTGGTGGCACTCCATAAGGATTACTACTTGGACCACCAACTGCAGGTGGCTGAGTCACCATGCCAGGCTGCGCGAATGCAGCTGCTGGAGCACCGCCAGCCGGTGGACGCTGAGGCGGCATGCCAGGCTGCGCAAATGCGGCTGGAGCAGCAGGTCCAGGCGGCATCTGTGGCTGACCAGGCCGTCCATAGCCTCCTGGCTGCGTTGCTGGCGGCAATGGCTGTCCAGGAGCTGTGGATGTTGGTGGCAACTGCTGGGCAGATGATTTTGGTGGCATGTGCGGCAAGCCAGCCAAACTGGCGCTATTGAGTGTCATCTGGTTAATGCCGCCGGGTACGTTTTGCGGCATGGTTGCAGCTGCCGATGTTGGCTGAGGCATGGTGGATGTCGCTGATGTGGGGGGAAACATCGACGGTGCTGGCGACGGTGAGGGACCTGCAGCAGCTGCAGACACTGGCGGAGCCGGAGACGAGGACGAACCTGTCGAGCCGTTTGCATAAGCTGCAGCGTAGGCATTGTTGTTGTTATTAAAATTCATGCCTGAACTAGCCGGTGGCATGGGCTGCGACGTTGGCGGTGCGTTCGAGTTAAATTGATTAAACGGACCCGATGGTGCAGCGACAGGAGCTGCAACTCCAGCAGTAGGCATTCCAATTGGTGGTTGCGAGGGCTTTAAGGGATTACCACTCACACTCAGGCCACTCATCGACGTGGTCAACTTTCAAAAGTCAGCCAAGGAAAAAGAACGAGAGAGACGGGGAGATATAGATAGAGATAAAGAATACTAAATTAACTACATGCTAAAGCCATTCAATTATGTGTGCGCTCTTATCAGACAGCTTCCCATATGAAACTACTTGACCTCTTTACAGTGGCTGCGACATGAGCAAGTAAAGGAAACACTATCGGTAGGGCACTTAAATTGAACTTATTATTTGTGGCAGTGCCGATTAGGCGACTTGGGTATAGAAGCTCAAGCTCACCTGCTGCTGATAGTTGCCGTTTACATAGGGTTGTTGAGCAGATGTCACTGGAGCACCATATTGTTGTTGTTGCTGTTGTTGTTGTTGGGTTGGTGGCTGCTGTTGTGGCTGTTGATGTGGCTGCTGTTGTTGCGGCGGTGGCTGCGACTGCAACGGTTGCTGTTGCTGCTGCTGTTGTTGTGGTACCCAACCCGTCGGTCCCCGTGGCGGCCCTGCTGGATATTGTGGTTGAAACTGTGTCGGCGGTGGACCATACATGTTTGGATTCATTTCTTTATATATTGGCCTGCGAGCAGCGACTCAATATGAGCACATAAAAACGTAGCAACAACTTTCACACACACACAACACACTCTAATTACAGCTCAAAGTTCGCGTTCTCGTTTTCACGAATTCGAACGATTTCAAACGTTGTTTCGCTGAAATTTGGGCCTCGATGCGTTGTCTTGCGGTTGTTGTGCAATTATTTGCAGCTTTTGCTGGGAGTGAGCGCACAGGTAACGCAGTTTTTAACAAAACTTCCAGGCAAAAACGAACTTCCACGTCAGTTCGCTAATTCGATTTTTTTTCTGCTACTTATTAGTTACATTTGACAGTTTGCCACGTAAAGTTGTCGCCTGTGCGACATATATCGATATTTTCACTGATGTGCACTGCTAACGATGCTTTCGATATGTTGCGCGATATTTTAAAATACATGTTGTAAATGTGATCGAAAAATCGCAGAATTTTTAATTAAGAGTTATTTTCCATTCAAATAAATTAAACTATTATTTATTATGCCTTGTGAATCTGTGCAGAGTAATATTCAGCTTCGATATATAATTTATAACATTGTAGTTGCGGCCATGAAATAAAAATAGTTGTGTATTGATATATCGATACCAAACTACTAAAAATACCGCAGCACCAATAATCATTGCCACTCTGTTATTTAGTTTACAGTTATATTTTAAAATCAGCAGAGATGTAAAATCGAATTTTATTTATGACAATTAATTTTGTAGAGTATTTACATGCAATGAGTGAATCGACTCACTAAAATATGGACCATTGGTTGATTGATTGTTAGCTTTATATTGTTTTTTCTCAAAACGCACAGTTGACTGAACACCCTCGAAAAATCGAAGACCCGTATGTCGCTCAATCTCGGCAATATCACAGAGATAATGCGTCAGATCGGTGCTCGTGCATGTTGTACTAAGTTTATTATCTATTATGTAGCCCTCCATATAGGGAGTACACTCGGGCAGCTGGGGATCAATAATAAGCACCTTGAAAAAGTGTGAAGGCATAGGCAATGGAATCCAATCAACAATTTGATATTCCAAACTCCAATCCTCGCCAGGCCGACAAGTCGGCAAATACATAGGACCCGAATAAACATACACTGAATCGTATTTCTCAGTCATTTGGGAAATATGCTCTTCCAGCTTCCGCCAAATTTCGCGCTTAAAAGCTTTGCAAACACGGGTAGCCCCGCAGCTCAGCACATAGACATCATTGTAGCGGAGATGTAGTGAATCGCCGTCTGCCTCGGTTGTTAGTTTTCTATAGTTGCCCTTCAAATGCTCACACATCCATTTTGGAGCATTGGTACTTAGGTCTTGCGACACCACATAGTCTTTGTGCACATATAAATTCTCCATGCTGGGCAGGCCATATTTGATTAGATCCAGCAAATCGGGCGATATCGACTCTGGCCTCTTATCGAAAAAGATACTGTTAACCATATCAAATAGCGCATATATCAGACGATCGCAAATCTTGCTTGTCAGACATTTGGAACGATTCCACAATCTGGCTTCGTGATCTGTTCGAAATGTGGACACCTAAACAGGGAAAGGCCATTGATAATGATATTATTCATGTTGAGCTATGTATGTATTTCAAAGTATATAAAAAATATACCTACGATTGGGTATAGTTTTCGTCGATGATGAAAGACGTATGGATCAGTTTTGATCATCCAGAACAACTGGCGAATCGCGCTTTCCTGCTGAAAATAGGCACCGAAGACGAATCCCGTTATGCCCGCCAACGCATAGAACGCACAGCTCTGCGCCCCAGGATCTACAATGTGTGACATAATGGATTGCAACTAATCTAAATAGGTAACTATGTCTTTTAGTACCACCTATTTACTATTAATTTTGTGTTGGTGTTTACAGCTCTCAATAAACAAGTGACAAACGTTAATTCTATCACAGCCTACTAATTTCTAAAAGAAATATTTTGTCTGATATATGAAGAGTATGTCTCACATTACAATTAGGATAATAATAATTCTTATCTTATCTGACTTTTTATTTAAAGTGAATTGTTTTAGACGTCTAGTATCGAAACCAAAAATAGTTGGGCCCATCTTAAGCCAAGGAAAAATTAATAACAATTTTAGTTTTTATTTTAGTTCCACATGAAATTTATGCAAAGTCCCGGAAGACTTGCGATTCACTTGGATAGTTGCTGCCGAAAATTGCACTTCGGCGTATGCCCTGAAAGAAATGAAGGCCTGCAAAGTGTTCAATCTCCCGTATATCGCATAGGAAATCGCGTAGGGTGGATTGATCCGGTATGGGCGCATTGGGCAGCACATACGCCTCCATATAGGGCTTACCCAAGGGCAGCCTCGACTCCACCATGATCACCTTGAAGAAGTGCGTGGGCACTGCCACCATATTTGCGCCAATCATTTGGTACTCCACGCTCCATATACGATTGCCCTGTGCCCGGGGCTTAAACAACGGACCGGTGCATACATATACCGAACCGAAACTCTGTGTTAGCTCTCTGACGTAGATCTCCAACTTGTTCCAGGCGCCGCTATTGAAACCCTGGCCTATTTGGGGCGCTATGTTGGTCAGCAAGAAGGTTTCGTTGCAGTGCACTTGGTGGCCTCGATGATTACCAGCGGCCGCCAGATGACCACGATCGAAGCCCGAGTGCTTATAGTCGGCGAGCGTTGATCGAAAGTTCGAAGGCACGCTCAGATCTGGACGATAGGTGGCGCTGGCGCGGCCAACGCCCCGTGCACCCTGCAAATTGGCCAATTGCAAGTGCTCGCAGACCCAATGCGCCACGCGATTGCGACGATCGTAGGACAGCACGAAGTCACTGTATAGCCTCACATCATCCAGGCCCGGAAATCCATACTTCATAATACGCTGCACATGATTCGGCGTACCATGCGGGACGTTGAAGAAACCGAACTGCGGATCAACTCTTGCATACTATGATTAACTTTGACCACTCAATTTGACTAGCATACCGCCGCGAAGATCTTCGGACTGATATAGTAGGCGTAGACATCCTGTTGCACGAGCTGTTGCAGCTGCCGTGTTGCATGATTGTGTTGAAAGTAAATACCAGCCAAAAAACAGCCAACTGCAGAGGCCAATCCAAATGCCACGCCCAGAAAGTGCCAGAGGCGTCGCATGAATAATAATAATATAGAACAAACTGTAAATTTTGATTTTGGGTGACTCTGAAATATTTACCTGCGATTTCCCTGTATCCTGAGCACAAAACGAAACTATATTAGTACCCAAACTAAAAAATAAATATATAATAAATAAAACTAAAAATTAATAACTAAAAATAACATTTACTAAATAAAGTTGAATTAACTATTCAAGCTCTATGTATATTCAAGCTCTATCTATATATGTATTTTACTTGTTGGACTATTGGATTCTTGGACAGATATCGGGGGCTATCAGACCCTTGATCCTCCGCAGAAATTTTATTTGCTCACTTTTTGTGAAATGAAAATAAAGTAGAATAGTAAATATTTTAAAGTTATAACAAAAAATTATATACAGAAATCATTTAGTTTTGAATGAAGTGGAATAGTTGATAGAATTATGGCTAATAGAACCCATTGCACTGGCGATTGCAACGTCTAAAGCTGGCGATGCAAAGGACGGACAAAATGAACTGCAATGGAATGCATTTGGCAGGTGACGACTGCTTTGATTGACAGCTGGGCGGGCCACAAGGACATGGCGTGGATACATAATGCATAATGCACTTGCACATGGGCGTAGCGAGTCGGTCGATAATGGGGGCTTCTTATTGAATTGCCTCCATGAAAATGTAATAAAAAATTAATATACTTTATTGGGTTAATCAATATTCTGTTGCGTACAATCGTAATTCATTTTAAACAGTTTCCGACTCTGAAAAATCTTTAGGGGGTATTGCATCCCACTCACCCCCGCCCGAGAACGCCGTTCACATCACGAACAGGAGTCTCTACAGCGAAAACGCCATTAATGGCTCTGTGCGGGTGTACGCATAATTAAGCTCGTCAAATTGTGGCTGCCTTTGGATGCAGTGAATGTTGTCTTAAGCGGCTCTAATTAGCCAATTGTTGTTGTTGGCGATGATTGGCCTAACGGATGATTGGCTTAACTGCTCGTTGCGCCTGATTACAACAGGTTGGCTCTGCTATCCTGATTTACATTATACACTTCACTATTGATATCAGTTAAGTGCGGCTATTCTTATTACTTGCTCTGTTGTCCATTATTCATTCAATATCTTGACAGTTTATTTTTAGCCTGCAGTTGCTGGCATTTGCATGAGGGGCAAGTCCATACCCATAGCCCACACCCATTGCCCATACCCTCAAGCAGCGTATGAAAAAATTGCAAACCAAATTTCATTTTTGTCCCTTGGAGCTGCAGATAAAACGGAATTCGCAGTGCAAAGTGGAGCTCCCTACCCCAACACCAACAAGAGAGACAGGGATAGAGACAGATACAGAGAGAGTGCAAGAGTAAGGTGCTTTCCAGTCGATTTAATGGCCAAACAGCGGTCACATCCCGCACAAAGGCAAACAAACGGCGTCTGGCTGTCACTTAATCGAAGCCATTAGCGTTATTAGTGCAAGAACTCCATAAACTGCTGCGTCTACTCCCAGGCCTGACTGGCGGCCAGGTAGAGGGCAAACAGCGTCTGTATATTGTGTATGAAATCCGATTGGGTTTCCAGTGGGCCCTCCACACCGAAGCGTTCGCACAGCGCCCGTACGTAATCGACCAGCGAGATTTGTTGCTGCAGACAGGCGCGATAGGCCTCGTCGACAGCCTCCTTGCTGGCAGCGGTGCCAAAGGAGCGGGGCCAGCTCTCCAGCAGGGCATCGATGTCCTTTCTCGGCTGGGCATCGTACATGGATTGCGTCATGTGGACCTGCTCCACCTCGGCGATCCACTTCTCAATATCCTTGGCCGTCTTTGCGGTGGGCACCTGCGTGGCCGAGCGAGCGGCATGGCGCGAATGGCCGGCTCGACTGCCGCTCAGCACCGAACGCAGCTTCATGCTCAGGAGGCTGGGCTCACTCTGTGCGCCGGATGGCTCGTCCAGCAGTACAAGGCCCAGGCGCTGCAGGTGCTCATCCAGTTCGCGCTGACGCGGCGCCTGGGGCTGCAGCAGAGCCGGCGCCTGCACCTTCAGCATGGCATCGACATCGCCCACGGCGGGCACAAACTCCGGCACAAAGGGCTGCAGATGGTAGGGCGTCTCGATCGTTTGCGGCGTATACTTGAGTATGTAGGGAAAGAGCTCCTTCAGTTCCGGTTGCAGCGGCAGCTGCTCCCATTTATCCGGCGTCAGCTCAAACTTAGTCGCGTTCTCCTGCTCCAGCCCGGCGCTGGACCGCTGCTGCGTCTGTGGCTGTGGCAGCTTTTTTTGTTGCTGCAGTAACTTGACGCCCGTTTCCAGTTCTCCGGCTGCGTCGTCCGAGCTACCAAAGCTTAGCTGGTCATCGCCCATGGCCATTGGCTGCACGGCATGCACATTCCGTGTGCTGCCCGGACGTGTTAGTGGCCGTGAACCGGACGCCGCCATGCCGCCCAGCTGCAGTTCGCTATCATCATCATCGTCGTCGTCGTCGTTATCGCTGTCATCGCCCTCATCGTCGTGGTCAATGATGTCCTGTAGCAGGCCATCGTCGTCCGCGGAGCTGCCCTGCATTTGCTGTCCAACAGAATTTAGTATATTGTTAGTATATACTGCATGGCATATAGATATACCATATCTATATATAGTTCTCTCTGATTATTCTCCTACCATATTCCGCTGCCTGCCTCCCGCTCGACTTGCAGCTCCTGCGCTCGCTCGGCTCGACTGGCGCTCCATTGGCATCCGGCTCAGATGTTTGCCATCCGCTGACCCACTGATTGTGATCTCCTCGTCATAGTAATTCATTTTCTAATTCCTTCCCTTATTGATGCTGGTCGCCTTGATGTTTTTTTTTTTAAGAGTCTACCTTGTTGCGGATTCGAATTTTGCGTACTTCCGCCGAATCGCAGAATCACTTGCTACCTTTTGCAGGTGTTATGCTTTCCTTTCGCTTTACCTGCGCAAAGGAAAACAATTGTCAATTGTTTTGGGCCCAACCGTTGCCTTGACAACCAGTGTCTTTGTTGTTGTTGGTGTTGTTGCTTTTGTCTGTTGGCCCGGCTTACTTACATGTTTTCTGGCGAAACTCTCCTGCTATCCGTGCGGCTGTCCGGCGGAGGGAGCGATAGCCATAGCTGCTCGGATTTAATTACATGAAATGGTAATCTGATTTTGCAATACCCTTCCAGCACCTCGCCGATTGTCTGCGACTATTGCGACTGTTGTGTATATTGTGAATACCTATGAATGAATTTTCAGGCGTACGTAGGTCTGGTTTTATGACGACTGTTCATTAATGAATCTCATTTTAGGTTTTCTCAAAATGGTTTTATGATCGAGCTGAGATTTGCATACGTTCAAAGCAAAGGCTAATTGTAACTGGCGTCTGTTCTAATGGCTCAAATGTCTGGTGTGGCTTAACTTCAGTGAAACAAACCTTTTTCTCAATATGTACATATATGAATCACAATAGTTAAAGAAAATTGTACATATTTAAATCTATGTAAATTGTTATTAGTTTCGATATTCATTCAGAGCTCTCCGAAATAAGTCTTGTTCTTAGATTAAATTCTGAATAGAGATTTAGTATACTTAGGAGTTTAATTTTTTACACATGAATATTTGAGTAGTCCAACTTATTTAAAATACGATTTTAACGTGTTTTAAAAATACCTACAAATCTTTAACATTTCCATTGAATAATTTAGTAAATAGTTGGGAAAATTTTGTATTTATATAAACATATAGATTTTCTACATATTTTTTTCCTAAATTCTCTACCTAACCCCTACACGCTACAAATTACCGCCGTCCATGCGCGCTTTGGAGCCGCTCAAGCACGTTGCGGCTCGATGTGGTTCGGTTTGACGTGCAACCACGCAACCGCAACGGACGTGGAAACACAACACAACAATTTTCGTCTTTCATTCGGTTTTGGATGTTCGCGCTGTGCGTTTCGTTGCGGCTGCTGCGTGTTTTAATGGAAATACCAAAATAAAATAACGAAAAAATACGTTTTATGCTGTTTTTAAAATGCGCTAACAGAACAACAACAATAGTTATTAATTGAATATCTAAATAGTTTTGAAAGTAAACAAAATATTGTCGAGTGAATTATCAGGCTTGGAAAAATATCGTTTAACAATTATTCGCTTTAATAATTAACGCTGATTACGCCGCTTTAATTACGCGGTAAATTTTGCATTTAATCTTGCGCAACTTGAAAGATATTTTTTATAATACGAAGTTAATTAATAGCGCCTTTATAACGCTCGGTGTGGCTAGACTTCATTAATAGCTGCTGTCTCTCTCCCTCTCACTCTGAGCGTGAGTGTGTGAGTGTGTGTGTGCGTGAGTGCGCGTATAGGTGTGTGTGCCGCGCCTTGCGTCTGGCACAATTTTCATTATCAGACGCTAAAAGGATTACGAACCCGTTCATCTCCATCTTCAGCAGCAGCAGCAGCAGCAGCCTTGCTTTCCGCTTAGCCAAATATTTGCGAGCATCCGCAAACGGTAAGTTGATGCCCCTTGACCAGCCACCCTACCGCTCCCCCTTCGCCATCCTCTTCATCCAGACCCTGACTGAACCTGCTGCTTTATGTGTTAGCTTTCACGCCTACCTCATAGGTCCTCTTGGACCTCCCCCAGCCCCCGTCAACAAAGTGTTTTATATTCGCGCACTGTTTAAAAGGGTTATGCCTGCCTCTGCCTCTGCCCCTGGCCCTGACCCCATCCTCTCAGCTACACCCACAGCCCCTCTGGCAGCCGGGTCAACCAAGTGTTGGCCGCATTGTTAGCTTAAACTGCGCTTTGTGCCATAACTCGAAGCCTGCCCCCAAAAACTTGCGCAATAAAATGAAATTGTTTTGAATTATTGAGATCCGAGACTTGAGAGCCCTTTTTTTTTGGTCTAACACCCTGTAAATGTGGCCGAACAAAAGACAAGAAACAACTTTGATTCCACAGGGCATTCTGCTATCACATTAGACTTACAGTCCAATCGAATCAAATTTTGAAGACGATAAGAAAATATACATATCTGCCTTAAAATAACACAATAGTAATTTATTTTTGAATATTTCTTGTGTAGTCATTTACAGGGCACCTTCAAGTCGATCATGCACCTGCTTAATATAATTTATTTTTGGCGCTTTTACGGTCAGCAAAGAGTTTTCATTGTTGGGTTTCGACTTGGGTTCCGCCACACATATGGAGAATTTCAGGACTCGAATAGGTGTCTGGGGCATTAACAGTTAACATGTTGCGGTTTTTGATTGCTCCAAAATGCTGCTCGTTTTACGTTTTCGAATTTTTTTATTTTTTTATTCTTTTTGGCATTTGCACAAAAAAAAGGTTCAAAAGGTTGGCCCTTTTTATGCACTGCGAAACAGTTTGGCGAAAATTGGATATGGTGCACAAAGTTTATTGTCTGGAGCTGAGCTTATCAATATATACATATAAATATATGTAGAGAAAGAGAGAGAGAGAACTTCTGCTTAATCCATTCGAGTTTGATAACAACTTTTTTATGGACTGGGGTCAATGAACACACATCGCTTCTGACATTCAAAGATACAAAAAGAATGCATTGGATAAATCAACGGCTCTGTCTAAAGCTTATATAACAATAAAACTAGCAGAGCATTCTATTAGAAAACAAATATATATATGTCAAGCTTTATTTAACAAATTTCTTTAAAGAGTTAATCAAAGCGGATGATTCTTTTTGATTTTTTTCTTATATCAAATTGAATTTTAATCTGTTGTAGAATTCCTGATGTTTACATATATGATAATGTGTTAGAACTAGGTTAATATATTCTTTTGCTTCTTGGTTCACAATTCTGTTAGGAATTTACAAATATTTGTATCAACATTTTATTATCTTTACGCTTGTTGTTGTCTTTTGTATTAGTTTTTTTATTTATTTCATTTTTTCTGTAGTCTATAAGTATCTTTTTCTTAAAACGATATTTAATCAGTTTCATTAATTAGATCAATATAAAGAATAATAATGGTTTTGATATTACTTAATGTATCTGGCCTATAGCAAATCTTGAATTCTATTTTAGCCATTTCAACCTTGGCCACAATCAATAGCAAACAGATTGAGCAATCTATCTACCTGCGTTATTGATAGCTGCGTTTTATTACGGAATCGAATCGAATCGATTGAATCAAATTGAATTTACTGGCCTCCTGCTCGCGGTCAATTCTCAGCAGGTCGGTTACATTTGGCATTCCCTGCCCATTTGATGAGCGGCTAATTAATTTCTATTCAAGTATATACATAGATATATTCTACATACATATATATATTAATATATATCTACAGGCAAACTTCCTTAAAATGGCCAATATAAATGCCATTGCTTGTGGACGTTTTTATTTGTATTTGCGGTCTGTTTTATTGTAATCTTTTATGGTGCAGTCCAATGTTTTGCCTCAACTCTCATAACTGCCGACCTACATATATATATGTATATACATATATATATACATACATTTTGTGGTAGGAGCAAGCTTTATAGCGCCTAAAAGTGAACAGCACTTGCTGTCCACTTTCCATTTCATTGTCTCGTGCGCTTATCGCAGTCGTTGCTTTTGGCCTAAGCATTTTTATGTCTGTTTTGCTTTGTCTGTTTCTTTTACTTTTGTGAATACCCTGTATTCAGTGTCAATGGGAAAATTTGGGCATTATGTCAAGCTCATCTCCATCATTTGTCTGTCTTAATTCTGTTCATTTCAGCAGAACTTAACAAGTTTAGGAGGGAAACTTTCAATACGAAGGCATTTTATTTAATTTAATTTAATTTAACATTTACACAATAAATGCGAATATTGACATTACTTACATTACTTTTATTTTATTTCTTTAATATATCGATTATAAAGTTAAATTTAGTATTCGTGGAGTTTCATTTAGTCAGAGGAACTTCTCTAGTGATAGATGCAAATAAGCTAGAGATAAAACTGAAGTGAATGAAACACTGTTGCTGACTACTTACAGGGTATGTGGCAAGCGAGCCTTCCACTTGCATTTACTCCTACTTGAAGTTATGCTAGCCTGTGTGTGAATAGGCTTAAGGATGCTCGCGCTGGCTGGTGCTTTGCTTGGGGTCTGGGATAATCATCAGCATGCGCGGCCATGTTCTCAAGTTCGTCGTCGTTTCAAGTTCAGCGAAAGTGAAACGTGTCGGGTATTTGGTTTTGGTTTTAGTGTTGGGGATAGGTTTTAGCTGAATAGGCTTAACGGTAGCGACGGGGCCAACGTAAGGGGGAGCTATAAAAATAAAAATTGTTTGTGCCGACTGGAAAGTTCGTTTGGCAATTTGAATTGAGTTGCAGTCACAGTCACAGTGACAGTCACAGTTACGCTACGACACACACACACATCAAAGGCAAACGACAAAGTTTTCAAGACCCGTCACAACACATAAAGCGATAAGATGCCAAGCAGTAGGCTCAAATTATGTTTGACATTTTCAGCCAGATTGGGTTTTATTTAAATTAGTTTCGAATACATGTTGTAGGTTGTAGAATACCAGCTACCCAGCCCCAATCCCCAGCTCTTGCTCCCTATATGCTCGCTGAAGTGTAAAAATAAGTTTAGAAAAAAAAACGAACAGAAAATAAGCAAAGCAAATTGATTTGTGTGTTTTTTTCGCTTTCTGCTGAGACTTGCGAAAAAGTTTTGATATAGAGTATAAATAAAGTGTATTATAATGAAGTAGAAATTCATATTGGTATATTAAATTATATGTATATAAACTGTCATGAGAAACAAGAAAGAAAACTCTAAATTTAACTCAACCTAGTATTAAATTTAAAAAATTCCCTAATTTTTTTTTTTTTTTTTTTTTTGTTATATTATGTACTAAATATGTTTTACATGCATTTAATAATATCAAATAACATTTTTGTTTTATGTATTTATATTTATATGCTAAGATTACGTTACTTATTTATATTAGGGTATCCAAATAGAGTCTATTATCGTTGATTTTTCCTGTTTTTATTTACTTTTGAATTTTCATGTCCAACTGCTGCCTCAGCTGTTGTTCATGAGCTTTGATTGAGTTCCTTGAAAGTTTGCCAGTTATATGATATGCCATAAAAATAATAAGCAAAATCAGTTTCAGTTGCCGACTTTGAGACTCGGATTTCAGCGCGGTCTCTCGATGACAAATTACAAATAATCGCTTGTTTGCAATTGAAAATATCAATACTGAAGGTTGTAGAGCATTTCGTTTTTATTTAATTTATTTATTATTATTATTTTTTTTTTTTTTTAATTATTTATTGTTTTTAAAGGTATTCTCAAGCGGAGCCTAGACTGTGTTCGATTTTATTTTTATTTAATTTTTTTTTTTTTTTTAGCTATTCACCGCACAAGTTGTCGCTAAATGAAATGCAAATAATTGTTTAGCAAGTGTTGCGCCTCAAGCTCAAACTGTGTAAATATGTTAAAAATAAATTTCGTATTTGTTTAAGTGTCGCCATTGTTGACAGTTGTAGGATCCACAGGAGAATAAAATGACGACTTTTGCCCTAGATTGACAACAGCTCTTTGTATCTGAAGGGCGCAGAAAACAAATATGCCCCATTTGCACTGTGCAGACAGAGCATAATATTTCTTAAATTTAAAGCTGTCCAACACTTTAGATAAGCCTGCAAATTACACTCCAGCTGGGAGTCCGCTTCCGATATTAACATCTCTATATAAAGAGCTTCACATCATCGTACATCAACTGAGCTGTCACTCTGGCTTAGCAAATGCCTCGAGTGTGCCACATCATTAATGGACATTTGTTTGGCCAACACCTGAGACGGAGGCGCCACTTGGCCGATAAAGTATTTATTTATTTCCTTTAACTTTAGCTGGCGGAACAATCAATCTCATTGACAACGAAGCCCCAACAAAAATATTATTATTGTTTTTGTTGTTGTTGGGTCTTCGACTGTGCCTTGATAGCTTCATTGGCAGCTCTTGTCATATGCATAACATTTCATTTGAGTCTCGTTCTTCCACTACCTTTACCCAATCTTAATTTTGATAAATGATACAACTTGAATTTTCCGTTACGCTGTGGCTCATCCACTGATGAGTGCGTTTTTGTTGTAGTTGACAGGAATTGTCTCTTTTTGCCCTTAAAGGCTTTCTGAACAAATTAATGTATTTCTTTTAGAACTCATCTTTAAGCTACACTCTCAGTTTATAAGTAGCTGGTAAAGCCCATTGCTGGCTGAAAGTTTTCACAAAGTTTTTTGCCGCTCTGCAGAGAGGCGGGAAATTTTCTTTCAAGCGTAAGCCAACACCAAAACAAAGCACTTTGTCACTTTGGTCAGCAGAGCTGAGTGCGAAAGTTGGACAATGGCTGCAATCGCGGACAATTCGCCTTTTTTCGGGCCACTTTCTGCAATTTTTTGTTGTTCTGCGTCAAATGAGAAATGAAAAGTCTGAGTGTGGCCTGAGGCTGCTTCAGTTGTGAGTTGAGGCACTGCAGTTGCATAATTAGCTGAAGTGGGCCGCAGGATATGGCGCATTTTATCTCTTAATGAGCCTTGGCATGGCCGGAGGCCCAGCTTAAATGAAAATATGCAACTAACTGCTTGCAAATGGCCTTGCATAATAGTATTTAAATATGGAAACTGCATTCTGATGCAGCTCATCCAGCGTTAGGCACGTGCCGGCCTGACCCAATTCAACTAGATGCAGCTGCATAACAATGGCTAGAACGACGAAAACCGCGCCCCGAATATAGAAATTGCCACCCTCTTTGTCAGCGCCTTCACGCAAGCCAAATACTCAACTCTACCCTGTATCTGTTTCTCTCTTGCTCTCTATCTTTCTCTTTCTATTATTTGCCATTCCTGCCTTCGTCTGACATTATTTGGATTGAATGGGACTGTCAGTTTCAAGGGTGTTTTTGGATTTGGCTGACAAAAAAAAGAAATACAAAAATGTGGGTCAACATTGCGTATGAGTATTTTTGTGTGCGTCGACAATGCTGAAAACAGAGCTTATAAAATTGATAAAAGTACGGTAAAGAAAATGTCAAAAACAAGCTGATATAATCAAAAAGAATACCTAAATACACTAACAGAAAATATATGAATTTAGTATAACTTAAAAATGCAAAATACTTATAAATATTGAACAAATTTAGTATGGTTATAGAATAGAAAAATAAAAGCAATTGTAAATATTTTACTAAAATAATATTTATTTATAAAAAAAAAAATGGTTATATTATTGAACACATTACGATATCTCTTTGCTTTAAGCTAGTATTTAGAATAGGCAATAAGACCCAGACTGAGAAGGTAAAGCCAGCTGAAGGGTAAGGCCATGCAAGAAGCTCAATAACAGCAGCAACATGTCAACAACGACAACAACAGCAATAGCAACAACAATGACAATAGTAACAACAAGCGCCCATGGCAAACGTGTGACATGCACGTGCGATATATTCATCATACGCCATGGAGACGCACCCTGGAAACAAGCAGCCCTCGTCTCGCTCCACCTGCAAATATGTAGCTCCATGGGGGGTTGGTGTGTGGCCAATTATGAATTTGTCTCTATTTGTTTGTCACGCGAACAACAAGGGCAACAACAAACAGCAACGACAATAACAAGACCAGCGAAACATGATAAAAAAACATCTGCATAAAAGTTTCACTTGTATCTATCTATCTACAGCAGTTTTTATCTTGCAGATACTTGGCCTGCACTTGCCGTTGCTTTGCAGCAAAACTTTTTATTGTTGTTGCCCCAAAAACTTTGCCACACACCCGACTGAATACACAGACAAACAGCAACGAGAACAATTGGGCACGTGTTGACACTAAGTCACCTCTGCGCAGTCAAAGTTTCGCCTAAGCAATTTTTGGAGAAAAAGGATTTTAAACGATTTTTAATTAAATTTATGAGGACAGCTGCAATTAAGAACTTTTAACTCACAGCTGCAAAATCAAAGCAACAATAACAACTGCTACAACAACAACTAATATAAGAACCGTAAGCTTTTTACCGCTCGATGATAAAACTCGGGCAGAGGGCCAAGCACTAAAGCAGAAGACAAAGTGTCAAAATCTTCACAAGAAAAACAACAATAACAATAACAATAACAACAAAAAACTGACTCATGTAGAACAGACATAAATAAAAGCGAAAAATACGAATACGAGCCCGAACTCGAACCCGTAACCGAGTCGTACCCTCAGCTATAGCCCCAGTCTCACCTGTCGCTACAAATTGCTTAGAATTAATCATAATAAACTTTTTTTTTATTTATTTATATATATCTTAGGCATACATTATAAATAGAAATTTGCGTTATCGAAGATTATAAATTTAAATATAAATTCATCGTTATCTCTTGACGATTGTATGAGCTCATCTATTGTCAGGAAATAATGGAGACCCGAACTCGGAAATATCATTAACAAAACTCTATTATTTTTTTCGTTTATCTCACGACGATTGGTTTTTAGAGAACTGCTATTGCTCATAACAATATTGGGGACAGTGTTTAGATAGCGTATCTAAGACAAACACATACATATACACACACAAAACACTCACACAGATACAGCGTTCCGTTCCATTCATTGATATAAAATATTTCTTTGTTGACTCTTTAACTGTTCCATTGCTGATAAAGCAGTTTACCGGCTCTCCGCCTTACCACCTATTATAGTGGAACGATATAAGCAGCGTAATAATTTATGAGGTCAGTTATTTGGTAATTGAAAAACTGTGCTGGAAATGGGCCGTATTAAGTGGCAAGTGCTTAGGGCTTAGATTAAACGGTACGGTACGAGTCAATTGGTCTAGACCTTTGAGCAAATATGTGGCTATTATGAAAATTGCCTGGAATGAATCATGATCGGATTTGTGATGAAGATATATTACTAGTATTGGTATTACATTATATTCTTTCTCAAGCAAAAGTAAGCATAATAAAATATTTGATTTCCACTTCACTAAGTGAACTAGTTCACGTATTAGTTTATTACGAAATCAATTTTGATTACCATAAAAAAAGAGAAACAAAAATTTGTGCTAGACTTGTTACTCGTTAATGCTCCAATTTACATTTAAGGCAATCATTGCCCAACTTATGGACTTAACTTTTCTTTACTGGCTTATATTTTGACAGCTCGCTATGTGCTCCATATGGCTGGCTGCCGACACATTTTAGTTGTACGTCGATTGACTTGCATAATCCTACGATATTTCTCATGCAGTTTTGCTGCTGCTCCATTGTCTCTGTCATTATTAATCCAATTAGCAGCAAAGAACATGGCACACTCCAGGCCAGGCACAGCAGGCCAAGGCACTCTCTCACTTGTGCATTGCACAACATTCACTCACACACACCAACACGTAGGCACACTCATATGGCTACTCTTGAGTGTGTGTTTGTGTGGCAAAACGTGCAGCTAGCAAATTGGGTCAACCAATGCACGAGACCGTATTGCCAATGTGAATGAGTTGATTCTTCGGTCACTGCTAATGCTTCTCTACTGTCCGTTCGCTCATCAGTCTGTTCTCTCTCTCTTTCTCTCTCTTTGCTCCTCTATTTTAAGCGGCTTAGACGCAGCTACTTAACGTCAAACGTTGGGGCGTAGCCATTGATGAATTACGACCATGCTATAAGCAGCTACTGCCAGGCCGCTGTGAACCACTGTGCAGCGGTTAAGTGCATTCCGAGTCGGAATTTCCAGTCATGCCCATAAAAAGGCCAAGTTCAGCCGTAAATAGCTCGGATCAGCACTTCTGCCAGTTGGTGGTGCTTGTGGTGTCGAGTCGAGTTAAGCGCTTTATAATTGTTTATAAACAGCACTGGAAACACTTGCATAAAGTTTCAAATGAAGCGAGATTTCCAATGAACAGCGTTTCAATAGGGAGAGCGTAAGAGTGTTAGACTACAAAGATACCCTACGAATAAGAAATTTTGTAAAAGTACTAATAAAGTAAAGACACGTGATTTTTATACCCTGAACCCATTGAAAATGGGAAATCAGGGTATAATGTTTTTGTTGAAATGTATGTAACAGGCAGAAGGAGGCGTGGCAGACCCCATAAAGTATATATATTCTTGATCAGGGCGACGAACTGAGTCGATTTAGCCCTGTCCGTCTGTCTGTCCGTCTGTCCGTCTGTCCGTCTGTCCGTCTGTCCGTATGTTTGAACGCGTCGATTTCCGAAGATATAGAAGCTAGAGACTTCAACTTTTTTTTAAAATGCTCGTATATAGCACGCGGATATCGAGTTTATCACTAAAAATCGATAACTCATCTCGTTATTTTTTTATCGATCAAAAACCTTATCGAAATGCAGTTATAAAATTATATCTCCTACATCTTTAGAGCTAGAGTATCCAAATTTTAAATGTAGATTGATATGTACGTTATAGATTTTCGATTTTTGTTTAATTTCACCCCCCACCCTTATATCCACCCCCTCACCCATAAGTTTGTAAAAGGCGTATTTCAAATACTAGAGACTTGAGCTTTGGCAATTATACGCATAGTAATGATAAAACCACAATCTGAAAGTTTCATGGAGAACGTACGTCCAGAAAAAAAGTTATTAAACAATTAAGTTCCCATAGTAAGCCCACACTGCAGCCCATGCGTGCGCGCCTATGGGTGTCTATGTATGTGTGTTTGCGTGTGTATGTGTGTGTTTGTGTAAGCAGAGAGACGCTAAAAATGATTGAAATGGCTGTTGCTTGAAGGGTTCAGGGGATCTCGTAGTCGAGCACTCTCGACTAGAGTTTTCTTACTTGTTATTTTATATATCCTGTACTGTGATCGTTGTATAAGTCTAACTATCGAAAATTAAACTACTTTCAGAAAGACTTAGCTTAGAGTTTTTAAATATTAATTAAAATGTATTTGCTATTTAAATTTTTGTTTATTGTTATGGAATCTATAGGTTTATATGGGAAACTCCTCTTTCCCAATTCCTTATTATTTATTTGCTTTTCATTTCATGGAAGTTCGACTGTGTGTTTAATCACACTTGAATTTCCAGCTGCAGCTATACAATTCGTAGAATTCTTTATTGATTTATTAATATCTGTTATGCGTTTACAGATAGTTTTCTTAGATTTACCGTATTTGAACAAGTGGTCTCCCTAATGAGCTCGTTAGACGGGTAATTGTGATAGACTCCAACGGGTTATCCGAGTTGGCTTTATCAATTGTTAACTGACCTGACGTTGTATTTCAAGCTTACGAACTTCCGTACTAGTTTGTGTGCAGCTCTGGTGGATTAGCTTGAAGAGCTGAGATAGTGAATAAATAGTGCTTGAATATATGTTCATCAAAATAACAGGGAACAGAGATAAATTTGAAGTAATCAGATAACTTACCGACTTTCGAGCTAGATTGGAATATTTCAAGTAAATTCTATTAGTTTTTCAACAACAACAAAATCGATTTGTTTTTCATTCTGATAAATTGAGACTTCCTACAAAGATGATGTCAAGTGTTTACCTTGTCAAGTCAATAAAAAACTGTTCATTTCCATCTATCTATCCGCAATTGTAAAAAAAAACTACATGAACTCCTCCAATCCTTCAAATGCAACTGCATTGTGTCAACATTTCTATTCGCACTCAATCAATCTGTTTCCATGTGACAATTGATAACAATTCTCTCTGTTTTCCATAGAGAAATTTTGTATTTTCCGTTTCTCGTTTCTCTTGTTTGTTCGTTTGATTGTGATCCTTCTGTTGGCTTTTCCACTTCAGTGAGTTAACCTTTGCGCTTTTGCTAGTGCCTAAGCCGCTTATTCCGGCATTCAGCATTGAAACGTTTGTCCGACAATTTTGAAGAGCGACGCCAACGACAGCAGCAACAGCAACAACAACTCATGACTAATCGCTTCAAAATGCACTGGACACACACACACATCCACTCACATACACACACACATATACATATTCATACATACATACATACACACATCTACATTAATCATCAACAGAACAACAAGCACAGCATAAAGATTAAGTATGTGTACTCATGCCCAGATCCAAGATAGCTTTTGACAAAAAAAAAAAAAGAAGAAAAGAATAAAATAATAAAATACAATTGCGGTTTATACTAAGAAAAACAGATAACTTCGAGCTGCCGCACATGGAATACCCTTTAAAACGATATATGACATGCAGGCAAAGAGTGCTTAGTTTAAAGAAACCTTTTCAATTTAATCGGGCTTATATTCACTCTCATAGATATATGCAAAGCCTAGTATACCCTACTCTGTGAGGGTATGGAAATATGAAAGACACGCATAGTTTATGAACCGAACATCACATTCCTGCACATCTGAGTGTTGATATGAAAGGGTGTGAGTGTGGTTTGTAGGCACAGCATTGATTGAAGCCCACTCACACACACACACATACACACTCATATACACATGCAGATTTGCATAAGTTGTTGAACTTTAGATAAACGCTTGACTCAACGAGTTTTCAAGTATCATCTATGGGGTCCATTGCCAGAGATAGCTGGAAGAGAGTGACAGAGGCTCGAGGCAACATTATGCTCGAGCAGCTTGGAGAAAGAGCTGCTACGCATTTCACTGCGTTACTTTTTGTCAATTTTAATTTACTTCGAGACCCGAGGCCGATGGCTTAATTCAAGTGGTGCCAAGTGGTGCCCAAATTGTGTGCCATTGGGTGCCAGGCCAATACCGTAGCCAAAGCCAAAGCCAAATGGCAAATAGAGGCCCCAACCTGGCGGTTGAAGTTGCTGGAGGTTGAGTTTTTCAGTTTTGATTTGCATAAATTGCCAATGGGCGTCAATATTTTGGCTACCCGCCCAACTGAAAAGCCACAGAACTTGTTGAAAAACTCCAAATTGCAAATTGCTGCTACCTGTTGGAGGCGTGGCCTGATACAATTTGGCCAAAGCTAAAAATAATCCAGAAGAAAAACGGAGCAACGGATATCGTTGCCATGCAGAAATCGTAACACTCTTTGTCAACTGAAAGTAAGCTGCGGATAAAGAAAGTCTGCTCTATTGCCGGTCTATATATAAGGAATACTTGACATATTTTAAGGATAGTGCAAGATATTTCCTATTTTAATTATTACTACGTTAGCTATATAGTATATAACGATTTGTCTCTTGTACGCAAATTGCATGGCAAAAACTGTAGTACCCCTCGAGCAGAGTATACAGAAATAAATTTTTGTTACAGTTATTTGCTGTGCGGCGCGTGTTTTACGTGACATTCGGCTAAAGTTAAGCCAAAAAAATGAAATAAATTGAAAAATTTGCAATTTCTGTCTTACTGAGTGCGAACTGTGGAGCGAGCTGTGCAATCGAACTGATTGAGCTGCGGTTCAAAAGGTTATTAAAATCAACATCGTACACATTTAATGTTGAATTGCTTTTCAGGCAGTTAGCTGATTAAGCTGAACTAGCTGTAAGCAACAAGCTCAATTGATGATGTAAGACTCGAACGAAGGGTTGGTTGTGGTTGTCTATTATACAGAATTTTATGTTATTTACTTAAGATTAAGAGTATATGAGCTAAGTAATATAATTCTATATACACTCTTAAAAAATATTTCTATATAAAACTGCAATAATGAAAACAAGCAATATTACAGTTATGAAATATAAGGTACAATAATAGTTTTAGGAAATATATTTTCAGTAGTAATCAGCAAACTATTCATACGAATTGATAATACAATTATTATTAGTTAGTTATACCCCCTATACCCGTTATACCCCTTTTTCCTAGAGCATAATAACTTCGACTCAGTGTAAGTCGACTAGTAGGAAACAGACTTTTCACTTTAGTTAACAATTTGGAGGCTGCGCTCTCTGTTCACTTGACTCTGTTGACGCTGATAAGCTTTAACAACAACAACACACATAAGGAACGAAAAAAAAAGAACACAAATTCGGAACGTAAACACAAACGACATTATCATAATTGCTTATGCTTCATTACATATTTGCCCGGCTGGTACGATGCTGGCAGAGTAGCGTACCATGCGCCGACCAGCCAGACTTAAAGCTGGAGGGCAATCCGAGGTCTGCTTTGCCTGACTCTCAGCATAATCATTGAATAAACAAACTGATAAAACAAAAGCCGCATAAATAAACGCAAATATTTGTTAATATTTTCATGGGCCCACATAGAGCCAAGTGCACAGATATGGATAAAGATCAAGAAAGAGTCAGGCAAAAAACACGTCGAGAATGTGCTGACTACTGAGATACTCTCGTTATGAGAATGCCTTTAGTTTACTTTACTTTTCACCAATTTTATTTACAATCTGTTTTTGATTTATGTAAACGAGAGAATTCACTTAAGTCTTCAGTGTTATCAGGAGGTTGTGTTCGAGCTGGGTGCTGTGTCATGCCACTTAAACATACACATAGCAGCACTGGCAATATACCCCTTTTTTGCACAGCGTACAGGGTATCAAACTACAAACTAAAACCAAAGCCCAAAGCTCAGACCATTGAGACAGTGATCAGGTTTTTTTCTCTTTTCTTCTTCTCTCTTTTTTTTGGGCCCGGTCAGGCTAACGGTATTGTGTGAGGCTCTTTGGTCTTTGTGTGCCACAAACGCGGCCGCCGAGCCGCAGCTGAGGCACAGTTACAGCACGCCCAAAAAGGGCATGTCTTCCATGTGGCCACAAGTCCAGACAAAGGCATCCATCGACATGGCTATCGCCATGTGGATCCGCTCGCAGTTGTTGTTGTTGTTGCTGTTGCTGTTGCTGTTGCTGTTGCTGTTGCTGTTATTTGGTCGCATTCGCATACGCGTCCGCCCGTGACTTGGCGATTTTATTTTCGCTCCATTTGTGGCCATAAATATTCAGTCAAGTGTCATCCAGACATGGCATGTGTAGTGGAGTTTGAAATGAAATAGAGTTGCAGTCGAGGCGAGGGCGAAGGCGATGGCGGACGCCGGAACTGTGATACATTCAAGTCGCGCATATGAGCCGGCTTACAGCCAGTTAAGTCACTTCTGTGGTCGCGACCAAGTGGCCCGGGCCCAGACCCAGACTCCAAAACCAAAATCCCAACAAAAAACCCCCCAACTGCCGAGCATCTGCCAATTGCGGTGAAGATAATTTTTTTTCTCCTTTAACATTGCGGGTAAAAAAGAGTTGAGACTGTGTTTTATGGCTAGCGCATAAAAATCGAGACAGTTTGGGTAGTCTATGGAGTATATATGGTGTTGGCGAAGCCATTCTAAAGTGCATGTAATGGGCCAACTCGAACGAGCATGTTAACTGCCATGTGGGAGGCTGCCGGATCAAACATGCAACACAAATGCCATAATTTTCCATATAATTGTGAAGAACAGTTAATGGCAGATATGTGGGTCATATACCGCATAAATTATAGCAGAGATCCACAGTGTGTTAGATAATGACATTAGAATAACTAATTAGCCAAATTAGTTAGTTAAATCGAATGATGCTAAGCGGCAAGGCGAGAAATGTTGATAAGTTTTCATGCTTTATTCTGTTTAGATTATAATAATAAATCTATTATATAAGATACCAAATTCAATAAATTAGTTGTGTTATGTATTACGATATACTTCCAACAGTTTTGTGTAGAGCAACTCACTTTAAAAAGCTGTAAGCAACTGCCTGTAACTCTTTGAGTGGCCCTCGTTGCAGGCTACACTTGTAGGACATTCACACGCAAGTGAAATACATATCATAAAGTATTCAGGCACGCGGCCTAATGCAGCATTTGTCCTCCCAACGGAAGTGCAGGATTAACTGGGCACTTGAACACGATTAAAATGGAAGTAAAGTAGCTGGCCGCCACTTCAGCATCCTCTCTCTCTCTCTCCCTCTCACTTGGAGGTTGGGTAGGTGAATGACAGCACTTCCGCATATGGATGATTATCAGTTGAGTCAGTGGCTGCAGCAGCTGCTTCTAATCACCATTTGTTATCACTGAATGCCCATCAATCAGTTGTGCTTTGCAGATAACTTGCTATCTATGTATCTATCAGATGCGCTGGCTGATTCAGCCAGCCTTGAGTCAATCATTCGCACGTGCTTGAGTTAACGTTAACGCTCAATTTGGCTAAATGCAATTTGCATACATTTAAGTGGCGATTGCCCAGAGACTCCAAAATCTTACCATACTTAAGTCAGTCAGTCCTTACCCCCCTCCCCCCACACACAACGAACAGGAGCTCGCTAAAATATTGCCTGGCTTCATTTGTTTTGGTTGGGGTTATTTGGTTTTTTATTTTTTTCAGGGAAATGCACTTGGGTCACGTTTTTGATATTTCATTGAATCAAAACAAATTGCTGGTGCCCGGACGAGGGCCCAGGTTTTAAATAAATAAATAAATGCCCAACCGCCAGGCACAAAATATGTTGTAACGAGCTTCGAGCTGTCCGCTCGTTAGGCAAATGGCAGCCGCCGCTCCGCACCCGTCATAAAATGTATCCAGCTCGTAAAAAATTAGATTAAACATCATAAAAATGTGAGTTGTACTCAATTAGATGGTCAAGCAAGCAACTGTTGCCATTGGGCCATGTCAAGAGAGCTCTGAATCCTCCAATTGGCTATTCTTAACAGGTTTTGCCTTTATCTAATGCTATTCTAATACTCTATGTGGGAGTTGATTAAGAGTATATTGGCATTGAATAGCAGTTTGTGTTCTCAGCTTGCCGCAATCACAGAAGACACGCCCACACTTAACGCCCATTTATATAAATCTATAGTTCATGTAGAATGAAAACGATGTTAGTCTGTTTTGAATAAGTATGTTGCAGCCGTTTACAGCCGTTCTTTTGCACGCTTCGCCCTGCCTCAGCACTTTGCTAATTGACAATTTTCAAGCAGTTTTTTGCGCCATAAAAGCGAACTTTTCTAATAGCCCCAAAGTCAGTCATTTGGTCTAAGCCATTAAAAAATTAATTGCCCGCTTCCCCCAGGACGACTAACTCAACGTCGTCGTCGTCGTTGTCTTCGTCTGGCCACGCCCCAAACATAGCGCTAATCCAGCATTTAGAGCGGTGCTAAACGCCTCGTAGTCAGCGGGCTCGACTCTTTTGCCAGCAGTTGTTTCCCATCAAATAAGGGCTTGTCTGTTGTCCGAGTTGCCAAAAGCATAACAAGAAAACAGCTAAGACAGCGGTATTTCCTTTACACCTGATCAGCTCAATGATGCCCTGTAAAAAAGTTAAGTAAGTTGTCTAGCAGAGTGGACCAAGATTTTTGGTTTATTCTCTTAAAAAATTGTTATTAAAATTTAATCTTTAATAGACTGGACCTATAAACACTGTAATATATTATAAAAAAAATATATATCATCTTTAGTATAAATATTCTCTCTTATAGTTGTATATAAAGTTTTTCTTAAAAAAATATGCTCGTATTTACTTCTGCAATGGCATTGTATCGCATACCCCCTCTTACAAAACCTTTCATATAGGGTATTCGAAACGTTTTACCACAAGCTTCTAATTTCGTATTATTGCTTCGTTTTGTTATTAGTTGTATTTCATTTTATTTTAGGTTTTTTTCTTTCGAGCTTTTGTCTCGAGTGCTTTTGCCGCTGACCTTTTGTAAGCACTTCTCTAATTGTGGCTCTGACAAGCAACAAGCTGAGAGCGAGAGCGAGAGCGCATATTTCGTGCGAAAGGAGCGAGAGAGAGAGCAAGAAACTCAAAGCTTAATTTAGCACAATTTTTTATTTGTTTTGTTTGGTTTTTTGATTTTTGCGCATTTTTTATTGTTGTTATTTCTTTTCATTTGACTGACTTTGTGTGGGTTGTCGATTGACTGACGCAATCTTCCAATTTTGTGTATTACTTTCCAATTTGATTGCGGACATAATATAGTATGTACTGTATAGTATAGTATGTACTGTGTATATAGTGCCTACATGATATGGCCGAGTGACGTCAGCTTGTGCAACGATTAGATTGATAGACGGCTTTTCATACACAAAAATATGCATTATCAGCTGTGTATATTTTTTTATCTTCCGTCTACTTGGCACTTCCGGTCGCTAACAATTATTATTGAAATGACAGAATTTCATGCGATTCATTTAGGAAATTAAGTCAAAGGCTTTATTGAACTTGAGCGATGCGAAGAAGCTGCAAATTTGAGAGTATTCTAAAGAAATTAACTTTTCCTATAACCCCAGCATAGGGTATTCCAACTTCGTTTCTGTGTCAGTTCAAGTTCTTTGGGTTTATTTTTTGTATGCACTTCATTTATGAATGACAAGCTGGTGGCATCATCATTCGCTGGCAAAAAGCGCAAATGCAAACACTCTGTACAGTCGCTCAACGGACGGAGAGACAACGCTTCCATAGGGTACTCCACTCATACAATTATTTCTCATTCTACAGCCACTTGCCGCTGCCTGGTGTTTCGCACACAGTGCGCAAAATTTTAATGAGTTGGAAATTTAATATCAGTCGCGGCAGATTGCAGATTGCACAGGGGTAACGGGACAACTGAGGGGGGAGGGGGCGGAGTCGGGGGTAAAGAAAGTTCACTCGAATCTCGACTACAACTGCGGTAGGTCTCGCTCCAAGGCGCACACAATTTAATTTGCTGTGTGTTCTTAAATAATTTAAAATTTGCATTTAATTGAGAGATTAATGAAGGGCCAGGAGGCTAACTGAGCAGCTGATTGATGGAGTAACTGACTGAGTGGTTGACTGATTGGATGGTTGAATAACCTTATGGGAATGATTTTCTGGTCGATTGAATAAGGGTTTGGTTGACTGGTTGAATGATTGGCTGACTGACTGTCTGACAGAGTGATTGATTGTGTGAGTGACTGATGAAGGGATGGGGGGACTGACATTAAATAACCGACTGATTGACGGACTAACTAAATAATTGAAAGTGACTCTAACTAACGAAGTGACTGACTAGCTATAGACTCACAAGTTAATTGATTGCATTGAATTGACTAGCTGATTGATTGCCAAAAGGAATAACCGATTGATTGACTTTGAATCTGTGTGACTGACGGATGGAGAGAGTGACTGAATGACTGAATTTTTATCTAAAATACGATTGACAGTCTGTTAACTCCCTGACTGCAAGTATGTTTTTCTGCCAGTATGACAAACTAATGAGTGACCGACTGGCTGTCTGATTGATAATCTGACTGACCAAATGATATGCTAACAACCTAAACTACTCAACTAAGTAGCAGTTGGTTACGTAGCTCTCAGAGTTGTTTTAAATCAATTTTAATGGATTCTACGTTTTTCCACCAACTCACCTTGAACTTGAGTTCCGTCTCAATTGGCTGCTTTATACAGAAAATGGGAAAAAAAGATAACAAAAGCCGCCACTAATTTGTACGTATATATGAACATTATAAATTGTGTATACATATAGTAAATATACTACCATGTGTGATTCTCCAGAGCTGTGCAGTCGCTTCCGTTTGTTTGCACAATGCGCAATTTTCTTAGATTATTCGCCGGCAAATGTCGCTTCAATTTAACTCAGTTTTAGCAATGTGATTTAGATTATAATATGCATTCAATTTATGCTAATATACGTATTTTTTCTATCTCTCTCTCTCTCTTTTCAGTTTTTGACAACTGCTGAACTTTGTCGGCGAACTTTGTGCGCTTGCGGAAATGTAAGTTCAACACAAATCTTAATTTAACCGTTCTCATTTAACCCAAATCCATTTTTGGCTATTTAATTAAGTGGTGCACAGTTTACGTGACGCAGTAACTGTCGTCATTTTATGTGACAATCCGCCTGACTTATCCATTAAATTATTCACGTATCATGCGATCAGCGAGTTAGTGAACTTCCATTTCACGGGCTCTAATAATAATTAGTCTTCCCGACGTTGAAACTCTCGTTAACATCTTGACTGGTGTACACTTTTTGGCCCTCTACCCTCTACCGACTGCCCTATGCTCTCCTGCCCTGTCTGCCCTAACAGCTCCTCAGTTTGTGTGGCTTCTAATTGTAGTTAAACTTTCTGACATAATTTATGATGATTTTCGTGTTCTCAACTTTCTTACTGCTGCTGCTCCTGTTGTTCTTTAGGTTTTGCGTGGAAGTTTTTATTCTACCTGGCGGAGTGCCTTCTCGCTGTCTCAAATTCCCAGAATCTTTAAATTGCATTCTGAATGCCAAAAAATGAAGCAAAAAGAAATAGCAGAAGAAGCAGCAGCAACAACAATTCAGGCTCTTGATTTATTATTTGAATAGCTGAACAGTTTTTTAGAATAATGAAATTATTTTGAATAATAAAAATTTATATGCATACCTTAAACAACTTGAGATCTTGTCGTAATTGATAAGAAATTATCTGAAAAACGTTTTGGTCTTACCATGTTAAAACTTCCACATATTAAATTCTATATAAATATTTTTACTGCGCCAAGTTTAACTAAAAGAAAATTCAGAAATTATTTCTGAATTAGGAATGAATATCAAAAGTTATAAAAAGTTTGGAAACACACAATTGAGAGGTCATCAGCTTTAAAGCCAACTTATAATAAAGATTTCACACAGCTTTATGGCAAACATTTAGTACAAAGTTAATATGCAATTTTTGCCTGACAACCAGCACATTTCACATGCAGTTCTCGTAATACCCATTACGAAAAAACGTGTATATAAAAAAAACCATTTACAATCATATTGACGTGTCATCCTAAGGGTTATGCCTGACGTAAGAGATTAAAGATAAGTACTGTTGACTACCTCCATTGCACAACGAGCGAGAACATCTCTATGAAAATAAAATAAAAAAGTAAATACTAAATGAGTATTCACAAGTGCTTGCATATGAATGCATGCATAACATGAATGCATTTGTATATAGACAGACTATAATCATTTGCAAATAACTGTAAATGAAGCTTTTAACGTCACATTGAATTGAAATTGAAAGATGAGGACTGAGAGAAGGCGTGAGCCAGCCTCCGGGTAGAGAGGGCAGAGGCAGAGACTCCGACTGAGACCGGGTCTGTGAGATTCTTACGAACTGTGCGACTAACTCGACTCTCAATCGCACACATGTGACCCTGGGCAGTTGGTGGGAACCAAAAAATAAAGAAGTTTTTAATAATAATAATGAAAAGCACTCTTATGGCATGCCGAATATTGAATGCCCTTGCACCAAAAGGCTTATCTTTAATCGATTGTTTCGTAATGGTGAAATAAGAATTATATTGAAAATATAATTTTCCAAAAATATATTGTAAAGTTATTCTATTTCATTATGATCTTGGATCATGCATAATACAAATCAATTAAAACATAAGATATTATATATTGCTGTGTCTAGAACGGAAAGTTGGACTGATAGAATTTAACAAATCGAGTTTTCATACTGTATTATAGTATATTTACTTAATAATGTTAATATCTCCTGACCACCGCGCAACAGTCTCTACTCAGCGTATATTAAATCTACATTAATGATAAAAGTACTAAAAATAAGTAGGTGTAATACCTATAATGATGCTGCGGCTGCATTTTTTATGAATGAATGTTTTAAAGCTAAATGTTTTATTGTTTATACTTTGTTGTTCCTGTTCTTTTTTTTACTTCTTTTAACTGGCTATTTTTAACTATGTTCACATACTAAATAAAATTTAAAAAAAAATTAAAACTTTTTTCACTGACATCATCAAACAAAACGCAATGCATTTTTTATGTGTTAGCCACATCAAAAATCATTTTTAAGGTTTGTCAGCTCGCTGCTTTGTGCGTTTAATTTAAGCTCGATGTAATTTATTAAAGTTTTGTGTTCCAGTTTTGTATGTTTGTGTGTTTAATGCAAGATTAATTAAAGATTTCATTTTTGATTTATTGTTTATAATTTTGGGTGGTCCCGAACGGACGCTCCGCGTTCGGGGCACTGAATGGGTTGCCTTTGTGTTCTGAGTTCTTTGGCATTTTGAAAGTGGCGCAAATTAATTATGTTTGGTATAGCCAGATTTTTATATGAAATATGCACAAATTGTGTTATTTGTTCAATATGCATACTTCAATTGAAAACCATTAATTAATGAGCAAATAAAAAGTTTTATTTGCATGCCGCAACAATTTAATTTTTTAAGGCTTCTCAAATATTTGCCCTGAGCTGCAACTATTTGAAATTGTTTTAGCTGTGCTTGAAACGCTTTAAATATTTCGCATCATAAATACAACCGGGTATTTGTCAGCTAGCATTACTAACTGTGGGTGTATTAGTGTAAGCAGAGCTATGTGCCCTATGTGTGAACTAATGAAAGATCTTTTAAAGCATAAATTGAAATTTTTAAATATGTTCAATGTAAACATGCCTTTCTGCTATGTTGATTGTGCTGCAAATTCTGAGCCAGTTCAGTCAAACTGCAGCTTGGATTTATTTCATAACTCTGCTATTGCCGCTGGCTGCCCACGGACAGGTGCGATTCATAAGTTTGTAAGCTGAAAAAACTGCGTTATATTGGCAACAACTTTTTGCCACAGAGTTGCGTAGCCCACGAGCCACAAATGATATCAAAATTGGGTTAAACAACTGGCCCGAGCCACGCGTCTGTTGCAGTTGCAATGGCAGTTGCCACATTTGGTGTCTCCATTTCTGTTGCTTTTTGTTTTTGTCCAATGAAAACGAAATCAGGCCCCAGCAATCAGAATACGAGTCTAATGCAGTTGCCAAGTGGGCCACTGATTTTCGCCTGTCTGCTTGTGAAAGTGAAAACCGAGCAAATGATAAACAGTAAATGAGCTCGCAGCGAATATGCATGACGCACAAATACCCTGTAAAAAAATTAAAATATTAGAGATTTGCTTAAAGCTCGCTGTAATAAATATTTTGTATGATAAAACAGATCAAGATCTGTAACCTTTTCCCGTGGCACACCTTTGACATAACTACCTTTTGCTTGCCCTCAATCGTTACAGGGTATTCAAACCGAATTAGTGTCTAGCTGCAATTGTCAGATATAAACAAACTGACCGACACTCATTACATCAAATTTGTTTATTTTGCCTTACGCATTCATTAACTTACACATACATACATATATAGATGTATGTCTGTGTAGATCTTGTGGTCATGCCATGGGCATGCATTCTCAGTGGGCAGCTTTGTTGCTGGGCTATTGCCGTGGGAGTAAGTGAGAGTTCAATTTGCCTAGACTTTGGAGTTTTGTATGGTGTGAAAGTTTGGGGTTATTTTTATTTATTTATTTATTTTATTTTATTTGTATTTTTTTGTGGCTCATTTAAAACGACCAACAAGACTTGTTTGTTTTTGTAATTTTGATAACAACATTGTTAACTGCCACTTTTCAGCCAAAGGATTATGTGGTTAACTGATTTGCATGTCAGGCAATGGCGGAAGTTGTCTCCATTCACGCAATAGTTGATCGAACAACAACAACAACAACAACAACGAAAAACGTGATACGAGCGACGCACATTCCAACCAGATCTATGTTTGTTTATGGGCTTTACAGCACATTAAGATTAACCTGTTTGGGAGTCGGTTTTCTTCTTCTTCTACAGCTTTTTTTTCAATATTTCTTTTTATCTTGTGGTCAAACAAATTTTTGCTTGGCTTCCGAGTCGAGTCTGCGTGTGCTTTCTATCCCAACCAGTTTCCATTTCTTTACAGATTTATTGCCAATATTCAGTTTTTTCTTGAAACTTTTGTTTTTTTTATAATTTTTGTATAATTTTTTATTTTAGTTTATACAAATTGCTTGAACAATTTTTGCGGTTGCCCAGGCGAAAGTCGTTGGCTTAATTTGGGTGATTTTTTCTCTGCTGTTTATTACGGTTGTTGTTGTTGCTGTTGTTGTTGCTGAGCTTAGGCGTAGTCCCAGTCACAGCGATCTAATGCTAGCTATGTAACTCTAAGAGCAACTTTAATTAAAGTGATTGCTCGCTGGCACGATTTCGATTTCCAGCTAAAAAGGCGCGTTCGAGCCACATTGCCGAACGTGTCTATCATTAGGCCAGGGTTCCGCTGTAGCAATCATATTGCACAGATTTTGAGCATGATAAAAATGCGTACTACTGAAACGTATTAATAAACTTTATTAAAATACATAGATAAGACCAGTTTTTGACATATAATTAATGAAATTAAAATGATACATACAAATAAAAAATTGTTTGCAATTAAATATAATTGAAATACAATTATGAAAAAAAAAAATGTATTTCAAAGAAATTTTAAATTCGGAATTTTTATAAAAAAATTGTATAATTCTTTTTAATAACAGCAGAATCTGCCATAAAATTTAAGATAATAATTTTAAGTATTTATACATTTTTACTTTAAACACTCCAGTTAATTTGCATACATACATTTATATAGTTTTTTATACATTTTATACATTATACATTATAAAAAAAAAAAAAAAACAATAATTTATCAAAAATTTTAATTAAATAACGCATAATTAAACTTTTTTATTATTAATAAATCAATCTCAGTTAAGTGTGAGCTAAATTAAAAATATTTCAATTGCATTTGAATTTTATATTTATTTTCTGTGCATAGATAAAAAGTATATAATGAAGTTATGCAAAATTTAAAATATTGGAAATCGAAATGAATTCTCTGTCCGCTTGCAGCAAATCACGAACACACTATGCACAATTTGATGATATTTATTATACATTTAATAAACAGCAGTTGTCATGCCAAAATGTATATACATATATATTTATATATTTGTCTGTGTGTGTATGTATGTATTTCCTGACAGATATGTAGAGGAAAGCTGATGGCAGTTCATTGTTTAAATGCTGCCAATATGAAAGGCACATAAATCGTGATGGGCCTGTTTGAGAGTGAGAGTGCGTAGCGCATGGAATATTGAAGAAGTATATTAGGATAGGCATTGGGTCTGGGCTCTGGTTAACTCCAGCGACGCCCGAACCGAAGGAATATGAATGTGTGCCACTTATTTGCATAGATTGGCATTTTTTATGTGCCAACATAAATTTGTTTTGTATATGTTTTTGTTGTTCGCCTGTTCCATTCAATATGTCACGTGACGCTGAAAGTCTACTCTATTTTTTTAGCCCATTATGGGCCAAAATATATATGTATGTATATATGTATACATATATCAATGTTTAAGTGTATGTAACATGCTGGCTCTTCTATATTCGCTTTGCGTGTGCTGTACTTTTGTCATCAATATCTGTGCAGCACATCAATAAAAGCGAAAAAATAAAGAATTTTTCTTATCACGAGGCACGCATCAAATTGGAATGTAGTTGGTTTGGTTTTTCACCCGATAGTGTATGGAAACAAGAGTTTTTAATTAGTTTTTTTTTTTATTTCTTTCTCTTTTTTGGCGCTGTAAAATGGTTGTTGAGTTATGTGATAGCTTCAACGACAAGTCAAAGTGAGAACATAAGCGACTGCGTCATGCTCGTTCACAGTTCAATAACTGATTGTCAACCGAAAGGTGACTTTTTTTACAACGAATCTCTGACTAACGCTCGAGTTGTGAAAGATATGGATTGGCTATATAAATTATGTTAAATACGTATATACATATATGTAATTCAAGGAGCAAGCCAATACACCCGTTTCACTTAACGAGCTTCTGTTAATATGTATGTATGTATTACCAAAACGGGTTGCATATTTGAAGCCGGTTTTGATTTTGGCAGACTTTTACTGGCAGTTATTATTTTGCTTCTTCTTTCCTGTTTGGACATCAGAACTCGTTCCTGCTCTCCTTACTTCACTGGCTTGTTGTGTGTGAAAATTAACGCATATTCGCTAAATGTAAAGCAAAGTGCAAAACCATCAAAGCTTATATGCCTGCTATACATATATACATATGTATATATACATATATACATATGTATATATACATATTTGTACACATGTTTGTTTATTTATTTATAACAAAAGCGCGTTAATTCCGCCAACGTGCATGCGCGACCTTTGCAAGTCATCAAGATATTGGATATTGCAATTTGTGAGCCGCGTCACGTTTAAAAAGCCCTTGACAGCCTATAGCTATAATATGTATGTATATATACAGGTACATGTACATATGTACCAAAATAAGTACTCGACATCAAAGTCGCACTTTTCAATTGTGCTGTGAATTGCATGCTAATTAGCGTTTGGTCAATTGTTTGATTGATTGACTGATTGATTTATGCTTGGCTTGATGGGCAGCTCAAAAGACTTACAATTGTTGCCGTTACAAATACATCGTATAATGCACACCCACAACTGGAAACAGTGTGCGGTGGATTTTACTCATTGTATTCACCCACCAACAAAACAAAATGAAAAGTGGTTCAAATCTTCAGCAATTGCAAAGTTTTCGCTTTCAGCATTTGAAGGTCTTGTCAAAAAAAAAGATATATATATATACATACATATATATACATTTATATATTATAAAAAACTTCTTTTGGTTTTCGCATTGTATTTTTAAATATTTTTTTTTCTTTTGCTGGCCTTTGCTGCCACAGAAAAGGCCGCACAATGGGCGCTTGTTAAGGTTGGGGCGTCAAAAGAAAGTTCAATTATACCCTGTAAAGCAGCATACTTATAGAGTATACATGGTAGTAGTTGTTCAAATGTAAATATATATAATAAAAGCAAAGATCTTGCTTAATGAATTCCATATGACAGTTCCCATCTCCTATAAGAGCTCTATGCATACCCTATAGGTGTTAGAGGTCAATCTTTAGCCTACTGGGCGTCTCATCAGTCAATCAATCAATCACTTGTCCATGTGCACTAAAAATAGACACGAATGTGAGTCACTTTATTGGCTGGGGGGCGTGGTCAATTGATTGCCCGCTGCCACACCACGCATCTTGGAAGTAATTTGACAGCATGGAGAGAAAAATGCGACTTGGTGGTCTTTGGGATAGTGTCCAAAGTTTTGCGAGCTGTTGCACATGTCGCTGGTATTTTTATGGCTCTCGCCTGACCATAAACACACATAATGGACTTTCACTCTTTTTTAATTTATTTATTTCGTTGTATTTTCTCGAGCATTGATCTCGTAGAGCATTTGGCGTGTCCAGCGGTTGATGGATGTTGGATGTGGTGGATGCTGCGGTGGCGCTCAGAAGCCGAAAGCCCAAAAACCGCAACGCGCGCCCAGAGTCTATGAAATTTCACTTTTTATTATGAACATTTTCGTCTTATTAATTTTTTTAATTTTTGGATTTACGGCTTGATTCGAATGATTATAAAAAAACTTGAATGTCAGTTGATGGCTTTGATTAGCATAAATTTGATTGTTATTATGGCATTAATTGGACGAAATAAGTGTCCGTGTACAGTGATATGAACAGTTTGTCAATCAGGCGATCAATCAATCAATCAATCATTCAACTGCCATTGTCATTCCAATTCACATGCGTTGCACGTCAGCTTTTTTTTATGAGTTTTTTGACACTCGTGCGAACTGCAGTTAACAAAAAATTTGCAACCGGTACGATATATAGAAAGGAGTTGTAAGTGTGGAGGCTGAAGAGTGCAACGCAGGATGGTTGTTGGCAATGGCATGCAACATGCACAGAGGCCATGATTCGCCACACTTTATCTGTAACAAATTGAAATTGATATCAACTAAGAGTTTGGGTATAACATGACTCACAGCTACCCAGTGATTGGCTTGGAAATATGAACTTAAAGAAGAGACTTTTGAATGCATTCGTTAGAGCTAATTTAATTTTGGAGAGAGTGAAACATACATTAGTGTTTTTTATTTGCATATAACATAGCGACTTTAAATACGAACCTTGATGTGCCAGACTCACATGGTAATCAAAACCCATTAAATTGATGCCTCAGGTCAATAATCGAAGTAAATCGATTTTCATGGAAAAGAGAAAAGTTTTGACAAACCTGATTCAGAAATAGCTAATCACATTTGAAATTTATTAATTGGATAATCAGTCCTAAGATCTATTCAGCTTAACATCTAACCTACGCTTGACAAGCTATCCCCCATTTATTATAGAAATCAAGAATCTTATCTGCTAGCAAATTTTCTGCAAGTTCCCAGCAAAAGCAACTTTGATGAAAGGGAGAAACTGTGAATATTCTGCAGCTTCTTCAGTGGCAGCTGCGTTGTTAATTTTACATATTGCAACATTCGACTGTTGCTGTTGCTATTACTGTTGCTGTTGCTATTACTGTTGCTGTTGTTGCTTTGAAACTCATTACAATGACTGCGCAAATGCAGCGCAATTCGCTTGACAATCTCCGCCAGCCAGCCCCACCAGCTGCATGGCTAGCTCATCCATTGTTGTCGCAAAACTTTGCTGCTGTTGTTGTTGCAGTTGTTGGTGCTGCTGCTGCTGCTGCTTCTGCTGTTGTTGCTGCATTCATCGTGTTGACAACAAATGGCACTAAATTTTTGGTGTTGCATAATAAACTCGACGACGTCGTCGCTGATGATGCGCTCAAAAATAGCATCCAAACAGGGCTGGCAGCAGAGTGTGTTGCGGGGAGGCAGAGGCAGAAACAGAGGCAAAGGCACAGGCTGGGGCAGGGCACCGACGCAGCTGAGTTCAGCGAGTAAGACAATAACTTTTTCCTATGATGACATTATTCACGTGAAAAGTTATGCCGCCTGCGAAAGAGGAAGCGAGACAGCGAGCAAGGCAGTTAAGGGAAGTGAGATAGATGAAAGTTATGTGAGCGTTCAAATGAGGAATCGATTTCGGCAATGAGTTATAAATCGCAGAGATTGTCAGTTGACAAAGAGAAATAAGTTTGCTAATATAGAAATGGCACAAAAAAAAAAAAACTTGCAGATATAATCGAATATATAAAATATCCATACCAGACATTATTATCTTAGTTGGAAATAGATTATATACATACATATGTCTAGAATAAAATCACATTTTCTAGTTTTAAAAATTTTACTGTAAATTCAAAGTCTGACAATTTTGAATTTATGCATTTTCAATAATGAAATTTCATTTATCAAATATTGTTCAGCTTCCCATCCCTCGTCATTTATTTAAGAACCTAAACATGCAGATACATATATGCACGTAGAGAGTTTTCCATTGGCTTTACCACGGCGCACGAATATTTCCCAATTTTCTCCTAGTTTTAGCCAGAGCAGCTCAGCTTGTGGCCCAAAATAATAATAGAGTAACTCATTTGATGCAGTGCATTTCCTTTTGGACTCCTGCGCCCCCCTTTGCCGACTGCTGTGTCTCAGCTGCTGCCAGAGTTTCATCTCATTTATCTGATGTCTGCTCACCCTCGCTCATAACTCAAGCCCCAACTAGGTGCAGGAAGAGCCCTACTCAACCCTTTTTGGCTGTGAACTTTCTGAAGCTGAAGTTGCATTGACAACATTTCAGATTGCCTGCTGCATGTTGCAAATGGCAAGCTTAAGAGCTGCTGAATTGGAGTTGCAGCTGCAACAGCAGCAACATCAACAGCAGTTGCAGCTGCTGCTCGAGTGCCAACTGAAAGCTGAAAAGCTCTACTTGCAACTGTCGGCATGGGGTTTTCGCAATCAGTGGAAAGCAGCCAGCGACAGCTATTGCAATCGCTGGGCTTGTGGCATGACATTTGCCTTCTTCAGCACATACAACTAATCTAGGCCCTGGTAGGCCCTGTGCTTTTTTCATCTTTTTGGGTTTCCATGTCAGCCAACCTACAAACCCGCGATAGTCTAACTCAATTTCCCCATTCTCCCATTTCACATCTCTGCCGCCTGATGATGCGCAATTTCGCGTGGGATTTGCGATGTACAGACAAGTGAAACTAATTTGGGGCGCGACGGTGAAATGGAGAAACAAAAACTGGCGACAAACTCAACTCTTAAATTGTGTCAAATGTCGTTCAATTAAGTTGCGCTTGCACAGTGATAAGCGCCTGGGATACCTCATAACAATAGACGACCCAAAAGCCGGCCTCCCCCTTGGGCTAGAGGTGTTAAATGAGGGGCGGTTCGCCAGTTGGATTGATAGAGCCATAGACAACTCACACACACAACTATATGAGGCTCTGCCGCCGGCTTCTAATCAAGCACGTAAATAAAGTTAAAGTTGATACATAGAGCCATGCACAAACAAATAGCGCCAAAAGCCCCGACCACACGACGCCATCGCCTTCGGCTCTCACATCAATGGGGCCAACTCACCTACAGGCCCATACACTCGAGGGCCCCCAACAAAAGCGACCAAATGACAACATCAATGGCGACAGCATATGTGCCCGCCTAACACTAACTACACAGCGAGAAGCGTTTTAAATTCTAACTAAAGCTATGCGCCGCTGAAGCAAACAATTGCAATGTGACCATGGAGAACCCAAGCAATATAGGAAATAGGCAAACATGACTATTCAGTGAACTATATTTCGAGCTAATGCAAAATTGTTTAAATAAAACAGTTAAGCTCAGCAACGACGAGTGCTTAATTAAACTTTAGACAAATTTGTAGTTACTATTTATGGATGATGAAGTAAACTAATTGTTCAAGCGACTTGCGGCCTTCTTACTCTGATATAGGGTTTCACAAATACCACAGAAATGTACGACCGTCTTCAGTTTGAATTTAACAATGCTCGTCATTTATTAAGTAAGAATATAAGGAGAGCCAGCACAGAAAGAACGAGCATATAGAGAACGGTCTTCCCTTTCTTCCAACTTCATTTGCTGCTCTTACGTAAAAGACTACTTATTACTCTATAATATTCAACTGACTGATGATCTTAAAGCAAACTCCAAAACTGAGCTAAAATAACTTAAAATTTCTCCTCTACAATTCTAGTGTTTTTCCCAGTGTATTGCTTAGCATATGGAGTCAGCTCCCTCTATTTAGTATGTATGCATGTATGTATGTGCATAGTCAGAGTATAAATATAGTCGTAGCTTTTGCCCAGCGGCAACAACAATAAAAAAATTGCTAGCTCTATGTAACATTTGATTAGGTTGTGAAAGGGGGCTGGTAGGTGGGAAGGTAGGTAGGTGAACTCCTCTTGCCATACTACCTTCTGGTTTAGTTGAACGCAACAACAATGGAGGAAATGCTTATGGGCCATTCGGGGGTTGGTGCGGCTGCTGCGTCGAGTGGGATGCACTTTGTGGGGCGAACATTGGCAATTAGAAATTGAAGTTAACTTGGCTCGGAGATTACTTGCATAACCGCAGACGCATCGTAAGCAGGCAGCAGGGTGTATCGTCAGGTCGTTGCATGTACGACAATATTTACTGTACTTTGAGCAGCAACAACCACATTCACTGACAATGCTCAACTACTGATAAGTTCGACTGCATCTCAAGTGCAGCGATGTGTGTGAGTGGAGCAGAGCCAAGCCAGTCTTCCAATTGTTGTGGAAAACTTGACTTTATTTCGGAACTCCCGTACAAGTTCCAAGTATCGTAAAGTTAAGAATTTGGCAGAGACACCTGAAAACTAAGCAAACTAAAGTTCAGAATCGCCGGACTTGTTAGTAAACTGGAAAACAAACCGACTTTAAAGTTTCACAGGTTTATGAGGCAGCTAAAGTTTGGAATAGAACAGACTTTACTGCTTCTCCTAATACCGGGAACAGTTTTGAAGAAGATTTTATGCATTTACATTACAGAAAATATATAGGGAAGTCATAGAATTTCCGTTTTATATCCGTTTTCTATGATGAAAGCTGCGTTCTAATCTAATCTAATCCAATCCAAGTCAAAGTCAATCTGCATGCATATGTTATGAGAGACAGGCAACGGGCTGCCAAAAATCTGTATGCCCCATGGCCCATTGTTTTTCCCCCCAATCTGAAATACACATTGTATGCCACAGAAGCAACACCAACAACAACAACAGCAACAGCATAGACAACAACAATGTAGAACATGCACACACATCCGCTTATCGCGATAAATCAAAGCCACGAGTGCTGTTAATTTTCCAAGAAAATCTCAATGTACATTGAAGGCTGGAGTGAGATGCCACCCAAAATGGAAGCTTTGCCCAAAAACGTGTCTGCGTGTGTAATGGTCTCTGTGTGCGTGTGTGTCAGTTTGTGTGTGTGCGTGCATAAAAACAAGTTGAATTTATGTTTTCACGGCAAAAAATTATCTTAAGGCGAGTGCGATGCGAGACATTTGCCAAGTCTCTGGCAAGTCTTGGCGCGAGCTCTCGCATGTTGCGGCAAGTTTCTGTCTGATTCTAATTAAAAGCAACGGCAAGTGAAACTGTTAGCAGCGCAAATGCGCTAGAGAGCCCAACTCAACCAGAAAATTATCAACTCTGTGGGGAGATCTAAGCCCTCAAGTACAACCATCAAATACAACCAACAGAACACGAACAGCTTCTGGTTGGACGCTACCAAAACGATGTCGCTCCGAATGCCTTAATTTGAGCAGGACCAAGAATAGCAATACGAATATTGAATACTCTGAAATTGGCTTTGAATTCGAAATATAATAAAAATATTCAATGAAAATTCTACAAAAATATTGAAATATTATATATTGATAAATAAATTTCTTCAACATGAGCTAATGTCTGAGCCAGCTGATTCTTTCAATAAGGCCTTCGATAGGGTGTTACATATTAAACATCTGCCTGTGCATACCCACTGTTAGCATGTGCAAAAATAGATGGTAGAACGAAATTAAATTGTGCACATTTCCGTGCAACGGAAATTGCCCAAGTTTGTCATGTGAAAGGCGATGTAACAATAAAAGCCATAAGCACAACAACAACAACAACAACTACAAGCGGAGCATAATGTGGCCTGGCCATTTTTAGAATTTTTGTGTATTTTTGGCAAACTCCATGAATTTCCATTAGTTAAACGCGCGCAGTTTATCCGTGATTCTGTAAATCCGTTTAAAATTGAAATTCATAATTCGTGCAGATACACACGCACACACACACACCCATACGCAGGTGTAAATGATGTGTACATTAATTTATGCGCTACACCAACAACAACTAACAACTTTATTGGCCATCTGGCAATGAATTGAATTTGCAGCAATATTAGCTCGGGATTATGCAAAGTCCACAATTCGCTGTAATTTGTGCGTGCATGCTAATTTCATAAATTTAAATGCATAATTAATTATCATTATAATCGCATTGAAAGCTCTGCCAAAGCCGCGCCCCCTCTTGCCATAATGCAAATGAAAGTTTTTACGCATTTGGCAACAGTTTCCACAGAGTTTGCGACACGAATAAATCACAATTTAAAACAATTTATTGCACAACGTTTCATATCTGAGCTAATTTTGGTAATATTAAAAAATACAAATAGGAAAGTTTAAGTTAAGACTTTTTCGTAATAGTAAGAAAGTGCTGCTCAATCGATTATTAATTATTTTTTTAAATATAGGCAAAAAATTCATGACAATCGTGAAGAGTAATAAAAGTTTGAAAAATTGATATGAAGTTTTAAAACTTGTAAATATTATCTATTAGTTTTTCAATTTGATTAGAAATGTAAATCTTATTATATTAAATTAACACTATGCTATTTCGACTTGCTTTGAAATCTATACAAGTTGATACAAATAAATATTTACAAATTACAATAGGAGAAAAAACATTTTACTATCATCAATTATTATTCAAATAAAAGAGATAGAAAAAGATATTCATATTTATTTAAAAAATATAGTTTTGTTATTATTTGTGCACTGCCTTAAGCCTTTACAAATGAGAAAAGTCAATGTAAATGCATTTCACTTTGTAAATAAATTACATTTAAAATGTCATTACTTGTTGTTCTCAGCTTTACCGGCATATATGTATGTACATACATAGGTATGTCTTTTATACATATACAGTTTGTTGGCTGAATTTAACGCACTGTTTAAGCGCCTAAAGGAATTCACACACACACACACACACACACGCACACAGACATAAATTAATTAAAAGTCGGAAACAGATAAAAATATACATAAATATAAATAAGTAAACACACACAGAAGCAACAAATGCAGGCGACCGTTGCGACAATTATTAAAGAAGCAACAACAATGAGAACAACCGAGCTATAGCTGCAGCAATTGTGACAACAACAACAATAATCAGGCCAACAAACAACCCAACAACATAAATAAAACAAACAGCAAAGCAGCTGCACGCAGCACCAGCAGCAGCAGCATCAAAAGAAGCAGCCGCGTCATCTTTGGCTGCATGTTGCACGTTGCACGTTGCACGTTGAGCGTTGCTGTGGCAATTCTGTATACATGTGTGTATGCACGCCGAACACAAATTGAAAAAGTCAACCCCGAGCTCCCCAAACTCAGCCAACGAGTCAGCTAACCAGAGAAGTTAACAGAAAATCAAGAAGCCAAAGCAGCAACAGAGTTAGTGCATGACATAAATACACTTAAAGAAATATTTTAAAAAATTTTAAATTATGCCTAAATTGTGCAAGTAGTTTTACAAATATTTCATGATGGAAAAAAAGAATTAAATATTTTCGACTTGTGATTTTCCACACAAGCTTTAAATTTGTTTATTTTTTATTTTTTTCAGTGTACTTAATGCTTTGTATATGTATATACTCTATAAGCATGAGTACAACAGCAATAATTGTCCCTCACAATTTGTCATTCTGTTTGTCTGCTTAGCAGTTACTCACCAAGATCAGCATGATAACAATGTTTTACACACACATACACAGCTATAATATTTAATTGTTGTACAAATAAAGTGTATACTCATACATATATATAGTATATACACATATAGATATAAGTTAAGAATGTCTGACTCTTTTTTATTTTTTTATTACTGTGTAGCCCTGAGGTCGCGTGGGTCGTTGCATGGGCGCCTTTTGAAGTACGAGGAGAAGCAGAGTGAAGTGTCGAATTAAGAGAAGTGGTTAAGTGAATATGCACAAAATATGTTCAAAGTTCAGAGTTAAGATGAGCCAAGTGAGTTCAGTGGGAACCCAAAAAGGGAAGTAAGTGTGTAGAGTGGCAGTTACGGCACTCATAAGAATGCCCGCGACTCTTGCAGCTAAACCTGAACAGTGGCTTAGCTGCCTCATTAGAAGCCAAATAAAAGCCTTTGAGAAGTTCATGAAATTAATTTATAAAGCTTAAGTATGTATTTAAGCCTTTATATAATGACATAATAAATCTTAAGATTTCCTTCTCTACTGCTTGAAACTCTGCAAGATTTCTAATAAAAAAAGACTGCGCGCTATTAATCTCTCTAGTTTTATCATATTGAATTTGCTTTGTCTACTTATTGTTAATAACTTTTTAAAATGTTCCCAAAGTTTGCACAACTTTTGTCTAACAATTCACAGCAAAAACAGCGACAACAACAACAAACTAGCAGACAAAAGTCGTATGTCAATTGGTTAATTAAAAGAGACGTGGCTGATAACCTTTTATGTCAGGTTCGTGTAGTTTTTTGTCATCACATTTTTTATATCGCATACCCTTTGAGCAATGATAAAAATTGGGTATGCTGTTCGTCACATTACAATATATTGAATATTCAATTGACTAGTTGTTGATGATCTTCGTTTTCTTGGGAAGTTCAGAAGCTTAAATAGTTTTTAGACTATTAGTAAGTTTTGTTATTACGAATTCCACAATCATTACGGATATAAATATCTCTATACTTATATGAATATGTACGCATATATGCTTTTCAGTTGTGATTTTGTAAGCTGGATAGCAGAGTCTGCTTATCGTTGTTGCTTCTCCTCTATTATTATCGTTTACAGTTTTCTAATCGTATTTAATTTTGTCTTGATTGTCTTTTATTAATGTAGCAGTATTCCATGTAGTGACGCAGGTGCTGCTATGTTAGACTGAGATAGCTAGTTGAACTCATTGTATAATAAATGCGAGTAGAACTGGGCAGTCAAGAGAAAAGAGTCTCATGTGAAAAACATTAATTGGAAGACGATTGATTTGACATAGTCCCGGCAAATGCATATATTTACTTATTTTTAATATAAGTATGCATTTACAATACATAAAATATATTATAGGGTATATTTTAGTGCATCATGCGAAACATCGTGTATAACTTGTTTATTTTAGTATCTTTCTCTTTTGGCGTTTGTTGTCTGTCCCAAAAGCAGTTCAAGTTTTCATTGAAATGTTCATTATGAACGTTATTTTTTTAAAGCTATACCTAAAGTTCAATAACAAACTGCAGTAATGAACTTTAACTAATTGAATTCAATAACAAATGAACTTGTTTACATGAGACATGAGAAAAAAAAAAGTAAAAATGAAAAAAAAAAAAACAAACATTGAATATGTATGTATTACAAAAAACTTTTTACAAATGCAAATTAATATTTAACATTTTGTGTCTTCTCTTTTCCATTTCAGTTCACAGTTGTAGCAGAGCCACGCTAAAGTCTTGAATTATGGTAAGTAAATATGCTGCTAATTGGGGTTCTCTTGCAGCGCATATTTCACATGCCAATTATACGCTAAAAAGGCAAAAAAGCAAAATGCAATTTACATAAAAAATTAGCAAACACTTAAGTAATTTCTCCATGTCAAATGTCGCAAAGAGAGAAATATTTCTTAATTTATGCCATTGGGTTGACTCGAAACTCTCGCTCACCATTGCTCCCTCGCTCTCCCTCTTTCTATCTGCCTCTCACTGTCGCAGACGCTCTCATTTGCTCTAGTATGTAAATAAAATTTTTATGCGCTCGCATATTTCACGCCGCTTCGCCTGCTTTATATTGCGCTCTTAAAGCTTAACAAGGGGTGCGGAGAGGCGTGGCGGGGATGCCCTTTTTGACCACTTAATATGCAATGTGTAATATTTAAATGTAACCAGGACAATGCCAGCGAGCAGCTGGGTGCCTGCATGGAGAGCGCTCTATTCTCTTTTCTTTTTTGACACCCATGTCCCTAGAGGCCTGGGCAAATCTACGAGGAAATCTTGTTGCGAATCTGCCAAGCAATTTATATTCGGTGCCTCGACATGTGGCAACTGGGTCAGTGCATGTGAAGAGCGGGCTTCATCCGATTGTTGTTGTTATTGTTGTTTTCCTTTCAAGTCAAAACTCACGTATTCTGTGAGCTCTTTAATTTTGTATACTCTGTTGACGACGTGAACTCTGGCTTTTGCGGGCGAAAGGAAAACAGAGAGAGACTTTAAGAGTTGGAAGATGTTGATTGCTCCCATTATGAAGAGAGTGTGCTGCTGAGATATATATAAACCATGTTAGACGAGTTTTTAAGTTATTGAACTGCGGACTATGGAGGTCAATCGACCGCTTTTTGCTCTATCTATCTCTAAGACATATTCCTTAAATCTAAAACATTAAAGTATTTATATATTAACTTAATTATTATTAAAGGAGCAGCAAGACTTTACTGAAGTCAGTCATTATCGACTTCGATGGATTCACTTTGAGTCCACACAAGCGTATACGCAATTAATAATTCGTGTGCCATTAGAAGCCAGAAATACAATTTCCGGCTCATTACAAGTAGCCTCAGTGCCCGCTGTGTCTCTGTGCAAGTTCAAAGTCTAGACTCTGGCTGCTGGTCACCCACAGAGCACAATTAATTTAATGCCCGGCCATAAGATTGAGCCGGAGAAGAGATTGTTAAGAGTCGGTTGTACAGTTTGCAAAATGCTTTGCACTGATTGCAATTGCTGCTGTATTAGCTTTTATCGCACGCATAGCATCTCATCCTCTGCCAGCTTGATAAATGAGTTCATAATGCGGCCTAATTGTGGTCTCGTTAGTGGCTAGCTAACTGGGATGGCCAACAGCCACAACGACAAGACGACACTTGGGCCAGCTGATAAAGTATGGAGAGACCGAGTGTCTCTATGTGACTTTTGAAGATTTCCATTTCGGTTCCAATCAGACAATGCCGCATGTCATGTGTATTGGCAATAAAGCAAATCAAATTTAATGATAAGCTCATGTGCTTGAACATGTCTTTTACGCCTGATGAGTTTTCCACAACAGCAACAGCAGCACCAGAGCCAGCAACAATGCGAACAACAAACACATAGAATGTCTAATTTAACGGCGTTGCGTATACGTCGCGTGTGCTCGCTCCGCGTACAAGGACCAAAGACCTTTGGCATTCACCATGCTACAGCTAACGAAGCGAAATGAACAGACAACAACAACAACAACAAAAAGAACAAGAACAACCCAATTTGAAGCCATAATTTACTGCTTTTATTTATGGCATATTTTTAGGTGCTCACAGCTAGCAACACACAATGCTTAAATGAAGTGTTGAAAAAGTATAGAAGGGGAAAATAAGGGCAAATACGTCAAGTGCTGCATAAATTAAATTCGTTTCTAAATTGAACATTTGCGATAATTGCTTTGCTTCAGGATTTCACGCGCTTTCAGTTGAATTTTCAGTCCATCTGGGGAGCTAATAAATGGCGCCGGCAGATGTGAGACCTCGACCATAGCACTCTCATCCAATTCCAGATCATAGCTCTGCAACAGCCTGACAAGCGCCAGCTTAATGACCATTTTGGCAAAGTTTTGTGCTGCGGGTGGGAAACTCCGTTAGTTTTCGTTTACCTTGAAAGGTGTGCTCGCTCTTCATGCCACTTACCCACACACTGAGCCCCGTCTATGCCAAAGCTCCCTATAACTGAAGGACATTGCTGGCTTCCTTCATCGAGTTTGTTGTGTAGAAAACGGAGTGGCTTATATTTCAGTGGCTCGCTGAAGTATCTGCTATCCCGCTGTATGGCCAGCAGCGGCACCATCAACGTCTTGCCCACGCCAATGCTCAGCTTGCTGCCGGGCAGCGTGAAGCGCTTCCGGCAAACACGCTCTATTATGGGCACTGGCGGGTACTTGCGCAGCGTTTCTGTGGAGCAGAAAAGTTGGGATATTAAGTTTGCGATTGATGTAGCCTATTGAAAGTGAGCCACACTGGAGGCATCAACAAGAAGGGACAAGTTGGCTAAGACTGGAAAGTAGCTATGGCAAGCTCTTCTCTAAGGGAGTACCATAAATAATATAAGGCATCTATCTATATTGTTTTGTCTGTGGTAAAGCTAATATTTGATATGATAATAGTGAATTGCTGGAGACTAAATAGAATAGAATTTCTCAAAGCAAATGTTGCAATGAAACCTTGAAATTTTACGATGTCTAAACTAAATAATCTAATATTTTAAGCCTATCTATTGCCCCTAAAATATACTCTCATAGCTCTTATTTAATTACACATATATCAATCAAATACCTCATCTCAAAACACTCACCTTTCACACACATATCCATATACTTGAGCCCCATCAATTGCTCGAACGCCAGTTGGCCATCCTTTAAATTGAGCTCCCTGATCTCTGTCTGTAGCTTCTCCACAATCAGCGGCTGTTGGGCAATCTCATAGAGTGTCAGAGTTATGGTGGAGGCAATGCCATCCAAAGCTGAGTGCATTAGGTCCTCGGCTACCTTAGCCAGTCGCTTCATGCACATGACCTTGTCCTCTTCTGCAAGAAGGGGCAAGAACAAACATCAGCTAACGTGTGGAGGGAACGCGTTGCTCAACTAACCAATGGCATGCTCGATTTGCCACTTGTCGCTGCTGAGATCGTTGCCATTGCGAAACTTGACCAAGAGCTGCAGCATGTCCTTGCGTATGATGCCGCTATCCTCGCGCAGCTCCACATTGCGCTTAATGATGTCCACGAGGCGATAGGTGAGCGAGGACTTCTGTGACATGCCTCTCAGTGTGCTGGGCCCCACAGAAAATATTAGTTGCATGTTGAACTGCTTTTAAATGGATACTCACAATGATTGCAGTCCACCGTACTGCGAAGGATGCCGCACATAGCTATTGAGTATGTGATCCTTTTGCACAAAGTTGTTTACGTCCAAGCCGTAGACTATATTGCCTATGATATTCACAGCATATCTGAGAGTAGACAGATCAAAGAAGGGTATTATTAATTGGAATTTTTGCTAGGCTCAGTCTTTTTCGCTTACGTTCTCATCAGGTGCTGCAGATCCAACTCCAGCTTGCCCTGCTCCTCCCTTTTCGCCAGGTACTGCATCATATGGTCGGCTACATGTTGAGCATTGCTGAACATGGAGGACAGACGCTTTGTGCTGAACATGGGCGAAAGTTTCTCCAACAAGTTGAAGCGTCTGTAGCCCTTGACGTAATCCCATTTGGATTCGTTAAAGTGGCTATTCGACTGCTGCAGAATGCTAAAGGCTAACTGCGGTTGGCGCACCAGTAATACGGGTCGAAAGAAGCAGTAAATGCCAAAGAGACGATCGTGCCCTTTCTGGTAAGCCTCACATATGGCCTCCACGTGCCGGAACTCTCGTTGGTAGGCCAGCGTGAGAAACTGCCAGGACAACGAAGTGTGCTCGCTCGGGAAGCGCTTGCGCCGCCAATAGCTATAGATGTGTCGCACATACAGAAAGATCGCCGAGTAGGCGATTATGGGCAGCAGCAGCCACATGTTGAGGCGCTCGCAGACGTTGATGGACTGACTGACTGAATGCGTTGCCCGGCGATAATTATGACAGGTTGTGCCGCATCCAATGGAAATCGAAAGTCACGTCTCAGCCGCTGCTCCGCTCAGTTCCTGTGGGCAACTAGTCAACGCAGTCTGCCGCAGTCTGACCAAAACCATGCGAAAAATGTGAGAAACTGAAGGAAAAAACCAAGCCCGGCAACTGAGATGCTATCGCCCTTGCAGTTATCTGTCTCTCCTTCTTAGCCTCTGTATGTGCGCCTCTCTCTGTTTCTTGTGTCTCTGTCTCTCTCTTTCACTCTCGCTCTCTATGTCTGGCTGATAATGAGCAATGTCTCTGCCTCCTGATAATTTATGTAGCAGCAGCTGTACCAGATGCTTCTGCTGTTTGCTATTTTATCAGTATGCGCATCGTTCTGCTGAATATTTTCGACAATTTTTGTTTACATATCTCTCTCTCGCTCTGCCGCTGCACAGCATCTATCACGGTGATAAGAGAGAGATGTTTTTATTTCATATACTATACCTTGGTATATAGCAACCAGAAGCTTTGGTATTAGTTGTGCATAACTCAAGAAGCGCAAACTGGATCTGACGACTTTTTTTATTGTTCTCTTCCTTGCGAGCTATGCTAAAGTTGGCAGGTTTTTGTTCACCTTTCTGGCCAGGGCCAACTTGGGGCTGACCTTGCAGCGCAAATTGTCTGTGATCAGGAGCAGCACTTAATAACCACTGTCTGGACATTGTCTGGATGGGCAGTGAGCACAGTCTAAGGCTAGCAATATGTATATACATATATATTTTATATTTAAGTATATAAGCACACTGCTGATATTCTTTGCTGAAGATTAAATACTCTTTTATTGACTGAAGTGTTGTTGCAAATTCAAGTTGCATTGACGTTGTGCAAAAAAATGTCACACGGATTGCATGAACCATAAATATATATACTATATATGTATTTATATTATACCTAATATTCATTTATAGCTTTGAGCGAAACTTCCCAGTTTTCTGTCCATCCAAATCGCTGCCAGCATGTCCACAAAATTTCCCATAAATACCCAACGAATATTTACTCATTTTTAGCCTGCATCTAACTCACTTAGGTACGGCTAAATTTCCTCTCTTGGGTATAGTTCACTTCAGGTACGTCACTGCACACACATAGGAAAACCGGATCCGTTCATAAATTTCCACAAATATCAAAATCTAAACAAAGATAAGTCAACCAGCCACTAGACTCTTTGGTTGATAACTAAAAGCATTGCTTCTACCATACACTGAAAGAAAGTAAGCAACAATTATTCTTAAACTAAACTTCAGACTAGACAAATACCCTATAATAAGAGCTGAGTTAAACCAGACAGATATACAAGAGAGATATGATTATAGCGTCGCATAAACATATTTGTATTTATTTATATATACATACTGCCCTATATATAATATAATATAATTTTCAAATTACAGGGTGTAAAATGCAATTAACCTAAAGTTCATTTGTAATTAACATTATTTGTGGCATATATTTGCATGTCATTATTTTAATATTTTATTTTAATATTGACATCATTAAACTGAGCTCAACCTCAGATAAACGTCATGAAATAAATTTTACTGCTTCAGTTGACAAGCCAAACTAAGTTTTGTTTCTAGTTGCGCTTCATCAATTCAAACTATCTTCCAAGATTCGCTGCTAAAGTGTTGACTAAATGTGAGTACTTTTGAGTACTCTTCAATGCTTGAGTTGTCTACGTCGATGTCTGGTTGGAGCTCAATTTGCAAAGCATTTGATAACAATTCAGTTAGCAATTACGGCCACTTCAAATTGGTAATGCACTTAAATTGAGTCCCAAACTGTTGCTTTTAGAGCGTTAATTAAATGAGACTGAGTCATGGATATCAACTAATGTCTTTATTATAGACTTTGGTATGCAGATGTGAGCATTGAGTGTGCGCAAGTCGAGCAAAAGGAGCCGTTCAATATTTATTCATTCGATTCGTGAGTATAAACAAATCATAAAGAAAAACAATTAACGAACTTATTCATCACGAATTTCATCAGTCGAGGCATTTATTCAGCTACGCAGCACGATTTGAGAGGCTTCAAAATATGAATCGGAAATATACATATCTCCGATTATTAACTGAAAGAATCAAATTCGATTTAAGATAAATAAGCAATTGAATTGAATTTTCAATGCTATTATTGTTGGAGTTTTTCGTTATGTAATCCGACTTTGTTGGTTGAAAATATGTTAAAACAATATTTGTGAGCTATGACTTTCAATGCTCCATTGCCTCTGGCTGGCAGCTTAGATCATATTTCAAAAACTTTCACTCTCTTGGGCATTTCTATCTATTATTTATTAGTATGTTATGCAGCTATTTTTTTTATCATGATTAAATTCATTTATTTTAAGTTGTGAGTTATTAGCTCTTGGTTATTCATATTCATAGAAATATATGCTGCGACAAATTTGTTACCAATTGTAATTCTATCTGCACTTCATTGTCTTATTCTACTTATTATTACACAAGTCCTTCAACATCGGCTTCTTCTCTCTATGAACTGTCAGCTTATCCAATGAATTATTATGCTGTCACTCGCTGAGTGATCCAACTATTATATTACACAACAATTAGGCAACAGCAACAACAGTCAGCTCAAGTGTCAACGGCAATTGGGATCTGAAGCTAACCAAGTGTGGTATAAGCCAATTCCTGCTCCCCAAAGGGAAGTAGTTAATCACACCCATTGCATGTGCAGCAACAAAAATGCAAATTATGTGTGCGAAAACAAGCTGAAAAAAGGTATAGAAAAAAGCTAAACAAGTAAAAGAGCATGGTAAAAATGCACTGAAACACGCCAGCAGCAAACCGGAGGCAATTTTCCACAGCATACACAATTATTTAGTTCAGACGGGCGCAGGCGACGGGGCGTGGCACCCTTTGAGTGCCACTTGTTGCGCTGCTGTAGCAAGTGGGAATTTGATTTAAATGCGTAGCTAAGTAGAGCAGGTTACATGGCCAATATCAAGCGTTATGTGCCACTAAAATTTCCCACAACGAGAAAATAAAGCAAATCAGGTTGCAACAGATGCAGCAATAGCTTTCAAGGTGCCCATAAGTTGGCTCACTCGAGACGCCTTTTGACTGCCAAATCGATTTGGCCCAACCACTCAGCAATTGAATTTAGTTGACCGTTTGCCAGGCTTTGCAGTTTTTTGGCTTGTGTCTCTCTTCAATGGCTAACAGCAGCTAACGCAGTTTGTGGCTCATCCACTTCAGCATTTGGCTCACTCATCGCCTCCATTGAGTCCTTGCCAGCGTTACCTCTCGCTCTTCCGCTCGTCTCATAGCATTATCCATTCAGTCATGTAATCGCCATGAGTTTGCAGTTTGTGCACACAATTACTGAAAATGGCGAAGCTCTTAAGAAACTTAAAAAATACTTGGGGATTCTTCAAGTTTGTTTCTTTGTCCATCTTCCTGTTTATATCTTATAAAGATTTTATTTTGAGCGCTTTTTGTGGCATTTCCTTTCTTTAAATTCTTACAATCAATATTTAGATGGGTATGTTAAAAGTATATTAAAGTTTAAAAAAAGTGTACCTAAGGGAGGCATATTTTTAGATTATTTTTGTAATAAAAAAAAAAATAAATAAATAAATAAAAAATATATACAATATTTTTTTAATTTTTCCATTGACATTTTAATTTTCATAAATTTGTATTACAATATTTATAAATGTAAATAATTGCTGTACTTTTTTAGTTAATCTTTGTAGAGTGGAGCTTCAAGATTTATCGCTGCAAAATTCCCTCTTCCGACTGCGCAGTCAAAATAATTAAAAATAAATATTTCTTTATCAGTGTTTCAAAAATTGCGCACATTGCTTTAAGTAGTTGCGATAGCAACTTAAGTATTGTACACTAACAACAATTAACCGGCTTTGTGCAGTACTAATTCAAAGTATTTTCCAATTAAGTAAACACTTAAAACACCATTTTCTCCATCGACTACTGTTGGTAGGTCTTGAAGACACAGCAGCTAGCTTGTGGTTATGTTATGAGAATCAAAATAATTGAGCCCTTGCTGTGATTCATAAACATCCACAAAATTCAATCACGAGTGCATTCAGTATGCCAGGCACGTGTCATTTAATATTTCAAGTCAAATTGCATTCACCGCGTTCCGTTCGATTGCCTGCAAATGCTTAATATGTAAAATAAATAATTGCGCTGAGAAATTTCCCATAGACGCCGACAACGACGACATGTGCTTGTTTTCAGTTGTTTTTCAGTTGTTGTTTCTATTATTGTTCTTAGCTATGTGTGCCTTTCTCAAGAATTGCGTTATGTAAACTTGAAAATGTTGTTAAAATTTCGCTTCTAAAAAATGTTGTCATAAAACCAGAACGCGGCACAGGCTCACAATGCAATTCGAGCAGCAAGCTGAATGAATGACTATTGTATGGGTATTCACACACACTCACACATACACACTTACATATACCAGCACATGTACACCCACGCACACTTAGACTGCGAGCTCGCTCAGTGAGCTGTTTCTGGTGTAGCCAGCAATTTGCAAGTTAACAAAAATATTAGTCAGCTACTTGACAGCCACGTTTCTATACACCCCCAACCCCCTATAGCCACCCTCACTCCCATTTTTCAGCCTCGTCATCAGCGTCAACATCTTCAACAATGCCGACGCTTTGTGAACAACATTTTCTGTTTGCCAGCAGCACGTTGCTGAAGTTCATGAACAAAAACAAACAGCAGCAGCCAAAGAAAATGAAAATGAAAACAAAGATCGTGCAATATGAATTATCAGATTGCCAAGGCGTAGATACCCTATAGCTGAATGTTCTAACGATGTGTAAAGTCAATCTTAATTATAGTGGAAAACAGCATTTCATCATTATCATTTGGATAGAAATGTTTCCCTGCAAAGATAATACTATTTTGAAGATCTTCTCAGTGATAAAATTCTATTAAAATATTTTTTTATATTATTTTATAATGTAATAAAAATATTGTTTTTGTATTTATTTCATATTTTTTATATATTACTTATACTTCTTACATATGTCAGTATTACATATTTCATATTTCTTATATAGTATTTTCATATATACAATATATTTTCCATGGAATACCCTTATGATAATCTCGCTCCTCCAACTGAATTCGCTAACAAAGAGTATCAGAAATGGCAAAATGTATTTACATGTAAATTACTCATTGGGGTAAAGTGCAGTTCAGTGTGTAGGGACAAACAGAAAGGAGGGGGAGGAGCACTTTAGAGGGGTTGGGGCTGTAGAATAGTACAACTAGCAAATACAATGGTGCGAAATTTGCATGTTTATGCGAAAAAGCATTGCGTTGGGCTCTTATGAAAAATTGTTGGTATGCGCAGGGTGGCGGTGTTGGGCGGGGGATCGGGGATTGTGGTTGGTCGGACAACGTGTCGTATGAGCAACGCGGCAAATTTTGAGCTTGACAACTTGAGCGTCACTGGAATTTGCGCGATTTGTGATGCCAACTCAGCGCATATTTTGGAGAGAGAAGAAGTAGGGACAGATAGAGGGATAGAGGGAGAGGCAGATGTTGTGGTTATGGATATGTCAACTTAGTTTCGGAAGGAAAGCACGGGGGTTGGGGAATGATAGCAGATTCAGCTGCAGCAACGGCTTCAGCTTTGCATGCAAATTGCTTTATGGCCAAACGAAATTGGTTTAATAACAAATTCAATTTAAGTTTAAGCATTTTTTGATACACATACGTGAGCATACAACCATTTACAGAGGCCGAGACAGCGGTAGGCGTGGCCGGGCGACGGGGGAGGAAGGCATGTGCACTTGGCGAGACGTTGGCTTTGTGCATTTTAATTGAATTTTCCCCTTTGGCAGTTTGGCTGTGGCCAACGTCACAGAAAATTTAAATCACGGCACGTTTCATGAATTTTTTTTATTTTTTTTTTTTTTTTTGCTGTTCTTTTATTTCTTTTATAGCTATTGTTGTTGCTGCTGTTGCACTTGAACAATTTTTCATAATGCTCGGCTATGAAAAGCGCGCAGAAATTAACATAAAGGCCAACTGTCCAACTGACCCCCGATACAAGTCGTTTTGTATGCCACGCCCATTGCAACGGTATCTAATTGGGAAAGTCTGAATGCGTGTGTGTGTGTGTGTGTGTATGTGTATTCCCACTGCCCACTCAATTTGTTTGATTTCTGCTTTCTGTTTGTATTTCTGGCCCTGACATGGCCAACATTTCACTGACCTACCCCATAAGCCCATCCACAACAATAACAGAAAGAAATACAGAAAAAAAGATTTGTTTTCTCTTTTTGGATTTATTCGCTTGTGCCAGCACAAATTGTTGTTGATTTGCTTTTGTCGATTCTTGGCCTGTCAATTTCAAGCATTTTGTCAAATGAAATATGAAGTCTTGACAGCGCTTCAACCACAAACTGTTGATAAGGCTTTGAATGCGCGCAGCTTGACTATGAAGAATAGAAATTTCTTTGTGCTTTGTTATCGAAAAGTATTTTTGGTTAAATGATTGTTTGCGTATATTGCAGCCTATAATATTTACTAGAAACACTGATAGATTATCACAAAATTATCAGAACCTGAAACTATTTATTTTACTAACTAATGTCGACACGTTCGTAACTGGGATTACTCGGCTAGAGCTTTTCTTTTGTACTATATAATTAATTGAGATTTCGGATACAGAATCCATTCAGAGCCTAATTCTCATTCCTATTCAAATATTCGCCCACATAGACGCACCAAATTCCAATTAGAACTCATTACTCACTATGATACTCTGGACTGATTAAGAAGCTATTAGAAGTAGCTAATCAAGAAATATACACAAAACTCTCTGTATATAAGCGCAACTATTCATTTATAATGAGCATAAATAACAGCCGTTGTTGTATTTCGATGATTACCTCTATAAATAAAAGCCACGCCAGCGAAAACAAAAGCCAAGCAGAATAATAACGAAATGTTGCGCATACGCCGCGTGGCTTAGATGGGTTTGACATTGAACTTGCTGTTATATCGATGCGACGAAGGCCAGTGGGAGTTGAGCTGGCAGTCAGGCAACTGCAAGCACATTAAATATTCATTTGGTCGATGGCGGCCACAACAATAAAAATGTCAGGCTCGTCCTGCGGGGCAAAACTTGTTTAATTGTTAGACCGAATGTTTGCACAACTGGCAATGGACAAGGGTAAAGCCACAGGGAGCTGGCATGAGGGACCATGACGAAGGGACGAGAGACACGTAATGAAGCCACATAAATCTCAGCACCAAATATATTTGCCTGAAACGAACCTCGGCGAAACAAGGCAATTAATCTTAGAGAGCAAGATTTTTTTGCGTTTTTCTGCTTTTCTTTAATATTATTAGAGAGGCAGAGCGAAAGGACACACACATTAAAGACGCTCGACTCGGCACAATAAATGTGCATCCGAGAATCGAGCAAACCGCTCGACATGCTCGACATGCTCTGTGTGCGTGTAAATTATAGATAACCGCGTTAATGTTGCAACTCCTCGAGTAAACTTTGCGCCAACTTTGTCGAAAACTTGGCCTAAAAGTGTGCCACAGCATCCGCTACTCCAATCTCTCCCTCTCTCTCACACACACTGGCTCTCTCGCTCTTTCTCTGGCTCCGCCAAACCGGAAAAGAGATACACAACATCGCAAAGCTTCCGACAGGTCCTGCTGCCTCTTAGCGTCTTTTTCCCTCTCTCTCGCTCTCTCTCTCTCTCTCTCTGTGTAAATGTGTCGAAATGTTAACTTTTTTGCATTTTATATTTTTATTCCTTTGCATTTATTTCTGCGTGTGGCATTATTATTTATGGCCTTAGCGTGGTTTTAACTTTAAGTTTTTCAAGTTTTGCTTCGGCTTCGCACTTTCCTTTTTAGCGCTTGATATATTTTTTGCTCATATTTTTTTTGCCACTTTCTGTTGCAAATTAGCAATTTAAATAGTTTAATTACAGCGTGACCAACAATTTGTGGCGTTAATTAAAACGTGCCCCTGTCCACGTGCCAGGGGTTTACGGGTTTGAAGTTTTGTGGGTTTTGCGGTTCCCCCCAAATGCGCGAAATTTCCACATTTTCACATTTCCATTCATTAGCACTCCACCATTTGAGTTCGGGTAATCAGGTATTCAATTTCAATCGATCTTATTTACATTGCATGTGAGTTGGGTTTTTTTTCTGAAAATTGATCAATTTGCTGCCAAGAGTGTGCTAAATAATTAACTTTAATTAACATGACTGTCGATTACATTTCAAATGCTGTTGACTGTGTCGGAAAAGCTTGAAAAGTGATAAATGACCATTACAAATTATAATTAATATGGTCAATAATGTATGGCAAAAAGTCAAGAGGAGCCTAGTTGAAAATACAAAATTTAATTTAATGAAATCTAAAATCAAATTGAGATATATATTTTTTAACATTTCTTGTGGGAAAAATAATTAATAAGAATAAATTTATGCAGCTAAATATTTATTAACTAATTTGTATTTAGATATTTTTACAATATTTTTTTTTAAATCAATAACTTTAGGCTGCCAAAAAAAAATAAATAATAAAATATATACAGCTAAATGCATCATTGAAAAAAATATATAAAAATGTTTATGATAATATATTCTTGTATCTTTGATTCACTTTACAATTGTAAATTCTTTGCCTTACCTAAGTTCTAATTGCCTTAAGACGAGCTATGCTTAAATATTACGCATACGCAACGTAGCAGAGAAATAAATAAAGCAAATTCCAACTATTTACAGCAAGATTCATGCACAAAGAATTTAGATTAGTGCTCACAGATAAATTCTCTGATTGAAGAGACGTATTAATAAATAAATTTTCGATTGGCTTAAATAGTTTTGGCAACTGTTTGCCCAGCGCATTTTACAGACCATGTTTACGGGTTGTGGAGCGGAAATTGATTGTGTATAATTTCCAGTTGAGCTAACCAGATGAGCGACCACAAACAGCAACAAAAACAACCAGGGCCACAGAAGTAAACAGAAAGCAGGAGCTGAGACTAAAGTGCAGCCAAAATGCCAAAAGCGCGTGCTGGGGAATTTGTTTTTGGCCAACTTTGAACGTGATGCAACTGAGCGAATAACAAAGTCAGCAAGAGATACCCTGTATGATGAGATAGCTATAGAAACAGCAAAATGAAAAGATATCGTAAATTAAAGTTCCAGGCTCTTTTGTTATGCAGATGTAAAATTACTTTAGATAAAAGACGTTGAGATATACAGATGTTATTCTGCTTGTTACGTGAGCATGTCTAAGACTCTCTTGTACAGGGTATACACAGTATTGCATTGGTGTTATATAATGTGCCAAGCGGCACACTTAAAAGCCAATCTTTGCCACCGTGTCCAAAGCCCTAACAAATACAATTGAAAAGCTTTTACACTTTGCCGCAAATCTAATTAAGGATTTTGTGTGTTTTGTTTTGTTCCATTTCAGATGTCACATCAGCAGCAGTTGCAGCAGCAGACACGTCGGCGCTTGGGCTCCGTTAGCGACTCGGCGCCGCCGTCGGAGTCCAGTGAGGGCACCGCCTCGTCAGAGCAGCGAGATGAGCTGATACTGCATCCGGATTGGTCGGCCCACTCTCAGTCGTCGGCCCAACGCAGCAGCGCCCATGGCACCACGTCGCTCTACAATGCGTCCGACATCGATGCGGACACCATCAGCACCGATACGAGCAGCAATACGAATCTATCGGAGTACGAGCGCGGCCAGGTGGAGAGTTTCTTTGCCGGCCTCGGCACCGAGATCTTTGTCAGCGGTGCTCTGGCCAATCTGTACGAGGGCACGGGCAACGATGGCGACTGGCGTCTGGTCTTCACCGGCATACCCGTGATCCTGCACGACAAGGGCAACGCACGGGCTAGGTCCATGCCGCGGCTAACACTGGTGCTGGCTGAGCGCGGCTCGTGCTTTGCACTCTGGTCTGATCGTGTGGACAATCTGTCCAATTATCGAATTGCGGGACCCTCGTTTCACACCATGTGCCTGTCCAGCAATCATCAGCAAATGATTGGCTTCAGCTTCGACTCAACAGATGCGGCTCGCGAGCTCTGGCTGCACGTGGAGCGTCTTGTCAGCGATCCCGAGAACATTGCGCTCTCGGCGCCCGGGCGCAAGCAGAAGAAACAGAAGCGAGTCAAGCCGGCGCCGCTGCCGCCCAAGTCACAGATCTCGCATCCGTGCCAGTTCCATCATGTGACCAGCGTGGTGAAGGAGGACAGCGATCGATACTACAGCATGCAGGCATTCGGTCCGCCCCATGCGCAGCAGCATCGTTGATCAGGGTCGGGCGCGTGGATCTGGAACACGAGCGCCCTCTGGTGGCAGAATTAGACCCCACCCAACGAATGACACGAAAAGAAAAGAAAAGAAATGAAATGAATGAAACAAAACATAACAAAATTCCAGTCCCAAAACAAATGCATGCAATTAAAAATAATACTTTAAAAATTGGTTTAGTTTCTAGCTCTAATTCAATCTGATATATGTACACATATATCTATATGTGTATGTATATCTATATATATATATATTATTTGTTATAGCCAGTTAGGCCTAAGTTATGCCAATGTGCGTCCTATACAGCTGTGTGGATCGCACATTTATCTGTGATACCATTTAGGCGTCTACATATTCCTAGACTTAGCATTCGGAATATTGCAAAAATCAAACAAAATAAAATAAACTAAAATAATAAAATATGATTCAATAGATAAAAAAAAAAACGAAATAATAAGTGAAATCAATAGACTTAAGACAATTCGAACGAGTTTTATAACGTTTTCTAATATCGTCAACGTACATCTGTCTAAATACAAAATATATGTATGTGCAAATCTATATATATGTATATGTATATTTATATATACATACATATATATACCAACATGGTTTATAGCTATCGAGTATATTCGAGCGTATTTTGCATTTTCTGCATTCTTAGAAATTCATACGTAGTATATGATCAAATAAGTCGATATAATCACTAAGCTTGTTTTCTTAACAAATTTTTACTAACTGTTTTATATAAATGCATACGTATATATATATAAATAATATATATATATATATATATATATATATATATATATATATATATATATATATATATATATATATATATATATATATATATATATATATATATAAAATATAACACACATATATATATATAAAGCATATATCTATGATTATTACAAATCGTATGTACATAGCTCTAAGCATTACACATTCAAAAATCGAACCTATGTATTTCTTAATCGTCAAATTGCATACGCGAATGTCAACATCAAATAAAGCTGAAAAAAAAAATTAATTTGTTTTTGTTTCATTGATAAATGGAGGTTTCTTTTTCATTTATATGGATATTTAAATAGAGTTGATTGAGTATTCATTCAATTTGTGGGAAGGTAAGAATTATACATTAGCCAATTCGTTAGCCCCCATATAGCCAATCATTGCCCTTTAATTGTGTCACCAATTACGATAACAATTACAATTACCATTTTGATATTGAAAGAGCAGAGCAGAAGAGCAGAGCGTAAAGTAAAGTAAAGAGAGCCCGTATAATTAATCAAAGGGCATGGAAAAACTTTCGACTTGCTGCTGATGAAGTTGTTGTAGATTCTGCTGTTGCTGCTATTGCTGTTGTCGTTGTCGTTGCTTTTGTTGTTGCTGTTGCCATTACTTTTGCTGCTGTTGCTGTTGCTGTTGCTATTAATGTTACTGTTGCTGTTGACATTGCTGCTGCTACTATTGCTGGGGCTGCTGTTGTTGCTTCCATTCATTTCACTGAGAATGTTGCTACCGTGACAAGTGTTGCTGCTGCTTTTTGGTGTTATTGTTGATATGGTATTTATTATTGCTTCTGCTGCTGTTGCTACGACTACAGCTGTTATCAGAGTTGCTGTTGTTAATGCTCTTACTGCTTGTGCTGCTACTGGATGCTCTCCTGCTGTTGCTGCTGTTGCTGCTGCTGCTGATTGACTGCAGTATGCGCAATAAAAGTATTTAAATCACGTGACAAAAACACTTCGCAGTGCTGTTGGTGCAACTAAAGCTACTGTTGTTATTGTTGCTGTTGTTGATGTCGTTGTTGCAGTTATTGCTGTTGCCTCTCCTGCTTCTGCTGCTGCTGCTGATTGACTGCCGCAAGTGCTATAAAAGTATTTAAATCATTTGACACCAGCAACGCCGAATGTTGTTGTCGCCGTTGCTGCTTCGTTGGTTGGTTGAATGCAGCTACAATTGCTATTTGGCTGAGGTTAATAGTCCGGGGGGAGGCGCTTGCTGTGTAAGTACCACCAATGCAGGCCGCAATAAGCATTTATGCTAATTAAGACACATCGAGTGCCACTCAGTAGCGACCCGCGGGACAGACGAGGTGAGGATGAAACTGGCGCTGAGGTGCGGTCAGCCCCAGTGGCTGCGGCTCTGCTCAATATTATGAATGTGCTTGCATTTTATGGTCGTTTTATTGCTGTTGTTGGTTTCATGTAGATTGCCATTATTAATGCCATTATTCAGCACATTTATTACGCATATATTTCGTGTTGCGGCCATTTCAACAATTTAAATGTTTTCAACATTTTCAACATTTCATGTCAACGCAGTTAAATTACGAACGCGCTTGGGGCCAGACATCAAAAAGTCTGTAAGGTACAAAAATGCTGCAATTTATTAGAAAATCTCTTTCAACGTTTCATTTGGCCAAACATCTTATGAAAATATTGTAAATATTTGGCAAATAAATAGCAGTTCAACAACATATAGAATGCGAATAATGTTGTTATTAAATTTACCAAAAAATGTTTTTGAATTGGTATCTGAGCTCTTAAAGTTTTCAGAAATTGCAATTGGTTTGAATTTATTCAAAGCAACTTAAATCTTAAAGCATGTACTCTCTCTCTCTTAGCCTGCATTGCTCTGTCTTTCTCAGCCTGCATTTCAAACATTTTGCAATAGAATTTTTGGCCATTTTTATGCAGATTGCAAATTCTACAACAAACAAACAAATTACAAATTTGTAGCCAAAATTGCATCAAGTTTCAATGATTGTAGTTCCCTCTATGAAATTCGAACTCTGTCAGTTTTTTGTTATAATTGTAACAAGTCTATAATCAGGCTTTTTCGTTTTGATATGCTTGTTTTAAATATTGTTTTGTATTACGTAAATATTAGAAATACATACTTTCGATCTGTTTTTCATTAACTTTGAATAGCTATAATCAATGCCTATTGAAGTTAAGCTAGATAAATTCATGAAATATTTGTGTTTATTTACATAAAAACGGGCAGAATGCTCTCTAGCTCTCTCTCTCTCTCTCTCCCGCTCTACCACCCCGCCCCTTCTCGCTCATACTACAATTATATTCCCCATGTTATAGCTCGCCCTTCTTAGCTGTTTTTGAATTTCAACTTTTAATCGAGATTTTGTAAGCGGATTTGGCCCCAACAAAAAAATATAAATTTGGCACTGCTGTTGCACCCATTGAAATTCATTTCGTACATGCCGCAGAATGTTGCTGGGCGAAAAATTTCTGCTTTGTATTTGCCGATGATCTGCAAATGCATAAAATTTATTTTCATTTGCTGCTTTGGCGTCTGCTATACAGTTGATGCCACATAATGTGGCACATTCGTTTACCAATCGTGCGTGGGTGTGCGGGTGTGCTGCCAGCAAAGCCGCAAACATTTTGATGATTTTAGTTGACTTGCTGCAAAACTGCGGCTTAATTGTTGTTGCAAACAATAAGCGGAAGCTTGCGGTGTGTGTGTGTGTTGTCGGAGTGTGTCTGTGCTGTGGTGTATGTGGTGTAGCGTGTGTGTGTGTGTGCCTTGTCGCATGTCGTAAGTAAATCTGTGCAGATTCGTGTAACTGAATATTTGCGAGCAAAATGTTAAAGCTGTTTAAGCACCCAAAGAGACGCATGGCTCATGCCACATTTCACAACATTTCATCAACATCGTCAACAGCATGTTTCGCAATCAAAATGCAAGTCAGGCGCTGAACACGCATTCCAGATTATACTGTTTGGGCCTGCCTTTGTGCTCTTTGAAAAACCATTAAATCTGCTAAAGCTGAGCAAAGAAATATATCAACAATTCCACTTTCAAGGTGAGGCGCCTACGAGTGTGCTTTGGTTTTTCGCTCTCGGGACATCTTAGGCAAACACGTGTTTTGTACTGTAAATAACACGCACACACACATATGTACATGTGACCTTATGTGTACATAGTCCAAAGCAACCTTAAGCTACAAAATAGAAACTGAAATCTAGATACCTATGCCATAGCTTTAAATTTTGCAATATTGTTAAAAAAAAGTTGAAAAATCAGAAAAATGTGCGTCAATTCCTTTAATACATCAAAAATTAAAATAAATGACTTTTTGACATATGATGAATGATTAATGTAATGATTAGATACAACTCAAGCGATTTACAGGGTATAACAATGAGAAGAAACTGCTGTAAGATTTTTCAATAGTTATATCACACGATATGCACACATACATGCACACGATATATGCGCACATTTCAATTTCTATGGGAATTCCATTTGCCACGTAGGTTGGCCTACTTCCTAGTTGCCACGCCCCACACTCAACTGACGGTTTTGACACGTCCAAAAGTGATTCAATGGCGTCCACAACCTGGACATTTCACAAACAGGTGACACAGCGGGCGAAAGATAGAGGCGAATGGGAGGGAGAGGGGCAGGAGAAAAACGTATTGCATTTGAAGCCTGAACACACACATTTTGAAACATTCAAATTGTCAACATTTGAATTGGAATTAGTTCAACTGAAATGGAACGTGTCTATATTTGTATATAACTATTATACATATATACATATACATATGAATATATACCAGTCTATATACATATGTACTACCTCAATCCGTACACGAAATGCCAATTATAAATTAATGTTTATCAATTTGCACAAACAGCAAATCCAGCAGCTTCTGCATATTAATGTATGCTACGTCTCAATCAATTTCATTAACTGCTTTGCTGAAATCAAAAACTATTTACTTTGCTTGATTGAATCAAGCATTGAATCAACTGCTCAAATAGTAATAGGTATTTTAATCGAAAAGAATACAAGCTATTTGATATTATTGCTATTAATGTTCTAATATAATAATATTTTCAATAAAAGATTTTTAATAACATGGTTGATATGCGTATATTTCTTACCATATTTTTCACAGCATTTAAAGGAAACTTAAAATCATATATTTTTCATATTTCACATACATTAGAGTTCAGACTATATTATCTAGCGAAAAATCTTTAAAAGTGCATAATCTACTCCAAGAAGAGAGAATATTGAAAATTATTTACAAAAACTTTCAATTGTTTTAATAATTATAAATAATATTTTTTAATCTCATATTTATTTATTATTATTTCCAATCCATATTTCGAATTACTTTGAAAATCTGAGAGTAGCTAAATTAAAATTAAATTGATGTGTGTTTGTTGCAAATCTGAAATCTAATTTCACACAAGATCAGGCAAGAGCCGGGAGCTCGTTTGCTAGCTATCCCAAAGAATTTTGCCGCACCTGAGTGGCTTTAGCTCTAATGGGCGAATCTCCGCATGTTGCACATCACACTCACAGATATACCTATGCACACACCCATGTGTGTGTGCGAGAGATCATAAGTCGCATTTGGCGGCTGGCAGTTGGAAAAGGAGACGCAGATCAAAGAGCAAACCTGTTATGTAGGGGTGTCTGCGGGAGGTGTGGCTGACCGTGCAACGCGTGTATGTGGCAAGATCAGTAAAACGAGCATATGTGGACTGCCACAGAGTGGGGCTAAAGTCAGCAGCATGCTTTTTGCCAGCATTCTTCAATAGCGACTGCAACGGCGACTGCGTTCTGACCGAGTGCAACGAATCTGGCATTCCCCTTGCCCTTTGGCTGTCTGCCAGCAGCCAGTCAAGCGGGTCGGGATCTTATGCCACAGCGCATGTCGGGGAGTCAAGTTCATTGCACCGCCGTCTGGTGGTAATGTCTGCCGCTCTCCGTTCACGTGTCGCGTCATTTCCCATTTGCTAAACGCTCCCCAAAATGATGCATCTTGATTGGCAGCTCAAAACTGTATGAATATCAAAAATGCAAATTTGTTGCACTTTTGATTAATTGCACATTTGAAAGCGCTACTGCAATGCACCCCAGAAACTGGTTGCATGTCACATTTCAATTATTTTCCATTTGACAACTGCGTAAATTGGAAAAGAAAATTAATTTCCTAGTTTGCATATGCTGGTGCGAAACTTGGCTAAAATGAGGTTCATAGCAGGCAGATATGGTTTGAGTGCAACGCCGCGTTTATCACAAAAGCAAGTGGCGCCATCTATTGATTATTGTATACAAAACTCAATTGAGCTGCAATGAATATCAAGTTTTATATATAGAAACTTCGTTTTGTAACTGGCAGCATGTATTTGTGTATAACAAATATGCTTGCCAACATTTTTAGCACAGACGCACACCGCACTATTAACTGCTTGACGATTGTAAAGCGAAAGCCACTAAATATAATATAATAAATTAGCGGATTCTCCAAAATTAATCGAAAATGAAAAATTTATTTATTGTATGGCTAAGCTAATAAAAACGATTTCTTTACAAATGCATTTACTGTTATGAAACATATTAAAATATGAAATAAAGTTATTTAGACAAGCTCTAACCTAAATATACTTGCTCTTAAAGTCATAGTCCTCGTCACAACTGCCTCCCGAATTGTTGCCCAACAACGGATCCTTGCAGCCGTGATGCAAGCGATGTACATCCGAGTCGAAGCACTCGTCGTGCAGACGCTTATCGCGACTCTTGCTGCGCTGCCTCTGATGCCGACCATGCAGGGTTGAGTGGGTGTGTCCGTGCGAATGGGCGTGGTCGTGATGATGGCCACTGCCCGCGGTGGTGTGGCGATGCATGCTCTCCGGGCTGAGATCACGCGGTGGGCGGCAATGGCTGGATGGCGGCACGGGATCATCGAAGCGCGGACAAGGATGATCGCCAACAGGTGAGGCAGTCTCATAGCGTTTAGAGAGAAGGGTAAACTCCTGGTGGGCAGAGCACAGGGCTTGCAGACGATGCAGCAGATCCGTTTCGGGCAGATCTCTCAAATGCAAAGTTCGGGCGACCGAAGTGCGGAACGACTGCAAATGCGACAGGCGTTGATTCGTGTCCGATAGCTGGGCACTCAGCCGGCTAACGTCGTCGCGCAGGGACTACTCGGAGAGAGTAAAACATAAGCATTACCAATAATAGTTAAGCATAAAATAGAGACAACTCACATTGATGAGCGCCTCGTCGCGGCAGCGTCGGTTTTGATTGGATTCGCAGGTGGATTTCATGCGCTCTTTCATCGCATTCAGCTGCGAGAGCAGCCTAGTCTTCTCATCCTCCAAATCGCATATCTGTGTGCTCAGCTCATCAATCTTACGTGCGCGCTCCAGTGCTGTGATCTTGTACTCCACAGCCTCCGCCAACTGTGCTTTGACCTCAGCGATTTGGGTACGTGCATCGGCGAGCTGAGCGCTCAGCTTATCCACTTGCTTGGCCGCCTTTTTGGCACGGCAAACGGCGTCATCTCGTTCGCCTTGCAGCATACACTTGCCTCGTGCCCCGTCTTCAATGATGGCCAGCTTGCGACGTAGCAGCTCCAAATGCAGATCACGGCGTTGCACCTGCTCCCTCAAAACGCGCACACGCCGCTGCAAATTGTAGACGCTGCTGCTCTCCTTGATCGGCAGATCGTGACAGGATCTCTCGCGTCTCAACTTCCCCTGGCCGGCATGATGATGATGATGATGGTGCTGATGATGATGATCGCAACAGCTTTTGTCCAAATCATAGTCACAGTGCGCAGCTAATCGCTCGGCACGCTCCAATAGACTTTCGGCCATGAGATTTGTGTCGGCTCCCAATGCAGGTGGAGCCGTGCACTCGCTCCAGTTGAGCGCATTGGCCAGCCGCTGCAGGTACTCGGACAGACCCATGTGATCCTTGCGCAGTGTGTGTATTTCCGCATGACACTTATCCAGTCGCTCGGCCAGCTCACACTTTTCCGCCTCACTCGAGCGTAGTCGGCACTCCGTGGACTCGCGCGACTCCTTCAGCTTCTCGTGCTCGCTGCTCAGCTGATCGCGCAACGAGTGCAATTGCTATGGAATTAGAGAAAGGGGAGTTAAAGCACCGGAGAGAGAGAGAGAGAGAACAGTGTGAAGTAATGTCAACTCACCGCCTGCAAAGCCTGATTCTCGCCGAGCAGCTCGCGCAGCTTATCTTTGATCAAAGTTTCGCAGGGTTCGGGCACATTTACCAAATGACTGAGGTTCCTCAGAAACTGTAACCGATCGCCCTGGATGCGATCCAAGTTATTTTGCAGCCGATGACATCGCGATTCGAAGCCACGTAGCTCTTCTTTTAGCTTCTCGCCATTTATCTCCGATTCGGTAAGACGATCGCGTTGTATTTGTAAGTCCCGTTCGTACTGGCGACACCGACCCTCCAGCTCATGATTGTGGTTGCCGGCGCCGTCCAGCTGAGCGCTCAGGCGCTGCTTCTCAATGTTAGCCAGCGACTTCAGATTAAGCAGCTCGTTCTCGCAAGAGCTGAGGGTTTCGCAGGTGGACGTGACCTTCGCCTTGGCGCGCTGCAGCTCGATCACCAACTCCTCCACACGGGACACAACACACTCGGCCGACGCATGAACATTCTCATCGAGGCCCAGGCAGGCGCTCAGGCGACGCAGCAAATCGTGGTACTGTGCCTTGGCCTGCTCCTTGTGGGACTCCTCACTGGCAACGTGTGCCTCCACGTGCTGCAGCTTGCACATCAGCTCCTTGTTGCGCTCGTCCGAACAGCGCTTCTCGCGCTGCAACGTCTCGATGGTGGCATCGCAGCGCGTCTGCACCGCATGCTCCCGCTGCTCGGCCGCCTGCAGTCGACTCTGCAGGGATGCGATCAATGCCGTCTGGCGTGCCGCCTGCGCTCGCAGATTCTCCACATCCGATTCGCGACCAGACAAAGCACTGCGCACTTCAGCCAGCTAAAACAGTTGATACTATTAGAGCCTCCTAGCTCCCTAACACAATATTAGTTCTCACCTCAGCAGTCAGACGCTCCTTTTTGTACGACAAGGCCGCCAATTCACTGCGCAAAGTCGTCGTCAGATCGATGCCATGATGATGTTCGGTCACTGTAATCCCTGTATTTCCACAAGAATTATCCAGCTGCAAAGCAGACATCGTTACTTGCATATGGCATATATTAACAGAGTTCGGTAACACAATTAGATATCTGTTTATGGCTAAATCCTTATTGCGGATGCAAATTTTTGTTAACTGAAATCTTGAAACCTTTTTTAATTGTGTAGCTCGCAGTCTTTAATAATATCTCCCCGCACAGCGTGCATAGTTAACTTTATATACTCAATTAAATTCAAAGAAATAAAACTTATTTAAGAGATACAACTTTTAAGAACTAATTCTTAAAGTTCAAACTAAAAAAGAAAAACTCGTATTAAATTTACTTCCATCAATTGCAAAATTTTCCTTTTCTTTCATGTCTCTCAAACTGTTCATAAGAAAGTCTGCCTTTCACTATAATATTTATTGCCGTACCAAATGATGATGATGCGGAGATAATCCACCACTGAGACCCAGATGATGGTGATGCAGATGATTATCACTGGGCATATTTTGCGCGAATTATTAACTAATTTCTTGCTCTTATTTATTTTATTTTTAGGTATCCCAACGGTCCGTTCAATGAAAGCGCTCGACGCGAACTAAGCCCAATCGCTAGACTTCCCGTATTTCCTACAACCCGTGGGGCATTGACAACAGCCTAACAACTGGGAATTTACCTCAACATAACATCACACAAACAATATAAAATACTCGTGATTTATGCTCCAGCCTGGTTTGGGGGCCGAGCGAACGGGTTGGCAGGGTGCCGACATAAGTGAAAACGAGCTCAATGGCATTGTATGGGGAAGTTGCAAGGAGTTTAGGGGACCTCCAATTCACCAAGCATGAGGTTTGCACATTCCAAACTTTTCTCAGTTTGTTTTCCGTTATTTGGGTCATTCACATGGCAAATGCAATTCAAGCCAAAGCAACGTACGCACGCAAGGCGAGATATGAAAAGCAATTGCCTCGAAGCGGACTAGAGGACGCCTCGAGCACAGTGTTTAGCTTCATTTTTTTTGTTTTTCATTATTCAACCGGAAACGGAAGTTGAGGTGTGCAAATGCCGGTATTGCTTGCGATGAGTAAAAGCTAACTTTAAGGATAGTTGTAGAGATTAAGGAAATATTTAGATATAAAATATACTTAGACTCTGCGAAAATCCTAATAATCATGTTCTTACTTACAGGTATTTAAAATCGAAATTCTAGGAGCTGCAAACCTAATCATTCCTTTTCTAAATACATATTATATTAATTTTCTGAATGTATCTAATTTATTTATTGCCCAAATTATGTAATTATGTTGATTTTCAACCACTGTGCAGTTAAATATAATGCAAATCGCTTTGAGCCATCGATAGTTGCTCACTCACAAAAAAAAAGAAGAGCAACAACAACAATGGTAAAACTTTTTGAGCCTTAACAACCGCATAAATTTCACACCAGAAAAATAACGAACCTAAATTATTGTTGCGACTGACTGCTTAATACCCAGTATTGCGTATATGAAGATCCCAATGTAAGCAGAAGGTGTTTGATTCATTTTTCGATTTCGTAGTCTGAAGAGGTATCTGTACGGAATGGTAGCTCATCACTGTTTCTGATTCACAAATTAAAAAGTCAATGTGCATAACGAATATACCCTTCTTCAGTTTGTGCCTAGACTATAGAAATAGGTACCGGCAAAGTTTTGCTCGTTGATAAGGCAGCCCAATTATGTGCATAAAAAGCTCAATTTGCTAAAAGGAAATTATATGAAACACATATGGATATGCAGATAAATATGTATGCATATATGTCTATGCAAAGGTACACTCAGATGGTTTTATTACACGTTCTTATGGAATATAAAATTCGCCGAATTATGGCGATTTGTCACATGATTTTCGGGCAACTGAAGACACATTAAAGTCAGGCAAAGATATCGCCAGAACTTACCACAACCGAGGAGCGTGCAGCGCTTGCCAAGGGAGCCTCTGGCGACATTGGCAATGACGCTGAGGACGACAGCTTTCCGCATAAGAGCTCGAAGACATACCAGTCCTCGGCCGTGTTGCCATTTGTGTCGGGCCGCAGATTCGCTGGCATATCGAAAAAAAATATATGTATATGCTTTAATAAATAACTCCGATTTCGTGTAGCTGCGTTTGAACCGTGTACAAATTCTACTATTCTATCTATTTTCAAACTGTAAATATACGAACAACAAACAACAAACAACCTGGCAACAGTCGCATGTTGCAAAAGCTATGCTACAACCAGTTGCCAGGTGCATAAATAACGATACATAAAATGCCCCTCCAGCGGGGGCGGGCAGCCAAACACGTGGGCGTTACTAGGGCAATGAATGTCATAAAAGTAATGTGAAGAGTATCCGTTTAGAATATACTCTGGAAGTGCGATCGATGCAAGCAATAGAATGATATCAGCTGTAGCATTATATAGTGTTAGCTTTCTCTGCTACATCATGATTAAAGTCCATTTGGCTCACTTTAATTACATCTTTTATTATCTACACCCATACTTGAATGAATAAATATCTTTACAGGGTGTACGCACGTACATACGAACATAATTTTTGCAGCTTGGACAAATGCATTTCAGTAAATGTTTGCGCAAAAGTTGTTTCGTTTGTTTAGCTTGACTTTGATTTGGATACGGGAGTCAACGAGAAGCCCCGACTTTTGTTTTTGACAATTTGTGATGAATTCGTTTCTATTCCACTTCCTGGTTTATGAATTTGAATTTTACGCCTGTTATGGCTTTGTTTGGGTTGCCAACGAAGCTAAATAGCTGTTGTTTGATTATTTGTGACCCTAACACTGCTAGGCGACTTGTAATTTGAATCCATATTATTTCTTTTTCTTCTTCTTGATATTTTCAATCAATGTGCTTCTTCTGGCTCTGGAGCCCATCTAGGTAATGGTAATCCCGATTCGAATTATATTTTAAGTAAAATTATAAGAAGCAAAAAGAAACTTACAGAGCTTGCTCTTGTTGCTCGACGTAAATCGGGTGCTTGCTCTAGTTCAATGAGTTCCCTAACCTCGCTAACTCGACTCCTGAATCTTTCCACTTCCTCCTGGTGGAATTTGAGATCATCTTTAGCCTTTACCCAAAGAGAACGCGTTATATTGCACTTCAGTTCGGCAGCCTCTAAGTCAGTTGCAAGACGTTCCTGCCACTGGGATATTGACGACCTATAGGAATCTATTGAATATTGATAAACAAAATCAACATATCCAAATGTGGCGACATCTAGCAGCATCTTATTTTGCAGCTCTTTTATCTCGTCCGCATAGACATTCTCCTTCTTCTGCAACAACATTTCAGCCTGATCACCACAGCTGCGCAGCCAATTGCTGCGATAGCGCATCTCAATAAGCGATAGAGCTGAAAAATAAAGACTCGATCAGGCCCGGATCAGATAATATCTATAAGATCTCACAACTTGCCATCTGTTTTATCAGCCTCGGCCTCCATTTCAGGACCGCATTGTAATGATAGACGAAATTCACTATCCCGGATAATTGAATCGAGATTCTGGTAAACCCTGCGCAAATCGCTTAACTCACTTACCCACGTTGAGTTTACCTCAAAGTTCGAGTCGCTAAACAATAAATAAAAAATGAATAAATAATAATTTATTTAGCCATTGGCGAGCCCTGTGTATATAATAATATATATAATAATATAAATTAAATAATTGAACCTGAAGCGATTCAAGATGTATGATCATGATGGCACATGGCTATGAATCATAAATATTGCAATTTTTAGTCTGACTCACTTTATTATCGACGAAGTGTTGCATATATCGCGACCATTATTAAAGTCTTCCCTGATTAATTCTAGAAGGCGTATGATTTCATTGAGATCGGTGCAGAACTTGGCACAATTCAAATCCGCTTTCGATCTATCCATAACCAAAACATCCAAATAGAGTTGATTGACCCTCTGGCGACGCAGGAAAAACTCCAGCGACCAATGAAACAGTTGGTGCGGTATTTCGATAGCCTCGCCAGGCCAAATTTGTAGTTGTGTATCGATTTGCTTTCTTAGTCTAACGGAGAGAAATTGTATGGCTGCCTTCTGGAACTGGTAGAGACACACGGTATAGAGCTTCTCCAACTGCTCGGACGTTAGAGATGGCCGATAATGCGATATAGATTCAGAGGGCGGACCTATTTGAGACCTCTTCAGCATATCGTATATCGCGATCCCCTCAGCGGTCGTTGAATCATAACGAAGTGCATCCAATTTTGGGATCTTACGCCTTTGTATGACCTCACGCTGGACGGCAACGCATAAGGTTTTAAGGAATTCATCGCGACATAGAGAGGGATCCGTATGCTCCGGCAATGGATATGACATAAGCTGTGTTTCAACATTATCGAAAAGGGAATCATACGACCAAATGTCATCGTCATTTTGGCTCGACGGCGTTTCGCTCATCTTTTTGATCGGTTTTGTCTTTTAACTTTTTTTTTTTTTTTTTTTTTCGGAAATAATTGATTTTAGTAACTTAACTTTGTGTGTGTTGTGTGAAGACTATCAAATGGGGGAAAACAACTTTCTGAGCTGATGAAATCGAGTTTGACGTTAAATTTTTGAAACATGAAATCTATGTGAATATTATAGTCAAGAATGGATCCCAAACTCATGCATGTAAGAGATTACAACTTATCTCCTCTTACTAAAGAGATGTATCACTTCACTCTGAAATAGATCTCACAAAGAATGAAAGAATGGAAAAGAAGACAAACTTGGTGCTCGCTTCCGGTCGGCCATGCACATTGGTCCAATGCCAGTGGCAGGGTTATAAATAAATGTAGCTCATCCCGCGCAGCGCAGAGCAGAGCGAAGGGCTTGGCGACCCGGTTTTCGCATGGGATACCAGCCCGACCGACTGACTGCCTGGGCCTGGCTGCCTTTTGCCTGTTGTTCGATGCTCGCTGCTTTCTGCTTGCTGCGTGTGGCATGTTGCCTGCTGCAGCTTGCTGCTGCCCTGTTGCAGTTTCTAATCGAATCGAAACCTTTTACCCAAATGTTGCCTACAGGCGCTTAGTCGCGCCCGGCGACTTTGTTAGCTAAAAAAATATCGTGAGCCCTGTGTACAAGTAGGGCTCGCAATTGTTATCAATGTGTGTGTGTGTGTGCCACATGCAACACACAACCTGCAACATGGCTATGCTGCTGCGGCTTCTAAATGCTGTTCGCCCATTCGAAATTGTTCTGTTAAAATCTGTGCACTGCGTTGACAATGCCGCAAAATGTTGCACAGCATCATCATAAGGGCAAGCACGACAGCTTGTGTGTGTGCATGTTGCGCTCTCGCTCACACGGCAGCCCTTTGCGAGAGCATGTCTGACTGCCTCAGGCCCTCCATCCACCCCGCTTCCAATTCCCTTCCTTCTCAAACACATGCCAGACAGTCGCTAGGGCGAGGGACTCACACACACTCACAAATATACATACACTAACTTGCATGCATGCAGGCAAACCTACATATGTACATATTTATGTATATGCTGCGTCTATGTTGCCGTCCCTCACATACATACATACAGACATAGGAACGTTCTGTTCTTTTCTGTTGCTGGTTCTGCTGGTGCTGCTGGCGCTGCTTCTGCTGCTGTTCGCCTGTTCGCGCGCACCATCGAAATTTCACATGTAATTCCCACGGCCTGAATTTTCCCACACAAAGCGAAGAAGAGGAAGCGAAATTCAACAACAAAGCGACATACGGGCGATTGGACAGACAAGAGCAGCAGCAGCAGCACACACAGGCAGGCAGGCAGACAGACTCACACACACACACAGACAACACATTTTTTTATTGCATTCAACGTGGTCCCAGGGTCGCTGCTCGCTAATCGGCTCGTCTCCTTCTTCACAAGCACACACACACAAACGCTGCCACCAGCAGACACACTCACACACACACGCGCGCGTATATTGTTTCGTTTTCTTTTTTTCGTTTTGACATTTTTTTCTTTGAGCCACATTTTTGTTTCGACAGGGATGCAAGCGCATAGGCTATGTAAATTATTCCAAATACTCTTTCATATCCTATCTATAGGAAATTATAAATATATCGCCTAATATTTATATATGTATATGTTTATCCTATCATAAGAAGAATTAAAGGATATTTTATATTTAGCATTATAGCTAATTATTGTAGAATCTAATTTATTTATGCAAAACTCTTAAATTAGATGGTGTACATTATAATATTCTTAATATTATTGGCGAGTTTCAACAAACAAACTAGAAAAAGTCACTCAGATTTCAGGTTATGTTTACTTAACCTTAAAATTTATGTACATCTATGTATGTCAAGATTATTGTCCATCCAACCATTTGACCTTGGAATGCACTTCTAATGGTCCATCAACCTGCGCTGTTCAACAGTGCACACATAAACTAGAGAGCATAATAGAAGGGCGGGAGATGGGTTAGAGCCGGAGTCGGTGTCGGACTCAGATTCGTGTCGCCCTGCTTGTAGCATAGTCGTCATTCCAGTTATTTTTAAAGGCATCGAGTGCAACGCCAGCTTCGACTACTGCACTCCTGGTTTATCAATATGTTCAAGGATTTTTTCGTGCTTCCAGGCATCCCTGTCCATATATGTAGTGACAGTGTGTGCGTATGTGTATGTACGAGTTGATGCCTTCAATTTGGCAGCCTGACTTGAAGACATGAGCGGAACACATGCGTACACACAATTGAGTGCCTCCCAATGTAGTGATGTTAGAGACGGAAAGAGAAAGAGAGAGATAGAATGTGTGTGTTAGTAAGGGCGCGTAAGGGAGAGAGAGGGAGGTAGCTTAGTATCGTATTTTTTGGCAGTTCTGGACATGTGTGCTACATTTGCTGCTATCCTGTGACCCAAACTCAGCAGGAGTAACAAAAAATGCGCTTAACGAGCAACTTTCATAAACATTGCTCAAAAGTACACACACAAACAAATATGAACAGCCACAAATCAAAGCTCAAATTTCATATCACTCGCAATAACTGACTGCTTAATGCTCGCTAATTCAGCCGTAAATGCTACTTAATTATTCAGTAGAAGATTATGATTTTCGATAAGTAGATTAAATAACAATTTCCGTTTGTTGAATGTGAAATTTTAATGTGTATATTGAAATATTTGCAACTGCTTAATTCAAATTGTCAGTTAAGATTTAAAAGTGAGCTTTTAGGTTGTACCCATTTTGTTTTAATGTAATCTATAACTGTGATGTTAACACAAATGTTTATGTACATTAATATTTGTGTAACTATTATAATATGTACATATGTACATACATATCTCCTCTGCAAGGGTATTGAAAAAGCTCATTGTGCAGCTAAATGGCTTCGCTTCGACTTCTCGAATGGCATGCAAACGTACATACATACATACATCTTATACTCGTCAACATTTGGCGCTGTTTCCCCGTCGGCAAAGCTTTCGCTAAGCAAACTTTTTGCCTTACCATACAAGCACACGATGGCTACTCACACTTAAACTCATGAGCACGCGAGCGAACACACAATCACGCACACATGCACACACACACACATGGCCAATTCACACTCATTTAAACGCAACGAAATGAAACGGCGAATGGGCCGTCGAGTGAATGTCACGGCGAGAAATCTCTCAAAGCTGCCTGCTAGAAATGCTGAACGCCTGTTCATTAGAGTCCATGAATTGAAATTGTGTGCAACGATGACGGCGACCGCATGACTAAAGAAAAAAACAAAATATGAGAAAAAATCGTGGCTTGGGAATGGGAGGAGGCGTTTTGTATGTATGTGTGTTGGGTGGTGCGGCGGATCAAGTGTTCAATTACGAGTGAGCCACTGTGTGTGTGTGTGTGTAGCAGCAAGCTAATGGCGCTTGAAATCCATAAGCGCTCAGAGTTGAGTGCCTGCCTGGGCTTGGGCACCGTTGGAACTGGAGCTGGAGCTGGGTTCGGGACTGGGCTCAGAGACTCCACGCTCCGTCAATTCAATTTACGCGCAGTTCGCTTGCGCTTCCAAATGAGAAGGAAAAAAATAAACTAGAGCAACAAGCAGCATCATTTAGATTTAGACCGGAATAGTAACAGGCGCGCAGCATAGCTTGGTAGGCGGCCCGTAGGAACATTTTTGTTTGCCGTTGGAAGTGCAGCATATGGACATCTCGTTCTCAGTCACTCTAATTGTTGCACTCGCACGCATTGCACTTTGCCTGAGAGCTTTTTGCGGTGATGTTTGGCGGTAAATTCAAAATTAAGTATTGAAGGAATATAATTTGTTAAAATAAACAATAAAAACATCTTCGTTTACAAATATATTTATAAATATTCTTATTGTATTTTGATGCTGTTTATATTACAATAATATATTCGATTCGATATTATATATAACTTTTAAACTTTATAAAATGAATTGACTTATGTACACAATCAGCAGCGTTGCCACTTAACTAAAAAATATAGGGATGCCAGAGTGCTGGAAACACATTTTCACAGCTCAACGAGGCTGCCAACTCGCCTAAAGCTTGGCGCGTAGTTTGAATGAGGAGAACTAATTGCATTGTGCGCATTGCATTTTATAGCACAACAAAGTGAGCGAAGGCTCAACAACATAGTGTAATTTAATTGCCCAAGCATCAGCAACAACAGCCACAATCTTACCGCAATGATGAATGAATGCAATTTGTATTTAATCAATAAGCACGCCCCGCAGTGTTTTAAATCAGCGCACAGCGCCGCTTTACGGCTTAGCGCCAGCATCCGCAGCGTTCCTTCTGTCTCGCTCTTTCTTTTTCTTTCTCTCTTCTTTCTCCTTCGACGCATCCGTGCAGAGTTAGGCAATTTTAATTGGATTTGCATTCACAGTCGCTGCTCGATACCCGTTTCCACACACACACACACACACACACACTCAATTGTTGCCTTCCTCTGGTGCTCCCTCTTTCGGACCTTTTGCTTGACCGTCGTACGCCTCTGGCCTGAAACATAAATTTATTTTTAATTTACTTATGTATGTATGCGCGACTTTGGTAGGCTGCCCTGCGGTTGTTTGATTTGCGAATTAAACAGTGTGCAACAAAAAAAGAAGGGAATAAACAAAATTAAGGCAGCGGCTCGTTAGCGCTTTTGCAACATGTCAGTGGCGCTGGCTGTTAGGGGCAGGGGGCAGGGGGCAGGGGGCTGCGTGTTGCATGTTGGCATGTTCTGAATTGTCATAGGCCAGATTAAATACCCAAATTAGATTACAGTTTATATAGAGCTATAATTCAAATGAGCGATAAGAATGCCGAAGGCTGGAGGTAGAATTTTATAAGGCATCGAAATTTGTAAAAGTACTTTTAAAGGTGGGCGTGTCACTTATCAATGTTAGCAAATAGTAAATATAACGGAAAACTATGCAAGGGAAGCTAAGCAGCAAAATGCTGCTTAAGAATATCCTGTAAGAGTAATTATCACTTAAGAGATGATAAAAATTAGTTTGTATTAAAATTTTGCAACTATTTACGTGCGTGTTAAACTTAATCGTTCTCATGCTTACTCCAAAAATTTTTACAAATCTAATTCCAATCATCTATTGTTAATACGCCTACTCACGATAAAATACGCCTCATATACCCCGGCACTATTCGAAATCTATACAGGGTATAGAGAATAAATCTTGTATACATGTAGCTCGTCTCGACTAATGCACAACGGCCCCAAATCAATCTGCAGATGAGTCCCAGCATCTTCCACTCAGCGCGCCTGTTTCATATTTCCCTCTCTCCCTCTCTCTCTTTCTTTGTTAGTCCCTCTCACTTGTGCCGTTGGCCACACAAACAGCGTCTGTGGCAATTTAAAAATCACATTAAATTAGTCAGCAAGAAATCAGGCAACGAAACCATCAACAAATCATCTCAAATTAAATTCATTCAAGAGCTCACAGCTCCAGCTCCACTTTGATTTAGAGTTTTACATTTTGAGTTTGGCCTCAGCTTCATTCATGCTCCGTGCGAACGAGTAGCACTTGGCCAGCAGCGGCTCTCTCCCTCTATCTCTCTCTCTCTCTCACTCTCCATCTTTGCTGGGCAATTAATAAAAATGTAAATTCAATTAAATTTATATGACAGCAAGCTGTCAGAAGAGCTCAAATTAAAAATTACTAACAAGACCAGTTACCAACTCACAATCCACTCAACTCCAGCTCCACTTCGGGCCAGGCTTAATTAAAAATCCAACAACTGCGCGCCTAAGGCAGACGCTGAGCCAAAGACTAGGGCAGGGTCAGGGGGCTGTGGGGCTGGAGCCGTGGCCAGTTGCTCAGCAATTCTCATTTGCGAGACTTCAATTTGAGTGACGTTCGGTGGCCACCCGAATGCCTGGGATGCTGCAGCGGCTGCACATTTGCGAGGTAGCCAACTGCCAGTCAGTCACCAAAAAGTCGAGATGAGCTGGATGGATGGATGGACGGATGGATCGCAGTTTTTGCTAATAGCGGAAGCGTTGCGGGGCTGAGGCGGCCTACCTCGACGGACACCGCCTAATAATTAATAAATTAAAAACAAAGTAACACGCACATGACATGAGAGAAACGAGCCAACAGTCGAGGCTGGCCCAGAGCCAAATTAGCCGCACAAACACACGCATACAGAGAGAGAGAGAGAGAGAGAAAGGATAATCAAATGCTGATTTATGGCAATTTGTAGTCGAGTTCAGAGTCGACGTGGCACATCACTTCCGGCGCGACGGCAGCTGTGTGAGGTCCTGGCGCTCAGCTGACCCTCATCCTCATCCTCATTCCCATCCACATCGAGTTAGAGTTTATGTGAAAATTAGTAGCTAATTTGCGCTGTCATCATTATTGTGTGTTGTGCAAACATTTGTTTGACTCGACAACGAGCGACTGAGCGATCGCGCGACTGTCCGTCCGTCCGAGCGTCCGACCGAATGAGCTCGTGAGAGGCGCATAGAGAGGCGGGACATGCATATAAATGAGCAAGCATGACGGCGCACCGAATGGACCCACTGAATCAGCCACTGATCAGGCACTCGAGCACTCTGAGCATGTTAGCTGCTGTTGATTACGGCCGTGTGTGCTCCATGTTCATAGATTGTTATTAATACAAAGTTTACAGCATTCACAATGGACCTCACAAGGCAACACTAATCAACTAGCTAAAGACTTCGAGATGCGTTGATGTATTTGTATTTGTATTTGATATGATAGTGTAGTGATTTTTATACTTCCATATAATATATGTATTATTAGCTACGTCTCGAATTTTTAATTCCACCTCTTCTCTCTCCATCTGAATTAGCTATATATTTGAGATTAAATAAATAGCTACACAAATTCTTAATGAATAACCATTTAAAATCCCAAAAGCGAATGGTAATTGAAATGTGTTGCACAGTGTTATAATGTTAATGAAATTTTATGGCTACGGAAAGACACGCGCATCTCGATCGCCATGTGATGCCATATTTAAGAAGCTAACGATCTGCCGAACAGCCAATTAATATATATCAAAAATGCATATTCATGATGTTTTCTGGCTTCTCTCTCACTCCCTCTTGTTGTTTGCCAGCCCACGCAGTCGAAAGCTAAGCGGAATGAAACGAAACGAATCAAGAAATCAATAGAACGGACCAGCATAATGAGCTAAGCAGGGGCAGTTGCCTCTAGGGGGCGTGGTACAAGTTAAAATTATGCTGATTAGCTAAATGAAGAGGTGTGGGGAGGGGAAGTATTTAGGTGTATTGGGGGCAGCACATCAAAATGGGCATAGCTTATGGTTATAATGCCGAATACGCCTGAAGCTAAAGTAAAACGAAAGACTTGAGCAACGAACTTGTTTTGCAAACATCTGTTCTTTTTTTAGCCATAAATTAACTCATAATTCGCAAAGACTTATAAACGAATGCTTATCAAATTAATTAATTAGTAGTCGCTGCTCGAATATCACGAATGATTAATAGATTAGTCAAGTGAAGGTTCAATCTGGTACGAATTGACAGGTCATGGGTTAATTACGATCCGAGAGGCTGTCCGAGCGAGCTACAACAGCAGAGATTATTTGGTATATGCCGAAATGCGATTTGATTTCCGTTTCGCGTCAAGTTCAATGACAGAGCATCGCAACAATAATACACTCTAATCAAATGTCTGACCCTCAGAAATCGAATCACTTTTTGGATTAACGCGCAAAATGAAAGATTTTAATCACATTAGGCGTAATTTTCTGGACTGGATACGTGTTCGCAACCGATTTCTGGGCAAATTGCTTTCGATTATTTTGGGAGAGACAACGAGCGATGCGATTGCAATAAGAATCCTGGAGATATCTTGTGTCAGGCGTGGCCGGTGCTGTTTCAAAGCATCAATTTGCAAAATTCAAAGCAATTTATCGAAGCAAAGCCCAAAATAAGCTGCGGATTAGCACTGTAATCTCTCTTGATTAGCTGCCTGCAAGGAGTACAAGAAAAGTATAGTTAAATCATAAGTAATTGCAGATGGACATAAACGTAGTTCTGCAAACAGATATTTATGTTAAATATATAAAGCATTCATGTAAAAAATATAAAAAAAATCATTTATTGTGTGAAAAAATGAAATAAATGCTCTAAAATTCACAATGTTTTCATGAGAACTATGCATAGATAAGGTAAAAAAAAAGGATTCCGCTGAAGACTGCCTTTACAGTCATCTCCCTATCATGGCTATCGCCATCCAATAACCTGCAAAGATAACATACAGAAATCGGGAAATCCAGCTCCCAAGAGTTAGAATTGACATTTCGCCTGTTGGCCAGCATTAAAATGTGTAAAAACTTTGGCATATCTATTGAAGAACAGACAACCAACAACAAATAATTTAGCTGCTGGCAAATAAACGTGGCACACTTCAGTTGTATGTGTTGGCCCGGTGCACGCCCATTCACGCCCACGCTACAACATGTACCGCGGCAAAATATTTCGCGCGCGCACTAATCAAATTTATAAAAAAATAATGTTAGTTTTACATTTAAATTTTTAAAAATATTTATTATATATTTATATATACATGTGTATGTGTGGATTATATGTATAAATTTATGTACACAAAACTCTAACAAACTGCAGAAAAACGAAACTTATTCAATTATCCACTTTGGATAGCATATGCATTCAAATTAAATTATGTAGCTGCAACAACTACAACAACAACGACTGGTAATGGCAATTACAGCTATAAAGCCGCCAAACACGAATCGCGTGCAAAAACAATTTAAAAAACAATCAAAAAGAAACAAAGCAACAAAAAAAAAAAAAAAAAAAGCAAAACATCAATGGTAACATAAAATACCATAGACCGAGACCTCTAGCCAAGCGACAGCTCCACACTTCTGTGCATTTGCAGTTACGTTTCGGTTGGCCAACACCCTCACACACACACACAAACAACGATTTGGCCACTTTACACTGGCCCCAAATGGTAAAAGTTTAAGTAAACAAAACTTGAGTGGAGCGCTCGATGCCAACCCTGCCAAGCACTGCCCTAAACTATTCTGCCACTCTACTCTAGCCTGACTCTGCTCATACCCTACACTGTCTGCAGATTGTGCATATTCAATATAGCTGTATAATCATTAGAAAAACTTCTTTATTTATAAAGAGTCTAGCAAACAAAAAATGACAGTGTTGTAAGACTTCAAATTGAATTCCTATTCATGATTTTCCCATTGAATAATTAAAATATTGATAAGGTCTTTATATAAACGGTTCCAAAGATGCCAAGACTTGTTCTCTCTCTCTCTCTTTCTCTCACTCTCTTTCCTTCTCTCACTCTCTCTCTTTCTCTCTCTCACTCTCTATTTATCCTCCCCTGTCTTCCTTTCTACACGTCTTTTCACAGAGTATTTGCACGTCGCATATGCCCGAAGCCTTCTGCCCTTATTAAACTTACGTTTCATTTTGATTTCATGTAAATTGCCTGTCGACGACACAACACCAACAGCAACACCAACACCGTAGCAAAAGCAAGCATGCATACACACACACACACACATACTCGAGTACTCCATGCGGCTCTCTTTGCGTACACTGAGCATGCGACGCGCTGATTGGCTGACGGCGCTGAGCGAAAAGGGCGGTGCTTCAGAGCGCCACATGAGCTCGAGAGATAGAAAGAGAGAGAGAGAGAAAGCGAGTGAGTGCACTTGCTAGGCGACCTGAGCGTGAGAGGAGAGGTGATTGCGGCAGGTGTCGCCGCAGCAATTTGCTACTTAACTCGACGCGTTGCCAAACTAAACAAATTCGAAATTCGACTGCCGCAGATTTTAAATGAGATTCGATTGAGCTTCCCCAAGAGAGCGGAAAGGGGACAGAAAAATAGTGAGAGAGATGGAGAGCGAGCAGAAGAAAGGCGAGTGCAGAAAGCCGACGGCACAGCGAGGACAGTTTGAAGCCAATTAGATATAACAGTTTACCCAGTCGCACCGTTCGTTTTTGGTCAAACTCTTAATAATATTAATTTAAAATATGCATTGCTAAATGAGTGCCGCAGCATGGCAGACCGTATGATACCATGCCATAGCGTGGCATAGCATGCGATGCCATACGCTCCATACCAAGTAGCTGACACCTTAATGAAAATCGAAGAGCACTCTTCTTCGACTGAATCGCCAGTTGCCAACTCGTTGAGGCATGCTGCAAAAATGACTATTTTTGGGCCGTACGCTGCTGCTGCTGCTGCTGCTGCTGCATGTGGAAATGGATGGATGACAGGTCTGCATGCCAATCACGCGTCAATTGCAGCCGCAAGTCCCCATTAAGGCCGCTGTCAACGTTGATGAGTTGATTCTGTGCCTGACAGGCGATCCTTATGCAGGAGCCCAAACTGTTACGCTGATCGTTCGCAAATGGCAAGCGCTTCACACAAATTAGAAATCAACTTGCAACTCAGTTCTAGTTTTTCAAATTAATTCAATCGCTGTATATATGCGACAGATATCGTTATTCGTGATTCGTGATTCGTGATATTATAAAGACTAATTTGATATCTCCAATTTGCGAAGGCTTATATAGCATTCTCTTAATGAGTGAATAGCTTTGGCTATACGAGTAGGAATTCCACTATGCCACTTTTTTAAATGACACGAAATATAAATGAGAACTAATGAAAGATCAGAATACATTATATTACAGACATATATATATTATTTTTAACTGTAGACAATTTTATATATGTGTAATGTGGTATATTTATAATATTTTAATTTTTCATTATTCAAGGTATTCAAAATTATAATAACCATTAGGTTAACTTATTACTTATTTACTTTTATTAGTTTTTAGCTCACAGATGTAATCGATATACTCAACATAAATTTCTTATAAAGTATTAAGCATTATAATTTGTATAATATATTCGTCATCCATCGTCATCTATTTTGGAGTCATCACACTGCGCATAAAGGTGCTTTAAATGACCCCTTGAATCGTCCAGTTCCTGACCCCACTCACTCTTCCACTCACTGTGACTAATGCGCCGAGCGAGTCCCGGGGGCAAACGCCGCTTATCTATGGGTCTGTAGCATATGTTTCGGTCTACGGTATATTTGACTTTTTTCCGATTCTTTTCGGCTCTAGTCGATTTATGACGATCGTTGTTGGTGTTGTTGACTGTACGTATTAGGTGATATCGTAAACTCCAAAGCTGTGATAAAACCATTAACAATTTATTAGCGTGTTCGAACTTGTGTCAGCCATTTGTAGTTAGTTATGCGATCACGTGAGTCATGTATTCCTCTATGGGTGGCATGCGTCTCGCTCTCCATTGCGCTCTCTTTCTCTTTGTGCGCAATTATGGGGCTGGGGTTGCACGTATCAGCCTCCAATTCAATTAAGCGAACAATCAATTATGATTTGTCACGCGAGCACCAAAAAAGCACACAAAAAAAAAAAAAAACAACAAAAAATAAAAAAAGGTTTGCGATAGGAAAGAACACAACACCCGCACAACCTTGGGCCTGCCTAGCCATAGAATCCCGTCTTATCATGTGGTGCGGGCCTCTCGTTTTATGTTTGACATTTCTTAATTATTGATTCTATGTTTTCGCTACCTTTTGAAGATTGAAACATGTGTTCTGCAGCCCCGGCTACGAAACGGAAATGAAATTAATTGGAAAAGTGCGTATATACGAGTTTCCCAAGCATTCCAGCAACTTTTCCAAAGCTCTGTTGCAAGCAGGCTAAGCCTCTAACGTCCCGTGCCCCACATCGAACCAGGCACAATCTCGTTCACATTTATCGTGTTCAAGGAGAGAGAGTCGGTGCTAGCATACGTAGAGAAATATATGTACACAAAAGCTCCTGTAAAATATATTAGAATTTTCACAAAATCAGAGACTAAACTCAAAAGCAACGTAGCCCTTTCGAAATGTTTCGTTCGTATGTGCGGGAGGCCGTACGGTCTAGCCGGGCATTCGCTCGGGCGTACTCCAAGGATGTGGCGTTTGGTGCAGATGCGCGTGCAAGGATGCTGCGCGGCGTGGATGTACTCACGGATGCTGTCGCCGTTACTCTGGGTCCTAAGGGACGCAGCGTCATATTGGAGCGGCCGTGGACCTCGCCTAAAATAACGAAGGACGGTGTTTCGGTGGCGCGTGCGATTTCGCTCAAGGACCAGCATATGCAGCTGGGAGCTCGTCTGGTCCAGGACGTCGCGGACAATACAAATCAGTCGGCCGGCGACGGCACAACAACGGCAACCGTTCTGGCTCGTTGCATTGCCAAGGAGGGCTTTCAGTACATAACGAAGGGTGCCAATCCAGTAGAGATACGACGTGGCGTAATGCTGGCTGTCGACCATGTCAAGCAGGAGCTGAAACTGATGTCGCGTGCGGTCGAGACAAGGGAGGAGATTGAACAGGTGGCGACGATTTCGGCGAACGGCGACACGCAGATTGGACGCCTCATTGCCGATGCAACGGATCGTGTGGGCCGCACCGGCACCATCACAGTCAAGGAGGGCAAACGGCTCAAGGATGAGCTGGAGGTGCTGCAGGGTCTGCAATTTGACAAGGGCTACATCTCGCCCTTTTTTGTGAACACAGCCAAGGGCGCCAAGGTGGAGTACACCAATGCCTATGTGCTGATCACACACAAAAAGATCAAGTCGCTCAGGCAGATTCTGCGAGCGCTGGAGCAGTCGCTGCGACAACGCCGTCCCCTGCTCATCATTGCTGAGGACATTGATGGCGAGGCGCTGAACGCTCTGGTGCTCAACCGGCTCAAGCTGGGTCTGCAGGTGTGCGCCGTCAAGCCGCCTGCCTATGGCGAGTACCGTAAGCAGCTGATTGGAGATATTGCGGCTGCCACGGGCGCCACGGTGTTTGGGGATGACGTTAACTATGCCAAGATCGAGGAGGCCAAGGTTGATGACTTTGGTCAGGTGGGCGAGGTGGTTGTCACCAAGGACACGACCATGCTGCTGCAGAGCCAGGGCAAGCCGGACATGCTCAAGCGACGCATCAAAGAGCTGCAGGATGAACTAAGGGATCCTGCAACCAAGAACGAGCAGAAAGAGCGTCTACGCACTCGCATTTCCACGCTGACCAATGGCGTCGCCGTCATCCACATCGGCGGCACCAGTGAGGTGGAGGTGGGCGAGAAGCGGGACCGTGTCACCGATGCCCTCAACGCGACGCGAGCCGCCATTGAGGAGGGCATTGTACCCGGCGGCGGCACTGCTCTGCTCCGTTGCATACCCCGCCTGCTGGAACTGAATCCGGACAATGAGGACTTGAAGCATGGCATCGCCATAGTCACGCATGCGCTGCGAGTGCCCTGCCTGACCATTGCAGCGAATGCCGGGGTCGACGCCGCCATGGTGGTGGCCAATGTGATGAATGGCGAGGACGACTTTGGCTACGATGCCATGAAGGGTGAATACGGCAATCTCATCGACAAGGGCATTATTGATCCCACCAAGGTGGTGCGCACGGCCATGCAGGATGCGGCTGGCGTTGCCTCGCTGCTGAGCACCACCGAGGTCATCATCACCGATGTGCGCGATAAGGATCCCCTGGCTGCTCTTAATGCTGCCGGTGGCGGTGGTGGTGGATTAGAGGATGCTCTTAGCGGCATGGATTTAGGAGGTATGGGCGGGATGGATGCACTATCTGCGTTGGGTGGAATGGGCGGAATGGGCGGAATGGGTGGCATGGATGACATGGGGGAAATATGTAATAAGAGTAAGGCCGCAGAGATGAACGAAGCAGTTCAGAGTATTCCCGGTATGGAGGACGTCACGGTACATGACATTGATAGCACTCAGTTGTAGATGTTGTTCGTTCCCTCTTGCCTTACTTTTCTCTCTATCTCTCTCGCTCATTGTCTGTCTTTATCTGTATATTTTTTTAGCCCTATATTACTTTGTGTGTTGGAAACTTTGTTTTTGTAGTTGTGAATGCCAAATTCTTGTGTTGCTGCCCGAATAAAAGAAAAATTGTTAACAGTGCACCAAATGGAGACCTCAATATGAATAAGGGAATCGCAATGCTCTGCGGGCGTCTACAAGATGTGACCCAGTGAACCTGCGTTTGTAATGCTATCAATAATTAAGTGCTGCTGCCACCTCAACGGACAAGAGACAACGGGCCAACTGGACGCGACGCGACTGCGACTGCGACTGCAGCTCGGGGTGAGACTGGAACTGGGACTGGATGGACATGTGGACAGCTGATGAAGCCGGGACATGGGCTGCTTAATAAGCGGCGGCTGCTGCATAAATTTCCACCAAAAACAAGAGAAATCCATCCACAATCGATAGCAACGAACAGCGATCTCTCTTCATAGTATTTGAACTAGTTCCGAATCGCCTTAGATGGGACTCACGTAGTAAACCAATGTATAGGTAATCTAATCAATGGGTAATATCATATTGCCATAGATACGAAAAGGCATTAGTCTACTGGTCTATTAGAGATTATAATGGATTGATTAGAAGACCTTCTCGATGTAGGATGAAAAAAAGACAATGATGCGAAATATCACAAATTTATTTCTTTAAAACTATTATATGAGATAATACTGGTAGTTGATCTCAGCTTTAGTCCCAAAAGCAACATTTGGCTAGTCAAATACCATGAGCAAGTTAAGATAGCCATTGTTAGAGCATGTGGCAAAACGGAGTCCGTTGTTCACCTTTTGAATGCGCACGCAATGCAAAAATCTTGTTAAGCGTTGCCAACAGCCAGCCGATGCATGGTGCATTGGCACTGGCCATGGAGCTGGTCATTGGAACATGTGCAAATGCGCATGCGTAATTATTGAAACAAGTTAATTACTGCGAAGGTGCCTACTTCGACTCCAATTCCTGACTCCGATTCTCGACTACAGTTCGAATGTTGCGCGGGCGACCGTTCGAATGTGGCGACTGTGCCGACTGGTTGCTTAATATATGCATCGGACTTGGGGCATGGGGCATGGGGCATGGTGCTGGCGCATTCCAAAGTTGTTGTTTCTGGCATCCTTTTATGGTTATGTAGCTTTAGGTCCTGCTGCCTGCTGCAACAGTAGTTGTACAGCGTGCAGCGTGATCAAAGTGTGAAATGACTTGTTGCTGTCTGATGGCCGAATACAAATTGCTTGATGCCTGCGATTCCAATCACAAAGTCCCCCCCCCCTCTCCCTCTCTGTTTGATTCTGTTTGAGTGTATTTGTTCTGTTCTTTCTTTTTTTCTATGCCCTGCCTTAATTAAGTTGTTCAGCTTTGCTTCCCAGGAAGTCCAATGGCTCGCGCTCTGTTCCCGCTAAACGCCAAGTCCATAAACACAACCGTAGAATGCGAGAGTCGTAGGAGCTAATGATCTAATGAAATTATGGGTAAGTGAATTTCAATTAAGAGCACAAATATGGAGATTGATTCCTGCACTTAAACATATCTATATCATTATTAGGAATTCCTTTCAAACAACTTAAAATGGAAACGATCTGAGAATTTAGCCAGGCTATATTTGTAGGGTTAATTTCTTGAATCATATAGAAAATCAAGGCTTTGGTTTGAGTCGTAAATCACAACTATCATATATATTTTTTTGCTTATCTATAATCTTTTAAAATCACCGGCTAAACACGCATGAATCATGTTTAATAAAACTTTATAGCTTACTTGTTTTACGCTAGAATTAAATAAATAAACGACTGATCGGAACTGATTCCGATGTCATCGATACCAATTTCGTGGGGTCCAATTTGGTGTTTCCATTGCGTTAACAAAGCGGCTACGTTTGAAGGTGATGCCCCGTCAACAAAGTGTCGTCCGATAAGAATCGGAGACAACGAGCTGTAGCCGTAGCAAATCCGATAAGAAACTAGTTGCTATTGGGGGCGGCACGCGCTCTGCACACCGAACTCCGAATTTTCAGAGATTCCAGTTTTTGGAGTCCCCGTCTTCAATTAGCTGGGACGTCCCGCTAGCAAATGATTATTGGACTGTGCTTTGTTGTATGCCCACTAATTGTAAGTTCTATCGATTAATAATCGACTCAGTTGCCGAGTCGTAGTTCAATCGAGCAACGCCCTCTCCACGGTAGTTCCACATTATTTGCATTCTTAATTTGTTCCTAATTAAATATTCATCTTTTGTGCCTGGCCAAGTGCCTGCTGTGGTGCCATCTCCGACTCTTTGGCTCGCTAGCTCTCACGCTGTGTCACTTTTATGGCACTTGATTTATTCGAATATCTCTGATTAATTGAAGCCGACTCGCGTCTAATTTTTTTTTCTTTTTTTGGGAGAAAGTCTGAGGCGAGAGCGAGTTGGAACCGTTGGCTTGGCTATGAGGTTGAATTGGGCTCTTGGGGATCCATTAGGGCTCGTTAAACAGGCAGATCGCCCTCACTCACTCTGTCTCTCTCTGTCTTTGCTTTGTCTCTAGCTGTGTCTCGTCCTAAATTCGCTACGGTTTATTTTTACGCTTGAGCCACATAATTTAATAACCTCGCGTCGTTGTCTTGCCATGTGCATAAGGTCTTTAGGCTTATGAGTTGCTTCCTTCCAAGACAAATGGGTTTATTATATGATGTTGGAAATTTATGCGCGCTATTAAATTGTTTATTAAACGACCACACGGCGCAAATGGCGAAAATAAATCGCTTTTCACTTTAAAATTAATGCAGCCCTACTCTTCCTCTTTCTCCCTCTCTCTCTCTTTCTGCCTCTCGTTGTCTTTTCTTGTGCATTAGCATCTGCTGCCGCTTGACCAAAGGAGCTGCTGATGAACTCATTTGTCAACGTCGCCCCGCCAACGGGAAGAGCTTTGATGAGCCCTCGACCCATCTCTTTAATTATCAATACGTTATTACCAAATAGCTTGTGCATACTCATAATTGCATTGCATTTGCTCCTCCCCAAAGCTCGCTCTCTGCCCTCAAACCACAGTGAGCATCATTTACGAGTGATGAAACCAGTTTCGTTTCCACTTATAATGTTGTATTTCCTTTTCGTAATATTTCTAGTGATTTAATTGTTAAATTTACTCACTTGCAAACTAATTCGTGAAAATATTTGATTTTTAATTGATTTGTTTCAAGTATTTAATTTTGGTTTACCTACTGGATACTTTATTAATTGTCTTATTAATATATAATAAGCTTTTTGCGCAGAAGACACATTTCTTGCTCGTCAGAATACCCACTCTCTTCCTATAGATTTACCTATTCGTTTGATAGTTTACTCGTTCAGTTGCCCACTCGTTGGTTTGCCAACTCATTCGTTCCTTTTCCTGCTCATTTGTTCAGTGGCCTATTCGTTCCTTTATGAACCCCTTAGTTTGCTCCCACATTTATTTCCTACATCCACATTTCTTCAGTCGCTATGTTTCATAGTTCGTTTTTATGGCATATTCACTGTACTTGTCGACGTGGACTACCGCGCGCGAGTTCGCTGGCAAATGTAAACGGAAGCCGAGCTTAGTGCGAAATTCAATTTGCGAGCTTCTGGGAAACTCCAGCAGCAGCTTCAAACTCATAATGAAGAACGCCCAGGCTCGTGCAACGGCCCAACTGGCTGACTGAGTGACTGACAGACAGCCAGGCAGGTTGGGGTATAAAATTTACATTCATTAGCTCGTTATCAATCTTAATGCGGTTCGCAGTCATCTTTAGGTACTTATGACTTTCAAGTGGAAGCTCCGACTAGCTCGGCTTGCCACATGCGGCCAGGCTATAAAAATTTGCAACTAATTACAAAATGTAATTAATAGTGAGCTCAGCTCTTAATGCTGCCCCAGCGGCCTCAGCGGCACCGAGCGGCGCCGAGCGGGCGGCCAAACCTGAGGCCGCCTTCGGCCAATTCGAAATACTCGCTAGCGTTTCGCAATGGCGGCGTGAAATCAATAAATTAATATACGACTGAAAAGAAGAGCTAACTTTAGATCGAAGAGGTGATTCCCTTCATCTGGTCTTAAGAGAAAAATATTGAAATTCAAATTTAATTTTCTGTATGGGATGGTATCTGTTGACCTAAAGAAGCTATTGTATTAAGCTGTGAGTATTATAATACCTTAAGAAAAAGGGTGTGCATAGAGTGTGCTGAACCCGCTAGAAAGGTTCATTGGCAGCTGATGTGGTCATAAATTTAACTAGCGGTGACATCAGTCGCCAAAGAACATGCACAGGGACATGGACACGGACACGGATACGGACATGGACATGGATATCGATATGGTCATCGATAGGGAAATGAATATGAACGGAAGCAACTTGGTAACTGATCAAGGGTTATCAGACGGAGCAAGCGAGGGGCACTTAAACAAACATCATTTACAAGTCAATAAAATCAATTTGGGGTAGGGGATGCGCTAAGATACAAACAAATTGCCGACAGACAGGCAGACAGACAGCAAATTAGGATATTACTTAGGATAACACATGCCGCTGACCAATTATAATTCTAACGATAGCCCGCTTCCCGAATATCCATCCACTCACAGCTAGAGCCTACACAGGCCGACCTCTAATTAATCAATTATAAAACAAACGAATTCGATGCGTTGATAGCAGCAGAAATGAGAGAAACGAGGGTCGCGTCGCGCCAAAGGGATAACTGAAGATTGTGTGGCACACACACACACACACACACAGCTGGTAGATGATCTGAACAGCTGCGAAGTGGTTCGCTTAGTATCGGACAGGCATACGAATTTGGACCTGCGCATCTGCGGCTACCAATTACAATTCCTGAGAGACCTCTGAGGCTGGACCAAGCCCGGCAAAATTGATGTATATAGTTAAAATCCTATTTTTGAACATGTTATGTGTTTTTAGTTTTATATAAAGCTCAGATTAAAATTAAACTCTCAAGTATTCTACGTCTTATTACATTTCTGAATCAATTTTGTTCATAATAAAAAACTCTATATGATAGCTGGTCTCATCCTATCAAGAGATGCCGTATCTGAAAATCTGTTTACAGATAATTACCAATGAAGGTCAGCTGCTGGACTAATGTTCCAATCATATGCGTTTCGAACTGGTCAGTGGATAAATTATATTTAATTTACTAAATGCTTTAAAATATGAAAGAGATAAACTTTAATAATTTTAATTGACGCACATTAAGCTGAAATCGACTAAAAAAAACATTAATTTGCAAAAAAACAAAAAGGCGAAAAATGAAAGCCAGCTACGAAAACTTAAAACAGAAAAATTAAAACTGAAAACTGAAAAACAAAAACTGTGGCGAAGCAATTAAGTAAAACTTTGGCCCGTTACCCTGGCTATACGGCTACCCCTACCGGCCCAGACTCTTTCAGCCGGTACACGCACTAATTACTAAAAGTATTTTTCATTTTTACATTACGATTACGAATAGCCATGGCTTGTTGCAGTGTTGTTGTTGTTGCTGTTCGTCTCCATGTTTTCCACAATTAGATTTACGAACAAATGAAATTACCGCGCTTTCGTTTTAATTGTTGGCTGCTTATTGGGTAGCCCGGGCAGTCGGAATAGTTTGAATTGTTTGGGTAATCGACCCGTACCCGCACCCTCTTTTCGGGTGCTTATCGTTAGCTGGCAATCGGGCGATTATGGCTTGCATAAACCAGTTAATAACGCGCTTCCGCTTAAGTCAAATTTGGTGGCCACGAAAATTGAGTGAAAATGCAGTTGTCGCTTGGAAAAATAAAAAAAAAGAAACGGAATGTCGTAATGAAAGCAAGACAAATCGTCGTATCAAATTACCAAACATTGTGGGCGTGCACAACTCGCAAACAACTCAAACTAGGGGAATGCACAGAGCTCGGTCTAACCTAACTCTAGTCGGAATTACTGGGTACTCCTTACTCTCTCCTTGTCATCATTAGCTTTCAGGGTGATTATGTCACACGCCTGCCCCATTTTGTCGCAAACGCAGCCATTTGTAATTGAATTAATGTTGGTCGGGTTTCGGGCTTTGGCTTTTTGCTATTTGGCTGTATTTGGCCGAGGCTATTTATGGTCCAAATGACAGGCGATGTCGCCTTATCGCTGGCATTTGATCGCGCGACTCCAGTAACCCTAACTAATCGCACGTAATTAAATATAATTTGGTATCGTTTACAGTTGCGTTTCGTTTCGTGTTTTTTTTTCTATATATATATATTTTTGTTGCCTCTGTGAACCAACGCTATGATAGCCTGGCTGGGGAGCAGGGGCGCAGACCGGAGGCTATAGTGGGTGGTTACCTATGTAGGTTAGACTGAGATTATGTCGAACGCCTCGCTCGCTCGCATAATTAACCCACCCTCGGGCAATCACAGAGCCTAAGAAAGCAGAAATTTCCAGCGTGAAAGTTTTTAATACTCAATTCAGATAAGGCGTGTCTAAATTAAGATAGCTCGCTTTAAGTAAGTTGAAGTACAGAGGTAGAATAAACAATCTGATCAGCATTTAGATAGGCTATATTCCATTGGGGGAAAGTGAAAGACAAGTAAAAATAACTTAGTTCGAGTGAATATATATAATTCGAATTAACTTTATTGTAAAACGCCTTGGATGAACCTGGACTGCTTTGGGTCGAGCATAATAGCAGACGTAAGGCTCAAGTCGTAAACTTAACCCATCTGAGTTCTGTATTCTTAATACTGACATGGAATGGCATATTGAATCTATGATCTATTTGGCATCATTCCATCTGGCAGTTGAATTTATAGCATTATAATAAAGAGGACGACTCGAAAAAACGATAAGGCACACACACACAGTAACACATATAGAACATAATGTGTGGAGTAGAGTGGATGCATAGCGCTGCAATTTGTTTGGCTCGGACGACCGTCTCTCAACATTCAACTGGCACTTAATGTGCCGGGCGAGAGACGCTGAGGAAAGCTGGGGAAAAGGCAAGGAAAACGCGCAGCAGAAATAAAATTATTTAATTGCGCAATTAAGTGCACATTTGTAACGTTTTGCGCGACATCTGTCCCAGGCCGAAGACGAAACGGGAGAGACCGAAGGCCTCAGACCCAGAGACAGAGACAGACACACAGTCCGAGACCGAGACCGGAAATTCAATTGTTGAGATAATAATTACATTAGGACGTGCGCGCATGCGCAACTCTGACGCGGACTGAGCATATGGACTGACCAGAGACCAGAGACCAGTGACCAGAGTCCAGGGACCAGGGTATGCAGCGTCTGGGCAGCTACTCCAAAATGAGCGCACACCTTGCGCGACGAGCTGATTGACACGGCCACATGGGGACGTGAAAGCCGTACCGCTAGCCGGGCGACTCTCAGATAGCGTCCCCAGACGACCTGCTGTACATTGAACCCGAACTTAAGTTCGAACCCGGCCGGAATGGTCGACTAGTCGGCTGGCCTTTTGTTTGCATTTCGCCTGTAAATGAAGCGTGAAATTGGCTCAAAGTGCAGCGACTGCTGCGTCGCATTGTTTACTTCTTGTTATGGGCCCCCGACAATGGTATTATACCTATAATGTCCATATAATGGCAACACCAAACTATTTGTATGCAATTGCCATTAACACTTTATTTATTGCCGGGCCATACGATTGCAGCTAGAGCAGAGACAGTGGGGTGCAGCAGGATGAGGAGGGACTCTGCAGTTAAATGGAGCTGACTCTGCCTGGAGTTGAGACGAGGTTTAATGAAGTAGTTAGCTTGGTATGGAATGCTTGCAAATGGTTAGCAACAAAATAATCATACGAAACGAAGGCCTATTTATACCTCTACTAAATTGAATTCAATTTATACGTAGAAGGCTTTCTTATGAAGCCCTTACATACATATAACATAAAAATAAGTCAGAGACAGTTCAATGACTTTTAGTGGAAAATATAGATAAGAGAAATAAAGACAAAAAACAATTTTGGGTTAAGAAAAATATATTAACTATTTCAAATATTTGATCTAAAAATAATAAATTCTTCTTTAGATTAAATAAGAGCTTTTATGATGTTATTTGATCAGAAACAATTAGAGTAACAATTCTAAAACAATAATTGATTATAAAAACATTAAAGCTTTTAGATAATAAGCAAACGTTATTGCATGAATTATGCATCTTCTTTACATTGTTAACTTTAATAACTTAATTATCATTTAAAATATATACAAGTTTGTTTTTAAGGGAAGGGAGAATAAAGGAAGGGTGCTAAGAGAAAGAGTATATATATATATACATATATATACATATTGTTCTCTTGGCACCCTCCCTTCATGCTCCCTTCCGTTTCCTCTTACTCTAACTCTAACGCCTAACCATATCAAGCAATTAAGGCCCTTGACAGCCTTCTTGCAGTTGGATTCAATAAACCAACAAAGTCATTTACGAGGCCCTTAACACTATCCAACACAACAACAGCAACAGCAATTCTCAGTATATGCGTGATAGCTAAATTATTTAATTTATGAGCCGCAACAACAAAGCCAAGCGAAAAGAAAGAAAAAGGCAACACAGCCAGGCGAATGCATCGATGGAAAACGTATGCGAAAGCAAACAAAAGTCAGGGAAATAAATTTCCATTTTGCTAATCAAATTTATTGCACTTTGTGCGAGGCTTATTCAATTACGTGCCACTCCACACACACACACACACATACAGAGAGAAAGAAAGAGAGAGAGAGAGAGAGAGGAACAGGGAGCGAGAGAGAGGTAGGGTTGAAGAGCGAGCTTTACAGCATTACAAAGCCGGCAGCGGCCGGTTAGCCGCCATTATTTGAGCGCCTGAACGCCGGCTGCTCTCATAGGTCAATGCTCATTGGCGGCTACAGCAGCATGCGCTCTCTCGCTCGCCCGAACTCTGTGCTGGTGCAGTGCGAGCGAGAGAGAGCTCGTGAAGTAGCGAGCGAGCGAGGCGGAGCGCTGCTGCGCTGCTCACCTGCCAGCCCGACACCTGCCTCAGCAATCGATCGTTCATTGCGATCTCGCCTGCGACGATCGTGCATCGCGCTCTCTCGCTTCAGCACATGTGCCAGCAGCTGGCAGCGACTGCTCCATAAGCACGACAACCGGTTGTTGGCGTCTGCGGCCCACCTGAATTATTTTTCGGTACCGGCCTCACTGCCAGCCGCCTGCTCTTTGTGTAGTTCGCTTGCGGCACTGACGGAGCCCGGTCATCAGAAGCCGTCGTCGCGCTTAACTCGAGTGTGTTTCAGCTGCCGTTCAGCCGCAGTTCTTCTACGTGTGTGCCTGCATGTATGTGTGTGTATGTGTGCGTATGTGTGAGTGTGCGGAAAAGTGCCTTAACAATAACCGAAATTTAAGATCTTGTAACGTGATTAAATGCAATATAAAATCTAGTTAGAGTGCTGCTTAGCCGTGGACTTGACGACAATTGGAACAGAGCTTCTGTGCAAAGACCGTCGGCAACTTCTCTTGGATAGTGTGTTTTGAAATATCAAATAGCTTAACAAAAAATATAAATAAATAAAAAATAAATAGATCAAGATTGCAATAAGCGCCCAAGGATCAGAGCAGAGAAATCAAATATATAAAATTTGAATAACTAATAGTTTATAATAGAAGGTGAGTTAACTACTCTGAGTAATAATGACTGTAAATAAGAAATAGTTTAAGGATTTAAAAACTGATTTTAATTTTAAGAAATAAATTGGATGTTACTACATTTAACTTTTTTTAAATTTAGATCATTTTCATCGATTTGTTGCTCTTTACGCACTATCTTTTGGTTCTTTCTGCGTGTCTGCCGATTCTGTCAATCTTCCACCTAATTTCGCAATTTTTAATACTCGACTAACGAAATTCCATATTGACTTCATATTATATATTTCTTATAGAAGAGCACAACATCAATAGAATAGATAGAAGGGAAAATAATAAAAGATTTTTCCCACAACTTTACCAAATTTATGAATGAAAATGAATCAAATATAAACACTGATATTGCCCTGGGCATTAAAGGATTTCTCCATTCACAAGCCAACTTCGATTTTAAATTATATTACATAAATATCAGCTTCAAAAAGGTGTTGGGAAATTTTCTTCATATTTTGTAATAGATCCAATTTAAAATACTAACTAATTGATAACCGAAAAAATGATTATTTCAAGATTCAATTGACCTTCTTTGCAAGCTAAAATACTCCTATCAGTTGCTCCTATTATAAGTATCTGATCGACTAATCAGAGGCACTTGAAATGCACTGTTTTCCTCCTCTCTATCCCCTTCTATTTTTCTGCTCTATCTAATATTGAATGATGGGATCAGCTCAGCTCAGTGTTTGTCTTAAAGACGACCTAATTGTCGTCATGATCCGATACTATTACACATTGCACAAGCCGAGTAATCGACAATCAACAATCGCCAAGCAACTCGTACGCTGGCTCATTCCGAAATTTAACTAAGAAAACGTAAATTAAATATCATTAAATTTGATAAATTCACTTGGACATATCATATCGCCTTGTACGAGCATGGAGCTTAACTGGCCGAAGCAATCGACAAAATATTATTATTATTCATTATTTTTCATTAGCTGCATAGGCTAGGCAATACGCCTATGGGCTATGCCACATGCTGATAGGTCGATGGGTTTATCTCTGATTGGCTTTAATTAAACACCATTAAAAGAGTACAAAATATTGTCAGCGCCTGAGCCGATGGTAAATAAATCACGTTTTGTCATTGTGATGTTTTCAAAGTGTTCGCTAATCAAAGCAATGAAATTTCCACTCGTACATATGTGTACACCTACCAAATAAATGAAATTAACTGCCAGCGCTTATCTCGCCGAGATAATCATGTCCAAAAAGCTGGTTGAAATATCGGCATGGACTCGAGATATGCTTGGGTCAGTCTGGTAATACGAGTACAATACTAGCGTTCAGATAAGTACCAGTCAGTCATATCAACGTCACGTCAATTCGTATTTCCCTTCCGTTTCGCACCGTTCCGTTTCTTTCCGTATTGAAGAGTTTCGGTTTCCTGGCGATAATCGATCAATTTCTCAGCTTTGATTTAATTAATAATAATGCGCATGTGACTTGTCACAACCAATTTTCAATTTCGTTTAGCTGTGACGCAAATCGAATTCGCTGCCCCTATCTCTGAGCAAGCATCAGCAGGAGATAGCGAGTGCCTCCACAGATCTTCACATCTAATTAGATAGATTGTTTTGTTTCTTTCGATTTTGGGTAAATTAAAATATGTTTCGAGGCCAAAATGGTATTCGACATATTTGCAGCTCAATTCAATTAGGCCAACACACAATTAAAACTTGTTCGCAGATAGCGTCTCTGTCTCGCTCTCTGCAGTTCGTATCTAGTTGCTACAATGGCTGCTATCTATCAAACTTCGTACTGGGTATGATGGGTATGACAATAGCGCTCATATTTCCCAATTCCAGTTGTCGAAAGCGCTACCAAAGAGGCGTTGACTAGACAACTATGCAACACCACGCGGCATGGCTTACACCCACGCTCGGCGTTTGGGCGGCGATAAGAGCTGGCGCCAAGATTCGAACCCAGCTCATTGAGAGCTATGCGTATATGCTTCATTAATTCAAGCCAAATCCAAATCCAGAGCCCGGTCCCAAATGGAACATGCAAACATGCATGAAATATCAACCACAGACGCGTTCCCAAATTGCTCTCTGTCGCTTATCAAAACGTACAAGACAATGACAAAGGGCGGAAACACGGATGCACCAAGTCGCCCTGGCTCAAGTCCAAGTCTCAGTCTCAGTCACTGACGCTGTCTCAGCTTCACTAAACTTGGCCAGCAACAACAACAAAACGGAAAGTCAGCGCCAGGCGTCGAACAACAGTTGTTCGGCTACACAGCTACACAGGCGGCCTGCCTCCTGCCTCTCACTCGCTCGCTCTCTCGCTTCGTCCAGCTCCTTGGTCAACGTTTTTAACATGCATTTTATGAGTAATTGGTCTCGCATCATCCACATCAACAGCTCGGTACGTCTGGACCTGAGTCACGGCTCGGAACCTGCGTCGACGACTACCTTTGGCTACCGTCAACAACTCGGCCATTAGGGTGGCCAAGGCGCAAAGAAAAACAAGAAAGGGAAAAGCTGCACAGGCTACAACGACGAAGAAATACTCTTAGCTGCTTTTGGGTATACTAAATATGGCCATAGAGAAGCCGTAACAAAGAGTTTTGTTTAGTATATACTGGAGAGAGTGAAGTTTTTTTCAAATTCAACTTAAAGCTTCCAATGATTACTAGGAAGATTAGACTCGTAAAGAAATATTATTAAGTATTTCTAAAAATATAATAAATAGATCCAAATAATTGGTAAAAGTTACTATAAATAAATCAAAATAATTGATAAAAATTATATAAATTTAATAATAAGGGAAATTGAATTAATTGAAGCGATTCAGCACCCATAATTTCGGATTTTAAAGAATTAATAAATGGGTTTTTGCCATATGAATGTCGTAGACTTCAAAATAAACTGAAGTCAAATTTGTTTTAGCCAACTATTTTTTCGTTTTTGTAAGAGTATACATCAGTCGGATTGATTTTTGATGATAAGCAGTAAATTGAATTAAGATTGCCCCATCAACAAATGAGGTTGCTGAGGCTTCGACACAGGATATGAATAAACTAATAATAATTGTGAATATATATATGTGCATGTGTGTGTGTGTGTGCATTAGAGGTCCATAATGTACCAATAGCATTGTGACTCTCTGCCAGCGTCTGGGGCATAAGAAGAATGCTGCCTTATCGCACCTGGCGCGTCCAAAGCCGGCGCCAACACAAGCAGCCGCCGCAGCCGCAGCAGCAACTCAGGTGCAGCCTCTGCCCTGGCTACACAGTCCCTCTGCAGTTCGCCTCTGCGTTCGCTATCGTTTTTATATTTTTTGGGTGACTCACGAAATTGTCGCTTGTCTGCGCTTATGTGAAATTAATAATTGACTTTATCAAGTATGTAAAATGAAAGACAAAGCAGGTGGGTTCCCTCTCTCTCTCTTTGTGTCTCTCTAATCCATCAACTTCATATGAAGGCGAATGGACCACACACCTTTATTAATATGATGGGCTTGAGCTTTCCGAGCAGGCGCCACCCAAAAAGCTCGCCATTATCAGTTGGCTTGCCCGAAGGGGTATTACAATGCTGATCATCAAAGTGTGACTAAAGTGGTTTAGCCTAATGTAAACCCATAAATAAGCTGCAGCAGATACCAGAGCGAGCCAAGTGGACCGGGCAGACGCATTAACAAAATGCCAGAAATGAGCTTCTGTTTGGGCTGCTCTACCTGCAGTCGATCGACTCGAGCGACTTGCCTCGTCTCGTCTCGGCTCGGCTCGGCTCACCTTGGCTTGCTCTCCATTTAATGAAATATGCGAGTCCCAGTTGCAGTCCGCAGCATCAGGAGCGTGGAACACAAAAGTGCAGCCATAAAAACGACACCAAGCGACATGGCTCAGCACAGCAGGCAGATGGGCCGGGCGCTAGGGGCGCTAGGGGAGAGAGGGGTGGGGGGTAACGAATGGATGCGAGAACAGAGCAAAACATTGATGCTTATCGAGATGACAGCAGGAGGACCCTATGGAACTGTGCTGCTGTACCTCAACATATAGAGTGCGCACATATAGCCAGCTTGTTATTAGGAATTAATTTCTTAATTTCCGCACTTGTCGGAGGGCAGCAGAAAAAAGTGCATACATATACAAAACAACAAAGCGTGTTGCAGTCGGGTGTAAGAGACTGGGCAATGCTTCGTTCGATATGAGCTCAAAGTTGGCGAGATACTTAAGGGAATACTCTATACGTATACCTGAATTTTATGTGAAATGAATACCCAAGTCGTAGAATAATAAAATGCGAAAAAACCAATATGCCTCTTTTCCACTTGCCGCACAGAGCATCATGAACTTGGAAACCCACACGCAGCTCTCACAATGTTGGCAGCAAAAGTTGCTCTTAAATAATTTCCAGACACTAATGGAGCTTATCTCTAAACGAAACAAGCAACCGCAAACAAGTCTGGCCAGCGCGATGACGTTGAGGAAGAAGAAGAAGAAGAAGCAGCTGCTGCTGCTGCAGTCTGACTGACTGACTGATAGACAGACTGACTGACAGTCTGAGTGACTGAGACTGCAGACTGGAAAACTCATTCCTGCGACTGGCGCTTGACTTGATTAGCATGTGAGCCCTAAGCAAGACCGTCGCCACAGTGTGTCAAACAGTTAGGCACGACAAGCCAAGGCCCCCGCCCCGCTGGAAATGCTCAACAAGGCTATGGCCAATTGACCATAGTGGGAAATCGCACTATCTGCAGCCGCACTGCTGAGCAAGCGCAGCGCTAACTTGATTAGTTCTGGCCAAGCTCGTAAATAAAGCCATGAGCACCAAATACCACAAAACATGGCCAAGATCTAATACCTGTGGTCGCTCGAGTGGGTTGACAGTTTGACTGAAAAGTTTTTTAATTACCGGCGTCAATCAGCCCGAAAGACTTTGATGTTTGTTTGGATCAACTGGCTCCTTCGGCTCCTGCCCAGCCCCACTTCCAATCGCAGCTCCAACCCAGTTCCATCTCCAGTTCCAGCCTCCAATAATAAAGTCGTAACGCGTTTACAATTATAAGGCGGTACGACAACAAAGCCAAACGGCACACATTCCCCACATAACTCAGCGAACCAAGCGAACACTTCAGCGTTTTTTTCTTTTTTTCCTTTTATTTCTTTTTGTTGAGTCGAGTGTCTACTGTACTGGCACTGTATCTACACACAGTAGTCTGAGATACAGTTCGCATGCAATGAATTAATCAGCGCTATTTTATGATCTTGATGTTGTGTGATTAGACAGGTGAGTATGTGGGGGTTGGCACTGCTTGGGCCTACCTCCACTTCTCTCTCTCACTCACTCACTCGCTCTCTCTACTTCGCTCTCCTTCTTCAACGTCAGCATAATTGCAATTCGTACAACTAATTTAATAATTTGCAGCCGAGTCTTACACAAATTAAGTTTGTCAGCTGTCAATGCGCGGAATTTGTTAACAACATTAAAAACTGACAGTGCGAATCATAATAAAAGTTATTAATGATGAGAAATGAGTTATGAACTGACGGATGTATGTGTGTACAAAAATAACTACAGGAATAAAAACTCGAATTGGGGTTCCATAACGAATATCGACTGCTCTAACAATGCAGCAAAAAACGAGTTGAATCAGTTGAATCTTAATGACAAGGGAAATCCGATTGAAGCTGAGAGCAGAAATCAAATGTATTTAGTGCTTCGATAATTTATGCAAATGCTAATACTGCAGATAAATCAACATTTTATATATTGCACATGAGTATTGGCATATGTTAGCATTGTCAAAGGCAACATTTTATTAATTAATAATAAAATGGAATGAATTTCTCATAAATATCAGTAATTAAATTGTTTTAATTAGTTAAATATAATTATACATATAAATTTTACTATTGGTAATAAAAATAACTTCTTTTAAGCCTTGGAAGCTAAGATCCTGTTAATTAATCATTACAAGCGATAAATCGCCTATAGATAAATCGATTAGTTTTCTTGCCATTGATAATTAATTAGTTTGCTGTTAAATCAGAAATTACATTGAGATATGTGATTTTTTCTGGATAACTTCGATTATTTACTTGCCTAACGATAGATGAGAATGTTCGACCTCAAAAACAATTCTAGTCTACTGCCTTGACAAATTACTTAAAAAAGCGGGAATGCCCTTACTTGCAAGCTGCCATCAGGAATGACATGGCAACACAGTGGAAAATGATTATTGTGTTGTTCCCATTAATGATGTAGTAGCTGTTGTTGTTGTTGTTGTTGATGATGATGATGATGATGTTTGTTGTCTGCAGCAGCGGTTGCAACTTCATTCGTCGCAAGAATGCAACTAAATCAATCAGAAGCACACTAATTTGCCATTTAACAAGGTATTTGGACAATTTTGATATATGTATTCAGCCAGGGCCGAGGCGAAATGTCAACGGTAGCAGCGAAGACAACGCCAACATAAGGACGGGGCCATCAATCAAGCAGCCATTGAAGCACCCGGCATGGGCAACAGAGTGAAGAGAGAGAAAACAGAAAAAAGCCAACAACACTAAAAACAAAAAAAAACAGAAAAACAAAAAGAGAAAAGTCCGGAGTAGTCAAGTCTTAAAACTTGGAGACAGTGCGGCATGACGTTTTCCAATTTGGAGCTAACCATTTATTTAATTGTCATTAGGGCACATTGTATATTAATTAGCAAAACATGAAATTAACAAAAATGTTGAAAATTAACAAAATGCCGTATGAGGAAATTCAACCCAACCCTGCCACCTGATATGCAGGTATTCGGTTTGATCTGATCAACTGGTCAACCGACCAGCGGGTAACCAAACCAACTCCGGTTGCGGTTGCTCTGCCAGCCGCGGATGATGATGAAAATGAAGTTGCCGCCCAATTTAATTAAAATTCCAAACGATCTGCACATGAAATGGCCAGCAAAATAAACGCAGCGCGCGGAAACGTGTTGATGATAGATCAGCTGAGTTCGATGTGCCCAAGTGTTTGTCTGGCTGACTGAAGTCTGACGGCTGATGCCATCGATTTGCATTGACTGAGCAGCTGCTACAGCTGCTGTTGCTGCTGTTGCTGTAGCTGCTGCTGCTGGTGCTGAGGCTGTGGATGTTGCTCAGACCACGATCATAAGGCACGCGGCTAGACCGCAATACAACACAGCCACCAGCAACACTATATAACAGGGTAATGGAAGCTTTTTGAATATGAATGGATATACAATAAATGTATGTAGAAAGGCAAAATTAAATCAAGCTACGATTAGAAAGAGAAAGAAGAAAAGATAGATAGAGGGCGAGTAAGTGAGAGAGAGAGAGTGATAGAGTGACAAAGTGGTCTGGCTATATCGAACACACATTGACTTTTCATTTCATTTGATATTGCAATATATATTGAGAGATGGAAAAAGAGAGAAATATAGGTCAGATATAGAGAACAAAAATCAGAGAGCATCTGCAAGCTAGAGAGAGAGAGACAGAGAGGGGTAGTGATTGAGATGGACTGTAAGTGGGAGAGATCGGAACGGGAATGCAAGAGAGTGAGTGCATAAGGGAGAGAAAGAAAGCTTTGAAATACAGAGCCCGAGGGAGAGAGAGAACGCAAATTCGTAGGACAGAGTGAGAGAGGGAGGTAACCAGCTGCAAACATAACTTTACTGTGCGATCATACTATTTGCAACTACACACCGATGTATTAATGATTTTAAGGGAATTTGTAGATTGATTTGCACTTTAGTTCGATGCTATAGCTACCCCGCATATCAAGTAATCATTTTGCGTGCTGTCTGGTGTAATTATTAGAAGCAAAACGCAACCGCAACTAACCTTAGCGTCTACTTGGAGCCTTCATGGCTATTGAAAATTATAGAAATTGGCGTAATAAAGTGTACGATAATTACATGTTTAGTTATGATTGAATTACGAGCCTCTAATGTGAGACTAATTCGCTGTACATTTTGTCTCTCTTTCGTTCCCCGCCTATGTCCCATGTGCAGCTGCCCGCTGGTAACTTGGCCGACTTGCTGGCTTTTGGATTATGGGCATATCGGAGGAGGTCAAGCTGGAGGAATTACCGCAAGAAGCCAAGCTAGCACACCCACATCCGGATGCCGTGGCCGAGCGTGGTGTGGCATCAGCCGCGGTCTCTGCTTCTGGTGCGGTGCCCAGCGGCGCCAGCGGCGGCACCAACAGCCCCATCTCGGACCCCAACAGCGACTGCGAGGCGGACGAGTACGCGCCCAAGCGCAAGCAGCGCAGGTATAGAACCACATTCACCAGCTTTCAGCTGGAGGAGCTGGAGAAGGCCTTCTCGCGCACCCATTACCCCGACGTATTTACGAGGTGAGTGTGAAGCATAATGACCAGAGATAAAAGAGAATAAACGAAATTTACATAAATCGATTCTCTAGCGAGTTTGCAGCATCGAAAATTTAATGTGGTTTCTATACGCCAGATACGACTATGACATGCATATGATATTACCCCCTTGTGAGTTGCGTCGAAACTATTTGGAGCTGGGTTTTGAATTACGCTCCACAGATCTTTCAAATCGGTGTCAATTGAGATCCCCTAGGGTACAGGCAAATTCAATTAACATGCAGAAATGTAACAAGATATGAAAAACTGCAATAATAATTGCCATAAATTAGAGACCCGCCTCTAACTGACCGGCCAAACAACCAGAACTGTCTACAGCCAAACGCTAATGGGAATTGCACAAAATAAGAAAATAAAATAAAACTAAAAAAAAAAAAAAGGAAATTGTAATAACAACAATTAGAGCAACTTTTTGTAGGCAGTCGACGGGTTTACATTTCATTAATGCAACCAGTTTAAATGCTTCGCTATTAATTAATCAACTAAATCAGAGTAACTTTGTTTACACTTACCCAGATTGATTGGTATGAGAATAACATAGAGCGGCAACAATTGTCTAATTAACTGTAATAGAAATGAGATAGGAGGCGTTAGTAAAGCTTAGGCTTCGGCTAGTTAATCAGAATCGAATAGAGAGGTTAACTTTATCTTTTTAGCAATGGCTGATAGAAAAACCTTCAGATAGTGAGAAGCGTCTGATTATTTGATAAATCTGCCTAAAGTCTGTCCATTAGAGTCTGAATTAAATAGGTTTTGAGAAATTCTGGTGTTCCACATTGCAGATAATTTCTCTTAATAACCCCATTAGTTTAGCATTAAAATTAATTGAATAACATGATACTTGATTGTTTTTGTGTATGAAAGCCGTAACCCTTCTCATGCTTAACCATTTGTAAATCATGTTTTTTTTTTCTCTTCTCTTTGCAGGGAAGAGCTGGCGATGAAAATTGGATTAACCGAGGCGCGGATTCAGGTAAGAGCTCAGCACCCTAATCGCCTAACCAATTGTGCGGTTTAGTTCGATTCGCGTGCTCCAAACGGAGTTAACAATGTTGAAAATTGAAAAATAATGGAGCATGTCGTCCCTAATGAAAACACTTCTAGACGAAAAACGCCCAGCGCCCAAGCGCCATAGATTAGATCATGGGGTTGGTGAAATTCACTTGCTAACCAATTTTAGTGCCAGTCATTATGCGAGCTGATCCGGTTTTGGGGCATGCCTTTGATCTGGTTTTTAATTACCACTCATGCTAAACAACATTATTTGCTTACGTACATTTTCTAGCGGTAATTGCCAGAGCAAGCTCCAAAGGGACTCACACACACTCAAAAGTCCAGCATCCATTTCAGCTTCAACATTTCAGCTTCAACTTCAGCTGCAACTTGGACTGTGACTGAGAAGCAGACTAAGACGGTGACTGGTACTGGCTGCAATCAGCCACCGTTCTCGACACGAATTCAGATTGTTATGTTAAAAACTAATTAAATGGGCGTTTTCAATAGTCACGCCCATTAATTGACTGCCACAGAAGCTGGCAGGACACAGTAGCCTGCATGAAACACATAACTCAACTCAGTTTCAATCTTCCCCTCTCCGGTTGTTGTTGTTGTTGTTGCAGGTCTGGTTCCAGAATCGACGCGCCAAGTGGCGCAAGCAGGAGAAGGTTGGACCACAGTCACATCCATACAATCCGTATCTGCCCAGCGGCGCGGCGAACATGCAAACTGTGGTGGGTGCCGCCCTGCCGCCCAATCCGTTTACCCATTTGGGCTTCCAGCTGCGCAAGCCATTCGATTCGCCCGCCAATTTGGCCGCCTTTCGCTATCCGCACTTGTCGGCGGCTCCAATGATACCATCCGGCTACTTCAATCAGTTCCAGCGGTAAGATATTTGCACAGCGTTGTCTTTTATTTCTGTTGGTACTTTAGCTAAACGTTCGCCCTTTGCAGTGCACCGCCGCACATGCTGCCGCCGGGCATGGCATCGATGTATTCGCCCTCGAGCTCCTTTCAGTCGCTGCTGGCCAATATGACGGCTGTGCCGCATAGCCGGGCGCCGCCCATGCCCACCCTGGCCGCCAAGCCGCCGATGCTGGTGGGCTCGCCGGATATGCATTCGCCTAACAATCATCTGATGGCCTCGCCACCCAACTCGCCCAGCTCTCAACTGTCGCAGTCGGCGCCAGTGACGCCCTCGCAACAACCGCCCCCACCGCCGACGCAGCTGTCGCCACAGCAGCTGGTTGGCATCTCGCTGACGCATCAGGCGCCGCCCGCCGGCTCGCCCACACAAACGGCGCCTGTCGCCCTGACCTTGGCTCATGCGCACTCGCACTCGCACTCGCATTCACATTCGCACTCACCGCAACGGCAGCTGGCGCAGCCAACACGATCCGCCACGCCGCCCGAGGATCGACGCACCTCGTCCATAGCAGCGCTGCGGCTTAAAGCGCGCGAGCACGAACTCAAGCTGGAGTTGCTGCGGCAGAATGGCCACAGTGGCGATGTGGTCAGCTAGCCAAGCAGCAATATAATTCAATTGGTTAACTGTAGTTCTAAGCCCTTAAGTTATTCGAAAACGGACCTTGCATCTTATGTTTGTAAAAGAATTCACGGATTTTCCATTAATAAAATCAAGCACAGACGTCAAAGTGTTTGTGATATACACAGAAATAAATCCTCTCTCTCCATTCCCAACTATTTCTATCTCTCTCTCTTTCTCTCTGTCTCTCCCTCTTTATTTTTAGTGCTTCATCAAAATCAGTTAATGCCCAACAAATTGTATTTAAGCCGGGCATCACAAATGGCCTGGCCCTAATGTGCGTAACAACACCTACTTAGGAGCGAGCGCTAACAGAGCCAACAACTGATTCACAGCCGGGTAAACAGCTACCAGCCAGGTCACCTGCCATTAATCAGCGGACTGTACATAAATCAGCGCTGGCCAAAAATAAAGTCAGTGAGAGAGAGGGAGTGAGAAAGAGTGAACACAAGGAGAAACAAAAATACAGGCCGGGCGGGTGCTACAAATATAAATTTATGAATAAATTAGAAACAAATTAAGTATGTTAATGAGCGCCAGCCCAATGAAACGTAGGTATTGAACGAATCAAAAAACGAATGTCGAACACCGCTTAACGATTTCTCTTGTTTGTGAATCTTTCTTTGCATACCCTGTAAAAAAGCTGAACAGGCGGTATGCCATAGCCTAGTATATGTTTAAGTCACGTATATATTCGAACTACCAAAAAAATAATAAATTCATGTTTGCAAAATCAAAAGACTTAGGCGACAAACTTGTTGCATACACCGGAATTTTTCTTATAAAATGGATAGTACATTTTTAAAAATCAAAAGACTTCATTTTACTGAAATAAATATTAATTTAGCATAGGGTATCCTGCTAGCCAATTACGGCCGTCTAGGCAGTTACTCACGTTTTCTTTTTGTTTTTGGTCATTGTGTTTTTTAATTTTGGCTTGAATTATGCGTGGTAATTAATAAAATGGAATATTTATGATAACATTTATAAAACACGAAGCGGCTTAATTCGATTACCAGATATTTGTGGTTGGCTGTGAAAGATGGCCCTAAAAAACGGGCCACATTGCATGGTAATTGGCATCCAAAAGGTGGAACTGTGATAATCATGTTTAACCAGCGGAGCCCTCAAGGGTCGCTCCTCCGATGTGGCAACGCTTCATGCATTTCAATGAGTTCGTCAAATGCAAAGGCTACCAGTTAATTTGCATAATAATCAAGTTTGGCCTGGAGGAGGCGGGACGCAGGTGGGGCAGGGCGACAGCCAGAGAGCTATACATATACAGCCGGAGGCTGAGAAATGTGATACAAAATATCGGGCAACAACCGATATTAATAATCATTAATTAAGGCGACTAATTAACGCTGACATTAAAAGACTGCATTTTAATTACGATCAAATCATCTGGCCTCCCATCGACTCGTCCCCCTCCCCACGCCGCTATCACCCTACCGCTCTATAGAATCTAGCTAGTGATTAGCTTTTGTAAACAAAAGCGAGTTTGTTGCCAATGTTTTCTTTTCTTTTGTGTTTCCATTTGTGCTTAACTTACTTACTTATTTATTATTATTTATGTTGTTTTTCTTCTTCATCCTCTTCTTCTTCTATGCAACGGGGGGCCTAGCCCCGGTTAACATCTCTATTTGTGGCTGCATTTCATTTGCACAAACATTCGATAAAAAACGCTTTTTTAATTCAATTTAACTTCAACACAACTTAATTGTTTTTCATGAGCAATGAGGACTGCTATGCAACAACAACGACAACAAGAACAACAAAATACAACAATAACAATTGAAGCAGCAGCAACCGTAGTTTTAAGATACGCGAACATTGTCGACGGCAACGGCTGCTGTTTTTTGTTTTCGCTGTAAGCCAAATGTTGTTGTTGCTGCATACGTAATTGCATGTCTGTGTGTGTATGTGTGTGTGTGTGTGTTTCGTGTGTCGGCGCAATTAACTTTGCGTTTAATTTGCAATTATCCAAACGACTCAAACTAATTAGCGCCACTTTGATTAAACTTTGCAAAATTGAACAATTTTTTTGTACTCCAACAAAACGGGAAAACTGAAGAAACAAATTGAAAAAAAGTAAAAAAAAAAAAAAAATTGAGTGCAGAGAAAATTACAAAAGCAAAAAATGTTATAAGAAATGCTTACATGCAGAATTTAATTATATTTTAAGAATTCACAACCAGCTTGAGACCGGCAAATTGCAGAGTTTTTCATTTATTATTTATACATAAATGCTTCATGAATATTCGTGGCTTTGCTCTTATCTAACAGATTGCCTAACATACATATATATTTACAGAGCGATACACATCATCATCATCGTCGCCGTCGTCATCATCGACGATTGTGAGAAACAACATAAAGTTAATTTAATAAATTCAATCACCCCAAACAAAAGACTTAGGCAACGAACTTGGCTAACGAAACATAAGTTAAGCTTAAGCACAACAAAAACAAAAATAAAAGCCAGATGCGAGGCTCTACTTATTTGCTATTCACGCTACGGCAAAGTTGTCAATTTATTGTTTCCAATAAAATGTCTAGCTAAATTTAGACAGCTTAAACTGACCCACTTCAAAATCGATATACGAAGTTCTTTTCGGTTTCCTATTAGTTGTAGCCTCATACACTCTTCTTTATGTGGCTGAGTTCTTTGAAGAAATACCTTATATTTGCTAATTTCACTATGACGTGATATTTCATACACATACATAGTTTACTTAAATATAATACTTGTGCATATAATATAGGTTTCTTTACGTTTTCCCTGAGCATTCAATAGATATATCGAAAAGCTATTCATCAATTGTAGACACTCGCAAATGAATGACACATGCGTTACATGTACACTGAACTACTGATGCTGATGCTGCAGCTTGTACGGCTACCAATTTTTCTGTAGAAGTCATTACACACACCTTTACACACACTTAAGTCTATAGCTGAGCCCCCCACACATACACACACATATACAAACACATGCAGGGAGAGTCGGCAGAGTGACCCTTATAAGCGACCAAACGGTAACGACGTGACTTTTATTATGCGCACGAGACAACACAGTGACGGTGAGAGAGGGGGCCTGCGACCACGAGAGAGAGGGAGAGAGAGTGAAAGAACTGCAGCGAGACAGTGAAGAAGAAACATTTGGCGCCGCAGCAATTAGTTATCAAAGACGTCGCGCATTGACAAGCAAAAGTCAAAGCACTCTTCGAGCCACCCAAAAAGAAGAAAGAACAAGTAAGCCATATACGGATTATCTCTATATACACACAGATATATATGCGAGTATATACGATATTTAAGCACATAATAAAGCGTTAAATAAGTGACTCATACGCGTGGCCTGTGTAAGTGGCACAGCAGCTCCTGAGCTGCTGCCTGTTGGCAACGCCCCAAATGATGGCAACCTGTGCCAGAGGGAGACACCCAGATAGACCACGCACTGTGGAGAGTGAGGGACGTGCACATGAAATTAAGAAAAAGTGAGACCAGCTAAACATTGATCCCTATCGACATGTCAGCCACACAGTAGTAGCCACAGCAGCGGCAACTGCAACAGCTTAACACGAAGCACAAACAGCACGCAAGCTACAAAAACCATTTTTCTTCAAAGATCCATGCGGATACGAGAGAGATGATCAGGCTACGCATGCAGCCATATATATATACATATGTGATTAAGTGTATGTATGTGCGTGCGTGTATATTGACTCATTTATATCTAGATTCTAAAAATTAAGAAGTGCATAGTAGCAGATTGCACTGATTGGCTCACAGTACCGAAAGCAGATTGCACTGATTGGCTCACAGTACCGAAAGAGCTAAATTTATGAAGACGACATGATTGCTCTCATATGCCATGCCCTTAGAAGCCGTAAGCTAAGATTGCTCTACGAATGATACGAATGAAGAGATATGAATGAACATAATTATAATCTACAGATGTACAAGATAAGTCACACTCATTCATGTCTATATATGCACACATACAATTCATAGCGTATACTAAATTTAAAGAGATATTGACATATAGATATAGAAATGCAGCAAGGATCGGATTACATAAAGCCAATATACTCCATATATTCATACTTCAAAATGAATGAGTATATGGAATATATATTTATTCAATATGAATATATTCATATACTCCATTGGGTTACGTATGCTCTCCACGGTGCGTTATTCATCAAACTACGCGTAAAATATAAAATCAGCCATAAAAGTATAATAAAAGTCTTTAATAAGAACTTGGAATATTTACAACAACAACAACATTTCTGAGCAATCGGAAGTGGGTCAAAATATTTCGAAAATAGAAAACAACAAAAACGAAAAAAAAAAACATTTATTCAAATTAAAAATAAAATACAAATGTATTTGGCAAATTAAAAATGAATGAAAAACGAAATCGAAATCAAAATCGCATTTATTTTGTCAAAGTGGGAGCATGAAATAAATGTATTATTATTATTTTTATATTTTTGTTTCTTTTTTTTTTCTTTCAGCTTTGTTCGTATCGTAAAGATCTTATCCAGCTTCTCTTGTGTTTTTTAACGAGTTTTCAAGCATAGCGTTTATCAAACGCTTGAATGCATAATGTGAATCAAATATGCACTAATTAAATATATTAAATAAGCATAAAAACTCTAGAGGGCATTATCTACGCCTCCTTAGCTTATCTATCTACAATACATACATGTGTAGGGCCTAAACTGTCACTCTTGCTGTTGCTGTTAGCCATTTGCATAGGCCCCTACGCAGTTGCTAATGAGCTGTCCCCTCTTCATGCGAAGCGTAGGTGTTTAGCGTGTAAGATTAGATTAGGCTAATCAGGCAGGCGAGATCTCTACTATGGATACGCAACATCAAAAGCAGCTCCGTCAGACACATAAGCATACTATCGTATATGTAGCTATAGTTATAGATGAGCTGAATGCCGAGGCGTAAAGCCCGCAAATAGTCAACTCTGTTAGATGGCGCACGCATCAGGCCGAGAGAGCAGTTGCCTCTAATTGCCGATAATTAACTCAATCGAAATGCGATTTATAATTTCTGCTCGCCACAAATTAAAATTGCCATTGGTGGCATTTGTGGCATGCAACTCATATGAAACGGCGCAAAATCTGACAAGCCAGAACAACATCATAAAACTGACAGGAATGTGCTAAGGCAAGTGTATTGCATCGGATGATACCCTGTAAATGATTGAAAAGTAGGCTAAGACGAAAATAAGGCATTTCACCAACTAAATTTGTTTGTTTGTTCTTAAACTCTTTCAACTGATTAAGTGATAAATTAGTCTGCCAACTGTGCTAAAACTTAACTTCAATAATTTGATCTTCATTATAAAAACCATTACTTCTCTCTTGTTGTATATTATTCCGTCTATCTCCTCTCTTTCTATTCGACAAGTTACAGTTCAATATCATATGTCGTATCAGTTAATTTTCCCGACTACTACAGGGTGTACATAAGAAAAATGTGAGAAAAAATAGGCCGAAGCAGCTGCTCGCAGAGCTGCAGAGAGACGGGGAGATTGAGAGACACTGCAGTTCGGGGACATATTTAGGCGTGCCCAAAAAGGAGCAGCCGACCGACCCGCTCACTAATTTGCCATTTAGGCAGGCATCTCTGGCATTTGTGACAGGCAAAAGGCAAACGCAAAAGTAAAAGCAAGAGAAGCAGCCGCAGAAAAGTTCCAACTTAATGGCTTAATGTAGAGAAGCGAATGAAGAAGTCACAGTTGCTGGCCAGCGAATAGCACAACTGCTGATAATTAACAATTTCAGGTGCCATTCGAGCTGAATCTTTGGCGATTTTATATAGATTTTGCAATCAGTGGTGCAATTACCTCCCCCTCTCGCCAATCATCTACTTCACCTGGCTCGAAAAATCTTATTAAGTTTTGTTTGTTTTCATCATTATTTTCACGGGTGATCGGCTGAACCGTTGATCCGTTGATTCGTTGCCCATTTTCGGCCATTAAGAGTGAAAATCTTGTGTAAATCGAATTATTTGTAATTTATGGTGTGGCAGTTGTTGAATAAATGGACGTTATTACCAACCCAGCAACAGCAATGAGAAGAGCAACAACAACAATAACAACTGGCAACGAGCCAGAGCCAGAGCCAGGTCTCGCCTGGCATAGCCTAAACCAATAACCATTAAGCGTGCTAAAATCAATCGAACCCTCGCACACCCGCACACCACACGCAGCCTCACTGTGTGTATGTGTGTGTGCGTTGAGGTCTTGGACCACGAATCCTCCTCTCAGTTAGCTTGTGGTTGCAATTTGCAGACGATTTGCGGTTCAGCTTGCGGTTGCACTATGTATATGAATATGTGTGTGTTTCTCTCTCTCTCTCTCTCACTCTGTGTCTGTGTGTAACAAAGACACAACATGGCGTACATGCTAGCTGGCTGGATGTCTGATGCACTCGCAGCCCCAGAGCCAAACTGGTTCAAAGAGATTATCGATTTTCAATTACCGGGCGAGTGTGCGGCTAAGTAGTTTGGTTTTTGTTTGGTCTAGCAATTTTCATAACTGCAGCTGGACTTGGTCCATGGACCCGGTCAACAGCAACATACAGAATGTCCAACTATTTAGCACGGCACCGGGCAACAACATATTTTAAATAGAATATAGGGGAAGTACATTAGATTTATTCTTAATTAAAGAGAAGCACATGAAAGCTCAAAGAGTACTCTAGCACTTCAAATTATAAATTTAGCACTTTAAATAATTAATTGCAAATAATATAATAATTAATTACTTTAGAATATTTGCTCTGAGAATTTATGCACATATTAAGCTAATAAATATAAATAAAATAAATATATAAAATATATAGGAAATATAAAATATAAGAGCTACGATAGGATTTTACAAGCATAATAATAAACATTACAAATATATAACTGAAAATTAAAGCTTACATACATACATACATATATGGTATACTATAGATAATATAACTAATTGCTTGGATTAATATCACGGCAAACAAACTTGTTGCATAGTGTATGAAGCTGTGATATGAGAGTTGCGAGCGTCAAGGAAATTAAACAAATTAAGTGCGACACTCGGCAGCGTGTTCCCAGCGGCAAAAAAGCCACACTCATACACACGTGCACTTACCTACATACTGATATGTCTATATACACAAGCTATATCTTATCTATTAAATCGTTTAACATTTATAACCCGTTTCTCCGTTGTGAGCCGAGGCGTCTATCTATGAATGAAAGCGGTTTTTGTTTTTCGTGTGTGTCGTATGTGATGCGACGTAATCATCGAGCTAATCCCAGAGGCAGCCAGACGGACAGACGATGAAAGCGGAGGCAGCTGCTCGACTGGCTTTGGCCAATCTTTATTTTTTTTTTAGCTCCGTTCGAGAGGGGGGCCTATGCTAATCGCTTGGCTTACAATTAATTAATTAGCTACTCGGATGAGCGGAAAGGAGATAGAGAGAGAGACACAAAGGAAGAGAGAGAGAGAGAGAGAGACAGTGAGTGAGAGTACATGCAATAGCACGTTCGTTGCCTAAGTCTTTTGTTTTTTTCTTTGTTTTCCATTGCAGCTGGCGTCAGAAATTTAATCAAAAAATTTCATAAATGCAGCACGAAAATTGCGCTTTTAATGACAATAATTTGCGTAATGGATTTTCATGTTTTCGTAATTGAATTTATTTTAATTTAAACCAAATTGCTCAGCGGCCACAGCCACAGCCCCAGCACCTTCAGCACCTTCAGCTCCGCTCGCATATAATTTTATGCGCTCACGCCGTCCGCTACGCTAATTGATTATAATTCTGTCAGTCGCCACCGTCGATGGGCAACGGGATGTGCATCCATGAAGCTCCAGATGAAGCTGAAGCTGTAGCTGTAGCTCTCGCTCTCCCTGTAGCTGAACTCAAGTCCCGGCCAAAGCTTCTGCTCCACATTTCGCGCATTATTTTCGCGCTCGTTAGCCGCCAGGCAAGGGGCCGCCGACTGCAGCATCTTTTGAAGATGCATCACTATCGGCTGCTTGGCAGGTGTTTTGGCATTGATCGTTCAGGCTGTTAATAAATACTTGTACTCGTACTCCACCAACCGACAGACTGACTAAATGTGAGCCACAGAGGGGGAGAGGGAGAGAGAGAGTGAGGTGTTCGTAAATTGTTGCTGCAGCGGTTAATACACGTGCATTATTATATGAGGCGACGACTTCCTGAGTTGTTTAAAGTTGCTGCTGTTGTTGGCAACTGCCACAGCTGCCCCTTGGCCATGTTTTTGGCGCTCCTGTTGCCACAATTTACTTTTTATGAATGTCAATGGGTTTTTAATTAATTGCATGCAATTGCATTTAATGTTATTTAAGCGTATACCCTGCGGGCACGCTGGCGTACTCAGAGACTGCTGCTGAGTCTATAAAATATACCAATTAGAACTGGTTTCAGCCCCGATCAAACTTGGTATAAATCGAACGCAATTACGTATGGTTACTATAATACTATAAAAAATAATTATAAGTTCTATAGTTCATCAAAATTAAAAATATGTATATTAATTTGAAAACATACTTTAATTTATACAATCGAGAGTATATTCAAGTGATATTCGTAAGATAACTAGTTTCTGTCGCGCTTTAATTTATTTATTTTTTGATAGAGCTTCTTTTATGTGAATTTTATGATTTTTGATTTTTGAGTTTCTGCTGCTTAAAACGTTCCATATAAATCCCCAATTAATTATGGTCAATTAATAAAAATGCGCAACGCTCGTTAAATAAAAACTTTTTATGCGCCAATAAATGCGAAGCTCAAATAATTTCAAATTTCAATTCGAAATCTTTTCAATTTTGATTATTTTCTCTGTTAGTAAACGATGTGATGGTGTTTTTTCTTTGTGTATTTAATTTATGTTTTTTTTTCTTGTTTTTTGTTCAAGCTACCCGCAGTTCATTAAAGGCGCTTAAATTGTATTTCATTGTGGGCTGTGGGCGTGGCCGGCTGCGCCAGAAGCGCACAAATCCAATTTAAATGCAGCTGAAGACACAGATCGCGGGGCCCAAAAGCGCAGAGCACACCAGATCCAAGTCAAGCCGAGCCGAGTCGAGCCGAACCAAGCCAAGTCAAGCGAGCTGTGAGCGACCCCCTGCGCGTCTCATTGTCGTAAATCACACATTAAAATATTTATTTGTATTTTTACTTGTTTAAAAATTAGTTAAAAGCCCGCGGCGAGACGCAAACTGAGTTGAAGATCGGAGCTAAAGTTGGAGACGGGGCAAGATACCTCTCCAAGTGGAGTTCGAAGCTTCGCGTCGCTTTTGTTGTGTGAGTGAATTTTAATTTCCTTTTTATGATATTTTAATTTATTTCAGCGTAAATCAAAACCAAAACGAGCTGTGCTCCACAGTCAACAACCCTCTCGCCCCCCTCCATCCCCTTCGACTTCCAGAGGCTGCACTTTTAATAAATTAGATTACCTTGCTGCGCATAACGGAGGCGGCAGCCACAGGGACAGCGGCGCTTCCTTCGTGCTAACTGCATAAATCTTGCGCATCGAGAGCCTAGAGTAGGACGAATCTCTAATAAAGAAGCAGCTTATGTGGCACGAGCACGCACAAAAGCTGAAGATAGGACAGACACGCATATAAAAGCACGATTTATAACTAACTAAATTTAGATAAGAGACAAATGTACCAAAAGTAATATGAAAAATTTTTCTAGCTCGAGACAAATTTATTTTAAAAAATAATAAAATAATGTACATTACGATAATATATACTATACTATGTAATAATAATATATATAATTATATTATGTTATATAAATATAAATATTATGCTTTCTTATCGTTTTTTTTTTTATAATTATAATTTTTTATTCATATCTAATATTAGAAAATTATAGTATTACAATTATGTCAAAGTAACTTTATATATTTTCAAATTAATTAGTAAAGCAAACAAAAATTCAGCCTACCTATGCAGAATATTCGTGTTTGTTTTTTTTCTAGTTCATATGCAATATCAACACGCGCCCATCACTAGCTGCGGCTGGCGCACTTCCAAGCTGGCCTGGAAATGACGCGCAGACAAAGATTACTTTTTCACAGCTTGTGGTACGTCCGGCTGTTTATTAATTTGACGTTTCCAGTTGCAGTCGCGGCGTAAAGTGGCGCGCCGTCTGCAACAATTTGTATACATTTTTAGCCAGCCGCAGCCGAGCCCAATCTTTTGGGGGCGTGTCGCAAACCACCTACAGAAATTAAAGGCACTTAACGTAAAGCTGTGCTTCAGCCGCAGCCGAAATGCACTCAAACTCGGTCTTGTTAAGCACACTGCCTCCTTAAAGGTTAGCGGCAAACTAAAAGTAAACTATACTAAAGATTTAGAAATTGGAAAAGAGCTTTTGGCGGAAAGCTCAACAGTCTGGGCTTAGTACGACTAATTGTTAGCAGATGGCGCTGCACTCGTATACGCTGTAAAGTATGCAATGAACCTGTTGCAGCTCGAGCTGTTAATCCTGCGCAACATGTTGGCTCAAACAAGTTGCGTGCTGCAACTGGAAGTGTTCATTTTTAGCAATAGAGGGGAAATGTAACAGACCTGTAATGTTAGTAAGCTAACAGTGACTGTTATTGGTGAACATTTAACAGCAGTATAAATGCAAGAAAGCTGCTATGTTATTTACATTCGAGGTGTGGGAATTACTTGGAAAGGGACGTGTCGGTGGCTGTTGCTGTTAAAGGCGTTTGCCGGATAAGTTAATGTAGAAACTCTGTTCGTCTTTTGAAAGCATATGAGACTGTGTTTTCTTTATGCCTGACTACTTTCCATCGCGCCAGCACCCCGCCCACTTTGCATTATGTCGTGGGCGTTTGCATACAGACGGGGAAGCAGTAAAAGCTGCGCTAACTAGTCGCACTTTTTGCTTGCATATGCAAAAGGATAATGCGACAGCCAACCAGCTCCCTTCCTGTCCCTGTCCTGTCAACTCTTTAGCTGCCACACATGTCTGTCCCGACTATCGGGGTGTCCGCCCGTCTGTGAGTGAGCGAGCAATCCCACGTAAATCTATCTGCGAAATTCTTGTCATGCATACGAATCTGATAACTGAAATCTTTGCACCGCCCCCCGCCCGCCTAGTTGGCTAAGTGAAATACTCTTGCTACTCTTCTTCTGCTGCTTCTTCTATAGGATGTTGGCAATAATATCCTTATTTATAGCCGGCGATTAACCGGTTTGACTTTATTAAGCTATTGAATGCTTTAGGAATTTTCTTGCCTTTTCTATTCCTATTCATTTTCAACGCGTTTTTCCATTTTTATTTGTTTTATTATCGTTTATATGTTGTTTATTTTTTTCAAAAATCTTACAAACTCATATATAGTAAACACTTTTTCATATTTTATTTTAAGTCAGAATATAAAGCCCAGAGTAAGCAATTGATATACATATACAACACACATATACATATACATATACATACATATATGAACATACATATGTATAGAAAATAGTTATAGGAATCGGTCTGAGCAGTTAATTCAGCGAGTATTCGTAGTACATATATATTTAAATTCTAATGAACATGATTTGTATATAATAGTTATAAAGGAGCGATTCCATTTGGCTGGAATAGAGTCCTCTCAGAAAGTCTAGATTGAAACTAATCCCTCTTCCATCTACTGCTCTGGCTTTTGCGTTTCCAACTTCTCAAATTCAGCCACATTATCGTCCGTCTGCTTCTCTTCCAGGTCAGTTTCTGCCTGTTCCAGCTTCTCTTGTTTTTCACATTCCTGCTTCTTTAGCTCGCTAGCGCCCATCTGCTCCTCCTGCGTCTTCAGCATTTCAACTTCCTTCTCCTCTTCTTCGCCTTGACCCGTTGTGGGATAAGGCAGCGAGCGCAATCGCAGAACCATATCCTCCAGTGTCTCTGCTTTCATCTCTGTCCCAGTCTGCACTTTATCCGCCTTGCTGCGCTTCTTGTGGGCATCCTCATGCCTTACGGCGGCACAGAGCTGCGTCTGTGGCCGACTCCTGACTGACAGCGTCTTGGGTATAGCGCCTGTAGATTGCCGCAACGCCAACTGGCTGGCAGTGGTTGTGACCGTCGCAGAGCAGCCAGCTCCACTGGCCTCCTCTACAATTTTGGTGGTGCTGCTGCTGTTGCTGGTGACCTGCTGACCTACGGGCAGCGTCTGCTCCAGGAGCTCTGCCTCCTGCCTTCTGCTCGCCTCTCGCTGTGCTATGCGATTGATCATGGCGGTTCCTCGCTCGGATGTGTTGCTCAGACGTGCTATCAGCTCGTCGCCCTGCTGTTCGAGGCGACGCAATCGCTCCGCTCGATTGGCCGAGACGCGCTCAATGTCTTCGAGGCGTTGCTCCACGGTCAGCGAAAGGCTGGCCGCAGTCTGAGCCTCAGCTTGAGTTTGATCCTCAGTCTGAGCCTCCCTCTGAATCTGGGCCTGGTTCTGATCATCGTAACGTTCGTGCAGCGTGTCCAATCGATTGGCCAAGCCCTCGCCGCGCTCTGTGTTTCGAGAGAGCTGGGCGATCAGTTGTTGACTCTCATGTTCCAGGCGCTGCAGACGCTCTGCACGCCGGGCTATAGACGCTTGCTCCTCGGCAGTCAGGGGCGATTCGGTCTCTGCAGCGGGCTCTTCTTTGGGCTCCTCCTCAGTGTTGCTCTCGAAGCTGGCCTCACGGCTGGGCGCACGTCGAATGCGATCCAGTGACTTCTTCAAATAGTGTCCACGATCTGTGGTGCGCTTGATGCGTGACAATAGCTGGCGCGACTCCTCCTCCAGTCGGCCCAGGCGCTCGGAGCGTTTGCGCGTATACTCCTCCTCGCGGGGCGTTAGGCTGCCGCCGCCTGTGGCCGGTGCGGAGCTGGCGCGGGTCATGCGCTCCAAGCGCTTCCGGTTGATGAACTCATCGAGCGGCACAGCATGCTGCACGGGTGCAATCTCGTCCTGGAAGCGACACAGCTGCACCTCGAGGCGCTCCCGATTGCCAGAGGTCTCCAGCACCTGTTGTATCAGCGATTGGCATTGCTGCTCCAGCTTCTGTATGCGGCTGGCAGTGCCCACGTCTGCGGGCGACGAGTGTGGGGAGTTGCCTGCGGTTGCTTGCATCTTGCCCCGCTGCCTGCTGCGTGAGCTGTGTACAGTTCTGGCCACTGCTCCACGTGATGTGCCAGCCACATCTTGCTGCAGCTGCTGCTGGTGTTTCTGCTCCTGCTCCTGCTCCTCTTCGTCCTCCTCGGTCTCCGTCTCGCGCCAACCACAAGTGGGCGGCGCACTGTTCCAGCGCAACACAATCTCCTCATCCTCCGCCATCGGTCCGGCTGCAGCTGCCGCCTGGCGACCCGGCGATGTGCTCTGCATGCGTTTTATTTTGCGTGTATGCTCAAACTGATCCCTCAAGTGCTTGCGACGGGGTGCAGCATCCCCAGCCACAGCCGCAGCTGACGCTTCATCAGCTACTGTTGCCACTGCCCCAGCTGCTGCTGCTGCTGCTGCAACTGCTGCGGCTGTGTCCTCATCCGACTGGGGTCCAGAGTCGCTGTAACCACTTTCCGCCGAATGATTGGCATCCTCCAGTTTGCGTCGCGCAAATTCGCGTCGCCAATCATTGCACTGTTCCTGGCTCTCATCGTTCTTGGCCCGTGCCGCCGCCCATTTGCGTCGACAGTACTCCAGCTCATCCTTCAGCTCGCTGAGTAGGCGGCGCTTCTGCTGTAGCTGATAGCGCAGTATTTGCTCCTGTGTGTGCAGCTGGCGATGCTGACGCTGCATTTTGCCAACCAGATGCCAAGTCTTCGTCAGCTCCAGGCTGACCGCACTCAAACGCTTCTCCTGCTCGTTCAGCCTGTTGTCCAAGTGACAGTTGAGAGTCTTCAGACGATTCGTTTCCTTCACCAGCGATTTCTTTTCCATAATCAGATCCTAGAACAGGCATTTCATAGTATATAACTTCATTAAAATGGCAGCTAGCAAGATATTATGAGACAAAATAGCTATCCCTAGGTATATCATATGTATATGTATAAATCTGGTCAAGGAGCTGCAACCGTGAACCGCTACTTACGCAAGTCTGTAAAAGATAATCCTTATGGCCTCACAAGGTTTTCGAAAAATATCTACAATATTTTATCTACCATACTTCAAATTCCATTGAATACTGTCTATTGTTTTTTCTCTAAATTGTATTCTCTTCAAGCGAGTGAAAGTACTTTAAAAAATGAAAACTTCCAATGACTATACCCATACCCATATTTAGCCCCATTCCTGAACTCCATTTAACCATCGAGAGCCCTACAAGCTTTGTTGAAGCCAACTTTCGATTGGGTATATGTTTAGCTTGATACTTTCTGTTGGTGCCGGCTTTAAAAGCTTACACTAGCCCCCAAATGGAGTGCCGAAATGCTTGCTCACTGGCTTCGATTTGTTGTTAGCCTTTCGTTTTGCTAATCCACAAGCAGGCAACACCCGCTCACGACTCCCAACTGCCGCAGCCCGCAGCCCGCCTCTAGCCCCTCATCTACCGCCTCGCCCACTCTGGCAAAAGAGTGTGCAACATGTTTTGTGCTCAACCGATAAATTCAATTATGTGCACAACAACTGGCGCCCACTTTGCTGACTCGAAAAAGCCAGCCGGGGGCGCCCGCCCGGACGTCAGCAATAATGAAGCTACGCCTGCTTGGCCTGCACTTTACTAAATAAAGCGCTTAAGTGAATAATGCAAAACTTTGCAACAGCCCAGGACAAGTACGAGAACGAGAACGAGAACGAGAACGAGACCGAGCCAAACCAGAGCCTAGACCGACACAGACACAGTCATGGGCCAGGCTGGGGACTTGGCTGCACTTCATCAGCAAACCGGATGCGACAGCTAACAAGCCCGATTGTCCGCAGCACTTGAGCAACAGAAGCGGCAGCATTTGCTTCATACTCACCTTCAGCTTGATGTAGGTCTTGCTGACGCTCAGCTCTGGAGCTTTGCCTGTTGCAGTTGCAGTAGTAGTTGTTGCTGTTGTTGTTGTTGTTGTTGTTGATGTTGCTCCTCCTCCAACGAGTGCTGCTGCTGTTATTCCTCTGGTTGTAGCTGCTGCCGGCGCTGCCTTGCGGCCATCCTCGGCAGCTGCCGGCTGCTCTTCAAACTGCACGCGCTCGATTTTGTGGTGACTCAAGAGCTCCATCAACACTTTCCAAACTTTTGGCAAGTTGCCAATGATTTCTTGGGCCGTGGCAACTTTTCCCATAATTTCGGGCTCATGGCTTTTTAACGAAGCCACACCAGCGGTCACTCCAGCTCCGCCCGCTCCTCCTGCACTGCGCCTGCGATGCTTTTTGACGCTCAGCTCCGGCTTGACAGAGTCCGTGATGTCTTCGCCCATAGCTTTGACCTCACTCTCAGTGTTTGGTGTGGGCGTTGCACTGCGACTTTTGTCGCTTTCTGGCTCAACGTCGCCCGACAGGGCAGCCTGCTCGACCAACTCGAAGAGCAGCTTGGGCAGTTTAGCACCATCGCTGCAGCTGCCCTCCGCCTGTGTCATCTCGTTCAACAGGTCGCGATTCTCCTCCAGCATTTGTGTCAGGCGGTCAATATTCATATTATTCGTGCCATTGAAACCCATTACAAGTTGGCTAAATAGCTGTCGACGAAAGAAATATTGTTGAATTTGTATATGACAATAGGAATTCTGAATTTGACTATGGGATTATATAGCATATTAAATATCGCCTGTTAAAGGTATTCTCTTCTATTGCAAGTAATTCTCATCTTTGCGAGTCTCTATATTCAAAGCTAACATATCGCTCTTCTATCACATACTCACAGTTATTCTACTTGTATATATTATTCCTTATATGTGATATATTATATTAATATTATAATTATTATTTTTATATCTATATATATAAACGTAAGTTGTGTAAAAGTGTTACGACACTTATAGCTTGATATGTGCTGGACCAATTTTTATGGTGTTTGATTTGTTGGATTTGTCTCCGCCACGAGTAGGATAGTAGAGCTTAAAAATACTGTAAAAATTTAACGAATACTTGAAAAACGCGGTTTTTTCCCTAAAGGTTCAAAGTTTCATTGATACCCAGTAGGCTTGATAACAGTGACAGTTTTCGGTCCTGCTCTCACGTTATACAATAGTATAGAAGTAAATAAACAAATGTAGTCAGTCAGTCTACGGCACAGCCGCAGGCGAACCTGACTAATCATAAAAAAAACAGATTTGATAAAAAAAAGATGGAAAATTATAATATATATATATATGTATATATATAATATATTTTACTGTCTGTCTCTCTCTCTCCGTCTGCCTAAGAAGAGCAAGGGATGCAGAAGAACTCCAGCAGATCATTTAGAAAATGCCTGCAGCAGCAGAGAATGCTTCCATTGCTCTATCTGGCGACCTGCTCAAAATTTGAGTGGAAGTCAGCCTATATAAAGGGCAGCAGCTGTGGAATTTATTCAGTCGTCCAGTCGACCCCGGTGGGGTCAGACAAACGTGCAGGGCAACTTTTTTTTTGTTTTATTTATTTATTTTTTTTTTTTGTTTTATTATTTTTTTTTTTGTTTTATTTATTTTTTTTGTTTTATTTATTTATTTTTTTTTTTATTTAATTTTTTTTTTTATTATTTTTTTTTATTTATTTTTTTTTATTATTTTTTTTTTATTATTTTTTTTTATTATTTTTTTTTTATTATTTTTTTTTATTATTTTTTTTTATTATTTTTTTTTTATTATTTTTTTTTTTTAATTTTATTATTTAAAAAATTTTTTTACTCAAATTGTTTTTATTGAACAATTTTTTTTTCTTTAACAATTAACTGCAGTGCCCACCGAGTCTGGACGAATAAATTCCACAGCTGCCGCCCTTTATATAGGGGACTTCCACTCAAAGCCTGAGGGGCACTCAAATTTTGAGCTGGGCGCCAAGTAGAGATCGTTGCAGTCGATCCAATGGGAACATTCTCTGCTGATGCAGGCATTTTCTAAATGATCTCCTGCAGTTCTTCTGCATCTAGTTAGGTGCATCAAAATTGCAAGAGGCACGAGATGAGCGAAACCAGCAAAGAACAGCAAAGAACGGAGAGAAGCGCGCAACAGACGTAGAGAAATTAATGGATAGGACAAATTCTAGCCTACCATTCAACCGATATATTCTTTTACGATGGGACAACTATTTCTCCTTTCTATTTAATCATATATGCTAAAATTTCTGACTTATAAACATTTCTTCCTCTTTAAGAAAATGTATTGCTAATTTATATATAGAACCTTATACTAGCCTAATAGATTTGCAATATTAATAACATATTTTGTACTGATTAAATGTTATATGGAAACTTATATAGAAACATTTGTGCATCCTTCATCATTTAACTTTCATTGATTAACTTTCCTCCTAATTATGTTTCCCTTGCAAAGCTGATGGCCTAAATAAATTCCATTACATATATAATAGCACAATATTATTTCTCAGCGCGGTTGTCCCCTACCGAAAAGCAGTTGATATTGTTGTTGATGCCTACCAAATTAACTGCGCCCACTTGCTCCTTGAGGGCACGTTTCTCGTACTTGTGCTCGGCGCACTCCTCGCGAACCTTGGCCAGCTCATCGTTGGCTGTTTCCAGCTCCTTGAGCAGCAATTGATTTCGTTCTTCGCAGCTCTTTGTTCTGCGAAGAGGAAATTGAAAGTGATGCACACTGACAGCCAGCCAGCCAGCCAGACTCCCACCCACGCCCACACTTACTTCTCCTGCTCGGCGATTAGCTCGTCCTTCTTAATCGAGATGAGGCGCTGTAGATTCTCATATTCCGCAGCGGCCACACGCTGGCGCTCCTCGTACAATTGCCTCAGCTGGCGTATGTTGACCAACTGTCGCTCGTATTCCTGGCGCAAATTATTGGACATGATCTTCATTTCGCGCTCACTGAACGAGTTCTCGATCTCCTGCAGTTTCATTTTCAGCTGGGGGCGAGCAAAAGAAACCTAGTGTTAGTTCGGAACGGTAATCTTCCTGGCATGCGGCTGCTCTAACCTGTGCACATTGTTCCTCCTTGACACTGAGCATCTGCTTGCAACAGCAGATAACCTCCTTAAGGGTGCCGACTTGCCGTTGAACCACATCAAGTTCGCTGCGTAATGAGAGATTATCGGCATTGGCCAATTGCAGGGCCAGCTGTGCGTTGGCCAGCTCAATGTTGGCATGCCGACTGCGACTGCTAGGATTCTCATCATCCGGATCAGGCTGCCACTCCTGAGCAATCACTGCAGCACCCGCTGCTGCCTCTACCTGCTCCGATGGTGTTTGTCCTCTTAGACGTTGATTCTCTGCCTTCTCCTGTGCCAGCTGCTTACGCAATTTAGCCAGCTCGTCACGCATCTCCTGCACAGCTGTTTGACGTGCCAAACGCTTAGAGGCCAACTGCTCCCGGAACTCCTCCAGCGTGGAGCCATCGCCCTCGGGCTTGACCTCCTCTGCTACTGCTGTTGCTGCCGCATCCGTTGGCTCCGTCTTGGGCGACGTGTCCATAGCCTGCACCGGCTGCAGCTGCTGCTCCTGAACTTGCTGTAGTATTAAGTTTTCGTGTTCTATTTGCTGCCACCAGGGCTCGTCGGGTGCGTCTGTGGACGTTGCGTCTGGCACTGATTCATGGGCTGACTGACTCGCTGACTCTGCATTTCCCATTCTTGCGTTGCTTTTTTTAATGCTGCAGCCCAAAGAACAAAGAGACGATCTGCTGGCTGCCCCTGTTTCTGGTATGCCAAATGCACTCGATTTATTGCTGTTGTTATTGCTGCTGTTGTTGCTGTTGCTGTTGCTGTTGTTATGGCCAGCAGCTACTGCGTCTGTTTACTTTTTGTGGCACCCGTTGAGATTTACGCTAATGCGACTTTTCTTTTACGTTTCTTCTAGAGTCAGAGAACACAAAGAGCCGACCGCCCAGCCAGCTGCGCCTTCTCCCACAATTTCGATCAGGCGAGCTGTTTCAAGTTAAACAGCAATAGAAACAAAAAAAACTTGGCACACACACCTCTGTCGCTCTCTCTCTATATATGTATATATATAGATATATATATATATATATCTATATATTTCTATCGCACGCGCGATTTCGCAATTTTTATTGACTTTCGCTTTTCACAAGAGTCACAAGACTAAGAAGTTATAGTAGTCGATTTATCTATTTATATATCCTAGCGTATATATTGCCAACTAATATACTTCTTTGTTCACTCACTAATTTGAATAGTTAAAACAAATTTTTACAATAAGCTTTGAAGTAATTCTCTAGTATACATATGTATGCATGCTCATAGCATTCGCGTGTTCGTATGGAAAATTTTCGATTTTCTGTCTTCCGTCGCGAGGCACTTTTCGCTTGGCCAGCTCGTGAAAAACTGAGTGAACATTTTCTAATGGATTGCTATTTTTAAAAAACCCGATGAAAAAAGCAAGAAAAATCAGAGATTCTCTTGCTCTATACGCTCTATGCTTGGCTCTCGGTCAGGGCTGCCTACCCAAACGCTTTGTTGCATCGGAAAATAGGCAGAAGAAAGAAATAAAAAAAAAGAGGCAGAGAAGACAATTCGACTCTCTGGTTCGAGAAAGGATTTCCCCGAATCCCTTAATTTATATATGATTTTATTTGAATGCATTTCATATCAAAATCTGTCACATGAATAGATTTAAATTTAGCTGCGACACGTCAAGTCCGATTATGACTAAGAGACAAATAAAACAGTTGCCACATTTGATCAAAAACAAAATAAGTAGCGAGCCATTGCCTTGGCACTGAAACATCTACACAATGAATCTTGCATAAACATTAAGAAACATAAGTTAGATGATGTGAGATGAAAGTTAAGATACCCTAGTATAATAACAAATGATGTACACATATGATTAACGCTGATTTCTAATGACATGGAGGGATATACTACTGAAAATATATTTACTAAAAATTTAAAAGCGTGATAGAAATAAATCATCCTTCCTATCATTACTATATGCTATGGTAATTAAATTCCTTTCTTCAGTAATTCTCGTCAAAATATTTTAAAACATATACTCATCTCTTGTCCATAGCACAGCTAATTATTTGAGAGCATTATCAAACTCGATAATATACTTATATGAAATGAAAAATCAAGTACCCTAGCAATCATTTATAGATATGATTAACTGTATTTCTGTTAGATTAGATTACTCTAATATATGTGCTAAAATTGGATTCATGATTGGATTTAAATAAGTTTCGAAAGATATCTAAAAATATATGTATGTTAATGACATAGCTAAAATATGGAGGATATTATCCAGCTCAAATATACATCGAATGTAAAGAAACAAAACATTTAGTTATTTAAGTAGCTAATTATCGAGTCAGTTGAGTCTTATACATAAAAATATATAAGAAAATACTGCCCAGAGCCAAAATAAATAGCTGCATCAAATATTATAGAAACAGCTTCGCTGAACGCTCAGTTCACACAGGTATGTACAAAGAGCAAAGTCGAGCAAGATGCCTTATATGAAGGAGAAACGAACTAACTAAAGTGTTCTATTCGGGCTAGATCTGTTATTCTAATCATTTCTTCTTATTGGATATTATTCTATATGACATATATGAATATTATAAAGCGTATATCTCTACAGAATTATATATATAAAAAGTTTGTACACTTCACAAGGAACTACAGCAGAGCTTCGCATACAAAACCAAATCAAAGTAAGAAATCATTAAATCGGGTAAAAATATATAAGGTATATAGCACAACACATTTCAAATTGCAATTGCATTTATGATATACAAGAGCGCTATATGGACTCATAATGAGTTGAGTGGATATAGCCATGTTCGTCGATGCGTCTGTCCTAATCAAAAATATATCTTTTGTATGGGGCATGCAACAACTGCTTCAGCTCTGCCCTAAATTCCCATTTTCAATGTGTTCAGAGAAAAATTAAATTACCCGTTCCTTACTATTACCCCTCATACTATTTAATATGAATTCCAAAGAGTACTTTCTATCAAATGAACGTTAGCTGTGAGTCTGAACTTAACTCTAATGAGACTTACAAACAATCTGGCATATTACCTATTAGGAAGGCAAACAAATGCAAGTATTTTAAATCAGAGCAAAAATATCTGGTATACACTTTCTATATGGCGTAGCATTTGTGCAGATGCTGTAGTGTTTGCATTGTTTTTTCAGATGCACTCCCACTGAAAAGTTTTTGGCAAAAGTTTCAAATGAAAATGCATTTTGCAACAGATTTTTCCACAGGCAGCGCCAATTTTCCTCCTACTGGATGCCGTGTTTTTTTTTCTTTTTTCGGCTAACTTGCCCATTGTCGACGGCATTTGAAAAAGTGGGAAACACGCAGCAATGACTTTGAATGAGCACAACGTGAAGGCGCGAGGCGGGAGGTACGGGTAGTGGCTGGTGTAGGGCACACACACACATTTGGTAGGGTTTCCTGCTGCTGCTGCTAAGTGTCGCCCGGCACCAGAGCAGCGGGTGTAGAGCGACACACGCGCAGAGACTCTGAGCAGCGAGCAGCGAGTAGCTCAGGCTTGAAAATGAAAATCAACAATGCAATTTGCCATGTTGCCTCTTTGTTAGCCTGGCCAGAAAGGGACAACAACAACAACAACAACAACAAAAGTGAAAATAATATAAAATGTAAGCGACTAAAACTTGAAGCGCGTTTGCCAAAGTTGGCAAAACCGTGCTATGCCCCGCCCTATCCCCCGCCTCCAATACCGGCGGATGCCTTGATCAACTTTGGTCGAGATTGCGCCAGGCAAATGTGCAAGCGGCAAGGACAGTGCCAGCAAAAACTTGACACCAAGGCAAGTGAGAGTGAGTGAGAGAGAAAGAGAGAGAGTGTGAGAGAGAGAGAGAGAGGGAGGGATAATATATAGAGGGAGATAGCGTGCTTGAGAAAGTGTGCATTGTGTTCATTATAATGGCATAATAAACCGAAGCGCCTGTGTTGCTCTTGTTGTTGTTGTTGCTGTTATTATTATTGTTGTCGCTTGGCTTCTCGTGTTTTCTCAAGTTTCAGCAGTTATTCTTTGACTGGCTGAAGTTAATAATAACTAATGAAACTTTTGCTGCTTCATTATGCGAAAAACGGACTCACATATAGAGCTGGCTGTCATATAGTATGGCATATGCCCCTGCGGTTAATAACCGTTACTTGGACTAATATACACGCTAGCCGAAAGCTTAAGTTAATCTACAATGTAGAGAGGCCAAGAATGCAAGCTTTAAAGCTGTTCATTTGTAAGCAACAGACACTCGCATAACTAATGCAACAAACTTGTGCATATTTTGCGGCCGAGTATGCCAAAACAACAACATCAACAACAACAGCTGCAGTAGCAGCAAAATCATAACAAGGCAAGCAGGCAACTTCATTAAGCAGCAACACGTTGACACTTCCGACTTAAGCTTCATTTCCGCAGTTATGCATTTATACATACAAATTGCAGGCCTTACGTGCTTAGGCGTCCTTGCAATATTGCGTCAACATTATCTAATCTTTACACTTGCAGCACACTAGTAAATAACCTCACATATTTAAATAACTATCACGTTTGGCGCAAAACTTTGAATCAGCTGAGTAAGCATATTATACCAAATGAAGATTACGCCCATGTGCTTGATCTGCACTTTAAAATAAACGTCACAAATATGGCTTACCCAATCAGAATGGAGCAGATATGACGTAACGGGATTGCTCGCATGCAACCTTTTAATATTCAACGTTCTTGACTTGCAACAGGTTGGCAGCGCCATCGATAGACATCAGCAAATTATCGATTACTTTAACAGCACGTGCAACGGGAAGAGCCGTTTGACTTTGTTTACGTTTTTATTTGTGCAAAGAACTCTTGTATAATGGACAAAATGAAAGATTATCCAGTGCTGACAAATTCACGGCCCGAATTCAAGCAAATACCAAAAAAACTAAATAAGGTAAATACGTTGGGTTCTGTCGAATACAGCTTTTCATACGTCTTGTCTTGCAGCATCTAGCAAACTTGGGTGCACCGCATGTGGACTCTTTCGACGAAATGTTAAGTGTCGGCCTGGGGCATGTGGCCAAATATATGGTGCCACAGCAATTTCAAACACCTGCGGGCGAGCGGATTAGCATAAATATTGACAGCATTTGGATAACCAAGCCACAGGTGCCGATGGACGTGATTGACGTTCGCACACGTGAAATATATCCAACAGATGCTCGACAATTGCACGCTTCCTATTCAGGCGTGTGCTCGGTGAGGCTTGCTTGGTCTGTGAATGACCTAGAAAAGCCCTCTATCAATATGGATCTAGGCGAAGTGCCAGTCATGCTGCGTTCACGTGCCTGCAACTTAGGCAGCGCATCGCCCGCTGAGATGGTGAAGCATGGAGAGCACGACAGCGAATGGGGTGGCATTTTCGTAATACGCGGCAATGAGAAAATCGTTCGCATGCTCATCATGACGCGACGCAACTATCCGATCTGTGTGAAGCGCTCATCGTGGAAGGATCGCGGTCACAATTTCAGCGAACTTGGCGTCATGGTGCAGACTGTACGAGACGATGAGATGTCTTTGACTAATGTGTTGCATTATCTTAACAATGGCACTGCTCGTTTCATGTTCTCGCACTTCAAACGGTTGTCCTATGTGCCCGTCTGTCTCATACTCAAGTGTCTCATGGACTACACAGATGAGCAGATATATAATTGCCTGGTGCAAGGCTACGAGTCGGATCAATACTATTTGACTTGTGTGCAGAGCATGTTGCGTGAAGTACAGAACGAGGGCGTCTACACTTCGGCCCAATGTCGCTCATTCATCGGCACACTGTTTCGGTCACGTTTCCCCGAGGTGCCGGAGTGGATGCCAGATGAGGCTGTAACGGAATTCATCATGCGCGAACGCATTATGGTCCATTTGAACACTAATGAGGAGAAGTTCCAGCTGATCGTGTTCATGGTGCAAAAGCTATTCCAATGCGCTCAGGGTAAATTCAAGGTAGAGAATGTCGACTCAGCGATGATGCAAGAAGTTCTACTGCCCGGACATCTCTACCAAAAGTACTTGGGCGAACGTATTGAGATGTGGCTAATGCAACTGCGTAAATGTCTGCTAAAGAAGCTCAATACTCCAGACTCGCTGGTGACCAGCAGCATCATGACACAATGCATGCGCCAGGCGGGCGGCGTTGGTCGAGCCATGGAATCCTTCTTGGCCACAGGCAACGTAGCCTCGCGCACTGGCCTGGGTCTAATGCAGAGCACCGGTCTTGTAATAATGGCCGAGAATATCAATCGCATGCGGTACATGTCCCATTTTCGCGCTATACATCGTGGCTCCTATTTCACAACGATGCGAACTACAGAGGCGCGTCAGCTATTGCCCGATGCCTGGGGCTTCATTTGCCCAGTGCACACGCCCGATGGAACGCCCTGTGGTCTGCTTAACCATTTGACCCTGACTTGCGAGATATCCAAGCGTCCGGATCCCAAATTGGTGCAAGTGAGTAGTCTTCCAGCCATTTATGCCATCTATACGCAATATATTCCTTACAGGCTATTCCCGCTATGCTCTTAGAGATGGGCATGATACCATTATCACAGCAAGGCCAGCCAGATGCCAAGCTGTATGTGGTGTTCCTGGATGGCAAGCACCTGGGTCACATATTCCAGACCGAGGCTACCAAAATAGTGGAAGACTTACGGTTTGCCAAAATAACGGGTAAAGTTCCCGAAATGATGGAAATCGGTTTTATTCCCTATAAGAAAAATGGCCAGTTCCCTGGTCTGTTTCTTTGCACGGGCCCCACCCGTATGATGCGTCCTGTATGGAATCTTAAATGGCACCGTGTCGAGTACATTGGCACAATGGAGCAACTGTATATGGAAATAGCCATAGACGAGAAGGAAATGTATCCAGATTTTACCACACATCTTGAACTGTCGAAAACTCACTTCATGAGCAATTTGGCCAACTTGATACCCATGCCGGACTACAATCAATCGCCCCGTAACATGTACCAGTGTCAGATGGGCAAGCAGACGATGGGCACACCCTGTCTCAACTGGTCCAAACAAGCAGCCAACAAGCTCTACCGCTTGCAGACACCAGCGACTCCGCTGTTCCGTCCCGTGCACTATGATAACATACAGCTGGATGACTTTGCCATGGGCACTAATGCGATTGTGGCTGTCATTTCATACACCGGCTATGACATGGAGGACGCCATGATCATCAATAAGTCTGCCTATGAGCGTGGATTTGCCTATGGCAGCATATACAAATCCAAGTTTGTACAGCTGTCCAAAAAGCAAAGCTATTTTGCACGCCATCCGCATATGCCGGAGTTGATCAAGTATTTGGATACTGATGGACTGCCGCATCCGGGCACCAAGCTAAGCTATGGGTCGCCTCTATACTGCTACTTCGATGGCGAGGTCTCCACATACAAAGTGGTCAAAATGGACGAGAAGGAGGACTGTATTGTGGACAGCGTGCGCCAGTTGGGCAGCTTTGAGATAATGCCCCGCAAGACTGTGTGCATAACGCTGCGTGTTGCACGTCCAGCAACGATTGGCGATAAGTTCGCATCGCGTGCCGGACAAAAGGGCATCTGCTCGCAAAAATATCCCGCTGAGGATTTGCCTTTCACCGAATCTGGACTCATACCTGACATTGTGTTCAATCCCCACGGTTTCCCCTCGCGTATGACAATCGCTATGATGATCGAAACAATGGCGGGCAAAAGCGCTGCCCTCCATGGCGGTGTCTACGATGCGACACCGTTTCGCTTCTCCGAGGACAACACAGCCATCGATTACTTTGGCAAAATGCTGGAGGCTGGAGGCTATAACTATTACGGCACAGAGCGTCTATACTCCGGCGTCGATGGACGCGAAATGACAGCGGATATATTCTTTGGCGTAGTGCACTATCAGCGACTGCGTCACATGGTCTTCGATAAGTGGCAAGTGCGATCGACGGGCGCCGTCGAGGCACGCACCAATCAGCCGATCAAAGGTCGCAAGCGTGGTGGTGGTGTACGTTTCGGAGAGATGGAGCGCGATGCCTTGATATCGCATGGTGCGGCATTCCTACTGCAGGATCGACTCTTTCACAATTCGGACAAAACGCATACATTGGTATGCCACAAATGCGGCAGCATCTTGGCGCCACTGCAGCAGATTATCAAGCGGAACGAGACAGGCGGCTTGTCCTCCATGCCAGAGACATGTCGCCTCTGCGGCGACAGCAGCGGAGTCTCTATGATCGAAATACCCTTCTCGTTCAAGTTTCTGGTCACCGAGCTGAGCTCTGTCAATATAAATGCCAGATTCAAGCTAAATCAGATTTGAATTTAGTTAATCAATTGTTGACATACTTATTGCATATTATACCCATACTTATGTATTCATTATTTTTAATAAAGTTACGAGATATGGATGTCTCCTATATTGAGTTTCTCTTTTTTAACTTTCTCCAAGTGAAACATCAAAGTCGTTCGCTTTCAAGTTACATTTTTCAAATTTCCATAGATTTTTATTTACTTTAAATACATATTTCATTTTGTTTACAGTTAAATTCCTGCATTTGCTATCTGTAGTTGTTTTTATTTTATAGTTGCTGTTGTTATCTTTAAATGTGGAATTCGTTTAACAATTTAACTATCGCAGCGTTTAGAAAATAAATTTCCAAATTGCATGCAAATAATAGCTTAAAAAATGTGTATATTTGTTTTATATTTATATATATATGTATATTCATTTATTATTCAAATGTATTAATTATTTAGTTGTTTGTATTTGTTCTTGTGTTTCCTGCTTGCAACATTTTATGGCGCTTCAGATGCACATCGGGGGATTAGTTAATACTTGCTGATTGATATTCAATGTACTTAATATGATTATACCAAACAAAACTTCGACTCAATTTTGAATTTCGAACAATTTCTATATAGTTTATATTATGTTTGTTGTTTCCGTTTTTACAATCATATCTATGGTACATATACGAAATAATACATGGTACATGCTCATCAGGATCAATCGAGAATTTTTTCTATACGTATAATAATAAATTGTTGTAATGCTTGTCCTTTAATATATATGTTCTTTTAGTAGTATTTGTAGTATACTTTATTATTATATTAGTTTGTTCAAGTTCAACAATGTTTTACGTAATGTTTTTTGTATATGTATCCGTGTCGGTGTGTGGGTAAATCGAAAATTTTTGTTTGTGATTTTCACCATCTAATTATTTGTCTATCATTTAATGAAATTTGCCGTGTGCATGGCAAGCTCCACCATCCACGCCTACTTTTTCCTGAAGAAACTACGCATTCTCAACTCCACAATCTCACAATCAAAAAACACTAAACATTGAATTTTTCGTTTCGTATTTTTTTTTTTTTTTTTTTTTGCTTTTGCTTTTATGCGTAATAATTTGTTGTTAAATAACATAACGATTTGTGTATTTATATCATTCCATTTATAAATTGTTTATAATATTAGCTTTTGCTGCTTTATTACAACAATGTTTATATATATATTTATATATATACTAGGTATATGTATGTATGCTTGTATGAATCGTGTTTATTAATATATATATTTTATATATATGTATATAAAGATATATATACATATATAGTAATATCCAACTGCTAATGCTTGTCATACAACATAATCTAATTATGTTTTACTAATGAACTTTTTGAGCTTAACATTTACAAAGAATTCTCTCTCGTTAGCAATTACACAAAATAATAATAATAATAGTAAGTATATTGAAAATGGAAAATCAGACGCATTTTAACAACTAGCGCGATAAGAAATATATAAAACATGTGAAAATTGCATGCGCCGAAAATGGGAGAGAAATATAACCCGCTGCAAAGTGACGAGAACTATATAGAGGGTGTAGGTGTTAGTGTAAGTATACGTGTGTTGGCGTTTAGGCATATGTGTGTGCTAGAGATGGAGATAAACATGTGTACAGGTGTAGTCGTGGCATACAAATACGTAGCACAATTAACGGCTTAAACATAGGTCGCGTATAGATTTGAGGAAACATGTCATTATATACTTTGTTTTTGATATCATTCTTTAGGTGATTAGGATTGTGCATTGTAAATGTGGTTCGCTGCAGTAGCTCCCTTCTAGACATATATCCAATTGCAAGCGTACAGAAGTAGCTGCGGCTCGCGTCTGCCTGCCTTAAAACTGATCCGCCAACAGATCGCAGATCACGCGTGTCACTGTCTCCTTGCTGGCGCGTATGGTTAATCGGAACATCTACGAGAGCAACATACAATTAATATTGAATAAATACATACAAATCGGGCATTCATGTGTGCTTACCTGTGCCTGCTTGTTGGGCTCTAGTCGCAGCAGGCAGCCCACCTGTTGTGATTGCGTGTGTATTATGCCCGCACAGACCATGTTGTCTGGATTGGGATCAACCTGATCGAGCAGCTGCATGCCAAAGCCAATTAGCTTATTGCGTGCACCAGGCAAGTCCAGCGGCTGTGCGGCCTTGAATACCTTTTGCGCTCGCTGCTGTTCGCTGTGAGCGTATGGCAAAGTAAAAAGCACATTAGCTACTAGTTTAAGCTTTGCCAAATGTTTCCTACTCACCCGCTGAGATTCTTCCATCGCGCGAAAAAGGACTCGGCATTCATTTCGGTTGGCTCGAAGAACTTATTCACGGTCAGTGGCAATTTAATGCTGAACTTTTGCTGTGTTCCATTGTAGCGGAAGCTAATCTCAATGGTGGGTGCATCGGCGTAGTCCTCAATACATTCGGCGGTTAGCAACTGTTGGATTTGTGCTCCCGCCTCCAGCGTCGGCTCCACGGCCTTCATTTGCACATTCAACTTGAGCGCATCTTCGGCGGACCACTGCAGCACGGGATTGAAGTTCTAAACGGGGAAAGGAAATTCGTATATGTATATACTATTAGAGATGCAACCACAACTAACTCACCGTCAGCGGCACTTGCGTCTTATTGCCGTAGAATAGTCCCAGGCGGCCCAGATTTTGTCTAAATTCGGACTTGACGCCAATCTGGAGCATTTCGTTCTCGAAGAGCACACCATTATTTTTGAATAGAAACTTCTTGGTGTTGTAGACGGCGGCATTATTGTTCCCATATATATCGGCCAGCACATCGATCAACGCCGAGTTGTTGCTATTGCTCAGGTTGTTAATATTGTTCGCGGGCGGAGTACTGAGACCCAGCAGATCGGCATTTGCATTGGCATTGCTATTCAGTTTATTGTTGTGATTGACGTGCGTGTTGTTCTGTGTAATGGATGTCGGCGCTGGGCTCTTGGATTCTCGTATCTCGTTCTCGGGCACGCGGCCGGGTTTCTTCTTCTTGAGCACGGCCAGAATGGAGCTCTCACGCTCCGGGAATGAGGGCATCTCCTCCAGCACCGTGGCCAGCACATCTGTTGACGCCACAATGCTTAACTGCAAATATTCGCTTGCGCGCTGCTGCAGTTCGGCATCAGCGGATCGCAAATTGCTGTGCTGCCTGAACACCTCCTGGATATTGGTGCGTATCTCGGGAAACAGATTGATGAACTTAATGTACGTAGAGAGCAACAAGGCGCGCGTCATAGGCGAGCATAAATGATACTTGGAATGCAGCAGCTTGAACTGCACGAGCGGCGCCGAACGAGAATCGCCCGCAATCAGATTACCAAACTCTCCCAATATGTAGCCGCCCACCTTGACCATGTTCTCGTGGCAGGCGGGCGCCTGCAGCGCCTCGAAGACGGTTTTGGCAGCATACCCCTGAACCTCTTCGCGATTGATAACAATCTGTATGACACGATACCAGACCTCTTCCGACACATAATCGCCGGCTATGCGTATTAGATTGAGTATAACATCCACGTACCTGGGAATAAATTAAAGGCTATCATAAGCAAAGACTTCACACTGAGCTTAGGGCCACTTACCAGGTATAGTCCGTAGCATATTTCTCAGCCAAAATAGCCACCTTGAGTACCATCTCCTCGCGAATGGAATAATCTGCCGTTTCCAGATAGTTGAGCATCTCCTGAACAATCTCTTCGGCATTGCCGCGATCGCACATGGCATACAGCAAATCGACGGCCATTTGGCGCACCGAAACATCCTTTTCCATTTTCATGGAGAGTATGACCACTTCCTGATGCTTCTTGACCTCCTCATGCGAAAACTCTGACGTCGCCAGATGGCACATGGACTCCAGCGCCAGATAGCGCAAATTCGTCTCCCGATTGCTGAGGAATTGGCCCAGCTGATTGCATGCACGCACCAACAGGTTCGGCTCGCTGTCGCTGTGTATGATCAGATTGATGGCCTCAAAGAGCACAGCATTCTTAGCATTCGAGTGCTGCACCTTCTTGCTCTTAGGCGGCTCCTGCGCTTTATTTAGTATGGTTTCCAGCGTTTCGTTTAGGCGTGCCCGCACGCCAGCTTCCTCGGTGACCGGATTATAGTTCTGCAACAGACGCAACAGCTTCACCGATAGCCACGGCGCCGGCACAAAGTAATACGTGTAATCTTGCAGATCCGTATAGCTGGCGGTTACAATGCGTGATAGCCTCGACACAGCCAGGTTAACACAGCCCTTGTACTCGTCCGGATTACGCTTCACCAACGCATCAATCAACGACGTGGCGGCCGTAACCACGCCCATATGCTGATCATTGAGCAAGTGTATGATGCGTGATGTCCACTCACCGCCAGGTATTATATCGGGCGAAGACCGAAACAGACGCAGCAGACACAAGGCCGCCGACTGCTTGACCACATCCATAGTGTCGCCCGACACCAACAGCTTGGGTATCTCGTTGGAGAAGGACTCAGCCATATCACGGCTTCCAATATTGGCAATGCATTGAAGCGCCAGATTCACATGCACCGGATTACGCGACTGCAAATCATTCTTGATCGACTGAATGATCAAACGGATCAGATCACTGTTCGTATTCACCAGCACCGAAATGAATAGATAACCCTGAAAGGCAAAGTTTATTTAATTTGAATATCCTTCAGTATTTGTTTTGCATTATAGTTCACATACGATCTGCTTCTCTGAGTATTTGTTGGAGGACAACAGATTGACCGCCTCCATGTGGCCAAAGTCAATGTCATGCCCAAGCAGGAAAATAAAGAGCAGCTTGCACACATATTTCTTCTTCTGGTAGCCATCGAGCGTTTTATCGCCTTTAAATTTGCTGCGTATATTAGCCAATTCTTTGTTTATGCGCTTCACTTCCGCTTCTTTGCTTTTACCTGTGTGAATAAAAGAAAGCAAAATGAGAATCTGTTTGTGGTAGATAAAAAAGATATAGAATTTCGTTTGTTTTGACAGAAAAATTAACGTATTTATAACTTTTTAACAAGTGGAAGAATCTTTGATTCTACCTATGTACGTGACCTCTAGTTTCTCTGAAGCTATCTAGCTTTGGACAGTGTCAGAGCAACTAAATTATATAGCATTTATTATTTGATTTAATTATAACTTCAGTTACTGCATTCTCTGGCATTCCATTCAGAGATCGAAAACGATGTAGTTAAGAGTTTACAATGCCGAAGGTTACGGTGTATGTTACACTATCTAAAAGTCAGGGCAAATCCAAAAGATCAACCGGAAACTAAAACTCTCTCAGATTCCACTCTCTGTAGCTAACAATCAGGCACCATATAGTACCAGTCACGATCGAGAGAGCCTTCGCGTACTAGATATGCTGGCTAGTTAACTAGCAATAGGCCTTTATGTATTTATTTGTACGATAAATGAATGAAAGAGCGTCGAGAGCGAGCGCTGGGTGAAGCGACAAGTTAAGGCTACACGAGTACAAACAATTTGCGGACACATCAACACACACCAACACACACACTCATATATATGAATACCGCCCCGCTTTGCTACAGTGGTTCTTCTCGTAATTGAACAAGAGATGTAGACATTGACGCCCCTATGAGAGTTATGAATATGTATATATACATATGTATATATACATAGTTGGATAAGAAAAGCACTGATAAATTGAATAAAAAATTAAAATTAAAAATAATATAAAATTCACTAAAAGCAATTTAAGAGAGGGCACAGTGTCGTCCACAAAATACCCTGTAACTCTATGGAAAACTAAATAGCAAATTGAAATATTGATTCATTATTGAAAGCTACTTCTGTTTACATAACAATTAAATTTATGAAAAAAGTCATTGACCTGTGAAATCGCCAAGTTCTGAACTAGTCTAGAATACCCTTTCTCCCTTTCTTAAGAGTCTATGATTGAGTTACGTATGCAATAAAATTCCATACACATAGTTTTCAATGTGTTTACTTACAATTTCTTATATCCGATATAAACACGGCCAGGCCTCTCATGCCATCCCCCCTCACCGGCGCCATTGTAGTTAGCTTGTTAATTTTCGCTGGTTTTATGCAAACTCGGGGCGAAGAAAAATCTGTGTGAGCGCTCGAGTTGATGCGGCGCTCTTATCGCTTAAGCTCAGCGACGACAACAACAACAACAAATGGCGGGCGTACGTATTAGCGGCGACAACTGTGCGACGTTGCCACTTGCTGCAGTCCGATGCTGAGACTGATGAATGACAAATTTTGATTTGGTTGCGAGAAACAAAATAATGTTCCGTTCCGTTACTCTCTCACATTCACTCAGAACATTACTCTCGCGGCAGCAGAAGACCTGTTGGAAATGATATATAGATATATATTTGCTTAACAATCAATTGATATCGATAACAATCTTGTTATTGCTTTAAAGGCATATTTGGCGCAATTTGAACTTTTGACATTTGGCAGCAAGCATACGCCCCCTCTCCAATGCTCCGCATCCCTCCCACTCACTTCTACTTGGCAAGCGCGTTGGCAGCACTTCCAATGCATCTATATACACAAATATACATACGAATGTATATAAGCACACACATACAAATAAGTATATTTGAAATAGCAACAACAATTGCAGTCCTGATAACGTTTGAATTCTGATGACCTTAAGGAAGCCTTTTTATCACAATTTGCACTTGTTTAAGTAAATAAATGAATACGATTAGAGCAAGATCACTGCCACCGGCTGAAGCCCTTTGTTGTTGCTCAGCAATTATTTTGCTTTCATGTCACGTCTCGCAGTCACAGTCGCAGTCGTAGTCGACGTCACTTTTTTCTCTTCATATGAACCACACAGACAACGGCCGCAAGATGACGAAGTCGTTTTATTTGCACAGACCGCAAAAACAGCACCACGAAACGTTCCGAAATTTCATTTTTTTATTATTTTATGGCATAACACACAGAAATGGCTTCAAGTCGCGAAACTATTTAGGTAGTCGCTGCTGCGCTGCTATTACTACTGCTGCTGCTTACTTTTTGAAACGATGCAGCCAAATTGTTTTTGCAGAGAGTTTGCTGGAATTTGTGTCGTTTCGTTTGGCTTTCTCACGGTTGCGGCTGGGTCTGCTGCTTTTTTTGGGTTTTCTTTTGGGTGTTGGCCGCGGAATGTGTGCGTGCGTGTGTATATGTGGTAGATACAGCACTTTATGTAACCTGTGTGTGAATTTGAATTGTGTTCGATTACTGTTATTAATTGTAAACTAACGCAAAACAAGCAGAGCAGCCAGGCATTTCACGAACTGAAAATTTCTATTGATTTTTCCTCGACTCTCCTCTCCATGCAACAGCCATCTAGCGGACACAGTGCTGTTAAACGGCCACCAACAACAGCGTTTGTTGCGCCAGTACTGGGCAGTGTTTCAATCGGACTGCATGGCTTTTTCCAACACTGCCACTTTACAACTCCGCCATTTTTTGCGCTACAGCGTTGCATATGCCGAGTGGTCGCCCGACTATTTGTAGTATTCTACGTTTTTTTTTGCATCAAGCAAATAAATATAATGCTCTCACATTTTAAAGTGAATTAAGCTAACCGCGAAGAGTCCAACAACTGTATACAATATAAAGTGAACTATTTACAAGCGATTACGCATGTGTTACGTACTGCCAGCGCCGTCTTATCATCAGAATCAACGCAGCCGCCATAAAACTGGCTACCAATTTGCAAGGTTTTAGCAAATCAATAGGAAAGAGCATCCGGAGCCGTAGAAGAGGTAGTCGGCGTGTTTGCCAAGACTTTTCAACATGAGTTTTTCCAGCGACGAGGTGAACTTTTTGGTTTTCCGATATCTGCAGGAGTCGGGTGAGTGTCTGCAGAAAACATTCAAGAGACGCCGATTGCAGCTAACCGCCCGATCCCCTTTTGATTACTACTAGGTTTTCTGCATTCAGCATATGTGTTTGGCATCGAGTCACACATCTCGCAAAGTAATATTAATGGAGCCCTAGTGCCACCAGCTGCCCTGCTCACCATACTGCAGAAGGGTCTGCTCTACACAGAGGTGGAGTGGAGTGTGGGCGAAGATGGTGAAGTGGCGCGACCCATTGAAGGACTCAGTCTGATAGATGCCGTCATGCCGGAGGTGAAACCGCTCAAGCCGATAGTCAAAACAGAGCCGTGCAAGCCGGGTACAGTGGATGCCAACACTCCGGCCAACGCGGCCAATGCAAGCATCAATGCAAAAACTGAGATTAAAATTGAGCCGGGCACAGGCAATTCGGCGGCAAATGCCGGTGGCAAGGGAGCCAATGCCAGCACGGGCACCAGCACTCCCACCGGCAGCAGCAGCGCCGAAACCAGTGAGGTGGACTCCAGTGGCAATACAGCATCAAACAACAATGCCACGGCCAGTGGCACCAACAATGCAAGCGGCACAGCAACCGGCGCAGCCACCAACTCGGCGACAGCAGCGGCCAGTGCGAACGCGGATAGCGCTGCTGGAGCAGGAGCTGCGGGCGCTAACAAAAAGACGGGCGTCAATGAGCCTGGAGCTGCTAGCAGCACGGCATATCCAAATACAACAAGCACAGATGATGCAGCCTCGTCCACGTCCACAAACGGCAATAGCAGTAATTCCAGCAGTGTGGAACAGCCGACGGCAGGTGTTACGCCTGCAGTACCCGCCGCCTCCAATACGGAAGCCGGTGCAACGGCAGGCGCTGCAGCATCGGGTGCCAAAGCGCCTAGTAGTGCAGGCGGTGCGGCGGCAACACGAGTTGGTGCTCAGGGAAATAATGTGCAGACCACCTGCCCAACGTCTGCTCAAAGCGCGGTGCCCAGCAGCACGACATCTGGGAGTGGTGGAGGTGGCGGCGGCGGAGGTGGTGGTGGTGGTGGCACCACCGCTGGCACACCTGGCAGCACCGTTGTAGAGGCGATGGACATTGATCAGAGCATTGAGATACCTGACTCGAAAGCGCGTGTACTTCGTGGCCACGAAAGTGAAGTGTTCATCTGCGCCTGGAATCCCAGCCGGGATCTGTTAGCCAGTGGCTCTGGCGACAGCACTGCTCGCATTTGGGACATGTCCGATGCAAATGCCAACTCCAGTCAGCTGGTGTTGCGACATTGCATACAGAAAGGAGGCGCTGAGGTGCCCAGCAATAAAGATGTCACATCATTGGACTGGAATGTAAGTTTGATGATATTTAAATGACATTCGACATTCTATCGGTACTTGACCTACCATAAATATATATTGACATTTCCAATTATTTGTTACAGTGCAACGGCTCGCTTCTGGCCACCGGCAGCTACGATGGTTATGCACGCATTTGGAATACAGAAGGGGGCTTGGCCTCCACATTGGGCCAGCACAAGGGGCCTATCTTTGCGCTTAAATGGAACAAAAGCGGCAATTACATTTTGTCTGCGGGCGTGGATAAAACCACAATTATCTGGGACGCATCCACGGGCCAGTGCACACAACAGTTTGCGTTCCACAGTGCGCCTGCACTGGACGTCGACTGGCAATCTAATCAGTCGTTTGCCTCATGCAGTACAGATCAGAGGATACACGTGTGCCGGCTGGGCATGAACGAACCGATAAAAACGTTCCGTGGTCACACGAACGAGGTTAATGCAATCAAATGGTGTCCGCAGGGTCAGCTATTGGCTTCCTGCTCGGATGACATGACACTCAAAATCTGGAGTATGACGCGCGATCGTTGCTGTCATGATCTGCAAGCGCATTCCAAGGAGATTTATACGATAAAATGGTCACCCACCGGACCCGGCACCAACAATCCGAATACAAATCTTATTCTCGCCTCGGCCTCATTCGATTCGACGGTCCGTCTGTGGGACGTAGAGCGTGGCAGCTGCATACATACGCTAACCAAGCACACAGAACCCGTCTACTCCGTGGCCTTCAGTCCGGACGGCAAGCACTTGGCGTCGGGCAGCTTTGACAAGTGCGTACACATCTGGAGCACGCAGACGGGACAGCTGGTGCATAGCTATAAGGGAACCGGTGGCATTTTCGAGGTGTGCTGGAACTCCAAGGGCACCAAAGTGGGCGCCAGTGCATCGGATGGAAGCGTATTTGTCCTTGATCTGAGAAAGTTCTGATCTGCAGCAGTCCCATTCGATACATCTGCCAGCAACTCTCAGCACCATTTAAGTTATGTATATTGAAGCTTAAATTCTAATGTGTTTCCCGCTTCTGTTTTTGAATGTGTACTTCAATGTTCTATCATCCACGATCCTTCAATGAGTTTCTATTGTCGCCCAATTTCAAGTCGATTTAGTTTCTGTGCTCTGGAATTGTGGTACGTGGGCGTCGTAAACCGAGTTTGCGCCACAATCGCAATCAGCTGCAGGAAATGCGCTTTTAATTTAGCCGTAAGCTCCATATGTTTCTAAGTTTTTTTATACAGAAAGAACCCCGTTTAGTATAACACGATGCATTTTGTTATTTTCTATACAATCAACGCAGTATAATGGTCCAGTCCCCAAATAAGTCTTAATTGAAAAACGTTTTATCTCTAGACCTGAGCATATTAGATGCATGCAAACAAATATTTAGTTAGTTTGCTGGTAAACGGAAACGGATCCAATTTCAAATGGATGACAACCCGATTTACGCTTACATTCGAACAGTGTAACTGGATCCCAACGTAGTGTGTAAACGATTATAATTTTAAAGAATGGCGTTAACAGCAGCTACAATTAATTAAAGCTCCAAAACAATGCAAATCTGGTATTTATTCGAAAGGGGGGGAAATAGATAACGATATCGAATCTTTGCAATGCTATAAAATACTGCTAAAGAGTGCTGCCAATTTTGTTTGCTTAACCAGAAAGTGAAATGGCAAAATGGTTTTCGCTTAATCTTAAATTTATTCAACATATTTTAAAATTATAAAAAATTATTGACAAGCAATCTAAAAATCCGTAACATTGTCCAAGTGGCACTGTTTGAAGAAGCGGCATTCCTCACGCTTCACTTCGCCCGTTTTGGTGGTGCCCTTGAAGAACTTGGTCAGCTTTGTGCCTGCGTACTTGGGCTTCTCTGTATCCGGCTCATCGAACTCCATTTCGTAGGCCTTGTCAGCCAGCGCATTCTCTGCTGTGGACCAACTGAAGCGCACCAGGCGCGGAAAACCGAACACCAAATCAATGTTTTCGGTGAGGAAACGTTTGGTGACCGGATCGCCGGGATAGCCACTGCCAAATGCATTATCTTTGATGACCAGGCCCTCGGGAAACTGCCAGACCTTCAGAGCATGATCACGGGTTACCTTGGCGCATATACTGGCCGCCGATACAATCGGATAGGTAGAATCGGCCTTCTTGGCTACTGTTATCTTGAAGTTTGGAAATCGTTTGAGCAGTTTCTCTTGATACTTCTCAGGTGGACCCACCGTGTCCACATAGACCTCAGCTATATTAACGCCTGCATCGATTGCACGCTGTATGAGACCCATTGCAGAATCCATGGATACCTCGTTCAGCGAACATTTGCTGCGTCTGTACATGCTGTTGCTGATAACATTTGGGGAAATGATTTCCACGGCCCAGCCAATGCAGCTGTTCGCATACTCCAGCGTATTTATATCGTTAAAGATTATATCACGTTTTTCCTCTGTTAACTGCTTGGAGTCTGCACAGCCCAGTTCGACCAGAGCTTCTTTACTAGTCAATGGACAGTAGGAGATGCCATATACCATGGGTCCCAGCACAGGACCACGGCCCGCCTCGTCGACGCCCAACATACAGGGCTGGTCCTTGCATATCGCTGGCACATCACTCAGATAAACTGTATTCTTACTATTTTCGCGAGCTGCAATGAACGGCCCAAGTGTCTTTAGCGAGCAGATCTTATCAATATCCACATCAACTTGCTCTTGTTCTATTTTTGGCTTTGCTTCTATTATGGAATCATTTTCTTGTTTAATATCTATGTCTTCCATTTTACGCGCGGTTTTAGTTTTGCCTAACAATCGATAGGCATTTGTTTACATTTTCTGGTAGTGTTGGAAAGTGAAATGTCTGCAATTCACAGCGAATGACTACAAAACACTTTAAGGCGCAACCAACTTAACACCTATCTTTCTTTCCGGTTTAGGATTCTGTTCCGTGTGCTTGTTCTCTTTTGAGCTAAGGCCGATTATTATAAAACATAAATTTTTGGCAACTTGCACCAATTATTAATTAAGCTAACAGTTTAAATATGTCGACAAAAGCTGAGCTCGCATGCGTCTACGCCTCCCTCATCCTCGTCGATGATGATGTCGCCGTCACCGTAAGTTACTAAAAATCGAACTCTAAACAAATCTGCAAAATTAACGACAATCTTACGCGTTTAATTGTTGAATCGTGGATGTAGCTTCGCACACATATAGATTGGACTGATCAATAATTATATTTTTGGTTCGTATCATTTGTAGGGTGAGAAAATCTCGACCATCCTGAAGGCCGCCAATGTTGAGGTGGAACCCTACTGGCCCGGTCTGTTTGCCAAGGCTTTGGAGGGCATCAATGTTAAGGACTTGATCACCAACATTGGCTCCGGCGTTGGAGCTGCCCCAGCTGGTGGTGCTGCTGCACCAGCCGCTGCCGCCGCGCCCGCAGCCGAGTCCAAGAAGGAGGAGAAGAAGAAGGAAGAGGAGTCTGATGTCTCCGACGACGACATGGGCTTCGGTCTGTTCGATTAAACTGTAGCCGCAGCAGCTAAAACTACTGCAACAACTAACGTACTGAGGCAAACCCATCCGCCGTGTATGTGAAGTAAGATTTTGTAATCTTCCCACATTCGTACACGTTTTAATGTACAAACGCGAGGAAATATAAAAGTTTACTTTAAAGTGATTCCAAGATTTTTGTAATTTTTATTGGGCTTAAATGGTAAAGAACACTCGATTAAAATATGCCGTGCTCCAACGCTTTGGCAATGGCTCTCAGATCTTCCGATTGAATTTTCTTCAATCCCAACGCGATGAGCAATTCTGAGGGGCACTTGTTGATCGCCGTCTTGTTGATTAAGAACTGTATGCCACCGCGTATTTCATCCGAGTCGACGCCCATGCAGCAGGTCATTGTTACAGGCACCGAGACATGGAACTCTGGATCGTCCACTGGCCCATGAGCAAAGGGCAGCACTCGATGGTCGCGCTTCACATCAAATGCCACATTATAGAATGCCGGCAATTTGCCCAGCTGTGTGATCAGCAGCATCCATTTGTTTTCAAATTCGTGGAACACAAACTCTGTGCTATTCCCATTTATGTCCAGCGCAAATTGTTTGTGGAAACCACATTTATCGTTTTTCGTTTCAAATACGCTCATTTTGCGGCAGTCAATACAAATACTTAATATTCTGCTTCTTTTTTGTTTCGAAAAACATATGTTTATGGAGTCAACTGTTGAGAAATAGTTGCTCAACGGTTTTGCGCGCTTGCTGGTTGGTGTCAAAGCGCCTAATAATTGTGTATTTCAATACAATTCTTGAACTCTCACAAATTTTATATACAAGCAGAAATATATTGACAAAAAAATTATTAGAAATATGTTCAAATTTGAATTTTATAAAGTAATGCAATGAGAAAAGTGAGTCGGCGTATATTAACGCCAAAAGCACGCTGTTCAGCACTGAAACTATCGCTACTATACATTCAGAATTTTGTTTTGTGCAGAGTTAAAACTATCGCGATTAAAATACACGCAATGTTCATTTTTAAACAACAGATGGCGACACTGTGGAACGTAACGCTTTTTTTTAAATAGTTGCCAAGGCTAGTCTGGTTGTTGAATCGATAGATAAAGATAATGAAACAAAATTATAGCACCTGCGATGTCTTGCATTTGTCTAGGCCCAAAGCGTGCGGGCAAAACTCATCTGCTCAAGGCTCTGCAGGAGCCAGACTCTATAGATGAGACGAGCTATTCTATGCCCACAATTGGCACGGGCATCTTTCGCATTTACTTTCCTGAAAAGTCCGCTAATGCTGACAAGCACAAACCACCGCCTCCGCCAACAACAGATGCCGTAACCACGCCACATGGCGGCAAACACCTACCTAAGTTTATACAGGTGCTGGAAATTGGAGGCAGCATGGCGCCTCTGTGGCGTCAAAGTCAATACTTTGAAGATGTCAAAAAGCTCATCTATGTGGTGGATGCTTCTAATCTGTGTCAGATCTCAGCTGCAGGTGAGTAGAAAAAACCAAATCAAATACTCGTTTACAATTATTTTAATTACGTATCAGGCGTGCTCTTCTATTCGATTCTCACCGAGCCGCGCCTGCAAAAGGTTAAAATCCTCCTCGTGCTGACCAAAATGGACTACTCCTATCGCCAGATGCGCAACGAGGCGTTGCTCATGCTGCAAATGTCCAAGCTGCAGAAACAGATACGACAGCAGGTGACCATAGTGGAGGCCAGCGCAGTGACCAAGGTGGGTCTCAGTACCATCTACGACTGGCTCCAAAGACCATGATTCGGTTTCTCTTAATATCTTTATTCGTGTGCGAAATAAACAGAGATCTAAAGCTTATAGTTGAGTTCCATGTACTGCAGATTGGCGTTCACCTCGCTCGCATCGGGCAGCACGTCCTTGGCCGCATTCAGATATGATTTGGCACCCATTACATCCCCACCATGAGCAGCCAGCACAGCCAAATTGTTCAACGCGGCTCCGTCGCGTGCGTCGGCAGTGAGGCAGAGCTGCAGGCAGCGTTTGGCCAAGTTGAAGTCACCCGATGTCTGGGAAGGTATTTAAGAGATTAGATAAGCGAACAGGTGGACTGATCTGGAATATATATATAGATTTTTGATGCCTAAAGTGGGTCATAATATTAGTAGAGTATATATGCTTATTTATCATCATATCATCCGATCCATTAACCATACATATAAACTCCCGATTCATATGACTACAGGGTATTTGATTGTTCATCATACTGACCAGTGCCACAAAGCTGAGATTGTACCAAATGTCTGCCTTCTGCTCCGGCTGCGTCGCCATCAGCAGGGCGCGCTGAAAGCACGGCAGCACCAGATCAATCTGCCCGCCATAGAGACAGCAGAGTGCTATGTTACAGTAAAGCTCCGCAGTGTGGACGCCCAGGGAGAGGATGCGTCTGTAGTACATCAGCGACATTTCCGGATTGTTGTCGTAGAAGTAGCTGACGGCAATGCTGGCCAACGCTTCCACATTGATGGGCTGCAGCCGGGCGGCCAGGCGGTACAGCTGCAGTGCATCCTCTGCCTGGGACATGGCTGCGTGAATGCGTGCCTGCTCCAGCCTGAAGGTCACATCGAATGGCTGTCGCTCCGCAGCCTGGCCGATGAGCACCAGCGACCGCTCCGGCTGCCGTAGTCGCTGATAAAGTCGCGAGAGCAGGAGATACGTATCCGGATGCGGAAAGGCTGCCAGCGACTGCTGCAGATGGCTCTCGGCACGGCGTGGATAGTGCAGAGCCAGCAGGCAGCGGCCCATCTGCTGCTGCCACCACCAGTCTGCGCGGGCGGCATCCGCGGGCGGAGCTAGTGCCGCCTGACCTGATCGCTGGCGCTGCACATCGAGCACGGCCTGGCAGAGCGAATGCGCCTTCTGCACATCCGCCTCATGGTAGTAGAGGAACTGAAACAGCGCCTTCACAATCGCTTCCCTCTCCGCATAGATGGTGGGATTCAGCCGCGAGGCCTGGTACAACGCGGCCGTCGCATCGCCCACATTGAAGGCGGCCGCCGAAGTGGCGCGCACCCGGGACGCCGTTCCACATCTCGAGGCGGGACGTGTGCCCAACGAGGAGCCCGGTCGACTGATGGCGGTGCCCGGACGCGTCAATGCCGAACCGGGCCGTGTGCTGCCGCTTGAGTGACTCAGAGCCGTACCACGTCGTTGACTGGTGGTGGGTCGCGGCTGAAAGGCGGTCTTGATGCTGGTGCCGGGACGAGCTGCAGTGGCAATACGCTCGAATTCCACCTCCTCATCGGCTAGCCATTGGAAGAGAGAATAATAGTAATAATATATAAAGTAGTAATAGTAATGGTAAGTAATATAGTAGTAAAAATAGTATAGGCATAGTAATGGTAAATAAAGTAGTTTTAAAAGTAGTATAGTAACAGTAGTAGTAGTAATGGTAAATAAAGTAGTAGTAATAGTAGTAATGGTAAATAGAGTAGTAGTAAAAGTAGTATAATAATAGTAGTAGTATATCAATTAGTAGTAGTAATGGTAAATATAGTAGTAGTAGAAGTACTCCTATAGTACGCAAAGCTTTCTAACTACTCCTCTAAAATTCTTCTCCACATGATTATATAACAGATTCATTTTGTTTCTCATCTTCAACGTATCACATCATCTGCTGCTCTCCAACTCACCCCCATCGGCCGCATCGTCCACCTCGAGATCGTCCAAGTAGACGCGCTGTGTGAGCGCGCGCATCTTCAGCTGCCAGACGCCCTCCATCAGCCAAGTGGGCATTATGGATGCCACGGGCTGGCCTGTGCCGCCATCCTTTGCCGCTTCGCCGCGTCTTCGCCGCGGGCCAATTCGCTGCAAATGGCTACCGTATTTATAGCCCTGGCTGGACTCGTGCTCCGTCTGCTGCTGCTGCTGCTGCTCCTGCTCTTGCTGCGCCTCCTCCTGCTGCTGCTGCTGCTCGTGCTTGGTAAAGATTTGGACATTATTGTCGTGGCCTGCTTGGAGCAGCGCGTTGCACACCTCGACGCATGGCTCGTAGCTGCGCCGGCGATAGAGCGAGATGGCACGAAAATATTGCAGCTCCAATGTGGCCAGCGTCGCGGCCGGCGTCGCGGCTAGCGTCGCAGCTGGCGTCATTTGGCGGGGACACCCAACCGAAAAGGCCTTTATTTCGCTCTGCTCTTAATTTCAAGTGTTTGAATTCCTTTGGGCAGCTGCCTCCTCGCTGCTTGTCCGCTTGTCCGCTTGTCTTCCTCCTCTTCTTCTTCAACTTGTGGTCGGTTGGAATTTTAAAACCGGATGCGTGTCATTCCTTGACCGCCACGCCCCGCTGTCGCCTCCTCCTGCTGCTGTTGCTTCTCTTCGCTCTGCCTGCTAATGGTTTCTTCTGCTGTTGTTTTGTTTTTTTTTTTTTTTTGTTGTTGTTGGTTATTTCGTCTGCAGCTCTTCTAATTTGTCTATGCCCATAATTTGTACCTACCTTGATTTATTTTTATTTCGATCTCTTTTGCTTTTAGTTCTTTGATGAGTTTTAATTTGAGAAATCCTTTCGGTTTGTTGTGGCCTGTGTCTAGGGCCCAATTTTGGTTAGGCTCTGCCTTCCGGTCGCTGGGTCTTGGGTACTGGGTACTCGGAATTGCGGTTGCCATGGCAGCTATTTAATAAGCCACAACAAATGTGGCTCTGACTCAACGCTGGGCTGGACTGCAAAGACCGAAGCTTAATTAAATAAACATTAGAATTATTTTGTTGATTTTGTTTTTATTTTTAAAAATCTATTTTATATCAAGTTGACTTTTCATAAATATCTTGTTTAGCTTCTTTGTTTTTTTTTTTAGCTACTTAATCTATGGCAATAATTTAAAAGTACAAAAATTGTGAGCAGCCACAGATGAAAATAATTAGAGGGTAAAGAGACTTATCTAAAAAAACGAGAAAGATATAACTTTGAATAAAAATGTAAACATATATAGACGAGTTTTCTGAAGATCATTCCATATATAAATTATTTATAATACGATTATATCAATTATATTAGCTAACAATTCGACATAGAGATCATTATCTTTATATGGTTAAATTATCAAAAGTCGTTTCGCAATAGATAAAGAATTTTGTATAGAATTCAGCTGTATGTTTCAGGGTCCAAGTCTTTATATATGCAAGATTTGGAATTGAATTTTATTAGCCTCTTGCTCGCATCACCTGCCACACCCGCCTTTGCCACGCCACAAGCTTTGCCCTTTTCGCGCAAATGGCTAAGTAAGCGTCGTGCAAATGTGATGCAAAATTTAGCATAGAATCGAAGTTGACCGCGGCTGGCAGGGCAGGTGTTCAAGGTGAACAAATCTGCTGATGAGCAGCTGCTGCAGCCGCTGAAGAGAAGGTGCAGGAGGCGTAGAAGACTATGAGACTACGCAGACAGATGCCGTCTCGAGCGCTGCTGTTTGACTCCAACAAATGATAAGCGCCAAATATTTGTTGATAAATGTTTGGAAATTAAATGAGCGGCAACAACAAGCGACAACAACAACAACTAATAACCGACAACGACAACAGCAACAACATCATTTGCGTTGACGTTCGCGTTGAACTCATCGCGCTGGCATGCAAAAGCCAAATATTTATCAGCCTAGCTGGGCATTTGCGTGCACATAGAGTCACACACACGCACATAGAGAGAAACATACACACACACACACACACACACAAATAAATAGCCAAATTCTATATGTATCAGTATCTTCATAATTTAAAGTTTAGCTTTGGCTCCCACGGCCCAAACGACAACTCGCTAATTAAAATTTGAATAATTATCAATAGATATTTTCAAAATTTCAAACGATACGGCATGGCCGATAGGAGAATACGTCTGTGAATACCAAATGTGAATGCTGATGTCTGTCGATTTGCCAAATAAAAAACTGAGACCAAAACGAAAAACAGAACAAAAAGTTATAGCTCATTATCTGCCGACAAGCTACACATGTAGCGCGTATCTTGTATCTCATATCTGGGCGCTTGTATCTCGACTTGACTTTTGTGCGAGATATCCTCCCACTGTGCCGCATAGGCAGGCCTCTCGGCTTCAGGCAGTAGGCAACTGGCTAATACCCTGTAATGAAAGTTTCTGCATTTGAATGGGGCATTATTCGAGTAGCCTGAAATACTTTGGATTTGCCATTTACAGGGTATATAGCATACGAAGATAACGGAATTACAGTTACCTATTTGTAAGTTGTTAATACTTAAATATGTTTCTGTATTGCATGCCAAAGTACGCAAACACATGCATGCTCAATTTGTATACCATATAATAAGATTATAGTAACAAGTCTTAGCTCAATTCAACTCGACTTTTGATGCAAATATCAAGCATAAAATGCCCAATCTTATCCTATATACAGGGCATACCGAATTTTTGTTACTCCTTTCAAAATTGTGCTTAGAGCACATCATGCCACACGCTTCAGTGAGTTACAGGGTACAGCGAATATTTTGGTGCTGCATTTGCTTTGCTTATCAGTTGGCCATAATGCGTCAGCATTGCCAACTTAGCTTTTATCACAGTCCATACACTCAGAGTTCTTTTTTAATTTTTTGCTCATTTTTGACATGCCTGGCATTAATCATACGCCCCGTAGACGACGCGACAAAGCGAATCTCCCGCAACGTTCCACGTAATCCGAGTCCCATTCTCATCAGCTGGCACAGCTGTCAGCTGGACATTTGTTTTCTTTGCCTCAGATATGTTAAATATACATATATGTGTATCTATATAAGTAAGTATATGTTTATATATATTTGAAGAAATCGCAGCTGGCGCTAGTCTAGTCATGAAAGTGCACTAATATTTATTTCCATATCCATCAAAAATTCCGAGCGCAAATATTTGAACAGTCACTGGCATGTGTGCGAAAATTCTATAATGAAGTAATTGGCTAAGATATTGCGTAATTTTATTTACTTATACATATTTATTGCCAACAACTGAAGAGACCTACGGAAGAATGACGATTCGAAAATACTTAACTTGGTTTGTTAGTCATCCCTCAGTTTCATATACATATAATATAGTCTTTTTTCTATAGTTTCTCTATAAATGAATAGATATACAGATATGTATATTTACCTTTCACTATTTACTGATTAACTACAAAATCCCTTTCTATTAATACTTTAATTCACTATTTATTTTTGCAAGTTTTTTTTTTTTAACTAGTTGTTAAGATTACTGTGCTCTATAGTTAACAACTTACCCACAACAACAACAACAACAACAACTCATGAGAATCTTATTCTATTATTCACGCATTGATTATTTATACAAGTGTTTGCGGTTACTTTTTTTTTTTATCAAAACTATTCGATATTTTTCGATGTGAAAGAAAAATATGGAATTAATATATGTATATGTAGTTAGCTGCGGAACCAACCGCAAGAAGTCGAAGAAGAAGCAGAAGCATAAGTATAAGACAAGGCAATAACAGCAACTGCCCATAGACTGGGATGCCAATGCAGCGGCTGCCTGTGCAATATAAACGCTCATTAAAAGCATAAAAAAAACAACAACAACAAAAAATACAAAAAAATACCTCAGCTACTGTACAGCAATTGGTTGATTTTTTCGATTTTTGCAAGGCCTATGGCAGCGAGAGCGAGATGGCGCGAGCCGCGAGAGACAGCAAGATGTGGCAAAGAGAGACTAAAGGAGAGCAAGAAAATGCGCAAGAAAGCTGCAGCTGAGGTTTACAGCCTGCAGCCTGCAAACAGGTAAGCAAGAAATTGCCAAAACAACAACAACAACAACACCAGACATCCGCTGAGACAGCGCACGCGCGACGTTGACGTCGCTGTCGCTGTCGCGGCTAACGCGCTTTTCGGCCCATTGGGGGCTAGCTCGCTGCTGCCTGCGTCGCAGTCAAGTCTCGTGCCGCATTGTTGTTGCTTCCGCTGCCGCTGCTGCTGCTCCCAAAGATTGCAATCGCGTTGCGCAGCGCAGAATTTGTATCGGCGAGTGAGTTACTTGTACATCTGCGCTCCTGAGCCCGATTAGCGGTGGCCGCGTGACACAGGCGTACGCACGAAACAGCACGAAAGCTCAGGAATGTAGAGTACGTAAAACTAATTTATATATAAGTAAGGTGATATAAAACAAGTTTTACAACATCTGCTAGATGGTTCTTTGTTATCAGATATGCCAAATCGTATCGTATCTATTTGGAATTCCATTAAATCCACACAAACATTACGCGCAGCTGTTAGGCATAGATAAATTCCAATGGAAAAAGTGTGTGACGCAGCCTGGCAGAAATACTCAATAAAATCCCACAGCATTACGAACAGAAAGAAAAGCCCTGGAAGCAAAAGGAATTATTTTGCACGTCACACTCTCATCTCTATGCTTCTTCTTTGGTTCTTTCATTTCATTGGAATTTATTTAGAACACATTTTAAAAGCAGCATTGTTGTTGTTATTATTGTTCAGCAGCAGCAGCAATAATAACAACAGCAGCAAACACGCGGCATTCCAATGCCGAAAAAGGCAAATCTCCCAACGCAGTAGCAACATCAGCAGTAGCAGCAACAACAGCAACAGCAACAGTCGAATTTCATTGCAGTTTGGTGAACAACCCAAGTCCTCCCCTCTCTCCACCCACTGGCAGCTACAAATACAACGGCGCCACTTTGCAGCTCCATTGAAACAGCATTCGATGTTGTTTTTGTTGCTGCTACTGGCATGTGGCTAGAGAAAAGTTTGGCTCGAATAAATTGAATCGAGCGAGATGCCGATGACTGGAATTGGAGTGAAAGTAGGGTAGGCAGATTAGACACCGACTGACTCTCAACCAGTGGACATTGCACACACACACAGTGACAGAGACACCACATTCCACAATCCACAAACGGTTGGCTAAAAATTTAAGAATATTGTCAATTCGAACTCCATTTTATATGCTTCCACTTTACTTACAATGTACAGCTAATAAGGGGTCAATGATGAGACGTATTCCTTATTGGAATAGTGGAAGTTCGTTTCGGCGAGCTTTCACTGTGTAGAATTTACAAACCATTTTAAGCTCGTGGTCAGGGTAGATAACTTCCGAAGAATCAAATCATAAAGCAAATTATTTCCTGGAAACGTCGCTCATTCATGCAAAGCATTAGAAGTGTGTGTAGAAGAGGGAGAAAAGTTAAGAGGGGATACGGTAAGACATACGGGGAATCAAATGCGATTTCTTATTTACATACAAAATCAAAAGCAGGAGCGACAACAACAAAAATTTGCGAGCACGAAGTAAGTTAGTGTAACAAAGGTAATAAAAATACTTTAAGCACTCAGAGAGTGGCGAGAGAGAGAAAGAGAGGAATGCCCATGTTCATTAACATTATCATTTGAGGTGCAGTCCAAATAGTGAGAGGGAGGTGGATGGGGGTTCAGCATGACTGGTCAATAATATTCGGTCAAAATAAAAACAAAATATGTATGCGACAACAACGCCAATAAAGCGTAACGCAAACGAAGCAACAGGCACGGTTCATACAAATACATACATATACTATACACACATACAGACAACAAATTTTAGCCAAAAATGACAGAGTACATTATTGTTGCTATTCTTATACTATCGAAATTCCAACGAGTGGCGATTTCTTGCAATAAAGAGAAGATTGCCCAACATTGGAATTTCCCATATGCTAAGCATAGGCTGCAGCTCCAGCGTTACCAATGGCTAAGCCAGCGCCCTGCCAAATTGCGCGCCAATTCTGCCAGAGATTCGGTCAAGATTCGATTCAAGATTCAACTTCCAAAACAAAATGCGAAAAAGGCGTGTGCTCGTTACGGCTGACCGACTAGCTGATACACTGTATGCGAAACTTAAACTTAACCGTAACCTAGGCAGGCTTTCAGTCGTTAAAAATTCAGCTGGTGTATACATATATACCTACATACATACATATATCTTTGTTTGACAGCAAGATACCTTTCTCAACGATTTTCAATGCTTCGAGGGTATCTAAAAAGCCAACTCGCATTCAAGGAATTGCATAAAATATTTTTGTTTTGAAGACAAGGCCTCGGAACAGACACAGGCTCCAGCATCTCCACACGTAAACACTCGCACTCACTCAGTCAAACAAACATACAACATACACACACACACACACACATACACACGCACACTCACACAAACTATGTTGACCAAGAACGTACCAGCAACAACAACAACAACAACAACCGGTCTTAGAACTAAAGAAACAGCAACAACAACAGTGCATAGCAAATACACTGAAAGAAATCGAAGAGCTCGCGCCAGGTCCCAGTGCTGCTTTCCCGTCGCGCGGCCAACAAGTTATGGCCATAGCGACCCCGACCCCCGACCTGCCAAGAACATGGCTCCGGCGTCGTGTTTAACTCTACATATAAATATATACATATGTATGTACATATATTTATATATATAAACACATATATGTATATGTATATATACATACATATGTATAGAAGTGTCTGTATGTGTGTGCAGCATATTTGAGAAAACTTAAAAATCGGAAGGCAGAAAAAACGGCAACAAAATAATTTCGAGTGTGCGTGCGTGTGAGCGAGACAAGGGCTCTGGAATAGGTGGGCCTGCAGCGGCAGTGCGAGCGACAGCGCAAGAGGCAAAAAGAATCCAGCAAATCAAGCTCACATTATGCTGAGGAATGCGCCCAAGTGACGATATCGTAGCAGCAGAGAACGGCGACCGCGCAATCCGCTCTTACAAATGGACAGCGGGCAGCGCAACGCAACGCAGCGCTCTCCCTTTTCACTCCGCTCCAAACCCCTTTGCAGAGAGCAAGTAACCAAGGTTTGCCTGTGTGCACATGTGAATGTGTTCTTGTGTTTGTGTGTGTATGTGTTGCTATTTCTTTTGCGCGTTCTTCGTTGCTGAAGTCGCTGTCGTCTCAGCCTCTGCCGCGGCCTTGCGTCGCGCTTTTCTCCTTTACTCTATGCACACTGCGGTTGTAAAGCGAGCATATCAGCTATACCGCACACTTCAAGTTTAGCGCGAAGAGGGCTCAATAGGATATGTTACAATTTTTAACAATTAACAATTAATGTGATTACGTCTATACACATTAATGGAACTGTGTAATGAACATTCCAAAACTGTTCCAAATGAAGCTAGTGTCAAATATAATAGGCCACAATTTTCTGTTGAAATTTAAACTAATTTTGAAAATATGTAAAATATATACATACATATATTATATACATATATATTTTATGTACGTTTATTGCCGATAAGGGCATCTCTTAATCGTTGTTTATTCCATTCTTATTCTTATACGTTGTTTTCGTGTCGGGCTCCAAATAGTTGTTCTTGCTGCTGCTGCCAAGATAAAACATTGGAATTTCACTTACACACTGACATTTCAGTTAGCTACTGGGATTCTCCTTTGAAGTTTTTATTTATTTTGTTCAGTATTTACCTTTCTGTCCTATTGTTGTTGTTTTTGGCTGTTTTGGTTTCTCGGTTTTGTTTTTCTTTTTTTGGCTGCGGCTTTATGTTCGCATCTTAGTTGGAAGATTTGCAAATACTTCCATCGGTATTAAGACGGGTGCAAGAGAAAAAGGTGATTCCAGTCTGTATGTGTGAGTGTGTTTGTCAGAGAATTGTTCGCTGTTCTATTGTATTCTTCAGTCTGTGCTGCTTATAAGCCCGAACAGAGCATACCAGCGCTGACGGCGACAGCAGCGCAAGCAGCGTTGCCGTCCCAGCCAAATTCTTTGCCATCAATTTCAACCTGGTCGCTGAGCCGCCGTCGCCTTCGCCTTTACCGTCGTCGTTACTGCTGCTCACACTACACACAAAACGATCGGATCTCTTTCTCTCTTTTACACGTAAACATATACACGCATACGCCGAGTGCTATCATGTACAGGGCGCATTCCAATCTTAAATCTCAGTGGGAGATACTCATACACACACACGAACACTTTACACTCAGTAATACAGTTGCGCTCTCATAACGAAACTCTCTCGACTTGGACTTCAGTTTGATTTTTGTAGCTGGACGAAGCAGTTGAACTGGCGGCAGCAGGTTGCGCGTGGTGTTGAAAAAAAAAACCGCATATACACACACCGTCACACGAACGCTGAATCCGCTCTCTCAGAAACACACACACGCTCAGTCGCAGTGCCAGCTCAGTCGCGATCGCAATAGCAACGACTGCGCGGCCCCATTGGAACTCTGGCGATTGTAGCTGTCGCAGTCGCAGTCGAAGTCGCAATCGCAGTGTGTGCGTTTCGTTAAGCGTTTTTCGCCTCGCTCCGGTCTCATTACGTTACGTTTCGATTTTGGGTTTTTGAGATTCGGATTTAGTTTCGGATTCGTATTCGGATTCAAATTCAGAGTCAAAGTGTAGCGTTGAATTACAAGCGCTAGTGCTCAATTCCATTGTGTTTTTTTGTGTGTGGTGTGTTTTTCTTGCTTTTTGGGCAGCGACAAAAATTCTCTGCAACTTCCAACAAGTTGCTGCTGGTCAAAACAAATAGCCACACAGAAAGTTGCGACCCAGCAACAACAGCAACTACAACTACAACGGCAACAACGACAACCAAGCAAACGGCATTCTTTCGCGCAACAACAAAAAGCAGTTGCCAAAGAGAGGACAGCACTAATACAAACATACAACCATTATAAACGCCAGCTTACTCGCTCTCTCTCTCTTTCTCTCTCTCCTTCAGTCGCGCTTGCTCTCTTTTTATATGTTCATATACGTGTGTTCTTTATATGTATGTGTTTATGTGCGGAGCTGCAGCGACCGTTTGATTAAATCGTACTATCCCCAAACTTCGCGGCCCCTCTCTATTGTTGCCTGATCGCGTCAAGCGCCCACACAAACGCCAGTGAGAGAGCGCGTGAGACGCGAGCCGTCCATTGGAATGTGGCCCGCCGTTGCTGTCTTCGTTGACTGCGCAGTCGCAGCGCTTTGTTAGTGTTTGACGAAGAGGTCAGCAAAAGCTTTCGGGCAGCAGCAGCAGCACCAGCAGAAACAACAACAACAGCAAAAACCACGATAATTCAAAAACAACAATACAATTTACTGTTATTTTAACATCGCGCAGCAAACGGCGTTAATCGAATCTCAGTGCAAAAAGAAAAACAAAGAAAGTTCGCTTAAGAAAAAATCGTGAATAGAAAATACCCAGCGACACTCAATTTTTGGATTACGCGCTTAAGGCGCCCATCTTTGCCCCGTCCACTGACAACAAAAACGAAATGCCGTCCACTGCAGCGGCCAACGACGGCAGTGCATAAGGTAAGCAGGGGCGACAAAAATCCCTAAATGGAGGGACGTTTTTCTCTTTTAGTTTTTGTTGGAGTGTTTTCGATCGGGGAATTTCTATGGAATTTTAATTGCACTAGTCGACGAGGCAGCAACAATAACAATAATGCAAAATGTCTTATCTGCACCATAAAACTCGCCAATGGTTCGCAAAAGTTTTCAAAGCTCACACGTCCCCTCACTCATTGTGCAATTAACCACACAGCCCCAAATCTGAGGGGAGTGGCAACGGCAAACGGGGTAAATAGCAGGTGTCGTAAATAGCTTCAGACACACACACTTACCAGACACACACACTTACCAGCATGTGTATGGATGTGTGTCTGTATATGCATGGGGATTTATGTGTCTTTATGCGGGTACCGGGAATACCAAACCCAACAACATGACAAAGGCAATTAAAAAATGGCGACCACTGAAATCGAGCAGCTGATTTGCCCACAACAATTAAATGGAAATGGGAGCTGCAGGCACAAGCAGGCGACTAATTGAGTGTGCGCTACCACGGGCTAAACTTAAGTGTGTTGACAGTGCTGACACTTAAAAAAAAAAAGCCAAAACTAGTAAATAGCTACAATTTAAAGAAAAGTTGAATTTATTTTCTAATATTTATGTTTAATGGAAGTGCAAACACGCTGGCAATATTTGTTAAATAGGAAAAAATCATAAATATCGGATTTATTCATAAAAAAAATGTGTGACCAAAATCGCATTTGATTTGAATTATTTAGCTCGAAAATATTAAGATACTAATCCTAATCGCTATATTAGAAAGCCTTATTTAACTGGAAAATAGCGACAGACGACAGCACTACTTGGAGTGGTGGGGGCGCACTTCATACATAACTGATACTTGCGGTGTTGTATTGCGGCACAAGTTGCAAAATGATAAACAAATGAGCAGAAACACACGTTAAACGCTAAAAAGAAAAACGGTAATCGTTAAACGTTAAACGGTTTGCCACCGCAGAGATTCGATACCGATACACAGTTGTTTATCGGTCTACCTATCTGTTTGTGTTGTCTTGTGTTTTGTTTTGTTGTCGTAGTTGGTTTTGATGTTTACTATGATTTTTTCTCTCCATTTTTATATATTTTGCGGTTACGACGACTGACAGCCTCAGTGGGCGGCTGTCAAATGAGGAGGGGAAAGGGAGAGCAGTGCAGGGAGAGCTATAAGCATGCTTGACCTTAGGCAACAACAACAAAAGCAATAGTAAATGACAATACAAAAATGCCGAAAACGAATTCCTGCACGCGTGCACATTGAATAAAACAAAATGAATAAAATAAAAATGAAAAAATAAATATGCTTTAAAGCAATTAAAATGTACAGCAAATTAAATATTGAATGACAAAGCTGAATAGAAGAAGAAGAATAAGAAGAGGAAGCAACACTGGCAGATGTGATCGCCTACCCTGAGCCGGGCTAAACTATTTGGCAGGCAGCAGCTCTAGCAGCGCGACGAGCAGCATAATTTATACACACACACACACACATACATCTACATAGAAACGTAAGACACAAATTGTTTCGCACGCCTTTTAATTTAGCATGCGTCGCACGTTGCTGCCGCTGTCGACGTTGACGTTGACGTTGGTCGACCGCTTGTTCTCATTATAGAGCAACCTCGCCTAGGTGTAACTGTGATTATGCTTACGCCTATGCCTCTGTATTTAGTTGTTTCTAATGCTGCTCCTTGGACACTTTTTGCGCTCTTTGGTATGCCTCTCCTCTTCTCTCTCTCTGATAATGTACAGGTAATGATAGTATTTAGGGATATTTTACATGACACTTTGCTAACGAGACAATATTTTAAAAGGGGAATTCTCTCATTGATTCCAGTAATCAACCTTTCAGGGATATTTTAATGCAATCAACAACATTCCACATCGATACATAAACTAGCCTTAGGGTGTGCCATTATAAGGCCGTGTGCATGTTTATGCGCTGGCACGTCTGATTTCTTTACTTTTATTTTATTATTATTATTTCTTTTTTTTTTTTTTTATTAGCGCAGGGACATTTCACGCATGGGCATTTCGAACACATTAAAAATTTGTTTGGCATAACTGCCATGGCTAACAACAACAAAACCAGCGACAGCGACAGCAAAAACAATTGAATCAACAACTCAGCAAATTTACCGCATTGTGTTTTTGTTTGGTTTTGTGCCCACATTCGGTTTTGTATTTGCTAAGAAAACGCCAAGTTATTTATTTGACAACAACTGGCTTCATAATCGGCATAATAATTTTAGAAATGTGCCTCGCCCGCAGCTCGGTCAATCAGAGCTACGCGAACTCCACGCTTCTCCCTTACCTTTCTCATATTCCCCTTTCAATTAGCATTAAATGCTACGAATTGGGCTTACGAATAGGCCAGGCCACGCCCCGCTTTATAGCGCACTTGTCATGACGCGCATCCGCTGGCCAAATATATATGTACAAACAAATACATACAGGTATGTATGTTTGTATTGTATGTGCCTAACAACTGTTCCGATTGAGCGTGTGAAAATGCCATCGCTCTAAACTATTTCCTCCATTGACGCCAACTGTCGAACGTCGGCGATCGGCGATCAGCGAATGCCAATTTGCCGTTTGTCGTAATTAAAAAAAAAAAGCCAGACACACGTTTTTAGACGCGTCAATGCGAGCCGCCGCGCAGCCAACTCATGAGCTAAAAATTCCACGTCAAACGTCGTCATTCATTAGCTGGGGCTCCAGCTCCAGCATCAGCTTCAGCTTTAGCTTCAGCATCAGCTTCACTTTAGCTTCAGCTCTAGCTCCAGCTTTGGCTCAAGTTCGCTGGCGAGCAACACTTTCAATAGAATCAACACGAATCCAGTTTTAACAGTCTCTCGGCATCGAAAATCGCACCACTCTTAGAATAACTCTAGCTATGCATGTGTGTGTCTGTGTGCTTGTTAGATTTAGGTGTGTGTTTGGACATATACGCTTAGATATAGGTAAAGTATATTAACTATGCTAACAGCAATGTTATTGAAATTACCTTTGAGATAATAATAATGAATCTATATACATATATTGGGAGAGAGCTTAATAATTTGTTTTCTATAGAAAACAATTGCAGAGATTAGAATACATATATTTTTAATTTATCTAGATACCAAATTTAATAAAGATATCTTTATAAATAAAAACATTAATATTTATTATTTTTGGAAATATCTAAGAAATACTTGGATACTGTATCTTAGATATATATCAATATATAAGTGAATATATCATTATATACAATATTTGAAATATTTTTTAAAATTCGCATTAATTAAGACCTGATTTAACGATTGCTCGAAATGTCGATTTCAAGGTTAAATTGTCTAATTTAAATATACTCCTCTTTTATAATCCATAAATTGTCATATATGTCTGTATATTTGGGCTATATTATATTATGTAGTATTTTATTATGTTATTATCATTCTTGTCTGTATAAACATACATATGTATGTATTTTAACATTATTTAGCAATGCAGTAATCTTTTGCAGGGTATATACGCATCGTTTAGTCCATGTCACTTTTAGTTTTTCATCACATTTGAGGCTTTATGATATTTCAAATGTTTATTGAACATTGTGCACACTCGAAGGCACTTGTGCATTCCATAGCCAATTTCAAAATGAAATCCATACAGATAGCTGCAAATACACATACATATATGTATGTATATGCATGTATATGTTTATTTATATTTTCTGATTCGTTAAGCGTTGCCAACAAACGGTTTGCACATGCGGCTTAAGCATTTATCAAAGTGTTGCCCCAGCGCGCTACAAAATCGCCAACTCGATTGACAAACACATACACATACACATACACATATACACACGCCCCGAATGAGCTCACTGCAATGGCATGCAGTTGACACAGCCCCGGATTGGAGCTGGGTGCCAAGCAACAGCAGCAGTAGCTGCTGTGGCAGGGTATTCAGTTCAACCGCTGTCGCTGCACAACGTGTCGTATGCGCAACACTTCGTTTTGTTTTGCTCTATTCGTTTTGCATTGTTTTTCCACCAAAATGCGGCGACATCCCATCTCCCGCTCTCTTTCTACTCTATCTAATTCGCTTGAAATATACATATACAAATTTTAAATATTTATTACCTTTACTTAATTATTATTTAGCGTGCCGCTCTTCGTCTGTTTTAATTGACCTGCCACGCCCTGTTGACTATTTTAATTAACGTTTCTTTATCTGCTCCTTCTTGCAATTGTTTTTGTTGCTGTTGTCTTTTGCCTGCTCTCGTTATAGCCCTGGAATGCGGATAATTTGCCATGATTGAGATTCTAAAATGCTTTTTATTTGTTTGCATTCGAAATTAAGAAAACACATTCTACCACTTAGCTTGGCTATATCTATAGCTATTACCTCTTTTCGCTCTCTCTCGCTCTTCCATCTTTCTATCTCTCTCTTTCGCTCTGCCGTGAGTCACTTAGATAGACTTCAACCTGCTCGCCTACTGCCTTACTTAATGCTAACAATGATAATTGCGGTTGCCATCATTATATAATGCTCACACACACACACACACATATACATATACATGTATAGATATTATTATTGAAATATGTATATACATATATGCATGAAAAGGGGGCCCGCACTTATGCATATCTTAGATCTTAAATGTGCTGTAGTTAATATTAATTAAATAACGAGCGTTCCGGCTTGGCTGCTTAGTCAAAAGCTTTTGCATAATTGAAGTTTATGGCGTGGTAGATGCTATAAGAAAATATTAAATATGCAGAAATTGTTATTTTAATCTTATTGGGTTGTTTATTCAGAGTTTCTGAATATGTTTACAGTTTCAAATGATTTATTTTGATTAAGTTGTTCCAGAATATCAGACTAGATTTTGCATTCCAATGCGATTTTTATAAGATCTCCAATTACCTTTACTAAAAGCCTGTTTTAAGAATAGAATTAGTTTATTCCTCAGCTTTTATATAATTTTAGGAAATATTTATAGCTTAACAAAAATGTTTCTCTAATATATAACAACACCAATAAAATGCGAAATATTTATATGTATATCTTATGGAGTTCCCCTTGCTCTCTTCTATTTGTTAAGCAATTTCAGCTTTCTGTCTCTGTTTCTTTTGTTTTTTGCTTTTTATTTTGGCTTCGGTCCGGTTTCTGAATCTATTTCTGTATCACTCACGTTGCATGAAAATCGGCTTAGATTTAATTGATTTTCAAAAGTATTTCTGCATGTGTGTGTGTGTATATTTCTTTTTATGTATTGTTTGGAATATATGTATATGGATGTCTAGAGTGGACTCATATACATATTCTTGGTTTCTAATTTATGTCAAATGCGAGCTTTGATTGATGATCAGCAGCAGCAGCAACAGCAGCAGAAGTAGCAGCAGCGGTGTCCATTTTGGATTGGTCTGCACATTGGGGCAACTGGAAACGCCAAAGAGGGGCAGACAAACAAAGGGGAGACTCAATCATAATAATAAGTCAGGGCGGTTCCGCATGAATTGCGGCCAACAGCAGCAGCAGTCACAGTCACACAGTCACAGCCTGTGCCTGGATTTGTATATATATACATGCATACCTGTATGTGTATATAGATATAGTCTCGCTTAAAACTCTCTCAACTTGACTCTGAATAAATTTATGGAACGTTGAAATTTATTAGACGGCTGCGGTGCGCACAGAAATGCGCCAATATTGAAATTTATGCGACCACGGCGAGACGCTACCAGAGACCATCTATATAAGACATAGATACAAATATGTATATATGTATATGTACATACATATATACAGACATTTGGAGGCTAGTCCATAAGTTGATTTGATTCGATTTGATTTTAATTTATGCATAAAATGCTTTTCTTTCATCACGAGGCGAGCTTGAGTATGCCGCTCTTTGTGCTTGTGTGTGTGTATGTGTATATGTATGAAACTTTCTTTAACTGAATTTTAATAATTTTATGCGCAACGCACGCACGTACGGCCGCCTAATCAAGTTTGTCGCCTAAGTCTTTCGTTATTGATTGGTGAAATTGTTGCCAGCCAAAAAAAAATCATACAAAACAACAACAAATTGTCTAGCTCCTCTGCCGCCCCAAACTTCAGTCCACATGAAGTTGTCTAAAAAGCGGCGCCATCTGTCTAAATTCCAGCGCTTCTTTTTTAAAGCCGCGCAGCAAAGAGCAAAAGCCTTGAGACATTTACAGAAGCTTACAAACAGAAACAAATTTTAAAAAATTTGAATGTTTTATTGAATGCGTACAAATGAGAACAAAATCAACTATAAAAAAAATTAATAAAAAAAACATGTAATCCATTTGATTAAAAAATAGTCATTTTTTTATTGACAATCATCTTTAGTTATTATATTTATGTGTTGAACTTAAGTAAAATGAAAATAATTTTGGGAAATTTTTTTTTTTAAACTGAAGCAGTATAAATATTTACTCATTCTGCCATAATACTTCCCATGTTACAGAGGCTTGAGCAATTGAGAATTTGTTTGTTGTTTAGTTCCGTGCAATCTCATTTATAGAGATTAAATGAATGTTGTGTGTTTTGGCCTCTAAAAGATATTCTCAAATAACTCTGTCAAATATTCGATAGACAACTCTTTTATTTATTTAGGCTAAAACAACTCTTGAAGTTATATCGCGTATTTCTCTTTAAATGATCTAATCTCTTCTCTTGTAAAACTCATTGCAGCAGCAACGTATTTCGAACGCGCGCGCTGTATACGGAAAATGATGCAGCATGCGAGCATTTTGCACCGTCAGCGCGCCCCTGGAAGTATGCGCGTCCTCAGCCGAGCAACTGTCACCCGGCTCCCGATTTTTGGCACTGAGGTAAGTTCAAAACTAAATGCATATATTGATCTATATAATAATATATACATATTTCATTTTGAATTTCTGCGCAGACTTCTTGGCCAACAACAGCCGAAAACCCTTTACTTCCTAGTCGATGCAAAGAGTCGCGTCCGAGAGGTTTATACACAGACATGTCTGCACTTTGCCACGCAGGGCATGCAGGACACCGAGCTGTTCGGTCTGGCCGTGCTCATAGGTGAGTCAAGTGTGAACGATAATATGATATGGGGGAGGTGCTGGGAGTGGCTGGCATGCAACATGCGTATGCAGCATAACGAATTGGGTTTGTGGAACGCCCTAAAACATTCAACTCTGCCAAACACTTGGCAACAGGGCAGCTGCTGCTGCTGCTGTTGCTGTCGCTGTATAGTCGTGGCATGCGATAAGGCATGAAAAATACAACTAATAAACATAAACCAGTCTTTTTAAAAGCTGCTCATCATCATCATCAGCAGCAGCAGCAGCAGCGGCGGCGGCAGAGGCAGCAACAGCAGTGGCAGTGGCAGTCTCTCTGCTTGCTCACAAGCTCCATACCCAGAGGAAGTGTTAGAAAAAGGGTATCATTAGCAAATGTGCAAGTATGTGGCAGATGAAAGATATGTTTTTAACGCTGCTATTATCATGCTCATCTGCATAAAATGTCATCTAGTGTAAGATTTATCGATAGCGAACTATCGATAACGCATCTCTATATCTTGGCTCTCAGTACTGAAAAACACACGGTTTACAGAGTATCAACTAGTCGTTCAGCGTTCGAAAAGTTTACTTTTATTTTACGTTTTTTTGCTGCTGCAGCAATGCCGAAACACATAAAAATACTAACAGCAAAAACAACAACAACAACAGCAGCAGCAAAATGGCACATAAAACGAACAAAAAACATTGAAAAAAAAAAAAAAACAACAACAACGAGTGGAAGAATAGGAGTAAAGGGGAGTCAAGGCAGAAAATGGAAGAGGGCTTAGGAGGAGGAGCAGGGCAGCCAGGAACGCGTCGCCGTCGATGGCGAACAAACAATTTCAGGCAACGGCCAACAGAAGACACAAGACACAAGACGCGTGTTCAGTAATTCAGGTAGCCGTCGCGCGTTGCATTAACACAAACGAATCGACGACGACGACGACGACGACGACGAGGAAGAAGATGCGGCCCCAGCGGAGCCAACACACGGGCAATTCAGGCAACAACAATTGCAATAACAACAGCAGCAACAACAACAACGGGACGCAGGAACAGCCAGCCAAGAGGCAGCAACTTCCAAGCCTGGCTGGTAGGCGAGTGGCTTTGGCAGCAGCACAGAAACGTCTTTGGCAATGGCCTCAGATATATATGTATGTATATACATATATGCGTCCACCATAAACACACACACACATAGATGGAGCACACAGAATCTTGTCAGACAAAACTGCGAATGCGCTTACAGAACTTTAGAATTTTGGAAATAGCAAGAAGATGATGAATGCTTTACATAAATGATAAAGAGTTACATTACACAATATGTTATATAGAGATTCATATATAGATGTATAGCCATAGGGGTGTATAGAAATATAGATATAGTTTATAAAAATGAAAGTTCTAAATAGCGCAGCACTTCTATATTCTTACAATATTATCATAAGGACAACAGTATAGGGCTTCTGCACTAAAATAAACTTTTGTTTTATTGTCACACTGCAGAAGCTACTAAATATATATTTTCTGTCATGACTTATATATGAATTATGCTAAGATATAGTTAATTTCTTAGCAATATATAAAAACATTTGCTGCTCAACTATGTTTTCTGATAGGACTATCTATAGCATATGTATACAACTTCCAACCTCCCATCCCATCTGGAATTATTCCAAGGCAAACGGGTTCAATTGGCAAAACTTTCCTTTGCAATAGTTAGGGCATACGAAAAAAGTAAAGGAAAAAGAATGAGGAGAGCACAAGACGTAAATTTCGTATCTGGTCGCCAGCAGTTGGGCATCACTTTCAAGGAGGCGGTTGAGGCTGAGGCAGCGAGGCAGTGGCTGTGCAAGCGGCTCGGGGCAAGGCGAAGAACTTGCCACAACATCTTCAGCGAAAAAGAATTTGGTATGCAGTTGGGGGCATGCCAGCAACAACAACAACAACAACAACAACGAACGCGTCGTCAGACGCTGCCACATGGGCTGATGCTGCAGCAAGGGAAAAGGAGTGGACAGGCAATAAGAATGAGAAGAGGAGGAGAGCAGCTAAAGAATCCTCAGTTCGGCCTTAGCCTAAGCCTCAGCTATGAAATTGGCAGTTTGCATTTTGCGTTACCTCGCAAGGATTTTCGCCAATATCAGTCAGCATTTTGACTGTGTATATGTGTGTGCATGACTGGCATGCGGCTGTTGTTGTTGCTGTTGCTGCTGCGCCTGCGTCCATTGCCATCGCATACTTTCGAGCATTTCACGCCGCGCTCTTTCACTGCACCAAAATTGCCTTTAGTGGCAGTTGTTGTTGCTGTTGTTGTTGTTGCTGTTGCCTTGACTCTCTTGTTGCTTTTGTTGTTTTATAGATAGTATTTGCCAGTTTAGCTTTTGGCCAAAACTGCGTTGCACACAAAAAGTTCAAACACCGCTAAAAATGCGGCTCACTATTTGTTGGTCAGGTTCGTTGCTTAAGTCTTTTGTATTAGAGGACACACAACGGATGCTGCATGCCAGCAACAGTTGCTGAGGATGCTGCTGCTGCTGTTGTTGTTGTTGTTTTAGCCCTTTTTGGGCGCTGTCCATTCAGTGTCTGCTGTTGCTGCTGCTGCTGCTGTCGCCAATGAATTTCAATTTTATGGCCACGCAGCCGTCAATAAATTTCATCTTTATGCAAATTTTTGTCGCTGCTCAGCTTTAAGTGTGTGTAGCTTGTCTCCTAGCCAGCCATCCGCTGTACGCGGCTCTGGCTGGCAATTTGGCAACATTGTCACAGAGAGTTGCAGCTGCAGCAGCAACTGTTGCTGACCGTGTCTGGCTGTTGCTGCCGCTGCTGCCGCTGCTGCTGCTGTTGTTAAGTGGCCAACACAATGGGCGTTTATTTTTGTTTTTTCGGCCTTCTGCAGCTTCCACTTTTACGCCTGCTGCTGTTGCGGCTGCTTTCCAATGCTGTTTAGCGCGCTCCTTGAGATATTGCTGTTGGTATTGCTGCTGCTTTTAAGGCTAAATGAGGAGTAGTTGCTGTTGCTTTGTGTAATCAACGCACTTTCATTGTTTTTCCCCTGATCTAGTTTCAGTTTCACTTGCTGCTATCTTGCCACCTGGTGCTGCCGCCTGGCATTCGTTCGTATCTGCTTTTCCTACCTTTGTTAAGTTATTTTATAAGATTTGGCTATGCTTTTGTCTACTTCCATTTCTGCTGTAGCTTTGTATGTTTCTTCTCCATATATTCCTTGCTGCAGCTGCTCTATTTTTGCCTAGTTTACCTGTTGCCGCTTCTTGCAGCTCCTGTTGCTCCTACTCCTTCAGTTGTAGCTGCTGCTGCTGCTGCTGGTGTTATTTTTAGCTGTCGCATTGCTTGGATTCCAGTGCCGCATTCCTTTGCCTGCTGCATGTTGTTCCTGTTGTTGCTTCTGCTGCTGTTGCTGCTGTAATCTGTAGACCAGCATTTTCTTTTCCATTTAATGTTAATGGCTCATAATCATTATTATATGGCGTTGGCTTGTTCATCTTCGTCTTCGTCTTCGCGAGCTCTGCGGCCCCTGTCACGCCCCCTTAGTGTGCTGCTGCTGCTGCTGCTGCTATGACGACCGGCCTTGCTGCCACATGCTGCCTGCCCTGGCCGCAGCCTCAACCCAAGCTGCGTGCATCTGATAACATCGGAAATTAAAATTCTTTTGGTTTTATGTTGTTTCGTTCTCTTTTGTTGTTGTTGTTGTTATTGTCTTCCTCTCAGCCTGTTTCCATACACACATACACACACATAGACAGTTGTTTTTTTTTTTTTTTGGGTTATTTTGTTGCTGGTTCGGGTTATTATGGCTATGGCTGGCTATGGCGTGCCTACTCAAAACCTTTGGCATATAAATCTGAAGAATGCCTTGGCGACGGCTGCTGCAGCTGTCTCTTTGCTCTGGACAACGGTCTCTGCCAGTCCAGCCCAAGAGTCGAGCTCGAATTCTGCTCGTGTGGTTATAGATACCCTTACACAGGGGAATGTTGATTTTGTAATGAATCATGCAACAGAAGTCTTTAAAAATTAGTTTAATATTTGTTGAGATTTATTATTTAGAGCATCTGTGTAGAATATTAAATGGCTTTATATTGACTGAGATTACTATATTATTATATTTTGCTATTTTATATTAATATTTATATTTATTTACTAATATTTATGTATAAAAATATGTAGGCTTTTATTAGTAGTAGCTATTGTTTTCTTTTTTTTTTTAATATTCTATTTATGCTCATTTTCAGAACAGAACTGTCTATGTCTCTATATATCCACAAGGGTATATAATATTCGTTTAAGCGCACCTAACTGTTTTAGCTTGTTGTTGTAAAATTCCTGAATCTATCTAGCGCACTCACTCCTCTCTCTCTCACTCTCTCTCCTTCCCTCCCTCTCTCTCTCTCTCACTGTCTGTCTTTCGGCCACTTGATGAGTGTTGCCTGTTGCCTGCCTGTTGCTGCCGGAATCCCAACGCATTCGAGTCTGTAATTTGTGTTGCATGTGTTTCAAATTGAAGATTTATTTAGCGTGCCCCCCCAACCACCGCTTACCCCTACTCGACGTGTGTTTGTGTGTGAGATTGTGTGCGTGCGTGTTAATTGTAAGCGCTGTGGAATGCGTTGGAAAATATGTTAATTATTAGGCTTTTTGCCGCTGGCCCAAAATGCCCAGCGTCAGGCTTGCAACAGCGGGTTGCACGCTGCATGTTACACGTTGCGTGCTATGGGCTGCTTTGTGGCCAGCTTTGAAGGCTTCACACCTGTTCAGGCTTAGAGGAAGAAGCAGCAGCAGCAGCAGTCGAGAGAACATCCATCCATCAGCTCCTGATCTGCAACTGTTGAGGTGAAATTTGAATGCGCTGCGTTTGCGTTTGAGTTCAGTTTTTTTTTTGGCGGGGAGACGGGGGTTTTGGGGAAGAAATGAAATCGCTGAAGACTTTGACTTTGAGTTGGTCTTGCGTTTTTTTTTTTTTTTCATTTTATTTTATTTTTATTTTTATTTATTTTTTTTGACTTGGGTTTCAGCTGCCACAACGCAACGTTGTGCCGCACTCTTACCTGTCCGCTCTGTCCGTTCGTCTTGCTCAGCCCGTTTCTACCTGTTTTTTCTTTTTCTTTAGTTTTTTTTTTCATATCGAGCTGCGTTTTGGGCTTGGGTCTCTTTGGTATGCGACTCGCTGCGACTTTAACTTGGTCTGCGTCTTTGACTTGGAGTTGGACTCCGTTGGGGCCTCATCGTCGTCGTCGTCGTCGTCGTCGTCGTTGTCGTCATTGATAGGCACTTATTCGGACGCTGATGATTATTATGATATTGTTGCTGCTGCTGTTGCTGTTGCTTGTGTGCCCACATATTTCCATTCCATCTTTTTCCAGCTCATTCTTTTTTATGCCCCATGCATACCCTTGAATATTGTGCAAATTCTAGCACTGCATAGAACTCTATATATTCATCAATTTATGAATCCATTTTTATACAATTTAAAAATAATAATGTATATATTTGTATTGTATACAAATTAGAGAAGAAACCCTTTCAAACATAAATAATATTGAGCTATATACTGAGAAGGAAAAGTCGTTTCATATTATTTAGAGCAATGCTCCACATTAGAAAATTACAGGGTATCGCTTAGCCAGTTATAATTGAGCAGAGCACTCCCATATATTTTTTATGCGGCTGCTCATAATTATTATTTTTCATCTTCTGCTGTTGCTGCTGCTGCTGCTGCTGCTGCTGCTGCTGCTGCTGCGGCTGCTGCTTCATTTCGTATGCAGGAATTCCAATTTTTCGTTCGATGATGAAGTGTGTGTTGATTTTGTTTTTCAAGCATGCAACCGACATTCGACAACAACAACAACAACAGCAACAACAATAAAAACAAGAAGAGCAGCAGCAACAGCAACTATAGCAGGCACATCGATTCTCGAGCACGCGGCATGCCCTTGGGCCAAGTTACCGAGTCGAGTCCCCGAACTCGAATTCGGACTTGTGCGCATTGAAAGCTCTGGACGACAACAGGCTGACAACCTGACATGGACGTGGTCGTGGACGTAGACGTGGACGTGTCGTCATCGGCCCTGTTGACGTCAATGGGCCGCTTGTTTGCTGGCTGACAAAAAACTGACAAGAGTTGCGAGCAAGGGACTTGCGGGCGGGGCTCTTGGCCCTTTTGGCTCCTCGTCGAGCTAAAGAATTTTTTGGCTGCTGGCAGCACAGAAACTTCATTTAAAATTTCGATTAGTCGAACTGAATGAATGCGACCTTGGCGTCAGGACTTCCGACAAAACTAACAAATTTTTCATTCTAACTTGGCTCAAGTTTGTGTGGCTGGCATGAATTTGAATTAGTTCTGGTTAAGCAAGACGTACATCGTTCTCTTTGGGAATGTATTTCCTAGGTAAAGGAATGCACGTATTAGTAAAGATCATAGTACAGATTATCTACGTACGAATATATTAGATGCATATTTTCAGTATGTAGATACAAGTTTTGCCAAGATCTAAGAATACCTAAATTTCTCTTCTAATTCTTGTTGCTGTGGAGATAAGAACTTTATTCATAAAGATGACAATAAATCGGAAAATTTCCTACGTACAGTCCATTGCTTTATTCCCAATATCTTTCTTTAATTTTCTTACAGATGGCGAGTACATGTTTGCAGATCCCGAGAGCAAGCTCTCCAAATACGGCCCGAAGAGCTGGCGTTCCTCGCACACGCACGTAAGTAGACAGGACCGAACAAATGCTGAGTAAATCTATAAACGTATCTGTATTGTTTCTAGGGTCTGGATGCCAATGGACGTCCTCTCCTGGAGCTACACTTTCGCGTGCAGTTCTACATCGAGAGCCCGTTCATGCTGAAAGACGAGACGTCCAGGCACAACTACTATCTGCAGCTGCGCCACAATGTGCTGCAGCGTGAGCTGCCGCGTGACCATGCCGATCAGGCGCTGGTCGTGCTCGGCGGCTACGCGCTGCAGGCGGATCTGGGCGATGCGCCCACCATAGCAGCGGCAGCTGTTGAAGGTAACACAACAACAACAGCAACAGGTACAGGAACAACGACAACGACGACAACAACAGCAACAGCAACAAGCACAAAAAACCCAACTACAATCCATCAAAGCAAGGAGGAAACGCACGAGGAGCAGGCGACGACAGCTGGCACATCGCGCAACGTCAGATCCACGGGCATGACCACAACGCTGCCGAAGATACGTAAGCGCTTGAGCAGCTACAATGAGCGCATGCTGCGTCTGTCCACCTACGTTACCTCCACGAGTCAGGCGGCGGCCAAGCGAGAAGCGGCACCGGCCTGCCCAGTGCCCTGCAACAGCTCTACGGATTACTTTCGCATGGAGGACTATTTGCCGGCCGCACTGCACACGGCCTGGGCGAAGAGCGAGCTGCGCGCCTGCCATCGGGAGCACAAGGGTCTGGCCCAGGCCGAGGCGGAACTGATGTACATACAGCAGGCGTGCAGTCTGCACGAGACGATCAATGCGCACACGTTCCGTATGCGGCTGGCGAAGAGCGAGGCGGGCGTGGGCAGTGCCTGGTTCGTCATCTATGCGAAGGGCATCAAGATACTGGGCAGTGGTGCGGGAGCCGAGCCGGCAACCTTTCTGTGGCCGCACATAACGAAATTGTCGTTCGAGCGCAAGAAGTTCGAGATTCGGTCCGGGGAGAGCCGCATTACGCTCTACGCAGCGTCGGATGAGAAGAACAAGCTGTTGCTAACGCTCTGCAAGGATACCCACCAGTGGAGCATGAAGCTGGCCGCGCGCCTGAAGGAGGTGGGCAAGCGCGAGGAGGAGGAGGCGGAGTCGCAATGCCTGCACGCCAGCTACGCCTGCTCGCGCAGTCTGCTGCTGCCCTACAAAAGCAAGAACGAGCAACGCATCTCGGTCATCTCGAGCACCAGCTCGAACACCACCTCGGGCATTGTCAGCGATCGCGTGCACTCCGAGGATGAGCTGGAGATTATGATAAACACGCCGCCCGCACCGATCGCTGCACCATCCACAGAGAGTCTGGCGCTGGCCCATCTGCTGGACAGGCCCAGTGTGAGCCGGCAGACGTCGTCGGTGGGTCAGATGTCGCTCAAGGACTTGGAGGAGCAGCTGGCTGCGCTGAGCGTAAGCGTAAGCGCGCGACCCACTGAGGTCCTCGCCAGCAACAATGCTGGCAGTCAACGGACAATCACGACGAGCAACAGCATCAGCATCAGCACCACTAACGACTCCTCGACCACGACCACAGATTCGCCCAATTCGCAGCATAACATTGGCTCGCAGTGCTCATCGACTTGCAGCACTGTGGTGGTAACAACACCACCGGCACCACCAGCGGCCGTGCATTCCACATCCTCTAGCCTGGAGTTGGGCTTCAGTCACACGGCGCAGAACTCTGCCTTGAGTGAGTCGAATCCCGACGACTTCCTTGCGCCATCCGTGCGCGATGACAGCGAGAGCGTATCGGGCGTATCCGGTGTGTACACACTGGCCCACGGCATGGCACCACCCACAGAGACGTCTGGAGTTTACACCATGCACAGCAGCGAGCTGACCGGCCAATTCTCTGAGCTGGCCGAGTCCGAGAAGAGCTCACACTATGGCATCTTCCAGCCAGCTAAGGGCGAGAGCAGCCATACGGCCAGTGACTCGGTGGACGGCGGTGCTGTGGCCGGCATTGGTGTCGGTGGTGTCTCGGCCAAGAAGTGCAACGAGTTCCGTTTGCGCTCCGACTCCAACATCAGCACCAGCAGCTCGTTTCGCGGCGATGGCAGCGATCCCACGGACAACAAGCATACGCTGCTCTCGGCCGAGGAGCTAACCAATCTGATTGTGGGCCGTGGCACCTATCCCAGCCGCAAGACTGTGTCCAGCAGCCTGCACTCGGACTGCGATTATGTGACGCTGCCTCTGGCGGACGGGGAGTCCAATGATGCTCAGGTGCAGCCGCCTGCACCTCCGCCGTATAGTGCGAGGCATGAGAAGACGGGCCTGTGCGGACCGCCTGTGGGGCCACCGCCACCCGTGCCGCCCATGCCCAAGCCAGTGAGCATGCCGATGGTCAACGCGGAGCCACCAGCAGCGCCTCCACCACCACCACCAACATCAGTGGCAGCGGTTGTAGCAAAAGCTGCAGCGGCAGCAGCAGTTCCTGCCACACCACCGCCACCACCACCACCGGCTGCGGCGCTGCGTCGACGTGATCCGCCTCCCTATCCTACATCTATGAAACCACGACCCACATCGCTCATCTCGATGGCTTCCTCGGCAGCGCCGGCGCCCAGTGCCGCCGGATCAATGAGCTCCCTGAAATCGGAGGAGATCACGGCACGCTTTATCACCACCCGGCCCCAGATAAGCATCCTCAAGGCGCACACCAGCCTGCTCCCCGACGGTGCCAAGCCCAGCTATGCGGCACCCACGCACTATTCCTCCGCTGCCTCGTCGAGTGGATCTGTGTGCAGCCATCAGCTGTCGCAGCAATCGCTGCACAATTCCAATTATGCTGGCGGCTCGCAGGCATCGCTGCATCATCAGCACCACGCGCACCATCAGCACCACTCGCACCATCAACACCATCACCAACAGCACCAGCACCACCAACAGCAACAGCAGCAGCTTTCGCATCATCGTCATTCCGGCTCGGCTGCGATTGGCATACCCATAGTTCCTTACGGGCTGCACCACAAGAGCACCGCCTCGCTGCACCACCAGCAGGCGCCGCCGCAGCAGGCGTGCGTGCTGTTGCCAGTGATAAAGCCGCGCCAGTTTCTGCCGCCACCGCCGCCCAGTTTGCCGCGCCAGCCGCCACCGCCGCCGCCGCCCACGCATCCCCATCATCTGGCCGGGCTCTACAGCAGCCAGCTGGCGGCACGTAATCAGCTGGAGCTGTACCAGCAGCAAATGTACAGCGATGTCGACTACGTCATCTATCCCATACAGGATCCGGCCGTTAGCCAGCAGGAGTATCTGGATGCCAAACAGAGCTCCCTGCTGGCCGCCATGGCGCAGGCGCCGGCACCGCCGCATCATCCGCCCTATCTGGCCTACTCCGCCGGCTGGGACACCTGCAAGGGTCATGCCATCTATCGCAGTACGCCGTATTTGCCGCTAGCACTGTCCACGCACTCGCGCTACGCCTCCACACAGAATCTGTCGGACACTTACGTGCAGCTGCCCGGTGCCGGCTACTCGCCGCTCTACTCCCCATCCATGGCCAGCATGTGCAGCTCGTATGAGCCACCGCCGCCACCACCGTTGCATCCGGCCGCGCTGGCTTCAGCTGCAGCGGCAAACGCCTCCAGCCTCTTTGCACGATCACGATCAGATGATAATATTCTGAATTCGCTCGACTCGATGCCGAGGCCCAAGGTGAAGCGTTTGCCGCCACCGCCGCCGCCGCCGTACGTCAATCGGCACAAGAAACCGCCGATGCCGGCGCCCAGCGAACAGCCGCCGCCAAGTAAGTTTCTTTTTCGAATTCGATTGGAAATCAGTCTTTAACCAACTTCATTTCTCTGGCTCTTGCAGTTCCCTCAAAGCCAAATCCCAATCCCAGCTTGAGCGTGCTGCCGCCACGCAAGCCGCTTACGCTCAATCCGCACCAGTCGAACAGTCCGCTGATCAAGACATCGAGCGGCGCACAGTGGGCGGGTGAGCGACCACGCCCCGATTTGAGTCTGGGCTTGAATCGTGGCAACAGCAACAGCATATTGGCGCAGCTCCAAGCCTCCATTGCCGCCAGCAGTCAATCGCAGTCGGCCAATGGCAATTCGGCCAATCCGCTGGATATTGCGCTGCTGCGCGAGAAGAGCAAACATCTGGATCTGCCGCTCATCTCGGCGCTGTGCAACGATCGCTCGCTGCTCAAGCAGACCAAGGTCATAGTCAACCCGAAGAACGCCAAGCAATCGACGAGTGCCACAGCGGGCAGTAATGTCGTCACCACAGCTGCGGCAACCACCGCGGCGCCCGCTGCAACCACCTCGACTGGTTGCGGTGTGGGTCATCACAGCGCCAGCAAATTCCTGGCCCCGACTCCGGCCATGAATGGCAATACGGCCACGTCCACAACGGGCACACTGAGCAAGGGACGCAAGAGCGCAACGATCAGTCATCGACATCCGCAGGACAAGCTGCCGCCGCTGCCCGTCCAACTGGCGGAGGCCAACAACTATGTCATGGATCCAGCGGTGGTTATGAAGCACCACAAAAGCTAAAGCTCGCAGTCACAAACCCCCAAACCCAAATGCAAACGCGATCGCAGACCTAAGCAGCGAAACAACAAAGAGGACACACAAATAGGCAGAGCAGCCCACTCAATTCTCTAGTTAAAGATGTGAATGTGGTTGGTTGGTATTTGTGGTGGTGGTGTTGGTGGGTCAACGCAGTCCAGCTGAGAATTTGCATAGGTCGCGAATTGAATTGGTTGATCACAGTGTGTTGGTGGCTGGAAAGTAGACTCGAACACCAAGTTTCAACGAGGCCCGCTTCCACAGGACAACAATCGATAGACATTACAACAACCAGTACAACAGTCAAGAACGAAGTAACAAAAGCAAATAGAAAAAAAAGAAACAAAAAAATTGAAACAAAAACAAACAAAACGAACCTCAAATATTCAAATAGCACACACAGAACCCAGTCTAGTCAATTTAGGTATGGGAAAACTGAATATAGAATGACAGAACTAGAAACACAAAACAGGAATCTTAAAAGACAAGAAACAACAAACGTGAGAAATGGAAGCAACAATACTCAAGTATAAAATACGAACTACTTAATTTACTAAAACTATACAAAAGAAAAAAAAAAAACAAAAACAAAAAAAACAAACAATTTTTTATAAAATACTTAGACTAGATTAGCTAGTTAGTAGTCGACTCTCAGTATCTGAGGGTCGTTTAATAAGCACTTGAATATATAGGCCCAGATGCGATTACTTAAAACTAAAACGCTGAAAGAAAGAACTAACTACTTCCGCCCAAAACAACTGTGATTGATATTATTTTTTATTAATTTAACTTACTTTACAACAAATGAAACAAAAAAAATAACCAATTACAAATAGTCAACAAATTGAAGAAAATCGCACAAAAACTATGCAAATTTTTAGTATGTAGAGACAAGAACTCGCATTTAAAGAGAGCGCCCCCAATACACTCGCACACATACAACCCACTTATACTTGACACACACACACACACATACACATTTATGCATACTGGCGAAAGAACGACCGAGGCAGCAGATAAAGAGCATTCTCTCGGAGAGCAAAGATAAGAATTTTACGCTCTTGAGATCAGCTATTTTAATTTCCTGATATTATTAGCAGCTTTCTCTCTCTCTGTCTGTCATTGATTTCGCCTATTGTGCTGAACTAAAGAATTTGTTTTTGATTTATCTTAAATCGAGTGCGCGCCCTCGGAATGCCATTTATCAAATAATTGCCTAGGCCTTGCCCCACCGTTTGTTTTATTATTTTAATATTTGAATTTTGAATTTAGCGAGTGAGCGTTGACGCTTCTGTTTTAATTATTATTTTAATTTTGATTATGATTTTCAATTTTAAGTTGATGATTTTGATGCATATTCATATTCATATTATGTTTATATTAACCCCACAGTGTGTGTGTGTGTGTGAGTGAGTGTGTTGATTGTGCGTGTGTGTGTGTTGGCTGTTGTCACAAATATTTGCGTAGGTTTTTCTCGACTAAAAGCCTATGGCTAAATGATCAGGTGGCACAGTTAAAAAGCAACACACACGCACACTCATACATGACACACACGTGCACATACACACACACACACCTTTTGCAGCTATATGTTATCAAAATCGGCCATATAGTATAGAGCTATAGCAAAACGCTGCGATTCCAATCAAGTTTTTCTTATGGAATCTAGCAATATATCCTGGCAACTGCTTGCATATACATATATTAATATATATATTTGCAGCAGTCAGTGCCAAAATAGTAATAACTATCTATACGTGTATGTGTACTATATATATAAATATATATATGAATAATAAAAATCATGATTTAAACATCTTGTTTCTTATTGTAAATGTAAGTTGTACATAAATGTGATTTATTTGTTTTGGTTTCTTGTAAATTTACAAATCGTAGCTTCAAACAGACACAACAGGAATGTTAAAGCAAGCACATAACATTTGGATGGGTAATATGTGAGTAAAGGTAATACATTACAAAATCCATGTATATTGATTGCACTTAAAATTAGTGTGTGTATATCACAAATGCTGCATATAGCACATATATACATCGGCGTCTATTAGATGCCGTCGTCAACTATTAACAAACTTAGGCAAATGATGAACTAGCAAAGGTAACAAGTGTCTGTGTGTGTTTCTTTATGTGTATGTGTGTCCTGGCACAATTTGGCTAGAGTTTGGTTAGTTAAATAACTGCTTTCAATTGGTCAGCATGTCCTCATCGTCAACGGGCCGACGTACCCATCTCTTGGTTAACGTCAACGCTATTCCAGTGACCAAAAAGAGGCCACCAAAAACAATGCAGGCAATGCCAAAGTAGACGCCATAGTCCGACAAGTTAATGGCCAGCTAAAAGCAAACAAAATATGAAGCAAAACTATAACAAGCCTTTGTATTTGGGTCACTCACCTTAGCCTTGGAGGCCAGCTCGGGACTGAGCTGGGCGTACTGATCGAACCAAAACATTGGCATCAACACTTTCTGAATGCCACGATAGATGCTGAGAAATAGAAAGTATGGAAATATAAATATATTATAAATATTATAGAATATAGGCCAGATGTTTTATGCTCTGTTCAAGTCATTGCAAATACATTATTTGCCCAATTAGATTCAGTTATGAACAAAGCATAAACTGCAAGATAATAATGTAAAACATACTCGTAATCGTCATCGGGCTCCAGCATCATGTTAATCTGGATGCGACCATGCACCTGGACTGGCACGCCCGTGGTTGGCTCTACGGCCATAACGAACTCGTGCTTAGCTTTATCCGGATTTAGACCGCTAACAGCGTTCAAATACGACTTGTCAGCCAAATAGAAATGCGGAAATGATGAATAGATCGGTGCTTTGTCGCGACATTTCTTGCACTCGACCACGCCCGTTTTGGGGCACTCCTCCATGCGCGGATCGCAGAAGCAGGCCTGATTGGGGTAGTTCTCGCCGGAGTCCAGTGTCTCCTCAGTGCCCACCCAGCGTGTTGCAGTAAGGCCATACATATCCATGGTTCCCTGCGGTCGCAGATTCAAGAAGCGACACGCATCGGTGGCAAATATGGTAATCTCATCCAGGACATTCATCTTGGGTGGAAACAGATCACCCGTGGTACCATTGACAATGCCGCAAGGCAACTTATAAAATCCTGTTTCGGCTCTCCCATTCCAGTGAGTCAGGCGACCCATATTTGAGATGTCATCGGTGCCCGTGTGTATGGTAAATAGACCATCGTATTCCAGCGAACCGTTCCGATCCGCCAGCCAGCCGAATCGCGTATACGGTATGTCAATTTTTGAGGTGTTGAATAGATTCAGGAAGTCCGTAAGATCATCCTGATAGCCATCGAATATCCATTCGTGCAAGGGCTTTGTGGTGTATAAAGTGCCGCCCTCATGGTTCAACATGAAGTTAACAATCTTTTTCACAATCTTCCTTGAGTGACGCATTTCATCGGCTACGGTGGCGGTAATGGCATGCGCCGCCGTAATCATGTCATGCAGTGTGCCGTTCGACTGTTTCTCATCGAAGAACCAGGTGCGACGTTCATAATACGCTACAGTCGCATTGTCGAAGAATGTGAAGTTCTCTTTTTTATGCTTCTCGAGGAAGACATACGGGCCCAGTTCGTTGAAGTGCGGCTTGATGTTCGGATTGCGTATATCCTGGGGGTTGGTCCAGTTAAACATATAGAATTTCAGGTAAATAGGTATGGGAGCCTCCAGCCAGCTGTCGTACGTGTCGGTGCCTGGTTTGAGTTTCAAGCCCTACAAATCGAGGAGTTCTTAAGAGGGTCATCACAATGGGAGATTTGGCCAACTTACATCCTCGACCAGATTGTCCGCCAAATTGGGCCAGAGCACGACCAGGAGTATGCCCAGCACGGTAAAAACAGAGCCAATGCCAAATACCCAGCTTTTGCGCTGCTTTTCGCCACAGCACTCACAGCACATGATGATAGAAGAGGAGTATAGAAGACTGCAGTTGCTTTTAAAGTTAGAGCATCTGCAAGTAGAGGAGAAACAAATATAGAAACTGTTGTATAATCATTAGTTCAGTAAAGGTAATCGTGAAGATTAAGAGTTTAACACGGTTTTTATGGCCGCAATTGCCCACCTGCCCCCAGCTGAGTGCCATTGGAATAATAATACACTTAAATACGTTCGACACTTGTCGGCTTATCGCGTAGCTCTCAAGAGTTTTCGATACGCAGTATACTACTATTTAAATAGCAAATATCATATCTGCTAATGGACATATCCGTCCTACAGATTAGCCGCGTACAAGCCCTCGTGAGTGCCCATGCACCAGAATTTCCAATATACATATTTGTAGGGCTTCTGGCATTGCGTGTTAAACTTAGATGGTTTTCTCGACCACTTACGTAGCACCACTCGATCCGTTGATTTGAGCCCACAAGCGCACGCTTCCACAGGCGAGCAACGACTGTGGCTCGATTACTTAGTGTTTGATTATTTGAATGAACCACTTCTTGGCTTAATCAGCGAATAATCCTTATCTGAAGTGCATGAGCTACTTAGGAATGCAATTGATAGCGCCTTGTGGTATACAGTCCAATATTATAATATATGACTGAAAATCCAAATTAGATTCGGTCTTAGCGCAAGTCTGTGCGAAAGAAGCGTGTAATGCGGGTTCTATATAAAAACTATGTATGTATATTAAAATGTATATGCTTGAATTGTTGAAGAATTATATAGCTAATATGGCATCAATAATATGTAGACTAGGGCGTGTTTCTTAATATGTTTACATGAATATTTACCGCTGTTAAGGTCTAGTTTACCCATTGCTTAGGCTTATATTATTTATAACTATGATAAGATATTCTATATAAAACAAGTGGTCGATTAGAACTTTGTTTTGACATCGGAGCAATAACTACATATTTTTAGATACAGATATAGGTAATCTAACAGCTGTATATAGAGATAAGTTAACAGCTAATACATTTTTTATATAAATATATAAGTTTACAGCTTATCCTAAACGATATGTAATGTAACACGGGTATTATACAGTGCAGCCTATTGCGAACGAACACTTGAGTTTCATATATTTGTTTTAAAAAAAGCTTTAATAATAATAATGAAAACAAAATTTAACAATGATAAGGGTTGTTTACCCACAGCCTAAGATTGCAGCTGATAAACTTAATAAACAAAAGGGAAACAAAAGTCCATTATTGGAGCATTCACTGTATGTGCAGCATAATTCATTGAAGCAAATGAATCAATCTCTAAATATATGTAAGTAATAAATAGCATTTACAGTTCTTTGTTTGCTATTTACTGTACTGCTTGGGCATTGCTGATAATGAAAACTAAAGAAAGACCATTTTCGATAAGAATGCATATTACACGCTGAACTTTTACTTTATTCGGTGATTCACTTAGAATTTTAGTTGGCAAAGTGCAGAGTCAGTTGCCAAGATACAACAGCTCATTAAAATGCATGTATTACTCACTACTTTTATTGTTGATCTATTCAAATGGCTCTCTCTTTCTCTCTCTGCTCTCCTCTCCTTCGTCTTTGGTTAGTTGTTGACACTAATTGTTAACCTTGAGCATAACACAAGGTTTTATACCTTTGCTTAGTTTTGCAAATTTCGTGAATTTAACCACCGAAAGCAAACTCAATTTTATTTCAAGAAACTTTATAAACTTTTAACTTTTCGAGAGTTCAAGCAACTGACAGCAACAGTTAACCAAGCCTAACTGAATGCCTGTTAATCAAATAACAATAAACACTTGCGCTTGGCGTTTCACAAATATTTTACAAAAATGCGCCACTAACCAACACTGCTTTTAGAGATGGGTATTTTAATATTTATTCGCGCTTTTGTGAATAATTTAAAACAGCTTTGAGAGTAAACAACTGAAACAAGAGAGTTAAAAATGAATATTTAACGAATTTCACTATTTCTACAGCTGCCAAATTGCGATGCAAACATATATTTTTCCATATGCTTATCTTGAACAAATGAAATTGTTAAATTAAAATCCGTTAAGACTTTGAATATCCAGTAGGCAATGACAAATTTGTACAAAATTCTGAATTTTTTTGCAAAGTCAATTGTGATTTTATCTTTAAAAATAGTAATTTTATACTTGTCTTATTTTAATATCGATAATTGCTCTCCACGTGTTTTCAGTGTGACCACCAAGGAATACAAATACTAGAAATACAAACAGCTGGTATAAGCCATTAGGTGGCAGCACCGCCACGCCGGTTTCGACCAATCAACGGCAACCACGATGCACACACACAAGCTTAGATAGTTTTTTTTGATAAATTTGCCAGCCGTGTTGTTTTGACGAGCTAAAAATCATTCATAAGATAAGGAAATAATGTTTAAGTGAATATAATCAACGAAGAGAATACTAACCACGTAGTCAAAAAAGCAAACAAACAAAAGGAAACACACATAATGCAGCTAATAAAAGGCCTGTTACTTGTGCAGCTAGCGCTCTTTCTTCTTGACGAGGCGCTGGCGGGGCGAGACTTCTATGGGATTCTGAAAGTGAAACGGAATGCCAACACGAATGAAATAAAGAAGGCGTATCGGCGACTCGCCAAAGAGCTGCATCCGGACAAAAATAAAGATGATCCGGATGCGTCCACCAAATTTCAGGATCTGGGTGCTGCATATGAGGTCCTCTCGAATCCGGATAAACGCAAAACATACGATCGCTGCGGCGAGGAGTGCCTTAAGAAGGAGGGCATGATGGATCATGGCGGTGATCCTTTCTCCAGTTTCTTTGGCGACTTTGGGTTCCATTTCGGCAACGGTGATCCCCACCAGCACGATACGCCCCGTGGTGCTGACATTGTGATGAACATGTATGTCTCCCTGGAGGAGCTCTACTCAGGCAACTTTGTTGAAATCGTGCGCAACAAACCCGTCATGAAACCGGCATCTGGTACGCGCAAATGCAATTGTCGGCAGGAGATGGTGACACGCAATCTGGGACCTGGACGCTTCCAGATGATACAACAAACCGTTTGTGATGAGTGTCCAAACGTGAAGCTGGTTAATGAGGAGCGTACTCTGGAGATTGAGGTGGAGCAGGGCATGGTTGATGGCCAGGAGACACGATTTGTGGCCGAAGGCGAACCACACATTGATGGCGAGCCTGGAGATTTGATTGTGCGCGTTCAGCAGATGCCGCATCCACGATTCCTACGCAAGGCCGATGACTTGTATACAAATGTGACCATCAGTCTGCAAGATGCACTCATTGGTTTTACAATGGAGATTAAGCATTTGGACGGACACAGTGTGAGCGTGACGCGTGAGAAGATCACATGGCCGGGTGCACGCATACGCAAGAAGGGCGAGGGCATGCCCAACTTTGAGAACAACAATCTGACGGGCAATCTTTACATAACATTCGATGTGGAGTTCCCCAAGCAAGACTTGACAGAGGAGGATAAAGAAGGTGAGTTTTCAAATTTCCAAAAGATTTTCATATATATATAAACCAAAAATGTTCTTTTTATTTATTAATTTTTTTGTGCTTTCAGCTCTCAAGAAAATACTCCAACAGTCATCCATTAATCGCGTCTATAATGGACTGTGAATCTTTGGACATTCATCGGGGCTGTACATTAAGTAGTATTTATTGTAGATGTGAAGACTTTTGTTGCCAGAGGAAGTTGTGCGCAAGAAAACCTTAATGTAGTATAGTAATTGTAAAAATTTAAATCAATTCGGGGTCGTTCCATATGCCACAAGTGCGCAAGTAGCAGCAAACAACATGAACAGGAAAAAATAAATTTAATTAAATTTAAAAACCGAAAGACTTGATTTTTATTAGTACTGCCTGAAAGTATGCGGCGAATATATATTGCTTTACAGGCTATGACAAACCAACTATCTGGCAACTCTGCGAAACAGCTGTAAGTTGCGGCGCAGGACATTGAGGTGAAAGGCCAATAGAGAGTGAGAGAGAAAGAGCGAGCGCTTGCCGTTTGCGGGTTAAAGAGCGCAGAAACTTTCAGCAGTGCGAACATGCAGTAACGGAGCTACAGCTTTTATTTATAACAAAACGAAAAAAAGGAAGAAAAATTGCTATCTCTTTGTTAATTTTATTCTTCTGCACATTGAATGCACTCTAAGCTCATTCATAACGACCGCAAAATAAAACCCGGTACAAGCACACCTAACCTCAAAAATTGTCATTAAAAATTTAAAAGCAACATTTTCAGCAACATAAAAAGTGCCGAGAAATAATGAATGTTTTCTGATTATCCATCAATTCGAGGTGAGTGCACATACTTTTCGTTGCCAATTTTTTAGCAACTAGGATGAGCCAAATAACTGCCACTCCCCCTGCGCCTCATCCCTCCCCACACACACACACGCACACACCTTAACAACCCGCTCGACCGCATTCCTGTATCGATTTTCTGTGTGCGCTGCCCTTTTTTTTATTACTTGAAGTGACCCAAAAAAAAAAAAAAAAGAAAAACATAATCAAGCAGGCACGCAGCCAAGGGTTGCGTGCTCAGGGTTTGACTGGCTTAACTAGTGGGCGGCATTCGTAATTAACTGGCCAGTCGGTCAGTAGGTCCGATTGCACCGCATTACTATATATGTATATACATATATGTATATCACAATATCCATTACAGATTGAATTCACTCACGCTCTGCTTGATGACATCCAGGCAATTTCTAATCTTCATTTTATTGCTAATACCATGGCCACCATCCAACGTTATCAAGATACTCTGCTCGCGAGATAACAGCCGCCTGGTGCGCAAGATAGTGCGCTCCAAGTGGACGCCCATTTTGGATAAGCACCAGGTAAGTGCACGATTGGAGCAGATAAAGTGGCTAGGCTATAATTGAATTTGTGTATTTCAGGTGAAACTGCCCTTGGAGTGTCCGCTGCATCCGCTGAGAGATGTGTTTGCGCCACGCCAGGAGGAAAAGCAACGGGATAGGCCCACACAGTGGACCTGCCGGCGTTGCGGCAAGAGTTTCTATCAGGAGAAGTATCTTGACTTGCACTTCGATACCCGGCACAAGCACATCATCAATGAGGTAAGACTAAAAGTAATTGCAAAAAATGAAAGCATTTTGATGAGATAATTTACGCAGGCAGAGGACTCTGTTTGCTTGGCCGACTTTTGCGATATAATGCGTTGTGAGGTATTCCAAACGGAGGACGCTTCTAGCCTTAAGTTTGGCGATCAGCACATCGTCACCGATATCGAAGTTTGGGGCGACTCTCTGGGTCAGAACTCCGCCCTGGCCAAAGCGAATGCCGCATACTTGAGCTTAATACCAAGGCAAGTAGATGACTCTCTCCCTCTCCCTCTCCCTCTCCGTCTCTCGCACAATTACCAACTCATGTTAATCCCTTGCAGAACTTCCACATTGAGTGCCACTCGTGCAGCCAAAGTACAAAATCGTCAATTACTCCAAGAGAAGCCAAGTCCCACGAAGAAACAGTCGCCGGCCGATGACACCAATACTGGCGATGGCTCAGCGGCCAAGCCCTTGTCGGCCGGCGAGAAGCTGCTGATGAAGCTGAAGGAGCTCAGTCAGACGCATCTGAAACGTACCGAAACTGAGGCGTCGACCTCAGCCGAGTCCAAGCAAAACGAAACGGATGAGGCTGAGCACAGCGGCGATGCAGAGGGCAGCGGCCAGCCAGATCCCAGCGCAACGGTGGACGGGGCCAACGGACAGGCCAAGGTGCGGGCCAATTGTAAACCGGAGGAGCTGAGCAAGCTGAAGGCACGCTGCGAGCTGCTGTTACGCAGCTGCATTGGCGGCCTGCTGCTGGCCATGTCGGACCAGGCGTTCAAGGAGATGGAGGAGGAGATGAACAAGGCGGTCTGCTGGTACCTCACCTGTGATCGGTACTGGGAGGATGGCCCACTGGAACCACGTGCCTTTCCCTGGGGTCTCATTGTCATACTGATATTCGTGCTGTCGACGGGCATCTGTTTCTGCTACTACATCATTTGGATACTGTTTGAGTAAGTGTGGCTGTGTGGCCGCAGCAGCAACCGCTACTGTCCGTCAATGTGAGATTGAGCAAACCCAAGTCATTTGTTTCAGCTCCGAAGAAACGACAATCAATGCCAACCATTATGCAGGCGTCGGAGCCGGCGGCAGCATCTACATGCCGGCGCCGCACCACTACCATCTCGATTATGCCACACAGCAGGAGCTGCAGCTGGACGCAGGCGGGATACCTGGTCGGACTGCCGATCCCTATCAACAGCAACAACAACATCAGCAGCAGCAGCAGCAACAGCAGCAACAACAGCTGTACTACCAGCAGCAGCAGCATCAACAGCAACAGCAGCAGCAGGCTCGCGATTTGTATCCCGAACAGGTTCAATACCATCGGCACAGTCCGCGTCACTACATCGCCGATCAGCGTCCAGCGGCGCCGGCGGTGGGTCAGGGTACGCCCACCAGCTCGTCGGCCGGCGGCCGGCAAGTGGTGGGGTCCTCATCCAACGCCAATACGCCGCTGCATCGGCACTCGACGAGCCTGGTATACCCACAGGACATTTTAGACCGACGCGACTATACAAGTAACTCCGGCCGGCCAATCGCCACGAGCGTGGTAAGCAATATGAGCGGCGCTGGCCCTGGTGGTGCGGCCGGTGCTGGCATCGGTGGTGTTCACTACAATACGCATCCACGGCCGCTGGACACGCGGCATCGTCATGTTGGCGCCTCGCAGCAATCGCTACGCGCCTCCTCCTCCACGCACGAGATCGTGCAGAGCGAGGTGGGTGGACAGAATGAGCACTACATATATGTTACGTATCCGCCGGATCTGAAGAAGCGCTACTTCGACAAGTACGAGTAGGACCAAAGAGAGAGAGAGTGAGAGAGAGAGAGAGAGAGAGAAACGAAACGCATGCAAATACTAAGCGAGTCCTTGGTGGGAAGGACAATGAAGCAACCTAAACCCAGTTGGTTTTTTACTTTAGCCTGCAAATTCTAGATTTGTGAACTGTGCTGTATTTTTGAATTCTACAAACAAAAACAAACGAATAAAATCGCAATTTATATTGCTGTATTATAAAAACATGTGAATTCATTTTTCAAATGGGCTGCAATCACCAAAGGTTCCAATTGGGATCTAATTAGGGCATTCTTCAGATATCCTGCTAATAGTGCTAGCTGCACTGAGTACGCAGTTCAGAGAGATATCTATAGAGATATACCATAAATATAGTAAGAAAAAACTTTTTTCATATTGCAATAACATGTACATAAAACATTTATTTCAATCAATACAATTTTAGTTGTTGTTGTTGCTGGTGTTGATTTCTCCATCTATATAATATTGAATTTTCATTCGAATATATGCTCAAAAAGACACTCACATTCACATTTATATATTAATATATATGTATGTATATAGTCACAATCTGGACATGTCGTATAATGCTTAGGGACTAAAAAAACTTTCCCCTTGTACATGGGCTATAAATATTTAATTATACTTTAAAATTTATACATATATAGAGAAGGTGTGTGGGTGTGTGTGTAGGACATTTAGATAATATTATTTATAGATATAAATCGAATATATAATAAATATTACATTAAGTGGGCATTTCTTTATTTTTGCTTTTTGTACTAAAATTAAGCGTATTATATTCAACTAAATATGATTTCATATTGCACAAAAATTTGATGAGATGCAAAAGAAACAAACAACGAAACAACAACAACAATGTGTGCCCGAAAGTTTTTCTCTTTTACTTTATTTACTTGTATGTAAATTTACAATTATAAATAACAATTATTTAGTGTTTTTGTTTTTTGGTCCTTTGGAATCTGTTTTACTAGAAGAAATGATGTTGCACGTAGTTTCAGTTTAGCTATAGGTGGTTGGTCTCACATGATTAGATCTGTTAGTTTTCTTATTTTTCATTAATTAAGGCTAAAAAGTGCAACGCCTTCTATTCCAGGTCTTATATAAGCCATAGCAAATCCAATTTCAACTGCATAGCGAATCTCTATAGCGGATTTTATCTACAGTTCCGGATCTACTATACTATATACTATATTATATTCCATCAAAGTTGTGTAAAAACAAGGCCATTTCAGAGTGTTACAGCAATAGTCTTCCAGACATACTATTCTATATATATGTATATGAAAATGTCTCTATAGCTACAACAAATTATTATTTTTTCTAATTTTCGCTATGTTTAACAAGTTCCCGATCCTAACATAAATTGTACTAGAAAACAAAAACAAGTCTTGCACTAACTGAAACAACAGCTTCTCTCGAACAATCTTAAACTAACAGTATTTCTCGCTACAAATTAATGTATATATGTATGTATATCTTATATGTATTTCTCTTATTCTCATTCCATTTTTCCATTTTTTGTTGCATTTTTTGGTTTAGGCTGCATTTTGGTGGCCTTCATTAAACAAAGGCAGTTGACAAAATCTTAACTTAAAATCAACGAAGCAATTTAAACAAAATAAAAAAGTTTGACAGACGGCTAGATACTCTAGAGTGCGAGTAAAATGTGAATGAATTTATTACTCTGTGAAGAGCTTTGTTGAAAGTGAAAGGTGACGGATAAAAATGAATGAAAAAGAAGTCAGACAGACAACTCTTTTTATCAATTTGAAAGCAGTGTATACAAAGAGCATGAGCAACAGGGTGCTTTGGGCGTTTCTATGTGTGGGGGGAGTGTTATGTCCACTTAGCTGTATTTGATGTATTCTAAAACCACATGGCCATCAACTTGAAATAAAAGGGCTTTACTTGGGCTATAATTATACACATAGCCAAGTTAACAGTTTGAGTTAACACGCAAGAGACATGCCACAGAGTTGTTAATAATATAGATGTACATATATACACATATAAATATACAGGTGTGTATATGCATACATCCATATCTGTAACTATATATCTTTCGCTATCTGCTGTTTGACCTCTGATGAGCGACGGCTTTAAATTGTCCCGCACAGACTAAAATGCTGATACACTTAACTGATAAAAATAAAAACAAAAAAGTTTGAAAAAAAAGTAAACTGAAATATAAATGTTGTTTAGCTATCTCTATTGCACTCGCACTCGCAGTGCAGCATACTAATTTATAAGTATATATAGATAAGTATTAATATATATGTATGGCTGAAATGACATATGTGCTCGATTTTTGTATTATTTGTTGTAAAGTTAATTGCACGCGAGCTGGAACAACACGCATACACAGATGCATGTGGCTAATCGCGTATACGCCAGGTGTACGCACCCAGACACGCCCCCTCGCCGCAACCAGGCCCCACTTAGCACGAGATTCGAATTTTTAAATATGTTTGTTATTTAGAAATTAGCTTAAAAACACATTAATTGCACATTTAACAAAAATATTGCACGTTTCGTTAACAAAACTGATGAATCTATCTATGTTTATATATGTATGTATATAAAACTGCTTTCAAATATATATATGTATTTATATTTATATGGACATTTACAGGTTTATTTTTTTCCATTTTGGTATGACTTTATATTGAAGCAAAAGTTTACAAAAATATTTAATGAATTGAAAACAATTCAAAATATTTTTTAAAAGGCATAAAAATTGGATTGAAATTTGAGATGCTTGAAAAGTTGGAAAAGTTTGAGAAATCAAACTCTACTTTAAAAAATAATACTAATCATTTATTATTTATTATTATTATTATTATTCTGTTCTCACAACAACGTCTTGTCTCTATATTCACTCTATGAGCATACATTGAGACAGACTGAAATTAAGGTTTCTTAGAAAGCTTAGAAATATTTTCTAATGCTCAAAAACTATGTTAAAACACTTGGAATAAAGTAACATATAATCTAAAGTGTTTTTTAAATGAATAAAATGCATGGATAAAACAAACATATATTAAAAGACATAACAAATTTGTGTAAATTTAAAATTAAATTTTTAAAGAATTCAAAAACAACTTTCTTTAATTTTACTAAACTATAATTTTTTTGGTAATTCGCACTTATTTCAGCATACAAATAATCTTTTTCGTGAGGTACTCGAGTCGATCTATATATATATATTTATATCAATATATAACTCAATTTATATTCTTTTTTCTAATTTTGTGTTTTAAACCTGCAAATGTCCATATTTGTATTAAAAAACGAAGCCTTTGCTATGCTTTAACTATATACAATTGCGTCTATTAATAAAAAATAAGAAGAAGAAGAAGAATAACTATATAGATTGATTAGATTTAGTATATCTACTACGGTATGTACTAAACAAATGCCAAAAAAAATGATTTTATATAAACAAGTCTTTTGAGATTCACCAAATGTGTGGGTGTAGTAGATGTATGTGTGAGTGTAGGTGTAAATCTGTCTCTATGTGTGTGTGTGTGAATAATTTGAATTTAAATTTCTAATCCATTAGGCACGTCAAGTTGATTTTTCACGCTAGAGCGACAACGATTACCACCCCCTGCCAGCAACTGAGCTGGAAATGGAAAGCCTTCACACTCTCTTGTTGCAGCCATCTTTGGTTAATGCCTACGCGCTGTGGGCGTGCCATGCGTTAAATGCCGCCGCCGCTGCTGCTGCTGCTGCTGCTGCTGCTGCTGTTGCTTTTGCTGGAGCAGCAGTCGCCGCTTGTACTTGCGCAGCACACGCTGACCATGATCATAGCGGCTGACATTGTTCTGCACGTATTTGCCGTGCAGATACTTGAGGAACTGGCGTCGAGCGCTCAGCTTGCTGCAGCTGTCCGGCACCACCTCCTCATGATGGATGATGGGCGTGGCGTCAAAGTGATCCGATTCCGGTTCGGCTAGCAGTTCGATCAGCTGTTGCGTATTAGTCTGCTCCGCAGCTGCTGCTGCTGCTGTGGCTCCTGCTACTGCCGGAGGCTGTTGTTGCTCGAGATCATCCGGCTCAACCACGCCCAGAATGTTCTCATTCATGTCGCACTGCACCACGTAGAGATCGCTGCTGCTATTGTCGAAAATCTCGGCCAGATTGATCAACAGCACATCCTGGCCAGAGCCGGCAGCGGCGTCAAGCAGCTGCTTGGCATCCGCTTCCGTTTCATTGTCCTCGGCATCGGAGGCCACGCCTATCTGCTGATACATCTCGGCCAACGCCTCCTCGACGCTGAGCTCACGGTGTTGCTGTGGCTGTTGCTGTTGCTGAGGCGCCTCTGTGGCTGCCTCGGCGGCTTCTTTGACTATGTCACTAGATTTTAAGGAACTATTTAAGGCAATTTTACTAAGGTCACTTAGCTTTGGTACGTTGTTGGCCGGCTGCTGCTGCTGCTCTTGCTGCTCCTCATCGTCGCCATCGCTCTCGAGGATCTGCTTGAGCTTTGCTATATCATTGTTGGACGCCTGCATCAGACTCTCGCTGCTCTGCAGATCCGTGGCTGGCTTTGGCAAGGCGGTTAGCGAGAGCTCCTTCTCCAGTGCGGCCATCTCATTGAAGTCGCTCTCCTCGCCGGAGCAGCTGTTGTTGCTCGAATTGGAGCCGTTTTTGTCGCTCTTCCCGCTAGAACTGCTCGAGCTGGAGCTAGATGAAGAGCTGCTTGAACTGGCGGAGGATGATGTTGACGAGGAGGAGGAAGAGGAGGAGGAGGACGACGACCACGAAGAGGAGGATGAGCTCAAGCAGATGACGGCGGCTGCAGTGGCTTCGGTCGACTGAATTGCAGCCGGATGCCCCTCCATGCTGTGGTCTAGCCAGCGCTGTATTTCCAGCTGCTTTGCCTCCACACTTGAGGGCGTCTCCTCCACGGTTTTGATTGGCTCTTCCTCTTGCACTTCTGTTTCGGCATGCAGCTTGGCCTTCGGCGATAGATTCGTATTCTCCACATCATCGAAGCCCTTGAAGCTGCCCAACAGCTCCACGGATTGCACCGTTTGCTCGGAGTCTCCACTCATATGCTCCAGCTCACGGTGCGCCTGATTCTCTCGCAGCGCATATCCACTCTTGATGACCGTCTCCCGAGCCGAGCTAGCCTCGGTGGTGCTCAGAGCCTTATATTGCTTCGCCGACTCGCGCTTTATTAGAGGCAGGCGACGCTCCTTGCTGAGTGCCAAATGGCGACGAATGCGCTCGAGCCGTTGCTGCCGTAGCCGAGCTAGAGCGAATCGGCGACGCAGCAGCTTGAGCGTACGGAAATAGAAGCGATGCTTGATCTTGGGGCTTTCAAACTCTAGAATCTTTAGCATCTTGATGCGATTGCGACGACGGCGCGCCAAGCGCTTGCGGCTGGCACGTGCCGCTGCCTTGGGCGCAAGGGGAGCAGGAACAGGAGCAGGAGAAGAAACAGGAGCAGGAGCAGCGGCTGAGTGAGCAATGGCAGCAACAGGCGACAGAGCTGGCTCCAGAGCCAGAGCTGGAGCAGCAACTGTAGCATCGTCTAAGATAGCATCTGGAGCAGTGATTGCAGTTGCGCTCTCCATGACTGCTGCCTCCGCTGTCGCCTCCTCTGATGGCTCCGTGGTCTTACGCTTGCGCTTGTAGAACTTGAAGCGATTGGCATGATCCGGAAACTCGCTGCTCAGCTGGCCATTCGGATCCGGATCGCTGTCGCTGCCGTCGTTCTTGTTTATGAACGTCTTGTACTCCTTCTCGAACGTGGACTCGTTCGAGTTGCTGTTGCTCGGATCGAACTCAATGGCCGTTGGGTCCGGCAGCAGTTGGCTGGACAGTGGCAGTGGCAGAGGCAACACGAGTGACTCCTCCGGCTCTCGCAGCATCTCGGCCAGGGCATCTGTATCGCCGGGCTGTGACTCGTTGGCATCCACGCCGCATTTCTTAAGACGCAGCTCATCCAGCTCCTTTTCCACATCGAAGCTGCCAAACGAATCCTCCACTTGCGCCACACTGGCCTGGGTCAGCGCTGACTTCTCGTGGTGGTGATCGATAATGATGTCCGGTAAATTCATCGACGGGCACTGCGGCAGCTCGTTCACCTGGGCATCCAGGACGGCCGTGGCCACCGGACCGGTCGGCGGCAGCGTTTCGTACATGAAGCTCGAGTGGTTGGCTGGTGCAACGGGCGCCACCACAGCCACCGTCGGCTGCTGCAGTTCGGATTCCAAGCGTGCTGGCTGCGGCGCCGACTGCTCCTCCTCGTCGTCGTTCCAGCTGGACAGAAAGTCGCGTATATTGGAGCTATTCGAGCTGGGCGGTGCCAGTGGCTGCGACTGCACCAACGACTGCGACTGCTGCTTCTGATGCTGCGCTGGATATTGTGCCGGCGCAGCTGCATGCAGGTCGTAGCCCACAAAGCTGTCGACGTGGGCCTCCAGATTGCCCAGCGGAGGCGGTGGTGGCGCACCACCTGCGGACAAATAGCAGCCACTGGCCGTTGGTGGTGCCCGCTTCCTGTACGTGTACTCCAAGGAGCTGGCGCTTTGGTAAGGCTGAGACCGATGCGACTGCTGGGCGGGCACTGGCACCGGCACCGGCACTGGCACCGGCCCATAGCCATCCAGACTGCTGAGATCATTGTAGTAGGCGCTGCTAACATTAGCCTCCATGCCCACGCCCACACCCATGCCTACGCCCATGCTGAGACCCATGTTGAGGCCCAGCGGCGGCACATATCGCTGACTGTTGCTGGCGGGCGCCGCAGGGTTGGGTGGTGCACCCGCAGCACCAGGCTGAGCATAGCTATAGCCCAGCTGGGCGGGCGGGAGTGGCTCATAGGAGCCATAGAGATCAGTCGGATGCTTAAGCTTGTGGCTGCTGGCCTGGGCGCCTCCATATTGCGAGGGCTGCGAGCCATAGCCGTTGCTGCGTGGATAGTAGCAGCTCTGCTGTGGATACGGCTGAGTGCAGCAGTTTTGCCTGGTGCTGGGCAGCGGATTCTCCACGGGATTGGGTGGCCAGATGCCGCGTGCAGCATAGGGCTGTGTGATGTTCGTCTGATAGGGATTGGCGGCCGCATAAGGAGCCGTCGGCTGAGACGACGCGTACTTGTCGTACTTGTAGTACAAGTCGCCACTGCTGGCATTGGGCGGATGTGAAGGTGGATGTGAATGTGGATGTGCAGGTGGAGGTGGAGCATTCGCCACGGCATGATGATAGGCGCTGCTGTTGCCCGACATCGTGCGACAGTTGGCCGCATTGTAGTCAACGTTCCAGTGGCTGGACTTGCGATAGGCCGACTCGGCGCCCAGCTCCGGCGGACTGTAGAGCGGCGCCGGTGCGCCAAAGCTCAGGCCGCCATTCGGCGAGTAGAGAGACATGGCATACTTGTCATAGTACGACCCGGGCAACTGGGCAGCCGTGGGAGCAGCACCCGATCCAGCCGCACCTGGACTGCCATACAGAGCTGGCGGCATATTTTGATAGCGACTGCTTGGCTTGATTGCAGCATAGTTGGGCTCCAGCGGCGGCAGTTGTTGCTGTTGCTGTTGCTGTTGCTGTAGTTGCTGCTGCTGTGTCGGCAACTGTTGCTGCTGGGACTGCAACTGTTGCTGCTGCTGCTGCTGCTGGTGTTGGTGTTGGCTTTGCTTCTGAGACAGGCTCAAGTTGTGATATTGTTGCGTTGACTGCAGTTGCAACTGCTGCTGTTGCTGCTGCTGCTGTAGTTGCTGCTGTTGTTGTTGTTGCTGCTGCTGCTGCTGTTGCTGTGTGTGCAGCTGTGTCGGCATTTTGTACTTGTACGCTTCATAGGGATTCGCTTGGTTCATATAGCCGCCAGCTGCCATGGGCATCGACATGGACATCGACATCGACATGCTTTGAGGCTGTGCATAAAAGGGCGTGGCTGCCGCCTGCGGCTTGCTGCTGCTCATAATATTGCTGCTGTTGCTGCTGCTGATGTTACTGTTGTTTATGTTGCTAACATTGTTGTTGCCGCCACTGCTGTTGCTTGTGCTGCTGCTGCCAATATTGCTGCTGCTGCTGCTGCCGCCGTTACTGCTGCTGTACTTGACAGCCGCCAGCTTCTGATAACCACCGGGCGGCACAACTGGCGCATTATAGTTGTACGCACTGTAGTTGTACGCCTCCATGCCAGCATAGTTATAGTTCTGATGATAAAAGTGCGTCTGCTGCTGCTGCTGCTGCTGCTGTTGTTGCTGCTGCTGCTGGTGGTGCTGCTGCTGTCGCTGCTGCGCATCCAGGCTGGTCAATGCTTCGCTGTAGAAGGGCGCCACCGTCGCAATGGTGGCCATTGGCGTTGGCGTTCCCTCGTAATGGCTGCCGGAGCTTAGCGGGGTTGTGGGCGTGGTCGTGGCACTGCCATAGCCGCTGCTGGCGCTGCTGCTGCTACCGGGGCCCGAGTTGCTGCCCACAGCAATGGCCATGGCGGCCGAGTCCATGCTGCCAGCTGCAATGACAACAACGAAAGGTAAGCGTAACTAGTCGAAGGACATTAAAGTAAAATGAAATAGCGTCAGATAGCGACAGGTCAGAGCTTAAGTGACATACAAATTAGAGCTAATGCAGAGAATAAAGAGAATACTGATTAATGTCATCGAGGATATAAGAGAGAATATCAAATTTAACAAGAAAATTATTTTAAGAAAGCAAATTATTCTCAGAAAACGTTTACGCTCATGTGAATGAATTTTTAAGTATTAAATGTTGACTGCAGCTGGAAAATGTGTGGGGGTATTGCTCTATTTAATTTTTTATAACTTTCTACACACATTTTCTTAAGAATCTTTATGAATATTCTATATTTTATGAATCTTCTATATTTTCTGAATCTTCTATATTTTCTGAATCTTCTCTATATACCAACTATAAGAACTTCTGAGTTCTCTCTCTGAGAATCGATAGGAAAGCTAAGCTCGTCTTTTAAGCATTTCCCATATACATTATAAATTGTTTTCGATTGCTCAAATTTAGATCATACATACAATCGACATATCCCCCCTAATTGCATTTATATTTCGTTTTTGCATTTTTCTCTTTTGTCAAATACCTCGCATAAAAATCGACCAAAGTTAAGCAGACATAATGACATACAGCTATTTATGCTATTTTTGAAGGGCATTAAAACAAAACAAAAGTTGACAATTTACACAAATACATGCACATGTGTATGTATGTATGTGGATATATATTTTTACATGTATAAGTACACGTATGTAATGCCCTCTTTGTTTACAGTGTACCCAATTTGCCCCTTCTTCTACCCCTCCTCCTTACACACACACACACACACACACACACACATACATACATAGAAAGACAAACACATGTGCGCTGCACTACAGGAAAAAGCAATTATTCCATGGCATTTAAATGAAAAATGGAAAAGCCCCAAACCTAACCTCTCCGAGCCCCGCACCCACTACCTCCCTCCTTGTCTTTTGTTATCGTCGTTGTTGTAGCTGCTTCTGCTGGCGACTTTAATGGTCATAAATGTCGCATTTCGCGGCACTACCAGCCACGCGCAGGTCCTCATTCAAGTGTGTCGATGGGGTTGATGTCTAAATGCTAGCCAGCTGTATGGGAATACCCCAACCTCCCGCCCAGCTACCTTCCTGCTTACTGGACACCCGTCAACCCGTTCAGGTCAGCGAAATGAAACGTACTCGCGTCAACTTTGTGAAATGCGATTGTTCATTAAATATTAACGATTGCCGCCACCAAACGCCAACATGGCCAACATGGCGGATGAGCAATGCACAGTGGATTCAATTAATACTCAATAGCTCTACCACAAAATAACTCACATTAAATAGCTCAATATATCATGTAGGAGGACTAAAAGTGTGAAATATGTGAGTAGAACTATGTAGCTATGAAAGAACATGTTTTTAAATATTATTTAGAATACTGTGAAGTAGTATTATTCAGCGTTTGTGATTGAAGAAGATTGCGGCTTATAATTGTTGACTTATCAAAAAAATATACATATTTATATGTATACATTTTTAAAATGTTTCTTGGATATTTCCTGGATTTTATAGTTTTCGAGATCGACACATTTAAGCAGACGAACAGACAGGATAAATTGACAAGATTGACGCCAATATTACGATTATAAATATATACATATCACTCATATGCTCTTCACAAAGTAATTATATTATTCGATCACTGGCCGTTTGACCCACTATGCAAAGGGACAGTGGGCCGACGACAGCATGTCTGGACTACACGATTGGGCGTGACGCCGGACGACTCTCAATGTCAACGCCCACAACAAAGTGTGCCACACACATACACACACGCACTCATACTCGCACACACATGGACTTCAAAGTAGTGATATTAATTGCGGTGCTACTATCCCCTCGGGCCCTCGGCCCTGCATAAATAATGAACTGCGTTTAAGTCTTTCCCACTGACACACAATCCGACGACGATGATGACGATGGTGATGATGATGATGACGATGTCGTTGACGACGCTGACCACCTGTGACCAGCAGACGCAGCAGGCAACGGTCAGCGAAAGCGCAAGTGGCAGCTGCTGTTGCTGCCGCCGCCGCTGCCGCTGTTGCAGCCGATGTTGCCTCAGTTGTTGCACCACGTACACGCCCCCCTCTCGCCCGCTTGTGCTGGCAGTTCGTATGGTAAATGCAAGGCGGCGCTGTAGCACTGTAGTACACGGAATCCATTATGTTAATTCACTTTCGTTTGCTCGCGAACACACGTCTCTTATATAGCGATTGTTGGCCATATGCGCCGATATATATGGCCTGGTGAGCCGAGGTGAGCTGGTTAGCTTGATGATAGCTAACAGATTGGATTGGATGCCCGGCACTAATCACCTAATGGTCAACTACGCAGGTCACAATTGTTGATGGGCTTTCAATCTAATTGAGCGTAGCCAAGTGGCGAAATCATCATCATTATGCCAATCGATAAATGAGATCGCGATCGAAATCGTATTGCCATTGACATTAAGCTGCAGAATTTTAAATACTCTCGGAAATTTTAGATAATAATATGCAATTTTATAATGGGTATTGGCAGCATAAGTCTATGAAATATAAAGTATATTATAATAGCTTATTGACATATTCTGCACTTAAAAGAGAAAGCGGTGAATACTTCGGAATTTTTAGGAATTAAGAGGCTTTAAGCTTATACCTAATCTATATTAAAAGCTTTTATCTTTCGGAATGTGAATTCAATTTATTATTAATCGAGTAAGATACTTGAGTTAAGATACCAAATTTAAATGACATGGATGCAACAATTATATAAAACTAAATAATACTACAACAACTATAACTATATGATTCCACAGAAAATCTATATACATATTCAATTCCACTCCATACAACATATATGTACATATGTAAACATTTTCTGAAACAAGTCCCCTTAGCATAACATCACTAAAATATTAATTCAGCTTAAATTTCAAATACATTTACACATTTCATATTCGAAATTAAATATAATGCTTATAACCTTTTTTAAAGTATTTTCAGTTGATTTAAAGTTAACTTTAAAACCAAAAAGCACAGTTTTGATTTCCTTCCTTTTTATTTATGTGAGTATGTATGTATATAATATTAACCAGGCCTGATCTTAGATTAATTTGAGTTATTCCACAAACAAACTGTTGAATAAAACAACAAACTTGCACCGTAAACAACACAATTTATGCACAAATCGAAAGCGACTTCAGAGACGACACAATTATGTTGCCATATGTTGATGTTCAAGGCGACAGAGCAAGAGAAAAACGCGCGCAACAGCTTCACTCACACACACACACACATATATACACACAAATACAGAGAGAAAGACAGAATGAGAGAGAGATAGAGAGCACGTTACTGTAGTTGATGGACCGTGCACGTTTTTTGACCGTGCTCGATTGTGTAGTCTAGTTACAGGCTGACATCTGCCAGCGTTGCGTATGCGTAATTTTTTAAATTAAATAACTTGATATAAAAACCAAGCACAACAACAAATACGAAAACAACGAAATTCTATTTAAACTCTTAGCAGCGTTTTTGTGGCTTCGAATGTGTGCGCGCGAGAAACTTTTTCATCTGTTGCCGCGACGCTAGAGACGCAACGGAATGTGTGAATTGTGCGGCTGCGGCTGCGGCTGGCGTCGACGCAGATGCTGACGCCAACAGTGACGCTAGCGTCGCTGTCAACGCAGGCGACACATACAAACAGAGCGGAAAGTCCTGTTTAAAGCAGGGCGGGTTCAAGCAAGTGGGAGAGAGACTGAACGAGTGAGCGCTTTTGCTCTGAATGTGTGTGTCTCTGTATGTTAGTGTATGTGTGTGTTGTTTTGCTTGGGAAAACAAGTGGTTGCCGTGGTGAGAAAACGTGGCGCACACAACTAAAGCGCCGGCTGGCTAGCCCCAAAGGGTTTGGTTATCGGGGTGGATAGTGGGCAGGGATAGCTGGTACCTGACGTCTCTGCACTTTTGACAGCTGCAGCGCCGGCGGAAATGAAAGGCGTACACATGTACACACATGCAATACGTACACTCATAAGCAAACATGACAGTTGCATGAATACACAGTGGGGCAACATTACCAAACAGTGGAATTAAATAATAAAAACCCAAATCTTAAGCGGACATTGAATAATAAAAGCAAGGGGCTTCAATGGATGCAATATATAAATCAATATTTATTGCCTTAGATAAGAATAAAGGTTTTGAAAAGACTGACTGAAGTTTTAATCTACATTTACTAAATGAGTAATATAGACCATGTTGATTGAAATTCTTGTTAATTCATTAATCGACAGTTATTAATAAATATGGTTATATAATATCCTGGCTGTTGATACCCGAGCTTCACTGTGTGACGGCTGAAATGCAGTACACGCTCCCATTACGGTAGGCAACGCGCCGTTGCCTAACGGTTCGATAGTGAAGCGTGACAAACAAGCGACAGGCGAACGACGCAGCTGTTAACTGCAGCAACAAACAAGACAAGTAGCAGACAAACAAACAAGCAAAAACAAAACACGAATTAAGAAAATATGCGGCAAATGATTTAGCCGCTGGCGTTGACAAGCCAGGTGAAAATATAGGACCAAACGTGGCTACGAAACAAATTAAATACATAAATAAAAAAAGTAAATAAATAAAGTAATGCAGCAACAGCTACAGAAACTAATTGATATGAAAACAAAGCCAAAAACGGTCTTGCGGTTGCGTTGCAAAAAGGGAATTGGCAAAACAAAAAAAAAAATGAAGAAAAGAAAAAAAATTAACCACTCACACAAATAGGCGACAAAGCAGCAAGAAAAATGAAAAAACAACGGCAACCATAAAAGCAGCGCAATCAAATGATAATAAAAAAGCCGCGATTACAGTGACAACAACAACAATACAGAAATCAAAAGCAGCAAAGTTGGCAGCGCAGTCGCACTGACACACACACACCCGCAAGCACACAGCGAAATAATACAGTTGTTGATTATGCATGCGTGAGTGAGTCTCGCGTCGCCCAAAGGTGAAACCAGAATAGAGCAAAAAAGAAACAGCAACGGCAACAGCGGCAGCGACAGCGGCGTTGGCGCCGAAGCCACAGAAGAAGCAATAGCAATTCAAATGCAAGACAATATTCAAAAATCGAACAGCAAAGCAAACGAAAAGAAAAACAACAACAATAAAAGCTAGAAAGGCCGAAGTAGAAGGAAAAGACACACGAGCGGAAGCACAGGGTGAGGGAAGCCACCATAAATATTGATTGAAAATCAATAGGTTGCGTTCTCTTCGCCGTCTGTTTGTCTTTTGTCATTTGTAGTCATGAATTGAAGCCCTTTGCGCACTACCAGTCCAAGTTCCAGCCCACCGGCACAGTTAGAAACGCATGTACATAAATACGTATGTATGTACATATGTATGTACTTATACCCATGTATACATGTGTACACACTGCTATACAGCTGTATTTCCATATATGTACATACATACATACATACATACACACATATATGCATATGTATGTATATACATTGTACATATGTACGTATACATATATGTGCATGCGTGCTGCTAGCGCTGACAAGCTCAGCTTGATAATTTAACACGTACCTTACCCCTGCCAGGCGACAGAGACACTTACACACGCATATATGCTGCTACACATACATACATATAGAGCAAAACAGACGGAAAACACAACAAAAGCAACAACAACAAAATGTCAACACACTTTTGCTGTTGCCGCTGCCATTGTTATGGCTTGTCTGAATTCATGCGCTTGAATGTGTGCGTGTGTGTGTGTTGGGGCATTTTGGGCTGTAGGCTGTAATCAACATCGTTGCTGTCGCTATTGGGGCGCAAAAAAACATGCCAAAAGAACAGAATAAGTAGAGCACCCCAAGACTGCGTCGACTGCGACGCTGGCAGCATAAGCCACACTCAATAGCAGAGATAGAATGAGAAGAGCACGAGAGACAGAGAAAGAGAGAGTGAATATGCAAGAGAACACAGAGGGGGCAGCATGAAGCCAGCGTATGCACTGAAGCAGCAAATAAACCACGTATACACATACACATACATACATACATATATAGAAGAGCGCACGGCATTCATAAAGCATACACAACGTTAATATTACAGACTCACACAGTTACATACATACATACAAATACGAACCTCAACAGTTTTTCGACATTTTGTTGCTATTTTCGCTGTCTCTGCCAACGTCGCGACGATGCGTCGCTGCTGCTGCTCACTTAAACGTTCTGCCGTTTGTTATTTTGTTATTGTGTTGTGTGTGTTTGTTTTGTATCTGCCGTTTCGCTTGATGATATTGTTGTTGTGCTGCGCTGTGTGCACTATTAGTTGCGATATAATTTGATATTATTCCTGTTGTCGTTGCTGCTGCTTTTGTTGTTGTAATTGTTGTTGCTGTGAATTTTTATTTATTGCATTCAATTATCATTTTTCTACGCACCACACATGTAAACGCACAACGTCAACGTTGACGGCGACGCGGCTACTCTGCTGCTGCTTGGCACAAATTTTCATTCGCCAAGGTAACTGATAATACACTCTATTCTACTTGTTTTGGTTACCGCTGTTCTTGTTGTTGTTGCTGTTGTGGTTGTTTTGTAAAAAGATACGTTTATGAAACAATTTTGGTGTAATTTGGTGGCCTCTGCTGCTGCTACTGCTGCAGTCACTGTCGACGGCGCTTTTCGCACGAATTCAAGTTAGAGATACAGATACACGTACACAAAACGCGACTTTGAATGCAGCCGGCATTGACAGCGTTTTCAATTATTATGATTGTTGCTGTTGTTGTTGTTGCTGTTGCTGTGATTGTTGTTGTTGGAGAGGGGCCAGCGGCAGAAGACACTAAATGAACGCTGTACAGGTGGCAGCAGCGTGGCGAATTGAAATATCAGCGCGTAAATTGTAGAGAACTAAATATAACCGACACATACAATATAGAGGTGTACAAGTACATATTTGTATGTACATATATACGAGGAACGTAGACGTAGTAAATATAAAAGTTAATAACAACGCAAAGAAATAAACACACACACACACGAACGAACGAACCGCCGAACGAACCAGCAATCTGACGTGCGCTCTGTCTGAAAGTCGAGATACGAATGAGCAACGGTAAAAAACGGTGAGCCGGAGCAGAAGCACGCGCCAAAACGAAAGCTAGTAAAAGTTTAGAGCGCGCGAGCTGTTCTCAGTGTTTTGCGTATCTACATATGCATAAGTATGTATCAATGTTGTGTGTGTGTGTGTGAATGTGTATGTGTGCTTGGTGTACTGAAGAGAACCTCATACAGGTGTTTTAGGCAGGTAATTTACTGACAGCCATGGCATACATGAGCCTGAGTTGGTGCTAATTGAACATGCTATTCTTTATTTACAGTTAACAAAACACAAGAGTGCCGGCTCATAATTAGGTGGTGGTAAATATTTCTAGCTTTTCTGCTGTCTCCGAATTTGCGCGCCACAAATAGCTAAGAGACCTAAGCCTGCCAGAGTGACATAAAAGAAACGCAGTGCGGCCAGATGGTCGGTGGTAGGTAATTTATATACGCGAAAAGTGCTGCCACTCAGCGATAGCAAATTCAAGCGATGTCTTGTCGATTACCGTGGAGGACCCAAGCGCGAATAGTAGTGCTGCAAAAGAATCGATATTTCGTTGTATCGATATTCATGATTTTTTTAAGAGATAAAGATCGATTATATCGATATATCGAACACTTCTTTTAAATGTTAATTTTCTTGTTTATAATATTTATATTAATTATGACTTAATGGATAAAATGGCAACCATTTCAAGATTAAAATGAAAGCAACAGCATCAAACAAAAACAAATTTATTAAACCAAACAAAGTCGTATAACAGAATTTTTTCATTAATTCCAAAACAATTCATTAAAAACTAAAAGGCGGTTCCTTAACCGTGCTTAAAAGAAGTTCTTTTAAAGAACTTTTGGAAGAGCATCCTTGGTGGCCAATACTCTCTCCATCATAGCAAAAGCGCTGTTCCATCTGGTAGGCACTTCTTGTTTAAGGCTGTACGCCTTGGCTTCTGGCAATTGCGCTTCTCTGAACGTAGCATAAGTTATATTGCTCTGTTTGACAAAAGTAACCATTTTTTTTTTTTTTTTGCATTTGGAGACTATTACGTGCACATTATCTAAGTTAAGACATTCTTTTACTATTAGGTTAAGCGAATCTGCAATATTTTCTGCAGTATGATTCTTCTGATCATTAAGTGTGTTCGTCGACAACACTGCGGAACGCAATATGAACTCTTTATCAATAAAATGGCAAGTTACGCTTATGTAGGACATATTTGCCAAAGACGTCCACAAGTCAGTAGTAATGGCCAAATTTTCGATGGATTCAACAATATCAAACAATGCGGTCTTCATAGACATACATATGTATATCTTGTCTCCATTTGAACATGTTTTAAAGCACTCTTACACGGCAATGCGTAGTGTGGATCAAGCACTTTGCAAAAATTTTTAAATTAAGGCTCATCCACTAGACTAAAGGGCTGCATACTTGCGGCCACAAATTCAGAACCAGCAAACGGACCAGCGCTCTGTCTGAAAGTCGAGATACGAATGAGCAACGGTAAAAAACGGTGAGCCAGAGCAGAAGCACGCGCCAAAACGTATCTACATATGCATATGTATCTATGTGTGTGTGTGTGTGAATGTGTATGTGTGCTTGGTGTACTGAAAAGAACCTCATACAGGTATTTTAGGCAAGTAATTGACTGACAGCCATGGCATACATGAGTTGGTGCTAATTGAAAATGTCATTCTTTATTTACAGTTAACAAAACACAAGACTGCCGGCTCATAATTAGTTGGTAAATATTTCTTTCTTTTCTGCTGCCCCCAAATTTGCGCGCCACAAATAGCTAAGAGACCTAGCTTGCCAGATTGGCATAAAAGAAACGCAGTGTTGCCAGATGGTCGGTGGTAGGTAATTTATATACGCGAAAAGAGCTGCCTTTCAGCGATAGCAATTTTAAGCGATATGTCTTGTCGATTACCGTGGAGGACCCAAGCATAAATAGCGAGACTGCGTCCATTGCGAAGAAAAAATTTTCTTTTGATACTAAATCGCAAACGCGGAGCTAAAATATGGCTGAAGAGTGGCAAAGTCAAAACTTTCGACAAAATGTGATTTCCAAAATGTAAGTAATCACTTCGCCTATGCATAAGCTGTTTTAATAGACTTTTTCGATGGGTTTTACAGCCACGATATGTTGTCGGCCCAAAATGGGCCGGATCCGAATAAAAATGCTAGCCTGATGGAGAATCACATATTTCGCAAGTCTCGCACGAAAGATGAGTACCTGGGGCTGGTGGCTAAATTGTTTATGCATTATAAAGATATGTCGCGAAAGTCCCAGGCACAACAACAGCAGCAACAGCAGCAGCAGCTGCAGCAGCAACAACAACAGCAACAGCCTCCGCCCAATGCCGAGATGGGTCAGCAAAATATAATGCAAGATCCATTGAATGCGCTTCAAAATCTGGCTAGCCAGGGCAATCGAAATCCTCAATTGATGCCAATGGGCGGAGCTCCGGGTCCAAATCAAATGGCTGGTCCAGGTGGCCCAGGCACTGCATCCAATTTGCTACAGACACTCAACCAGCAGAGGCCCGGCCAACAGCAAATGCAACCGATGCCGAACATACGCGGTCAACTGCCCATGGGCGCTGGCGCTGGTGGGCAGCAAATGGTGCAAGTACAACAAATGGCTGGAGGCAATGGACCTGGCGGCGCAGGAGGTATGCAGCTGAATGCCATGGGACCTGCCGTGGCGCAGGGCCAGGGCCAGATTGTTGGCAATGCAGGAGGAATGCCAAATCAGATGGTGGGCCCGGGACCCAATAGTGGACCTACGGGAGGTGCAACTGGTGGTATGCCCAATCAAATGTCGCCCATGGTGGTAAGTAGATGCAACGTCCCTATGTATTTATACTAATACATGCCCCTCTGTTAGATGGGCATGGGCAATCCGATGATGCGGCTAAATCAAGGCATGCAGGGCATGCCATCTAATATGCAACAGCAGCACAATGTTGTCGGCGGCCCAACTGGTCAGCAACAGGTGGGTGGGCCCGGTGGCTTACCACCGAATGCAGTGCAGCAGGGTGGGCCCATGAATCCCCTGAATGGCATGAATGTGAATATGCCGCCCAACATGCAGCAGAAGCCGAATATGACAATGGGACAAGCGGGCCAAATGTTTCCGGGGAATCGCGGTGGAGTTGTTGGCGGCCAACAGCAGCCGCAACAGCCATTCATGCGTTCCAGCCCCTCGCCAGCAGATGCCCAGCAGTTGCAACAACAGCAACAATTGCAGCAGCTGCAACAACAGCAGCAGCAGCAACAGCAGCAGCAACAACAGCAGCAACAACAGCAGCAACAGCAGCAGCAACAACAACAACAATTGGTGGGCAATCAAACGCCCACACAGCAACCGCCCACACCACAGATGCCCACACCACAAATGATACCCAGTCCGGCATTGGTGCCCCAGTCCAGTCCGCAGATGATGATGCAGAACCAACAGCGCAACATACGGCAGCAATCGCCAAGTGCGTCGATTAATACGCCCGGCCAAGTGACGGGAAACAGTCCATTTAATCCACAAGAGGAGGCGCTGTATAGGGAAAAGTACAAGCAACTGACCAAGTACATTGAGCCCCTGAAGCGCATGCTGGGCAAGATTAGCAATGATGGAACCAGTGAGCTGTCTCTCACATTCTATATATGTCATATTAAATAATGTATTCCACTTGCAGATGTCGAAAAGATGACCAAGATGAGTAAGCTATTGGAGATCCTCTGCAATCCCACGCAACGTGTGCAGCTGGACACTTTGCTCAAGTGCGAGAAGGCACTGGAGAAAATGGATCTAGTCTCGTACTCGGGACAGCAGTTTGGCGTAGGTGAATTCTCGTATGATGAGATCTTTAACTAACTCTCTTCCAATCGATTTCCAGAAATCGTCGAATCCGCTGCTTGAGGTCATCAATACTACATTGCAGAGTCCGTTGGCTAATCACACGTTGCATCGCACTTTCCGGCCCAGCTTGGAGCTGCTCTTTGGCACAGATATTTGTGCGCCAGTGGCGCCCAAGAAGCCGCACTTGGAGGAGAAGTCGTCGCCATTTGAGCAAGATGTGCCACATGTATTGCAGGGCGAGATTGCCCGCCTGGACACCAAGTTCAAGGTCAAACTGGACACAACTGCTCAGAACAACAATAGGGCCATACGTTTGATCTGTTGCCTGGACGATAAGTGTTTACCCAGCGTTCCTCCCGTGAGCGTGAGCGTGCCGGAGGAGTATCCATGGCAATCACCCGACTGTTCGCTCACCGAACAAGAATATTCGGCGACGCCGTTTCTGCAGACCGTGCAACAGGCGTTGATCGCTCGCATGTCAAAGTTGCCCAAAAACTATTCACTCTCGCATCTGCTGGACACCTGGGAGATGGCCGTGCGACAGGCCTGCTCGCCACAAGCCAAGCCTCGAGCCATATGTGAGCTGACCACGCTCCTGGGTGTGTAATCTTTCGAATCTCAGTTGATGCGAAGAAAGAGTTGGATTGAGTATATAAGTATATGCAATACCCTAGCAAATATTTTATACATGAACTGCTGTACTAATGATAAAGCTGATGATATGAATTGTAGATAAATTTACATGATAATAAGATATGAGATTGTAAATTAAAATATTTTTAACCCATTTGAAAGACTTGGTTTGAATTATTGTATGGAAAATATATTTTCACATAGAATTTGTATTTCTATTCTTTTTTTATGTTTTCTTGAGATTTGGACCTTTGATACTATTTAGGTATACCAGGTATCTTTTCTTCGCATGTAGCAATAAATACAATTTTGTTCAGATTTTAAAATTTTAGAGCGATAATTATTGTACAATAGAAAAAGTGTTAAGAAAACTTAAATATCACAGATTTTGTAGCTATATATATATATATATATATATATATATATAGTTTATGCACTAGGTATAATCAGCAGAGCTCTAAACTAAAATGTGCGCGAGGAAAGTGTAAGTGAATGAATAGGTGTGAGTGTGTAAGGCGTATCCATTTGCTAATATAGGGATAATTTGTATGTGAAGCCTAACATAACGATGACAAGAAGTAGCTCCTAACTAGAACTTAAGACTACGCCAGCCGGCCCGCTTGTGGATCTGCTCCAGAGTTTGCACGATTGAGCTGGTCATACTGTGTCGAGATGAGATTGTGGATGGTGGATGGTAGCTTGCCTATCGGCTGGCCACAAAGGTACCCACAAATGTGGACGCCTGCTGCTGGAGTCGCAGCAAATCCTGTGCGCTGTAGATGTGCAGACTGCTGGGCGAGTGACTGGATGTGGCGGGCGTTTGTACTGGACTCGAGACGCAGCTGGAGCTGGTGGTATTGGTGGTGGCTGGTGCAATGGCGCGCAGCTGCAGCGTGGGTTCACACATTGCTGCCGCAGCAGCGGCAACTGCCTCGGCCGCCGTTGTGCTGAAGGTCACATTGCGATTGACACCGTTCGCCTTGTCCTTGTTGTGGCGCTTGACGTGCTTGGACAGGTGATCGCTGCGCATGAATTTCTTAGAGCAGACGATGCACTGGAACTTCTTTTCGCCGGTATGTGTTCGCTTGTGACGCGAGAGCTCGTCGGAGCGGGAGAAGCGCTTGTCGCAGTTGTCCCACTTGCAGATAAACGGACGCTCGCCCGTATGGACGCGCTGATGGGCTTTCAGATGGCTGCTCTTAAAGTAATTCTTGCCGCAGTCAGGGAAGCTGCACTCGTAGATGCGACTGCGGGTGGCTGCTGCCTGGGCGGCAGTAATGCGTTTGCCTGCCAAAGAGCAGGACGCTGAAGAGGAAATTGAGGATGCCGAGCTTGATGTGGACTGGCAAGGCGATGGTACATTGGCGGCGGCTGCCGCAGCCGCCACGTTGCTCAGGATCATCAGCTGTGAATCAGGAGCGGGCGCTTGTATATAGACAGGACAAGCGGTTGCTGCATATGTCGCCTGGGGCAGCTGTTCCGTAGCTGTTGGCGGTGCTGTTGCAGTGGGTGTGGAATTAGCTGTCGGCAGTGCCACCTCGGCCGCACGTTTACGATTCATTTTGTACTTGAGATTGCGCCAAACGTTCTCCTCTGGATAGTCATCAGAAATGGGTGTGGCGAGCGCGGCAGCAGAGCAACTGCTCGAGCTGGAGCTGGATTTGGAGCTGTTCTCCTCATTGGATGAGCTGACGGTACCAAGGCTATTCACACGCATGATGACGCTGACACGTTGAGCAAGTGCTTCGGCATCCTGATCGTGCTCCGACTTTAGCTGTTGCTGCTGATCTGGCGGCGGTGTCAATGTGACCGCTGGCTGTTCTAGGCGCGCCTTTTTGCAGGGCCGCACATCGCTGGTATCGTCCTCCGTGTCCGAGGGATTGGGCGTGATGATGCCATTCTTTTGGCTTTGCTGATTGGCGACCAGCTTTAGCTTGGCCTTCAGCAGATTTTCGCTGACCAGTTGTTTGTCCTTGGCAGCCTGGAAGAAGCAAGAGGAGAGGGAAAAAGATTTCGATTAGTAACTGGGTTCAATAAAAGTGGGCGGGCGAGTTCACTGCCTCTGGCCCCGAAAATACGATTCACATTCACATTCACTTTTTCCCCTTCTGACGTTGACCTACAATAACTTTTTGGCGAGTGCAAAAAACCCCAAGAGAAAAATTCGCTAATTATGTGCGCGGGCGTTGGCATCGGCGTCAGCAGCGACAGCGACGGCGACGCCGGCGTTGGTTAAAAGCGACAAGGCCGTTCACATTTAACCTTAACCCGCAGCAGCGGCCCCCACGCAAATTTAGTGCGCCTAACGTGGGGTTAATGCCATTGCGATATTATGACTATGATATACTCAGTAAGCCCTCAAATCGAATAGCATACAAAATGACTCATTTAAAGAAAGTTGTCTCGCGACCATAAATATATGTATATATATTAATTATATTATTTTATATACATATATTTTATTTAGCGAGCAGCTAAGTAGCATTTCTTACAGGGTATATAATTAGTCATGATCGTTTTTTAAACCCTTTTTTGGCAGTTTGCTTAACTGTTGAAAGCCACCGCGGCGCCCTGTGAATTACCGACACAGCCTAAAAGCATGCACTACAAATTTGTACAGCGTGCGTCGCAGCTGGCAGCGACGCTGTGTTTTTTTTATGGGCTCGGCACGTTGCCTTCGCTTGGTGCGTGTATGTGTGTGTGTCTATTTTGTTTGTTTGTTTGCTCGCTTGTGCACCCGATAACCAGAAAGCAAAAAAATGTGACATATTTTATATGAAGCGTCGCTGCCTGTCTGGGGCTTGGTTTTGTTTATTTTTCTACCTCTTGCTGTTTCTTCTAATTGACAACGCACCTTCGCACAGTCTTAATGCTCACGCACACATTCACACTAACTCGGGCAAATGCTCTCAAACAAATGTGCTCTGACTACGTCAGCAGGCGGCTCTCTTTAAGACGCTCTCAGCAAAAAATCACACACACACTCATAAACATTTGCAGGCAAGGCGCGCAAATAACTACGACAATTCCACATTGCCGTGGAGTCCAATGTTCGCCCTGTGTGTGCTTGTGGTCTATATATGTATGTGTGTGTATGTGCTGTATCACTCGCTGTGCATGCGGTGTTCACGTGAAAGCGTGCCCGCTGCGTGATCGCATAGCGTTACTGTGGTGCGAGCGAGATGCGAGACTTTTGTTTTTAGAAACGCGGCGAGTGCAAGCAGGCAGGCACTACACTTAATGGTTTGCCTTGCCATGTACTTTTTTTGTTGCGTGATTTGTCAAAAGCGAAGGCGTGTTGTCTGGGGGCACGAATAAAATGCGGGAATTCGCTGTAACTATGTATATATACGAGTGCAAGTCCGTCTCTGTGTATGTGTGTAGGCTGCATTTTTTCGCACTTAATTTTAATTAGTTTGCACTGCACTCATTTACACTCATTTATACGCCTCACTTTGTAGGTCAATCTCTTGCGAGCTCTGAGTCACTTGGACTTACATTTTCCACTTTGTTCTCTCGCAGCGGGGGCGTTGCAGGCGGTGATGGCAGCAGCAACGTATCCATGTCCATTGTTTTTATGTATGGGTGACAAATAACTAGTTTTTGTTTTATTTTTATTTTTTATTTAGATGCACTTTGCACTTGCACGCTATCTTTGGCACCTGCACCACGTATTATTGCAGGGGCACTGGAGTTTATATATTTATTTAATATTTTTTAATTTCTCTTTCAGTTGGTGTCCGCCTTATCACTTATCTAAATCGGTGTTAGCACTTTTGATTTACACAAGCTATTGAGGCTGGTTGCCTTTAAAGTTTTTTCTTTCTTTTATATTTCTCTTGATGCGGCTGCTAGAGGAGCCCGTGTAAGCGAACCGTAGCGTTCAGAATTCAACAGACGAATGAACAAAACACAGACTGCGAACTTCCACCAGACCATCGCAGTCGCAGTCGCAGTCGCAGCACAAGCACAAGCACAAACACAACCACAGGCGTACACGGTAAGAGAGTATGAGAGATGGGAGCGCACGTTGCCGACGTAATCAGTTGTAAGTGGGCTGCTCGTCAACGTGCGCGGGTGTGTTGGGAGTCTCTCTTCAAAAATCGTCATCGAACGGGTCGGCAAAGCAACCAGTGCAATGGGAGGACACAATTGTAACTGCTTTTCCAGGCCAGGCGTTGGCAACGTGGGCAGCGTTTGCTAGAGGCGTGCGTGTGTCACGACCCAAGCACGAGCTTAAACTAAAAACCCACGACTTAATACATGACTCGTGCTCGCACGAGACGCGACATTATTTCATTTATATTTGTTCTTTTGATTTATTAAACTTGATTTGCAGCTAATTGTGTTAAGCTGATTTCTTGTTATAACTTACTTTGTGTATCGCAAAACGATCGTGACACGCTCTCCACTTTAGCTGGCAATTCAATAGTACGCCTCCGCAGCGGGCTGACATTTAGCTGAGACATAGAGCTCTTGTTGGCGGCAAAAAGGTCAGGTCTGTGCCCACGCACAGTGGGCCTACCAGGCTGAGTGGCCGAGTGGGAGAGAGAGAGCGCACGTAACGAGCGCATGGACGTCATCAGCTGTTTACCTCCGGGCAATGGGCCGCGGGGCGTTTGGGGGAAAATACAAAATTCCATGGAGCTATCTATTCATAGCCGCTGTTCATGCACATAAAGCGTGCTAAGCTAAGGCAACACTCCCATACACATATGCATACATGTATGTACATACATACATATGTATATGAGTACATGTTTGTAGTTGTGAGAGGCCTACACAGACACGCCCCGAAGCCATGGCTGAATCTAACTAAGGCCCGGCCGTCCCATTGACGGCGCCGCCAAAGCTTGAAGCTGCGGCTGACGCATTTGTTGCTACGGAAGTTCGTGATTAAGCGCTTCGAGCAGAAGATAAAAAAGACGAATAAAAAACAGGCTAGAGCTTAGACTGGTCAGTGTCTTTAGCCAGACAGACGATACATACACCCATTGGATCAGGCTGCATATATTTGCATGTACATTAGCCGCATTGTTCGGCAAGGGGCAGCTAACACACAATAAGTCGTGCAAAAGTCCAGACGCAGACAGATTTCATTGATGGGCGAAACCAGTTTGTCGGTGGGAGAGGGCGGCGCTGAGTTTATGTTACGCTCACCAGTTGAGCAAATCCAGCGTTGCCAGATGTGAAGCAAATTGAGCACAGCTTGAGTGGAATAATTAAGCTTTTTGGCAGTTAATATGATAAATTTATGCCCACGTTTATCTGCTCATTACACATAATGCTCTAAGAGTTAGTCAAACGCAGTTGAGACTGGCAACGCTGGCTACGCTATGTTCGTAACAGTTTCACAAGCAAAAAGGGGCTCGTGCCACTTATAGTCGTCAATCGGCAGAGCGCCACACAACGAACGAGAGAGAGGGAGAGCCAAAAAGAGAGCTACCATCAAACAGCTGTGACTATTTTATATTGTGAATGCGCTCTTGCGCAACAAAAACAACAACGGGGCGGGAGCGAGACTGAAACTAGCACGCCATACAAAACACGCGCGAGAGAGTGTGCCTGTGTGTGTGTATGTATGAGTGTGTCTGTGAATTATCATACTGTGTATCACGCGTTGACCTCATGATGTTCACGTGAACATTTGTTGATACTTGCCAGCGCAGCCAGCAGTTAGCATAGGCCAGTGCGGTCGGTCGGGTTGCGCTGAGGCAGAAGGCGGCGTGCTTGTTTCACTATTTATGGCTGGCTGTATGCGTGCGCGTGCATGTGTGTGTGTGTATACATGAGCTTGTTTGAGTGCTTACGGGAGTGGGTATTTGTTGTTGCGTGTTTTGTTTGTTATTGGAAACGGAATTAAATTTTGTACGGAACTCAAGTGCAATAATAATGTTTTGTGGGTGTGTAATGGGCTGCCTCTGCTTTTTCTTTTCGCTGCAGTGGAAATATTTACATTACTTATTTATTTATGTATTTGTATACTTTTTTTTTTAATGCATAGAGCACTACGCAATTGAAAGTCTACCCCATCATTGAGAGGTGCGGCCCACCCATACAAATTAAGTATTAGCACAAGCATAGTTATTTTTTCTTGTGTGTATGTTTATTAAGCTATGTATGTACGTTTCAATTTAATCAGCATTGCGAAGGGCATCTAAAATTAGCAACAATTCCGGTTCCAGGCGACAGTTCAAGTTCAGTGCGGGGCTTGTACGCCTTTTGCCTTGACACGCATTTGGAGGCCGCCTACGTATCGACTCCAGGTCCGCAAATACCCACCCACAGGCCAAAAGGGGCGGACGGCCACCCAAAGTCCACGTGCCCACGCACCTTTACAAGTGCACGTAGGCCGCTGCTGCCACCGACGCACAGGGCTGCCACACGGGCGAGAGAACGTAAGAACGGTGGCTACCGAGAGCGCAAGAGCTTGCGCATTGACGTAACCTGATGTAATGGTTATGTAGCAGCAGCAACAGCAACAGCAGCAGGCTCTCAGTGACGTCACGTGGAAATTCTCCTGTTGCGCTCCAAAGGTCAATCAGAGAAGCAGCGCTGCCGTTGCCAATGACGTCGCAGGGCCAACGGATGATGGTTCAAGGCCTCTACTACCATATGCCTTATTAATGAACTCGAGCTTTCTGGCTAACGTTTTTTGTGTGCTTGTGTGTGTGTGTGTTCGCGTGTTTTTCCTCGTTTGTTTCTTCCCTCCATTGGCCCCAAGCAGTGTTGAATGTTATGTGTGCTGGCTGTTTGTGTCTCTTTTAGCAACGGACGTCAATCACAGGTGAACGTGACGTCAGCTGCTAAACGGAACATGTTCACAGTGAGTGCTCAATCTTGTTATTGGGCCTGCCATTAGCATTCTGCTTGAATTGAATCTAAAATTCGACGCGGCAACATACAAGACACAAGACAACAACAAAATTTTCAAATTTTCATTTTCACCAAGCTTCAAGTCATTCACATTTCGCTTTTCGAATAAATGTATGTACATACATACATACATACATACATACATATGTATGTATATTTTTCGACTCTTCATCTTTTACAGTTGATTTTTCTTGGCATACGTATGCGAATATGTATGCGAATGCGAATGGGTAAAACCCCCGAACTTATCTTTTGCCGCGTTTTTACTTCACACGCGCCACACAAAATGTTCATCACACTCCATGACGTCATGCTACTGCCTAGCAGTAACAGCAGCAGCAACAGCAGCAACAGAGGCAGCTACAATCAGCTCGTGACAATGCAGCGAGCTACCCGCGTCGCCTCACCTGCGGATACAATCAATGAAATTTCGTTTAGCGCAATTATACATTTAGCAAATCAATTTGCTGACAAAGTAAACAAATAGTTCGAACTGTCCAAATGTTGAGCTACTTTTTGCTTTTTATTCGAGTTGCTGTCGAAGATTCAGATTTTTATATTTTTATAAATTTTGAACTGAATTTGAAACAAACATATCTGCATCTGACTCACTTGGCGCAATTATAAATTAAGTAAATAAATTTGATAAAGTAAACAAAAAGTTGGCCCTGTTCACGTCTAGAGCTATTTTTGGCCTATTTGAGTTGTTGTTGATAAATTTGTATATTGTATATAACGTTTTAAAGTTATATAATGTTTTTAATGTTTATATTGTTTTAAGGTTTTTATACATTTTTAGCAAATTGTTTCTAGAAATGTTATTAAGCTATTATATGCAGCCTTTGAGAGTTTGCCTAAAATATGAAAGCGGCTCTTGCCTTTGCACTGGCTTCACCTCGTTTTCAGTTAGGGAAACTTTTCCATTGTTTCTACTGCAATTATTATTATTTGTAAGTTTTTCATAATAGTAGCTGTCCCGTGACATATCATTTGTTTGGGGCACTGCTTAATCCCCCATCTGGCTGAGGGGCCTACGTGATGGCTGACGCGTTGCGTCGCGCTGCGTTTAGTCAATGCTCGCGACGCGTCTCTATCGCGCCTCAGAGTTTTGTGCTGAGAACTTTTGACTTCAATTTGGGGTCGATCGGATGTACATATATATGTACATAGGTCTCTGGCCGAAGGCCAATGGAAATTTACGTATAGCGGCGTCAAGGTTTTGCCCAGTTGCCAGAACAATATGATGAAGATGTTGCTGTTGTTTTTGTTTTTGTTGTGGATGATGTTGTTATTGCTGATGATGCTGGGAATGATGCGGCTTTTGCCTTGGCATGGCATGGCATTCCCCTTTTACCTGATATTCTTTTTGCCGCAGTATTCTGGCCACTTGTCCGACCTTGGCCCAGTTCCTGCCCTTGCCAAATGTTCCAACTGAACTTGAAAGTCGTTGTCCGTGGCAGGAAGGCAGGCGATGAAGAAGACAGCGCAAACAACGACAACGACAACGACGGCGACGGCGACGGCAGCTCAGTCGATTGACCCTGAACCGGTTCATCTGAACGCCTTTAATGGGGCAATGGCAGTTTTCTTTGTTTTATTTATTTAATTTTATTTTTATTTTTTTTTATATTATTTTTCATATTTTATTTTTGCCTATGTCGACGTAGCTGCCATCATTATGATCATCTACATTATCATACATACTATAAACCGATTGGGAATCGTGAGCATTCATACTGGGAAATCAACAACAACATCATTAATGTGATCAAAAGAAAAACTAAATAAGTGACGTGTGTGATCGACTAGTAGATACCCTAAGCATTCGCCAAAGATTGATATAAATCAAAATCAAAAGACTTTTAACTTAGAAATGGCTTTCGATGTTTCTATAAGATATCTTACAAAACTATTTTTTAACATTTATATATGTATACATTCTCTCTGAGAGCTTACTTAGCAAATTTAATATCTGTAGCTCCTAAACTTACCAAGGTATCTATAAATAAATGGAATATCCAAAATTAATATTTATGGCTATGCGGAAATTGTTAGAAAACAAATACAGATTCTACTTCGGAAATACAATTACGGACCTATCAATTATATGGCTGTTGCAACAAACTAATAAACTTCTGTTTATATTTGTATGGCATACAAAATAAATGCACATACATAAATGTATATGTGTTAATATGGTCGAAACAGAGACAGAAATAAATATAGAGCATTAGGTATACGGAGGGTAGGTAGACCAATACGCCGGATAGAGCGGTCGTTGATGACGACGTCGCATATTTTGCGGCTGATTAGCACGTGAAGCCAACGTGAACAGCACAACGAAAGAGAGAGAGAGAGAGAGAGAAAAAGAGAGTGAACGCAAATAGATTAACAGATAAATAGAGAGAGAGAGAGAGGGAGGGAGTGTCTTGCCAATAGAGAGTGAGGAAGCGAGAGAGCGAGCTATCTTATTGCGTTATTCACAATAATTTGCATGACGCGCGGCACAATCGTACGGCTGATGCGTCTCCCCCGTGAAAGGCCAAGCCTATTGCGGGAACTATGATAAGGCTGACCAGCTGGACGGCGCATGGCCACAACGCCCCATACTCGAGGTGGGCGTGCCTGTGGTCAGGCTTATCGCTGCCGGAACGTATACGCCGATCGTGCGCTTATCGCGCTCCCTCACCTAAATCGCCGTGCGAACCAAACTAAGGCGGAACATTCGCTCAAATATGTTTTGAATCGATTGCACTGATATGCCAACTAAATGCGGTTTGATCAATGGGTATATGCAGCTGTTGAGTGCAATATCAGTAGATTGTTACTTTGAATGAGTGTTTGCTGTACTACGAACAGGTGAATGGAATGTGATTTTCCACTATATAAGTGAAATATTTATGGGGTATATAAACGTAGAGCTAATCGGGATTTCGATTAGAGTTGATCCAATCAATAATAGCTTGTCTAGCTTAAGCTTAAGAATGTTTCTACATAGTAAGTTCCTTGATAAGAAGTTGTTTATCTATTAAGCGGTATCTTGTAAGCGATGCATACCCAGCACTAGAGTTGTAAGAATCTTTTGGGCTTTTCAGTATTTTCATTGAATTTGCTGAAGACTCAAGGCTAATACATCGTAGCTCTTTACATAACTGGGAATTCCACTAAGGTATTAAAGTCTTCAACAAGTTGGGAATTCTAAAATTTATGAATATGGATTTATGGATTTTATATATATGTATATGCTTTAATAGTTGGAAATTTTCGCTTAACTTGTATGCCAAATTGAATGTTTTACAAGACTTAAAGCTAGGCAAATTATTTAATGGAAGTCTATTAGGCTATGTTTTGTTAACCAATCAAAAAATGTTGTTTTGCACACAGTGCAAAAGTGACTAATAGGCATTCTAAGTGGCGAAATATATTCAAGTGACTCAGCCGACAAGACGTTGGGCATGGGGAAACGAGCGAACAATGCCCAAAGAATAGAGTTAATCATCTGTCAGTAAAAAGCTTCTAATGTAGGAAGTTCAATCTTTTATCTAAAGCTCTACCTGCCCGCTGCAAATTGTTACCTATCCAATCAGTCATCAATATTATTACTATATTATTATTTTTAGTAGTATTATTAACGGGTTTATCTTGGATTTATTTTGCTACTCTGGCGTGGACTCTGTGTTTGCAATTTCGCTGACAAGCTTGAAGGGGCGTTGTTGAGTGTCGACCTCGTCGACTGTGGGTCGATAACTGCCCCTGGGATTTGGTGTTGTTGATTCTCTGTTGTTGCTGTTGTTATTGTCAGTGGGAACCTTTGGAGGCTCGTTGCTCGGTCTGTCAACAATGGAAACAACCCAAGTGCGCAATGCTTTCTGCACCCGCAAGACTTGAACACTCAACGAAGCACACCTTGACGGTGTTTTAAAGTGTGTTGCTATTGTTGATACCCTGTAGCTAAACAAAAGGTCTTAGTTAATGAAGTCTGCCAAGCTGTTTGCATTGGTGCTGAGCTTAGTATAATCGAATTCAAATTCGATTGAAAACATTTCAAAGTTCTCTCTCCTGATATAATTACTGTTACTTCACTTTAGCTTATCAAATGTGGGATTAAGTTTAATGTATCGTATAGCATACATAATAAAATCTTACTCAACTGTACTTTTTCATAAACAATTTACAGGGTATTTTGTGGTTTAACATTTTAAGAGACGAACTACAATTCCATTTTATACAAGTGCTTGACTCTAGTCGATATTTTTGTTTGTCTGTGACGAATGTAGTCGCATGACGATCACCCATGAGTACAGTCATGAATGTGTGTGTGCGTGTGCGTGTGCGAATATGTATGTATGTGGGTGAGGCGTTATCGCTGCCAAGAAATGTGGACAGATAATACGTATCCACGCATTTATTGAGTGCTCACTCGCTCGACGACGTGAACCTTAGCAAATGAGTCCATGTTCTCATATATAAGCAAATTTTGGCAAATTACGAGCTATCAATGAAGAGACAATTTTAGAGTAAGATAGAACCAAATAATGGAAATGAAATAACAATTTAGATTAGTTTTGCTCTAATCAAAGATTATGGTTATAAGTGGAATTTGTAGATGTCTGAATTTGTTGTTAACAATGTGTATACAAATTTTCTCTTCTAACAAAATTTCAGATAAAATAATAATATTACGTCCCTCTCTCTCTCTTAATTATAGTCCATTTCTTACTGTCATTTTGTGAGAACTTTTTTGAATGCAAACTGGTCGAAAAGTAGCCATTTTATGCTGGGTTTGGCTTGGCCAAATACCAAATGAAAAAAAAAAAAAAAAAACAAAAAACAGGTCTAGTATTGATTTGAAGCCCCATTTTAATGAGCATATAGGTAAATTCAAATTCCATATAGCATGTGACGCAAATGCGCAAAGGCCTTGTCTGATTGACCGGCTTTGAAAGCTTCGCCAGCAGACGGTGGCTACAAAATATGTAAAACATTTATTTATAGCAAAAAGCAAGAGGGAAAACAATGCAGTTTTACAATCAATTGTTGTTGCTCGTCTACGACAGCCAAACAGCCCCAAGCCAGGTACAGTGGGCACCAAAAATCGCGACTCGGCTTTGACACTAGTGAATCTCATGCAATTCGCTGCGAACAACAATTTAGCACATTTTCTCTGTGTGTTATTCTTGTTGTTGTTGTTGATCACAGCACGAGCAACATTTAGTCGTCTATTTATTATTTATTTATTTTTAGCAACTCGCAACGCGTTTCCATAAACAAATAAGCATAGGTCTCGCCACAATGGACCACACGCAAATACCCAGTAATTTCATTTTGATTTATTAATTGCTGTTTTTATAGATATTTGTATATTTATTATTAGTTCTTATAACGTTTTGATTACTCAAATACTAGTTACATCTTTTATATAACGCCAGCGATGCCACCCAGGTTGAAATATTATAAGAAAAAAAAAAAAAAAATAATAATTTCAAAATATAAAAGTCGAGCTGAACCCTGCAATTTCATTACAGAGTATATCATAATAGATGCAAGATAAATATATAATCTTATATTTTGTATTAATATTAAAAGTTTATTTTGGTAAGAGTACGCGTAGCGTGGAATAATTCGGCTTATAATCAAAACGCAGAAGAAGCAGAGTCTAATGAATAAAAAGGAAGGCACAAACAAAATATAATTAACATATTTTTGCAAATTATGCATCGTGTGTTGTGACTTTGGGGGCCATAAATCGATCGGATGATCCATGCCGAAAGAGAGCGACACTGAGAGACAGACAGAGAGAGAGAGAGAGAGAGAGAGAGAGAGAGAGAAAGAAAGAGAGACAGAAGTTTGGTTGCACTGCGAACCCATATATTACCACTTGAAAGGCAATACCCAGGCTCAAGATCACTTTTGAAACATGTGCCGCGAGGCGTTGGCACTTGGCAAGGACAACTGTGCGTTGACGAGGAAGCAACAATTGCAGCAAAACAAAAACGAAATCAACAGCAAGCAACAAACAGCAAAAAATCACGCGAAAAAGGTCAATGCGCAAAACAAAATTGAGAAAACGTTGAACCACCAGTGCCAGACCCTGAGCCACGCAGCGATGAGTGTAAAAAATGTAAAGCAGGCCGGTCGCAAATCAGCAGCAACAACAACAGCAGCAACAACAACAACAACATGAGCAACTAAAATAATTATTGTTTAAATATATATTGATTTGAGCTTTGGAATGATGTCATGCATGGGCTAACGATCGCAGACAGATCTTCAGATTAGAGAAAAACCCCTTCAGACAGCTCAGCTGTAGCAGGAAATTACCCATCACTCAATCAGTTGAGCAATAAAACTTTCAATCAAACAAACATTTCAAATCAATTTGATGTCTTCAAATATTTTAGACAGATTTTGCTCAAATGCCATACCCTGTAAATGAAGTAGACTAGTTAACATAATTTATAGAACACTCGATATTTGATATTCAATATGTGAATATTCATTGCTAAGCAATTTATATTAATTTCAGCATATGCATAGCTTATGAGCTCATACTAACTTGAACTAAACAAATCACGTATTAAACAAAGTCATTTTTGGACTTTGACACCGGCTACAGGGCATCCGCTAGACGAGCAATTTGGTATTTTAATTGCGATGAGTGGAGGCAGAGCAGCAGCACAGCAAGTCGTTTAGCTATAAATAGCTGAGCCGATACGAAGCTGACTTTAAAATTGGCTCGTTTGATAAGCGAGCGAAGCGCAAAGGAAGCCAATGCTAGGGCCACACGGGTCGTATGCGTGATACGCCGTGTTGTCCACAAAGCAAACAAATACGTATACGTATTGTTCATACGCAGCGTTTGCCAAGCGCGAACCTACCGCAATGGCAGCCCCACACACACACCCACCCATACACTTACACCCCCCACACATACACAGGCTGTCAATTAACAGCAGCTGAGAATAAAAGCGTTGGCTAATGCATTGCTATTCTCATTGCTATTCACATTGGTGTTGTTGCTGTTGTTTTATAAATAGCCTCAAAGGCAGGGCGCCTAGCCAATTGGACTTTGTGGCCAACATTTGTGGGATGGGCGTGGCATGGCCGCCTTGTAATGCCAACAACAAAACGTGTAAAAATAACTGCATAATTTTAGTTTTGTATCTTCTTTTCTCCCCTTTGGTTTTATTTAGTTAATTGTTTTCGTTTTTATTTTTTATTTTATTTTTTTGCGCATTTGTCAACTGTTTCGTTGGTAATATCTTTATGCATTTTTGGCTGCTTATGCGAATCGTCTGGCAAATTTCATCAGCTCTTTTAATTTATGCATCATTAGCACGACACTGATCAGGCGGATCGTGATCATGATCATCTCATAACGGGGCGTGTGACGATGATCTCTTTGGGAGCAGCCCAGCAGCGAGAGTGCTGTCGTCTGTTGATTCTCGCGCAAGGGATGGGCTGGGGGAGGCGGCAGGGGCGGCAAGTCGCAGAGGGGGTGGCCATAACTGTCTGGCAAACAAGGTTAAAAACAGCCTCTGCGCCAGGGCTGGCACAGCCATAACGGATCAATGCACTCCAGGCGAAACACATTTTCGAAACAAACAACCAAACCAGTCAGAACATTGAAAACGGGTTGTGAAGACGGCGTAATACGCTGGCCAATGTTTTTAATCAAGTCGTAATTTGCCTTTGAAGTGGCTCTGAAACTGCATGAGAATTATGAATTGTACAGTTGAGAGATTTTGCGATGATATTTTATGGAAATTGAATGGACTTTGGTATTGGGTTGAGCTGCTCCAGCAAAGTAAATGTAAATAAAAATTTAATGAATTATATGCTCAAACTGTTAGATAGTATATTTTTATCGATCATTAGGGTGGATCATTTAGTCTTTTGTTGTGTTGCTGTACTAGCGCCCTCTCTTTTCCTATCTCTCTCTCTCTCTCTCTGGTCTTTTCTCTAAACCTTTTGAAGCCTACGATTATTCACTCGAGCACTATTGCTATTCTCTCTACTTCTTTCTCTCTCTATTTCCCTCGTTTTCTCTCTCCCTATCTCTCTCTCTCTCTCTCTCTCTCTCTCTCTCTCTCTCTCCAATTTTTAATAAATCTCATTTAATCGGCAATGCCAATATACCCCAGTGCATTACTGTCACTCTGGGTATTTGTACAAAATTTATATGAGTTTATATGAATGACAGGAGTGCAAGGTAACTGCACCCTTGGGTCAATGATATCGTCACGTATATGATACAATTATTCAGTTATGGCAGCAGCAGCGACAGCGGCAGCGGCAGCGCAGGCATCAACCGAGTCAGCAGTCGACGCAGCCGCGGATAACCTCGGAACTGAGGAAGTTGCTTGACCTGGAAGTGGCCGCAGCCCGTTTTGGCCGCGAGAGTGTAATGCACCAAGATTACGGCCAAGCAGCTATAGATGCACACAGAGATACAGATACAAATGCCGGCAGCGGTACGAATACAAATGTAGTTGCCATAGTAAATACAGATTAAGCGCGAGTAACAAACAAACTGAAGGTTGTGGCTTTGAATATGTATAGATAGATATATATTTCAGATTGTAGATACAAATAAGGAAACCATATACAGATACAGATACAGATACAGATACAGATACAGATACAGATACAGATACAGATACAGATACAGATACAGATACAGATACAGATACAGATACAGATACAGATACAGATACAGATACAGATACAGATACAGATACAGATACAGATACAGATACAGATACAGATACAGATACAGATACAGATACAGATACAGATACAGATACAGATACAGATACAGATACAGATACAGATACAGATACAGATACAGATACAGATACAGATACAGATACAGATACAGATACAGATACAGATACAGATACAGATACAGATACAGATACAGATACAGATACAGATACAGATACAGATACAGATACAGATACAGATACAGATACAGATACAGATACAGATACAGATACAGATACAGATACAGATACAGATACAGATACAGATACAGATACAGATACAGATACAGATACAGATACAGATACAGATACAGATACAGATACAGATACAGATACAGATACAGATACAGATACAGATACAGATACAGATACAGATACAGATACAGATACAGATACAGATACAGATACAGATACAGATACAGATACAGATACAGATACAGATACAGATACAGATACAGATACAGATACAGATACAGATACAGATACAGATACAGATACAGATACAGATACAGATACAGATACAGATACAGATACAGATACAGATACAGATACAGATACAGATACAGATACAGATACAGATACAGATACAGATACAGATACAGATACAGATACAGATACAGATACAGATACAGATACAGATACAGATACAGATACAGATACAGATACAGATACAGATACAGATACAGATACAGATACAGATACAGATACAGATACAGATACAGATACAGATACAGATACAGATACAGATACAGATACAGATACAGATACAGATACAGATACAGATACAGATACAGATACAGATACAGATACAGATACAGATACAGATACAGATACAGATACAGATACAGATACAGATACAGATACAGATACAGATACAGATACAGATACAGATACAGATACAGATACAGATACAGATACAGATACAGATACAGATACAGATACAGATACAGATACAGATACAGATACAGATACAGATACAGATACAGATACAGATACAGATACAGATACAGATACAGATACAGATACAGATACAGATACAGATACAGATACAGATACAGATACAGATACAGATACAGATACAGATACAGATACAGATACAGATACAGATACAGATACAGATACAGATACAGATACAGATACAGATACAGATACAGATACAGATACAGATACAGATACAGATACAGATACAGATACAGATACAGATACAGATACAGATACAGATACAGATACAGATACAGATACAGATACAGATACAGATACAGATACAGATACAGATACAGATACAGATACAGATACAGATACAGATACAGATACAGATACAGATACAGATACAGATACAGATACAGATACAGATACAGATACAGATACAGATACAGATACAGATACAGATACAGATACAGATACAGATACAGATACAGATACAGATACAGATACAGATACAGATACAGATACAGATACAGATACAGATACAGATACAGATACAGATACAGATACAGATACAGATACAGATACAGATACAGATACAGATACAGATACAGATACAGATACAGATACAGATACAGATACAGATACAGATACAGATACAGATACAGATACAGATACAGATACAGATACAGATACAGATACAGATACAGATACAGATACAGATACAGATACAGATACAGATACAGATACAGATACAGATACAGATACAGATACAGATACAGATACAGATACAGATACAGATACAGATACAGATACAGATACAGATACAGATACAGATACAGATACAGATACAGATACAGATACAGATACAGATACAGATACAGATACAGATACAGATACAGATACAGATACAGATACAGATACAGATACAGATACAGATACAGATACAGATACAGATACAGATACAGATACAGATACAGATACAGATACAGATACAGATACAGATACAGATACAGATACAGATACAGATACAGATACAGATACAGATACAGATACAGATACAGATACAGATACAGATACAGATACAGATACAGATACAGATACAGATACAGATACAGATACAGATACAGATACAGATACAGATACAGATACAGATACAGATACAGATACAGATACAGATACAGATACAGATACAGATACAGATACAGATACAGATACAGATACAGATACAGATACAGATACAGATACAGATACAGATACAGATACAGATACAGATACAGATACAGATACAGATACAGATACAGATACAGATACAGATACAGATACAGATACAGATACAGATACAGATACAGATACAGATACAGATACAGATACAGATACAGATACAGATACAGATACAGATACAGATACAGATACAGATACAGATACAGATACAGATACAGATACAGATACAGATACAGATACAGATACAGATACAGATACATTGTTAGTTAAAGATGCAGATATTTTGGCAGCTGAGGACATTGATGCACAGATACAGATACAAATACAGCTATATTAACTACACCCACAGCTACATTTACAGCCACTTACGGTTCGTTGGATATTTATAGGTTTTTGGGCGAATGTCGAATTGCATTGCATTCCTTGCCCGAAAAGTCAAGCATGAATAGGCCGGGCGAATGAACGCAGCGAAGGCCGACGTGGCGAATACTTCATTAACGACGTTGACCGCAGTTGAAGGGGACTGGGGCGTGGCAAGCGGCGGGCTGCAGGATGCAGCAGCAGAGTTATGTTAAGCGCTTTTGGCTAATCAGCTGCGCCATATGTTACCGCGGATTATTTCCCACATTTTCTTCATATTTATTGCGGGCCCCAAACTGCCCCCAAGCTCGCCTCCTCCTTCCCCCGCGTTGACCCTGGATAAATGTCCCTTTTTTTCCAGCTGGACTTCGTTACGTGGCATTCATGGAGGAAGCATTTCATTTCCGCTCCTGTCGACATTTTTCAAATCTATGAGCGCCCAATGCAAAGCACCAAAAATTTCCATTAAAATGCAATAGGTGCAAATTAGAAGACAAAAAGGCCCCAGCTCAAAAAAATAAGAAAATAAAATGAAAAGAAATGAAAAAATATATATGAAACCAAATGCGAATAAATTGGCTGCCACGTGCCTGGCAAATGGGCAGACTGCAAATACCCTGGAAAAAGAGCAAATAACTGTGAAGAAGAAGACGATACAAACTAATTGGCACATATCAAAACTTGATTTTAACAAAATTCTAAAATAAATAGAAAAGGTATATCTTTTTAGGTATTTAGAATAAAAAAAAAATAAAAATTACAATTAATTTAAGTATAGGCTTCTGCAAATTAGATAACTAAACTAATGTTTATAAAAAAAAAATTATAACTTCAAGGTAACGTTTTCATGCAATTCTAATTAGAATGACTTCAATTCAAAATCCAAATTAGCCCAAAAGTATGCTACAAATTTAATTAAACGCGCAGGCACTGCCAACCGATATGCGCCGCGTTGCCAATCGCTTGAAAATACGTATCGATAGTAATTGCGATAGCTGACAATACGTGCTGAGGTTGTGGCGCAGCGAACAGCTACAGTGTAATTCGCCGTGCGAAACGTAAAAATCACGCCGGCTTTGCAATTCAATTTATCTACTAAATAAAATATTTATTATATTAAAATAGTATTTAAAATTCAATAAAGATGTGGTGCGACAGCTGTAAGATATTAACAGTGCAAAGCGTGCAGCGGCGGCAAGTTTGCGCTGAGCATACGTTGTGTTTCGGCTTTTTGTTTTGATTCTTATCACGCTGCGAAACAGACAGCCAAAGCGGGCAGTGCAATGAAAAATAAAGTAAAAACAAAATGGAAAAGCTGTGAGAATGCGCGCGCAATCAACAACGGAGCGAATGAGCGAAGGAGCAGATAAAGGTAGAGAGAGAAGGAGAGCGAGCGAATTCACCGGTTTTTATGCTGGCGACTGCTTGGGGCGAAAGCTCCCAAAGCAGCGCAGCGCAGCAATGACGGCGTCGTCGTCGTCGACAGCGGCAGCATTTAGTTGTGAGCAAGACTTTGCACTGTTCGGACGTCGTTCGCCGCACGCCCACGCTACGCAGACGCCGACGCAACACGCGACAACTAGAAGCAACAGCAACAATAATAACACGAGCTATAAGCAACAATTGTAATGCCAATAAGAAACATCAATTGATTGGAATAGAACGCCCGCCCATTGCGTTGCCAATCAGATTCCCTTTGAGCGATACCGTTACATGAACTCGCGATCGTCGCGCGCCTCGTTTAAAATTAATTAATTATTAATATGCACGCTAAAAGGTCAATGCAAATCACATATACATATAATTAAATCGAAATTATAAATATAAATTATCAAATCACATTAAATCAAATATTATTGATAACTGCATGCGAATTGCATTCCAATTGGAAAGAAATCAAGGTGTTTAACGTGTTTTATTTTCCGCCGGTAAATGTGAATGTCGCACAGGCAAACGGATTTGATGTAGACGCCGACTTGGACGTAGCTCTACACATTGGAGCAGGCCCAACCCCCAATCCCGCCAACTTTGCATTGGTAGCAAACAATGTCACGACGCAAACAGTCGAATCCGAAGCCGTTGAATAAAGGTAAGCAAGAAGAGTTCCCCCACAACCCGCCCCTCTCGTTTTACACCTGCTACACATATGAGAAAGCAAAAAAAAAAAAAAAAAAAAAAAATACAGCTTTGTCAGCTCGTAATATGTATGTTTTGGGGCTTTCCATGAAGCATGTGAACGATCTGAACCAAAAAAATTATTATATATAAATATATACATATATATGTAGGTATGTATATGTGTATGTATGTACTGTCTGTGTACATATGTATACATATGTATAAATAATAATAATAATGATAAACAAAAATGAACTATGCGATTGTCAACTAGATTTGAGCTTATTTTTTTTTATTTACTTCATTGTTAACACATTTAGAGACGCCTGGCCATAGGGGGGAAGGCAGGTTGGGTGGGGGTATAGGACGGATATCGAACACACCCTATTATGTGTATTAAACTAATTACATTTCGTTGTTTGTCATTTGATATATGAGCCAGAGCCAGAGCTAGAGCTAGAGCCAGTGCTCGAGCCAGAGCACTCGCTTTGACCAATGAATGCATTTTGGAATCGAAATCGATAATACGTGCCCCACCTGAAGCAAACGGGCCAAAAGTCTTCGCTAATCGCTGACGGCTCCAACGTTGGAGCGCTCCTTATCGCGAGCACGTTTCACGGTTCAGGTTGAGTTGGATTTGCTTGTACTTTTGTTTCTCTACTTATTTATTTATTTTTATTATTATTTGTTGTTCTTTTTTGTTGCTGTAAGCTATGATATCACCCGTCGTTGGTGTAAATTCAGGTGTGAGTGTATGTGTGTGTGTGTGTTGTGCACACAAACTGGATAAAAATGCAAAATAAATATCTACGCATGACTAGTAAATGAGCTGTATTCTATGGCAGACTCTGAATATGTAGGGCAGTTTTATGATCCCCTTATACCTATATCCATTCAGATCTTCAGAAAGGCGTAAGAAATCTAATATATAATAATAATTAAAAAAAAAAGCGAAGAGGATAATCAATTATGAAATATTTTTAGCACTTATCAATATTTGCTAACTGAAATTTCGATACATAATTTATCTATTATAATTTATAAATACATATGCTTTTAAAAACGTAAAAATAGATGAATTTGTCTTATCAAAGACATTAGTGTGATTTTCTTTACAAGGTTAATAATATTAATAGTCGATACATACATATGTTCTAGCTATATATGACTAACAACACATAATTAACTTCAAATCTGTGTGCAATTAAAGATTTATCCTTTCTATGATAAGTACAATAACCATTCTAGCTTTTCGCCACATACATACATATGCTATCCACTTGCATATATTAAAATATATTTATACTTATGTGTGTGCACACTGCTTAACAGCCCAACTAAGCTTACAGTTACGATAAATTAATGCGCTTATCTATGCATTTGTTGTTGTTGTTGCTGCACCTGCGCCGTTTGCTTTCTTCCATACGGCGCACTATCGCAGGCTAGGCCAAGCTATATTCACCCTCTCTCTCTCTCTCGCCCGCTCTCTCTGTTTGTCTCTTTTTCTTTTAGTTTTGCATACTTATCTTAAGCGCATTTGCTGCTGTTCTTATTGCTAACTGTTCTTCTTCTTCTTGTTCTTGTTGTTGCTTTTGTTGTTTGACATTTTTCTATAGCTTTAAAGCGCGCAGTCGATAAACTTTTATCACAATTGCAGCAGCAGAAAACGAAAACAGTGCAAAAGTCTTAGCTGCTGCTGCTGTTGTTGTTGTTGTTGTTAATATTATTGTTGTTGTTGTTGTTCTTGCCGTTAGCTTTGGTGATACGGCAACGCCGCTGTCGTACCCAGTGTTGGAAACCGCAACTGGGCTGCAGGTCACAGACCAAATTAGATAAACATTGCATTTGGTATTTTCCATCCACTGTTTGTTTTTATTTTCTCATTTTTTATACATTTTTAATAATATTTTATCACTAATTTTATGTTAATTGCCAGCTGTGCGAACACTGTTATCTAGCTAAAAAAAAATGAGAATGAGTAGTCGAAGTAGAAGTAGAGAGATAGAGCCTGTCGCTGAGTAATAGACACGACCAGCACAACAACATGCGGGCGACAATTTCCATTTCCATTTCAAATTCCAAATTCCAATTTCAATTTTCCAAGCAGAACTCCGGGCTCAGCAAGAAGAAGAAGAAGAAGAAGAAGGAAAAAAGAACTCAACCCAACGAGTGAGCGCGTCAGCAATCGCTGGGTACGTGTCATACGGCTCTTTGCAGTCTTGATAGCAGCATTCATATGTCTCTCTCTGTGTGTGTGTGTGTGTGTGATATATCTATGTACATATGTATTTGCAGTTTGCAATTGCAGTTGCTGCAGCTCGTTGATAAAGACGAAGCTCTCAGGTTGCGCTAGATAGCCAATTGCCAAGGCCACCCTGTAGTTGCGCTAGGCACCCTGTGCTTGTTATCCACTGCGACTGCGACTGCGGCTTATGATGATTATGTTGCAGATGAACCGTTAAAGCTCGACAATTAAGATCGAAAGGGATGGAGGGAGACAGGGTGGTAGGTAGGTAGAGACAAGCTCAGCAGGCAGATAAGCTCGATACGAGCTTTGGCCATTTTGACATTGTGTTTTAAAAAGCGCGATAAGCTTTTGTTGTTAATGCTGATGTTTATTATTTTATTTTATTTTAATTTTTTTCTCTTTTTGTTTTTTGCATTAACCGTTTGTGAAATCGTACCAGGAAATATCAGCAGATAAATAACAATAACAACTAACAACAGCAACAGCAACAGCAACAACTTGCATTACAAATTACAAAATGTTGTTTTCGTTTTGTGTACTCGCATTAAGTTCAATTCTTGTTGTTGCTTTTTGGACAGCGCATTTGCATATCAACAGCGATAAAGCAGTTAGGGGCAGCCGAGGGGAGGCGGGTGGATGGGTGGAGGGGTGAGTAGGGCGGAGTAGTGGGCGAGCGCTTGGGAACGTTTGAGTCTTGAGTCACACAGAGCCCCGTAAACAATTGCGATATCGAGTCGCGTCGAGGCGCTTATCGAAACTCAACTAACCAAAAACCACTTGCTATATAATATCAAATTTAAAATAGGAAGAAATAAATATATGAAATGGGAACAGAAATAACTGAATACGAAGAATAGTATATATGTAGATTAAACATTGCAATTTAATATTGTATATTCATAATAATTGACTTAATATTTTTTTGCTATCTTATTATACTTATGATATGATGCTTGTTTGCTTTTGGCTTAAATTCCCGACAATTTAAAGTGCTACAAATTTGATTATTATTCGGCTTATGCATTCGATCACACCTCTAATCATCTAATATTGTATTTCATAAAATATTATATAAACCAATAAAGTTTCCACTATGACATATAATACACTTAAGGTGTAGATACGATCGCAATCTTTAATTTATATTATTCTCTTAAGATTAAGTCATGAATGCTAATCTAACTGTCATTAAGATTTGCGCGTATTTCTTTAAAAAAAAAATATTATTTATTATTATCACAAAATCAAAAGTCGAATCAAAGTTCTTAAAATATCACAGTCTCTATATATATACATATGTGAACTGATAAATTATTGATTATTTTTAAATTTGTTCAATATAGTTGTATTTGTCATTCGGAATGAATGTGTGGAGATTGGCAAATGCCACAAATTATCTTATAGATATACATACAAATATGTATGTATGTAAATGTATTTGTTGTATATGTTGTATATACAATATATGTATTTATATTTTCTTATACATATGTATGTATTTGTATATATTTTTCATATATAAGGCTTATCTGTATATGCATGCATGACTCTATCGTATGGAATTTTTCAAGATCCATTTGGTGTGTGATCAATTTTCAGAGACAGCTGATTTGCTGAGCAAGCGTTATCAAGGTTTTCAGTTTCATATCAATCGAAATAAATACGAAATTCGATGCGAGTTGTGATAATGTTTTGTAGTCAATTTCGAGAGACAAGCGGAGAGTAAAAAAAAAGCTAAACAACAACAAACTTGAACAGCTGTCCGTTGTATAGATAGCCATGCTGTTGTTGTTGTTGTTGTATGATTTGTACAGTTCGCGCTTATCAGCTGATCTGATGGCAAGATTGTCGCGCTTTGCTTCAAAATGAGAATGAACTGAAAACAACGACAGAAATTGTAGCAACAACAACAGCAACAAAAACAACAACAATACCAATAACATCAACAACAACAACAAACAGCAACAGCAACAAAAATTTTTTTATGTATTTTGAGTTTTTAGTTATCGTTGTTGTTGTTGTTGTTGTTGCTGTAGCTCGCCGTCTGGCTGTTTTATAACAATTTCAAAAGATTTTCAACAAATGATAAAAATGTCAATGTGATTTGGCTTGTCGGATTGTAGCCGGGGCAGCGGCAGAGACGGCGGCAGAGGCAGCGGCAGAGGCAGCGCCAAGTATGCAGCTACTATGCGATTATATATGGGGTTACACTGAGAGAAAAGTTACAACAAAGTCTTGTAAGTCAAAAGGAAGTGGATGCTTGGATGGTCAAGGGCGAGCCGGATGTTCTTATAAATACACTGTGAGAAAGTGACGAATATATTGGTAGCACGTTGTTGGAGCGAAGCTCCGAGGGGTATCTTAACCTCAGAACACTTAATTAAGAATTATTGCTCTTTGTTTAAGACGATTCTTAATTAGATGGGCTTACACTGTTAAAAAAGTATAACTGTTGAATGTGTACAAACAATTTTTAAGATTAGGTATATAACGACATCAGTACATACAGATATATTTACACACACTCGCATATGTATATATGTTGTATATGTATATTAAATGGAGGATCATGAATGAATAAACAGTTCCATTTTTCGCTGAGTGTAGCATTTAGTATACACAGCCATCATTACGGATATATGTACATACACACACACACATGTGTGTGTGTGTTTGTATACCTGGTTTATATATGGTTATATTGTTTGTTTTGATATCGCCCAGCGATCTGGTTCGCCTCGCTTTGCTGATGATTTTGGCAACTGTTGTCAGCTGCTGGACAGCGGGGCGATTGGCGGGGGCATTTCGGATGGGCCACAACGATATCATTGCGCACGCCTAATTAATTTTCGTTTGGCAAACGCGGCGATGCCATCAGATATCAGTTCCATTTTCCTTCTCCTTTTCGTTCGTAGCTTACCCCCTTTCAAAAAAAAAAAAAAAAAAAAATTACCCGCTTGAAATTTAAATCAGCAATCATCAGAAGTCGGCAGCCGCCTACTGAAGCGATATGAAATAAGAATCGCTGTCGCCTGGCAGTGATAACAACTGTCGGCCAGTCATAAATCTTTGTCAGCTGTTGATAGTCAGTTGGTCCGTCAATCCGTCAGTCAGTCTGTCGTTACGCTTAAGCTCTAATCACTATCGCGATAACTATCGGACCGCAGCACTGATTTCTGCGCCTTTATCAACGGGAATTGCTTCCGCTACAGAGCTACGTGTCTGTGTGTGTGGGGGAGTGTGTGTGTGCGTGGCTATGAATATTATTATATCAAGTAGAAAATCTCATTTCTCATATTTTGACAGTTTATCGCCATCGGTTCGTTACTTCAAGTGTCAGCGACGCACTGATAATCGTTATCGTTATCGTTATCGTCGGCGGCTTCTATAGCCCAAAAGGAATTCACTTAGCCTTTGGCCATATACTTATTCTTCTTCTCGACTATATTGCCTGGTAGCACTTAAGATTTGCCGATTTGCTGGTCTCACATTGCCAGATAATCATCATCTTCATTATCATCTGTTGCTTTGCTTGGCTTCGCTTTCTTGCTGCTGCTGTTGCTGTTGCTATTGCTATTGCTATTGCTGTTGCTCTGGCTATGCTCCCCACCCACTTAATTAAAACTCAACTGCCTTCCCATCATTGTCAGGCTCTCTCTACTCTCTTGTCTGAGCTCAATTTCATTTCGGCCTTTCTTTATCAATCTTTTTCGCGCTTATCTTGAAATAAAGTTCAACCAAGGTCCTATTATCTATTCCCAGCGATCAGCAGTCGCCGTTTAATTGACCAGCCGTACCACACCGAACCGTACCACACCATGCCAGCAGCCCCTAGGCCCCTGGGTCCCTTGGTCTGACCGCCTGTCTGTCTCGACGCTTTTGCGCTGTCTTGTCTCTCTTTCGCATCTCCTTCTCATCTAACCACATCTCTGATTAAGCTGGCCACCTCGTAGACCTCGTAGACCCCGGCGACCCCTTGGATCCCAGCAAAATAAAACTCAAGTTGATAATCCAATGCCCTGGTGGTCGCAAGTTTTTCAAGCATCCTGTCTTGGCAAACTCTTAGCTTTGCTTTCTCATCAATCAATTATTAATTACAACATTTTCCCCGCAACTGGCTGCCGCGCATCCGCCTAAACTCTCTTTCTCTCTCTTTTTCACTCTTTCATTGCCTGTCTCTATCTGTGTGCTGACTCAGCAGCTGGCATGTGCGATAAATTGATTAAATTTATATTTGCAGTCAGACAACAGCGACAACTTTGCTGCCTTCCCTCAGCCCGCGCCCTCTCTGCCTTCCTTTCGAGCACCACTTCACTTACCCTATAAGCATCAACTCTTGTATCTGTTTTACTAGTTTTCTGATTATTTGCGCTGCTATCTATTATTACCCCTTCGACTTCCTTTTCGATTAGCTGGTGCTCCTCTATGATTTACTTCTTGATTATCTATTGGTCTCATTATATTTGCTCCGACCTCACGTAATGTTTATTTGGATCATTATCCGTTGACTGTCATGTTGGTTACCTTTGAATATATCTTTAATTTACCGTTCTATGAAGTCCTTTTAAGTTATCTCTAGTGTTTTCCTTGGAGTCTTTGGTATCATATTCGATTACGGGTTCTACTCTGCCTTTAATTAAGTGGACAACGATAGTTCGTTCTGCCTTCGATTGATCCTTTTCTCAGTGGATTTTTTATTTAAAGATTTCGATTCCTGCTTTTAACCTTCGCTAAGCGCTTCGATTGTGACGTGTTTTGCCTTTTCGAATTGCTCTTCTACCTTCTCCTCAATATTTTCTTCGACTTCTTTGGTTACTTCTACAACTATTTCAATTAATATTTTTTTGCTACTACCTCTTCGTTAACTGCGAAAAGTTAAGTCTTCGATTACCTCTTCATTAGCCAATTAAACTCCCTTTTCGCCTCGCTCTTGTCCTACTGATACTTCTTCAATTTCACACACACGCACAGAACTCAACATCAGGCTGCAATCGCAATGGAATCGAAATCGTAGCGCATAGGCACATTTCAAATGAAAATTTAAGTGCTGCGATTAATTTGGCTTATCAGGCCAGCGACAAAGCCCTCCCGCCCCAAATACGAAAAGCGAAACAAGTGCAATTAAAAGATTTTTAAGCAAACATTTGTCATTAGAGATAACACATGGAGGAGGAGGAGGAGTAGGTGGAGTACCAGGAGCAACTGTAAGCAGCGGGTGGGGTTTTGGGGCGAGCGACGACTACCTACGCATAAACCAAAATTGGGATGTCTCAATTGCAGGTGCTCGGGCAGGTCGGGTGAGCTGCAGCTGGCTTTAAAAAGCAAACTAATTACACGATAAACGACGCACGACGACGTTTGTCTCGAATGTCTCTATATCTGTGGCGGCGCAGACCTGCGGCTTGCCTACGCACGCGGCAATCAAATCGAATGAATGGCTGGCAGTTTGAGCGTTACGATGGGTACAGCTAGACATTGCCACAGCACCCCATCACTCTCCCCCTGCCTCTTGGTTGTGTGGCAATGGCCCTGGCCAAAATGCAGCGCACGAGGCGACGCGTCGCGTCTCGCAAGCGGCGGCAATCGATTAAAAATCCATAAAAATATATTTCCAGATTTTATGTGCTGATCAGAGAAGTAACAAACAACAACAGCAAAGCAATCGAAGCGCTGTGTGTGTATGTGTGTGTGTGTGTGGGTAATTAAGTCTGCAGGGGGTTTGTGGTTAAGGGAGCACAATATGAAATCTATTTATGCCATTAGCTTTGCGCCGATCACACACTGCGATAGCCGCCCAGCCCAGCCCAGCCCCAAAAACGTCCATTTTGTTTATCTGTAGCGTCTTGAAATCGAGTTGGCAGCACCCACGAGCCATGGCTGCAGCGGGGGGTATCGAAAAGATAGAGAGAGAGAGAGAGAGAGAGAAGGAACAGAGATAGACAGCGCAACGAAAAGTACACAACTAATTAAATCAAAGATTAAAAACGAATCACTCATGTTCCAAAATGGAAGCGAACGAGTTTGCGGAGTCAACAGCTATATAGAGCGGGGTCTGGGTGGGAGGTTAGCTATATCACCAGATTCTAATCGCATATTTTGCCAAAAATCAAAGAGCAGCAGTGTTAAGGACGGAAGTTGACGACTTGGGTAATATCTTAACTTTTGTACGTGTGTGGGTGTTTTTTTTTTTAGCTTGAAACACAACTTAAGAATCTCGCTTTGCTGATTTTATCTCATAAAATTTATTTTCCCTTCAATATTAGGTTTTTTTTTGCAAATTACTTGTATTATGTATATGTATATGATGGGAAAATCTCCAAGGCCTGCACTCTTAAATATCCCTGGTAAACATCAATAAATATCGTTATTTATTGATGGCGAAATCATTGAGTTATATCAATAAAACATATTCACGGTACAGACCCAGATCGAGCATAAATGTACCATAAACATAAGTTGTTACATACCCGGCCACAATTTCAATATACCCCCTTTGTTAGTCATGTGCAATTGCTACAGGGTAAATACAAGAATGAAAGACATTTGTGACTTGGCATCGCGTCATCGTAGCACACACAAAAATCTCATTAGCTCAATTTCGAATTGTGTTTCTTGCCAGAGATACTCGACGATCTTTAGATTTCGATAAGTCGACGAATTCGTGTGTCTTTATACTTTGTTTCTTTTGATTTTTTTTTCGTTTTTCGTTTTTTTAATTTTTAATATTGTTTGCCCAATTTTGACAAACTCAATCATGTGATTTCGTTTACTTAAGAGCAGCTCATGCGATTCGTTTCTCGTTCGATTTGGAGCACTTTAGGCGTAATCATTTGAATGGCCAACGAGGCATTCGAGGGGCGCAGAGAGTGTGAGAGAGAGAGAGAGAAAGAGAAGCGTTGGCTGATAGCTGAGGCTGCAGTCGCCGTCAGAGCTTATCTAAATGCCAGCCTCAGAGTCTCGTCTTCCATTATGATACACAGATATGCACACACGTGGACAGGCTGAGGATGAGGTGAGACTCTGGAGCAGTCTCCGTATATCTGGCGGGCAATCGAATGCGTCGCCAGCGCGTCGCCTTGCCAGCTCCAAGTGCAGCTCCAAATGGATGCAACTAAAGCAGCTGCAAGAGATGCTAGATATCGAAGCGCAGATGCTCTTTTGCCGATATAGTCTATAGGAAATATTTAGATGGCTCGACCTGTTATTTATACTATTCAGCAAAGATCATCTTGATGTCTAGCGGAATGCTTCAATACATTCATATAGCATATGAAGTGAGTCAAGCCTTTTCTAGTTGTCACAACAGTTGGTGCAACTCGCATTGCTTATCAGCCATTTGCAGGGTATTCGGTGAAGTGTTGAGGAAGCATAATTTACATGGCAACAGGCGCCATTAGGCGCTGCTCAAGCTCGAGCCAAGTGAATCGCATGCGAGACGAAATCGCGCTGAATAAAATGAAAGAAATAAATAAAAAGGTTCAGAGAATGAAACGAGTTTCCGTTGCGACCTGTTGCAACTCGGCTGCAGCGCTTCACTTGCCACTTGCCACTCGTCCGCTCTCCGCCTCTCCCAGTCTCTATCTCTCTCTCTCTCTTGGCTGATGGATGCGTGTTTGTTTACAGCCTCGCTGTTTGTTCAGTTTAGCGTAATTGCCGCCGTCGCCAGCGTCGCCTGTGACGCGCGCGTCGCCGCAGGGCGCAAAATTAATGTTAACAACGTGTTTGGTCCGAGGCCTAACCCTGTCGCGCCTCTCTCTCTCCCTCCCTCTCTCACTCTCTCTCTTTCTCTCTCTGTTTCTCTCTGTCCCACGATGTCCACCCGCTGGACTAAGGATATCGCGCATGCAATTTGAATGCCAGCCATGTGGAAGAGGCACAGACACAGGCAGCGGCAGCGGCAGGGTCTGCAGCTCGTGTCTGCCTGCTCTGGTATTAAAACATTTTAATTATGGGCCACAAATGTGCGCAACTGTCTTGTTGAGAGGTGTGCCCGGTCGGCTTTTGCTTTGCCACTTGCCGCCTGCCGCCTGCCGCCTGCCGCCTGCCACTTGCCACTTGAGTGGGCTGCGTCTTTGAGCCTTAAATGGCATTTAGATAAAGTTGCGCATACGCCATGTAGGGCCATGCAGTGGACTGCGCATCGATAGTCTGTAGAGTCTATAGTCTTCTATTAGAGACAGCCAATAGGCTAGGCTGGCTGCTCTTCTTTTTTCGCACGCTCATTTATTGATAGTCTGATAAGAACGCCGCTAAATATGAATTTCATTAGAAATCAAATTGAGCATAATAAAAATAAATAAAGACTTTCTGTCGCCATCAGCAGTCTCTCTCTCTCTCGCTCTCGCCTTTTCTTGCTATTTTCGCGTTAATTGCTTTTGTTGTGATACCCCAGCAATTGATTCGACTGCAGATGTTGCTGGGGAGCATAGATAAAGAGATTGAGCTGAGAATATAGAAATTAAAGCTGTGCATAGACAACTTCATTTATGTGAAGAGATATTGAATATGTATTCATCTTTGTGTTAAATCTAGCACTGTCTAATTAATTAAATATGTGAGTAGATAACTAAATTCTATCTTTTCACATAATCCCATTAGATATATATATAGCAATCTGTTATATTCACATTTATCTACCTAATATTTATATATTTGATTTTTTCCATACTTGTTCTTATGTAATTAATTGTAATTATTAAAGCTGCTCAGCTCATCTCAATCTCTCTCTCATCAGTTCTTTATCTGGCTCGCCCATTCATCTGTAAATCATTTTCAACTTCTGCAATTATGTTTCATACCTGATTTGCTTAGGGTATCAAGTGTTTCTGCTCGCTTTCCACGCTCTCTGTATATTTGGCGTGCTGATATCAGCACGAGGCAGAGCGCCGGCTGCCTCCAGCATCCAGCCACCAGCCTCATGTTTGCAGCCTCCAGACTCGCTCATCTGCCCTCCGCTTATCGTCGCCTATCGCAGCCATCTAGACAAGCTAATAGTGCTTCGCATCGCATCGCATCGCATGGTATGGTATGGTCTGGTATGGCCTGGCCTGCTGCTGATATGGCTGCTGCCATTAGCTAGGTGGGGTTGGCAGCGGAGTGTGAGCGGGGGCAGCTGTGGGTCGAGCCATCCATCTATCGCTTGGTTGGGTCGTCACTTGGTTCTCTGCTCCAGCTACATCTACAGCCACAGCTACAGCTTCGTCTGCTGTCGCTTTGCTCTTAATTATGTTTGTTGTAGCTGTTGTAGCTGCTTCAGTAGCATCCGTTTGTCGATCTCTTGGACTGATAGCATTTATGATTTACGTGGTACATTGCGTGGCATTTGTTTTGTGCTTTACATTCATTTTCATTGCCTGTCATTATTTCGTTTGCTTTCGATTTTGATTTCAGTTTCGGCATCGCATTGCGTTGCCATGCCCACTGTATATGTGTGTAAGTGTGGTCTCTCTGTGTGTATGTGTGTGTGTGTGTGCTTAATGTCTCTGTGTGCAGATCGAGGTCAGCGATAAGGCCGCGACGTCAACGTCAAAAAGTTAAAGGCATTTTTCGATTACAGCGCGAAAACCAAACAAAAGCCAATTCTGAAACTCTGAAACGGGTCGCCTCTGAATTTGTGAGCGTCATTAATAACAAATAAATTCAATTGCTGTGAAAGACAAAGAGCTTGACCAGGAAGTTGATATTGCTAATATTATCTAATATATTAGCATTAAACTGATTTGACTTTATTCGAAATACATGAAATATTTTTATAACAAAGCCCAAATATATATTTAAAATATTTTGAGTAATTCTTCGGCAATGGGAAAAGAACAAAATGTTTGCTTTTACCTGTAGAGCCTTATATCTACAGAAATTTGTCAATAATTGATTTCTTGAACTTGCTGTTAGTAAAAGGTTCACAGTTTGAGTGGTAACCCTCGCAGCAGCAGCAGCAGCAGGAGGAGAAGGAGCAGCAGCAAGACATTTTAACTAGAGTTTTGTATGGCCCGCATATCGTTTCATGTCACTATCCACTTCTCATATCCATTTGCTCATATGAGCTCAGCTGCTGATAAAAAGAGCTCTTCAAAATGGCCGCGACGATAACTTAGCGCCGGGCAGTCGGCCCTAGCGACAGGTGAAAGAGAGCGAGAGAGAGAGAGAGAGAGAGAGAGAGATTGTATATAACGTAGAGCTAATTCGACTGCTTATAATTATTTTATAAGTGCAGGCAGCGTTGCCTTATCCGTGAACCGGCATGCCAAGCCGCATGATTCACTTGGCGACGCTAATTTTCAATGTCTCGAAGCAGCACACACACCTACAGAGTCGGAGTCATAGTGTGTATGTGTGTGTGTGTATGGCGATAATTCCATGTAGATTAGCGCTGAGTGCAGCAGTAAGAAGACGGCGATAAGCGCGCGTTCCAGAGCATCCCAGTCGACGGCACTGGACGTGGACCTGGGCGGCCGCAAACGTCGACGTCGGCGTCATCATAATGTAAAGCAAAAGTCTGCAGACAACAACAACAACAACAACAACAACAACAAGAGCAACAGCAACAACAGCAACCAAAAGGCCAAGCAGCTTTTGGCTGACTGAGTGAGTGGCTATCTGAAGTTTGTTATCCAAAATGTTGGACTGCACGTTGTCCAGCCTATGTATGCGTGCACTGAGCGAAATATTGTGTTTCAAATAGTTGATTTGATGAACTCATCAATATGTTATGAACTCATTATAAAGTGTAATTTTATGACTCTAATTGAAACGCATTGAATCATGGGTTATTTTAATAATAATTATAATACATTTTTTATATGTATATTTTTCATAGATGGAATTGTAATATTGTATAATAATATAAGAAAATAAGAATGTTTTTTTTTTTCTTACAATTTCTATACGAGTAATACATTTATGAATTTCCAAACCTAATTTCATTTAAATGGAAAATAGTAGTTTGTTTCTCTCAGTGTACACTATGAGGGAGTTGTAGCGTCTGCACAAGGTGTGTGGGGGGGCAGGTGTGGTGTTCAAGTGCGGTGAGCGGGGCGTCGCTGCGGCAGATTCGCTGCTCTCGCGTTGTTGGCAACTGTCGCCTCGGCTGAATTTGTTTTTGTTTTTTTTTGTTTCTTTGCAGCTGATTTTGTGGCGCTGATTTTTATTGTAGACTTCAATTTCTGTTCGCTTTTCATGCTGTTATCTGTCATGCATATCCATATACATGTGTGTGCCAGTAAGCGAGTGTGTGTATGTGTGTGGCTTAGTTACCGGCAAACTGCTGTCCAGCTCAGTTCAGTTTCAGCTTTGCAAAACAAAATTCGCTCTTATCGCTGCCTTTTGGGGGCCAAGTAATTCCCAGTATTTGTTCTGCTGCTTCTGTAGGCCATTTTGAACAGAGTTTTTTCCTTCGTTGTTGTTGTTGTTGTTATTTCTTTTGCTTTGCTGTTTTCTAGATTTTTTTTAGATTTGTTTATTAGCCAATTTATCGCCCTATGCAGGCGCAATTTGGTGATCGGAGATCGCAAATAGCAAGCCAAATTGTACATTACGAAAAGTTTTTGAATGCAGAAGGTAAAAATGCAATTTTATAAGCTATAGAAGTTTTATGAGATCTTTATAGATTAGAGCTATGTTTACTTAATCATTCGTTATTCAACTTATCTTTCAGAAACACCTAAATTATACAATAAAATTAATATTAAGAGGAGCTAAGTAGTAGAGCTAGCTCTACTCTAAACGCAACTATAACTCTAGCTTATATATCTACAATAATTAACTATAAGGAAGCATATATAACGAAGAAACACATATCCCTGGGTTCTGTACTTATTATAAGTATATCACATATACAGTAGGGATCTTTTGCAAAAAAATGAAATTGCTGCATGGAATCTGAGTAGATCCAATACTAGACTAGCTCTTAATATTAAGTTGCCTATCGGTGTTACTAATATCCTCAGCTTTATTGAAAACTCCTAGACATATTTATAATATCTATATATATAACTAGTTATCATTATCCAAACTATTCCATACTACTTTCTAGTTTCATAACAATCAACACAACATTAAGAGTGTTTTTCCTTCAGTTTGATTGCCCTTTCACTCAATCACACAAACGTGCATTGCTCACAGCCAATATACCCTACAATGCTTACCCCAGCAGTGTATTTAAATAATACGAATCTTGAAAATTGATAAACTGTGAATTTTCTCACTCTCAATTTTGTTATGCCTGTTGTATATCCAATGGGAAGCTGAGTGTGGATTTTGGTTCGGGTTCGGGTTTGGGTTTGGGGATTTGGATTTGGGCAGCGGGTCGCGCGATGGTCATCGTCAGCATTTCAGCATTTGTTGGCCGTTTGTCTCCCTCTCTCTCTCTCACTCTCTCTCTCCCTCTCTTCCTTTCTCTGTGTATGAGCCGCTCTGCTGTGTGGGCGTTCGTGTGAAACAGCGCTCGATGTCGTTTCGATGCTCGCATTTAAGGCACAAACGAGCCACAACAATGACAATGACACTGCAGAAGCAGTCGAAGGCTCTGCGTCCGTCTGTCTGTCCGACTGTTTGACTGTCTGGCAGATACGCCTGGTAGATCGTGTTGAACGCAGCTTGTTTAGCATGCCAATTAGGCAACTGCCACAGCTGCGATCGCAGCTTTTCTCCCCGTTCATCGCAAATGCAAAATCAGCTCGTGCAGCAGCAGCAGCAGCAGGAGGCAGCTGAAAAGGTGTTAATTTTCTGGCCAAATAGTTGCGGCCACGTTGTTATTACCGCAGCAAGCAGCAAAAAAAAAAGCAAAGTAACGAAAAAGAAAAAAGAACGTCGAGCGTGCTGGTTCAGCAAGGGTCAGGCCGGCCGAGGTAACAGGCTCTGGCCTCAACTCTCTGGACTCGTCGATTCTCAGCGAGTCGCAGACAATTTGTAGATGGATTTTCAAATCGTTGCTGGCACGAATTGGGCACCCACTGGGTGCTTGTATTTGTGTACGAATTTGGGCTTTGATTTACGCTGCAGCAGCTGCTACAGCTTCCTCTTCCCTCTGTGGGACTGGCCAAGCGGCGGGCTTACACAGTGAAAAGTATTTGCTAGAGAATCGAAAGGTATATAATGCAAATAAGTCGGAAGAGTCTTGAAGAACTGGAACAGCAATTGACTATGTAATAAAAGTAGCAAATATTCTGCTAATTAATCTATGATATATGCTTAAAATATTTAGCTAAAATTATAGAAAGAAAGTCAACTCTTGTATTAAGATTATCTAAAGAGTAAATGCTGCTCAAAATCAGAATCCAAAATATTTCAAACTTTAATTTCATTCAAATAAATTTTCAGCAAAGTTAAAGCTAATATTCCTGCTATTGATTATAATTTCTGATATTGATTGGTTGATATTTGTTTATGTTTCAAGTTTTCAATTCACAGCAATGTTTTGTTTGATTTCTTGCTGTGTAAATAATTGCGAATTTCCATACAGCTGCTTATCGCAGCGCTGCCTGGCTGGCTGTACTGGATATGGGCGTGGCCTATTTAGCGATTGTGATTATGATATCAGTGGAAGCGAAACGGGCAGAACTAAAGCCAAAGCCAAACAGCGTGCAGCTGCCACGGCTGGAGTGGAGTGTACTCTTCCCATTATAACACTTTCACGGCTCGTTGCCTGTCCCATTGCAGGCACTCAGGCAGCAGCAGCAGCAGGCAGCAGCAACTGTTGCAGCCGCATCAGCAACGGCGGCAACATCATCAGTGCAGATCATCAGCAACTTATAAGCCCAGCCAGCAGCACGAGCAGCTAAGGCTCCAGCTTCAGCTCGAGCTCCAGTTCCAGTTTCAGTTTTAGTTCCTGTCCCATTGCTCGTCCTCTCCTCTCCTCTCCCCCTCCTTCTACCTGTCCTCGCTTGCCTTGGGGGCGTTGCACACTCGCAACGTTTGCATGCCATCGTGATTGGTGTGTATGGATCACAGCTGAAGTCAGTCTCTGCCTCATTTGAGTCTCTATCTCTCTCTCTCTCTCTCTCTCGCTGTGTATGTGTGAATGTGTGTGTGTGCACGATTCGACACCATCTTTCATTTTGGCCTCAACTTCTTTGGTTCTTAACTGCTTAACTGCTTTGCTAGCCCAGGCATTTTCAATTAATGGCCACACATTCCACAACCCCAGCCCCAGTCTCAGCCTCAGCCTCAGCCTCAGCCCCAGCTCCAGCTCCAGCCTCAGTGTCTGCCACTAATTCGCCAATGGCAGACGCTCTCGCAGGCAATCTAACTGTACGTTTACACTGTGCTGCATGAGCTATTAAACTAAACGCGATCATCTCTTGGTAAATGTGCATATTATCCATAAAGATTGACAGCCGTAACGAAATGAGTGTGAAGATCCTTAGAGAGTAGCAAAAGGAATGGAACACAGATTTTCTTAGGCTTGAGGCGTTAGGCTTTCAAATTGTTGATTGTTGTTGCGTTTCGGAGAACTGAATTCAATAGAGTTTTTACAAGAATGATAATAAATGCTCTCTTTAAAACAGAGACCACTTGACTGAGCAGAAGGCTAAGCAAATTATAAATCAAATGACAAAAGACTAGCTGAGTTCATCTCTATAACCTATTTAGCTGCTTCACAGCTTGCTTTTCTTGACCATAGACTTTCCTTAACTTCTAGTTTCTCAGCAAATATTAAACTAAGTTAGATCCATATTTTAATACTTTAAACTAAGATTTTATCCGCCCTGACTTTAATTCTGTTTAGAGTGCAGGCTTGTTCCAGATATGTCAACCTTTCGGTTCCTATATTCCATTCAAAACATCAGCCAATCAAGCACATTTCCCACACATCGTGGCTCTTCAAGTATGTTGCACAGTGTTGCATAGAAGATCTCCCAACGGCATGCCAAACAAATTGTTGCAAGAGTCTGGCATTGGATTTGGCTGCCCCAACTCAGCCCAGCTCAGCTTGCAACCAGTTGGAGCTGGCTGCTGGCATCTGCAGACTCCATCTGGCGGGCAGCCATTTCCTGACCTGCTGCAATCTCTGCTAGCCGAAACTTCTTGTGGCTGGCCGTGCACTTGGGACACGTTTCGTGATTTATGAGGTGCGAATTGCATTGAAATCAGTTTTGGCTGCGCCACGCCCCCCTCTCCGACCGCGCTGTCCGCCCGCGTAGCTGCCATATTAAATTGATGCCGATTTTGTGGCTATTTTTTGGTCTTTGCTTGTTTTTTGTTTTTTGTTAACTATAGTAACAACAATGGAGATTGTGGCTGCATTTGCCTTATGCTGGCTCTGATTGGATTTGCAACGTGTTGCAAGTAGTTGTTGCTGCCGCATTGCATGATAAATAATGGCAGCAAGAGCCGTATAAATTGCACTGCCAACATTTTGGGGGCTGCTCATTTCATCTGCCAATTAGCTGCTCATTTCTCATTTCTCATAAACATAATTTCTCTTTCCCTTTTGTCTTTCGACTTAATATTTTAATTAAAATATCGCGTGCCAGTCGCTCGTTAGGTCACCATAGCGAAAGCAGCCCGCAGGCAGGCGCTTCCCACCCAATAATGCCCTATCAATTGCCGTGCATGGGTCTTATCTTATCTGTTCCGCGCCGGCGCTGATATCTCCCGCTGATAAGGCAGCGCGCTCTAAGCCAATCAAATGCCAGCAGTGACGCCATTTTGTTTTGGGACTTTCACAATTGCTGTTGCTAGATGCGAACTGCTTAAATTATTTTGCTTTTCGGATCCTTAGAAGCAATTGTTTAAATATAGCATATATATGCACTATATACATATACATATACTTTAATTTGTATGCTTGTGTGTGTATATGAGTGTGTTTGCATACTCATTTTATCGCACTTATCGCGGGCCACATAAAATTTGTGGGCGGACATTAAAACCGCAGCAGCCTGAGTTGAGTCGCAGATAACGGCGACGATAATGCGACTGAAATTTTATAAACTTTACAAAATACGCAAATTGCAATACAATAAGAAGGCATTTCATGCAGAGAGTGATTAACTGATAGATACCCTACAGTGTGAAGGAATTGTTAATAGATAGAAAATCGGGTACACAGACAAGTAGACAGATTTATATTAGGTATCTGATAGCTACAATACAGTAAAGGCTTCTGAAAAGTTATACAGATGCAAAATTAATTGAGTATGAGACGAAGCTTACCAAGATTTCTCCATCTATCTTAGTTAATCGATTAATTAGAAACAAGAATTAATCACTGTCAGCTAATCAAACGGGATATACTATTAAACAGACTAGCTGAAAAAACAGGGTATTATGTTAGCCAAATTGACTGATAAGAATATAAATCTGAATATATTACGAATGCAATATAAACAAATCAAAGTCTCTGAGGGCCACCACATCAAAAAACATCAGCACAAACGCGAAAAATTACAAAAAAGGGAATAATGCTATAGGAAATCAGTAAACAAAAAGCGACACAAAAAACCAGTGTTGGTAAATGTAAAATGGCGGCGTACAACGGAAGCTGACAAAACGCCATGGCGCTGACACTGACAGATGATGCAGCGGAATCATATAGACAAACGAATACAAGCATACATATGGATATATATATGCATATCTGACAAAAAAAAAATCAAATACATACACAGTTTATGTTAATTTTTCATGTTTGTTGTTGTTGTTGTTTTTATGTCGGTTTTATAGCTGTGATATTTGCAGAAGCTTTTTACATGCTGCCCCTTGCTGACAGCTGAAGGATGCGCGATTGCATCGGAGCCCCACATGCCCCTGGCCCTAAATTAACTGTGTTTTACCACACGCACACACACACATTTATGTATGTATGTATATGTACCGTATGTATATACGTTTGCGATTTACATATTCCATTCTCTAAAATCGAATCGATTTCGATTCGCATCGCTCAACAATCTGGACGCATTAACAACACATTTTAGTTTTAAGCTTTTAAGTTTCTTATCTACCGAATGTTCGCAATTTCCATAAATTTCTAATTTTATTGAAATGCCCATTAATATATATAGATATCGTTATATACATGTATAGGTATATATCTCTATATATATATGTATAGTAAACAATATGTATGTGTAGCTTGTGCTCTTTTATTTCGCCTGCTCAGTTATGATAAAAACACAAATGCTTTGTGGTGTTGCTGTTGTTGTTATTGTTGTTGCTCGTCCGGCCTGTCGTATTGTCGATAAAATTCCGTATACGCAGCGTGCGCCGTCGCCGTCGTCGTCGTGGTCGCCGCTTTCAAGATTCGCCAGCTTGATAAAATTGCTTGCATATCTCTGCGTATAAATATTTTGTCTCGTAATTTATGGCATCTTCAACACACACACACAATCACACTCACACATACACGCATTGCCTTAAAGAGCATATGCAGATTGCGGCCTTAAGTGATTTTTATTTCATTCGAGGTGTGATTTAAAATTCGTTTTGATTTGCTTTTTGCTTCGATTGTTTTCTTTTTGTTTTTTTTTTAAATTTTAATTTGAAATTGGCGCATGAAGTCATCGTCTTGATTTTTATTATTATTTATTTTTTGCTTATCTTCGACTCGCATCTGGCCTCAGTCTTTGGTGCGCTCCAAGTGAACCAGTTTTCGATAATTATAATCATAATTTGATCATTATGATCTATGCGTTTAAAATTGATCGCGAGTCTACGATAAATTTAAGTGCCTCTAAATTTAAAACAGATTTTATTGCAGCCAGCTGTTAATTGATTGCATAAATTAGAAGAGTTTAGTTTTGTACAAAAATGAATTAATTGATTTTTCGACTGCTGAAGCTGAAGAAATATTGGCTTGTAGGAATTGTGTGAACTGAAGCTCAGTTCTGGTTCCACGTTTTTGGTGACTAATTTCGTTCGTTCATAAACAAATAAATAAATCAAATTAAATTTATTTAATTTATAAATATTATAAAAATAAATAATTACATATATAAATATAAATAATAATAACAAGTAAGAAAGCTCTAGTCGAGACTGCTCGACTACGAGATACCCTGAACCCTCCGAGCAACAGCCATTTCAATAATTTTTAGTGTCATTCAGCTTAAACAAACACACACACACACGCAAACACATACATAGACACCCATAGGCACGCACGCATTAACAGGCATGGGCTGCAGTGTGGGCTTACTATGGGAACTTAATTGTTCAATAACTTTTTTTCTGGACGTACGTTCTTCATGAAACTTTCAGAATGTGGTTTTATCATTACTATGCGTATATTTGCCAAAGCTCAAGTCTCTAGTATTTGAAATACGCCTTTTACAGAGATGAGGGTAAGGGGGTGGATATAGGGGTGGGGGGTGAATTATAACAAAAACCGAAATTCTATCACGTGCAGTCGAGTCTACATTTAAAATTTGGAGACTTTAGCTCTAAAGGTGTAGAAGATATAATTTTATAACTGGTTTTCGATAAGGTTTTTGATCGATAAAAAAATAACGGGATGAGTTATCGATTTTTAGTGATAAACTCGATATGCGCGCGCTATATACGAGCATTTTAAAAAAAAGTTGAAGTCTCTAGCTTCTATATCTTCAGAAATCGACGCGTTCATACATACGGACAGACGGACAGACGGACAGACGGACAGACGGACATGGCTAAATCGATTCAGTTTGTCGCCCTGATCAAGAATATATATACTTTGTGGGGTCTGCCACGCCTCCTTCTCCCTGTTACATACTTTTAACAAAACCATTATACCCTGATTTCCCATTTTCAATGGGTTCAGGGTATAAAAAAAATACATCACATAATAAATGTAAAAAATATCTATTTATAAAGCTTAACAAAAAATCAATTTTAATCAATAAATTAATAAAAAATGTAAAAGATTAGGCAAGTTGCATTTATTTAAAATTTTGTTTATGTAATACACATTATTTACAATATTTATATATATTTTTGTATATTATATTATATTTTTATATATTATATTATATTTTTATATTTTATTTTATCAAAATTTGTTAATTTAAAAAACAGTTAAATAAAAATTTAATTTGTATCATATTCTTTTTTGTATTTATACCCTGAAGCCATTGAAAATGGGAAATCAGGGTATAATGGTTTTGTTTTCTTTTAAGTTTTTAAGTTTTTTTTTCGCTTTTATAAATGTAAATATAATGTAATATAGAAATGTATTAAATAATGCATCTTATTATTATTTATTTATTATTATTTATTATTATTTAAAGGTTTTTTCAAATCTATAAGCTTTTGTTAGCCACAATAAGAAAATAACTCGAAAGTTGAGCATGGAGTATAGATCCAGCGATAATTGGCTGTTTGTAAGATCATAAAAAGCGTCAACTACATATGCAAATGCGCAACTAAAAGATTCAAAACTGGTTTCCTGAAAGCGATACATACACGTACGTGTGAGTGTGTATGTGCACCTATGTATGTATGAGTATCTGTGCAAAGGTATGCATGTCTGCTGTGGAGGCAAAAACTTGTCTCAAGGACCAGCTCTGGGGCTGAAGACTGGACCGAGCTGGACTGGATTGGGCTGGGACTGGGCTGGGAAAGCCTTGGCTCGTTCGTCTTGTCTGATCTGGACGCACTTAGCGCTTTATCGTCGCATCGGGCTGCTGGATCTGCCGTCGCGTCAACCATTTTGAATTTGTGTGTTTTGTTGCTGTTGTTGTTGTTGCTTCTTTTTCTTTTTCAACCGCTGACATCGGAGCGAGGCCCTGATTGGTGGTGGCTCCACCGGCACCCAGTCTTCCGCTCTCTAGCCAACTCTCGCGCTCTCTTTCTCGCTCGCTATCTACCTATCTGCGTAGCTCCCTCTCTCTGTCTTTTTAGTTTGTGGCGCCGCCCCAATCTGGTTTTACAGCCTACGTTTTGTGATTCACTTTTTCTCGTGCTTAGTTTTTCAGTTCTTTTAGTTGATTCAGTTTTTGCCTTTGCTTAGGCTGTTGAACAACTTGTGCTCACATTATCAGCTAACAGCTCTCGGCTTCTCCCTCTCACTCTCTCGCTCTCTTTCTATATAATGCTCTTACTAACTCTATATCTCTTTCTCTTTTTCTTGCAGGTAAGATATTGCTGACCTTTTGCCTGTGGCCTGTTGATTAAACTAGAGTGCACCAAAAAAACAGCTGGAATCACGTCGACGGCTGTGGAAAGCTTCAATCGAAATGTTGCACGTATCGCTTGCATTTTAAATTGAACTCACAGTTATGTATATACTTATATTTTGTTATTGATACACTAACAGGAAAGTCTTGTGAATTTGTTAGTAAAAATCAAAGATATATTGTAGTTGATTTTTGTTGATTTTTCTTGGTTATTAAATTTATATATTCATTAAAATCTAATGATAAGAAATATGAACTATATATGTCTACATATATTAAAAATATATATGTAATTATATCTTTTTTTGTCGTTTGATATACAATATATTTTTTTATAAAAAATGTTACACTATACTATGTAGCATCTCCTTAAGTCATTCCCACATTACTATACACATATACATACATAGGGAAGGGCATTCAAAATTCGCGTTATAAGACATGGGTTCAGTGCTTTTTTATATTTTCACATATTGGCATTCAGTTCGCACTTGTGCTTTTATTTTTCAATTTCGCAGCTATTGTTGCAGTTGTTGTTGTTGGGATTTCCTTTGGCGTGTTGACAACTCGGCGACATTCGACAAGGACCTGCCCAACTGTTGCGCCTCCCATTGTTCTGCAGCTGTTGTGTGTGCGAGTGTATGTGTGTGGGGTCGAGAGGCGTGCTGCTGCTGCGCCTGCTGCTGACGCTTTTTGTATGCGCAAATTGAAAATGCTGACAATATTATCGGAATTTTTAAGTTTACACATCAGTGGGTTTAATTGTGGGCAGCAGGACGAAAGGACATGCGACAATTCAGTAGGCTGCGATTGCAGTTGTTGTTGTTGCTGCCGCTGCAAACATCACAAATTACAGCGCCGCAATCAACGGCAGCAATTTCGATTCTAAATTGCATTTTGATCAACAATTCCGCAATTGTTTTGTGTTTTAATTCAATTTATATAAATTGTATTTATATTGAGATATAATCTATAATTGCAACGAACGCGCTCCCAGCTGCGTTTTAGACATTGTCCTGACAGCCCAGAAACACCCACTCAAACAAATAGCCAATCACCCTTCGACTCGCCTAACCACTAGCCACATTTTTATCTTGTTTAAACTCAATATTAATTTACAGTGTGTGTGTGTGTGTGAGTATGTAGGGTATAGTGTAGTCGAGTAAAGTGATGTAATAGAAGACATTTTATGCATTTGGCAGTAATGGAAATAATCATATCCATTGCCTTGAGCTCAGCCTAGACTAGATTTCATTTTTGGCCGAACTCTTCTTTCAGCTATGTTAGGGAGATCCAGTTGTATAGGGTATCTTGCAGTCATGTACTCTCAACTAGAGTTTGGACTAACTTGTTAACATGTGTAATTACACAAACGAGCATTGGACGTTGCCACGTAACGCGCACCGTTTCGATCTCATTTACGATTTTGATTTGGATGCTGAGCATATGTGTGTGTGTGACACGAAATGAACGCAATCTGCTCATCTCATCTGCTGATTGGCGAACTTTTCAAATAACGAGCATATGCGACTATGAAAATATATATCTATGTATATTTACATCTCTTTATATATACATATATGTGGGGCTTAGCTGCCATCATTTGCACAGCTTTGCTTATCTAACGAGCCGGCGCAACCAGCTACAAATATGCCCCTCTCTACTATCCCTCTACAGACACACACACACACACTTTTAATCCAACTATCCAATGTTAAATTCTGTGCATTCGCTTATCCCATTGCATGTGCTCGGGCTGGTTGATAAGGCAGGCAGATGGGCAGGCAGACAGGCAGGCTGGCAGGCAGCTTATAATCAGTTACTTGCAAGCATTTTGCATCCTATTTGGCACACCCACCAGTGCCTAACATCCCTTTTGCTTATGCCTTAATACACATGGAGAAATGCAGTGCAGTTTGTAGTCGAATTGAACTTAGAAATTGTCGATGGAAATAAAGAAATCTTAATATACGTTAAAGTTTTTTAGGCAATGAATCTATGTGGTTCCCAAGAAATAAAATCCCACTTTATTCCATTTCATTCACTAAATAAGTTTCTAATTTTTTCGATCAGTGCAGCAGGAAATCACATTGCACTCTGTTGGCAGCCAAATGCGGCGTATGAGCAATATTATGTTACGTATACGCAGCAGTGGCTGCTAACTTTTTTTTTAGTTTGGTTGCCACGCCCGTTGCACACAGTTTACTTTCCTCTTTTTGAAACGTCTTCATTGCCAGTGCATGCTGTGATTGTCTGTGTGTGTGGGGGTGGGTGAGTGTGCGCGCTTTACGTGCCTGTTAATGCAATATTCAAGTGATTGCAAACTTGGCACGCCCCCGCCGCCGTGGTGCTCCTGCTGCCTCTTACAACTTCTTCAGCTGTCACACGAATGAGCAGCGCGCTTATCTCGTGTGCACTCGCTTGCAGCACATGTATGTGTGCGTGTATCTGTGTGTGTGTGTGTGTGTGTTGGAGTTTTGTTTCCTCTTTTTACAGCAATCTGTGCTGCTATCAAGATTCGCATTAAAATGTATCATTTTTGCTGCCTTCCTCGTGCGACACTAACTATAACTACAACACATACACACACACGCTCGCTCTTCTCCTGCAACGCCTCGGCACTTGCCTTCTGGCAACGTCTAAACTTCGTAATCAACTCGTAATGACGTTGCATATAATAGTTGTCTGCCTGCCTGCCTGTCTGCTTCTTCTTCAGCTTCTTCGTCTTCGACTTTTGCTACTGTGTGCACTCAGTTTGTTGTTGTTCTCGTTGCTTTTCTCGTCTGACAGGATGCGGCATGTGCAGCATCTTTGCGACTTAGCTTATCGCCAGTTTTACGTTTCATAAAATTCTGCCCGCCTTTAAACATTTATTTACAGTTTAATATTTTCAGATGCTAACCCCTTTTCGAAGCATATTCATGCATCACATGAGAATATGAATTATTATTAAGTTAGTAGCGTTGATTAAGCTTCACGCGCTCTCAGCGACTCTCACTCTCTCTCCCTAACTCTCTTTGATTTATAGATTTATCAGCTAAGTAACAACAACAATAGTCTGAAGCTCACGAAGCTGACACGAAGACAATTGCGCGCGCGACAGCTTCGGTGCGAAAAGCTCTCGCTCGCATTCGCGCTCGCTCTCGCCTACGAACAGGATAAGCATACATTCACACTCACTCATTCAGTCACTCATACACCTTTGCTACTCTTGTTCTTTGACTGCTTGCACTTTTTATATGGGTGGGTGAGCAAAACATTTGTTGTCGTTATTTTGTTTTGTTTGCTTTTTCGGCTGCGCTGCCGTTGTCGCCGGTCGCTGTTTACGTTTTGCTTACGTTGTTTGCACACAGTATGTATGCGTGTGGGTGTGTGACTGTATGCGTGCGTATGTGTATGCCTTTGCCTGCCTGCTTATTTACTCGCTTTTATTGTTGTTGCTTGTTTGCTAATACAGTTGGTTGCTGCTGCTTCTGCTGCTGTTGCTGTTTCTCTCACCGGCTCTGCTTCCGTGCGTGTGTGTGTGTGTGTTTGCTTGTGTTTATTTGTTCTTGTGTTGTTGTTTATCTTTGTTGCCGTTTTCTTTTTTTGCGCGCGCTCTCACACACTCACACACTCACACACTCACACTCGCACACTTTGGCGATTGCCTGGCGCGCCTTCGTCGTCGACGTCGTCTTTTTGTGTGCCTTTTTTGCTCGCCTGCGAGTGTGTTGTTATTTTGGTGTTTCTGTATTTTTCTGTGCGCCTGTTACATGCCGGTTGCGAATTTCAACAAAAACACAAACAAAACACGCCAACAACACGACGGGCGTCTTGCGTCCTTTTCTTACGCTCTTATCAGCTGTGCCCGGTTGACTGCCTTATCCTTAAGCTAGTTGTTGCTGCCGCTTGCCGTTAAATGGCGATTTTTTACTTGCGATAAGCAAAATATTATATTTTAATATTTCTCGCTTAGCGCAGCACAAAACTGTTATCCTTGAGCCCTTTTCGACTGGACTGGGGGCGCCTCGTTTGATTTGTTGCTCTCGCTGACTGTGCGCTTTTTCAGCTTCTTCTTCTTCTTTCAAGTTTTTCTCTTTCTCTTTTAGCTGCTGGCGCCTTTTGGTTAAAGATAACCTCGACCATTTGCTTAGTCTGGCGTCGTTGGCAGTTGGCAGTTCCGTTAGTTCGTAACGGCTAAAAGCTAAATTTGTCAACTTTATCGATGGCATCCATCAATGCTCCAACTTTCATAGTTCATAAACTAAATTGTAATTAATTATGTGCCGACGCTGTCGCCCTGTCTCCCTCTCCCTCACTCTCTCTCTCTCTCGCTTTCTCTCTTTCTCTGTCGCTCTCGCACATTGGCTGCAGCTCATCCACTAAATACCTCGATTTGTCACACTGTGGCCTCGGGTGCCCCGCCAGGTGCTCACTGGGCTTGGCGTCCGTCGTTGTCTTTGCTCGGTCAGCGCGCTTTGCATTTTCATAAATCATTTTAATGAAAATTATTTACTTTTATTTATTTTTTTTTTTCTTTTGGTTTTTGGTTTTCGTATTTCTTTGTGAACTGATAAGATGAGCCGGGGGTTGGTAATGGGCATGGAAGACATCAAGACATCTCATCTAAGTGGCGCTCGAGTGCTGGCGCTGCCGGCGGCTTCGTTTGATGCAACACGCTGATGTTGTTGCAACTGCTGGCGCTGGCGCTGCCGCTGTGGCTGTCTCTGTCTTTGGTGTTGTCTCCGGTGCTGTCGTTGGCGTTGGCGTCTTCATTATCAGCCGCAGACGGCGTCGGCTGTTTGATAAACGCTGCAACGCATAAGCCCTGTGGCAGCGGCTACCATGTGGCACTGTGTATTTGGGGCAGGTGTGGCGAGCCGTATATGAATAATTATGAATACACTTGGCGAAAAATTTGACTCAAATAAAATATTTCAATGGAACTTTTTTAAGTGAAATAAATTGAGAATGACGAAGACGAGAAATGAAAAAAAAATTAATTACTGTTCTACTAAAATTATATTAAATATAAGTATTCTATTTTTCTTAAAGTGTAAGGGGACCAACCCTTTGCCTTGCCTTATTTACACACACACAGACAGAGACAACCTTGGAATCAATAATGTTAACTTTTATTCAGTTAGCTCCGTTTGCGGCTTAGCAGCTGCTGTTGCCGTGTGGCATGCCCTGCTTCGATTGTGGCACGACCGATAAGGGCCGCCTAACAATAATTTCAAACATTTCATTTGTGGCGCTGTTTCGTTTCGCATTTCTCGCTAAATTCTCGCCAAAGTTTTGTTTTGTTGTTGTTGTTTTTTTTTTTTCAAACTTTGGCCATCAATTCGCTGCGGACGACGAAACTTTTTTGTTTTAGGCCACTGCCACGCCCAAAGAGGCCCCTTTCTGACAGAGTTTATGAGATCTGAGCGCTGTGATTAATTAAGATTGATTGATAAAACTCGGTGTGTGTGCGTATGTGAATGTGTGTGCTAGTATGTCAGTGTGTTTGTATGTGTCTATAAAAGCTGTTTTGCCTTTATTGGCAAATATCCTGCTGGCAGCTACCCAAGCTACCCAGCTACAATGCCTCCATTTAAGGTAGAAACTCCCGCCAAACACTAAACCAAAAGATGCCCAAGCGACGATAACTCGTTTCTGGCTTTCCCAGAGATCCTTTGCAACCGATAAACGCCACGCTCTGCACTCGATAGTCGATGATATGTATACCTGTGCGTGTGTGTGTGTGTGTGTGTATGTGTGCTTGTGTGTCTGCAGTCATAAACTCAAAGTTTATGACTCTGTTTGCTCATGGCACATTTAGTTATTTAGTCATGAGGCGCCAGAGAGGTCTTCAAACCAAAGCCTCATCAATATTAAGCGATATTCGAATGCCTCCGGGTGCCTTTGTAATCGAACACCCAAAACAACATCCAAAACAACGTTCAAATCAAGTCACAAATATATGTGCATAAGTTATGGCAGTCGTAAATGAAATGAATTCACATAATTTCGCTCTCAAGTCAACTCTATTAAGTTTACCTTTATGGCAAAAAACGAGAAAACAAAATAAAGAAATAGAAGTTACAATATAGGTTACACTAGATATAAGCACAAGGGATTTGACGCCAATAGAAAGTTGATTAACATGTTGATGAGAAACAGTATAAAGAAAACGAGAGTGTTTCATTATCCGTATCCATATCCGAAGATATCTCCAAAAACATATCAAATATCTGAGTGAATCGAAATCAATTGATTTTTCGCCAGTGAATTGAGTTAACTTTCCACAGTCGACATAGATCGCAGTCAGGGCAATTTATGGATTGTAGAGTAGGATTATTTGTGATCTATATTAATTAATATTACATTTTACAAACTAAAAACCATTTTATACAATCGATATGTATATGTAGCGATGTATTAACATAGGTCAGTGCCATAGGTAAATATAAAATGTTCTAATAGGTATTCATTTATTTAAAAAAATGCAATTTTAGCTGGTTTTTAAGGATTATTTGTTTATATTTATTTCGTTTTATTGATTCTCTATTAATCATAAAAAGCTCCATACACTAAAGTCAGCTATTTAAATGTTTTAGCTTTCTATAGTAAACATAATTTTAATCGATATATATCGATGCACTATTAATCATAATTAATGCTCCAAGATTTGTTGGTAATTTATTATTGTCTATGCTGCTAGTTATCGATCTCTTGTGAACAATTGTTGACTGTGAAAATACTCTTTCCTATAAGAATTTTCTCACATAGAGAATGCCGAACATATATTGCTTCGTCATTCTGCGGCGATAATATTTGACCATTAATGGAAGGATAGGGCTGAGCTGACGGGTTGAGGCGGTTGGTGCTGCCACTCGACTTATCATCAAAGAATCCATCAGTCGTATCGCCAGCTGGCATCGCGCCCAGCGGTAAACATCGATTACAACCGAAAATAAACGAAAATATTTTGTGGCTCGCCAGCGAAAAAGACAAAATACATAAAAATGAAATGATACACAAACGAGCTGCCAGAGTAGAGCGGGGACTTCGGCCGTCTCCGGGGTGTTGCGAATCGTAATACGTGTTATCAATCAGGGGCAATCATCATTAAAAACTTGGGCAATGCGCCGCAGAGCAGCGACTGAGAAATAATCGATAACGATTAGTTTGTCGAGCCAATTGGCCTAGCGCTGAGCATTTTTCCTTCTCACTTCTTTACTTTTTGGCAACGTTTTCGTGATGTTGGCTAATTAGACGAGGCATGCAGGTCGATTGACATACAGAGAGCGAGAGAGAGAGAGCGAGAGTGAGAGAAAGGGGAGAGACAGAGGGATGATCTATATATGTATGCAGATAGCTAATCAGGTCTAGCAGCTGTGAGCCAGCATCGCGCGCTAATCAGCCTCTGAATTCAAGCTGACTGCACGTGCCACATGCTGAATGTAGCTGTATCTCGGCCCAAGTGGTATGCGAAGCACATATCATTGACGACATGCTGCGACATGTATCGCACAGTACACACGTGTACACTGCGAGAAAAAACGCTTGGAATTTTATGATTGATTATGACGCTGCTTAAGTTATTGAATACGTAATTGGAGCAATTGTAAAATTCATGAGAATATTTAAAGAATTTTTGTAGAAGTCTTAATAATTTTGTAGATGACCTAGGAAAGTATTTATTCTATTCTTACATTCACTCTTAAAAATCTGTATATATTTGCTTTACTTATGTTTCGATTGAAGGAAATTTCAATCAGAAATTAAATTACTTCCACATTCGATTAGAGTTGCGGCCTTTTTCTGGCTGTGCTGTCCAAGTCGATTGCGTAATCTGGGTCAACGAAATACCTGGCTGCCTGCTATCAAACGCCGCATGCCGCAGCAACAAGCGTAGCCGCATGTGGCATGCCTCACCGAGAGGGGAGTAGGCTGTGGCTGTGTGCATGCAAAACAAAGCTGAGTGTCCGTAGTTGTGCTTCGTATCACTGCGTATGTGTGCGTGCGAGTGTGTGTGAGAGATACAAATGTATCTGCGTATTTATAGCTGGCAACAGCAAGAGCAGCAGCAGCAGCAGCTGGAACAACAAGTCGGCATCCTGCTGCAGCATTTTCTGAGCGCCTGCTACGCAACACACATCGGCACACACACAAACACACTGCGCACACACAATTCGTGTGTGCGTGTATGACAATGCATGTATATATACATATATATGCGTGTGTTTGTGTGAGCCAAAGAGGCAGCAACAGGAACAGGAACTGGGAACTGAAGTCTAAACGCCCCCAAAAATATATAGCAAACGAACGCTAACTCTCGCACTCTCCCTCTCTCGCTCTCTCTCTCTCACTCTCCCTCTCTCGCTCTCTCTCTCTCTCTTATCTGTAGCTCTCTTGTTCTGGTTGTGCGCCTCACCTGCCGCCTTTTGTTAGACGCGCTTTTGTATCGCTCACGCACGCACACAAGAAATAGAATATGTCCTCAACCCCACTTCCCCCCCTAATAGAACTATAACTAGTGAGTCCTGCGTCCCAAATTGTGTGTGTCTGAGTGTGTGTGTGTGTGCTTGCTTATCGCTCGCCCCGAGCTTCGAATGGCTTGGCACATTCCGTTGCGATAAGCCCGACTACCAAAACCAACCAACATGCCACAATCTCACCATTTCGCTCTCGAACCCCCTGCTTGATAGTGCAACTAGCAACAACTAGAGAAAGAAAGTAAGCGCTTAGACTTGACGTAGGCTCAAATGAAATACTCTTATAGAGTTTTAAAAACAAATAGAAAAGTTTTTCATGTGGATGTGAGAATATGGAATATATATTTACAACGTAGTTGAGACTTATTTTTTATAAAAATAAATTAATATTTATATTATATTATATGTGTTTTTTATTAATCTTAGTTCTTCTAATTTCTATTGTACTATACATTTCTTGTTTATCTCGGTTAGCTTTAAAGATTATGTAAATATGTAAATATAAAAATTATCTAAATTAGTTATAAATGAACTTAACTCAGTCAACTCAGAAAAGAGATTTTGTTACTTAGATAAAGAAAGAAAGATAATGCTGATTCTAGTTGAAAGAAGATAAATGTTGTATAAAACATTTTCTACTATGAGCAAAAATGAGCTATATATAAATAAAAATGTATATCATAATATGCTATATAGTTAGCATATGCTATATAATATATATATATATATATATATTTATTGTACATATATATATTTTTTGTATTGTATTGTATATATTTATTATATTAGCTATATTAGCTAAAATTCTAATGAATCCGATAAAAAAAAGTCCCATTTCAACCTATGACTATGAAGTTATATATAGTTATATATAATCTGAATGATTCAGATGTATATACAGTCGGGCTCTGATTATTCGAAATTGGATCAGTTTTATTTTTCGATTTACACAGAAATTTAAATTAGATATTTACATAATTGGCCAACACATTTAGCAGTCATGTAAATACATCTCTGGCTAGAGTATTTAATTCACTGGCGCCCGTTCGTGTCGCTTGTTTTTTGGGGACTTTAACTCAGTCCCAAAACAGGATTTGCCCCAAATGTTGTTTATCATGGCCCATACAGAAAGCCGTTCGCCATTTTCACTTCAGTTAATTAAGTAAAGGCAGCGTTAAATAGGCAGGGGCGTGGCAGGCAGACACACACACACACACGCATTGTGAGTGGGTTTAATCAATCGACAGCGCTTGAGCTGGAGCATAAAAGCTGTGTCGCAACGCGGCCTCTCTGCAAATGGGGGGACAATGGGGAACAGCGCGTAGCGAATCATTTCATTAAACAATTTCATTGAATGTGAAGCGCACATTTTCCAACACTGAAAAGGACTTCATTATGCCTAGAAAATGCGCCACACCTGCTGTCAACTGGCTGTCATTGTTTCAGCTGCTGTGTGTCTTTGTCTGTTAGTGTGTGTGTGTGTGACTATCTCTCTGTATGTGTGTGTGTCGAGTTGCCGATAAGCAACTGCGGCACATCCTGGCAGGCTGCCTGGCTTGGCCAGCAACGGGTGCGCCCGCTGATAAGGCAAAGTGAAAATGTTGAAACGCTCGCACATGCCGCTGCTGTTACCACTTGCCCAACTAGTGGGGGCTGATTGGGTGGTGCAGCACCACCTGGCCAAAGCCGACTGCACTACTAAAATGCCAGCTAGCATTGCCCACTGTCGCGTTCGCTCGCTTATCTCGCCGAACAGTCGCTGCGAGGCGACGCTGTTGTGAATACCCCAAGCAGATGCCACCCACCGACCGACCAGCACCACCCTGCACCGCCCGGCTACACATGGACTGTGACTGTGCCTGCTGTGTGTGCACTCCATTTAAAATCTTTTTGCTTATCGCTCGCTCGCTGCTCGCCTGATTGATGGCCATAGATAAGACCTAGCCTAGCTTTGGGTAAAGAGGCAGGAGGCAGCAGACAGGAGGAGGCGCTGGAGCTGTAGCTGGAGCTATGGCTGTGGTTGTGGCTGTTGTGTTCTCGTTTGTTGTTGTCCTTGTTGCTGCTCTCTCTCCCTCTCTCTCTCTCTCTCACTTGCCGTCTCTCTTTGTTGCATTGCCTGCTGCGCTGCTCCATTTGGCATTGTTTGGTCCCATTAGCGCGGGTGTTATCAGCTCCAGCTCCAGCTCCGGCGAGCCGAGGTGATTCCTTTTTTGTGCTTGGCTTTCGCTCTGTCTCTCTCGCACTCTGCACCACGCCCCAGCTCTGCTTGCTGGCGCTGCTGAATGGCTGAGTGAGAGTTTGCGATAAGAATGTAAAATATAAAATATGGCGCTTGGCTCTGCTGCTGCTGCTGTTGCTGTTGCTGCTGCTGCTCTGCGCTGAGGAATGTCCTTTTTGTGGCTTGGCCCTGCTGGCCCCACTACACTGCCCTCCCTCGCTCTCACTCTCTCTTTTACTATCTCTATCTTGTGGCTGTGTGTGTGTGTGTGTGTGTTGGTATTTTGTCAATTTAATGGCCCCGCGCGCACAGCTACGTATAGAAACGCATCGGTTGTCCTTGCTGTCCACCCAGCCTCTTCCTGCCTGTCTTGGCCCCTGCCCAGTTTTGCTTATCGGCAGCTGCGTCCTGCGTGCTCCTTGCAGTTTGTCATGCAGTCGCAGTCACTGAGAATTTATCATGGCCCAGTCGCAGCAGCAGCAACAGCAGCAGCAACAGCAGCAGCAACAGCAACAGCACAGCAACAGGATAAAGGATAAGCGATTTATGTGTGTGCGTGTCCGAGTTTGCCTTAATGAACCAGACCAGCTGTACACCGACACACACGCCCACCCACACACATTCAGCTTTACTCACCCACTCTTGCGTAATTTGTAATTTAGCAAAATTGTTATTATCCTTGGAGTCCTGCGATGGCCAACTGCTTTTTTATTTGCCAGGGAAACCTCACTTCGATAAGCATCTGCCTGCTAAGCATGCCAAAGTTTGCCCTGCTGACCGCCTCCTGCCCAGGTCAGGCCAGTCAGCCGGCCGGCCGGCCATTGGCCAGCCTTTTGGGCCAAGTTGTCGACATAAATGGTTATGATTTTTATGAGGCTGCCTGACACTTTGAGCCATGACTCACTCACACACACGCCTGCCTGACACTTTAAGTAGCATGCCTCCATAGCACGCACTCCTTGAGCTGTCTTCTTCGAACTAACACACTCACAGAAACATACACCCACACACACACACACACACACAAATGACTGGCAACAATGCGAAACAGCAAAAGGAATGCGCACTGATAAGCCAAGAGCAACATTTCCGATGCGGCGGCCCCTGTTTCATTGCTACATGCCTCAACCTGCTGCTGCCACATCTTGGCTGTCATCACATGTGGCGCACATTTCAGTGAGACTTGACTGAGACATTGTTATATGTGTGTATGCCCTTCACGCAGCGTCTCCTTTCACTAAACAAATGGGTTTGTGGGGCATAACTCATATTGAGATGTCAGCGAGCTGTCGAAGCTGGAGATAGTGTAAAACGTTGTCATGCAACTGAACCAACTAAGTGTATTATGTTAGCCAGATGTGGCTGAATGGCTTAAAGCTTTCCTAGTCTATTTGGTAAGTAAAATGCCACCTCAACTTTGACAACGCCTTGCGGTACCCGTTCGATCGGAGAGGATTTTCCTAGTTTACTTCGCAAACTAAAATAAAGAGAGAATAGAAATAAAAGAATTCTCTCTGGTATATAGTCGCCTTGCAGTTCTCGTTCCACCCATTCGATTCAGAAACTAAACTTCCACCTCATCTTAATCAAAGTTCACAAAGGAGTAGAGATAAAACGATTCTCTCTTGAAGACAGCTTTGTAAGTGTATTCGCATTGCGGTGTCTGTTTAATCGTTTAATTTCAGCCGCCATCAATTGACATCGTCGCCGTCGGATGATCAAGCGGTCGTCAGACAGTGAGACAGTCAACAACAGACAGTCAGACGGTTAGGCATTTAGCTGGCACCCTGAGGCGGTGCTGCTGTATTCTCAGTCTGAGTCTGAGTCTGAGTCTGAGACCGAAAGCGTGTGTAAAATATATTTTTATTGCACCTTCCTTTTATGATGGCACTTCCGGCTGCGATAGCGTCCCGCCCGACGACAAAAAACCGTTATCCACTCGAGATCTTGACGCACCAAAGTGCGAGGGAGGAAGCGACGCTCTTGCCATTGTGTGCAGGTCCTTTTCGCCTTGATACGGCAATTAGCTTTGGTTACCATGTGTGTGCTCTATCTGCATCTCCAGCACTATGCACTCCTCTCCCGCTCTATCATCGGCTATCTCTCTTTCATTCGCTCGCATTTAAGCAGTCGCTACCTGCGCACCACCCGTCATTTGCTCATTTAATGCTGGCGACGACTCATCGAAGCCGTCCGAGAGCTGAAAAACTAACACGATAGATCATGCTGAATATTAAATACCCTAGCAGATGAAAATATGAATTAAAAGTGTTGCACACTAGGAATAAAGCAATGTTTAAGTGGAGTATCCTGAGGGCCTAAAGCTGTTTCATCTATGAACTGGATAGATCTACGAAAATTTCATTTGACAGAGGGAGAAGAGAAGAGGAATGACCCGTTAAAAAGTGTCATATTTAAAAATCCTAAAGAAAATCTGTGTATTGAGTCTTCAGTTCAAATCAACTTAAATCAAATTTATATGAGATTAAGGCTTCAGTAAAGTCCTTGTACTATATGTTACAAATGACCTGACAAAGTTAAAGTACCCTACTCCTAGGGTATTATAAACGTTTATTGTTTTACAAGCCACTTTTGAGCTCAATTTGCGCATGGCGTCAACGTCAGCGTCGGCGTTGGCGTCGGCATCGGTTGACGTCGTCTCAATATCGGTTATAGGATCATTGACACTTTTGTCAAGTTCTGACTGGGACTCTGAGTCGAAGTTTGAATCAGAGTCTAAGGCTGAGGCTGAGTCTGAGTTCGGGTTTGGGCTTGAATTTTTATGACTGCGTTTTTGACTTTCGCTGTTCAAACCGTGTGTTTTTAAATGGCCTCTGTCCCAGCAGCTCTCTCACTCTCTCTTTCGCTCATTAGCTCTCTCTGTCTTTCTCTTACCGTGCTGGCTTTAACGACGTCAAGTTGACGCCGAACTAATTGATGCGATAACTCGTGTTTATCACTCACTTACGGACAGACAGAGAAACGGAGAGTTGGGCGACAGAGACGTAGATGGAGACGGAAGAACCGAGTACGTATTCAAAACAGGCGATGTCGATAACGCAGAAATATTTCGAAAGCGACGGCGACGGAGACGGCGGCGTCTGCTGTTGCCCATAAGGAACGTTTCCATTTCCATTTCCATTTCGATTTTCGTTATCGCGCTGTGTGCATTTCTGCTGCTGCCTTATCCAATATTTTAATCTCGCACTTACCAACGGCTGACTGAACCATACCGAACCCAACCCGACCGAACCGAACCCAACTGAACTGAACTGAACTCAACTCAACTGAAAATGAGTTGGCATCGGTGTTTTGGCCAAGCGGGGCAGCCAGCTCGGCCGGTAGATAACGCTTTACGTTTTACGACATTTACTACGTTCCAGTGCGGCAGGAGGCGGGGGAGCAGTGGCAAGCGGCAATCGGAAAGGGGCAAGGGCAATGGGGGTTTGTGCAAAGCGCACCCGCACTCGGCGATGGGCACCCGCATAGCATCGGCTTCCTGATGCATTTTATGACCACTTAGAGCTCTATGAATGACAAATAACAAATGCCATAAATGTATAAAAAATAAGTCGAAGACAAAATGAGTGCAATAAAAAGGAAAAAGAATCATTCAAATAACTTAGAGACTGAGTTTGATTGATGAATCAGCTAATATGTGATAGCTTAGAGATGACTTGTAAAGTAATTATAAAACAAAAACTAAAATTGTATTTTTTTTTAAATAATTTAACATTAATTATTTAATTTAATTAAAATTAATTATGAATTTATGCTCAAAAAAAATTATTGAACATTTTCTTCTTTAACTTAGTTTTAACTTATACTATTTCATGGTTTTCTTGTAAGGTAATACCAATTATTTTATGATCTTAAGCTACGTAAAATGTTTTACTCTTTCCACCACTTTATTTATTATTATATGTTCTCGATCTTCAGTTACCATCTTGATCTTCCCACCTAATGTACCTAGTTTTACTAAAAAGGAATATATGATTTATAGGTGTACTACAGGTGTAATTATATTATTCAAGACTTACAACTTATAATATAAATAACTCAAATAGAGTTCTTTCTTTGGATACTTTCCCTGCTTTAAATTTCGTTAATCACAGACCTACGCTCACTTATGCAATTCATCACCATTTATAACACGCTCACCTTGCATCTCTTTAACTGCAAAACACTAACACACTCATACTCGCACACATACTACCAGTTTATGTTGTCGAGTCTGAAACTCTCTTTGGGTCTGTTGTGCTTAGTGCTTAAGCCATCGCGTTTATATGCCCCGGCTGACTTGAGAACTTCGAACGTAGTCCAGACTCGGCAATAAGGCATTATTAAAATACTCCAAGACTCGGCAACGCGGCATGAAATTTAAATCATTTTTGATTGATTGCTAGATTAGAAAAGGCGCTGTTGGGTGCCGGGTGCCGGGTGGTGGCAAACGTGGCAAACAGCGGTGGCAGCGATAAAAGGCCGTGTGGCTGCCTGTCCGACTGACTCTGAAGGTGGGAAGCGAGGGAGTCACACCTTGTGTTTATGTTAATTGATTTAATTTCGCTACAATGAAGTCATTCGAGCTTGAATTGAAGTTGCTGTTGAAGTTGGAGTTGTCGTCGGCTCATAAATATGCTGAATAAAGGCTTGAAGTGGGAAGTTGGAAATTTGAGAGTTGGGCGTGACGAGCTGAGATAGAAAACTCCAAAGCACCTGCTCAAAGCAGAGCTGCAACTGAGTTTGAGCTGTAAATGCAGCAGGATTGTCAGACTGCAGTATACCTTGTATGAAGCTTGGGCTGGGTATATGCATATTCGTGTGAGGCTAAAAAATACACTAGAGCCAGATAAAGTAGAGCAAAAGATCACCATTAGTAGAGATCAAAAAGCTCTCTCTCTCAATCTCTCTCTCTTAATCTCTCTCTCTTGACTTAATTATATTTTATTAGACTTAGTTTCTACAAAACGAGAATGAGTTGATCTCTTGCTGTTGATGTTGATGAAGTTGCAATTATACTAGATAATATCATGTTTCAGTTTCAGCATAAGTCCAACAGATACCCTATATGCTGATTAAGAAGATCAAGAGATACACTTTGAACATGTTTTGAGGTCTTACCTTGATCCGTCCATACATACATTAGACTCAAATATACCCTGTAATACTGATAGAGCTCCGCATAATTATACGATAATACTCGGCAATGGTGATTAAACTGCGCACATTGAGCCAAGTTTCAAGTTACACGCGGCAACAGCAATTGTTCAAGTTCTGGCACAAAGAAACACAAAACAAGAAACAACATCAGCAACAACAGAAAAAAAAACAAAAACTTAAATAGATTTATTTCATGATAAATGTTTGCCTGTTGTTGCTTTTGTTTCCCTTTTTTATGTGCTTTGCCACAGCAACAACAACATGGGGCAAATGCTGCTTTTGCTAATCTTAACGACGCATCTGCGAGGCGAACGAAATGAAATAACGCGACTCGCCAGCGTGTGGAAAAACAACAAATGCAGCAGCAACAGCAACAACAACAACTGATGAAATAACCCCCAAACTGCGGCGTCTTATCAGCGCCAGGATCTAATCAGTCGGTTGCATCTGCGTCGACTTCGCTTCGAGCTGAGCTAAACTCTGCTCTGTGCTGTGCTGTGCTCCATGCCGCGTATATCGAGGTCGAACCGGGTCGCTCTGCATGTGTGAGTGAGCATGTGTGTGTGTATGTGTGTGAGCGGGTGTGCCTAGGTGTGTGTGTGTGTGTGTCTGCTTCTGCTGCGTCATTTGCAATTGCTGCAACAACTTGATTTGGTTTATTATTTGCAGCATATTTGTATACTCTCTAGAAAAGGGAATTATAGTAGAGGTATTAAGCGTAAAATTGCGCAAACGAGTGCAAGAGTGTTTGCTCTGTAGGTATTCGAATTAAAGGGGTATGTCAGAGTGAAAGAAATTCAGGAATGAGCATGTTCGTATCGATCGATAAACAGCTTGTATGTGCTTCGACCTCTCGCCATACATACATCGATACATATCTAGAAAAGTTTCATAAAATAGTAATTTTTAAAATCGATAAATATCGAGCAGTCAGAATTAAGCTAAAATTATATATTTACATTATAATTATATTAAGTTTGAGAATGTTAACTTGCGAAAAATCGATAACTATCGATTAGATGAAATCACTTAATAAAGCCAACTATTTCACAAAATACAATTTTTTTAAAATTTATTCCAATTTCAAAAATTGTTTTGTTTACTGGGTATGTTTGAGTTGTCGCTCTCCATTCTCTCTCTATTCTGCCATTCATATACTTATGTTTGTAAACCATTTTCGTGGCTTTGCCTACATTTATCAGCAAACGTTGATCTGACTTTATTTAGCTGCAAATACATACATATTTATGCCAATAAATGAGCACGTAATAACAATGACAGACATAGCTACACACACCACACACACGACTCACACACACACACAGAGACACATAGACAGCTGTACTTAGCATAAACATAATTGCAAAACAATTGCTCAGAGCTGAACGCAACTGCAGCCACGCAGCCACAGCCACAGCCGCAGCGACTCGGCTTGTTGTTGATGGTTCATCACCCTAGAAACAACACCAACAATAATAACTAGCAACAACAACGACAACAACCAGCAGCAGCAGCAGCAGCAATAATAACAATTACAATGTTAAGCGCATTTATCAAAAAAGAAAAAACCTTTTGCTGATATTCACGCATGAAGTGTTTATCGCAGTCGAAACTCGAAAAACACCCACCAAATTGTGAAAATATATTCCAAGCCATAAGAAAGGTGAAAATACAATAAAAAGTCGAAGTTGTGATACCCTACAACAGAAATTAAGAATGTTATACATGTTAAACTCCTTAGAAAGTATTTATAAATATTTTTAAAATAAAATTAATGCTAAGGGAATAAAGTAAATGATTTTATAAACAGACATACATATAAACATATTTATATAACCAAACAATATAAATATTGAATATTTTAAAGTAGATTTTCTTAAGCACATTCATTTATTTCAAACAAATTTCTACATTTTTATAAAATATTTCTTATTTATTCTAAACATTTCCTGAATTTGTATACAATTTAAAATCTTTTTATTTTTTATTTTATTATGATGATTAATTTACTTTAAAAATATAAATTTTGCTACTATTTGCTGCATTTTATGTCCTTAACTAAAACTACTTGTATGACATAAGTGAGGGTATATTTAAGTGTTATGAACTCGGAAAATTGAGGAGCTTACGTGTCTGCCAGTTGCTATGGCCAAAAAGGGTATAAGGGCGGCAAGGCTGGGCGGCGGCGGCGGCAAGCGGCACGTTTAATGAATCTAATTAAAAGTCAACAATGGCAAACGAGATAATCGTCATTAAAGGCAACAACAGCAGCAAAGGTTAGGCTACAGGCGCTGCCTAGACAAGGGGTGGAAGGTGATGTGTTTTGGCTTTAACGCTTGGCTACAACGCAGGCGCAACATCCAGCGATAACAGCTGACTGAGAGCTGTGAGAGAGACAAAATGGGATAGATAAAGAGAGTGAGAGAGAGGAAGAGAGAGAGAGAGAGAGAGAGAGAGAGAGCAAGCAGTGAGAGCAATTGATAAACATCTGTAAAATGTTTTGCATCTGCAAAAGCAGTCAGGCAAATGAAATAAACCAAAATGCAGATAAGAGCGAGAGATACAAGCCAGAAAGGAAAAGAGATAGGGAGAGAGGGCGAGAGCGAGCGGAGGGCAGAAGTGTATGGCTGGAAGCCAAATCAACATTAAAATAGATCAACGCCTGCTGATAAACACAATGAAAACTGAATGGCGACCCCCAAGCCAAATGGAGCTCAGTTTGGAGCTGCAGAGTGGGCATGCGGCTGCATGGGGAGCAGGTGCTGGGTGACAGGAAATGAACGCAACAGAAATGAAAGGGTTGATAACAGCAGCCGCATACAAAACTAGGCATGCGTTTCTCGCAGTGTATATGAGCTCACAGCAACAACAAAAAACCAAAAAAATAAAAGAGAACAGATACAGATACACAGATACAATTAAACACAAAACGCTTATCACTAAGCAATAATCAGAATTCCATTAGCCGTGCGACGCGATATCGCACAAAAGCATCTACCAGCACATACACACACACATACACAAACACATGTATACGCACACACACACACTAGCAGTAGTAGCAGCAGCGTTTGCCTTTGTTGAATGTATCTTTGTATCTGTATCTGTAAGTGCACAGAAATTGCAACTGTATGCGTGTATGTGCATGTGTGTGTATCCGTTATGCTGCTGGTTGGCTGCCTTGGGCTGGCTGAGCTAGCTGCCTGTGCCGGCTGGCTTCTCCAACTGGCTGGCTGGTTCGCTTGCTTGCTCGATGTTATCTAACTGCGCGCCGCGCTGCGCTCTTATCAGTGCTTTATCAGTTTTTGTTTCGAATAATTTCGAACGACGTTCGTTGCGGCTGGGCGAAGGAAGCAGCGAGAGCAGCGCGCAGATATCTTATTTCAGTCCAGCAAGCAAGTAAATGTGTGCCGGTGTGTGTGTGTGTGTGTGTGTGTGTGTCGGATACAGATACGAATCCAAGAGACGAGTACGACTGCGACTTCGAATAGGACTGCTAGGCAGGCGGACAGGCGGGTAGATAGGGCTGCAGATAGACGCAACTGGCAGACTGGCAAATGAAAGATAAACAACTTTGCCCGAGAGAGAGAGAGAGAGCGAGCAAGAGTGAGAGACAGAGAAGAGGTAGAGGGAACAACGCGCAGTCATCAACAAACATCAGCTGTGCGCGGCGACTGCGACGCAGCGTCGTCGTCGTCGTCATCGTCGTTGTCGTCGTCATTCGGCTGGCCTCGGTATCTCACATTTGTATCTCACAGATACACAGACAGACAGACGAAGAGAGCGAGAGCGTGAGCGAGAGCAACACCGCGCGCAGACAGAAAATTTCATTAGTCAGCCGCTTGGGCTGCGCTCAGTTAGCTGTAGAACGCGAAGCGAACAGCAACGAGCTCCGTGTGCACGTCAATCAAACGCTCAATCAGTCAATCATCGAGTGCCGCGTAAATTACGTGCGTATGTGTGTGTGTGTATATGTGTAGCAAGAGCAAATAAAACATGTGCAACTTTGTGGCAAGTGCAAAACAAACTTAGATTTATACAATTTCGCGCTGCAACTAAATTCCCTGCCCCTGCAATTTGTCCCCTCCCCCCTCTCCACGCCTCCATCGCAAACGGATATATAGAAGCGCCATGATCAGCAGCCATTCAACGGCAACAAAAGGTGAGACAAGGTTGATCCGTGGGTGCAACAAGCAGCTACCTCTCCCTATCTGTTGCACTCCCCTCTCTCGTCCTCTTCCCATCTCTCTCTCTCTCTCTCTCTCTCTCTCTCTCTCCGTTGAAATCTCCAAGCGACAGACAGCTACTCAAGCCAAGAGTATCCCCCAGAGCTGGAGTTGAGGCAGCTTTTGGGTTTTGCTTATCAGTCGACTATCTGCGCTGTGTGGCTACACATTCATTCCTGGACAAACATACACACATGTGTGTAAGTGTGTGAGTGTGTGTGTGTGATATCTACAATCTGGCGAATGAAGGAGAAATAAAAAAACGACGAGGAATTCTGCGGATTGTTGTTATTATTGTTATTATAATTCCTTGAAGTGAATATCAGCAAAATATAATCAAAACGAGAAAACAACAACAACAACATCAACGAATGTAGCTCTGACTTGGACTTGGACTTGGACATGGTCTTCGTCTTCTTCGCCTTCGTTTACGTCTGCGTCTGCCTCTGCGTCTGTTGGGTCTGACCATGCCAACTACTGGAAAAGCGCGTTGTGTTGTGCGTACTTAACAGATACGATGGCGATATGACCAGCAACTACAACAACAACAGCAGCAACAACAATTGAGCAAACATTGTTTTCACTTGAAGCAATTATTGTGTATTATGAATAACATGTATACAAAAACAAAAACAACAACAACAAAAACAAAAACTTTGCATTCGATTTTTTATCTTCCGGCTGCAGTTATCATAGATTTAACTCATTTCCCGCTAAAAACTGTTGCACTTAGCGAAAATACATATATAGTAATAAGTTGATATTGTATTTATGTATAGGTTTTGGATTACGTTTTCACAATGTATTCTGCTTAGATATTTATTTCACTTGGGTTTTTCGTATACCCTTTAAACATGTAAAGTAGGGGTATATTGGTAATCTGGCAAGGTATGCAACAGGCAGAAAAGGCGCGGCAGCTCCCATAAAGTATATATATTTTTGAGCAGATTGTTTAAACTCCGTCTAAGAATTTGTTTACTCTTTGAGTAATTGTTCTTGACTTCAGCAACATTTGATACATTACATTTTTTCAGATAACAATTTATTCTATTATTATTTTATTGTATTGTATATATAATTATTATTTGATTTGATTATTATTTATACTTGGTTTTATTTACACTTTTATTTTTTATTTGTTTTGCTATTTAGTATATTTTAATTTTACAATCTACAAATGATATATACATAATACATATTTCAGTACTTCTCTTTAACTAGACCCCCCTTTTTTCCTCAGTGCATCGCAACTGTCATTTATCTTAAATTTTTCCACTCTTTTGCCGTTGCAGGTGATTGTTCCGATACCACAGAAGAGATGACCGTCGACAGCAGAGGTGAGTGATGCTGCAATATGCCTCAACTTGATGGCCAAGTTTCAGGCCAACCGACCCACAAAGCAACCAAAATCACCAACCCGCTCCCACCACCCACCGGCCATTACCCCTTTGGTAGTAGCCAAAAGCTGTTATCTCTTTGCAGTCAGCAGCGCATTTCCCAGTGGCAGGCACCAAAACGCTTAATGCCAAACATAAATTGCTTGTTATGTGTGTGTGTGCGTTGTGCGTGTGTTTGTGTGTGTGTCGAGTGGCTCTCGCAGTTGTCGCCTGCTGCGCTGCTGATATTTTGCCAATAAAAATTTAATCTGCTCGCATATCCAGTGTCAGCGCGAGCCATCCTTCTAATTTAATACCAATTTCTCATACTTCGCCACTTCTACTTTGTCTTCTTTCTCGTTTTTCTTCTTTCTTTTTTTTGCTGGCTGCTCCGTTATCAGCTGTGGTGCAAGGCCAAAAGCGTTGATTGGTCGGCTAAAGCCAAATGCTAAACCCAAAAGCCACAATCCACTCGCACCACCCGCCTAAGCTGCGACTGCGGTTGCGTTTTTGACACCTCAACTTGATGCGAACCCTTTTGCCTGCTGCCCTGTCTGTTGGGCTGCCACCCTGCCGGCGACAGTGGACAACCCCTTTCTCCATATAACTGTATATATACATATTTTGTAACAGGATATGGAAGGCAACCCCCGCGCTCTGAAGTGCCTGTCAAGTTGTGCGTGTTTTGACTTAACTGGCATCATCATTGGCATCAATTTCGTATCACTTCATAATCATCAGCAATGTCAACGCAAGCCGCACCCCTACCCCAGCCCCTAAACTCTAACCCTAAAACATGAAACTCGAGCCAATTCACATTCAATGGACAACTGATGATGTTGCTGCTCGTAATGATGATTGTGCTGATAATGACGTTGTGAGTGTGGCTGGTCAACCTGCGACCTTTGCTGGGGTGTTTGAATGGACGGGCTTGCGGGTAGCTGGCACCACATTCCACGCCATTTCGCTGCCTTCTCAAGCATTCATCATTAATAATCCCCAAGCCGGCAGGCATTGGAGCTGCCCCATGTCCCACCGCTCTGTTGGGGCCCTACCACGTGGTCTTTTTCTGCTGCGTCAGTGAAAGATTTGCAGCAGCCCCACACAGAGAGAGAGAGAGAGAGAGAGAGGGAGAGAGGGAGAGAGATACATACATACAGACAGACAGACAGTACGAGTGGCCCAGTGGGCGTAACAGCGCGCCAAAAGTGGGCGTTTGTCTGCGCTAATCTTTATCTAGCTGTTGACACTCCATGGCAGCGCAGCAGACCAACCAGCAGCAGCACCAGCACCAGCAACAACAACAATGAGATTTTCAAAAAAAAAAAAGTGTTGCAAAGCGCAGAGTCACATTCCTTTCAGCCTCGTCGCTCGCCCTATCTCTCACGCTGTGTCCCCCTACCCCTCTTTCGTCCGACCACCTCAGCTGCCCATTGGCCTGTTCAATGTCAGATAACTGCTTTTGGCTTTTGAATAAAGCACCTGAAGGGGCATACCAACTAAAGCGAACTATGTACATATATGCTTTGATAAGTGTTGCAAAAACTTAACATTTATATATTAATACGTATATAATATTTGTATTTCAAATCGACTATATGTAGGCATCCAATATTTTAGAAAACTCAATGTATGTAATTGAATATAGAAATTAACTGACTAAGACTGTCTAAAATTATTTCTACTTCTAAAGTAAGACATGCATAGTACTGCTATAGAGTATTGTAATGTATTCAGGTGTTGATCAATTTATTTATTTTTTTTTTTAATATTCTATTTATTTGCAAAATAATACTCTTTCAGTATAATATATTCAGATGTTAACAAATATTATATATATTATATATATATATATTAAAGAATCAGCGTATATTTCCATAGTTACATTATGTCACTCTCAAGTCGACACTGCTTGTCCTTTATGTATACTATTGTATTATTATATTATTATCTTTGGTCATATTTATTTTGAGGCTCTAATTCTTTTCACCTTATATGTATTTAGTTTAATATTATCATCATTGCTTCAACTCATCGAAGACCTATATAAATAATTATCTATTATTTATAAACAGTCTTTCACCATCGCTAATAATGTTTTCCATTTAATATACTCTCGCTAAGCGCATTATTTAACATTTATCGATAGTATATGTATATATCGTGATTATTGTCACCTGCTTGCTCCTCGCAGCTCTCGTGCGTTTTGCAACACTGCTGCTGCTGCTTCTGCTGCTGCTGCTGCACATCTGCCAGTCGTGCACGCCCCGCAGCAACAGTGCTACATGCGCTTAGCTTTTGCTTTGTTTGTTGCCCAGCCCCTAACTAGGGAGGTGGCCGCCCAGGGAGGCAACCTTGCAGTGTTTGTTGCTGTTGCTGTTCTTGTTGTTGTTGTTGTTGTTGTTGTTGGTGCTGATGATGCTGCTCACTTTTGCCGCTCTTCATTTGCTGCTGCTGCTGCTGCTGTGCAATGTACTGTAAGCGCATCTACAAGCTGCGCTATCTCACTTGCTCGCTCTCTATATGTGTGTATGCGTGTGTGTGCTGTATGTGTATGTGTGTGTGGTTTTTATCTATAAAATTCATGAATGCTTCGGCTTATCTGGCAGAATTGCATACTTGCAGCAAACCAGCGCCTGGCCTGGCCTCCGCTTCAGCCATAGTTGCTGTTGTTGCTATTGTTGTTGTTGTTGGCAGCGCTTTTTGGTTGGTTGCTCTTGGCTGCTGTTGCTGCTGCTGCTAGCTGCTGGCTGCTTGTCTTCTAATGGCGCTAAGTGAGCTGCCTGCCTGCCTGCCTGCCACTCCCCCTTGGCCACCTCCTCTGCCTACCCACACATGCACAGTGTAGCGCCGGTCTCTAATGGCATTTTATCTGAAGCATAATTTTTTATTATTCGCCTGCCTGAGCTGTTGCTGTTGTTGTTGCTGCTGCTGTTGTCTTCCTTTTGGCCTGGCTTAATGACAATCCAAAATACACACAGACAGCAAGTCAAATTGTTAGATAGCTTTTCGGCATGTAATTAATCATTTGACGGCCGACTTTTTGTTGTTTGTATTTTTTTTTTTTAAGGGGGGGTTTTGTTTTGTTTGCTGTTGACTATCGCGAGCAAGTTAAAGGCAGCAAAAGAGCGCAAGTTTGGCATGCGGGACGCATTGCAACCCATGCTGCGGGCTACAAAATAGTCAACCGCAGCAGCAGCAGCAGCAGCGACAACTGCACAAAAAAAAAAAAAAAAAACATTATATATGTAGGTATATGAAACCCAACAATCGCTCAACAGTGAGGCTAAAACAAAAATCCATTACGCGCCTGGCTTATCAAAAGCGTCCATCGTCTCCAGCAACAACCACAACAACAACAGCAGCATTCCACCTCGCATTACGCATACGCACGGTGGCCGCATTGGTAACTGAACTGAAGTGAATTGAGTTGAGCTGAGCTGAGAGGGAGTACGAAACGGAACTGAAGGCAACTTTCGCTTGAATCGAAACTGGCGCCTGCACATATTTTGTATTTATGATTAATAATAATATATATAGTAGCCTTGTAAAGGGTTTTCATTGAGTTTCTCACTAAACTTTTCAGCTTTTTATGTGAACCAATCAATAATACATTTTTTTTCCACTGTACATAGAGCACTTCAAAGTCGTTACCAAGCGAGCTTTCTTTTCAATCAATTTTAATATATCATTTAATATTTTCATTTATCATAAGGCTAGCATACAGTGACTACAATACATTTTATGATTCTATTCCTAATGTTGTAAATTATAATACAAATTTAATGAATTTTCTTGAATAAATCTTTGATTCTAGACTGAGCATCTACGTATTTCAACTATATTCCATCATATTTTAGATTCTAATTATTAGATTCACTTGATAAATGAATATCGTTTCCTCTTAATATTGATAAATTTCCATGATATATGTATATTACACAACATCCCATTCATACTCATAAATAATATGAACAAAATTAGATTACTTTGGTTCAGATTATATAGCATATACATGGCTGAGCCTAAGGAGGCGTTTAATGAGTTATGAGGGTATCAAATCTGTGGCAGCCCCAGGCTATAGCTTCACCCTTTCCCCTTGCTCAGAGACGGCGGTGTCATATAAAATTTACTTGAGTTTTTAACAATAAATTACACAGAGCTGCTGCACATGTGTCCAAATATTTGCACACACACACACACACACACACACACACACGCATGGGGTGTGCGAGAGGGTGCTGTTGTTGCAGAGGTAGGGGTTGGCAGGCACTTGGCCTCGTAATCCTTTTACGCGCAAGCATTTATGAAATTTATTCGCTCGCTTTAACTGAAAAAAAAAAATGCAGCTTATCGCTGGCCACAGATCACGGAGCACGGCAAACAGCCAGCGGCTCAAGTCCTTCTGCTGCTCCAGCTCCTGCTGCTGCTCCTGTCTTGGCGGATGATGAGCTTCGAGCAGGACGATGATGATGATGATGGCTTCGACTTGAACTGGTCATAAAATGTGCGAGTGTCAGTGTGTGTGCGTGTGTGTGTATGTGTGGGTAGCTGTTGTCAGCTTGGCCTTGTCCTTGTGGCTGCCAAAGCAAAGCTGACGGCTAAGAGCGGACATAGCTAGTGTGAGGACAGTGGTTGAGGCTAGGGTTGGGGCTGGGGTGGAGCTTGTGGTTTGCGTCCAGGTCGTGGGGTAGCTGCTCAACTGTCTGGCTTGGCAAACGACTTGACTGCTCTCTGTGGTGGCCATAACACCACACAATCCTTTGGATAAATTTTCTTATCTTTGTCGACCAGACGATGATATTATTTTTAATACAGCAGCCCAAAAGCTCTGTATGTGTGTGCTGGTGTGTGTGCGTGTGTGAGATTTATGTTGTAATTTTTTTATGTGATATGAGACGCATTATATTTGGGCTGACTTTTCATCATTTTTGTTTTTTTTTTTTAATGCCTGCTTACCACAAAAATATATAAATACGATTAAATGGTTGGCATGCATGTGTGGCATGTGTGGCATGCTTGTCATTCGCTGTCACATTCAAGGGTATTCAAATGGCTGTCAATTAGCCAGTTAGAAGTGGGCAGACCTCTTCGATTCACTCAAATCATTTCTGTTTGCATCGAGTGACCCTCGTCAATTGGCATTTTGCAGAATAAACATATGTATTATTGTATTATTGTGTATGTTGTGCTTGTTGGCATTCCAGATTGCCACAAGTTGTGCGTATGCTTCGTGCAACATTCTGTGGCACAAGTCCTAAGCGCAAACAATCGCAACCGTAGCGCACATAAATCGAATTATTTCAAATTGAATTCGTGGCTGATTTGCTAGATTGAGTTTGATATGTTGAGTCAGCTCTATGTGTGTGCAAGTGTGCGTAAATGCCAGTTTAAGTGTTGAGCAATGCCAAATGACGGTGCACAAAATGTGAACGCAAAAATAAAACTGTTGGTGTAAATAGCTTAAAGTAAAGTCAAATGAATTTGATTTGATTTCAAATTGATTTATAGTGTATTAAAATATCGAAAAATATAAAAGTTAAACAATTACCATTTCATTTGAAAAACTAGCTTATTTAGCTATTTATTTATTTATTAGATAGACTAAGCAAAGTGTTAGATATTAGAGGAATAGCATAATTATGTTAGCTAACAGTGTGCTAAGAATACTATGTGCTGTTAACTAACTACCATGTTCTGTTAATTAACAGTTGTATCCCCATTAGTCACTGCAGCTCACTATTGAGTGTGTCTCTTAACAGTGACGGCTGCTATATAAGCTATCAATTACTTATTATTGAGCGCTACTTACTAGAGTTTTCTTATTTATTTTAAGTGCAGCTTTGATGATCTTCGTATCACACGGCATTTGATGAGCACATCATCAACTCATTTACCGTAGCTGCTGTTACTGTTGCTGTTGCTGCTGATGTTGTTGTTGTTGTTGCGGCTCCATCAACCTTCTTGGTTGCTCGTTAAGTTTTGCATAAAACGCCACACTTTGAACTCATTACAAGCTGTTAGCGAGCACTTTGCACTTCATCAACAAGAGCGCCAGGTAGGGGCAGCCAGGTAGGCCACACAATATACCAGACTCCACTGTGTGTTGTTGTTGCTGTTGTTGCTGGCTCTGCTTGGGCCTGCATTATGGCTTATTTCGCCTTGGCTGTCTTGTCAGTCAACCTGCCCCTGTCGTCGCTGTTGTTGTTGTTGTTGTAGTTGTTGCCTGTTGTAAACGTTTATTGTGCCACCAAAAGAGCAGCGCGGCGTCTGCTACGGCCACCACAAGCACACGCACACATACGCGCGCATTTTGGGCGCCTAATTGGTAGGTAATGATGTGTCTGCTGCGCCGCTTTGTTAGTCACTCGAGCGCGGTGGCAAGCTCGTTGCTGGTTGCTGCCGCATGTTGCGTGGCCTGTTTTATATCGTTCGTTCTTTTTGCCAACTGGACTTGGCTCTGGGCGGCTGCGTGTCGGCATTTCGCTTTGTACTCTTGTTAACTGCTTGTTGCTGCTGCTGTGGTTGTTGCTGCTGTTGTTGTCGTTGTCGTTGCCTGCGCGCATCTTGTTAGCAACTTGCCTCCTACTTGTGCCTCCCGCCACTAACTGCCGTCGGTTCGGTGTGTGCGGTCCGTTCTTATTCTCTTTTCTTTTTTGCTTTTTGTTTCTGTCTTTGGCTTGTTGCAATTTTTGTGCGCGTTCTTCACACAGCTCGCAGCAATGTTCGCGCCTCTTTAATTTACTGCTAAAAAGATCTCAACAACTGGACAACCTTCCGTCCGCTCCGCTCTGCCGTGGCTGCTCGCCTTGATAAACTCATCAAAGTCATCAAAAATTGTTGAAGCAATGAAGTTAACACAAAGCCAGACACGATTTCGCAGTTGCAACCCGTCACCCCAGCCACGCCCACGACAGTGTATTTTTTTTTTTTTTTTTGAGGGAGGGCGTGTCGCCACCCTCACGAATTTGATGTAACTGTAAAGGAGGGTAAAACGAGAGAAATTTCCGTTTGTTCCCCTTGTATTGTCGCTGTGTTCATTTATGTTGCTGTCGTGTCTATGAGTTGCTGTTGCTGCTGGGGCAAATACACACAATTGAATTGTCAGCAATGGCTGGCAACAATTGTCAGTTTGCTGTGCTGCTGAAATGTAGTTGATTGATCTGCCAGAAGCGTGATTTGTTTACAGCAATTGCAATGTTGCTGCCGAGCTAAGGGATTTCTTCTGCAACAGCAACAGCAACAACAGCAGCTGCAGCTTGCAACAAGCATTGCACTGTGATGTTAATCCCGTGAACAAGGGGACGTTTATGCAAATGAAGGCCGTGTTTAATAAACGCAAATTATGAGACTGCTAGCAACATGTTGCTGCTCGACAACAGCAACATGGCTAGTGCAACAAGCACACACACACATACACACATATGCGCGCGGTCTGGCAAAGCGATTATAGATTAGCAACATTCAAACTTGCACTTGGGTCAATTTAAATTTGTGCAACAGTTGCAACAGGCACGGAAACAGCAACAGCAACAGCAGCAGCAGCAACAACAGCAACACACAAGATAGTGGGAGCAACAGCAGCTGAAACTGCAGATCGCAATTGATCAGCCGAATGTGAGAGTGTATGTGTGTGTGTTGCTAACAGACGACAACTGTTGCTGCTGCTGCTTCGGCTGCTACTGATCAAGCGATCAAGCGCTGGCAACAGCAACAATCGACGCTAAGCGTGCTCACACGAAATTTTCAAGTACTGCGACAATTTCTGAACCCAGAACCCTGCAGCCCCTGCTAACCCCTGCAGCCTTATCAGCATGCCGTGCCGCACTGGCAACAGCAGCAGCAGCAGCAGCAGCAGCAACAACAACAGCTGCAACAGCAACACATCTCAACAGTTGCATCAATTGCTCAACATTGAACTCTGTGCAGAGGCCCAGACAAACATTTACCCCATCCCTTGCCCCGCCCCTGTCGCATCATTTGCACGTTTTTTAATTAAGACATCAAAAAGAGTTTGGAGACTCGCTTGATTTCGAGGAATTGTCTGCCGTCCTCCTCCAGTTCCGTTTCGCGTCCGCCCTGCCAAAGCAGACACAGACTTTGTATTTTCGTAGCTTCTATAGATTGCAGATTGTACTACATGGTTAGCCTCCGCCCCCTCGCTGATGCAGCAGCAGCAGCAGCAACAGTCGTCGATACTTTGTATGCCCATTCGCCTGGTGACATCTAGTGGAGTTGCGCTACGTGCGCTAAATTAGTCGCCAGCTCTGAACTTTAGAGTCTAGGTCGAAATCTGTATCGCAGTTCGCGTTCGAAGTTGCAGTCAGTCGAGCTTCATGTTATTCAGAGACAGAAAAGCAAGCTGTACTTTGAAGGAACTGAACTTGACTTTGGCTATGGCAAGAGAACTCAACCCTAAGGGGAAAAGAAAAATTCATTATTATAAATCGTGTTTCATTTCAATATAAATCTGAAAATCATCTGTTTCGCCAAAAATTGACAATGAACCTGAATATCTTATTTAAATTATTAACGAACATAACTCAGAATATTTTCCGAAATATTCGACTGCCGAGAGTTCTTTGAAATAGTTAAATATTGCTCACAGCTTGATCTAAAATATTGTCTGAGAAACTATAAAACTTAATATGTTATTAACATTTAATATTAATATAATTAATCGTGTCTTACTGGGGATTATCCGACTAAATAATACTGACTGTTTGATTGAATAGTTAATTAACGCCCACAGCTCTATCAAAACTGTAGAAATTCTGGTAATTGCCACAATATGCTTTATGATATTGACTAAAGATTAATACCATCAAAATTTATTATCATTTAATTTATAATTGTAGATTATAAAATCTCACATACATTAAGTATTCCAGAATTTATTTAACAAAATATATAAATATATAATCAATAGAGACTAAAATCCCGCTTATCTCTCACATAATTCGTATGCAACTACTAGCCAGTACAGTTTATTCAAATTATAGAAACTATCAAGTTTTTCAACTATTTAAATACAACTTTATAAATGAAAAGTAACCATATATTGAAATAATATTTAGAACAAATACAATTTAATTTCGCAATATGCCTGTAAAGCGCAAAACTGTGAAGTCAAATTGCTTATCTGCGATCAAAGAATCAAAGAATTTCACTCCACCGCCGTTTCCCATAGCGCTAAGGAGGTGCTGAATAAGAGAAGAAGAAGAAGAAGAAGAAGCGCGAACTGCGAGTAAATCACGAATAGCTCCGCGAAACGTCCAAGATATGAGAATGTTGATTATTTGCACGGGTTAACGCTTAAGATGCAGCTGTGGCCAGTGCAACAGTCGACTAGGAGATACCCTGTCTGCCTGCAGAGATCTACAAAAATACTAATATTTCTCAAAAATATAATGAAGAAATTTGAAATGAATTTTCTTTCACATACAAATGAAAAAGAATTTTATATGACGTTAATTGTTTCTTTTTCGTGTATAAAATGAACATTTCATTTTAGATATACAGTCATTAGTTGATATAGATATACAATTAACTTAGTTGGATATGGAGCTTACTCAAGCTGAGAGAAAGAGACGATTGAAATGTAATAGAATTATTGATTTCCACAGCAGCAGCAACTTGTTGCATGATTTATAGTTTCAATGATTAGATGTCTCCACTTGATACACCTAGTCAGACAGACATTAAGCTAACCTCTAACTACCTTCAAGGATTACAGGGTATTAGCATTGAACTTGCAGCCAAAGTGTGAAATGAAATGTTGCTCGCAACGCGATTCTCTTTGCTTCTTTGCGAATTGCTGAACTTAGCGCGCTCTCTGCATTTGTTTTTGCTGGCTTTTGTTGTTGATTAATAACAATTGATAACATCCCGGGCCCCCGAAGCCAGGCGAACCTGTGCTCAAGCGGAGTCCCACTGCTGCTGCTGCTGCTGCTGCTGCTGCTGATGCTGCTGCTGCTGATGGCGTTGATTGCCACAAGGTGGCAACATTTTCGCGCGAAAATGAAGATTTTCGTTATCAGCCAGAGCGCAGCTGAGCTCGGTCTGGCTGCGATTGGGCTACTCACGTTTTTCAATTTGTTTCCGCTGGGAAAATTTGTTTAATTATAAGCAACTAAAATAGTTGTGCTCCTGCTGCAGCTTCCACTCCCACCTCCACTTCCACGTCTCATGCAAAGCGATCCGGCCTTAGCACGCCCCCACCAAACGTTACGCATACGCCCCGTGCAACTGTTGCAAGTACAGCCAGCTCTTGAGCCGGCCAGACCAACTGGCGTCGACTCCCAGCTGCACTGTCTAGCGTCTGCTGCGTCTTTGCCACACAACAATCAAGATTCCAAAATGCTGGCCACCAAATGAACTTTCAGCTTGAAGCTGCGCAGCTAGTCTTTAATAAATGCTTTGTTTTTAGATACCCTGTACAGCTGAGCGTGTATCTCTCGATTGATATATTGAAATTGTGCATAAAGGTGTAAAATATCTAAAATTGCATCCTTGAATATGTTTTCTAAATACGTCTTTAGTAAGCCTTTTTACAGGATATTTTTACGACTTTCAAATTTTGCAAATAAAATTTGTTGTCTTACCAAGCAACTTTACAGGGTATCTTTCGGTTATCGACTGCCTGCTTTTATCTACGTTTTTTTCTGAGTTAACTGACCTTCGGCTCGCTGCGATTAGCCGCGATGGCGGTCCGGCATTCACCAGCGACAAATGAACAAAGGGTCGCCTGGGTCTGCCCTCATCCAACCCCCCTTCAGCAAGCCCTTGGCGACCCTCAGCTCTGCTGCTGCCTCCCCACTCAATCGCTGCCTTACTTTCAGACTGCTGGCCGTGGTTTAAGCCAAATTGCTCGATTGTTTATGGCTGCATACAACGCCCACCAGCAGCAGCAGCAGCAACGGCAGCCTCAGCAGCAACAGCGGCAACAATGCTGGCCAAGTGAGAAACCAGCAACAATAATCTGCCGGCTGATAAAACGAAGCATCCCCTTGGCCCCTGCCCTTGCCATGGCCACAGTCTTCAAGCTGTCTGTGTGTGTGTCGCTTATCGGCGAGGATCGATCGCAACTGCGACGGCAACGCCGCAGCGCAGCTGATTTAACAAATTGATAAACAATTGTTGGCGTTGGCGTTGCAAGTGTGTGCGAGTGTGTGCTAGTGTGTGTTAGTGTGTGTGTGTGTGGCAGTGTATTGGTAAGGTGTGTGAGGTGGCGTAACGTTACGAAATGGCTAAACAAACGATACAGCAACAACAATAAAATGACGCAGAGCAGAGCTAATCCTCAGCAGCAGCAGCAGCATCGGCAGCAGCAGTATCGGCAGCAGCAGCAGCTGTTGCTGGCAACAGCAACATCAGCTTTTTGGGCTGCTAGGCAGGTCCATTGTTAGCTAAGCTTTGGCTTAGCCCGCACAGCCTTTGCAGTCGCTCTTGCTGCCGCTGCTGCCATTGCTGTTGCTGTTGTTGCTGCTGTTGTTGTTGCTGGCGTGTAGTTTGCGCCGTAACCGGCAAACACTTTACGTGTGCTGCTTATCGCGCACCAATCGATGGCAATAAATATCTTACAAATAAGCAGAATGCGCTGGAATGCACAGAGGACCCCAAAAGAGTTGAAGCCATCGCGTTGGGCTTTCAATGGAGCTGAAATTCGGTTTTGTTTTTGCTTTTTGTTTTTTTTTTTTTTTTTTTTCGGGTAGAGATGGCGAAGGCAGATGCTGTCTGATTGTTCACGTGCAGCATTTTGTGTGTGAATTCGTGAAAATCGACACTGCAATTAGGGCGAAACGCGCGGTGGGCGCAACCGGCGCGTCAATGCGTCCTAAGCAATCAAAAGACTGAGGCGACGAACTTGCTGCACAACAAATTACAGTTGCAGTTGCAGTTGCAGTGGCAAAGCAAAGGCCGAGAGCTGCCCGGATGGCCGAATGCCTGACTGGCCGAGCTGGCCGAGCTGGTTGGCAACAAGTTGCGCTGACATTTCAATAGCCAACAATTGACAGGTCAACGCGCATTGGCGGCCCGCACGAGCAGCGTACGGCCGAGCGGGGCCAGCTCTGTGGGCCGCGCTTATCGGCGCCTTCATATCTATTGCTGGCATGTTGTTGTCGGTTGACTGCTGAACTGCTGCGACTGCGACTGCAACTGCGACTGCGAGTGCAACTGCAACTCTTGTGCTTATCCGTCGCATCGCTGGTCGTTATAATATTTTGTGGCCAAAGCAAATACAAATCAGATGTCAGCCGGGCCGCTCTAATCATCAACTGTGTGCTAACTCTCTGACCACCATGCGCTTTTCCACTCGCCGGCTTTTCCACGTAATCCGCACAGCGTCGAGATGCGTTAGCGGGATAAACGTTCCAAATGGTCTGCGACTTCGAGTTGGACTTGGTCTTGGTCTTGGTCTTGGTCGACAACCTCGCTTGGCTTGCGAGTCGAGTGAAGTGCAGTGGAGTGGAGTGGAGTGGAGTGGAATGGAGTCAATGCTCAACGGGGACAACGTCGCATTGTTTTCACAGCATCGCTGACAATTTGTTCGATAATAATTGCTAACCTCTGGTCACATTTGACACATACATGGCATTTGCCATGGCAGCGGGTAGCGGGCAGCGGGCAGCGGGCAGCGGGCAGCGAGCAGCTATGCCATCAAATTTCTGCAAACTCTTTGGTCCCACGGCGATTTAAGCAGATATATCAAATGGTTTCGTTTGTGTATATCTAAAGTATGTAGCATTACCATAGCGAGGTCAGAGTGATGCCTTAGACTCATAGTTGACCCCAAAATAACTTTTAAAGCGAATAATACTACCCATATATTACCAAATCTTTACTTTACTCATAGCAATATATACCAAATCCTAAGTCTACTCCCACGACTTGAGCTGTCTTTCATTATATTCCAATTCCGAAATTCCTTGCAGATTCCAAAGATTTGGGTGCACACGAGTTGAGCGAGGAGAAACAACAGCAGCAGCTGGAAGAGCTGCCCGAGGACGAGCAGCTGGAGCAGCAGGCTAGCAACGCCTCTGAGCAGCTCGAGGAGACCGACATGGATCAGGAAATGATCGAGGAGGAGCAGGCAGCGGCACAGGAGGCCAGTGCGCAACAGCAGGATGTGGCCGACAGCTCGACGACTCCGCCGCGTAGTCCCACGCCCCCTGAGCTGGTGCCGAAGCTGGAGCGCGCCGATTCGCCAGCAACGCCGCCTTCTGTGGCTGCCACGCCCAGTCCGCCGCCAACGCCCACGCCGCCGCTGGTGCTGCCCAAGCTGCGTCTCAATGCACTGCTCGCTTCCGATCCGGCGCTGAAACCCGATGCCAAGGAGCTCAATCTCGAGTCGCGCCTGCTCGGTCCGCCGCCACAGGTAGCCAAGCCCGAGCAGCAGCAGCAGCAGCAGCAGCAGCAGAGTTTGCCCGATCCCAGCAGTCTGGTGGAGCCGCTGCTCAAGCCGGCGCGCTTCATGTGCCTGCCCTGCGGCATAGCCTTCAGCTCGCCCTCGACGCTGGAGGCGCACCAGGCCTACTACTGCTCGCATCGCAACAAGGATGCCGACGAGGAGTCGGCCGCCGTGGACAAGGCCACAGCCGCAGCTGGCGGCGGCGGCGCCAATCCGAATGCCAACAGCAGCTCCAGTGGCGGCAGCTCCGGGTCGGAGCCACCCGCCAAGGTGGCGCGCACGGGCAAGCAGTACGCCTGCACGCAGTGCTCCTACAGCGCCGACAAGAAGGTCTCCCTCAACCGGCACATGCGCATGCATCAGACCTCGCCCGCCGCCCCCACCCTGAACAGCCTCACCGGACTGGCGGCCAACGGCGTGGTGGCTGCCGCCGCCGCCGCGGCCGCTGCGGCCGGTGCGCTCGAGGAGAGCTCTAGTCAAGTGAGTTGGTTGACGACCAGGTCAGCACCCAGCCCAAATATAACTAACTCGCCTCCCTCGCTCCCTTCGCAGCAAATCGATCGCTACTGCAGCGACTGTGATATCCGCTTCAACAACATCAAGACCTACCGCGCCCACAAGCAGCACTACTGCAGCTCCCGGCGCAGCGATGGCCAGCTGACGCCCAAGCCGGAGGGGAACGCCAGCAGCAACACCGGAGGCTCTGCAGCAGGAGTTGGCTCTGCCGCAGGAGCTAAGCACAGTGGGTCCCACAGTCCGCAGACGCGCAACAAGACGCCGACTCCTGCCATGGTCGCTGCTGCGGCGGCTGCGGCGGCCGCTGCTGCAGCTGCCGCCTCGCTGCAGGTGGCCCCGCCGCAACCCTTCCTGGCTCTGCCCACCAATCCCATCATCATAGTGCCCTGCTCGCTAATACGCGCCGCCAGTCTCATACCCGGACCACTGTGAGTATAGCCTGGACTGAATTGGAGGCTTCGTTAGCTAATCCCTTAAGCTAATCTCTTAACCGCTTGCAATCTCCATCCCATTCGCAGCACCACCTCCACGTCGGGCATTGTCAATCCGGAGTCCACATGCTTCACCCTTGACAATGGCGCCCTCAAGCCGCTGGCCACGGCGCTCAATATCAATGCGCTAGCGGGAAATGCCACGCCCACGCCCACAGGCACACCCATGCCTAGTGGCAATCAGCTGAGCATGCCCGCCCCGGAACCAGAGCGTCCCAGCGCCAGCAACGTCCCGGAGACGGAGTCCAAGACCAGTCCGCCGGAACCCAAACGCAAAGAAGCCAGTGGCATGCGGTAAGTCCAGACTTAATCCAAAGGTAACCCCAACTTAGCCTCCCCTTGTAATCGTTTTTCGCAGCGATACCACGCCCCTCGACCTATCGCTACGACGCTCGCCCATTTCGCCGCTACTGCAGCGCCAGCGCCTGATGGAGGAGGCGCTGCTCAGCGCCGGCAAGGAGAACCTGGAGAGCAGCGGGCGAACCGGCGGCAGCGTCACCCCGGAGCAGATTGTTTGCGCGCCGTCGCTGCCCAGCAGCCCCTCGATGAGTCCGTCGCCCAAGAGACGTGCGATCAGTCCGCGCAGCTCGGGTGCGGGCAGTGCTGCCTCGATGTCGCCGCCAGCGTTGGCCGTGCCCCATCTGCTGGACAATCTGCAGCCGTTGCGCTCCATGTTGCCGGGTGACTTTGCGCTATCCGAATCGCTGCTGGCCAAGACCAATCCGGAGCTGGCGCTCAAGTTGGCTGCTGCCGCTGCAGCAGCTGTGGCGGGCAGCAGCAGCAGCGCCGAGCTGGCCAGCAAGCTGGGCTTCAGTCCAGTCCAGTCCGGCGCTGCCCCTCCCCCGGCTGTGGCCACTGTTGCGGCCAATGCGCCCAACAGCCAGCCACAGATCTATGTGAAGCAGGGCGTGTCCAAGTGCAAGGAGTGCAACATAGTCTTCTGCAAGTACGAGAACTACTTGGCGCACAAGCAGCACTACTGCTCCGCCCGCAACCAGGACGCGGGCGTGGATGGTGACTCCAAGAACGCAGTGACACCGCCCGCCGCAGCGGGCCCCGGCGTGACTGCTGGCGCCTCCTCCTTGGAGACGACGCCCGTGGCCTATCAGCAGCTGATCTGCGCCGCCTGCGGCATCAAGTACACCTCGCTGGACAATCTGCGCGCGCACCAGAACTACTATTGTCCCAAAGGCGGGGCGGCAGCCACGCCCGCGGAGGCAGCCACGCCACAGCTGCCGCTGCCCAAGGAGAAGTGCGTCAAGTGCAAGACGCTGCACGATCACGGCCAGCCGTGCCCGACGCCCCCAGCCACGTCCCAGCTGGCGCCGGCCACTGTGGCTGTGGCGAACAGCGTGAACAAGTGCCCGGTGTGCGGCGTGGTCAGCCCCACCGCTGCGCTGGCCCGCAAGCACATGGAAATGCACGGCACGGTCAAGGCATTCCGCTGCAGCATCTGCCAGTACAAGGGCAACACGCTGCGCGGCATGAGGACCCACATACGCACCCACTTCGATAAGAAGACCAGCGATGTCAACGAGGAGCACTACATGACCTGCATCTTCGAGGAGGATGCGGCGGCAGCAGCTGCAGCGGCCGCCCCGCCACCCCCAGCCTTGGGGCTGGACCTGCCCGCCGTGGCAGCGGCCCAGGAGCAGCTGGAACAGCATGCGGCACAGATCTTCAACTGCGATCACTGCAACTATGCCTCCACCTACAAGGGCAATGTGGTGAGTGCTCCTGACAGAGGACATATGACAGTGCTGGACAGACGAAACTCTAATTATAATCTTCTCTTCTAACAGCTACGCCACATGAAACTTTTGCATCCACACGTGGCAATCAGCTCGCCCTCCATCTCGCCCGAGTCCCGGGAGCAGGATGCCAACGCCCATGTCCTGCCCGAAGTGGCACTGGTGAATGGCGAACGCGAGGCAGCCAGGTAAGCATATGACCTACATATATATGTAGGCTTAGAGTGGGAGAGTGCCTGACTAGGAGATACCCCAACCCCAACTCCCTATATTCATTTCGTAGCTAGGGCATCTCCGCCAACGAGCCTTGGCTATATGTATATATGTTTTATGATACCTAAGAGTCTATTACTCATAGAGACCTCTCTATCCATTTCAGCTTTCACATTAAGTCGGAGCCCTTGGAGCCAGCTGTGGCCACGCTGAGTTTGGTGCACGATAACAACAATTCGCCAATTGGCACGCCGCACACGCACATCAAAGCCGAGCCACTGGACATGGGCATAGAGCTGACCCCAGCCACACTGCCGCCACCCATGGCCAATTCGCCGCTGGGGCCGAGCGCTGCGGAGGCCATGAAGAAATACTGCTCCACCTGCGACATATCGTTCAACTATGTGAAGACCTTTTTGGCGCACAAACAGTTCTACTGCAAGAGCAAGCTGCATCGACCGGAGGCCACTGATAGCCCCAGTCCCACGGTGGGCGTCGGTGGCGCCGCCATGCCGCTGCAGTCGCCCAGCGAGCTGCTGTTGCTGCAGAAGAACAAGGAGAATCTGCAGGAGGCGGCCATTTGAGAGAGCCAGCTGATGTGGGAGGTGCAGCGCAAGCAGCTGGAATGGTACTACAAGTGCTTCTGAGCCAACCACACAACCGCGCAGCCACAAACATCAACCACCAACACAACCACAAGCATCAACCACCAACAACACCACAACCACCGACACAGTATCGAAAGTATTTCCGGAGAATCTCCAACTGTTCCCCCTGCGACGATAGACAGATCCTGATTAATAATATCCAGGCAATATATAGATATACATAAAGACATAGATGTATATATACGAATATACATATATATATATATATATATATATATATATATATATATATATATATACTGTAGAAATCATGACATATAATGCATGCCAAAGCTTACCACTTAGAGAAGAATTCACAATTGAAGTGCAAGAAACTACAAGTTTTTCGATATCGAAATAGATCATAGTATATCCAGGGACTATGCTCCTCAAACTACCCAAAAAAAAAAAAAAAAAAAAAAAAAAACCAAGTGGAGTCTCTTCACGGTTGGGTTTAACGGTATATAATCCTAATAGATCCAATAATATGCATAATAATTATTGTAAATCCAACAGCGTTCAAGCTTATATAACAAATAAAACTGTGTAATTTAAATATATATAAATATACATATAGACAAGGTATATGTATGTGTACTTTGTGTATTTATTAAGAGTGTGCGACAATAAAAGTAATTAATTTATTCAAAATAAAATATACAATATATATGTAAATCTGTCTTGTATTCTGAGGGTATTATGATCGTTGTATTGCTAGTAATTTGAAAACAAATGCATTTTCAGGTCTATTAATTTTTATCATTATTTTATAAATATTTTTGGAAAACTTTCAGTTGTTAAGTAAGAAATACGCCTTGAAAGTCTTATTTTTATTTGTGAGAGATTTCCGTAATATATGTTATATATCGTTTGAATTTATTATTTCCTTTTTTTTATATATATATTTTTCTTTATTTTATAAATATTTATAAAAATTTCAGTACAGTTAGAAATATAAAATCGTCTTTGTTTCAACACATATATAATTTTAATTTATTTCAGGTATATTGCAGATTACTGAAGTAAGTAAACTTTTCATTGAATTTGTATAGAACTTACATCTGAAAATAGTAGTGCCAAATTATACTTTAATCTGATTCAATATCAAAAAGTCTAGGCAAAATTTTAATAATTTATCACTATGGAAAGTAAGCTCATCATGCATTACCCTCTAATCAATAAAGGACTTTCTAATTTTTATACATTTAATCAATTAGCTAACAGAAATCAAATTTTTTTTGCCTACTTTTAGGGTGAGCAATAAAACCTAATGCATTCCATGATAATTTCATAAGAATTTCCTTTTACCCCACAACCTCCTTCGACAGTTAACCCAAATACCAAACACCAAACACTAACCAATTCTATAGCCAGCTAGCTATTCTCCAACATATTCCCGGCGAGCAGTAAAGGTCAAGTATATTTGCCACGTTGGCAAGAGGTGACGTCAGCATATACTGTTTTGACCATGCGGAATCAAATCGAATGTTTTCATAGTATTAATATTATTATTAGTGAGACACCGTTTGGCTGTTATTACATATGTATATCATATAAATTTATTGAAACACAAATAATGCGAAAATTACAGTGCTGTGAAATAAGGAATTCTACATGATGTAATTGTAAATTTTAAGTAATTTATATGCATATATATGTATATGTATATTTATAATTTATAATTGGTGCAAACCGAATTTATCTTGTTTTCGTTTTTATTTTTTATTCTCTTCTTTTTTTCATTTTTTGTTTAGATCAACTTAGAGATATTAAAATGTTTTGTAATTAGAAGAGGCATTCACGAAAATGCCTCGTTCCTAAATGTTGTGTGTGTGTGTGTGTGTGTGTGTATGTGTGTGTTAGATGATCACTTGACTGCCTGCCCATTATTAACGTTGATTTGTGTAAGTGGCTGTGTGCTTTGTTACAGAGTAGCGATATTCTCTGATGGTGCCTGTTTTCTTCTTCTTCCGTGTTACACTCTATTCGGTGGCAGCCATGGCACGCGCCTGTGCACGTACTCGCTTCTCGTACTCCAATCGATTCTGACAGTAAATGGTGTATGCCTCCGCCTGGGCAGGATCCTTGATGTTGGGCTCGTTTAACAAATCTTGAATGCCCAATAAAATCTGTTTGATAGTAATGGCAGGACGCCAGTCCTTCTCCTCATCCAGCAGAGAGAGGCATACGGTACCCGATGGATAAACATTGGGATGGAATAGTGGCGGTTCGAATTTGCATTTTGGTGGCGAGGTTGGATAATCATCCTTAAAGATCATGCGTAGCTTGTACAAGCCGCCCTCCCAGGGTGTCGATTTCTTTCCGGGAATAGCGCACTCCCAGATCATGAGGTTTAGTGTGCCATCGGGATTTTTAGCCGGTCGGGCCACAAAGCCAAATGGATGATCCTTTCGCCAAGC